>JBBGZY010000004.1:4722500-6047500 GCA_037952925.1 Lithobates clamitans | reverse complement strand
TAAAAAACCAAAAAAAGTAAAAAAATTGATTTTAAAACACCAAAAAAATTAAAAAAATTAATGTTAAAAAACAAAAAAAAATAAAAAATTGATTTTAAAACACCAAAAAATCGAATAAATAATTAATGTTAAAAAACCAAAAAAAGTAAAAAAATTGATTTTAAAACACCAAAAAAATTAAAAAAATTAATGTTAAAAAACAAAAAAAAATAAAAAATTGATTTTAAAACACCAAAAAATCGAATAAATAATTAATGTTAAAAAACCAAAAAAAGTAAAAAAATTGATTTTAAAACACCAAAAAAATTTAAAAAATTAATGTTAAAAAACAAAAAAAAATAAAAAATTGATTTTAAAACACCAAAAAATCGAATAAATAATTAATGTTAAAAAACCAAAAAAAGTAAAAAAATTGATTTTAAAACACCAAAAAAATTAAAAAAATTAATGTTAAAAAAAAAAAAAAAATTAAAAAATTGATTTTAAAAAACAAAAAAAAACAAAAAAAAAACTTGCTTTTAAAAAAAAAACAAAACTTGATTTTCCAAAAACAAAGCCTGTTTTTGAAAATCCAAAAGCCCAAAATATTTTTTTGTGGATTAGGTAGAAATATTTAAATATAATTATATTTTGCTACATCATTAAAGATACCATTATATTTTTGTCTATGAACATTTTATACTAAATGCAGAACTGAATGCATACCAACCATTAATAAAAACATCTCCTTTTATAGGATTTTAACAAATGTGTGGTTTGTTATTTCAAGGCTCAGTATCAGTTTGGTTATAATTGTCAAAAAGTTGTTTACAGTGGCAATGGAGCTTATTTAGACATTTTTAAAATTCTAATACAGTTGGCACTACAACTGCTCGACCATAACCTAGGAGACAGCCCAAAAGAAAGGCAAGCAATAAATATAATGCCAGATTTCAGCAATATTTTTTTTATTGTCCAAAAATTATATATCCTGGCCCATTGCAATGGCCCCCCTACCCATAAAATAATCAACATATTGCTGTCTAACCTGACGGGAACTTTGGGGGGCCAAGCCAGTACGGACAGTATCCAGGCCTGTAAGGTTGGCTTCTATTTGTCCGGCCTCAGGCCCAACTGTGCCTATATAATTGGCAGAATGCTTATTTAAAAAGTTGTGCAGAATACAGCATGATAAAATTATAAAATTAAGTTTGTATTCCGCCAAATTAATGGCTGTTTGAAACAGGCGGAACCGGCTGGCCAGAATTCCAAACGCATTCTCAACCACTCTTCTAGCTCTGGCCAGCCGGTAATTAAAAACCCTCCTCTCCGGGGTGAGGGTTCTTTGGGGGAATGGCCTCATGAGGTGCTTGCTCAGAGCGAAGGCTTCATCGGCAATGAAGACAAAGGGGAGTCCTTCCACGTTATCCTCATCAGGTGGCAATCCCAGGCCACCACTCTGGAGACGCTGGCAGAACTCCGTCTGGGCAAATACTCCTCCATCCGACATCCGGCCATTCTTCCCCACGTCCACATATAAAAAATCATAGTGTGCCGACACCACCGCCATTAAAACAATACTGTGGAACCCCTTATAATTAAAATAATATGACCCCGAATGGGGTGGTGGCACAATGTGGACATGTTTCCCATCTATAGCCCCTCCACAATTGGGAAAGTCCCAACGGCTGGCAAAATGGGATGCCACAGTCTGCCATTCCTGTGGCGTTGAAGGAAACTGGGGAATCAAACAAGAAAACCAAAATCAATTAATTTGGAAGCTAACATTGCAAGAAAATTAGACAATTAAAAACATTATTCCCCAGCATCAGTATAACATTCACTAATTTAATTCTTCTGGAATAACTAATATGGAAAAAGGCACACTTATCAGATTGCTCACCCCCTCTGATAGAACATTGATTACATTTTAGGGGGTTGTGAAATCCCCCAAAAAAAATTACTTTAACAACACGCAGGAATTTAGGGATAACAAAGGCTACAAGACTGCAGTTGTCGCACTCTGCAGGTGCAGTTGCTAACCAGCTTACAGTAAATGAGGTAATGTCAAAAGGCATTCATGTTGCAAAGAGTACACAATCACATGCAAGGGCAATTAATGAAAACACTTTGAGGCTTGCATATGATTTGATGATGTAAATCAGCAGAGCTTCTGCTCATTTACTAAAGCACTGGAACAAACGCACTTGTAGAGTGCACATGCATTTTGCAAAGTGCAACATAGATTTGCTTTAGACAAATCAACACCACAGAACATTCAAGCAAATTTTAACGAGTGTGGGGTTGGGGGGGTTGTGAAATCTAGCTAATTGCTAATTAGCAGCACACTATTTGGAGTGAGTTCAGGTGGGGGGGGGGTTGTGAAATCTAGCTAATTGCTAATTATAAGCACACTAAATACACTCCAACAAAATACATTCAAAATGAGTAGACTAGGTGGATATGTTCCCATCACTTCATGCTGGGAAGGTTATTGAAGGAAACTATACATGCATGACAAAAAATAACAGGAAAAAATCCCAGCATGTGTGAGGATAAAAAGGGGACATTCACACTATATTGCAATGATGGGAAGTAGTGTTTGAAGCAAGAAATACATTACATTATCAAAGATTACATAAAAGAACATGTGATGCTAATAAAATAAAAATAGCTTACCTTAATATAGTCCTTCTGCAGGACCTGTATGATGGCAGAACAGGTCTCTGGGATAATGATCCCCAGAGCCTGGGGGGAGATGCCTGTCGAGAACTTAAGGTCCTGCAGGCTTCTCCCTGTGGCCAAATACCGCAAGGTAGCGACCAGCCTCTGCTCCGGAGTGATGGCTTGCCTCATGCAGGTATCCTGCCTGCTGATATAGGGGGTCAGCAAAGCCACCAAACGATCAAAAACGGGGTCCGTCATCCGGAGAAAGTTCCTGAAATCCTCAGGATTATTCTCACGGATCTCACGGAGCAAAGGCATGTGACAGAACTGGTCACGCTGAAGCAACCAATTCTTGGTCCATGAACTCCTCCTCGCCCTGTTCATGGACTGGTCTTGGGCTGAAGAATAAACTACAGCACCAAACACATACAATGCACGAGCTCTACGACGAGTACGTACAGGTAACATGGCTTCAAAACGGTCGGCTGGTCAGAACGCACTAAACAGAACGCACTGAAGAACAGCAAGGCCTGTGAAGAACGACCTGAAAATCAGGAACGAGCGGCCAATAAAACAAAGATTTCTCAATGCCAACTGACCAAACGCACTGAAAAGCAGATACAAACCTCACAAGCACAGACTGAACAACAGTTAAAACGAACTGAAAAATACGAGTCTCACAAGCGCGAATCGTCTCTCACCAAACTTCTACTAACACGAGATAAACACGAGATTAGCAGAAGGAGCCCAAAGGGTGTCGTACGGGCTATTGAACTTCCGTTTTATAGTCTCGTCGGACTTGGTGTACGTCACAGCGTACTAAACTGGCGTACTTTTGTGTGGTCGTGTGTGGGCAAGTCCGTTCGTAAGAAAGTCTGCCCCAAGTCCGCCAAAGGTACGCCGGAAGTATGTCGGACAGACTGTCCGACTTTTGTAGCTGCAAAGTCCGACCGTGTGTACGCGGCATTAGTGTTCGCAGGCATCAGGCCTGACTCTGCGAATGCTGCAGTTATGTGTGTTGTGTTTTGTAAGTGACAGTGATAGATTGATACTGCACTTGTGTGGGCTGGGCTGGGTGGAGGGGCTAAACACAGGTGCTAATAGGTATCTGGGCTGATCCTGCTAACACTGCATTTTTGGGAACCCTAAACTGCTGGGGACGCTAGTATAGATCTGATCAGATCAGGTATTGATCCGTTCAGACACTACACCACTAAGGGAGGTGTATGGTGCGTCCGTGGGTGTTAGCGCTACTGCCACTAATCTGACGATGCCTGGGGTGACGCAGACCCTGACTGACACTAAAACCTAACTTATATCACCCGCCGGGCAATCAGGGGGTTAAACCTTTATTGGGTAATATACGGTGGGTGCCCTGATGCTATAAAAAGCAAACTAACTAACCAGCGTCACCTGTAACACTAATACGTTGATCACTGATGACAGGGGGTGAAAGGTTAACTAGGGGACAACCAGGGGGTTAAAACCTATATTAGGTAGTATATATGGGGGTACCCGAGGCTATAAAAACCTGACGGTGAAACTAATCACCTAACTGGCTAACTAGCATCACCAGTGACACAAATACGGTGATCAATTAGTGACACTGGCGACAGGGGGTGAAAAGGTTAACTGAGGGGTGATCAAGGGGTTAAACCTTTATTAGGAGGTTTAGGGGGTAACCTAGACTTAACGGGGGCTACTACTAACTGCCCTAACACTTATTGAAGTCACAAATGACACCAATGCAGTGATCAGTGAAAAATCTGAAAACTGCAGTTGGTGACACAGTAACAGGGAGTGAAAGGGTTAACTGGGGGGAGATCTGGAGGTGATCAGCGGGTGGAAAGTGTACCTATGTGTGCTGATGTTAGTGTGCTATTGGTGTAATTCACCGCTAGATGTCTCCTCTCTCTCACTGGAATTGAAAAGACCCCACGAGGAGAGGTGACATCACTTCCTCCTGCTTGTGTTTACACTTACACAAGCAGGGGAAGGTTTTCATTCATTGGGAGCGATCACCAGGGCCAGACCATAAATCATTGGTCTCACCCTGGAGACTGATCGCTCCTCTAATGAACCTGACTGCCGCGGGCGCGGGGGGGCGCAATCAGAATGTATAAGTATGCCCATTTGCCCAGCCGTGCCATTCTGCCAACGTGCATCGGCATGCGGCAGTCTTGAAGTGGTTAAAAAAAGGAAACACAGTTGGTTGATAATAGATTCAAATAGTGTATTCAGCCTGTAAAAATTACTCACTGATTTAATGGCTGATTCAAATGAGTTTGAAAATATTAAAGCTGTAAATAAATTTTTTTTTTTAAAAAAGGGCCCCGTGGAAGCTAATGCCATAATGAGCAGGTATTCACTTACTAGCACATTATGACAAACTTACCTTTCAAAGGAAGCACTCTAGCGCTGTCAGGGGCTTCCATCTTCACCCAGTCTTCCTACTGGGTTTACAGGCTCCGGCTGTTTGAATAATGTCAACTATCAGCCCATCCCCGCATGCCAAGGTACTAGGTGTAGTCCTGGACTCTGAACTCTCCTTTAAGCCCCACGTCCAGTTACTGTCCAAATCTTGCCATCTCAACCTCCGCAACATCTCCAAAATATGCCCCTTTCTAACTAATGATGACACAACAAAGCTCTTAATTCACTCCCTGGTCACCTCTCACCTCAACTACTGCAACTCCCTTCTCACTGGCTTACCTCTACATAGTCTATCCCCCCTTCAATCCATCATGAATGCTGCTGCCAGACTCATCCACCTTACTAATCGCTCTGTGTCTGCTACTCTTCTCTGTCAATCCCTCCACTGGCTCCCACTCACCCAATAAATTCAATTCAAAATACTAACAACTTCTAAAAGCCATCCACAATTTAGCCCCCAGCTACATCACTAGCCTAGTCTCAAAATGCCAACCTCGTTCTCTTCATTCCTCTCAAGACCTCCTACTCACTAGCTCCTTCGTCACTTCCTCTTTTGCTCACCTTCAGGACTTTTCAAGAGCCTCTCCAATCCTACGGAACTCCTTACCCCAACCTGTCTGATTATCTCCTAATCTATTAGCTTTTAAACGATCCATGAAAACCCTCCTCTTCAGCGAAGCCTAACCTACCCACACCTAACAACTGTATTTTCCATTTCTCCATCAGTTCATCCCCCACAGTTATATCCTTTTTTGTTTCACTTGACCCTCCCTTCTAGATTGTAAGCTCTAATGAGCAAGGCCCTCTGATTCCTACTGTATTAAATTGTATTGTAACTGTAATGTCTGTCCTCATTCTGTAAAGTGCTGCGCAAACTGTTGGCGCTATATAAATCCTGTGTAATAATAATAATAAAAACGTCACTCCTGTGCATGCACTCGGGAGTCATGATCAGGGCACAGCACTCTGCAATACATGGCACACTCTGTGCATGAGCCAGTGAGGTCATCAGCTATTACCAATGCAAATATTTCCTGTATAGTGCATGTTTAGGAGCTATTCATTGTAAGCCAAGCTAACCTGTAGGTACAAGTTCATAAACATAATTTATTACCCCTTTAAAAAGGAAATCTGTTTGCACTTTGCACGTGATCACCATTGCTTTTTAATTGTTCTTTTTTTTAATAAGTTGAACTCTTGTTGGTGATTTATTTGGTTAACTGTTATTTCCTCTTCTCCAATATGGCTTCCAGCCTAGAAGTGGAAACTAACCACAGCTATGATTGTTTCCACCTTGTAAAACAGTATACCCAAAAGGACATCAGTGAATAATGACTTGCAAGCTATACAGAAAACATGAAGTGGTTACCCTATTCATTGATTATCAATTTCATTTCTAATAAAACTCTAATCAACTCTTGCTCATTTTTGCAAGAGATAAATGATAAATCTATCAGTTAGACAACAAAGTAGTATTTTTTTGTTACATAGTAGGTGAGGTAGAAAAAAAACATACGTCCATCAAGTCCAACCCAAGTGTGTGATTATATGTCAGTATTACATTGTATATCCCTGTATGTTGCGGTCGTTCAGGTGCTTATCTAATAGTTTCTTGAAACTATTGATGCCCCCCGCTGAGGCCACCGCCTGTGGAAGGGAATTCCACATCCTTGCCACTCTTACAGTAAAGAACCCTCTACGTAGTTTAAGGTTAAACCTATTTTCTTCTAGTTTTATTGAGTGCCCACGAGTCTTGTTAAACTCTCTTCTGCCAAAAAGTTGTATCCCTATTGTGTGGTCACTAGTATGGTATTTGTATATTAAAAATCATATCCCCTCTCAAGCGACTCTTCTCCAGAGATAATAAGTTCAGTGCTCGCAACCTTTCCTCATAACTAATATCCTCCAGACCCTTTAATAGCTTTGTTGCCTTCTTTGTACTTGCTCCATTTCTAGTACATCCTTCCTGGGGACTGGGGCCCAGAACTGGACAGCATACTCTAGGTGTAGCCGGACCAGTAGTGTCTTGTAGAGCGGGAGAATTATCGTTTTATCTCTGGAGTTGATCCCCTTTTTAATGCATGCCAATATTCTGTTAGCTTTGTTAGCAGCAGCTTGGCATTGCATGCCATTGCTGAGCCTAGCATCTACTAGGACCCCAAGGTCCTTTTCCATCCTAGATTCCCCCAGAGGTTCTCCCCCCAGTGTATAGAATGCCTTCATATTTTTGCCACCAAATGCATTATTTTACATTTTTCTACAATAAACCTCATTTGCCATGTAGTTAGATATAACCAAAAGTGCAGCGCTGGATATATATACAAAAACCCAAAATTGGTATTACTATTGGAGGACCAACTACTTTCATATGTGATCCATAAATAGTGAAGAAAATATTATATAATAAACAATAACATAAATGAGTGCTTCACTGTAGTGATATATGTGCGTGATTAATATCGGTTTTATATCCACGTGTTTTGAAAGAGTCCAAAAATACAAAAAATAAAAATAAAAATAAAAAAAATAAAAAAGTGTCCAAAGGAGCGATTAAATGTGACTTTCTATATATATAAATCTGTGACTGTCACCGTGTTGAACTCCCGTCACCTAGTATAGATTGAAGGCTTACCAGACAGCCTCTGATCAGAGGCATAGAACTAACAGCTTGGGGTTTCCACTCCACAGCGGCTGGAACTTTATCTGGGATGATGGATGTAGATCAGCAAGCGATCACCACAGGCCTCCAGACAGCGGTACAGTCAGGGAAAAGAACTCTCACCGATATGAAGATATTCAAGAGAAAAGAAAGAACTCCAAATAGTGTAGAGCGTTTTGACTCTTGTTTATTAAAAAGCACCACACTGGCATCCACAAAACACTTTTTCTTTCAAGGAACCGATACAGCTTAAAACGAAACTCCGCGCATGCGCCGTCGGTACGAGCGTGTCAACCCTACGGCCGTTTCATCAGAAATGACATCAGCAGGGGCACGCCCACACGTCTGCGCATGCGCCTTATATGTCCGAGCGGCAAAACGTAGAAGTTCATCCATTGGTTACGCTAGGAGGATGTTAAAGCTGCAAAAAATTACAATTACAGGGGAATGGTGATTACACACGCCCCGGCTTTTTAACCATTACAATAAGAACTCCATAGAGTCATCATGGTGCCATCTTGTGGACAAACATGATATTGCTTCAGAGCAATGGATTTTAATACATTACCCTTAGTAACCATAAAAACTTTATTTAAAAAAATCTTTAAAAGAGGTGGGAAGAAAACCAATGACTAAAAAATCATTCGAATCACCCTTCAGCAACTAAATCATATAAAAACATTATATCAGTAAAGAAAACAGAGTTTAAATATATATTCTAATCCAAATTTTATGTATAAGAAACCATAATCTGAATATTATATCCCAATTCAGACCTTTATCATGGAATAGTGAAAACCCATTATGAAAAAGAGGAGGAGGACATTGTCTTTAGAAGAAGAATAAAGACAAAAAGGAAAAAAAGACAAAGGAGAAATAAAGACAGGAGAGAGGGGACATCAACTGTTATTAATAAAACAGTTGATGTCCCACTCAACATTTAGGCCCATGGGTACATGACAGCCCAGACGGTATATCCAGTTAGTTTCACTCCTGGATATACAACGTCTACTGTTACTCCCTCGCCAATGTGGTATATATTTTTCCAAGGCAAAAAACGTCGTGCCTGTGGGGTCCCTGTCATACTTAAGGTCATAATGTTTGGAAACATTATGTTTGTCAAAACCCCTTCGTATATTGGCGATATGTTCACCCAATCTGACCTGTAACTTCCTGGTAGTGCGCCCTACGTATTCTAACCCGCAAGGGAACCTCAGAAGATATACTACACATCTTGTGGTGCAGGTGATGAAAGATCTAATCGGATATGTGATACCTGTCCCAGTTGATGTGAACTCAGTTAATTTCCTTCCTTTAAACTCATTAATTTTGCAAACCTGACATTTTTTACAAGGAAAAAAACCTTTTAGATCACCAAAGAAGGTGGGTCTTGTAGGTGGATCCGGAACGTTAGGTGCTATAAAGTGCCTAAGGTTTGAGGCTCCCCTGAACAATACGCAGGACTTATTTGCTAGCAAAGGCCCCAAAACCCTATCGTTTTTTATAATGGGCCAGTGTCTCTTAATTATTTGTTTATTGGCCCAGTGCTGACTGGAGTAAGTGGTCAAAAAGGCCAAACCAAAATCCTCTCTATTCTCTACTTGTGGTGAATTATCAATCAGGAGGGACTGACGATCTCTATTTCCCACTTCTGCTATTATTAAATCTAGAGCCTTATTTTCATAGCCCTTGGTCAAAAATCTGGATTTAAGAACCAAGGCTTCTTTTTTATAAACCTCTAGATTAGTGCAGTTGCGCCTGAGTCGCAAAAATTGTCCCTTTGGGACTGCTGACAGCCAGGAACGGTGATGGCAAGAATCTAGTGGGATGTACCCGTTCCTGTCTGTTGTTTTGAAGTACATAGATGTAATGAGCCTCCCATTTTCTATGGTTATTTTCAAATCCAGAAAGTGAATCTGCAAAGCATTCACTTCATGTGTAAGGACAATGCCCCTATCGTTGTTATTCAAAAATGATAAGAAGGCCATGACCGATTCGATGTCACCGTCCCATATAAAAAGGACATCGTCAATGAACCTTTTCCATAGGATCAGCTCATCGCGCCTTTCATTCAAAACCACATCCTCCTCCCACTTGGCCATGAATAAATTGGCCATGCTTGGAGCAAATTTTGCTCCCATGGCTACTCCCTTCATTTGCAGATAATGAGTACCACTATACCAGAAGTAATTGTGCTTCATCGAAAAATCCAGTAGCTCCAACACGAATTTACTCTGCGTGATGGAGATACTGGAGTCACGATAAAGAAAATGCTGCACCGCTTCAAGGCCTAAATGATGGGAAATGGCCGTATAGAGCGATGCTACATCTGCGGTTACCAACAGATATGATGATTTACACTCTATCTCACCTAATAGGTTAATGACATGTTTAGTGTCTTTTAGGAAGGAGGGGGTCCCCATCACCAGTGGTTGTAAGTACTTGTCGATGTACTTACTGACTCGTGATGTAACTGAGTCAATCCCACTGATGATGGGTCTTCCAGGGGGGTTAACCAAGGTTTTATGTATCTTAGGCAATATATACATAATTGGCAGCCGTGGTGCCGAAGGCACCAAATATTCTTTCTCCTTTTTGTTCAGAATGCCCATATCTGAGCCCTTCTGAACCAAGGCTTTTAATTTTTGTTTAAATTTTGAAGTGGGGTCTGTAGGCAAGGGGGAGTATGTCTCAGAATCAGAGAGGATCCGTATCATCTCATTAGAATATGACTCTTTATCTAAGACAACAATAGCCCCTCCCTTGTCCGCAGGGCGAACCACTATGTCCTTCCTCTTACATAGAGATTCCATTCCAACACTGATGTCCTGCTTAGATCGAGTAACTCTTGTATTCAAACTTGCCAAATCCTTAATAACCAGATCCCGGAAAATATTGACATTTGGTGCCAAATTCCCCGCAGTTAACAGTGGAGTTACCACATATCATGTCTCTCCTAAACCCCCAAGGGGTAGAGTAGGCTTACATCAGCCTCAAGGCCATCCCAGGGGAGGAGGTAGAGGTAGACGCTCTCTTTCTCGCCCTAGCTACCAATCACCACCCCCATGGAGGCATTGGGAAGAACCTCCATGGGCCTAAATGTTGAGTGGGACATCAACTGTTTTATTAATAACAGTTGATGTCCCCTCTCTCCTGTCTTTATTTCTCCTTTGTCTTTTTTTCCTTTTTGTCTTTATTCTTCTTCTAAAGACAATGTCCTCCACCTCTTTTTCATAATGGGTTTTCACTATTCCATGATAAAGGTCTGAATTGGGATATAATATTCAGATTATGGTTTCTGAACCTTATACATAAAATTTGGATTAGAATATATATTTAAACTCTGTTTTCTTTACTGATATAATGTTTTTATATGATTTAGTTGCTGAAGGGTGATTTGAATTATTTTTTAGTCATTGGTTTTCTTCCCACCTCTTTTAAAGATTTTTTTAAATAAAGTTTTTATGGTTACTAAGGATAATGTATTAAAATCCATTGCTCTGAAGCAATATCATGTTTGTCCACAAGATGGCACCATGATGACTCTATGGAGTTCTTATTGTAATGGTTAAAAAGCAGGGGCGTGTGTAATCACCATTCCCCTGTAATTGTAATTTTTTGCAGCTTTAACATCCTCCTAGCGTAACCAATGGCTGAACTTCTACGTTTTGCCGCTTGGACATATAAGGCGCATGCGCAGATGTGTGGGCGTGCCCCTGATGATGTCATTTCTGATGAAACGGCCGTAGGGTTGACACGCTCGTACCGACGGCGCATGCGCGGAGTTTCGTTTTAAGCTGTATTGGTTCCTTGCAAGGAAAAGTGTTTTGTGGATGCCAGTGTGGCGCTTTTTAATAAACAAGAGTCAAAACGCTCTACACTATTTGGAGTTCTTTCTTTTCTCTTGAATATCTTCATATCGGTGAGAGTTCTTTTCCCTGACTGTACCGCTGTCTGGAGGCCTGTGGTGATCGCTTGCTGATCTACATCCATCATCCCAGATAAAGTTCCAGCCGCTGTGGAGTGGAAACCCCAAGCTGTTAGTTCTATGCCTCTGATCAGAGGCTGTCTGGTAAGCCTTCAATCTATACCAGGTGACGGGAGTTCAACACGGTGACAGTCACGGATTTATATATATAGAAAGTCACATTTAATCGCTCCTTTGGACACTTTTTTTTATTTTTTTTATTTTTATTTTTTGTATTTTTGGACTCTTTCAAAACGTGGATATAAAACCGATATTAATTACGCACATATATCACTACAGTGAAGCACTCATTTATGTTATTGTTTATTATATAATATTTTCTTCACTATTTATGGATCACATATGAAAGTAGTTGGTCCTCCAATAGTAATACCAATTTTGGGTTTTTGTATATATATCCAGCGCTGCACTTTTGGTTATATCTATTTTGTAGTGCCCTTATCAAGGTATAGTGCTTAGCTGCAGGATATTCTTTCACAGGTTATATTTGTTTACTTATTGTTTGTACACCTAGCGCAAATTTTCTCTTTAGAAACATTTGCCATGTAGTTGCCTACCCCATTAATTTGTTCAGATCTTTTTGCAAGGTTTCCACACCCTGCGGAGAAGTTATTGCCCTGCTTAGCTTAGTATCGTACGCAAATACAGAGATTGAACTGTCTGCCCCATCCTCCAGGTCATTTATGAACAAATTAAATAGGATTGGTCCCAGCACAGAACCCTGGGGGACCCCACTACCCACCCCTGACCATTCTGAGTACTCCCCATTTATCACCACCCTCTGAACTCGCCCTTGTAGCCAGTTTTCAATCCATGTGCTCACCCTATGGTCCATGACAACGGACCTTATTTTGTACAGTAAACGTTTATGAGGGAACTGTGTCAAATGCTTTTGCAAAATCCAGCTAGGCCACGTCTACTGGCCTTCCTTTATCTAGATGGCAACTCACCTCCTCATAGAAGGTTAAAAGATTGGTTTTAGCAAGAACGATTCTTCATGAATCCATGCTGATTACTGCTAATGGTACCATTCTCATTACTAAAATCTTGTATATAGTCCCTTATCATCCCCTCCAAGAGTTTACATACTATTAATGTTAGGCTAACTGGTCTGTAATTCCCAGGGATGTATTTTGGGCCCTTTTTAAATATTGGTGCTACATTGGCTTTTCTCCAATCAGCTGGTACCATTCCAGTAAGTAGACTGTCAGTAAAAATTAGGAACGATGGTCTGGCAATTACTTGACTAAGTTCCCTAAGTACCCTCTGGTGAAAGCCATCTGGTCCCGGTGATTTATTAATGTTAAGTTTCCCAAGTCCTATTTTATTTCTGTCCTCTGTTAACCATGGAGGTGCTTCCTGTGATGTGTCATGAGGATAAACACTGCAGTTTTGGTTACTGAAGCCCCCCGATTCCCTCGCGAAGACTGAGGAGAAGAATAAATTCAATACCTTCACCATCTCCCCATCCTTTGTAACCAGATGTCCTTCCTCATTCTTTATGGGGCCAATATGGTCTGTTCAGGGCCAGATTAAGAGCAACATGGGCCTGGTGCTAAGGATTTTGGTGGGCCTTTTTATGAAAATGAATAAAATGAAAACGCAAACAATTTTTTGTTGAATTAAATTAAAGAGAGAGAGAGAGAGGGTGATAGCGAGATAGGGGGCTGAAAGAGAGGGGATGAGAGGGAGGGGAAAATAAAGAGAAAGGCATTGAATGAGAGAGATGGGGACGAGAGAGAGAGGGGGTGAGAAAAAGGGGAATAGAGAGAGGGTGAAAGAGAGAGAGGGTGGTAGAAAAGAAGGGGTTGAAGGGGGCGAGAGAGAGAACAGGGTGAAATAGAGGGGATGAGAGAGAGAGAACAGGGTCAAAGAGAGGGGATGAGAGAGAGAGAGAGAGGGGGTGAAAGAGAGAGAGGGGGGGCGAGAGTGAGGGGGTGAGTCTGTGGGGGGCACAGCATAGTACATTACACGGGGGGGGGATAGCACAGTACATTACATGGTTGGCACTACACATTACATGGTGGATACATGGATACAGCACATTTAATGGTGGGCGAAGCACAGCACATTACATGGCGGGCACAGCACATTATACTGTTGGCACTGCCCAATACAGCACATTATAAGGTAGGCACAGTACATTATATGGTGGGCACAACACAGCACATGCACACGGTGGGCACAGGACCTTATATGGTGGGCACAGCACATGACATGGCGGGCACAGCTGAGCACATTACATGGTGGGCACTGCACATTACAAGTGGGCACTGCACAGCACATTATATGGTGGGCACAGCATATTATATGGTGGGTACTGCACATGGCATGGTGGGCACTGCACAGCACATGACAAGGTGGGCACTGCATGACACCACATGATATGGTGGGCACTGCATGATACAGCACAGCACATTACATTGTGAGCACAGCACATTAATTGGTGGACACCGCACATGACATGGTGAGCCCTGCATAGCGCATACCATTGTGGGTACCGCACGGCACATGCCATGGTGGACAATGTACAGCACATTACATGGTAAGCACTGCATGGCGCAGCACATGACATGGTGGGCACAACACAGCACGACAGGGTGGGCACTGCACAGTAAATTACATGGTGGGCACTGCACATGACACGGTTGGCACTGCAAGGCACAGCACATTACATGGTGGGTACAGCGCATTACATGGTGGGCACTGCATGGCACAGCACATGACGTGGTTGGCACAGTGCATTACATGGTGGGCACTGAATGGCACAACACATTACATGGTGGGCACTGCATGGCATAGCACATTTCATAGTGGGCAATGCAACCACATTACATGTTAGGAACTGCACATGACATGGTGACCACTGCTGAACAGCCCAGCACATTGCACAGTGGGCACAACACACTACATGCTGGGCACAACACATGGCAGGGTGGGCACAGCACCTGACATGGTGGGAACTGCACATGACATGGTGGGCACTGCATGGCACATCACATTACATGGTGGGCACTGTACATTACTTGGTGGGATCACTGCATGACACAGCACATTACATGGTGGGCATTGCACATTACATGGTGGGCACTGCAATGTACAGCACATGACATGGTGGGCACTGCAATGTACAGCACATGACATGGTGGGCACTGCACATTACATAGTGAGCACTGCAATGCACAGCAAATTACATACTGGGCACAGCACATTACATGGGGGGCACTGCAATGCACAGCACATGACATAGTTGGCACAGCACATTACATGGGGGCACTGCAATGCACATGACATGACGTAGTGGGCACAGCACATTACATAGGGGGCACTGCAATGCACAGCACATGAAATAGTGGGCACAGCACAGTATATGGGGCCACTGCAATGCACATGACATGAAATGGTAGGCACAGCACATTACATGGGGGCACTGCAATGCACATGACATTACACGGTGGGCACAGCACATTACATGGGGGGCACTGCAATGCACATGCCATGACATGGTGGGCACAGCACATTACATGGGGGCACTGCAATGCACATGACATGACATAGTGGGCACAGCACATTACATAGGGGGCACTGCAATGCACAGCACATGAAATAGTGGGCACAGCACAGTACATGGGGCCACTGCAATGCACATGACATGACATAGTGGGCATAGCACATTACATGGGGGCACTGCAATGCACATGACATGACATAGTGGGCACAGCACATTACATGGGGGCACTGCAATGCACATGACATGACATAGTGGGCACAGCACATTACATGGGGGCACTGCAATGCACATGACATGACATAGTGGGAACAGCACATTACATGGGGGCACTGCAATGCACATGACATGACATGACATGGTGGGCACAGCACATTACATGGGGGCACTGCAATGCACATGACATGAAATGGTAGGCACAGCACATTACATGGGGGCACTGCAATGCACATGACATTACACGGTGGGCACAGCACATTACATGGGGGGCACTGCAATGCACATGCCATGACATGGTGGGCACAGCACATTACATGGGGGCACTGCAATGCACATGACATGACATGGTGGGCACAGCACATTACATGGGGGCACTGCAATGCACATGACATGACATGGTGGGCACAGCACATTACATGGGGGCACTGCAATGCACATGACATGACATAGTGGGCACAGCACATTACATGGGGGCACTGCAATGCACATGACATGACATAGTGGGCACAGCACATTACATGGGGGGCACTGCAATGCACATGACATGGTGGGCACTGGGCAGAGAGCACATTACATGGGTGGAAGCAGCAGTCTTTCCCCTAGCACAATAAAACACCTCCCTAACAAATGTACTAACCTTATCTCAACAACAGCATGTAAGATGTCCTTCCTCCCGGGCTCCTGGTGGTTAGAACATCAGCGCCCCTCCCCCAGACAGCTCCCAGACACAGAGGAACTGTGTGGGTGTAACAGATCCTGTGATAGGAGTCAGGCATCTACAGAGACAAGACTCGGCTGCACTGACTAACTCTTGTCTCCTCCATGTGTGCACAGAGGACTCCTCTTCCTCTTCCCACACAGATATTCATAAGCCACTGGCATGGGCCTATATTGAGGGAGGGGCCTGGAGCTGCAGCTCCACCAGCCCCTATGTTAATCCGGCCCTGGGTCTGTTATACCTTTTTTACTGTTTACATACTTAAAGAATTTCTTGGGATTTTTTTTGCTCTCCTCCGCTATGTGTCTTTCATGTTCTATCTTAGCCATCCTTTTTGCACCCTTACATTTCTTGTTGCATTCTTTATAAAGTCTGAATGCTGATGATGATCCCTCAACCTTGTATTTTTGAAGGCCTTCTCATTTGCTTTTATTTGCATTTTTACATCAGAGTTAAGCCATCCAGGACTTTTGTTCTCTCTTTTAAATTTTTTACCCAATGGGATGCATTGGTTAATTCCCTTATTTAATATGCTCTTAAAGCAAATCCATCTCTCCTCTGTGTTCTTTGTTCCTAAGATTTTATCCCAATTTATGCCTTCTAGCAAGGCTCGTAGTTTAGGGAAGTTGGCTCTTTTGAAATTCAGTGTCTTTGTATTCCCCTTATGTTTCCTATTTGTGTGATTTATACTGAAGCCAATTGACCTGTGATCGCTGTTACCTAAATTTCCCCGTATTTCCACATCCGTGATCAGGTCTCTATTGTCAGTAATCAGTAGATCCAGTAACGCTTTATTTCTAGTTGGTGCATCTACCATCTGACCCATAAAATTGTCCTGCAAGACATTTAGGAACTGGCGAGCCTTAGATGAATGCGCTGCTCCCTCCGCCCAGTCTATGTCTGGATAGTTAAAATCCCCCATTATGATAACACTTCACATCCTTGTTGCTAATCCAAATTGTGATAGGAGATCTGTCTCCCCTTCCTCCCTCAGGTTAGGGGGCCTATAACATACTCCCAGTATTATTTTCCCCTTAGCTTCATCCCTTTGGAGCTCCACCCATAAGGATTCCACTTCCTCCCTGGCTCCCTTAGTGATGTCATCTCTCACATTCACTTGTACATTATTCTTGATATATAGGTATACCCCTCCCCCTTTTTTATCCCCTCTATCCTTGCAATAAAGGGTATACCCTTGAATGTTTGCCAGCCAATTATGAGAGCTGTTGAACCAGGTCTCTGAAATTCCCAAAAAATCCAAATCTTCCTCGTACAACAGTATCTCTAGTTCACCCATCTTGTCCGCCAAGCTCCTGGCATTGGTGATCATGCCACGTAGTTTAGACTGGTCGCATATTATCCTCTTATTGGGTGTTCCGAGATTGCAACAAGGACTTGCTACTATACTTACCTTGGGTTTATATGCTTTGGTCAACCTACCACTAATGCCCCCAATACTACCCTCTGGAATATGTTCCGCTCTGACTATCTCTACCTCTGGACCCTCCCCCCATCGCCTAGTTTAAAAACCCCTCTAACTTTGTGGCCATCTTCATTCCCAGCTGATCTGCACCCTCCTCATTTAGGTGCAGTCCGTCCCTTCTATAGTACCAGTTATCGACTGAGAAGTTAGCCCAGTCCTCCAGGAACCCAATCCCCTCCTTACTACACCAGCTCTTCAGCCACTTGTTTACTTCCCTAATCTCCCTCTGCCTTTCTGGTGTGGCTCAATGTACTGGTAGTATTCCTATGAATGCTACCTTGGAGGTCCTTTTCCTCAATTTAGCTCCTAAGTCCCTAAAATCGTTCTTTAGGACACTCCATCTGCCTCTGACTTCCCCAGCTGGCACCTGACATGTACGTTCCTTTAGTATGGAGGGACTTCTCAGTGCTGACAGTTGCTTCCCCAGATTCAGAACCTGGGCTTCCAGGGAAACAATGCGCTTACATTTTGCACAGCAGTATTCACCCTCGATCGGATGATCAAGGAACGCATACTTGCCGCAAGATGTACAAGGAGTCGCCTCTCCACACACACTAGGCATCATACCTATTAAGTTTAATGAGGATTGGGGATTATACCGTGTCCAAATTACCTAACAACTAGTTTCCTGACACTAATACTCAATACTTTTAATTCAGCAAGTTATTAGAATAGCCTATCTCAGAATATACAGAGCAGAGGTATAACGAAACGTCTCACACTCCGCTTCAGTGCTTTCATCATATACCACTTCCGCACAGTCTGAATATAGATAGCAGATATTCCAGCTGCTCACAAGCACAAAACAAGACTATACTTGTTTAGTTGCTGAACATGGACTCTTTTATTAGAACCAAAATATAAGTCTTAAATACAGTAGAAGAGGAGGTCCCCCCTCCTGCTCATATTACTCTAACAATACACCTGTAACCAAAAACAGAATTAACATGAGCTAATTAACTAATTCCTTAAAGCAGCTGATGTGACTCCGTGCCCTCCTGAGCATTGTTATGATTAACCAGGATTTCACTACAGGTCAGACAGGTTGTCACCGAGCTTCACACATTAGTATTGTAACAAGCCCCTTGCTCGCTCGGTTCCACTCTCCCGACACTCCTCTGCAGCTATTGGATCAGATTGCAACGTCTGATGGTTCGGTCATCCAATGCTCCGGGATTGGAACTTCAGCTATGTGCCGTTCTAACCCAGTTGTGATAGCTCAGAACAAACACCAGGCAGGCTGTATGTAAGTTCAACCAGGAATCTATCTTTATTGACAAAATACAGGCTTTTATACACTCAAAGTGTAGGTGCAGACCTCCTGCTCATATTACTCTAACAATACAGCTGTAACCTAATTAACATGAGCTAATTAACTAATCCCTTTAGACAGCCTAGATGACTCAGACATGACCGTTAGGCCAGACTGGCTGTCTTGTAGTTCAGAAAATCCAATCAACATTAGCACAATCAACATAGACTCTTCTTCACACAATAGCAGAGTTAATTAACAAAAATAACAATGGGGATCTAATGACACTTAGATCCCATAGTAGACTTATTTACAATACACATTTTCAGAAGACAATAGACAGACAGGTGTTGGAATTTACATCAGCCTCTCCTAACAGTATCTGTCCCAGCATTATGAATCAGCCACTATTCCAATATGGCAAATCCAGGATCCCCAGGCATACAGCTCACAAAGAGCACCGTTCCCCCAAATGCAAGGGCCCCCGATCGATCGGCAAGAGGCTAGCATACAGTCCCCTCCAAAAGTCTCTTTCCGGGCTAGGTCTGTCACATTTCTCCCCTTTTGGCAGGAGACTAACACAGGAGGAGACCCCAGACGGGTTTACTCCAAAGTTAGTCAGTAGTTCCAGTCCTCTAGTGCCTGTACCCACACAGTACCCCAAACAAATTGTTCCAAACAAAGTATTACTCACCCAGCCAACCTCTGCCTCTCTCAGAGAACATATCTGCCGCTGGGGAGAGGCCTGGACTGGCCCTTCTCCCTGGAGTCCTTTCTGCTGCTGGAGAGAAGACAGGGTGTCTGGGCTCACTCCGTCATGCTGTTGGGGATCTGGGCTGACTGCCCCGCATCCCTGGGGTATACAGGTGGAGACTGAAGTCCCATCCACTTTCACAGGACATCCATCCTCTGTTAGTTGAGGGCAGAGTCCAGCAGTACTCGGCCCTGTTGCCAGCCCTTCTGCTGGAAACCCCACACCATCTGTTCCGGCTAACTGTTGGGGAGGGATGACAACCACCTCCTCTCCCTTCTCCCCCTGTATCCTGATCTGCTGCTGGGACGTGACCACCTCCTTCTCACCCTGAGCCTCCGGAACCGCCGCAGGTGTAGTGCAGAGATCTTGGACCCTCTGTCCGGTTGCCAGCGCTTTAGCTGGGGAAGTTCCTTGTGACTTCACAGATACTTCTGTTGGTGCTGGGCAGAGCATAGTGAAGTTTGGCCCTAATAACAGCTCTTCTTCTGCTGGAGGCTCACCAGGTTGTTCTTCCTCAGCAGAAAAGTCTATCAAATCCCCTGTCTCTGCAACTGGTGTCTGGGGATAAAGGTTTACCATCTCCTCTCCGTGGAACCCAGAAGATGCTATCAGTGCTGGGCAGAGGTTAGCAGAGCTCTGCCCTGTTGTCAGCACTTCAGGTTTGGGGACGGCAATCTTCAGATTTTCCACTGCCGATTCTCTGGCATTCTACTGGACAGGCACATTTCTCCATCCAAGATCATCCAATGCAGAAACAGGTTCATCAAGGTCAGTCAGCCCTTGCTGCATCCGCCATAAGACCTCCGCCTCCATAGCTGCGGGGGCAGGTTGGCAAAGTACACCGTTACTCTGCCACATTGTCAACTCTTCAGCCAGGATTTCAGAGTTGTCAACTGGTATTTCCTGATAGTCCCAGGCTAAGGGAGCACCACCCTGCCGCTGAGCAGAGTCTAACAGCTGTTTGTAGGCAATCTCCAACTCCCATTCCTGAACGGCCAGAAACTCCAAATGCTCCAGTGCCCAGTGCACTTCTGAGACATTCAGTCTCCGCTCTCTGTGCTCCATTATTTCCTCCAAACGCCCCTCCCGATCACTTCCAAAGTCAGGGTCCCTGGACAGCCTCCAGTAAAACAATCCCAGGCCATCGTAGTCAAAGCCTTCCATGGGGTTGTCATCCGCTGTTCATAGGCACACTTGGGCTACATACCACTGGAGGGCTCTGTAGCTCTCATCCAACAGCATTTCTGCCCGGATCAGCCTGCTTAACTCGGCTGTCCACTTCTGGTTCGGCTGTTCCCCCAAAAACAGCATTCGCACTTCATACTGCGACCAGTACCTCACATGGACGGAGGGGAGAACTTTTCCCTGGTGTTGCTGCTCATGGGCTAGCGCTTCCTTCCAGAGCTCACGACGGACAGAATCAAACCATCCTAGCAGGACCTGCTCTGATACTGGTCCTCTGTGCTGTATCTCCTCTCGCAACCTCCTTCTGAATTCCTCATCCATGGTGGCTGGTATTTCTCCTCTCCTGCTATCCTGCTACCTTGGATCCAGGTGATGGTTTGGATGTGTTCACGGCAAGGAAGCACGATCCCACCATTCCCTCCACGGCTCTCAAGTAAGTCTTTCAGCGTGGCTCTCCTGCAGGCTGGTTTGGAGTGTCCCAGTAACTGGAGAGCAAATCCCACTGCTGCCACCAATGTAACGAGCCCCTTGCTCGCTCGGTTCCACTCTCCCGACACTCCTCTGCAGCTATTGGATCAGATTGCAACGTCTGATGGTTCGGTCATCCAATGCTCCGGGATTGGAACTTCAGCTATGTGCCGTTCTAACCCAGTTGTGATAGCTCAGAACAAACACCAGGCAGGCTGTATATAAGTTCAACCAGGAATCTATCTTTATTGACAAAATACAGGCTTTTATACACTCAAAGTGTAGGTGCAGACCTCCTGCTCATATTACTCTAACAATACAGCTGTAACCTAATTAACCTAATTAACATGAGCTAATTAACTAATCCCTTTAGACAGCCTAGATGACTCAGACATGACCGTTAGGCCAGACTGGCCGTCTTGTAGTTCAGAAAATCCAATCAACATTAGCACAATCAACATAGACTCTTCTTCACACAATAGCAGAGTTAATTAACACAAATAACAATGGGGATCTAATGACTCTTAGATCCCATAGTAGACTTATTTACAATACACATTTTCAGCAGACAATAGACAGACAGGTGTTGGAATTTACATCAGCCTCTCCTAACAGTATCTGTCCCAGCATTATGAATCAGCCACTATTCCAATATGGAAAATCCAGGGTCCCCATTCATACAGCTCACAAAGAGCACCGTTCCCCCAAATGCAAGGGCCCCCGATCGATCGGCAAGAGGCTAGCATACAGTCCCCTCCAAAAGTCTCTTTCCCGGCTAGGTCTGTCACAAGTATAAGCACAGCACACCTTCTCACAATAGCAGGAGCTAATTACAATTAAAAATACAAACAGTGATCCCCCCCTAAGCCTAGCAGGCAACAAACTATAGTAGGAGTAGACTGTCCGGCTCCTATTCAGTTCTAGAGGCCAATGTGATCAGCTCTCTCAACTAACATGTTGCGTTCAGAATCAAACAAACCAAGAATAGTCTTTACATATATCCTGGGAGATATTGTGGATAAATATTACTGTCCCATTTTAAGTAATCAGAGATATATTTTCTCATCACCCTGTGCCAGGATGGCACAGGGTGACTTAGACATTAGAGGTGCTGGGGGGGCTGAAACATGGGTTTCCCAACCTTTCCAATGGATTCTTGGTTCCACAGGCCCTCTCATCACAAGAGGTAAGTTAGAATCTGCAATGAAGCTTACCTAAATCCTTGTAGTGTTTTCCTATATTGTAATACTTGTAGTGTAACCTGGACAAAATGTTTATATCTTCAATAAAAATTAGTTTTACAAGCAGTGAATGTCTTTCATTGTGCATTGCTTTATATACTTGCTATGTATAGTAACTATATTATTTATATCTAATATACTATACCTGATTAACCATTTTAATATTATATTCAAATCTATCATTGACATTACTGTATCGGGGTTGTTTAGTGATGAGATATTCTTGGTGTGTTGTGCCAATGTCAGCCTGTATATTTATGTTCATGTCAGGTAAGATACTTGTGCAGTTCACACCAGAAGCTTTAAAATTGTACTTGGCATGGTGGATGATACACAGTGATTTTGAAAGCTTGCCAGAACAGATGGTGATGGCATTCCATAGCTTACTAAATGCATGAATAACATTACTATCCTAATACAAGATGAAAGTTTTATCACACTTTCTCTCTAGTATTAACAAGTTTATTTTTAATAAGGTGGTTTAACACACTTAATAAGGTTTTAACTGCTAACTTTGGCGATTTTTACCTCTACAAACATGTGATATACAAATTTGATTGTAGACGCTTTGTAGGGATTCCACAAATACGTCCCTTGAACATGTTGCTGTTACTTTTTTAAGGCCACAATAAGCTCCTGCAGACTGACTGGCAGAGAAAAAAGATAGAGGAGTAAGATTAACATAATATATTCCTATGCAGCGTGGCAGGAGAACATAAACGCGCATTTATGCTTTTGTGTTGTTTAGTCCATTTTTAAGGTATACAGTAGATAATACACCACATCCATTTCTCTGTATGTTGGTCATAATGCCTCATTGTATATAGTTTTCTTAAGCAAATATTTTTTGTTAATCTGTTGCAAAGTTTCTAACCTGGAGATATTGCCACAGTAACAGCACTTTCCGTTTAACCACTTGAAGTCCAGGCCTTTTCTGGAACTTCTGTTTAAAATATCCCCTAAACTTCCCTCTCCTGCTTCTTAAAAAATCCAATACCATACTTCCCTTCACCCATTTCTCCTCCCCTCCCCCCAATTCAACCCCCTTTCCTCCATTATTTCCTTCCCTCATGTCCCCCCCTCTTTTCTTTTTATTTAACTATGCAGCTAAGATCCATACAGCTCTTAATTGGTTTTTGATTATTTTCCTTGAGCAGTTGAGAAATATTTTCTAGCTATCCACTTGATCTATTCCATTTGACTAAGTCATGTAAGTTACTATTATTATTATTTTTCTTTTTTTGTCTCCTATGTATTATACCTCAAGTGCTGTCACTTTGCTACCTTCAAAATTTGTTTGATGCAGTGGCGGTTCCCCGTCACTTAACTTTGTTTCTGTTTGTTAATTCTTCAATAAATTCTATTGAAAAAAAGAACCCCAAACATTATATATATATTTTTAGCAGAGACCCTAGAGAATAAAATGGTGATCATTGCAATATTATATGTCACACAGTATTTGCGCAGCGGTCTTTAAAACGCAATTAAAAAAAAATTTAATGACTTAACCACTTGCCTACCGCCGTATTGTAAAATGACAGTTGCAGGAACCCTTCGTTCCTCCAGGCGGACATCATATGATGTTTTTGTCTTCCCAGGATTGTAGAGAGCGCGCACCCTGCGGGCAGCGCACGCGCACCCTGCGGGCAGCGCACGCGCGTGCTCGCCGCATCACTGGGGACCATCAATTGCTCATCACAGAGCAGGGACATGGATCTGTGTGTGTAAACACACAGATCCATGTCCTACCAGGGGAGAAGAGAACTGATTGTATGTTCCTTGTATATAGGAACACCGATTGGTCTCCTCCCCTCATCAGTACCCTCCCCCCACAGTTAGAATCACTCCCTAGTACACACATTTAACCCCTTCAGTGCCCCCTAGTGTTAACCCCTTCCCTTCCAGTGACATTTATACAGTAATCAATGGTCCCCAAATAGTGTCAAAGGTGTCTGATCTGTCCGCCGCAAAGTCACAATAAAAATTGCAGATCGCCGCCATTAGTAGTAAAAAAAAAGTTAATAATAAGAATGACATAAATCTATCCCTTATTTTCTATAACTTTTGCGCAAACTAATCAATATACGCTTACTATCTCTACCGTTGGACCCTCCCCCCATCGCCTAGTTTAAAAACCCCTCTAACTTTGTTGCCATCTTCATACCCAGCTGATCTGCACCCTCCTCATTTAGGTGTAGTCCGTCGCTTCTATAGTACCAGTTATCGACTAAGAAGTCGGCCCAGTCCTCCAGGAACCCAAACCCCTCCTTACTACACCAGCTCTTCAGCCACTTGTTTACTTCCCTAATCTCCCTCTGCCTTTCTGGTGTGGCTCAATGTACCGGTAGTATTCCTGAGAATACTACCTTGGAGGTCCTTTTCCTCAATTTAGCTCCTAAGTCCCTAAAATCGTTCTTTAGGACACTCCATCTGCCTCTGACTTTCCCCAGCTAGCACCTGCCATGTACGTTTCTGGCTCTCCTTTAGTATGGAGGGACTTCTCATTGCTGACAGTTGCTTCCCCAGATTCAGAACCTGGGCTTCCAGGGAAACAGTGCGCTTACATTTTGCACAGCGGTATTCGCCCTCGATTGGATGATCAAGGAACGCATACATGCCACAAGATGTACAAGGAGTCGCCTCTCCACACCCGCCGGACATCATACCTATTAGGTTTAATGAGGATTGGGGATTATACCCTGTCCAAATTACCTAACAACTAGTTTCCTGACACTAATACTCAATTCCTTTAATTCAGCAAGTTATTAGAATAGCCTATCTCAGAATATACAGAGCAGAGGTATAACGAAACGTCTCACACTCCGCTTCAGTGCTTTCATCATATACCACTTCCGCCCAGTCTGAATATAGATAGCAGATATTCCAGTTGCTCACAAGCACAAAACAAGACTATACTTGTTTAGTTGCTGAACATGGACTCTTTTGTTAGAACCGAAATACAAGTCTTAAATACAGTAGAAGAGGAGGTCCCCCCTCCTGCTCATATTACTCTAACAATACACCTGTAACCAAAAACAGAATTTTTGATCTATTCCATTTGACTAAGTCATGTAAGTTACTATTATTATTATTTTTCTTTTTTTGTCTTCTATGTATTATACCTCAAGTGCTGTCATCTGCTAACTCCACGCTACCTTCAAAATTTGTTTGATGCAGTGGCGGTTCCCCCGTCACTTAACTTTGTTTCTGTTTGTTAATTCTTCAATAAATTCTATTGAAAAAAAGAACCCCAAACATTATATATATATTTTTAGCAGAGACCCTAGAGAATAAAATGGTGATCATTGCAATATTTTATGTCACACAGTATTTGCGCAGCAGTCTTTAAAACGCAATTAAAAAAAAGAAATACAATTTAATGACTTAACCACTTGCCTACCGCCGTCTTGTAAAATGACGGTGGCAGGAACGCTTCGTTCCTCCAGGCGGACATCATATGATGTCTTTGTCTTCCCAGGATTGTGGAGAGCGCGCACCCTGCAGGCATCACTGGGGACCCAGTGCGCTTGCCCGGTGGCCGTGATGTCCGCCGGGCAACCACAATTGCTCATCACAGAGCAGGGACATGGATCTGTGTGTGTAAACACACAGATCCATGTCCTACCAGGGGAGAAGAGAACTGTTCGTATGTTCCTTGCATATAGGAACACCGATTGGTCTCCTCCCCTCATCAGTACCCTCCTTCCACAGTTAGAATAACTCCCTAGGACACACATTTAACCCCTTCAGTGCCCCCTAGTGTTAACCCCTTCCCTGCCAGTGACATTTATACAGTAATCAATGCATTTTATAGCACTGATCACTTTATAAAAGTCAATGGTCCCAAAATAGTGTCAAAAGTGTCTGATCTGTCCCCCGCAATGTCACAGCCACAATAAAAATCGCAGATCGCCACCATTAGTAGTAAAAAAAAAGTTAATAATAAGAATGACATAAATCTATCCTCTATTTTCTATACCTTTTGTGCAAAACAATCAATATACGCTTATTGCGATTTTTTCTTACCAAAAATATGTAGAAGAATACATATCGGCCTAAACTGAGGAAAAAAAAAAAACATTGGGATATTTATTATAGCAAAAAGTAATAAATATTGTGTTTTTTTCAAAATTGTCGGTCTTTTTTTGTCTATAGTGCAAAAAAAAAAAAACGCAGAGGTGATCAAATACCACCAAAAAAAGCTATATTTGGGGGGGAAAAAAATTATTAAAATTTAATTTAGGTACAACGTCGCATGACCGTGCAATTGTCATTCAAAATGTGACGGCGCTGAAAGCTGAAAATTGGCCTGGGCAGGGAGGGGGTGAAAATGCCCTGTATTGAATCGGTTAAAAAAGAATAAAACACAATATTTACCCCATTTTTTGTATAATGTGAAAGATGTAGTTACGCCAAGTAAACAGATACCTAACATCTCATGCTTTAAAATTGTGCAACATAGAAAAACACGCGGAAACGATCGGCGAGCGGCTCTCATACACAGAGCCGCTCGCACAGAGAACAGGATCGGACATGGAAGGTACAGCGCCTTGTTACATTGAGTTAGCCTGCTATCTACAATGACTACTTCCCCTGCTAAAGGTGCACTTTCCCCGTGCCACTCTGGACATTGTGCCGCTATCACTGTATGTATTGTGTACTTCTGGTTTACTTCTGCTGTAGTTTGTTGACATTTTCAACCACATTGACACCCTCTTTGACTGTAGATTATACATTTATATCTTACATCATCCTCAATTCCTTATCTACATCCATCTACTATGTATTAGTCTTAATTCAATCTTTTACATTTAATTCAATTTTAATTTAATTTTAATTTTATCTTATTTATTTATTTATCTAGCATTTATCACCATCTATTCACTTGTACAAGTGAGTTGCCCATGAGGGAGGGATTTTTTAAGGGGGAGGGGCCCCACAAGTCCGCCCTACTCTACTGACTGGGCCCTCTGGCACATACACTATATATATATACAGGGAGTGTTGAAGGAGGGTTCACTGCTGAGCTCTGATGAAGAAGGGACGTGCCCTTCGAAACGCGTCAGCTAGTAGTGAAGCTTACATGTTCCTCTAAGACCTTTGGAAGGCTTCGCTCATCATCACCATCAAGCTGCTTGTTGTTGCTCGAGTTTTATGACACCAGATTTTACTACTGCTTGTGAGTAATTTCTTTTATCATTTTATTCAATAAATGGTTTACAAAAGATAATGCACATGGCCGGTGCGCCCCTCTCTCTTTTTATTTCTCTATAAAATTTTCCGACAACAAAATCCGATCGCGTCAATTCCGACCGTGTGTGGACAATTCCTAAACACAAAGTGCCACGCATGCTCAGAAGAAATTCTGAGATGGAACAGCTCGGTCTGGTATAATTAGCATTCGGAATAGATGGAGCACTTTCGTCAGGCTGCAATCTTTAAAATTGTTTAATACAGCGCACTCTCTTCTTCTTTATAATGCTAGAAGAATGAAGTAGTTTTGCTGCTCATATTCACACAGACTTCTCACAAACTTATTTCTTTGTTATTTATCGTAATTCCCTCAATATATTTTGATTTGTCACATCTGACCAAAAATCTTTTTTTTTTTTTTTTTGGTTTTGTATTTTTTTAATGTTTTTTTTATTTATTTATTTATTTTTTTACTCCAGATTATTTTTGTGTGTGTTTTGTGTGTCAGGTTACCAAAACACCATTATTATCTTGTATTATTTAATCTCAAGGAGGTTGCTTGGTGTTGGTGTCTCTTGTTAATTTCACATTGTAGTTTACAAATGTACCTGCGTCCTCACAAACAAACTGTCCTTTTTGAAGGAAAACACACATAGGCGAGTATAATTGAACCAAAAATTCCTTTATTAAGGGCTCAGAACCAAACAAAGAGGGAGGCAACGCTGGAGAAACATCATGAATTGGCGAAGCCTTTGACCCCCAGGGCACACATCAATTATTTTCCTGCAAAATTGGTGGCCTGAGGAGTCCTTATCTAAGGGAGTGTAGTCTGGTCCAGAAGTCCCAGAGATCATGAAAGCAGCAGATGACATCTGTGTCCCCACGCTGTGGTACTACAAGATCCTGCACATTTTGCCAGACCATACTGAACCCAGGTCATCACTCTCTGGTCTTCCTTCCATCGGCAACGAGGAGGAGGAAAGCCCGGAACCTGAAACGTCCCGATCCAGAAGGAGACGATTTAAGGCGTCAAATATGTCCTTTGTTGAAATGGTGGAGATGGTCGACATCCTGAAGAAGGCCGACAGTGTAGTATAGTGGTTAGTATAGTGGTCATTATAGTGTAGTTTAGTATGGAGGTCAGTGTAGTGTAGTGGTCAGTATGGGGGGCAGTGTAGTGGACAGTGTAGTGTAGTATAGTGGACAGTGTAGTATGGTGGTCAGTATAGTGTAGTATAGTGGACAGTATAGTGGTTAGTGTAGTATAGTATAGTGGTTAGCATAGTGGTCAGTATAGTGTAGTTTAGTATGGAGGTCAGTGTAGTGTAGTGGACAGTGTAGTATAGTGGTCAGTGTAATGTAGTATAGTGGACAGTGTAGTATGGTGGTCAGTATAGTGTAGTATAGTGGTCAGTGTAGTGTAGTATAGTGGACAGTGTAGTATGGTCATCAGTATAGTGTAGTATAGCGGACAGTGTAGTATAGTGGTCAGTGTAGTATAGTGGACAGTGTAGTATGGTGGTCAGTATAGTGTAGTATAGTGGACAGTGTAGTATGGTGGTCAGTATAGTGTAGTATAGTGGACAGTGTAGTTTAGTGGTCAGTGTAGTGGACAGTATAGTGGACAGTGTAGTATAGTGGACAGTGTAGTATAGTGGTCAGTATAGTGTAGTATAATGGTCAGTGTAGTGTAGTATAGTGGACAGTGTAGTATGGTGGTCAGTATAGTGTAATATAGTGGACAGTGTAGTATGGTGGTCAGTATAGTGTAGTATAGTGGTCAGTGTAGTGTAGTACAGTGGACAGTGTAGTATAGTGGTCAGTATAGTGGTCAGTGTAGTGTAGTATAGTGGTCAGTGTAGTATGGTGGTCAGTATAGTGTAGTATAGTGCACAGTGTAGTGTAGTATAGTGGACAGTGTAGTATGGTGGTCAGTATAGTGTAGTATAGTGGTCAGTGTAGTATAGTGGTCAGTGTAGTGTAGTATAGTGGACAGTGTAGTATGGTGGTCAGTATAGTGTAGTATAGTGGTCAGTGTAGTATAGTGGACAGTATAGTATAGTGGTCAGTGTAGTGTAGTATAGTGGACAGTGTAGTATAGTGGTCAGTGTAGTGTAGTATAGTGGACAGTGTAGTATCGTGATCAGTGTAGTGTAGTATGGTGGTCAGTATAGTGTAGTATAGTGGTCAGTGTAGTATAGTGGACAGTGTAGTGTAGTATAGTATAGTGGTCAGTGTAGTGTAGTGTAGTGGTCAGTACAGTGTAGTATAGTGGTCAGTGTAGTATAGTGGACAGTGTAGTGTAGTATAGTGGTCAGTGTAGTGTAGTATAGTGTAGTATAGTGGTCAGTGTAGTATAGTGGACAGTGTAGTGTAATATAGTGGTCAGTATAGTGTAGTATAGTGGTCAGTGTAGTGTAGTATAGTGGTCAGTATAGTGTAGTATAGTGGACAGTGTAGTGTAGTATAGTGGACAGTGTAGTGTAGTATAGTGGACAGTGTAGTATGGTGGTCAGTATAGTGTAGTATAGTGGTCAGTGTAGTATAGTGGACAGTATAGTGGTCAGTATAGTGGTCAGTGTAATATATTGGACAGTATAGTATAGTGGTGTGTGTAGTGGACAATGTAGTGTAGAGGACAGTGTAGTTCTCAGTGTAGTGGTCAGTATAGGAATCAGGTAGGTCAGTACTATTGTATTTGAAGGGACTCAGGGATAGCTAAAAGTCCGCAGGTTAGGGGGCGCAAATTACTTGCCTTGCCCCGGGTGCTGACAACCCACGCTACGCCACTGGTCCTGTGTTCCTATTCTTTATATTTATTACGTTCGTGCTGCTCCATGTGCTTTTCTTAACTGTTGTCCAGTTTAAAATGGCAACTTTCATGTTCATGGGCACATTATTCGTTCATATGAAACATTGTTTGTTCGGCCTAGAAAACACCATTGTTTTGGCCATATGCATTTGAATACATTTTTTATGGCCTACTTGTCTTAAAATAATTTGGTTGTGTAGATGGGTTTGTAACTAGAATGTAATGCAAACTAGATTCTGTGTAAGGAGAGGACACTCAGCAGCTGTTTACACATCTGGACGCTGGAGCACTAGTGTGGAACACAAGAACACCCTTTTTATTAGGGGGCCCACACAGGTGCTCCAGTGTATACTATAGGGGTTTCTCCATCTGTGAATCTTGTACAAAACAGGTAAGTATTGAAGCTTGACAAAGGACAAAAATATTTCTTCATCTTGGAACTCTGTCAAAAGAGGCAATTGTACCCAACTTCCAAGCAATGTTTCATATTTCTATTTCTGCCATGAAATATCTGTGTGCTAAGTATACCTATTTTTTTTACATAGGGGATAAAAGACTCGGAGGACACTCCTCATCCGAGGAGACCACAGACCCCCCACCTCTGGAAGAAGGGGAAATCCCACAAAGACAACAGGAAGAGGAAGGAGACGTGGTGGAACTAGTCACCACAACAGGTGAGTGTCTGCGACCACAGGCTCAGGTAAGAGATGGATGCCGGCATATTTATACATGGTGTGTTTTTGTTTGTTTCTTTTTAGGTGATCGTGGTGTTGTGGATCAAGATCATTTCAACTCTGAAAGTGCACAGATCCTGGTCGGGGAGATCATGGGGTGTAATAGTGACTTGGAAAACATCCAGAAAAACATCAATGATGTTAAAAAAAAATTAAAAACATCATTGATGTTTTAGGGAGAGTTTAAAACCCCTCCAAATCCCTTTAGTTTTTTGTGCTTTTTGTGATCTAAAAATGTCTAACATTTTTTGACATATTTGCGAAAAGCCAAATTTTGAAGATGCACACAGTGTGTCAACATGTGCTATCTGCCATCACGGGAGATCAATGGACGTGTTTGGGGGTGCAACCCCTTCCTCAATAATAAAGTAGCTGGGAGTAAGGGGTTGCACCCCCAAAACACGTCCCTTGAGCTCCCGTGATGGCAGGTAGCACATGTTGACATTCGGCAATTTTTGTGCATCTTCAAAATTTGGCTTTTCCTGGGGTGACTTCACCCCATCTGAACGCAATATCAAACACAGTTTGTAAATACTCATGTCTGATATTGCCTTCAAATTCTACAAAAGTTGAACTTTGTAAGTTCAAGATTTGTGTCTTTCTTGTTGGTTTTAAACATGCTTGTTTTATCTTAAATGGACATTTCTATTTATTCTAATGTGACCCAAAAAATTGTTATACAACAAACATGTTGGTTTGTTTTAAAAACCTTTTACAAATGCACATGTGATTGTGCTGGTATTAAAAAGATTGATAATCAAGAATGTGTGGAAAATTTCCTAAGGGAAAATCCACTTTGCACTACAAGTGCAGTTTCAGTGCAGTTTCAAGTGCACTTGTAGTGCAAAGTGTCTTTGCCTTTAGTAAATAACACCCAACAGTGCTTTGTAATGTTACACAATCACGCCATTTTCAGGACTACCCACATTTCAGTCAGGGTCAGTTAAAATAAACACAAGCAGTAAATGTCACCAAAGATTTTAGTAGTTAAAATTATTTTTTTATTTGAAAAAGGTTTCAGACATTGTCTGGCATATTGATGGCCTCCCCACCCGCAAAGTATTCAAGATATCTTAGACGGACCTCACGGGCACTCAGGGGGGGCAAGCCAGGACGGCCACTTTCATGCACCGTCAGGGTTGGTTCATTCAGAATTCCGGCCTCAGGCCCAACTTAGCAAGCATAGTTGGCAGAATGTTGCCGTAAAAAGTTGTGTAGAACACAGCACGCCAGGATGATATGATTCAGTTTGTACTCAGCCATGTGTATGGGTGTAAGAAATAGGCGGAACCGGCTGGCCATGATTCCAAACGTGTTCTCCACCACTCTTCTGGCTCTGGCCAGCCGGTAATTAAAAACCCTCTGGTCCGGGGTGAGGGTCCTCATCGGGAATGGCCGCATAAGATGGTCCCCCAGCGCAAACGCTTCATTCGCAATGAAGACGAATGGGAGTCCTTCCGCATTGTCTTCTGGAGGTGGCAAGTCCAAGGTGCCATTCTGGAGACGCCTGTAGAACTCCATCTGGGCGATGACTCCACCATCGGACATCCGGCCATTCTTCCCCACGTCCACATACAGGAACTCATAAGTAGCCAACACCACTGCCAACATCACAATACTATTGAACCCCTTATATTTGAAATAGTATGACCCCGAGTTGGGTGGTGGGACGATGTGGACATGTTTCCCATCCAATGCCCCTCCGCAGTTAGGAAAATCCCACCACTGGGCAAAGTGGGAGGCCACAGTCTGCCATTCCTGTGGGTTGGAAGGAAACTGTGGAGTCAAACAAGAAAAAAAAATTAGTCATTTTGCACATAAACAGGGAAAGCAGATTAGACACAAACATTCTTGGCCAACATCAAGATAACATTTATTTGAGGGAGTTTTTAAAGACCAAGGTATAAGGTACACCTATCAGATTCCCCCTCCCCCCCCCCCTCTCATGGGCCATTTCTAACATTATAGAGGGGGGGGGGCTCTTGGACAGGTAACTCTCTCCACTTCATTGAGAGATGAATGCCTAAATAATGTGTATTACTTTGGCCAGCCCCTCCTTAGTTACACTATTGACAGCCCACTGGACAGGTAAGAAGTGTCAGAATACAAAGGTATAAATACACATTGTACACATTTGAGCACATTCGGACATTCTGCTGGGTTTGGCAAAGTCAGCAGATAGATGATTGAGGATAGATGGAGAATTGGTATCAGCTGACTTAGGGGTAAATGGTGTAGCGCTAATTAAGATACAAGAATTCTGAATTGCACAAAGGTATAAAACAAACAATCATTCATAACAACATACGTCCAGAAGAGATATTGAAGAAATTCTCTAGTATACATCTAATATATATAAAAAAAAGTCTGAAGAGTAATAAAAGTCCCATATAGATGGTAGTATTATACACCACGTTGTCAGGGAAGACAGGCTTTCCATGTAAGCACCCGGCGTGCACGCATGCGTACTAGCACTTTAAGACACACACCTGTCACTAATACTGAAGTCAGGCGGGCTATTTAAACAGGGCTCCTACAGAGGTTCATTGCTGTTTGCAGCTCCTGTGTTGTATCCTGTTTCCTGTGTGACCTCTGATTCTGATCCAGCTTGTTGTTACCTGTGATTGCCTGCTGCCTGTTCTGATCCCGGCTTCCCATAGACTCTGATTCTGCCTGCTGATTCTGTCTGCTGATCTTCCGGTACTACTTGGCTTGTGACCTGACCTCTCTTCTGCCTACCGTCTATGCCTGATCTGCCTGATTATTACCGACCCGGCCTGTCTGACCCTGCATCTCGCTCATCCAGCCTGCTACAGCTCCCAGCCCTGCAAGCCTGCATCTGGTACTGCTCTGTGGTTCATCCCAGCCTGCCACCAGTCAAGCATCGTGTCAGCTCATCTACTATCTGCCTGCTGATCACTGCTACTACACGGACTATTGAACTGTTTACAGGCACTCATACCCCACCGTGCTCCTGTGGCTGCTGTATCACTACCAGTGGTCCGCGAGCCGGAGTTGTACGAGAGGCCTTCCTCTACACGTCAGGCTCACGTCCCAGGTACGTAACAGTACCAAACAGCCATGTCTGAGCCTGCAAGAGGACCCTCTCCAGTAAATGAAATATGTCAGCACCTTGCTGCTCTTACACAGACGGTTAAGTCGCTGCAGGAAGGATACATGCGTCTCGAAGAGCGGGTACAGTCCCTGTCCAATCCAGCAACCATAGCTCCTGCATCTGATCCTGCCTCCTCCATCACCCAAGCTGAGGCTTTAGCCAGCCATACAGTAATGATGTTACCCCCTTCCTCTAGTCCCTGAACTGTTCCAAAGACTCAAATCAGCAAGCATTTTTACTAAGCTGGATTTAAGAGGGTCCCATAACCTGGTTCGCATATGAGAAGGGGATGAATGGAAAACTGCCTTCCGTACCCGATTTGGGCACTTTGAATATCTAGGTATGCCCTTTGGCCTTTGTAATGCCCCTGCCACCTTCCAGTACTTTATTAACGACATTTTCAAAATCTTTCTGGATATTTTTGTGGTTGTCTACATTGATGACATCTTAATATTCTCTGTATCATTAGAGGTGCACCGAGGGCATGTTAAAAGCGTATTGTGGCGGCTCCGCAAATATGGACTTTATGCCAAAGCCGAGAAATGTGACTTTGAGCAACAGAGCATCCAGTTTTTAGGTCTGATCATTTCGACCGAAGGGATCAAGATGGACCCACAGAAAGTCTCAGCGATACTAGATTGGCCAGCCCCCACAGACAAGAAGGGAATACAACGATTCGTGGGCTTTGCCAATTTTTACCGCAAGTTTATCAAGAACTTTTCTGCTATCATTCACCCTATTACACAACTGACCAAACAAGGTATCCGTTTCTGTTGGACTTCTGAGGCTCAAGCTGCTTTTGAAATCTTGAAGAGACGGTTTACCATTGCTCCTGTCTTAAGTCACCCAGACTCTACCTTGCCCTATATTGTGGAGGTGGATGCTTCAGAAAGTGCAGTTGGGGCCATTCTATCACAACGTCAAGGCCTCAAAGAAGTGACCCATCCAGTGGCATTCTTTTCACACAAACTCACGTCAGCTGAAAGAAACTACGATGTAGGGGATCGGGAACTTTTGGCGATCAAAGCCGCGTTGGAGGAATAGAGGTACTTGTTGGAGGGAGCGGCCCATCCAATTCTGATCTACACGGATCATAAGAATCTTGAATATCTGCGATCCGCTAAACACCTCAAACCACGCCAAGCTCGCTGGGCACTCTTTTTCTCAAGATTCTCATTCCATATTACGTACAGGCCCGGATCAAAGAACACTAAGCCTGATGCGTTGTTACGCATGTTCGAAGATCCAAGAGACATCCTAATACCAGACACCATTTTACCAGCTGGAAATTTCCTACTATTACACACTGACCTTATGTCTCAGTTACAGCAAGCTTCTGCAGAAACACCCAGTCCTCCAGGGGTCACACTACAAGCAAAGAATGGGCTATTATGGAGGGGTAAGCAGATTTTTGTACCTAAAAAGGTTCGAGCAATGATCTTGGGGGTTTGTCATGACCACCCTTTGGCAGGCCATTTTGGGGTTCATAAGACTGTCGAACTTGTACAACGCTCATTTTGGTGGCCAGGTTTGGAGAAAGACTGCAGAGCCTATGTAAATGCATGCACCATCTGCACCCGGAGTAAAAGTTCCCGTAACAAAGCTTGGGGATTACTCAGACCTTTGCCTATATGTGACAGACAGTGGAAGATGATTGCTATGGATTTTATAGTTGAACTTCCACCTTCTGAAGAATGTACCGCTATCTTTGTGGTAGTGGATCGCTTAACAAAGATGGCTCATTTCATTCCTCTAAAGAGTACACCATCGGCTGCAGAAACCGCCCGGGTGTTTATAAAAGAAATTGTCAGACTCCATGGAGTCCCCGCAAATATTGTGTCTGATCGCGGTGTCCAGTTCACATCCAGATTTTGGAAGGCCTTGTGTGAGACCCTACAGATTGAACTCTCATTCTCTTCTGCTTACCACCCACAAACTAATGGGCAGACAGAGAGGACTAATCAAATCCTAGAACAATACATCCGTTGTTTTACTTCTTTTGTCCAGGATGATTGGGTATCATTATTACCACTGGCGGAATTTGCCTATAATAATGCCACCCATTCTGCCACCAAGCAATCTCCGTTCTTTGCCAATTATGGATTCCATCCCACCTTCTTACCTAATCTTGTCACAGAATCTTCCGTTCCAGCCGTCCAGGATACTGTGGACTTTTTCTCTCGCAATAATATGTTGTTACAGGAAACCATCGCGAAAGCGCAGGAGGACAGCAAGAAATCATTTGACAAGAAAAGAAGGGGGGAACTGATCTTGCAACCATGAGATCAAGTATGGCTTTCAACAACAAATTTGAAGATGCTATGTCCTTCAAGGAAGCTGGCACCAAGTTTCGTAGGACCATTTCTGGTAAGGAGAAAAATTAATGATGTTTCTTTTGAATTAACCTTACCTGAGTCTTTTAAAATCCACCCAGTGTTTCATGTATCCTTGCTAAAGCCTGTTGTGCCAGATCCATTTCCGGATCATAGATCAGGTCCTCCCGCACCTATTATTATTGATGGGGATGAGGAATTTGAGGTTGAGGCTGTTTTAGGCTGCAGGAAAAGAAGGGGGCAGACACAATATTTAATCAAGTGGAAGGGTTATGGTCCAGAGGAAAATTCCTGGGAACCCGCACGAAATGTACATGCCACAGACTTGATCCATGCCTTCTTCCGCAGGAACCCGCAAAAGAGGAACTGGTTGGGCACCCGGAGGTTGCCCGTAGGGAGGGGGCAATGTCAGGGAAGACAGGCTTTCCATGTAAGCACCCAGCGTGCACGCATGCGTACTGGCACTTTAAGACACACACCTGTCACTAATACTGAAGTCAGGCGGGCTACTTAAACAGGGCTCCTACAGAGGTTCATTGCTGTTTGGTCTGCAGCTCCTGTGTTGTATCCTGTTTCCTGTGTGACCTCTGATTCTGATCCAGCTTGTTGTTACCTGTGATTGCCTGCTGCCTGTTCTGATCCCGGCTTCCCATAGACTCTGATCCTGCCTGCTGATTCTGTCTGCTGATCTTCCGGTACTACTTGGCTTGTGACCTGACCTCTCTTCTGCCTACCGTCTATGCCTGATCTGCCTGATTATTACCGACCCGGCCTGTCTGACCCTGCATCTCGCTCATCCTGCCTGCTACAGCTCCAAGCCCTGCAAGCCTGCATCTGGTACTGCTCTGTGGTTCATCCCAGCCTGCCACCAGTCAAGCATCGTGTCAGCTCATCTACTATCTGCCTGCTGATCACCGCTACTACACGGACTATTGAACTGTTTACAGGCACTCATACCCCACCGTGCTCCTGTGGCTGCTGTATCACTACCAGTGGTCCGCGAGCCGGAGTTGTATGAGAGGCCTTCCTCTACACGTCAGGCTTACGTCCCAGGTACGTAACACACGTGGATAGCAGATTGAAGGGAGTGTCACAGAAATGTTGAATCCCCCGTGTGGAAGCAATGCAGGCTTACCAGATCCGTTGGACTCATAGAAACATACGTCCCCTGAGTCAGTAATGCTTGTATTGCCAACAGACAATGGAGTGGGGTCTCCCAGCAAACCAATGTAGGATCTAGATGTTGTTTCTAGGACTCTAGGCAAAACTCTTCCATATATAACTCAATCTCGTGGTAGCCTGCAGGTAGAATTTATTATTTAGGGTAAAGCACTACTATGGAGCTGATAAAATACATTGTTAAGTGACTACATGAGGTGAATATAGGGCCAGGAGACCATGCTGGGGAGGTAAGTGAAGGCAAATATGTATGAAGGACAAAAAAAATAATTACATAAAAATCCAGCATGCATGAGGACAAAGGGGACATTCACAGCATATTACAATCATGGTAATTAGGGAATGAGGAAAGAAATACAATATATAATCAAACATTAAATACAATAAAATGTGATATTAAAGGATAAATCTTACCTTAATATACTCCTTCTGCAGGACCTGGATGATGGCAGAACAGGTCTCTGGGATAATGATCCCCAGAGCCTGGGGGGAGATGCCTGTCAAGAACTTAAGGTCCTGCAGGCTTCTCCCCGTCGCCAAGTACCGCAGGGTGGCGACGAGCCTCTGCTCCGGAGTGATGGCTTGCCTCATGCAGGTATCCAGCCTGCTGATATAGGGGGTCAGCAAAGCCAACAAACGGTGAAATACGGGGTCCGTCATCCGGAGAACGTTCCTGAAATCATCAGGATTATTCTCACTGATCTCACAGAGCAAAGGCATATGACAGAACTGGTCATGCTGGAGCAACCAATTCTTGGTCCATGAACTTCTCCCCACCCTGTTCATGGACTGGACTTGTGTTAAGGTAAGGACCCGAACACCAAGCCCCTGCACAGCACAAACTCTACGAGGAGTACGTATATGCAACATGGCTAGAAAACGGTCGGCTGCTCAGAACAAAGTAACAGAACGCACTGAAGAACAGCAAGGCCTGTGAAGAGCGACCTGAAAAACAGCAACGAGCGGACAAGATCGCACAGGAAACTCCAATACGAACTGACTGCACGCACTGAAGAGCAGATACAAACCCACAAGCACAAACTGAACAGCAGAAAACGATCTGAAAACCACGAGTCTGAAAAAGCGCGAATCGTCTCTAATCAAACTTTTACTAACACGAACTCAACACGAACACAAAAAGAACTCTTGGTTCGGACCTGCCCTTTTCTAGTCTCATCGTATGTGGTGTACGTCACCGCGTTCTTGGCGATCGGAAATTCCGACAACTTTGTGTGACCGTGTGTATGCAAAACAAGTTTGAGCCAACATCCGTCGGAAAAAATCCATGGATTTTGTTGTCGGAATGTCTGATCAATGTCCGACCGTGTGTTGCGGCAATACCTCACATGTGTAGTTGAAACATCGCTGAACACCGACTTATGTATGCATTTGCTTCTGCGCGCTTTGATTTTTTTTTTCTTATTTATTTTACTTTTTATTTTTACACTGTCCGTTTATTTTTATTTTTTTATTACTTTTATTTCTATTACAAGAAATGTAATAAAAATAAGGAAGACAGGTCCTTTTTATTAAGAGATATAGGGTCAAAAAGCCCCCAATTCCCTTATTTTCCTTTTCAAAGCAAAATAATTTTTTTTGAACTTTTACTTAAAAAAATAAAATTATTTACTTTGGCCCAGGAACCCGAAAGTGACATCAGACATCGCTTCAGTCCTCAAGGGCATTGAGATGAGTGGCAGCCATTTTGCCCTCACTTGTCTCTATGCCCAGCTAACTGCCACATCGGATCATTCTCGGGCTTTACCGATGGGTCAGGAATAGGGATGAGCCGAACACCCCCCTGTTCGGTTCGCACCAGAACATGCGAACAGGAAAAAAATTCGTTCGAACACGCGAACGCCGTTAAAGTCTATGGGACACGAACATGAATAATCAAAAGTGCTAATTTTAAAGGCTAATATGCAAGTTATTGTCATAAAAAGTGTTTGGGGACCCGGGTCCTCCCCCAGGGGACATGAATCAATGCAAAAAAAAGTTTTAAAAACGGCCGTTTTTTCAGGAGCAGTGATTTTAATAATGCTTAAAGTCAAACAATAAAAGTGTAATATCCCTTTAAATTTCATACCTGGGGGGTGTCTATAGTATGCCTGTAAAGGGGCGCATGTTTCCCGTGTTTAGAACAGTCTGACAGCAAAGTGACATTTTGAAGGAAAAAACACATTTAAAACTACCGCGGCTATTGCATTGCCGACAATACACATAGAAGTTCATTGATAAAAACGGCATGGGAATTCCCCACAGGGCAACCCCGAACCAAAATTAAAAAAAAAAAATGATGTGGGAGTCCCCCTAAATTCCATACAAGGCCCTTCAGGTCTGGTATAGATATTAAGGGGAACCCTAGCCAAAATTAAAAAAAAAAATTGACGTGGGGTTCCCCCTAAATTCCATACCAGACCCTTCAGGTCTGGTATGGATTTTAAGGGGAACCCCGCGCCAAAAAAAAAAAAAAAAACGGCGTGGGGTCCCCCTAACAATCCATACCAGACCCTTATCCGAGCACGCAACCTGGCAGGCCGCAGGAAAAGAGGGGGGGACGAGAGTGCGGCCCCCCCCCCCTCCTGAACCGTACCAGGCCACATGCCCTCAACATTGGGAGGGTGCTTTGGGGTAGCCCCCCAAAACACCTTGTCCCCATGTTGATGAGGACAAGGGCCTCATCCTCACAACCCTGGCCGGTGGTTGTGAGGGTCTGCGGGCGGGGGGCTTATCGGAATCTGGAAGCCCCCTTTAACAAGGGGACCCCCAGATCCCGGCCCCCCCCCTGTGTGAAATGGTAAGGGGGTACTTACCCCTACCATTTCACTAAAAAACTGTCAAAAATGTTAAAAATGACAAGAGACAGTTTTTGACAATTCCTTTATTTAAATGCTTCTTCTTTCTTCCTTCATCTTCTTCTTCTTCTGGTTCTTCTGGCTCTTCTGGTTCTTCCTCCGGCGTTCTCGTCCAGCATCTTCTCCGCGGCGTCTTCTATCTTCTTCTCCTCGGGCCGCTCCGCACCCATGGCATTAGGGGGGAGGCTCCCGCTCTTCTCTTCATCTTCTTCTTCTTCTTTTTCTTCTTCTTCTTCTTCCTTCTTCTCTTCTTCTCTTCTTCCTGTCTTCTCCGGGCCGCTCCGCAATCCATGCTGTGGCATGGAGGGAGGCTCCCGCTGTGTGACGGCGTCTCTTCGTCTGACGGTTCTTAAATAACGGGGGGCGGGGCCACCCGGTGACCCCGCCCCCCTCTGACGCACACATGACGGGACTTCCCTGTGGCATTCCCCGTGACGTCACAGGGAAGTCCCTCAAGTCACCGTGCGTCAGAGGGGGGCGGGGTCACCGGATGGCCCCGCCCCCCGTTATTTAAGAACCGTCAGACGAAGAGACAATTTTTTTATGACAATAACTTGCATATAAGCCTTTAAAATTAGCACTTTTGATTTCTCCCATAGACTTTTAAAGGGTGTTCCGCGGCAAATTCGAATTTGCCGCGAACACCCCAAATTGTTCGCTGTTCGGTGAACTTGCGAACAGCCAATGTTCGAGTAGAACATGAGTTCGACTCGAACTCGAAGCTCATCCCTAGTCAGGAACGACCGGGAAGCTGTTGAGGGGGGTGCACCCCTCCGAAGCAAAGGAATTGTAGCAATCGCTTGACAAATCTCTTAACCAAATTCTCCAAAACACATTGGTCTAGGTCATGCAATACAGCCAAAACAAAATCAGTCTCTGACCTTTGCCATTGGTACTCTATTATTACAGTATGTTCATCAGTAAGCATTTATATGTTATTCTGTGCTCTGGCTGAGGTTTGAAAAGTCATTATTCCTTGGTTTGCCCCCCCAGGTGTTTTCACCATTTCTAAAGGAACTTTGAAATCTCATGGCAGAAGAAAAGAGTTAGCATCCCACTTTTCACCCAACTTCTCGAAGATTCCTGAAAAATCCACACCACTACTGCCTGCACATGTGTCTAAAGTAAATTATTATTTTGCCTGAACTTAGAACACCTCTGTCAAAGGTGTATAATGGGAAAAATACTGTGCTATAGTACAAAAAGAATTTCTTGCAAATCGTACCACAAAGACTAAATAATGTGAGAAGCCAAACAAAAAATCTCAAATCAATGATTTCAAATAGCTGTCTATATGGGTCCAGCTATATGGGTCCAACTCATTAGAGAGCATTTTGAACCTGGACAGAGATCACTGCTTCCACACAGAAATCAAGGATCCTTTGCTACAACCTGCTGGCAGGGGACAGACTTTTCCACACACACTGTGGCTGCTTGCAAAGAAAATTAACTTTACCAGGATTACGCTATGGTGTTTCCCTTTCTTTTCCCGGGGAACCTCTGAATGGGAACCATCCCTTATCTTGGAGTTGCATTTACATCCCTCCATGGTGTGACCGATCCCTTGTGGCTTGGTGGAGCAGTGTTTTTCATCATCCCCTCTGGATAAAGGGAGTGGAGTATTGTTGTCCAACCAGTCCATCCAGAAATAGGCCCCGACCGGGTTAAGGTCGCAAGCTCCTTTTGGCTTGCCTTGTGGTAAGTGCGCATTTCTTACTGAGCTATCACTGTGGTGCGGTGGAGGAATTATTTACCCAATCGTTTATTTATTCACTTAGAAGACCGGGATTTGAGCCTTAGGCCTTCTCACAACACTTTTTTATGGACTAATTTTTCGCCTAATTAATGCCGTATTACTTAATCAGTGTTGGTTTAATATATTAAGTTTATTGTTACACACAATTTCTTTGTTAACACTTTTTTTGGTAAAATTTTAAGGTTAATTTTACATTCAAATATTATTTACTCACTTTTGGCATATTAGCACTGCTACCTCTGTTATTACCTCTGTCAAAGGTACCTGACAAATTCATGCTAGCGATTATGGTTGGGTAGTGAGAGGTAACTGTTCCAGTAGCAGAAATAACAGATATACCAGTGGTTAGGTAACATTTTTGGACCAAATACTTTTGGACCAAAGCAGGATCCAAATTTGGCATATGCATTGAAAAAGGTAAAGGTGACAAACAAGGTACTTTTGGGGTGTGGCCGAGCAGCGGATGTAGTCGGATGCTTCCTCTGTCTTCTCCGCCAAGAATCTCTGGCTTTATCCTTCAGGCACAGCGATACCATACCCGATTATACTCCTGTTTGCACTGGAGGCTTCCCACTGCTCGGGGCTAGACATGTGCATTCATTTTCGTCCGAATGCATTTTTGTCCGAATTTAAGGTATTTTCGCTATCGTTTTAACAAGCGATAACGAAAGTGCAGAATCCGAAAAACGAAAGATCCGACATAAACAAATGCTTTATTTTAGTTTTCATTGCTACAACAGTTCGATATAGATAGGAGATTCAACATGATGATTACAATAACAATCTGTGTCCATCAAACCTGTGGTCGAATGTGCCTAACCTTAACTCTATTAGTCCAAGAATATTCTACATAGAGAGAAAAGATTCGACATAGAGAGAAAAGATTTGACATAGGGGAAAAAAGATTTGACGTAGGGGAGAAAAGATATATAAAAATAATGATGATGTTGAAAGTTATTGGCTGATTGTAACCAAAGAGGAGGAGCAGTAAAATAGCTAGAACTAAGTACACACGTACTTTGGCTTACGGTGTCTGTTGAAAGTTCTAAGAAGATTCGACGGAGCAGGTAAACTATACGGCGTCGTACATCTTCTTTGAACATTCGACAGACACCATAATCCTTCAATGACAGATTCGACCTTAATTTGGATTTTCGGACGAATGCAATTTTTAACGAAAAACTAAATAAATAAAAATGAATTTCGGGAGCAACTAAATTTATTTTTCGGACGAAAACGAAATTCCGAAACTAAATATTTCAGTGTGCACATGTCTACTCGGGGCTATCCAATGCTGGGTTTATCTCCGCTGGCAGACATGGCTAAGAGGCTCAAAGACGCCCGGACCATGGACCCTGTGGACCAAGATGGCTCTTCCTCCCAAAGATCTCATAAGCAGATTTACAAGGAAGCTGCACAAAAACTGTTCTCCAAAACACTGATAAAAGATCCTTGCCGCTGCAAACCCAGAAGATTCATTTGGAGGAGTGTTGGATGTGGATTACACAGTCCCCCTAAAAGATGTCAATGGATCCATTACTGAATGGGACACAGTGAGTACCCCGCGGGACATCTTTTCTAGGCCCTCAGAGCCCAATGCTACTACCATGGGAGATGGTGAACCGACCCTCTGTGATATCTTTGTGGCTGTCACCTCTTGTAATGTCTACATTTCTGCCCTTACTGATGAGATTAATGGGGTGAAGGCTGCAATTACTTTTATGAGGCATGACATGCAGAAGCTGTGGGAGAGAGCATCGGCTTTAGAAGGGAGAGTTGGCTCTATGGAGGATGATCTGGCACTCCTGCATCATGATGTCAGCTACAATACCCATCTTACTGCTCAACATGCAGCCCTCCTAGATGATATGGAGAACAGACTGAGGCATAATAATGTGAGAGCAATAGGTATCCCAGAGAAAGCAGAGGGGAAGAACCCAGTGGCTTTTATTGAAAAATGGCTGCTTTCAGTTTTTGGTAATGATGCATTCTCCCCTATGTTCTCCGTCGAGAGGGCACACAGGGTCCGGGCACGACCTCTGCCACCAGGAGCTAACCCTCGCCCCTTCCTGTTTAAGCTTCTCAATTATAAAAACAGAGTTGTTATTCTTTCCAAGGCTAGAACCATGTTTGCAGTCCTTGTGATTGACAACTCCAAGATTTCCCTTTTTCCAGATTTTTCTGCACAACTGCAGAAACAAAGTGCCAAGTTTATAGAAACGCCGCCTTCAGTCCTTGGAGCTGCAATAGGCAGCGCTATATCTGGCCAGGCTGTGGGTGGTGGCTAAGGATACAGTTCATATCTTTGATAAGCCTATTGCTGCAACCCAATGGCTGGACAGAGAAGAAAGATCTTTACTGCTGACTGAAACCAACGCCCTGCTCCTACCTGAAGCAGTGGGATTACGCAATATTCAGATACTAGCTCTCACTTGCCCAGCTTGATCTCATGGCAGGCGGAGTTCCACAGTTTGTGTTGCTGAGTATACCTTTCTATTGTTACTGTATACCTGTTGCTGAGAAGCTCTGTGACAACTTTGTGAGCTTCCACTGTTGCCCCCATCATGGTCCTATGTGGACCACATGTTACTCTATCTCTTTACTTTGGGGACCGGTTGGTCCAGAAATTACTTTTTTTTAACACGTTGTTGCCTCAATTTCCTCATGACTGCACTTACTACTTGTCTATGTTTCTAGCAAGGTGCTTTACCGATTGGTCAGTGGTCCACCTTTTAATGTTTAATAACCCACCACTATGGTCCTGGGATGCCTGGTCATTGCTGCCATTTAAAGTCGGTAATATTTACTGCCAAATCAGTGTCTAGTACAACTCGTATATTGTCCTGGAATGTTAGAGGACTGAATAATTCAGTGAAATGTTTGGCATTACTTAAAACTATTAAACATTTGAATGTGGAGGTGGTCTGTTTGCAGGAGACTCGCCTCCCCTTGGTTGCACTGCCTCAATTTTCACAGAGGCAGTTTAGCCACTAGTTCCATTATACTTATTCGGTGTACTTGAGGGGAGTGAGTGTCCTGGTCCACCAGGGGACTCCATTTTCATGTACAAATGTGGTCATTGACCCAGAGGGTTGTTATTTTTTTTATTATGTTCCCTCTATAGGCTGACATGTGTCCTTGCAGGGGTGTACATTCCTCCACCCTTTTCAGCCGAGCTCCTTAAAGCATTGTCAACTTTTATGGCACGTCATTCTGACCTACTGCTACTGGTGGTAGGTGACTTCAATAAATATTTAGACCCAGTTAAAGATAAATTGATTGCCCAGGTGGCTACTGCCCCTCTGAATGATACAGGTCCTACTTGCGGAGCTCGGCCTTACTTATGTGTGGAGGATTCACAACCGTAATGTTAGATTTGGGTCTGGGCAAAGATGCAATGATTCCATTTATAGACTCCTCTCATTATGATGCTAGGCATTTATCTGATCATTCTCCATTTTTGGTGGAGCTTCATATAGCTGCTCATAGGAGTGGATCGAACTGGAAGTTGATCCCATTCTTGTTGTTCTTGTTGCCAGGCTCGGATCCTGTGACAGATCTACTGACTGCATTCTTTCGTCATAATATAGACACAGCTGATATAGGAGTAGTGTGGGATATGGCTAAAGCTTACTTAAGGGGTCATTTTATTAGACTTATTGCTCACATCAAAACCACCAGGGGTGGTTTTGATGTGAGCATTGTTTAATGTGAGCAAAATATTGTTGGAAGTTAGCATCATCATAGGATAGTCAGCATAAGCAGTCTTCAAGGGATCCGAGATCCAAAGCAAATTCAATCAGTTACATCAGCATCAGGTGCTTGATAGCTGCTGATCCAAGACTGATTCATTTTTATGAATGTGAGCCTATCAACGGAGTCTGTGGACAGGCGCACTCTTTTATCCATTACAAACCCTCCAGGAGCACTGAATGTACATTCAGAAAGCATGCTGGATGCAGGACAGGCCAGTAGCTCAATTGCATATAGAGCAAGTTCTGGCCAGTGGTCCATCCTCAAGAGCCAGTAACCCAGTGGATGCTCTGTTGGAAAGGTCTCCAAGTCTGCTCTTGTCCCTAGACAAGAGCAGTCTGCTCTTGTCCCTGCACCATATAATGCAGGGACTGGCGATGGTTGCTTGAACCGATCAGACCTTGGCGTTGAGGACTAAAAAATTGTTTTTACGGAACGGTCAGCCGGTCACCTTATCCACCGCTCTTCCTCTGACTGAACTAAGCCTCAGAAACACATAGTAACCTCCTAGGGTCTGGAAATGCATTGCACAAACCTTTCTTCAAGTCCTCCTGAAAATGTTTCATCCTCTGCTCCCTCTGCGAAAGCAGGATGAGTTCTGCAACCTTACCCTTGTAACGTGGATCAAGAAGGGATGCCAGTTAGTAATGATTACCTCTCCTTGATACCACGAATCCTAAGGTCCTTTTGCAGGCTTTACAGAATCAGGGAGGCCATGCAGTGTAAGTTTGTAGAGGCATTTGATTCTGAGTCCTCTGGGTCACTAAGGATCATATTATCCCCAACTACCTCCTCCCAGCCACGTACAACTCCTTTGGTTTCTGGGGACTGAAAACCATCCCTTGAAGACTGCTGCTGAGTGTTATCCACTACATCCATGCTGACATAATCCTGTTCCTCCTCTTCTTCTTCTGTATTTGGTGGGCCCACAGGAATCCTATCTGGATAAAGGGCACCTTGAGAGGAAAAGGAAGTTCTCCTCTTCTTTTCGCTGTTCTTCCTCAAGCGCCCATGATTCCATGAAGCGTGTGCTCCAGCAGGAAGGAGGGACAGTGTCACTGATGCATGCATTGTCGCTGCTCCTCATTCTTGTGGCCTCCTCAAATGGTGACAGGACAGTGCATGCATCTTGGATCCATAGCAACTGGAGTGGCGAAAAGAAGCCAAGCTCCCCTGACCCTGTCCTGGTGCCATACTTGCACAGGTACTCATTAATGGCCCTCTGCTGTGTGTGCAGCTGCTGCAGCATTGCCAACGCTGAGTTCCACCTGGTGGGCATGTCACAAATGAGGCGGTTGGTGGGCAGGTTGCATTCCCTTTGAATGTCAGCCATCCGAGCACTGACATTGTATGACCGGCGGAATGGACCACAGACTTTTCTGGCCTGCTTCAGGAGATCTTGTAAGCCTGGGTACCTGCTCAAGAACCGCTGCACCACCAAATTCAGGACGTGTGCCAAACAAAGAACATGGGTCAAGTGTCCCTATGGGAGGGCGGAGAGAAGGTTGGCGCCATTGTCGCATACAACCATTTCTGTCTGAAGATGGCGTGGTGTCAACCACCTCTAAGCCTGCCCCCGCAGAGCTGACAGAATCTCTGCCCCAGTGTGGCTCGTGTCCCCTAGGCAAACCAACTCAAGCACCGCATGGCATATTTTAGCCTGACTGCTTGTGTAGCCCCTTGAACGCTTATGGAGCACCACTGATTCAGAGGACAAATTTGCAGAAGAGGCCATAGAGGAAGAAGAAGAGGAGGGGGTGGAGGAGAGACCTATGGCAGAATCACCACTAGCATTTTGGAGGCGTGGTGGTGGAACAAGCGTCAACAACAATAAACCCTGTCCTAAATCCTTCCTAGCTGCCAGCAGAGTTATCCAGTGCACCGTTAAGGAAAGGTAACGTCCCTGCCTGCTGGACCATGAGTTAGCAGTAATATGAACCTTACTACTGACCGCCCTGTCCAACAAGGCCAAAACATTGCCTTCCACATGCCGGTAGAGAGCCAAAATGTCCTTCCGTGAAAAGAAATGGTGTTTTGGAACCTGCCACTGAGGTACTGCACATTCCACAAATTCACGAAGGGGGGCAGAGTCTACCAGCTGAAAATGCAGCAGTTGCAGTACTAGCAATTTGGCCAAGCTAGCATTTAGACGTTGAGCATGTGGATGGCTGGGACCAAATTTCTTTTTACGGTTCAGCAACTGGGGTAGGGAAATTTGCCTGCTAATATTAATTGGTGATGTACTGCTAGCATATTGGCTGCAAGTACTTGGGACACCTATTGCTACACCTTCATTCTTCTCAGTGCAAGTTTTTGAGAGGACTGGAGGTATAGTAGGGTTGGAGATCCCAGATGAGGAGCAAGGAGAAGTCCGCCTTTTTCTTTGATGTGGGTCTTTCAAATGCTGTTGCCAATGGACTGCATGGCAGGTCATCATATGTCTGGTCAAATATGTGGTGCCCAAGCAGCTGCTGTTCTAGCCACGCTTCATCCACTTCAGACATAGGTTACAAACAGCATTGGTGCGATCTGCTGCACACAAGTCAAAAAAGGTCCACAACAAGGAACTTTTAAAGGTCAGCATGGAGTCAGCAGCGCCCTGCACCTGCGGAGCTCTGGGATGTGATGCAATAGGGTGGCTGCCCTTAAGCTGCCCCCTAGAGGACACCCTGCCTCGTTGGAGTTGTGCCTCCTCCTCCTCACTTTCCTCCTGTCTTCTCTCAGGCATCCAAGTACAATCAGTGACCTCATCATCCCCTCCCTCCCCATCACTGGAGCAAACTTGGCAGTATGCTGCAGCTGGGGGAACATGACTGACAGTTTCTTGTCCTTCTGTGGCACCCCCTCTCTCTAGGCTCACTTTGCTCCCTTCCTCAATCTTTGAATCAACATCGTTGCCTTCAAATCGCTGCACATCCTCCAGCAGCATATAACCAACACTGGGGTCAAATAATTCTGGGGACTCCTCTGTGCATGATGGTGGGGCTACAGAAGGAGTGGCTGTGGACAAGGAGCCAGTGGAATAGGCCACTTTGGCAGCTGCATTGGAAGGCAAACTACTCTGAGCCTGGGTGACAGAGGATGAGGAGGATGAGGACGGCTTCGTTATCTACTCCACCAACTCTTCTGCATGTTGTGGCTCAATTACACAGCCAGCAGCAAAAAAGGGCAAGCATGCCTGACAGGATACACCATGTCCACGACCACCACTGTTGACTGTAGACACAGAGGCTGCTTGCCCTCTTTTAGCGTTCTGTGAGAGTCTGCCTCTCCCTGGTGGCCTTCCGGACATGATATAGATTTTTTGTTTTGCAACACCACACTACACTGTATTAGATACTGTGTACATCACCTGAAGTGTATTAGAAAGTGTACAACGGCTGCAATGTATTGTATACTGTGTACACCACCAGAAGTGTAGTAGAAACTGTACACACTGTATTAGATACTGTGTACACCGCCTGCACTGTATTAGAAACTGTACAACGGCTGCACTATATTGTATACTGTGTACACCACCAGAAGTGTAGTAGAAACTGTTCATACTGTATTAGATATTGTGTACACTGCCTGCATTGTATTAGCAACTGTACAATGGCTGCACTGTATTAGATACTGTGTACACCACCAGAAGTGTAGTAGAAACTGTACACACTTTAAAAGATACTGTGTACAATGCCTGCACTGTATTAGCAACTGTACAACGGCTGCACTGTGTTGTATACTGTGTACACCACCAGAAGTGTAGTATAAACTGTACACACTGTATTAGATATTGTGTACACCACCTGCACTGTATTAGCAACTGTACAACGGCTGCACTGTATTGTATACTGTGTACACCACCAGAAGTGTAGTAGAAACTGTACACACTGTATTAGATACTGTGTATGCCGCCTGCAATGTATTAGAAACTGTACAGCGGCTGCACTGTATTGTATACTGTGTACATCACCAGAAGTGTAGTAGAAACTGTACACACTGTATTAGATACTGTGTACACCGCTTGCACTGTATTAGCAACTGTACAATGGCTGCACTGTATTGTATACTGTGTACACCACCAGAAGTGTATTAGTAACTGTACACACTGTATTAGATACTGTGTACACTGCCTGCACTGTATTAGCAACTGTACAATGGATGCACTGTATTGTATACTGGGTACACCACCAGAAGTGTAGTATAATCTGTACACACCGTATAAGATACTGTGTACACCGCCTGCACTGTATTAGCAACTGTACAATGGCTGCACTGTATTGTATACTGTGTACACCACCAGAAGTGTAGTATAAACTGTACACACTGTATTAGATACTGTGTACACCGCATGAAGTGTATTAGAAACTGTACACACTGTGTAAGATTCTGTGTACACCGCCTGCATTGTATTAGCAACTGTACAATGGCTGCACTGTATTATATACTGTATACACCACCAGAAGTGTAATAGAAACTGTACACACTGTATTAGATACTGTGTACACCGCTTGTACTGTATTAGAAACTGTACAATGGCTGCACTGTATTGTATACTGTGTACACCATCAGAAGTGTAGTAGAAACTGTACACACTGTATTAGATACTGTGTACACCACCTGAAGTATATTATAAACAGTACAACATGGAATGCACTGTAGATATAGGCTACACTGAATGTAGAGTATATATATATATATATATATATATATATTAGACTGTATATATACAGTTTCTCACAAAAGTGAGTATACCCCTTACATTTTTGTAATTATTTTATAATATTTTTTCATGTGACAACACTGAAGAAATTACACTTTGCTACAATGTAATGTAGTGAGTGTACAGCTTGTATAACAGTGTAAATTTGCTGTCCCCTCAAAATAACTCAACACACAGGCATTAATGTCTAAACTGCTGGCAACAAAAGTGTTACCTGTATTCATGGCACCTGTTTGAACTTGTTATCAGTATAAAAGATACCTGTCCACAACCCCAAACAGTCACACTCCAAACTCCACTATGGTGAAGACCAAAGAGCTGTCGAAGGACACCAGAAACAAAATTGTAGACCTGCACCAGGCTGGGAGGCTGAATCTGCAATAGGCAAGCAGCTCGGTGTAAAGAAATCAACTGTGGGAGCAATAATTAGAAAATGGAAGACATACAAGACCACTGATAATCTCCCTCGATCTGGGGCTCCACACAAGATCTCACCCAGTGGGGTCAAAATGATCACAAGAACAGTGAGCAAAAATCCCAGAATGACCTGCAGAGAGATGGGACCAACGTAACAAAAGCTACCATCAGTAACACACTACGCCGCCAGGGACTCAGATCCTGCAGTGCCAGATGTGTCCCCCTGATTAAGCCAGTACATGTCCGGGCCCGTCTAAGGTTTGCTAGAGAGCATTTGGATGATCCAGAAGAATGTCATATGGTCAGATGAAACCAAAGTAGAACTGTTTGGTAGAAACACAACTCGTCGTGTTTGGAGGAGAGAGAATGCTAAGTTGCAACCAAAGAACACCATACCTATTGTGAAGCATGGGGGTGGCAACATCATGCTTTGGGGCTGTTTCTCTGCAAAGGGAACAGGACGACTGATCTGTGTACATGAAAAAATGAATGGGGCCATGTATCGTGAGATTTTGAGTGCAACCCTCCTCCCATCAGCAAGGGCATTGAAGATGAAACGTGGCTGGGTCTTTCAGCATGACAATGATCCCAAACACACCGCCTGGGCAACGAAGGAGTGGCTTCGTAAGAAGCATTTCAAGGTCCTGGAGTGGCCTAGCCAGTCTCCAGATCTCAACCCCATAGAAAACCTTTGGAGTGAGTTGAAAGTCCGTGTTGCCCAGTGACAGCCCCAAAACATCACAGCTCTAGAGGAGATCTGCATGGAGGAATGGGCCAACATACCAGCAACAGTGTGTGACAACCTTGTGAAGATTTACAGAAAACGTTTGACCTCTGTCATTGCCAACAAAGGATATATAACAAAGTATGAGCTTTTGATATTGACCAAATACTTATTTTCCACCATAATTTGCAAATAAATTCTTTCAAAAATCAGACAATTTGACTGGATTTGTTTCCACATTTTGTCTCTCATAGTTGAGGTTTACCAATGATGACAATTACAGGCCTCTCTCATCTTTTTAAGTGGGAGAACTTGCCCCACTGTATATATATATATATATATATATATATATACTAGACTGACTGTATATATATATATATATATATATATATATATATATCAAATACACTGCCACTAACTGAATAACCTGCCTGCCTAATGTAACTCAAGCTACAACAACACTACACACGGCCACTCTGTAAGCAGCCTTATATAGTGTGGGGCATGGACTTAGTCCCCCTGAGCCATGATTGGCTAAAGGCACCCTGCCTTTATTTAATTTTGGCTCTCTCAGCAGAGTGCGCTGTGATTGGCCAAAGCATGCAGGTCAGGTGCATGCTTTGACCAATCATCATACAGCGATGCACTGCAATCTTGCAGTGCATTATGAGGCATTCCGCAGCGCTTGAATTTTCCGCTTAGGCCCCATAATGTTCACTGTTTGGTGAATGGGCGAACACCCGTGTACCTTACAGCGGAGCCCGAAATGATGAGGGTGACCTCTTGCACATTTCTGGTCCAAGCACCCCTGGTGGTGGGTACAGGGAGGGCAAGGGCAAAGAAAGGGTGCAGGTGCCTGCAGGCAGGAGGCTGGAACTTGGAGATGCAGGAACCTCTGCTGAGGATATGTGGAAACTGATCACCAGACTTGTTCAGCGAGAGCCAGATCAGGATCAGGCAGGAGTCGGCAACAGGCTGGCAACAGGGTACCAAATCAGAAGGCAAAACCGTAGTCATAAACAGGCAGAGGTTGGCAACAGATGGGCAGTGGGGTACAGAATCAGAAGGCAGAGCCATAATCATAAGTCCAAGCCAAGGTCAGTATTGCAGGTAGAGGCAGGTTCAGCAGGCAGGGGAGATCCAGGAGAATGGTAAGAAGATAGCCGGGTTTTCAGGAACAAGGTCAATCAGGCAGAGTAACACCAGCAACACAGGAACAAGCTGAAGACAATTCAGCACTGATGCTAGGCAAACTCTCTGTTTATATAGGGTGCTGTGTGCCAGGATTCGTGCCAGCGTACCTGCGCGTGCGCATACGCATTAGCACATTAGCACCTTAGCGCATTGGCACATGCGTGTTAGCACATTAGCGCCTTGGCACTCGCAGGTGGCCACCCTGGATCTCATTTGTCTCTGGCTATAGTTCCATGCATGCACATTGGCATTAGCAGAACGAGGATTGGCAGCTGCTGCACGGAGACAGGTGCTTGCTGTGTGAGTTCTCTGATGTTCGAGGTGAACTTATGCTCGACCCAAACATCGAGCTCATCCTTACTCTTAGCTAGGGTATTGGCAAACAGATTGGAAAAGGTTATCCACAAATTGGTCCATAGAAACCAATTTGGGTTCATACCGACAAGATTTACAGCACAGAACCTACGTAGGCTATTTTTAAATATGCAACTGTCGATAGATAATCCAGGTAGTAGAGCCATATTTTCCTTAGATGCTGCTAAGGCATTCAGCAGCTTGGAATTGCATTACTCGTGGGAAGTGCTGTCACCCTTTGGGCTGGGCACTACCTTTATTAAATGGATCCAATTGCTCTATGCATCCCCAACAGCTAAGATTCGAATAAATGGTGAGCTATCAGAGCCTTTTCAGTTATTTAGGGGCACTCGGCAGGGGTGTCCTCTTTCGCCCCTCCTTTTTGCCTTAGCGTTAGAGCCCTTGGCTGTTCATGTCCATACTTCACCACATATCACTGGTTTCTTGAGAGGTTCCTGAGAAAATATAATTTTGATGTATGCAGACGGTACGTTAATCTATTTGGGTGATACTCAAAAGTCCCTGGAAAATGTTATGACACTGATTACCAATTTTGGAGCATTGTCAGGATTTTCTATTAACGGGAACAAATCAGTTCTTATGCCGCTAGACCCACTCCCTGCTCCTGTGCCTGCATGTGCTGGCTCTGTGCAGGTAGTTTCTTCCTTCCGCTATCTAAGCATACAAGTAACCCAGGACCCTAATCAATATATAGAATTGAATTTGGTACCATTACTATGGTGTGGTCCAAGCTTCCGTTATGGTAATTGGGAGAGTTAACCTTATTAAAATGTTGTAGGCCCCTAAACTTCTATACATTTTTCGCAATTACCCTATATGGATTCCGCACAAATGGTTCTCTCAGATAGATTTACAATTTAGAGCCCTGATTTGGCCTAATAAGACGGTCCGCTTCAGTTTGCACAAGCTGCAATTTGGTAAGGATCAAGGTGGTCTTGCTGTTCCTCATTCTCGATTTTATTATGTTGCTTCACAAATACAACACCTTGCGGGGTCATATAAGACGTTTGTGGGTGCCATGGGGACCCCCTAGCTCTGTTCTGTCCTATTTGGAGGCAGGCTTCTCCTATTTAAAATCTAACCTCCCAACAGTTATTCTATTAAAGATCCTATGGTCTTGTGTTAGAAATACCTTGAATGTACGGGATTACTGCCCTTATACTCCCATATGGTGGAACGCTAACAATAAAGAACTCCTTACATTGCAAGACTTTCATGGCTGGGAAGGGGCAGGTATTCTGTATATGTTCCATTTATATAACGGTCTGACACTTAAATCCTTTTTGGAATTGCAGATAGAGTTTGCCCTCCCCAGAAGTCAGTTTTATAATTATCTACAACTTAGACACGCAATACAGACTCAAAATCGCTCCTCTTTGCTTACTTCAATTGACCACCCACTGATGTTTGATGTCCTGTTGGAAACAGATAAAAAGGGTATGACTTCTAGGGTGTATTCCATTCTGTTACACTCTACTCTTGATGCATCTATACTCCTCTTCAGGAAGGGCTGGGAAAATGACTTGGGGCCTATAGATGGGGAGCAGTGGGAACTATGTTTAGCCTCCACCCCACTAGTGTTGGTCTCAGCATCTCAAAAACTCTCCCATTTATTTCTACTACATAGAGCATACAGGACACCAGTCCAGTTACACAAGTGGGGGAATAGAGATTTGCCCTTGTGTCCGAAGTGTGAAAGAGATAACGGTGACCTGTTGCACATGATTTGGAGATGCCCAAAACTATTTCGCTACTGGTCGAGTGTTGTTTCTACTATTCTACAAGTCTTTCACTTTCATCTTTCCCATAATCCCATTGTCTGTTTGCTGGGCACCTTAGAGGAGGAATTGCTTACACCTCATGGCCATGTAGCGGTATGATATATACTATACATTGCCCGTAAATTAATTATTGGATATCGCCCCAGGTGCCAAGCAGGGGACAATGGGTTAAAGCAGTTAATACAATGTTTATACATGAAAAACTCACTTATCAACACAGAAACGTTTCCAAGATATTCTTTTCAATGTGGTGGCCATGGCTAGGTACCCGGGTCTTGCTCTGCACCGATTAGTGAAGGACAGGCTATTACAGGGATGATACTGAACATGTTTGTATCAGATTATTAATGAAAGGCCATGGTACTTAAGTTTTGGTTTTGTTCTTACTTCTCTTCCTCTCTTTTTCTTTCTGTTCATAATAAACCCATAGCAATTGTTTTCTATTATAAATATAAAAACTACTTTGACAGTATGAGATGAACTAGTCATTTACTGGAATATGCTAGATGCCTCCAACATGACTATTTTGTCTAATGGATTGCTAATTGTCCACGTTTATATCGATTACTTGCCTCATCTTAGTGTATACTGTTGTAATTCGTCATGCATTTAATATGCTTTTGTATGGAATGTCTGTTCAATAAACTTATCTCTGATTTAAAAAAAAAAAAACAAGGTACCTCAAGAACCAGAAGGTTTAGCTCCATTTTAAAGTATACCATAATTCACTGTGTCATGTAAAGAAAGAACAGGCGCAAGTTGAAGTAATCTAATTGTACCCCAGTCTCACGCCAGGATAGTGTTGGATTTGGCCCGTTCTCATGTGTTGGGTAACCATTTAGGAGAAAAAAAATAAACAGAGAATTAAGCTGCAATTTTTCTGGCTCAGTGTTAACAAATGCGTTGATGTGCACTGTAAATCTTTCCCTGAGTGTCAAATCAATGCACCCCAACCATATTTCAGAAGTCTGTTATTACCCTTGCCAACAGTTAAGGTCCCTTTTGAGAGGGTAGCTATGAATCTATTCAGGTCACTGTTAAAGTCCCGAAGAGATGGCCCCTGCCCCCAGCTACTGTATAACTGGCCTTCACAGCAAGGAGCACATGGAAGGGCAAACGCATGAAAGGCAAAACCAGAGAAAATTCCCAGCTCAACTCATCAACCAGTCTGCTTACCAACCGAATTAACCTGTCAAACAGTATGTGTTAAAAACAGGAGTTTAGTTAGCACACATTTGCAAACGAATGTGTACGCTGCAAGGCCTCCTCACAGCACCCTGTATCACTTACAGCCCTAATCCTTCCAAATTTATGAGTCTCCACAATGAGAGCACATACATTCTAATAGTTTTTTTGTCTTTCACTGTTAAAGTGCACCAGGGGTCTCCAACACATATTAGTAGTCCTTGACTAGTCCACCTGGGATCCAGATAAAATCCCTCTCAGAAATTTCATTTTAAGAGCTGTTCCACATTTTTCCCATGCAGATATTTCTAATGACATTTTTGACAAATCAAGGGACTCATGTCACTAAAGAGTTGTGTTGGTTGTTTAAAATTACTCAGCTTTGAACCACAGTATACTACCCAGAAACTGATGAACTGGTAGAGAAGCTCAACAGAACCCTGAAAGGAATGCTAAAAAAGGTTGATACGGATGGGAAATACTGGCACCATACTTAATGTTGTCAATTAGGGAAGTACCCCAGTCCTCTGCAAGATTTTCCCTGTTTGGACTTTTGTATGGTAGATGTCCTTGGAGACTCCTAGCTATGATGTGGGAGCAAAAAGCCAAACCTCACAAGAATGCAATTGAGCATATTGCCTAGATGCAGGATAGCACCAGTCATGCTGACAGAGTTTATAACTAGTCTGCTAAAATCAGAATCATTACCCAGGAAACAGGATCTTATTTGTGGTACCTATTTAAGAAAGTACGTTTCTGGAAAAGTGTAAAAAAAGTTGACATTAGAGGGGAAATTATTGATGTCAGCTACCAAGTATACCAGCTTGGAAAGGGAAAACGCCTCTAAAAATACTTTATTAACCTAATAAAAACCTGGAAGGATCATTAGACTCCTAGGGATGAGGTTCAGGTTCTCTACTACCATGTCAGATCCATCAGGTTCAAAATTCATGGTCTTAATGCAGAAATTCACCTGACCAAATTATCTGTAACCATTATACATTACATTGGCCTATGTTAGCTGGCTTAGAAGGGCAGAAGAAAGTTGCTTTTGGATGAGTAACCTCACTTTCTATGAAAAGGTAACATCACAGCAGCCATGTATAAAAATGTGCTTCAGGTGTTATAGGGAAATCATAGGGAGTGCTGCTGGAAAATTGCATCGGAAGAGATTAGTCTAGGGCTATTAGGCACTGACAGGGCTTCTAAAGTAGATGCAAATCTTCACTGGATGCCATGTAGGTAGCAAAATGCTGTGCATCTTAGAGAATTGGGGGTGGTATTGTGAAGGGCTTTTACCTTTTTCACTTTAAAAGCCTATCCCTGTCCACATGCACTACAGTGAAAACAGGCTGCATGTGTTTTTTTTTGTTTTTGTTTTCACAGGGCATGGTTCCTAACTTCTGAGTAAATAACAAACACAAAATTTCCTGCACTGAAAAGTGGGCCCAAAAGTGTCAGTTGTCTATATTCTCATCCTGGCTTGCCTGGATATGTCACACCTTGCTGCCCTCATAGGACTGGGGAGACTAAGAGTATTGAAATCAAAAAACAAAACAGAGGGCACACCAGCGCATTATCCTCAACTAAAACCTTTAATATGTAAAAAGAGGTAAGTATTAAACTCACAAATTGACAAGTGCGTCACAGCTTTTCGTATAAAAACAGCAGCTTTAGGTCCACGATACAGCATGTCACATTACAGATCGAATTCCAGAAGTTCTGCAGGCTGACAAGTTTCAAGCACTTGCCTCTTCCTCAGAGCCAACCAATTGCTATCCCTACTCATGTTTTCTTAGCCTGGGCCGGGATGAAACAATAAAAACAAAGCTTTCAGAAAGCACCAGCTGATTTCCCTTTGATGGATGGTGTTGCTGCATAGCAACTCTTTTCTGCCTTAAAAGTGACCCTTTCAAAAAAAGGGGACAGGCTATAACCCCCACCCTCCCTTGCTAAACTCTTTTATTTATTTTGTCTTTGCCAGTTCTCTTTTTAAGAACAAAAGGAGATATATAAATGGCTTTGCATGCAAAAAGGCAAAACATAGAGTGTTTAGGCAATTCCATATTCTCCAGGGGTAGTCAGTTTGAAAGGGGCTAGCAGGATATAGATATTAAGGGGTGGGTTGATGGGATTAGTGGGAGAGGAGGAGTAAGGTGCATCAGTAATGCCAGCTTTTTTTGACCCCAAAAATATGGTATTTTGGGACTACTACTTTTGCAGATTAAGCATTTTTTCTCTAAAGTAGATTTGTTTGTTGCTGCGGTTTGTATGCAGCTGTGGCTAATCTGCTCCTTGATAAATGCACCTTCTATAATAGCTGTACTAGGTAGTCTTGATCAGGTCATACACAATGGAATGTTTAGGGTGGAGCTACAGCGATCTGGGATTGAACAAGCTTTATGTGTGCTGGAGGAATCTCTAATTTACAACTGTAGTAGTGGGCAGCACTGTTTTGACACATCCAGCTTGTGCTATTGTGAAGCGCTTGTATCTCCCTACATAGAAGTGTGCCTTTAATTATTTTAATGAAGCAATTTTATAGCGGTGAGCAGTGTGGTTCTGTTTTTTGCCTTTGAGCTTTTGCGCTCCCCTGAGGACGTGCATGCACACAAAATGTGTTAGATAAAGCCTTACATGCTGATGTCACTCCAAGCTCTCAGTTTATATTCCACATGGATTTTTGTAGTTTTTTTCTATGGATGATTATAATTATAAATAAATATTACACTGCATACAGTAAGTATTACTCTTCCGATGTGGTGAGCACTTCCCATACTGGGCATTTTTCTGGCTATATCCCTGCTTTATCCTATGTTGAAGAGGATACCATGGAGTTCCTGGGAGGGTAGATTGTTACAATAGGCTAATACCTATTAGCTTTCTAGTGAGTGCATAGTGGTGGAGGGTTTGCACAGGGTGGACAAGTGGACACACTACGCATTTCTCTCTTTTTTATATTGCACTAGCCTCATTTGGGACTCTTATTTGGACTGTTTAAATAACCAGCAGCATCAGCATGCTTCTGAACACTTAATTGGTGTCTTTATATCTTTATATGTTTTGATTTGACATGTGACCTTGATGAATTACACTTATGTAAAGAGTTTTTAGCACTTATAATTATTTATGCACTTTATGTAGACATTCCTTATATGCACTTTATGTAGTATTGTTTATGAAGTTTTTTTGACTATCCATGGATGCTCTGACCATACTGACAGTATTGGGCTATGCATATAGGAAGTATCAGATTGAATGCAAAGAAACCCACAAAGGGGTATTGAATGGAATGGGGACTATATGATAACCAGGAGTTAATGCAAATGAATGAAAATGATGACGAGAGAAAAAAATCACAAAATGTATTAAAACAATATATATAAAAAAAACTCAAATGAGAAAAGAAGTTTTGACAACACTATTAAAATAGAAAGTCACACAGTAATTTCAGTATAGTGAGTACAAAAGGGGTGAACCTCATGCATGTAAAGTACACCTTAACTGAGTGGACATAGATACTCCAACGCGTTTCAACAAATTGTCTTCTTTAGAGGATGAAGATGTCCACTTGAAAAGGATATCTAAAAAGAAAAATACTTATAGGATAATATCCCATACTACATAAAATGTAAGGGCATACAAATATTAGCAAACATAATAGTACAGGTAACAATACTCACAATATATCAGTTACAATAGCAGGTGTATTTATAGAGTGCCATATAAGCTCCAATAAATCTCAGAGGCCAGCACAAGGGCTTTTTTTTATCCAAGTGTCCTCTGGGTCCTGGTGCCCGACAGGTAGGTCATTTTGTTTTCCCTTTGCAGAACAATTGAGACTTTTCTTTTGGAGCACACCTAATCACAGAAAAAGAGTGGATTTTTGCACAACCTGGGTCTGTTTACATTTTGGAACTTTTATGTACATTATATGTTAGGTTTGTCTTGATGATTTATTGGTTGTTGTGTTTATTTTGAGCAACACATATATGCACACGTATTTTTTCATTTTTCTGAATTATTAAACATTTCAATAAATAGGGGTGATTTTATGATCTTATGACGATAATGTTATAATTTAATAAATTGTAATCTTGGTGTTAGCACATCATGTAGCTTAAATATTACCACATATAAGATAAGCTGGCGGCAGTGAAAGGTCTGTAGCACTATACAGGGGGTTATTCACTGGCCATACCTCTTCATTTTTGGTTATAATCCCTGCCAGGCTGACAAATAAACACGGGCAGGAAGCCCTTGGATACACTTTGTGCAGTTGAACTACCTCTCTGTGAGATCTCTGCTTATATAGCCTACTATACTATATATATATATATATATATATATATATATATATATATATATATATATATATATATATATGTATATGTATATATATCAAACCACCAATCAGAGTAAACTTACCAACTACACTGGTTAAAGTGTTTTCTTTTTAGGTTGTATAACTCTTTTACTCACAAATATGACTTGTGTATTTATAGTATATGATCCCACAAATTCAATCTTAAGGCAAACGGATAAGATTATTTTTACAGGCCTGCACAAGAAATGCAGTTTGACCTTTATAGCAGCAGCACAGAAAGCCAAAGTGTTCTCTGGCTTGGACATGTCGAAAACTGGACGTCTACACATTCAGTTATAAAATAGACATGCTTTGCTGGGCTTGCAATAAATAGTAAGTCCGCTGTTGGGAAACACAGAAAGACTTTTGGCCGTCTCTAGACTTGTTCTTAAAAACACTTGACATTTTTATGAGCAGCAACTGTACAGGGAATCCAGCTAAGAGACTCGCTTAACATTAAACAGGAAATAGTGTCATTTTTTCTTACCGAAGAAAGCATAAGAAGACGAATAAATTTACAACTCTAAATTATATTTATCGTATTTCTTTTTAAACTATAAAGGAAATGAAAGCCCAGCACACACACAAACACAAAGCAAACAGCATACATTTTAATAAGCAATCAATTTTTTAGTGCAGTATAAAAGAGAGACTCAGAAATGTGCAGTAAATATTTAGGTCTTTTTTTTTTTTTTTTTTTTACTCCTGAGTCCTGACAAGGTGTTTACAAGTGTAAAATGCCTGGAGATTAGACTGGCTTAGTTTCATTTCAAAGAAGGATGATTAAATATCTTTGGGAATGTTAACCTTACTTACTGACCAGGCTTTTTAGCTCTACGGTATGTAAAATTTTGGTAATACTTTTTTTTTTCAGTGCGGCTTTTGAAAGGAATGCTTTGCATGCCCCAATGCAGCTCTGGACTTAAGGTGATCTGTCTCTAGTATTCTGATTATGCACAGCTTAATTATCTACTGACTAATTGCACTTGCCTTCTTCAGTCTTCCCAGGTAATAGGAGCAATGCTTTTTCTTTGTTCATTGAAGCATGAAGGTAAGTAGCTCAATAGCTCATCCTTTCTGCTACTTTCAAAACAATGGACCCTTTCTCAGAAGAAATCCTGAACAAAATCAATGCTAAAATAAATGGTACACAATACACAGTGTCCTTGGGTCCTCTCCAAATACGTTAAAAAAACATTGCAACCTTCCAAAGGATTTCCTTATCCTACAAAAATCATGCTTAGTGTAACATTGTTACTGGTGGGTCATAAAATCGAAATATATCAAAGAATGTTTTAGTATCTCAAAATAACTCTGACAGGTGTATCAATTCGCTTTATGGGTCAACAAGTATCTGATCCAATCGGAGCTCTGAACTGCTTTGAAAAGAAACAGGGAACTGAGTTTTTAGCACAGCTATTTTTTATTTTACATTTGGCAGCACATTGTCCTTTGTATTTGTCTGCCTTGTGCACAAGGCAGACAAGATACAACATTGATGTCAAAAGGAGACAGTTTTTTTCAGCGTTAAAATTTATTTTATTAGGGTAGTAAAACCATTTTATTGATAAAAGCAAAGGCTTTGGAAGTGATATTGTTTGTTAATGCATTGATTTAATAGAAACATGAACTAATTTGAATTCATTTACTTTAATTTAATTAATTTACATGTTTTTCATCAAGAAATAAAATAAATAATTTAAAAAAATCAAATGTCTGTTGACTTTAGATCCATTTAAGTGTTTCATCTAGACAAACTAACCACAGTATTACAGATACCTTTGTGAACAAGACATTGTAGAAAACAGGAAGGGAGTCAAATGCTAATTTATTCAATAAAGCAATTCATGTAAAGATAATAATGATAGATAAAATATAGAAACACTATCATGATTATGTCTAACCATTCTTTTTAGGTTTGTAGATTATGCACATGGTTATTTTCCTCTGCACTGGCTTTCTAAGGCTTGCTCCACATTTGTGTGTTGTGATGTGTTGAGTGTTAGGAAAGGCACCCCAGCACGCACATTAGTTGGTACATGTGAAACAGTTCACCAACACACACATACTGCACGCTGCTTTTCAGAAAATACTGCAGGTTCAGTTTTTGTCATCATTGAGGTGTGCTTCCAACTCATTCAAAATTATTGGATTGCCTTAAAGTGGTTCTAAATTCAGAAGGTATTTTTTCTTTTCTTTTCTTGCATGAGAGTTTTGGCTGGCTGGTACTCTCTTTCCTCATTGGCTGAGACAGCAGCGGGGGGGGGGGGGCATTGGCTCCCGCTGCAGGCAATTAAAGTCGGTGAGCCAATGAGGAGAGAGAGGGGGCGGGGCTGAGCCATGGCTCTGTGTCTGAATGGACACATAGAGCCATGGCTCGGCTCGGTGCCCCCCCAGCAAGCTGCTTGCTGTGGGGGCACTCAGCAGGGCAGAGGGGCCAGGAGTGCCGACGAGGAACCAGAGAAGAGGAGGAGCTGGGCTGTTCTGTGCAAAACCACCGCATAGAGCAGGTAAGTAAAACATGTTTGTTATTTCTAATCAAAGAAAAAAACAAGACTTTAGTATCACTTTAACACAACTAAATGCAGAAAAACACGTTTACACACACAAGTATGACAGGGCTCCAAATTACGCCCAATAGGCTTGTGATCCAGTGAATAGAAAGTGCAATTAAAGAAAATGAATATAAGCAGGAAGAAGAAGAGCTTCCACTATCAGGTAATTAATGTTCTTGTGTTACCAGATTGTTTTTGTTTGCATCTGTAATATTTCTTTAAATTTATTACTAGGAATTTGGCCCTGTATCCCACAATTAGGCAAAAATAAAAAAATTCTGATATTCTTCAGGAATTGACTTTCCAAATGTGGGATCTTATAGCAATATTGTTTGGTAAATAATTTGCAGATGATTTACAAATCATTTATCAACTGGAGAATATGAATGCAACATAATGATAAGAACCAATACATAACAGTTTTAATACTATTGAATCAGCAGAAATCAATCCAATAATCTCAATAGAGCTATATGCACTAGGTCTGGGTATAAGATCAGTAATGTTTAAAACACGGGAAAGTATTGACAATAATAGTGATCAGATGACATAATTTTATTACATTGAAAACAAAAAGAAGATTCTAAGACAAATTTTCAGAAATAACTGCACAACCTCTCAAGCCTTACCTGTAAGTTAGGTAACTGGAGATGCTGTTTTCACAATATAACAGCATGTAAGTGAATGTAGTGTAGTATTTCAATGCACCAATCCCAGAGAAAGCACAAATAAACTGCAACGTAGAAAAGCAATTGAGCAGAGCATTGGGCTTTAGAAGGTATGATTCGCAGCAGGAAATTGATAAAAGTGTCAGCAGGGCTTGTGTTTTATGGCAGCAATTGGTATATTGATAGTCAGGAATCAATATTTGCAGTCTACATTTATATTTTCAATGCTGTTGTGCCAATGACCATTTCTCTCTCATTGCCATTTGTCTTCCATCTGCCCATTAATTCCTCTATAAAATAAGTGTGAGGGAAAAAAAAATGCAGCTCATGAATAACAATGCTTTACTCAAACTTTATTGGCTCCAAGGTCTTGAGAAGTGAATAGATAAGACTGATCTATTGTCCTTTGGTATTCATTACAAAGCCATGATAGTTAAAGTGTAACTCCACTTTTTTATGAGGTAAAAAACAATCCACTCTAGGTTATCAATATGCATTGCAAGGATTTTAACCAGTGTCATTATAGATTCCTACCTTTTTTTGTTCTGAAGAAATTACTCGTTGTTTCTCCATGCCTTTTAAAGAACGATCCCTAAATGGGAGTTCAGCCTAGGCATGAGAAAATCTGTTTCAATTTCTAGTGAGTTTATTCAATGCTGTTTGATGTTTGCTTTTTTGACTTTAAGGGGAACACTGAAAATAACATGAATTGTTTAAATTACAATGCACATGCTTGGGAAAAGCCTTTAAGCTTTATGTGGTGTTACAGAACAGTCTAATTTTTACCAACAGCACCATCACAAATTTTGTATGTTTAATTAAGTTTTAAACATATAAATTTAACTTGGCTTCAATACAGCATACCTGGTGGAGATCGAGTAGATGTGTTGGCCCCTCTTGCACCATCTGCCCAATGCTCCTGTAGATTGAGACAGAGAGCTTGAGGACACAACATTGCATGAGTGCTGGAATTTTCAGGCCAAAACATTTCTGTGTTGCAGCCAGATGGGTGGAACTCGAGAATCACAGAGCAGAAACCAGGCACAAGAACAATGTGATAATAGATCAGAGACAAAGACAGAGTCCAGGAAGCAAGCCAAGGTCAGTAGCAGCCATGTATCGTTATACCAAATCAGGAGGCAAAGACAGAGTCAAGGAGACAAGCCGAGGTCAGTAACAGCTAGGAAAGCAGGGTACAATGTAGAAGGCAGTAGCAGAGCCTAGAAGGCAAGCTGGGTCTTACACAGTGAAGAAAAAGCATTAGATCAGGTCTCAGGTAAACAATGATATGCTGAAGACTTCCTTCTGCAATGCCTCAGTTGATATAGGGCACCCCAGGCATGCCTATATTTGCGCAAGCTGATTGCTACTCGCACATCCATAATCTTATGCACAGAGGTATGGGAAGCATAGTGCGTGATAATTAAAAAAACTGCTAAATCCCTCAATTTCACACAAATTGGCCAGTGGCAAAATATTTTAATAGTCTTTTGACTTCTTGTTCACAACCATACTGCATCATCTTACAAGTCCAATAACACAAGTACACAAAAACACTTCAAAACCATAATCCCCCCTTCCCCGAGTCCCCTCTCATCCCTGTTTTCCCAATAATTCTCAAAATATTTGGTATAAACTGGCTAATGTAAGAGCAATGCATGAGCATTTGAATAGCAACAAATAGAAAGCGACAAGTCAGATTTTATCTTGCAATAAAAACTAGAGTGTATTATTTAAGAGACAATAGCTACAAATATTGAACTGTGACAGGACATATGTGCATGGCCTAGTTAGACCAGAATATAAGAGGCAGAGATGAGACATGTTTTATCTTGAAATTATCATTAGAGTGTATTAGAGACAATAGCCACAAATAATGTTCAGTGGCTGAATAGTATGTTAACACTTGGTTACATCGCAGTGTAAAAGGTGGAGACAAGGCAGGCTTTTTCTAAACTAAACATTAGACAATAGACACACTTTTTTGAGTGCTAGAATATTAGACTAGGCTGCAAAATTTGAGGTTCAGCATTGTATTTTCCCTGCAGCAATAATTAAATCAGTCAGCTGCTGAAGCATTGTGTGGTACATTTATTGTGCTTGAACACTGAAATAGGTCTTGAATTTTGATATGCAATGCAGAATTTACCCTTCAGCAAACAATAGTAATATTGCAGTTGAAATGTGGAAATTTTATGTGACATCTTTGCCTTGCCAGAACACTAAAAAAGGCTGCAAATTGTGAGGCGCAACACAGGATGTACTCTGCAGCAAGCATTCTAAATTTGGATGGTGTGGCCTAGCTGATGAAACATTGGGTCCCCTTTGGAGTTTATGAGGGTCCTAATAAGCCAAGAGGAGTGCCAGGAGCTGGTAACAAGGCAGGTATCATGTTTATTATTTGGGATGGATGCCTATTAAAAGTTTAGTCTTTAGCATTAGCAGCGGGGGCTTTGTTGTCATTGGTAATTCAAAACTGGTTAATTTTAATGATAGTGAGCAAGTCCATAATTTTAGAGGACAAGTGGATTTGCCTCTACATAACAAAACCTCCTGCTGCAATGAAGGTCCTCATACAGCATATTAGCTGCAGGGCAAGCCAGAAGCTCCAGTGCATATGGTGCACGTTTTGGTCAATAGTCCAATATGGACCTCCAATAGTCCATTGAGTTCTCACATCAGCCCTTGACATGATGTAGCCATCATGTGGTTTAGTCTTGGCCACTGTGGTGGCCTGAAAAGTGCTGCTGAAGCATCTGCAGCCACCTCTACTTCGCCTTTGAGGGATCAGAGGATTAGAAGCATGTAGGTCATCAGAAGGAATACTGATACCATCAGGAAATACAGCAAAATGGTTCTAATGCAGAACCTCCTCAAAGTGCCTCATTTTGGGATTTGTCTGTTATGATGGCAGTAGATTGGCCATTTGGGCCTTGTATCATGGATCTAATAGGGCGGCTTCCCAACCGTGATACCGCTCTATGATAGTCAAAATTTTGGGGCGTTTGTGTGGGCATTTGAGCATAAATTACTCTATTTGCCGCAAAGTGACTTTAACAGAGAACCCCAAGTCATTAGTGTTGCTAAGGACAATACTGACCTCAACAATCTCACTTCCAAACAACTCCAGACTACAATGTTTGGAAGGTGTGAAGTGTCCCCCTTAAAGTTTTCCCTCTTTGCTCCACCTCATCACTGCATGCACCTCAAGCCTCCTCCTTCTCATATTTCTTACCTACCTTCTGCTCCCTCTGCCTCATGAAGACTGAGGCAGTAGGCAAAGTATCCTGTTGGCCCTGAGACAGCAGCACATCCTCCTCTTCCTCCAGCTTCTGTGTTTCAGTGTCTCTTCATAAGGTGTCAAAACGCTGCACAAATCCTGAATGATGAACCAATGACACGGTGAAAATAACCCCAGCTTCCTAGAACCTTAATCAAGAACCCTAATCACACAGGTACTCATTGAAGCACACTGCTGCTGGTGTAACCTCTGAATCGTGCCCAGACTTGAGTTCCAGCATGTGGATACATCAATGATGAGGCTGTTTGCAGGTTGCATGACTGAATATGACTGCCTAATGTGGCCATAAACCCTTCTGGTCTGATAAAGGACCTTCTGGAAGCCAGCTATACATAATGATGAAGTATATGTTGAGGACATGAGCCAGGCAAGGTACCTATGCTACTGACAGTGTGGTCAACAACATAAACACATTATATTCCACATGTTGGTGGAGAGCATTGGTGCACAATCTGTGCACAAAAATGGTGTCTATGATGTGAGGCCATAAACTCATGGAAGGGGCACTTTTTTTTCTGTTCCAGCAACTGTACTGAACATCTTCAGGTTGCACATAGTATTGAAGTTTTTAAAAATGTAAAAATTCAATGAAAAGATAATTTGAACAAAATGGCTTGTGTAACTATTTTACATTGTATATAAATAAGTTGCACTCATATATAACGTGAGTTATCACAAAAACTGAATAAATAAATGAAATAAAGTGCAAGTGAAATACAAATATAAGTCTATATATAAAGACTATACATAAAGAAAAATGAAAAATTGAGTCGACGCAAAAAGATTCCATAGTGTGAAAGGGGATGATTCCAATGGGGTGATATATTCCAGGTCACTTCCACCATCACCAAGGAGATAGGGGTATCTTGAATAGGGATGGGCCGAACACCCCCCCAAAACAGGCAAAAAATGTGTTCGAACACGCGAACACCATTAAAGTCTAATGCCGCATACACACGAGCGGACTTTACAGCAGACTTTGCCTGGCGGACTTTTCGACGTACTTTAAGACGGACTTTCTGAATGAACGGACTTGCCTACACACAATCCACCAAAGTCCGTCGAATTCGTACGTGATGACGTACGACCGGACTAAAACAAGGAAGTTCATAGCCAGTAGCCAATAGCTGCCCTAGCGTGGCTTTTTGTCCGTCGAACTAGCATACAGACGGCGGACTTTTTGACCGGACTTGATTTCGACGGATTAATTTAAAACATGTTTCAAATCTAATGCCGCATACACACGAGCGGACTTTACGGCAGACTTTGCCCGGCGGACTGGATTTCGTCGGACAATTCGATCGTGTGTGGGCCCCAGCGGACTTTGTTTGCTCAAAAGTTGGACGGACTTAGATTTGAAACATGTTTTAAATTAATCAGTCGAAATCGAGTCCGGTCGAAAAGTCCGCCGTCTGTATGCTAGTTCGACAGACAAAAAGCCACGCTAGGGCAGCTATTGGCTACTGGCTATGAACTTCCTTGTTTTAGTCCGGTCGTACGTCATCATGTACGAATTCGATGGACTTTGGTGGATTGTGTGTAGGCAAGTCCATTCATTCAGAAAGTCCGTCGTAAAGTACGTTGAAAAGTCCGCTGGGCAAAGTCTGCCGTAAAGTCCGCTCATGTGTACGCGGCATTAGTCCGTCCAACTTTTGAGCAAACAAAGTCCGCTGGAGCCCACACACGATCGAATTGTCTGATGAAATCCAGTCCGCCGGGCAAAGTCTGCCGTAAAGTCCGCTCGTGTGTACGCGGCATTAGGGACACAAATGTGAAAAATCAAAAGTGCTAATTTTAAGGGTTAATATGCAAGTTATTGTCATAAAAAGCGTTTGGGGACCTGGGTCCTGCCCCAGGGGACATGTATCAATACAAAAAAAAGTTTTAAAAACGGCCATTATATTGGGAGCAGTGATTTTCATAATGCTTAAAGTAAATCAATAAAAGTGAAATATTCCTTTTAATTTCGTGCCTGGGGGGGTGTCTATAGTATGCCTGTAAAGTGGCGCATGTTTCCCGTGTTTACAACAGTCCAAGAGAAAAACTCGATTTCTAAAGGAAAAGAAAGTCATTTAAAAGTACTAGCGGTAGCGCCGGCAGCTATATTGAATTGTTGGGTCTCTGCAATACTCATAAAAGTCATTGAAAAAACGGCCTGGGATTCCCCCACAGTGCATTACCAGACCCTTTGGATCTGGTGTGAATATTAAAGGGAACCCCAAACCCAAAATAAAAAAAAATGCATGGGGGTCCCCCAAAGTTCATGCCAGGCCCTTCAGGTCTGGTATGGATAATAAGGGGAACCCTGCGGCAAAATTTAAAAAAAAATGGCATGGGGTCCCTATAGATTTTAAGGGCAAACCGACCCAAAATTAAAAACAAAATGGCGTGGGGGTCCCCCTAAAAATCCATACCAGACCCTTATCTGAGCACGCAACCTGGCAGGCCCCAGGAAATGAGGGGGGGGACGAGAGAGAGCGCCTCCCCTCCTGAACCGTACCAGGCCACGTACCATGTCCCCATGTTGATGGGGACAAGGGCCTCATGCCCACAACCCTTGCCCAGTGGTTGTGGGGGTATGCGGGTGGAGGGCTTATCGGAATCTGGAAGCCCCCTTTAACAAGGGGACCCCCAGATCCCGGTTCCCCCTGTGTGAAATGGTAATGGGGTACAAATGTACCCTTACCATTTCACAAAAAAGTGTCAAAAATGTTAAAAAAGACAAGAGACGGTTTTTGACAATTCCTATATTAATGTCTTCTTCTTTCCCCACTTCTTCTTCCATCTTCTTCTGGTCTTCATTCGGTTTTCCTCCTCCATCTTGTTCTTCCCCCGCTTCTTCCTCTTCTTCCTCCGATCCTCTGCTTCTTCCTTCAGTCTTCTCGTCCACATCTTCCTCCGGCTTCTTCCTCCCCGCTTCGTTCTTCGGATGATCAGCATCCATGGGAGGTTCCCGCTGTGTTGATGGGGACAAGGGCCTCATCCCCACAACCCTTGCCCAGTGGTTGTGGGGGTATGCAGGCTGGGGGCTTATCAGAACCTGGAAGCACCCTTTAACAAGGGGACCCCCAGATCCCATCTCCCCACTGTGTGAATTGGTAACAGGGTACATTGTACCCCTGCCATTTCACAAAAAAGTGTCAAAAATGGTAAAAAAGACAAGAGACAGCTTTGAACAAGTTCTTTATTAAAAGATAAAAAAATAAAAATGTCCAGCGATGTCCATTCATCTTCTATCATGCTACCAATGGACCAAACAAAAAAGCCGCAACTGTTCCACCTCCATGGGAGGCTCCCGCCGACTGACGCTTCTTCTGGGTGACAGTTCTTATATAGCTGAGGGCGGGCCACCCGGTGATGTAAACGGGTGACCCCGCCCCTTTTTGACGCCACGTGGAAGCCAAGGGGAAGCCCCCCGTGGCAGCAGAGAGGGGCAGAGTCACCCGTTTACGTCACCGGGTGGTCACGCCCTCAGCTATATAAGAACTGTCACCCAGAAGAAGCGTCAGTCGGCAGGAGCCTCCCATGGAAAGGGAACGGTTGCGGCTTTTTTTTTTCTTTTTCAGTCCATTGGGTGACATGATAGAAGATGAATGGACATCGCTGGACATTTTTATTTTTTAATAAAGGACTTGTTCCAAGCTGTCTCTCGTCTTTTTTACCATTTTTGACACTTTTTGTGAAATGGTAGGGGTACCCGTTACCAATTCAGACAGGGGGGAGGCTGAGATCTGGGGGTCCCCTTGTTAAAGGGGCCCTCCAGATTCTGATAAGCCCCCCGCCCCCATACCCCCACAACCACTGGACAAGGGTTGTGGGGATGAGGCCCTTCTCCCCATCAACATGGGAACAAGGTGCTTTGGGGTCAGACCCCAAAGCACGCTCCCCACGCTCCCCCCATCTTTTCCTGTGGCCTGCCAGGTTGCATGCTCGGATAAGGGTCTAAAAAAAAATTGGCACAGGGTTCCCCTTAAAATCCATACTTTTGGGTCTGGTATGGATTTTGGGGGGACCCCTATACCATTTTTTTTTAATTTGGCAAAGGGATCCCCTTAATTTCCATTCCAGACCTGAAGGGCCTGGTATGGATTTTGGGGGAACCCCCACGCAAAAGTTTTTTTAATTTTTGGTTCAGCATTAAAAAAATCACTGCTCCCGAAAAAACGACCGTTTTTAAAACTTTCTTTTGCAACGCAACCCCCGAATCGCCCAGCGCGGGGTCCCCCAGCCCTCTGGAGCTCAGCCTCACCATTGTGCTCCTTCCTGTTTGCGTTCCAGCCCTGGAGCGCAGATAGGTGGGCCCCATGCTCGCCGGAGGCGTGATAAAGCGGGATGCGGCTCTGCCCCCTTTAGGGATGGGCCCACGCCGCACGCCATTCTGCCTGGGAACTCTGAGGCAGATGATTGCAGCCACCTTGGCGCAATACTCTGCCTCATCAGCCACAGCTGAGTTGGGCGCTGGTTGCAGCCCATACTCAGCTGTTTGTAAATAGCCATATTGTCTATTTAAAGGCTTGAATAGCAGCAGCACTCACACTGTTGGTGCTTGCTGGCTGCTAGAATCCACTGACCTGTATTTTCTTCTATCTGGGTAAGCTCACATTTGGAATATTTCCATATAGCATTGACAATACTTGACCTGCTTCTTACTCCAACATACTCATCACCTTTATCTGTCTTCCTCAGACAGGAGGTTACCAGGTATACTCCTTATCTGCTGGCTGACCTTATACTGTTTGAAGTGGTTACTCCATCTAGTGGGAGTTCTTGCAGTGAGTGTTGATCCATCCAGCCCTGAGTTCTCATGCCGTTGGCTTTTGGCTTCATACATCTAGCCACATACCCTTATTTTTGCACTGCAGGGCACCATTCGTGCAGGTTGTATCTACTCTGCCTCTGCCCCTCTTCGTTTAACAGCGATCAGCTTGGGCATATAAGTGCATGTTTTTCCTTGCCTTGTTCATCGTTCAGATGGTTATTGAATCTTTGTATAAAAATGATTTCAATTTGATTGCATTACTGTACTAATGTTCAATTATGTTTACATTATAGAATATATATGCTATAGATGACACAAAGCCTTTGAAGAAGGACACTTAGCCTGAAACATGTCAGGCATCATTCTTTGCAGCTACATGTATTAGCATGCTACTACTTCACAGGGCAGTTACCACAATGCTTGCAACTTTGTATTATTATCATTGATTTTAGACTTTATATTTTTTCTACTGTATAATTATTTTGTTAAACAATAAAGGAATTTTTATATACTTTCCTGGTCTGTTCTTAAAATCCAGAGGGGTATGCTGTGCCTAGAGCACCAGGCCTTATTTATTCTTTTTACTGGAGACCACTCCTGATAAGCAAGCAGAAGGAAACAATGTCTTGCGCTTAGGAGAAACCTAATGAACTAGAAAGATGAGTTTTCTTCTTCAAAGTGTCCCTGTTAGGTTAAAAAAAAATGCAAGATCAAAGATCCTGGCAAAAGAATAACTTTTATACTCGTCTCTTTTCCAGTGCTGCAGCCTCCTTAAAACCCTTTGTAATTTGAAACTTCTAGAAGTTTGTCCCCTGCCACGTGCTGTGGTTCAATCCTCTAACTCCTATTTTACTGTTAACATTTATACGGGAGGTCAGAAAATTGAACCACAGCATGCGGCAGGGATGACACAGACATCCAATACTCCTGGAAGTGTTGAGTTCTGAAGAGTATTATGTCGGCTGCAGTGCTGGAAAGATGGGTATAAAAGCTTCTTTAAATATTTTAAATTAATGTTGGCAATAGGTAAATCAATATGATGAGAATTAGGTAACTTTCTGATGACAGTGCTGTACAATAGCTTCATACAATTGTAGCACCCCCCTAATTAGGTTGCTAGGATCTTAAGTACATTTAGTTATTTTTGGCTCCTCTTTAATCATTGGAGCAGTTGTTTATTCCTTATAGCTGTTCTAGATTTTACAGGCTGCAGGTTTGATTGCTCTCCCCTTGCTAAAAAAGTGCTAAAAAAGTTAGCGACTGTCTTGTTAGATATATGCTGTCTTGCTAGACATGTGCAGTTCGAATTCGAATCAAATTAGAAAGCAAAATGAATTTGAGTTCTAACTCGAATATAAATTTTAAATGTAAACATATTGCTGACTATTGCTGATTTCCTTCAAAAACCATGTGCAAGTGTACCTAAAAGAATTGATGCTGATTTGAAGTAAAGGGCATTTAAATATTGACTTAATTTAGATTTTTCTTCTGTTCACTCACTCTGCATTTTTTAAATTCATAAACATAGACCAATAAAATATATATTTTTGAAAGCATTTTTTACATTATTTCTTTACACCTGCCTAAAACTTTTGCACAGTTCTGTACATAGAAACAGAAAAATATTGAAGTCAGATACTTCTTTTATAACTAAGAACACTTCACATATTCTGAATAAACCAAATTAATACAAAGAAAATTAACGTGTCAAAAATCAAACTGTCAATATTTCTGGTGAATAAATAATTTTAGGATCATTTGTGTCCAAATCAACATACAGTTGTGCTGACAGAATGTATGATTTCTTGGCCATTTTTCAGAGAATATGAATGATAACACAAAAACTTTTCTTTCACTTATGTTTAGTGTTTGGCTGAAGCCATTTATTATCAATCAACTGTGTTTACTCTTTTTAAATCATAATGACAACAGAAACTACACAAATGACCCTGATCAAAAGTTTACACACCCCAGTTCCTAATACCGTGTATTGCTCCCTTTAACATCAATGACAGCTTGAAGTCTTTTGTGGTATTTGTGGATGGGGCTCTTTAATTTCTTAGATGTTAAAGCTGCTCATTCCTTTTGGCAAAAAGCCTCCAGTTCCTGTAAATTCTTGGGCTGTCTTGCATGAACTACATGTTTGAGATCTCCCCAAAGTGGCTCAATGATATTGAGGTCAGGAGATCTACCTCTGTGTTTCACAGTAGGAATGGTGTACCTTTCATCATAGGCCTCCTCTCCAAATGTAGTGTTTATGGTTGTGGCCAAAAAGAAAAATTTTGGTCTCATCACTCCATATGACTTTGTGCCAGAAGGTTTGAGGCTTGTCTCTGTGCTGTTTGGCGTATTGTATGCAGGATATTTTGTGGCATTTGTGTAGTAATGGCTTTCTTCTGGCGACTCAACCATGCAGCCCATCTTCCTTCAAGTGCCTCCTAATTGTGCATCGTGAAACAGCCACACCACCTGTTTTCAGAGAGTCCTGTATTTTACCTGAAGTTATTTGTGGGTTTTTCTTTGCATCCCGAACAATTTTCCTGGCAGTTGTGGCTAAAATTTTAGTTGGACTACCTGACCGTGGTTTGGTTTTGACAGAACCATGAGCCATCCCTACTAAGAGAACTCACAGTGATTATTGTTTGCAGCTATAGCTGCTGGCAATAGTCACATGAAAAATCCAACATCCCGGTTGTACCGAAAACGATCAATGGATCGACTTGGGTACAATCATCCTGCCCATAGATGGTTTGAATCGAAAGCTGGTTCAGCAGGGACCATCCAAGATTCAAACCGTCTATGTCCGACATTTCTATAAGTACAAATAGAGAACAGTACAGCCATAGAACTGTTATGGCAAATATAGGTAGAACTTGCAAGCAACGCAAGCGAGACACAGTTTGAGAATAACGATCAACACTAACATATATACTTAGTAGGTACAGCAAACTCTTAAAGAATCAAAAAAGACCATCAAAACCAAATAAAAAAAAAATGGAGGTGCTAATTCCAAAAGTGCTTGTCTAATGGGTAGGACCTATTTTCTGCTCCATACTGCTCCATAGGATGATAGAAACAAGAAGACCAACATGTTGCCGCATGACTCTCATCGCAATTAATAAAAGGAGATTGGGGGAGATTTACTAAAATTGGAGCACGCAGAATCTGGTGCAGCTGTGCATAGTAACCAATCAGCTTCTAACTTCAGCTTGTTCAATGAAGCTTTGACAATAAAACCTGAAAGCTGATTGGTTTCTATGCAGAGTTGCACCAGATTTTGTTTTAGTAAAGCAACCCCATTGCGTCATACATATTGTCATATATATATTTTTATGCATTATTATTATAATGCCTATGATATCTACTTTGTGGTTACGAATAGCTGCATGTTCTTCTGGGTTGTAATTTTTTTTATTTTGTGATCATGCGCAATATTTCTTATGTGATGTTTAATTGTACGAAACCAGTACACATCACAAGAAACCCGTAAGTTCTGTTCATGAATGAGAGAAGTTTTGCACCGTGCTCCCTCGTTCATTTTCCTTTGGAAGGTCTGAATTGGCTCTTGAAATTTGTGTATTCACTATATGAAAATCTTATGGTCATTTTGAATATGGAATTTTCATCATATAATGTGTAGGCCCCATTATTGGATGCCAAATCTGTTACAGGGTAGATTTACCATTCCATTGATATGGTCATATACAGTTAGGACCAAATTTTCCAAATTTGGGCCAAATGTGGCATTTTCAACTCTTTTAATACATGTTTGTTCCTTTTTGGCCACAGCGGAGGGGACAATGTTAACTGACAGGGCTTCCTCAGCTTTTTTATAATCACCAAAAAACATTCTGGTTTTGGGAATAAAATTTAATTTGGCAAGAACCAGTTATCATATAAAAACTAAAGTTATTCTTATTCATATTACTCAACTCAAAATAACCTTCCACTAATATATCTCTACTGAAAATGAATGTAATGATGTGGCATATGTTAGGGTTACTATTACTGCACTTTGTATGCTCATACAAGTTCTTGCACTAACTTACCTAATAAAACTGCCACCTTTATTTTCATAGATTACTTACAATACTTGATGATGAGAAGGCGAGCAGCCTTTAAATACAGTGGAAGGAATCTACTGTGCATAAACTGTACCAAATTTAAAATAGTAAACTATTGTGCGGTACATACCCTATTCATTACCATTACTCATCTGATCTTCTTAAATGGCATTGTACTGTATATGTATAGTATATTCTTTTTAATTCTCCTTGTTTCCAACCAACCCTATTCTGGCAGCAGTGGGTGGTGTGCACAAGTGAAGGCATAACATGGGAGCAGAGACTGATGTGAATGTACAATATATGTGTAAAGCACTGTGTAAAGTGACAGCGCTATATAAGTACCTGTAATACATAAATAATACATAATAAACATGTGTGTAATGACTATACTCAACTTAATTGTTGATGCATGTGGGTAAGGTATACAAAAAGATAGTATCTTCGATCATGTTAGTAATAGTAATTGTATTTTTATACAATGCATAAAGTTACTGCAATACTTTCCAATAGAAGAATTTAGTGGTATTTCATGAATAGCAGCAAGGTATTTGGGGTCCTGCACATGTTGATACTTACCTATTATCATGAGCCATGTGTAACAACAGAAGTAACAAGACCATAGGTGTAAGCATCAAAAGCAAGTTTTCTCCACAGTATTAATGGGATTATTTCCTGTTCAACAGATATGAACTTTTCAGAGTGGTGTGCATCCCCTTTTAAATTCAGAGGTATTAGTAATGGTGGATTGAATGCTGCATGCAGATCTCCATAGAGGCCTACCTGGATAGTTGTTCCAACGTTGTCAAATCTAAGTCTAAAAGTATTGAATTCTGAAGCTGTGCAGAGGAAAATGTTGAATGACCTACTCAGCCACATTCCCCTACAATATCTAACTAGTTACAGACATTAGGCATGCTACGCACGCCCCCCAAAAATTCATCATTGTACACAAGACTTGTGTAGCACATCCAATCTCTCTGCCCTGCTACTGGGACCCCCCTCTCAGTATACAGTAATTGTCGGGTTTGATTAATCAAAGCCAGGGTTGTTGAGTACTAAGGTGTCTGTAGCGGTAGATGTCAAAAATGCAGTCTGAATTAGTGTTTAAAAAACAACACTGCTCTGACGCAAGTATAGGAAGATACAAAATATAACATAATACCTGTATTACTTGGGAGATATACCTTTGTTTTTTGTTTTTTGTCTTGGTAGTGAAAGAGATAGTGAAAAAATTATCACTGGCTTAAAAATAGAGGTGAAATGTTCCAGGGTCTAAGAGGGCAGGACATTAGGTTAATTCTCTCTAATAGAACACCGATGAAAAAACATATACTGCATATGTTTATATATATGTTTGTATAATATACTATATACCTAACATGCATTTTATCCATTCCTTAATTTAACCTACGACATTCATTGCCAACACGATTGAATTATGCTGGCAGTCATTCAACCCAGAAGAGGATCGGTGTTGGATTGCAGGGGAAAGTGCAGGAATAGGACCAGCTTTGCAGCAGGAGCTGGTATTTTATTTTTACATATGTTGAGAAATTACTTTTTAATATTTTTGTTTAAGCTGGACTAGAACTGTAAGTCTTTTTCTCTACCCAGTATTTCTGGCCAATTTGCACATATATTAATGCACTGAAAATTGACAACTACATCCAAAGACATATTGTACTATAGGGTACTTGAAAAATGGATTCACTAAGCCAACATCTACAATAAAATAGTAATTTATCCATGGATATCTAAAACACTTATTCCTGAGAGGAAAAAAAAAAACTATTTTTTGTAATTTACTCACCAGTGTCCAGTAGGTTAATTTTAATGAAAAATTTGGATTTATTTCTTGTAAATGCTAATTTTAAGAAGGATAATGTTAGAGCGCTTCTAAAGAAATCAATAGTTTATTATACAATAATTGCATCTGCAAGTTTAATGCTCTTCAAATGGCTCAGGAAGAATAAATGAGGTTGCTAGGTTAGACCATGCAAGTTGGACAGTGTGACCTAAAAAGTGATCACGAATGTCAGGTCTTCTTGGCTACGCCTGACAAAATTGTCTTTTGTTAAAATTAGCTACCTTTATCATGCAGTTTTTTTGATCATATAATTGTTCAGTGTACCTGCAAGCTACCGCTACTCATACTTGTCAGTATAAACATTGGCAAGAAGCTTCTTCTTACCTTTATTGGCAAATTATGGAAAGAGCTATAACACTAACTGGAATGTCACTGATGGATCATATATTCTTAATATTTAAATATTTCCATACATTCCATTTATATCCATCCACATTTCTAAATGCATATATTTAGGTACTGCGTGATTTCATTATCATGTGGACAGACTAAATGACTTGCAGTTATAAGTTACAAGTAAGGTTTTAAGATTTCAGCATTTATCTGGCATTACAGAGAGACAATAGGGTTGATTTACTAAAACTGGAGAGTGCAAAATCTGGTGCAGCTGTGCTTGGTAGCCAATCAGCTGATAACTTCAGCTTGCTTAATTAAGCTTTGACAAAAAACCTGGAAGCTGATTGGTTTCTTTGCAGAGCTGCACCAGATTTTGCACTCTCCAGTTTTAGTAAATCAACCCCAATAGGGATTAAAAACTAAAGAAGCAGAAACCATTTATATTGTAAAGTCAATGTTCACTGAGACATTAAAGACATTGAAGCTATGTTCACTTTAATTGTTCAATCAGCTGCAAGAAAACAAAATAACGTTTTTATCTTTGCTATAGCATATTATTAGGTATTCAAAGTGAATGCAACTTTATGTTATTTACAAAGTTTTGAGAACATTCACTTTGCAAAGTGAACAGTCTGTAGACCCTTAGTAGATTAACACCTGCGTGTGGAAAAATCATTCATGGCAGCCAAAAAATACATTTAAAAATGAGGTTGATTTAGAAGGAAAAACAGAGTATCATTTTAAAAGAGAAGACTCTATTGTATGATTGGTTTATTAGAGTGTATTTTTAATTAGTTTTATTTGGGGCTAATGGCTGCTATTGGGAATTTTGTTGTGTCTTTGTGTCTTGTTCTGTTCATTTTTGTGATCTTGTGCTGTCTTTGTTGAGTGTAGCATGTGTTGCAATAATTTCCCTTTGGGATTAATAAAGTATTCTGTATTTCAGAATGGGAGTAATATACAGTATGCTTCTAATACCAAGTGTTATCAAATCAAACTTTAAAGGTTTAAGCAATGTGGAACTACATGATTCAGAAATATACAAAGTGTATGACTTTTGTAATGGTAATCCCCAACATCTGGGACATCATATTTAAACAGACTATAGCTATATTGTCAAAAATACTGTCAGAAATATTACAAACACTTTGGTTGTTCTGTCTTGGAAGGTTGTTAATCACAACACATTCTTTCTATATAAGAAAAGAAACTAGAGAAAAGGTCATTAATGCATTCACGCCATTGAACATTGTACCTTTCAGCGCTCACCCATGTGTATCCTCTTTTTTTCATTTCATAACTTAAAATAAGTATTTTGCAGATATATACCTTGTCCCTAAAATGTATCCCTGTCATTGTTTCACGAATAATAAACATTTGTATATTTTTTAGATGCAAGCACTGTGATGCCTTTTTTTTAAGACAAAAGTCCATGCAATTTCAAACATTTGTTATCAGCCATCACACAGGAAGGAGTGATAGTATATTTAAAGACGTTTGGCACAGTCAGCCCAAAATAAGAAATGAGCTGTGCAAATCTTACTAAATTATCTCTAGGGACTTCATGACCAAAAGCTCAACTTTTGTCTACAAACAGTAAATCTCTCATTAAAACCATAGCAATTAGGGTGAGCTATGAGTCCAGAATAAAAGCAGTGCAGAGATGCTGTCTATATCCAGCTAGCCCCTCAGATTTATGTCTAAGAGATGAGTGAGAGTATCCCAGAAGAAATAAATTAGAACTACATATCTAAATGAATCTAAAAGTGATTTAAAATGCTAGCTAATGTTTCCAGGTAAAAACAGGGAAAAAAATTGCGACGAGCTGTATTAACTGTGCTGTATTAATTATGTCTACCTTCAATTAATGTTTCTTACTATAACACATTCAACTTGTTTTTAAATTATGAGCATCAACAAGAATCAAATGTTCTCTGCTGGTGCTTTAAAGATGTTTGTGAATGCAAATTTGTGGAAGAGAAATAGATATACAGACTGGAAAAGGAACAGCAGACGGATTCACATCTGCGAATCTAAAAATGGTTTCTAGCTGACTGACTCTCTGCCTACAGAACATTGTCCATGGTTTTGTTAATATTGTGTTAATATTTGGTATTACACATTTGCTGGCGTTACAGAATTAACTCTTAAATTCTTTAATATACATGCAATGTATAGTTATTTTCATTACACTGTTTTACTTAAAGTAATTTTTTTACAGCAAAAATGCAATTGCTGACATAGAAAACTACAGTTACCTAGTAATTATATTATAGTGAAAACAAAATTGCTCAAATATTTCTCATTAGATGTTGCTGCTGCCTTTCCTTGTCATTAGACATTTCGCATTGTAAATTTCTTCAGTAATACAAGTAATGTGGCAAACCTACAGTGTATTAGTGCCATGGCACTGTTTTTTTTTCTAGACCTGTTGCTGATGCTGGTACTAGATATTTTACCCACAATCCTCTGATCTTTTCCCAGAACTCTAATGTCTCAATATAATAGTATATTCCAAAATGACAATATGTACAATGTAGTAGCTTGGGTCTATGGTCTGTTTCTAACAGAAATATTTAATACTACTTGTGGATATGATTTATAAAGAGTTATTGGATAGCAATGGTTGGTACTTCCACCTTGTAGCATTATGGTCCCTGGTTCAAATCCCAGTCATGACCAGTGGGGGCCGGTGGAATTTTTTTTTTTGGGGGGCAGCAAACAGTATACCAAACCCCCCCCCCTCGGTCAGTCAGTTGGTCGGTCGGTAGGTAGGTACTGCTTACCCCATCACCGGCGGCTTCCCCTGCTCGGCGGCGGCCTCCCGCTCTCCTGGTCATGACGGCGGTGGTGGCTTCCATTTCCTCCCTCCTCCTCGGCAGCCAATCGGGAGTCTTCTCTTTTTGGTCAATCGGAAAACGGGTTTCACACCTGCTTCTGATTGGCTGGATTAAGAATCAATGTTTCAACAGCAAATATTTATTTGCTGTTGTAACACACCTGGGTGGGCTCCGGACGCATTCTCTGCGACCTGAGCCCACCCTATTTTAAAGCCTATTAGACCCTCTTGCTCTAATCAGGTGCTTAAAAAACCCAGTCGCTGTAATTCATGCACCCGGTGCCCTGCAAGGGGCCGAACGCATAAATAGGGGATGGTCGCAGCGGCCATGGATAGATTCATGCTATGCATGAACCTATCTATTATGCATATGGGGGTGGCAAGGAGAGAGAAGGCGGTGCCCAGACACCCCTAATGGACCACCACCGATCATGGCACTGAATGGAGTTTGTTTGCTGTCCTGGGTTTTCTCTGGATACTCTGCTTTTCTCATACATTCTAAAAACATGCTGGTAGTATATTTGGCTACATTCCAACATTCCAAATTGGTATGTATAGATGGAAGGCCAGAGAAACTCCTATTGATTGGCTGAGAGAAATTCAATGTGTTACTGGATAGATGCTATGCTTTAACCTCCCCATACCCAAACAATTCAATCTCCTATGACCTTTTTGTACAATGTCAAGAGGATCCATATACTTTTATAAAATCAGAGACAGCCAGGTTGCCCAGTTTTACTTTTTTTCTGATTCTCTGAACAGTCTGCGTCAATGTTTTATTTGCATTGTACTACCAGACTTTGTGAAGTGCCTGCATGTTCATTCTTTAAGCCAATCTGCTTAAAATGAAAAGGGACTGCTAGAACAGCTTCAAGCTCTTTAGTGTCTCCTTCTCTTTCTGATCCAGCAACAGTAACTTGACCTGGGATCATTACCAGTGCTAACACTAATAATCCAACCAATTATTATTTATTATTATTATTATATTATTATACGAGATTTATATAGCGCCAACAGTTTACTCAGCGCTTTACAATGTATAAGGGGGACAACACAATTACAGTACAATACAAAAGGTACAGGAGGGCCCTGCTCGTAGAGCTTACATTCTAAAAGGGAGGGGGTGGTGGTACAAAAGGTAATAGCTGTAAAGAATGATTTGATGGGGGTGGCTCAGGGACAGTTATGTGGGTGTGGGATAGGCTTCCCTGAATAAATGAGTTTTCAAGGATCTCCTAAAGGTGGACAGGGTAGGGGCTGATCGGACATACTGGGGCAGGGAATTCCAGAGGATGGGAGAGGCTCTGGAGAAGTTCATCCTCTGCTTCATTTGTGGACTACCTTGGTTACTTTTGAAATCACTGGGATTGCGCAATCCATCCATCCCACTGAGATTTCTCCATAAATGTGCAGCCAGACCTCCATCTTTAGGGTCTTATCTGTTGGTAAGCAGCTTGTGAGTGGGGTGCGCACCCGGTTGTGAAGTGGTGTATATACACGCAGCATCTTTGGGTTTAGGCATCATGCATATAGACAGTTTTGCACTGAACATACCGTATTTATCGGCGTATAACACGCACTTTTTTCCCCTTAAAATCAGGGGAAAGTCGCAGGTGCGTGTTATACGCCGATCCCCTGCGATCCCGACCTGTCAAAATAACAAAATCGCCGACCGCGATTTGAAAATGGCGCCGCCGGTGCCGAAATACACAGAGCCGGTCCTCGGCTCTTTCCGGCGGCTCTCGTTTACTTTCGGTTTCACTCGTAGTCCCGAGCGGAGCTATCAGAGTAGGTTCAGATAGCTCCGCTCGGGGCTACGAGTGAAACCGAAAGTAAACGAGAGCCGTCGGAAAGAGCCGAGGACCGGCTCTGTGTATTTCGGCGCCGGCGGCGCCATTTTCAAATCGCGGTCCGTGATTTTGAAGCCCAGCAAGCAGGGACAGGGGATCAAAGGCTGCACTGGGGAAGGCTGCACTGGGGCAAGGCTGCACTGGGGCAAGGCTGCACTGGGGAAGGCTGCACTGAGAAGGCCGCACTGACATGGCTGCACTGACATGGCTGCACTGACAAGGCTGCACTGGGAAAGGCTGCACTGACATGGCTGCACTGACAAGGCTGCACTGACAAGGCTGCACTGACATGGCTGCACTGGGGCAAGGCTGCACTGAGAAGGCTGCAATGATGGGCATTTAAATGTAAGTTTTTTTCCCTTCAACTTCCCTCCTAAAAGTTTATTTTTCCTTAAAATTCTCTCCTAAATTGGGGTGCGTGTTATACGCCGGTGCGTGTTATACGCCGATAAATACGGTATATTGATGGATTGTTCTGCACTGTGCACTTTTTTCATATGAATTTCCTGTGGATGGTTATGACATTATTTATCTTGCATTAATTAATTTCTGCTTGTTTAAATACTTTATTTTTTTTCATTTGATTGATGCACTAGCACTTTTTTGGATAGTACAACACATTTTTATGTTTATTATGTATAGATGGACGTCTATAGGGACTTTAGGCTGTAATTTTTTTGAGAGCAGTATGTAAAGTGCTGCATAAATTGTTGATATTATTTAAATACCTGTATTAATAAATAATAAAACATAGAGAAGACCAGTGTAGGGGGTTGTTCACACCATCCTCCATGCTAAATGCTGTGGGTTGGTTGCTGTTGCATAGGGGCGGCGTAATGTGGTGAGATGAGCTGCAATGCATAAAAATGCAGCATGCGTGCTCTTTCATGCAGTGTACCGCACACAACTCACAAAAGCTTTGTTGTGTGAACAGGGCACAATTGTTTTTTATGTGCCCTAGTACTGAGTCTGCATTGATTTGTGCTTATCATTGTGTGATGGTGTGAACATGCATACATATATTTTACAGCAGGAATATCAAAAACTTTCTTACGTATATATTCTACTCTGAACTACAATAAATAAAGCAGAGATTTGTGGCAAGCAAGGAGATTTATTGTGGGTTAAGCCAAATTAAAAAAAATCTTCGGATGCTATACAGTAGCTCAATTAAAATAAAAAACAGTATAGCTTATTAAAGTGGTAGTAAAGCCTTCTTTTTGACTTACAAGTAACCTACAAGTAAGCTTATACTAAGGCTTACAAGTCCAAGATGCAGCTCTTGTTAAATAACAGGTCTTTCCAAGAAGGGATAGATATGAAAGGACCCTTCACCAGCTTTAGTGTGTATGGAAAAGCACACCACACCCAATGTGAATCCAATCTGCTTACCAGAAGGTGATAATAAATAGGCATAAACTCATCAATCACAAGGCATCACTGCAAACACTGATGGTAATAGACTTCATCCAGTCATAGAATATAGCTTGTAATGGGCACTTATTCACTTAAAGCCATCAAACTCACGAACTCCAAGGATATGGTAGATGTAATTTATTCAATCAATAGGTCTTTTAGGTCCATGCCACAGCCAGGGATGGCCAATTAAAAAGAAGTGAAGTAGACCCTTCCCAGCAAATTATATAGTAACTGGTAGCTTGGAGAGTAAGGCTATGGTTGGAGATATGGGAGTATGAGACTCCATGACTGAGTTGTAAATTTGAAAAATGGCTATGGTGTTTTTGTAAGGGCTGATCACAAGTTATAGCAGTCAGTAGAACTTACTCAGTCTGAAAGTTAATGGGCAAACAATAAAGCTACAGGCAATTAAATACATAACATGTTTATCCAAGTTTAGATAGGACTAAGCAATGTTAAAAATAAAGGGTTGGGAAACTTCAACAAGGTTCTTTTCATAGCAATCTGCTGACAGAGAAGTATAGAGGATATAAATAGCATAGCCAACGTGGTTCCTGTCTCCAAGGGGATCCTAGAAGTGGAAGGACCAATTTTTAAACTAAGCTCAGAGAATTAAACATGGGGGTTGTGTCCCATCCCATGGCAGTTCCTGATAGGTGAAGAGGTACACTTGTCCCTCCTACCATTACTAATTTCTCCTGCTGAAAATATTTGTTGTTTGGCTATCATTAGGGATATGTGAATCTGCCTGTGCATAATTTCCCAAGGGTTTGGAGAATCCTGTTTGCAATCTAGGGAACTCAGATGTAGCAGCAAATCCCACTGACATCTATAGAGGTGGAGGGTAAATCATGATTTTTACAAACAGTGTCAGCAACAATGTTGATAAATTGATTAATTTTCTCTTAGCTTACATACAGCAGTAGTGCCCAAATCTGATTCGATTAAGTTTGGAAAAAAAAAATTCAGGTAGTTTTAGCAGTGACACATGGTTTTCCTTCAAGAGATAAGAGGTTCGCTTTGATCAGCAGATCACCAACAAATTGGCCAAAAATTCTCTAAGGCTGTCCCTGTTCTCACTGATGCAAAACTGTCCTGCCATTGGCCAATTTTAAACAAACTCTTATTAGGAAGTAAGTGACCACATACTGTATGATAAAACGGTGTAAAATTGGACAAAAACAGGATGCATTTTTATTTTAAGAATAATGTTTTATTAAATTCAAAATTAAGTACAGAAGTAAAAATAGTTAGAAGCAGAGGCTTGAAAGTTAATAACCCATTGACATTGGACCTTTACATTCATTTAGCATAAGTAAGAGTAAGCGAGGGATGGAAAATACCTTAGCTTAGTCACATGGCACAGATTATCCACACATTAAAGTGTAAGTTCACCTTTACAGAAAAATCTGTAAGGTGAACTTGCACAGGACCCCCCCTCCTCCCCCCAGTTCCGCTGACCTGGAGTGTGGCGATCACATGTTCTGAGCCCTGCTATAGCCACATCATGGGTCAGGGGCTTAGAAATCCCCTCAGCTTTCACTTTTCTTCTTCCCCGCTGACAGGACGGGCTACGCGGTTTCATTCAATTAGAATGCTCTTAAACGTACCTCCTGATAGGGTAAGTTTTGTAGATTAAGCTGCAGAGATTTCTAAGCCCCGGATCCATGATGTGACTATAGCAGGGCTCAGAACGGGAGATCGACGCGCTCCAGGTCAGCGGGACTGGGGGGGGGTGAGGAGAGGGTGAACTTACCCTTTGAGGGAGAAATTGGATCCTGATGTAAGTAATTTGAGAAGGTAACTTACACTTGACTTCAGTTTGTAATTGAAATCCTCTCAAGGGTCTTATAGTGTAAGAAAAAAATTCTGTTTCAATATGTTTATTGGGTTTTTGGAAATAAACAAGAGATTAATATGCAAGCTTTGTAATCACCCACACAGGGGCTAGAAAATGGGTAAACATTACCAATGAGCAATAATAATCATAATTATACTTAACCAAAGTGAAAATAGGTGATGGTATCAAAAAATGAAAATGCCATGTCCCCAAAATCTACATGTACTCCCCAGAGGGGGGGGCCTTTTCTCCTGAAATCCCCTTAGGAGGTATGGTGTGGACAGGAATAGTGAGAAACTAGAGTGAAGGCGAGGAAAGCAAAAAAGCAGAAAGAGAGGGTCATAGATAGGAAAGGAGGGGAGAGGGAGGAAGGGAAAAAGGAATAACTCGGGGGGCCCACAGGTAGAAATCAGACAAGGAGGAAAACATGTCAGTGCATGAAGATTAGGAGTGTTTATACTAACCTGCTTTGTTGGGTCCAACACAGATAGAAGAGATGATGACCAAGAAAACGAGTATGTTAGAGTAGCAAAGTAAAGGTATCTGAGAAACAAATGAGAAGAGGCAGGGTAGGAGAGAGATTGAGTTTTCAGAAGGGTTGAGGGTTCTTGAATTTAATATGACTAATACCTACAGTATGTCTATAAGAAGATGAATTTGAATCGGGGAGAGTCTGAAAAGGCTGTCCAGGCAGATCATTTAGTTATATAGGAGTATTAGACATGGCACGGTGCTATCAGTACTTCCAAATGCTGTATGTGTGAAGGGATCTCACATAGTCAGGAAATTGGCCCTCTAAAGGGCAGGACAGAGACCAACTGCCATTTTAGTTAATTCTTCACACTTTTGTTTCCACCTGGAACTGACAGACACTGCCAGTATCTTCTACGCTTCCAAGATGATTAACTGGCACAGAGCACAGCCCATGCCTAGCCAGTCCTCGTGTACCTCTCCAAACGCTTAATGCATGAATCCCATAGTAACTTGAGCACTGAACTCATCTCACTTTATACACATTGTAGGAAGCCACTACTTTGTACATGCTGCACGGCCTTGCCACAGCCAAACCCATTATGAATATTCAGCCATGAGGTAAGGAACAAAGATCGCACCTGTCCTCCCACCCCAACAGGGTCACTGTCACCGCTGTTGTCATTCCAACTCAGACTAGTCACCATCCCTGGCAGTTATCCCAACCTAGAAGGTTAAATTGTAGATGCACTTTTTTAGAGAATTCTTCTTGTACAGCTGCCCTGTCACAGCACAAGACTGCTAAACCCAGAGGGTTGCATGGAGTGACTCCCAATGTGAGGTTCACTGGATACACCAAGGTTAAACTTATGAAGACACTTCTTATGGTAAATGACAACTGCTTTTGGAGATAAAGTTCCGTTTTTACTGTATGTCTAGGTTCTTAATTTAAAATTCACATTACTCTCCATTAGGGATGGGCCGAACACCCTGTCACATGACCCTGCCCCCCTTTGACAAGGGGAAATGCCAGTGTTTCCCAGTGATATCTACGGGTGACCCCGCCCCCTCTGATGCATCGCAGGATTCCTGTTGAATCAGAGGGGGCAGGGTCACCCGTAGACATCACTGGGAAACCTCGGAGTTTCCCCTTGTCAGAGGGGGGCAGAGTCACGTGACGGGTGGCCCCACCCTCAGCTACATAAGAGCTGTCAAGCTAGCACCGCGTTATTGGCTGGGTGCCTACGGTGGAGGCAGGATCCTGTGCATGTTCCTCGCTTGAGTCACTGGAGATCGAGAATTGGATTACATCGCTGGAGTAGGAGCATGGATTTATTGGATTACATCACTGGAATCTCTTTTTTATTTTTTATTTTTAATAAAGGACTTGTCACAAGCTGTCTCCTGTGGTTTTTTAACATTTTGACACTATCTTTTTGTGAAATGGTAGGGGTACAATGTACCCCTTACCAATTCACATGGGAGCGGGATCTGGGTGTCCCCTTTGTTAAAGGGGGTTTCCAGATCCCGATAAGCCCCCGCCCGCAGACCCCCACAACCCCTGGGCAAGGGTTTTGGGGATGAGGCCCTTGTCCCCATTAACATGGGGACATCCTCCCCATGTTGAAGGCATGTGGTCTGGTACGGTTCAGGAGGGGGAAGCTCTCTCATCCCCCATCTTTTCCTGCGGCCTGTCAGGTTGCGTGCTCGGACAAGGGTCTGGTGTGGATTTTTGGGGGAACCCCACGCCAGACCTTTTCAATGTGCCACTCTGCCGACGTACATCGTTGTGCGGGGGTCGTCAAGTGGTTAATATGAGTTCCCCTTAATATGCCTACCAGACCTTAAGGGCCTGGTAATGGAATTGTGGGGGACCCCCATGCATTTTTTTTTCCAATGACTTTCAATGACTTTTATGTGTATTGTCGGTACCGACAATTCATTAATAGCCGGCACTAGCCCTAGCACTTTTAAATTACTTTTTTTGCTCTCGGACTGTTAAAAACATGGGAAACATGAGCTACTTTACAGGCATACTATAGAAACCCCCCAGGTACGAAATTTAAAGGAATATTTCACTTTTATTGTTTCACTTAAATATGCCTTAACCACTTTAGCCCCGGACCATTATGCTGCCTAAGGACCAGAGGACTTTTTCCAATTTGGCACTGCGACGCTTTAACTGCTAATTGCGCGGTCATGCAATGCTGTACCCAAACAAAATTTGCATCCTTTTCTTCCCACAAATAGAGCTTTCTTTTGATGGTATTTGATCACCTCTGCGGTTTTTATTTTTTGCGCTATAAATGGAAAAAGACCGAAAATTTTGAAAAAAAATGATATTTTCTACTTTTTGTTATAAAAAAAAATCCAATAAACTCAATTTTAGTCATACATTTAGGCCAAAATGTATTCGGCCACATGTCTTTGGTAAAAAAAAATGTCAATAAGCGTACATTTATTGGTTTGCGCAAAAGTTATAGCGTCTACAAACTAGGGTACATTTTCTGGAATTTACACAGCTTTTAGTTTATGACTGCCTATGTCATTTCTTGAGGTGCTAAAATGGCAGGGTAGTACAACCCCCCCCAAATGACCCCATTTTGGAAAGTAGACACCCCAAGGAAATTGCTGAGAGGCATGTTGAACCCATTGAATATTTATTTTTTTGTCCCAAGTGATTGAATAATGACAAAAAAAAAAAACATTTACAAAAAGTTGTCACTAAATGATATGTTGCTCACACAGGCCATGGGCCTATGTGGAATTGCACCCCAAAATACATTCAGCTGCTTCTCCTGAGTACGGGGATACCACATGTGTGGGACTTTTTGGGAGCCTAGCCATGTACGGGGCCCCGAAAACCAATCACCACCTTCAGGATTTCTAAGGGCGTAAATTTTTGATTTCACTCCTCACTACCTATAACAGTTTTGAAGGCAATAAAATGCACAGATGGCACAAACCCCCCCAAATGACCCCATTTTGGAAAGTAGACACCCCAAGGAAATTGCTGAGAGGAATGTTGAACCCATTGAATATTTTTTTTTTGTCCCAAGTGATTGAATAATGACAAAAAAAAACATTTACAAAAAGTTGTCACTAAATGATATATTGCTCACACAGGCCATGGGCATGTGTGGAATTGCACCCCAAAATACATTTAGCTGCTTCTCCTGAGTATGGGGATACCACATGTGTGGGACTTTTTGGGAAGCTAGCCACGTACGGGGCCCCGAAAACCAATCACCGCCTTCAGGATTTCTAAGGGTGTAACTTTTTGATTTCACTCTTCACTGCCTATCACAGTTTCAGAGGCCATGGAATGCCCAGGTGGCACAAAACCCCCCCAAATGACCCCATTTTGGAAAGTAGACACCCCAAGCTATTTGCTGAGAGGCATGGTGGGTATTTTGCAGCTCTCATTTGTTTTTGAAAATGAAGAAAGACAAGAAAAAACTTTTTTTTTCTTTTTTCAATTTTCAAAACTTTGTGACAAAAAGTGAGGTCTGCAAAATACTCACTATACCTCTCAGCAAATAGCTTGGGGTGTCTACTTTCCAAAATGGGGTCATTTGGGGGGGTTTGTGCCACCTGGGCATTCCATGGCCTCCGAAACTGTGATAGGCAGCGAAGAGTGAAATCAAAAATTTACACCCTTAGAAAGCCTGAAGGCAGTCCTTGGTTTTCGGGGTCCCGTACGTGGCTAGGCTCCCAAAAAGTCTCACACATGTGGTATCCCCATACTCAGGAGAAGCAGCAGAATGTATTTTGGGGTGTCATTTCACATATTTCCATGGCATGTTTGAGCAATATATCATTTAGTGACAACTTTGTGCAAAAAAAAAAAAAAATTGTCTGTTTCCCGCAACTTGTGTCACAATATAAAATATTCCATGGACTCGACATGACTCTCAGCAAATAGCTTGGGGTGTCTACTTTCCAAAATGGGGTCATTTGGAGGGCTTTTGAACTGTCCTGGCATTTTATGCACAACATTTAAAAGCTTATGTCACACATCACCCACTCTTCTAACCACTTGAAGACAAAGCCCTTTCTGACACTTTTTGTTTACATGAAAAAATTATTTTTTTTGCAAGAAAATTACTTTGAACCCCCAAACATTATATATTTTTTTAAAGCAAATTCCCTACAGATTAAAATGGTGGGTGTTTAATTTTTTTTTTCACACAGTATTTGCGCAGCAATTTTTCAAACACATTTTTTAGGGAAAAAACACACTTTTTAAAATTTTAATGCACTAAAACACACTATATTGCCCAAATGTTTGATGAAATAAAAAAGATGATCTTAGGCCGAGTACATGGATAACAAACATGACATGCTTTACAATTGCGCACAAACGTGCAGTGGCAACAAAATACATACATTTTTAAAAGCCTTTAAAAGCCTTTACAGGTTACCACTTTAGATTTACAGAGGAGGTCTACTGCTAAAATTACTGCCCTCGATCTGACCTTCGCGGTGATACCTCACATGCATGGTGCAATTGCTGTTTACGTTTGACGACAGACCGCCGCTTGCGTTCGCTTTTTTATCTTATTTTTAAACTGTTCCTTTCATTATTTTTTTAAATCATTTTTATTGTTATCTCAGGAAATGTAAATATTCCCTATGACAGCAATAGGTAGTGACAGGTACTCTTTTTTGAAAAAATTGGGGTCTATTAGACCCTAGATCTCTCCTCTGCCCTCAAAGCATCTGACCACACCAAGATCGGTGTGATAAAATGCTTTCCCAATTTCCCAATGGCGCTGTTTACATCCGGCGAAATCTAAGTCATGAAATGCTCGTAGCTTCCGGTTTCTTAGGCCATAGAGATGTTTGGAGCCACTGTGGTCTCTGATCAGCTCTATGGTCAGCTGGCTGAATCACCGGCTGCATTCTCAGGTTCCCTGTTGAGACAGGAGAGCCAGAGAAAAACAGGGAAGATGGTGGTGGGGGGGGGCATTCCCTCCCACGGCTTGTAAAAGCAGTCTAGAGGCTAATTAGCCACTAGGATTGCTTTTACATGAAAGCCGACCGCTGGCTGAAAAGAATGATACCAAGATGATACCTAAACCTGCAGGCATCATTCTGGTATAACCACTCAAAGTCGTGAATGGCGTACCTGAAGACAAAAAAATGGTTAACAATAAAACACAGCAAACGGTAAAGTATAAAAAATTGCATACCTGAAAAGCAAACATGATAAAACATAATAACAATAAAACATTGCAGAATAGAATACAGTAAAAAAAGAGCAGAACAATAGAGAGAGAGAATAGAGCTAGAGAGAACAATAAAACGACAACTATTTTTTTTATTTTATATATTTATTTTTTTTTACACTTTTTTTGTAACTAACTTTTATAACTGTAACCGGTTCCCGGTTCGGGTCCCTCAAAATGCGATGGCATCTTGGGAGACCCTGTGAAAGTGTGCCTAGTCTGTGCAATGCTGTACCCTACGCTAATACTCAACTAGTGAATGGTAGCGTTCAAAACATTCACCAATGCAAAAACCAGGATTGTCAGGACAGAAGGGACAATAATAGCGGGTGTCACGCCTATATCCGCGCTTGCTGCAGACACAACATCTTTTTTGGGGGGGTTCGTTGGGTAGGGTACTCGGGAGGACATAAAGAAAATGCCTCTCATACAGCTGACTGCATTTGGTTGGGGATGTGAATGGGGGAAGTACGGGCGCTGCAGAAGTGGTGGGTTCCCAATTAGGATTGGCAAATGCAACAGGAAGGACATTATGGGCACGACAGGCCTGTTTGTCTTCTTCTTGGTGGCAGTGGAACACTACTTGTGCTTGCCACCTCACCAGCTTGAACTGCACTTATGGGACTCGCCACGTCACCAAGTGTTACTGCAGTGCTGGTTTGACTACGACCGGGGTGTACTAGGCCGCTGGCGCTTGCCAGTTCACCAAAACGCTACCAAAAAACTGTTAGCGATCGCAGGGATCAGGCCTGATTCTGCGAACGCTGCAGTTATGCGTTTAGTGTTTTGTAAGTGACAGTGATCGATCGATACTGCACTTGGGTGGGCTGGGCTGGGCCGGGCGGAGGGGCAAAATGCAGGTGCTAGCAGGTATCTGGGCTGATCCCACTAACACTGCATTTTTGGGAACCCTAAACTGCTGGGGACGCTAGTATAGATCTGATCGGATCAGATATTGATCCGTTCAGATACTATACCACTAAGGGAGGTGTACGGTGCGTGCGTGGGTGTTAGCGGTACTGGCGCTAACCTGACGCTGCCTGGGGCTGGTGCTTGCCAGTTCCCCAAAATGCTACCAAAAAAACTGTTAGCGATCGCAGGGATCAGGCCTGACTCTGCGAACGCTGCAGTTATGCGTTTAGTGTTTTGTAAGTGACAGTGATCGATCGATACTGCACTTGGGCAGGCTGGGCCGGGCGGAGGGGCAAAACGCAGGTGCTAGCAGGTATCTGGGCTGATCCGGCTAACGCTGCATTTTTGGGAACCCTAAACTGCTGGGGACGCTAGTATAGATCTGATCGGATCAGGTATTGATCCGTTCAGATACTATACCACTAAGGGAGGCGTATGCTGCGTGCGTGGGTGTTAGCGGTACTGGCGCTAATCTGACGCTGCCTGGGGCGATGCATATCACCGCGGGGTGATCAGGGGGCTAAACCTTTATTCGGTAATAAACGGCGGGTGCCCTGACACTATAAAAAATAAACGAACTAACCAGCGTCACCCGTAACGGTTATACGGTGATCAGTGATGAAAGGGTTAACTAGGGGGCAATCAAGGGGTTAAAACATTTATTAGATAGTATATAGGGGTCCCTGTCGCTATAAAACGCTGACGGCGAACCTAAATATTTACGTCCCTAACTAGCGTCACCAGTGACACTAATACAGCGATCAGAAAAATGATCGCTTAGTGACACTGGCGACAGGGGGTGATCAAGGGGTTAAAACTTTGTTAGGGGGGGTTAGGGGGTACCCTAGACCTAAAGGGGGCTAACCCTAACTGCCCTAACACACTAACTGTCACAAACTGACAATATGCAGTAATCAAAAAAAAAATGCTTGGTGTCAGTGTGACAGGGGGGAGGGGTGATCGGGGGGTGATCGGGGGGTGTAATGTGTGTCTGGTATGTTCTACTGTGTATGTGTGTTTGGTGCACTCACATTAAAGTCTTCTCTCCTCGGCGCCGGAACAGAAACTGCCGAGCCGAGGAGAGATGACATCACATCCTCCGCTTCTGTTTACATTACAGAAGCTGAGGATGTCTGTCATTGGCCAGGAGCGATCGTGAGGGGGGGAGCCATGAATGAGTGCCCTCCCCCTCACCTTTGATCGCCCCTGACCTGAATCCGACCGCCGCTGGCACCGGGGGGTCCGCTCGGACCCCCCACCTGCAGGCAGGCAAGGACGTACATGTAAGCCCTTTTGCCTGCCCGTGCCACTCTGCGGACGTACATCGTCGTGCGGCGGTCGTCAAGTGGTTAATATGAGTTTCCCTTAATATGCCTACCAGACCTTAAGGGCCTGGTAATGGAATTTTGGGGGACCCCCATGCATTTTTTTTTTCCAATGACTTTCAATTACTTTTATGTGTATTGTCGGGACCGACAATTCCTTAATAGCTGGCACTAGCGCTAGCACTTTTAAATTACTTTTTTTGCTCTCGGACTGTTATAAACATGGGAAACATGCGCTACTTTACAGGCATACTATAGACACCCCCCAGGTACGAAATGTAAAGGAATATTTCACTTTTATTTCAGTTTGACTTTAAGCATTATTAAAATCACTGCTCCCGAAAAAACGACCTTTTAAAAACTTTTTTTGCATTGATACATGCCCCATGAGGCAGGACCCAGGTCCCCAAACACTTTTTATGACAATAACTTGCATATTAACCTTTAAAATTAGCACTTTAGATTTCTTCCATAGAATTTTAAAGGGTGTTCCGCGGGTTTTCGAATTTGCCGTGAACACCCCAAATTGTTTGCTGTTCGGCGAACGGGCGAAGAAAATATAGCCCATCCCTACTCTTCATTAACAAAAACATAGATTTTCGGAAGGTTTGCAAAGAAGCTCTGGCAGTACATTTGCTGCGCATTCCATTAGTTAACTGCCTCTAGTGCTACATAGAATAACATAGGTGGAAAAAAGAGAATCGCTCCTGCCCATAACTGAATTTGAAGAATGTCTATAGCCACAAGTCCTTAGAGAATATGGAAAAGCTCATAATGCCTTGTACCTGAAAACAGGCCTTTTGAAGGAAACTTGAAAAAGAATAGAATTCACATACAGAATGGTCTTCTCAGCAGCACTTTCTACACCAAACCCAGAGAGAGCACTAACTTCAACTCTCCTCTTCTGAGACTGATCTGCCCTTTACATACAGTCACAGTAACCAGCTTCCCACACACAAGGCAAGTCATAACTCAGCAAAACTAGGCACTAGCCAGAGAATCAAAGTTACAGTGCAAAACATAAATTAGGCATCTGCATACACATGTGTGAGAGTTCAGTAAACCACTTTCAATCATGGGAGTGATTACTGATCTCTAGAGATCGCATTTCTAATGGCAATTAAAAAAAAGGAAAGTAGACCCTTCCTTGCAAATAAAAGAGACTAATGCCGCGTACACACGGTCGGACTTTTCAGCTACAAAAGTCGGACAGCCTGTCCGACATACTTCCGGCGTACCTTCGGCGGACTTGCTGCAGATTTTCTTATGAACGGACTTGCACACACACGATCACACAAAAGTACGACAGCTTAGTACGCGGTGACGTACACCAAGTCCGACGAGACTATAAAACGGAAGTTCAATAGCCCGTACGACACCCTTTGGGCTCCTTCTGCTAATCTCGTGTTTATCTCGTGTTAGTAGAAGTTTGGTGAGAGACGATTCGCGCTTGTGAGACTCGTATTTTTCAGTTCGTTTTAACTGTTGTTCAGTCTGTGCTTGTGAGGTTTGTATCTGCTTTTCAGTGCGTTTGGTCAGTTGGCATTGAGAAATCTTTGTTTTATTGGCCGCTCGTTCCTGATTTTCAGGTCGTTCTTCACAGGCCTTGCTGTTCTTCAGTGCGTTCTGTTTAGTGCGTTCTGACCAGCCGACCGTTTTGAAACCATGTTACCTGTACGTACTCGTAGTCGAGCTCGTGCATTGTATGTGTTTGGTGCTGTAGTTTATTCTTCAGCCCAAGACCAGTCCATGAACAGGGCGAGGAGGAGTTCATGGACCAAGAATTGGTTGCTCCAGCGTGACCAGTTCTGTCACATGCCATTGCTCCGTGAGATCCGTGAGAATAATCCTGAGGATTTCAGGAACTTTCTCCGGATGACGGACCCCGTTTTTGACCGTTTGGTGGCTTTGCTGACCCCCTATATCAGCAGGCAGGATACCTGCATGAGGCAAGCCATCACTCCGGAGCAGAGGCTGGTCGCTACCTTGCGGTATTTGGCCACAGGGAGAAGCCTGCAGGACCTTAAGTTCTCGACAGGCATCTCCCCCCAGGCTCTGGGGATCATTATCCCAGAGACCTGTTCTGCCATCATCCAGGTCCTGCAGAAGGACTATATTAAGGTAAGATATTTTGCTTTTATTAGCATCACATGTTCTTTTATGTAATCTTTGATAATGTAATGTATTTCTTGCTTCAAACACTACTTACCATCATTGCAATATAGTGTGAATGTCCCCTTTTTATCCTCACACATGCTGGATTTTTTTCCTGTTATTTTTTGTCATGCATGTATATTTTCCTTCAATAACCTCCCCAGCATGCAGTGATGGGAACATATCTACCTAGTCTACTCATTTTGAATGTATTTTGTTTGAGTGTATTTAGTGTGCTTATAATTAGCAAGTAGCTAGATTTCCCAACCCCCCCCCCACCTAAACTCACTCCAAATAGTGTGCTGCTAATTAGCAATTAGCTAGATTTCCCAACCCCCCCCCCACCTAAACTCACTCCAAATAGTGTGCTGCTAATTAGCAATTAGCTAGATTTCCCAACCCCCCCCCCCACCTAAACTCACTCCAAATAGTGTGCTGCTAATTAGCAATTAGCTAGATTTCCCAACCCCCCCACCTAAACTCACTCCAAATAGTGTGCTGCTAATTAGCAATTAGCTAGATTTCCCAACCCCCCCCCCCACCTAAACTCACTCCAAATAGTGTGCTGCTAATTAGCAATTAGCTAGATTTCCCAACCCCCCCCCCACCTAAACTCACTCCAAATAGTGTGCTGCTAATTAGCAATTAGCGAGATTTCCCAACCCCCCCCCTCGTAAAAATTTGCTTGAATGTTCTGTGGTGTTGATTTGTCTAAAGAAAATATATGTTGCACTTTGCAAAATGCATGTGCACTCTACAAGTGCATTTGTTCCAGTGCTTTAGTAAATGAGCAGAAGCTCTGCTGATTTCCATCATCAAATCATATGCAAGCCTCAAAGTGTTTTCATTAATTGCCCTTGCATGTGATTGTGTACTCCTTGCAACATGAATGCCTTTTTACATTACCTCATTTACTGTAAGCTGGTTAGCAACTGCAACTGCAGAGTGCGACAACTGCAGTCTTGTAGCCTTTTTAGTCCCTAAATTCCTACGTGTCCTAAAAGAAATCTATTTTACGGATTTCACAACCCCCTAAAATGTAATCAATGTTCCATCAGAGGGGGTGAGCAATCTGATAAGTGTGCCTTTCCATATTAGTTTTTCCTGAAGAATTAAATTATTTAATGTTATACTGATGCTGGGGAATAATGTTTTGAATTGTCTAATTTTATTGCAATGTTAGCTTCCAAATTAATTGATTTTGGTTTTCTTGTTTGATTCCCCAGTTTCCTTCAACGCCACAGGAATGGCAGACTGTGGCATCCCATTTTGCCAGCCGTTGGGACTTTCCCAATTGTGGAGGGGCTATAGATGGGAAACATGTCCACATTGTGCCACCACCCCATTCGGGGTCATACTATTTCAATTATAAAGGGTTCCACAGTATTGTTTTAATGGCGGTGGTGTCTGCACACTATGAATTTTTATATGTGGACGTGGGGAAGAATGGCCGGATGTCGGATGGAGGAGTATTTGCCCAGACGGAGTTCTGCCAGCGTCTCCAGAGTGGTGGCCTGGGATTGCCACCTGATGCGGATAATGTGGAAGGACTCCCCTTTGTCTTCATTGCCGATGAAGCCTTCGCTCTGAGCAAGCACCTCATGAGGCCATTCCCCCAAAGAACCCTCACCCCGGAGAGGAGGGTTTTTAATTTCCGGCTGGCCAGAGCTAGAAGAGTGGTTGAGAATGCGTTTGGAATTCTGGCCAGCCGGTTCCGCCTGTTTCAAACAGCCATTAATTTGGCGGAATACAAACTTAATTTTATCATTTTATCGTGCTGCATTCTGCACAACTTTTTAAACAAACATTCTCAGAATTATATAGGCACAGTTGGGCCTGAGGCCGGACTTATAGATGACAACCTTACGGGCCTGGATAATGTCCGTACTGGCTTGGCCCCCCAAAGTGCCCGTCAAGTTAGACAGCAATATGTTAATTATTTTATGGGTAGGGGGGCCATTGCAATGGGCCATGATATTTAATTTTTTAAAATAAAAAAAATATGGCTGAAATCTTGAATTATATTTCTTGCTTGCCTTTCTTTTGGGCTTTCTCCTAGGTTATGGTCGAGCAGTTGTAGTGCCAACTGTATTTTCATTTTAAATGTCTAAATAAAAGCTCCATTGCCACTGTAAACAACTTTTTGACAATTATAACCAAACTGATACTGAGCATTGAAATAACAAACCACACATTTATTTAATTCCTATAAGGAGATGTTTTTATTAATGGTTGTTATGCATTCAGTTCTGCATTTAGTATAAAATGTTCATAGACAAAAATATAATGATATCTTAATAATTTCGAAAAATATAATTATATTTAAATATTTAGACATAATCCACAAAAAAATATTTTTGGCTTTTTGATTTTCGCAAACAGGCTTTTTTTTTTTTTTTTTTTTAAATCAAGTTTTTTTACTTTTTTGCGTTTTTTAAAATCAAGTTTTTTATGTTTTTTTTTTTTTTTGGCAAATAAAGTTTTTTTTTTATTTTGGTTTTAAAATCAATTTTTTTATTTTTTTTGGTTTGAAAATCAATTTTTGTTTTTTTTTGGTTTTAAAATCTTTTTTTATTTTTTTTGTGTTTTAAAATCTTTTTTTTTTTTTTGTGTGTTTTTAAATTCAATTTTTTTTTGTGTGTTTTTAAAATCAATTTTTTTATTTTTTTTTTGGTTTGAAAATCAATTTTTGTTTTTTTTTGGTTTTAAAATCTTTTTTTATTTTTTTTGTGTTTTAAAATCTTTTTTTTTTTTTGTGTGTTTTTAAAATCAATTTTTTTTTTTTTTGTGTTTTTAAAATCAATTTTTTTTTTTGTGTTTTTAAAATCAATTTTTTTTTTTTGTGTTTTTAAAATCAAGTTTTTTATTTTTTTTTTGGTTTGAAAATCAATTTTTTTTTTTTTTTGGGGTTTTAAAATCAATTTTTTCTTTTTTTTTTATTTAAAAGCTTTCTTTTTTTTTGGTTGTTGTTTTTTTGAAAATCAAGTTTTATTTTTTTGTGGATTTTGAATGTATTTTCGAGAAACAGCCCTCCTTTTTAAAATTAGGTTAAACAGCCATTTATGTTCAGCCAAAAAAATAAAGAGAAGGCCCAGAATGGGGTCAGCAAAACAGGAAATGAAGGACATGATCGATGTTTTGGGGTTTCAAAAAGGGCATTTATATTCGGCCCAAAACATCAATCATGTCCTTCATTTCCTGCTGCATACGATCCAGCCGATTCCGCATTTCATCCATGTCCTTATTCCAGGCCATTATTTGACCAATTAGCCGTTGGGCACTTTCAGAAGTGAAATAGTCACTTTGTGTACCTAAAGTGGAATGAAACCAAAAAATGTATTTAGAAATATGCACACATACATAGTTTACCTTACCATAATAAAGCTGTTGTCTCAGACACTGACCTGGTGGGGTGCCCATGTAGCCTAATTCCTCCACATCCTCGGGGGTGGCACTGTTGCTTGAATCAAGCACAACCAGATCCCCTAAAATAGAGTAGAAAAATTACATTAAACAAAAGGCAGCCATGCATAGATTACCGTAAGCTGGTGTGTCAGACACTCACCTGGTGGGGTGCCCATGTCGCCCACCTCTCCTTCCTCCACATCCTCAGTGGGGCTTGGGCTGATTTCCCAATCATGTTTGGCTTGGGGTGGACTGTCTTCTTGTTGGCTGAGTGATTTTTCCCCTATGTGAAACCAAAAATTATTAATCTTTTTTTATTTTTTTTGTGTTTTAAAATCTTTTTTTTTTTTTGTGTGTTTTTAAAATCAATTTTTTTTTTTTTTGTGTTTTTAAAATCAATTTTTTTTTTTTGTGTTTTTAAAATCAATTTTTTTTTTTGTGTTTTTAAAATCAAGTTTTTTATTTTTTTTTTGGTTTGAAAATCAATTTTTTTTTTTTTTTGGGGTTTTAAAATCAATTTTTTCTTTTTTTTTTATTTAAAAGCTTTCTTTTTTTTTGGTTGTTGTTTTTTTGAAAATCAAGTTTTATTTTTTTGTGGATTTTGAATGTATTTTCGAGAAACAGCCCTCCTTTTTAAAATTAGGTTAAACAGCCATTTATGTTCAGCCAAAAAAATAAAGAGAAGGCCCAGAATGGGGTCAGCAAAACAGGAAATGAAGGACATGATCGATGTTTTGGGGTTTCAAAAAGGGCATTTATATTCGGCCCAAAACATCAATCATGTCCTTCATTTCCTGCTGCATACGATCCAGCCGATTCCGCATTTCATCCATGTCCTTATTCCAGGCCATTATTTGACCAATTAGCCGTTGGGCACTTTCAGAAGTGAAATAGTCACTTTGTGTACCTAAAGTGGAGTGAAACCAAAAAATGTATTTAGAAATATGCACACATACATAGTTTACCTTACCATAATAAAGCTGTTGTCTCAGACACTGACCTGGTGGGGTGCCCATGTAGCCTAATTCCTCCACATCCTCGGGGGTGGCACTGTTGCTTGAATCAAGCACAACCAGATCCCCTAAAATAGAGTAGAAAAATTACATTAAACAAAAGGCAGCCATGCATAGATTACCGTAAGCTGGTGTGTCAGACACTCACCTGGTGGGGTGCCCATGTCGCCCACCTCTCCTTCCTCCACATCCTCAGTGGGGCTTGGGCTGATTTCCCAATCATGTTTGGCTTGGGGTGGACTGTCTTCTTGTTGGCTGAGTGATTTTTCCCCTATGTGAAACCAAAAATTATTAATCTACTTAGCACACAGATATTTTAGTACATAGTCATTTTCTAACATTTGTAGTGAAGTGGTTTGTGTAGAGTTCCTATTTTACCTCAATATTTAAAATTATAAAGACATATCGGATAGATAGATATCTAGATATCAATATCTCAAAATATAGTTAATAATCTTTTGATCTCTCTCTCTCTCTCTCTCTATATCTGGAACAAAATCTATAAATATCTAACTAAATGTAAATAAAAAAAGATAACTTAAAATATTCCAAAAGAATGTTTTACATTTCTATATCTATCTATCTATATATCTATATCTTTTTTTTTATTTTTATATATATATATATAAAATATATATATATATAAAAATATATATATATATCTAAAAATATATATATATATATATATAAAAAAAAAAAAAATATATATATATATATATATATATATATATATATATATATATATATATATATATATATATATAAATATATATATATATATATCTAAAAATATATATATCTATCTAAAAATATATATATATATCTAAAAATATATATATATATATATATATATATATATATATATTTTTTTTTAGATATATATATATATATATATATATATATATATATATATATTTATATATATATATATATTTAGATATATATATATATATATATATAGATATATATATAGATATATATATATATATATATATTTTTATATATATATATATATATCTATATATATATAGATATATATATAGATATATATATATATATTTTTTTTAGATATATATATATATATATATTTATATTTATATATATTTTTAGCTATATATATATATATTTTTACATAGATCTATCTATAGATATGTAACGAGGTTTTGTAAAAGATCGTTTGAAACGATGAACAAAAAAATCGTATAGGAAGGAAAAGCACATGGAGCAGTATACAAGGTAATAAACACAAGAGAAAAACACGACAAGTACTTACTTTTTTTAAGCACTTTCCGGATCCGTCTATATTGATCCGACTCCCTGAGTTTCAGGTCAGACCATCTTTTGCTAAGTTGATCTCGGGAGCGCTGTACCCCAAAAGAAGCCTGCAAAGTGTCCACGACCTTCGCCATTATTTTGGCCTTGCGCAAATTTGGCCGTGCGTACGGCCCATACTTCCCATCATAGTCGTCTTTGTGAAGAATGGCCACCATCTCCACCATTTCTTTAAAACTCATATTGGAGGCCTTAAATCTAGGCCTCACAGATTTTGTGGACGTTCCAGCCTCCGGGCTTTTTCCACTACCTGAGGACATGTCAGGTGTCTCCGCCATTATTTACCCCACTACGCGCCGTAACTAAAAATGGGCGGAGAACATGAGTTAAAATCGAACGTCAGGGGCGGGCGACGCAGGCGGAGTTTCACACATGCGTAGTGTATAAAGAGGGGCCTTGCGCACGTGTCGTACGTACGTTCTGTGCGTCGAATTAGGGGGCGGAGAACATGAGCTAATTTCGAACGTCAGGGGCGGGCGACGCAGGCGGAGTTTCACACATGCGTAGTGTATAAAGAGGGGCCTTGCGCACGTGTCGTACGTACGTTCTGTGCGTCGAATTAGGGGGCGGAGAACATGAGCTAATTTCGAACGTCAGGGGCGGGCGACGCAGGCGGAGTTTCACACATGCGTAGTGTATAAAGAGGGGCCTTGCGCACGTGTCGTACGTACGTTCTGTGCGTAGGTGATAGTGGACCAGGACGTTACAAAACGAAGGTAATTTTATTTATTTTTTTCTTGGTTTTTTTTGGGGGGGTTTTATGGTCATGACTTTGTAGCAAGCGGCCTATATGGCTTGATAGATTGATGAGGCCTACATAGGGAGAAGATGATGAGGGGTTAGCAGAAACCTATAATAAGTGTTTTTGGTCTTGTGACTTTCTCTTTTCCAGATATAATGAATCCCCTATTTAAGGATCCAGAGTTCCTTACAGCTTTTATTTTGAAATATCGAGAGATGAGGAATTTGTGGGAGGTGAAACACCCTCAGTATTATGCCAAGCATGTGAGGAAGTCAACGCTGGAGAGACTTCTGTCCTTTGTCCAGGCGACCATCCCGGGAGCAACAATGGAGACAGTGCTCAAGAAAATTGGGGTCTTGAGGAACATGTATAAAAGGGAGCATAGGAAGATCCAGGAATCAAGGAGATCAGGAGCATCAGCAGATGATGTTTATGTACCCAGGCTGTGGTACTACAATCAACTCCGTTTTCTTGATGACCAGAATGAAGCCAGGGCATCACTTTCAACCCTTCCCTCCACCCTTCCCTCCACCCTTCCCTCCACCCCAGCAGAGGCTGATGAGGAGCAAGCTGGGTCTTCCATCCTGGATGAACCGGATATGACCATCTGGAGTCAGGTAAATTATTTTAACAAATATTTACTGTACTAATATTAATGATGTTAACTGGATGTTATAATTGTCTAAAATAATTTTGCACTCAAAATTGTGTATACATATCAAATGACAGTAGTGGCTAAATATGTTTGGCACCTGCTTGAAATAATTAGGGTGTCTGATTAGACTCTTTTATTAAAGAGATGTATTCACATTGAATTTGCTAGTCATGAGAAGCAAACTGTGTGTCATTGATGAACCCAAAAAAAGAAACTAAAACTATTGTCCTTTTTTTATACACAGGATGAGTCCATCCAGGAGGAATGTGGGGAAAGTGGCAGGCAGGAGGAGACCGGGCCCATGGACAGCCTGGAGGAGGCCGGATTCACCATCATCCTGGAGGAGGCTGGGCCCAGTGTCAGGCAGGAGGTGGCTGCTCCCAGTGAGGTGGCTGGGCCAAGTGAGGTGGCTGGGCCAAGTGAGGTGGCTGGGCCCAGTAGGAGCCTGACCCAATCCCAAGTGCCTCCCCTCCACCTTCCCAAAAAAAGGGCCAGGAAGGGGATGGTCACACAGGACGCATCCCTGCGCCTCATGCAAGAGGCCACCCGTTTTTTAACGAGCCCCCCCGAAGCGGAAGAATCCTATGGCTGCTACTTAGCCAGCAGGCTTCTTCAGATGGATTGGGAGCAGCGCCTCATTTGTGAGCGACTATTTGGGGAAACAATCCATAAGGGGCTGCAGGGCACGCTAACACAAAACACCCAACTACATGAGGCAGCCCCCCCTCCTCCTCCTCCTCCTCCTCCTCCTCCTGCCACAACTGAAACACCAGAGCCACAGCCTCAAAAGAAGGCTACAGGGAAGGCTGCAGGGAAGGCTGCAGGGCAGCGTGGAGGAAAGGCTGCAGGGAAGAGAAGAAAGTGATGACTTGGGTTCAGTCTGGTCTGACAGAAGACGCAGGCTGTTGTAGGACCACAGTTTGGGGACATCTAGATCATCTGCTGGTGCTGTTGATCTCTGGGATTCTTGGACCAGATTGTGCTCCCTCTTATATGGACTCCGCAAGATCACAATTTTCTTGGACAACGACTTTTTCCAGCGTTGACTTCCTCTTTATTTTATTTTGACCATGAATAAATGGATCTTTTTTGAGTTTAGCAAAAGACTTTATGTGTTTTCTTTTAAATCATTGATTTTACACACAATGTTAAATTAACAAGGGACAACAATCTCATTGAGTTTGAAAAAAACACAACAAAAATACATTACTAATGTTAATAATGTTCAAGTGGTAAGTCTTGAAACTAAAAAAATCTACATAACCAAAAACGGTGCTTTGGGTTCACTTTATATAAAAACTAAAAAATAATCACTAGAAAAAAAAATAGAATAATGGGTTCTTTGTGGTAACTTTACAAACCTAAAAAAAAAAAATATAAAGGGAAAAAGTATTATTAGTATGGAAACATTGTTTTTAAAAAGCATACTATATCATTCATGAGATCAAAGAGAAAAAGAATCCAGAAATCAGTTTGGGAGAACTCTGATTATGAACAGCAAAACACCTTCGTTCTTTAGAACATTCGTAAAGAAGAAATAAAATGCGCTGCATTCAACGATCACAGATTTTACAGCGTGATGAATGTGCTACCTACAATACGAACACTAGTTTTACTAGACCGAGTGCTTCCGTTTAGTTTTTGCTTATGAGCATGCATCGTTTTTTTGTTCGTAGGACTAGCATACAGACGAGCGGACTTCGGGGTCCGTCGTAGTTACGACGTAAAGATTTGAAGCATGTTTCAAATCTAAAGTACGTCGGATTTGAGGCTAAAAAAGTACGTTGAAAGTCCGGAGAAGCCCACACACGATCGGATTACCAGCCAGCTTTAGTCCGTCAGCGTCCGTTGGACTTTTGTAGCTGAAAAGTCCGACCGTGTGTACGCGGCATTAGGCTATGGTTGGAAATATGGGAGTATGAGACTCCATGACTGAGTTGTAAATTTGAAAGATTATTTTTTGCCTATTGCCCCTAGCAATGCATTTACATTGTCCCTGTTGTAGATACATGTGAAGTGTCCAGACATTTTAGTTTGTTTGTTTGTACTGTTTGTCCCCAGACAAAGTTGTCTATGGATGGTGTATCGTGGAGGATTGATGGTTTTATGAATTTGTATTTGTCTAATAACATAATTATTTATTATTCATTATTTTTATAATAAATTGTTGACTTTGATATTTGAATTGTATTTTTTCTGACACTATATCTCAGAGGCTCAATGTTGTGGCACTTTTCTATGCCTATCCTCTTTTGGCATAGCGTTTTTCTCTCTGTAAATTTGAAAGATGCCAGACCAAAAGTAATGTACTGCACTGAAGGGCATAGCCACCAGATATGTAGGATGGAGCCCAGTGATGCCCTGCACCCTCAGCTCAAGTGGAAATGAAAAAGGAAAAATTCTGTGTAGAGTGATAGGACACTGGTACCAGCATGTGAGTATTTTGTTGCCCTTTTCTTGTATTGCCACGAGACACATGATGTCTCGTGACAGGGAAGTCCTCATTTGAGAATTATATATTGGGATCTCTCTCCTAAGCTGTGATGTATTGGGGGATCTTTGAATCTTTGAATAAGAGTGGATCATTAATACTATAGATCTGGGCATGATGTGTGGGTGTCTCCTTCTTTAGGGAAACAACAGGCTATTTTAATGATGGAGAAGTCCCTAAAATGTAATAGAGGAAAAGAGAACAGGCTGGAGGTCCCCCTGTCAGAACACAATAGTTCAGCAGGGCGATTGCTGTACTAACATCCCACAGTTAGTACAGTGAGCTCCTTCCGAGCTCCTCCTGTGTGTACCAGGCTTAAGGAAGCAGCAGGTGTGGTTACACCCACTGCATTCCTAGCAACTAGTCACTTTACCCAGCCCCATTCATTTACTGGCCGGGGATACCCAACCATGTAAACACAGAAGCAAGGATAGCGTGACATCATTGACCAAATATGGCCACATGGTTAAGTTGTTAAATGTGGTTTACTGCTACCCTTTAAGCATTATTAAAATCTCTGCTTCCCACCAAAAGGAACTTAAATAATTTGTTAGACAATACCTTGCCTATTAGCCTAGAAAATGGCTATTACTGTTGTTTAAAATGTTTCTCTCTTTGAATTTAATGGGGTTGAAAATGGCAACCAAACTTTACTTATCTTTTGCAAGCCTGCCTCAAGCTGAATTCAGGTGCATTCTGCACATCTCCACCATTCAAATAGAGAAAAAGGCATTATAAATGCGAAAACAAAAAAAGCAGCAAAGGGGTTGGTTTTCTAAGGAGTTAGAAAATCAGAATGAAGTACAGCTCTCTGACTGACCCTAATTTTTCCCTATATAGTTTATTGCTTTAGCTACCGCTTTACCTATCAAAAGCTCCCTTGTTATCCCTTTTAAACTTGCTGGTCCTGATTCAAAGGTAATGCAGAGCATTATGGTTTAAAAAAATATTGCAAGTAAATATACTCAAAAACTGGACAAGATAACATGTTGAACGTGTGCCTCATAGCCATGGTAGTAACCAACTCGAACCTAAAATTCATCCAGTGGCATCATTATTTTCTAGACTCAAAACAAGTATGCTGATAAGGAGTTCAGCCTTCTTTTATTCGCATGCCTGTTTAGGGTCAGTATCTCAAGGTGCCAAAAACTAGCATTTTCAGAAGGAAGTCAGCCCATTGTAGCCACTAAATTTCTCCTAATACATATTCCCTTAAGGCAGCCACTTAAGAGTGTTCCCAATGCTTGCCCTTTTCCTCTAAAGCTTTTTATAAATTAGAAAGGCAATCTGTCTCTACTTTTTTAAATAAGCACTTTCTTTAATTACCATTTTTCCTAAATAAACTTATAATACACATTTATAAGTTATTTTTTAAATCAATATTAATTTAATTAACAATTAAGAACAATTGAAGTGTCCTCAGAACTTACCACACTTCTTTTAAGAATTTAAAAAATCAATCAAAACACATTACAATTGAAGTTTACATTGTTTTTTTTTTAGATTTTTAAAAGTTTAACTGGGTTATTGAAATACTGAACTATTCAAAATACTTTAAAGTTCTTTTGGGACATAGCCAGATTGTTAATATTGTATTACATTTTATAGTTGTCACTTAATCAAGCTATTTAATATTATAGTACATTTTAAACCTGTCACTTAATCACATTTTCTTGACCCTTTTATGTGAATTAAAGATCACTGAAGATAAAAAATGGCACGCTTGAGTTTAAATAGATTCAGTATGTCCAGTTTGACAGTTACTTCTGAGGCATTAAAAGAATTCTGTGTGATTAATGTGACCCACACACGTAAAATGGTGTAATGTTCCATTTCTTTGGCCATTAGAGGAAACAGTTTGAGACAGAAAGAGCCAAAAGTTAGCCCACCATTTCTGATGCTAAAACATAAGTCTAAGGACAAAGTATGATTATACATGTCGAGTATCAAGAGAAAAAAGAATAAAATGTCCACATTACAATTAACAGCCTTTTATATGTACTGATCCTGGTGATGGTGTCACATACACTAAGACAGGAAACATATAGAAGAAATTGTGAACAATTATGAAAATGAGTTTTTTTTTCTGTTTCAATGGGTTTTTATTTTTTTAGAAAAGCACCAAGAGGTATAAACATACAAGCAAAACATAGTTCTGAATAAGGCACCGTACAACATGAGTTACATATAAAAGTATCACACAACGTCAGGTTAAGTAAACAGTACAGAATGAAAAATTATAGAGCTCTTCAATATTACATTTGTGGGGGCATGAACCGAGTTCTCAACAACAGCACAGCAAAACTATGCAAGAACAAAAAGCTTTGACACATGTGTAGAAACCCCCTATAAAGGTTGGGGTAGTACAGCCCCGAGTTTGAGTCATATACCTGTACCTCATAGACAAACGCCAAAAAAAAATTCAGGCAGAAAATAGAGAAAGAGGAAAGGGAAAAAGGGGAGAGTAGCAAAAGAGAAAAAGCCGAACCAGTTGAAGCTGAATAAGAATGTCCCCGCTGGAAGTCCCTCTGGGGAAACAGGTTATTTTTTCATAGAAACCAACTGCAAATTAAACAACTTTACTCATATTGCTGGATTAGGAAATTACCAGTTGAGGAAAGTGGAAAAATAGTGCTGGACCCGTAGGGATATCTCACTGCTATCTTAAAGTATTGATGTTGATAGAAATGATCTGATATTAAAAAATATACTAATGCACAAACCAATAACTATCAATAGTGAGTAGCTGGTAACACGAAATATGTTCTCACACAGTGATAAATAAAAAATAAATAAATGTGGCGCTTTCTCAGTGATCAAAATACTAATGCTATATAAATTATCAAGTGAAATAATAGCCAAAAAAATAATTCATCAATGGCAAAAATAATAAAGTGGTAAGTGCAAATGATCCTGGATCCAGAAATTATTCATAAATAAGTGTAAACATTTGCAAATGCAAAGTAATAATATATAATCATATATAATAGTGCAATATTATTCAACAAATTCATAAATAAATACAGTATAATTAAAGTACAATAATAACTTGTGACAAAAAATCCATAAAGTGCTTGGTGCAGTTAATCTTCAGTGCACAGCAATAGTTCATACACAGTGTCACCGATCAAAGTGCAAACCAATATATCCAATTCCTAACTAGTGCTTTCACCATCGGTGTGTACATGGTGCCCCAGGCTCTCACCTCAAAGGAAGACCCCCTACGGGTCTAGTCGCAATAATGATGAATCTCTCATATGCATCCACAGCAGTAAGCTCTTTCCTTGTGATCCTCTGCTAGATAGGACAGCGGTGTTCTGAGATACAGGCAGGGATTTCCACTAAAACATAAATATCTCCTCCACCTCCTCCACTTTTCTCCAACAAGATGCACATGTAATGTGTCAGGGACTTCCGGTCTCGGCCGCGACTGGAATTGACGTTAGCCCCTCTCCTACCTATGCGTTACTTCACTGCTCACGTAACTTCATCAAGGGTATCATATCCCCTTCATATATGATGAAGAGTATATCCCTGTGCTGACTCTCGTGCCCATGATCGCGCATGGCTGGCAGCGATCCTGGGCACGAGAGCCAGCACAGGGATTTGTGTGTGTAAACACACAAATCCCTGTTCTGTCAGGGGAGAGGAGACATATCGTTTGTTCCTACTAAGTAGGAACAATGATATGTCTCCTCCCCCAGTCAGTCCTATCCCCATACAGTTAGAACACACCTAGGGAACACACATTTAACCAGTGACATTTACACAGTAATCAGTGTATTTTTATAGCTCTGATTGCTGTATATATGTCAATAGTCCCAAAAATGTGTCAAAAGTGTTCACCACAATGTCACAGTACTGCTAAAAATTGCAGATCACCGCCATTACTAGTAAAAAAAGAAATAATCAAAATGCCATAAAAATGCCATAAATTTCCCATAGTTTGTAAATGCTATAACTTTTGCGCAAACCAATCAATATACGCTTATTGCGATTTTTTTTTACCAAACTTATGTAGAGGAGTATATATTGGCCTAAACTGATGAAGAAATTAAAAAAAAAACATTTTTGGGGATATAAATTATAGCAAAAAGTAAAATATATTGTTTTTTTTTCAAACTTGTCGCTCTTTTTTTGTTTATAGCGCAAAAAAATAAAAACCACAGAGGTAATCAAATACCACCAAAACAAAGCTCTATTTGTGTGAAAAAAAGGACTCAAATGTTTGGGTACAGCATTGCATAACCGCGCAATTGTCAGTTAAAGCGATGCAGTGCCAAATTGTAAAAAGTGCTCTGGTCAGGAAGGGGGTAAAATCTTCCGGTGCTGAAGTGGTTAAAGGTGACTTCTCAAAGTGCTTCACAAGGAAAACACAAGAAATACACAAGATAAGATAACATAAGGGAAAAAGGGACAACTAAGTGAAAGCTTGTCTAAAGAAAATAGTTTTTGGATTTGATTTGAATGAGTTTAGAGAAGATAACTCTCTGATGTTCTTAGGAAGTGAATTCCAGAGTTTTGGAGCATAGCAGAAGAAGGCTCTGTCCCTCATTGAATGTAGGTGAGTAGGGGGGATACACAGTAAATCAGAATTTGAGGGGCAGAGGTTAAAAGGGGGCAAGTAAGTTGAAAAAAGTTCAGAGAGATAATAGGGTGCCAAGCCATGAAGAGCCTTGTAGGTGAAAAAGAGGATCTTAAAGTCCATGCAAAACCTGACGGATATCCAGTGCAAGGACTCCAGGATAGGGGTAAAATGATCACTTGTACAAGACCTAGTCTGTACTCACAAAAAAACTTCATATACATAAACAGATTAATAGCAAACACCAGGCTGAGCTCCGGGGCTTACCCACATAGGACCATCAAGGAAGCACACCACAGACAGTCCCCAAACCCTGGGCGGAACCCATCCCAAGGGGGCAGACATCGGAACAGACCAGTAATACCACTACCAATTACTACTACCCGACCAGTAATGCCCACTTACCATTCCAATTATAATACCATTCTTTATATGGGTATAACTGGTGTTTGAGGATATGGCCCTGTCCTGACCTCTATATTGTGTCTGCTGTTATGCCTTTGCTGTCACTTTACACCCATACTCAGTTCTTCAGCAGTGGTCCTGTTCTGAGCTTACCTGCCAGAATATAGAAACCACCCACTTTTCTCCTGCCCGAGTCCTTGTTTGTCTTTTTTTGGATGCATGGAGCATTCTGGATCTGAGTGGATTCAGACCCCACTGTTATATTACTGATGACTTTTGTTTGCGTTTGATATCTATCTCTTCCATTTACAGTCCTGTTCACATAGCTTCACACGCTGGCTCACAGTCAACATCTCCAAGACCTTGCTCAACATGCTTGCTCTACTCCTCAACTATTTAAAAACCATCCTTCTGCATATCATAACATTATCTCATGGAATGAAGGGGTATGAATGACTGTTTGAAATGGCAATCTTTCTTTGACTATATATTATCCTTTCGACATTCTCTGATTTGTTCACAGGAGACTCACTCTACTTTTGAGACTGCTAACCTTCATAAGCTAAAATTTAGTCAAAATGTTTTCGTCATATACTTTGAGCATGTCTATTTGAGTCCACAGGGGCAATGGTGTTCTCCAGTGGGCAAATAGAGATGGAAAAAAGTGGGAGATACATCTTCCTACATTGTAAATAGTTTGAGTCTAAATGTATAAGTCTGAGTCTGAATGTATATCTACTAGGGATGAGCCGAACACCCCCCTGTTTGGTTCGCACCAGAACATGCGAACAGGAAAAAAGTTTGTTCGAACAAGCGAACACCGTTAAAGTCTATGGGACACGAACATGAATAATCAAAAGTGCTAATTTTAAAGGCTTATATGCAAGTTATTGTCATAAAAATGTTTGGGGACCTGGGTCCTGCCCCAGGGGACATGGATCAATGCAAAAAAAACTTTTAAAAACGGCTGTTTTTTCAGGAGCAGTGATTTTAATAATGCCTAAAGTCAAACAATAAAAGTGTAATATCCCTTTAAATTTCGTAGCTGGGGGGAGAAGAGCGGGAGTCTCCCCCCATGCCATGGGTGCGGAGCGGCCCGAGGAGAAGAAGATAGAAGACGCCGCGGAGGAGATGCTGAATGAGAACACCAGAGGAAGAACCAGAAGAGCCAAAAGAAACAGAAGAAGAAGAAGAAGATGAAGGAAGATAGAAGAAAGAAGAAAGAAGAAGCATTTAAATAAAGGAATTGTCAAAAACTGTCTCTTGTCATTTTTAACATTTTTGACAGTTTTTTAGTGAAATGGTAGGTGTACCCCCTTACCATTTCACACGGGGGGGCAGGATCTGGGGGTCCCCTTGTTAAAGGAGGCTTCCAGATTCCGATAAGCCCCCGCCCGCAGACCCCCACAACCACCGGCCAGGGATGAGGCCCTTGTCCTCATCAACATGGGGACAAGGTGTTTTGGGGGGCTACCCCAAAGCACCCTCCCAATGTTGAGGGCATGTGGCCTGGTACAGTTCAGGAGGGGGGGCGCTCTCTCGTCCCCCCTCTTTTCCTGCGGCCTGCCAGGTTGCGTGCTCAGATAAGGGTCTGGTATGGATTTTTGGGGGGACCCCATGACGTTTTTTTTTTTTGGCGCGGTGTTCCTCTTAAAATCCATACCAGACCTGAAGGGTCTGGTATGGAATTTAGGGGGACCCCCACATCATGTTTTTTTTTTTTTTTGGCAGGGGTTCCCCTTAATATCCATACCAGACCTGAAGGGCCTGGTATGGAATTTAGGGGGACCCCCACGTCATTTTTTTTTAAATTTTGGTTCGGGGTTCCCCTGTGGGGAATTCCCATGTCGTTTTTATCAATAAACTTCTATGTGTATTGTCGGACCGGCAATGCAATAGCCGCGAGTAGTTTTAAATGGCTTTTTTCCTTCGAAATGTCATTTTGCTGTCAGACTGTTCCAAACATGGGAAACATGCGCCCCTTTACAGGCATACTATAGACACCCCCCAGCTACAAAATTTAAAGGGATATTACACTTTTATTGTTTGACTTTAAGCATTATTAAAATCACTGCTCCTGAAAAAATGTCCGTTTTTAAAAGTTTTTTTTGCATTGATCCATGTCCCCTGGGGCAGGACCCAGGTCCCCAAACACTTTTTATGACAATAACTTGCATATAAGCTTTTAAAATTAGCACTTTTGATTTCTCCCATAGACTTTTAAAGGGTGTTCCGCGGCATTCGAATTTGCCACGAACACCCCAAATTGTTCGCTGTTAGGCGAACTTGCGAACAGCCAATGTTCGAGTCGAACATGAGTTCGACTCGAACTCGAAGCTCATCCCTAATATATACCCTACTCCTCCTTACCTTCCTGAGGTCCTTTAACTGTTAGCCTAGTTCTTAACAGATCTTTTTACTTCTTTCAGTCCTGGTGGTCTAAGAGTTTAATAATTTTGTGTCCCCACCCTGTACAATCCATGCTGATCATTTTACTCCCTTCAGTAGGTTGTGTGGGGAAAAGGGCTTATGAGGTATTTGGAGAATATCTCATCCTGAGACCAAAGGATACTTGCCACTCCAAGACCTATAACTCCCAGGTCCTTCCTTATGTAAAACCACTAATACAGCCCAGGGGGTTTCAGACCACTCTCCATTGGTAATTACAATAGCTCCAGGTCACTTGGTGCCTCAGTCCTTTCTGATTATTCCTTTTTCTATCCCAAATTTCAACAAATAGGACACTATAATACTCTATCTTCTTATCAAAGATCTCTTGGTCTCCTTATCAAAGAGGACAGGTCTATAAAAACTGCCACTAGTAGGCATATAGAACAGGCTGGCATGGCAGAGGTGAAGGCTAGATTTGTCCATGATCCTACTCCCAGCAACTGCATATGCTTGCAGAAACTACAAGATACACTGCAGCAATTGCTCACTAGAACAGCACACCACAAGCAGTTCTTTTGAAAACGCCTATTATGGACTAAAAGGGAACAGACAGATAAAATGTAGGCCTAGATCCCATGCTTTCTGTGAGCCACTTCCATATTGGAGCAATACAATATGGACAAGGCCAGACCTACACTTTATCTGCAAGTATCCTCGAACCTTGCAATCCTTTTTTAGTTATACTATTCTAAAGCACTAACCTACAGCAGTTTTTGTAATGTATTTGCTACTTGCTTTGTCTGCAGCTAACTAATTCTTAATAGACTCTCAACTATTGCTTCATCAATTGCAGAATGCTGTAGGAAGCCTCCTGAATTATAAGATAAAAGAACCCTGCGCTATTAATAGTGCAAAAAGAAAAACAATTTTTCAGAGCAGCTACCGCACAAAGTGCAATCACCACACTAATGAAATGCATATAACTAGAATGATAAGTGAATTGCTCTGTAATTAAATCCTCTCCGTAAATTTTACATTCTAAACAAAAGCGATATGTGTCTTACAAATTAAATCTGTGCAATAAATGTGCAATATAACAGAAACATCAGAAAGTAAATAAACATCAGTATATCAGTATAACATAGCAGATATAGTTCTTGAAATATGGTATATATCCCAAATAAAAAATGTGCAGTGATAGCATTTTGTGAGGCTGTAAATGGGCTGGCCTTGCAAAATGTGGGATATGTGAAGATATTCTGCAGGTGGGTAAAATTGCTTTATTCCAGACTCTTGGCTTTTGTTTGGGTGATTACCGTAGTTTGCAAACTGTGGTAATAGAGCCCTTAGCTGATCTGGTGTGACAAACCCTGGAGGTAGTTTTGGTTTGCAAAGGTCAGCATGAGGATAAGGTCACACTCTATACTTATGACATACTCCTGATACCCACTCCTTTCTCTCCTTGTCCCTTATTACAATTTGTTAGGTACTGTGGCCTGTGCATCAACTTGGAAAAGACTATGCTGCTACCTATAGACCCACTCCAGACACCACTTGCCCTGACTTATTCCCATATTATAGTAGTCCCTCCAATCAAATACCTGGAGCTATTCATTTCTTACAGTATAACTTCTCATCCCTTGATCTCCTTCTAGTGTATCTAGTTTAAAACCTGGTGTAAACTTCCTCTGTTGGGTATGGGTTGTATTGATTTACTTAATATGATATGGATGATATGGATATATATCTTGTACAGGTCACCTTTCTGGATCCCCTTTAAGTATTATAGGAAATGTAATGTTATTTTTGAGTCCTGATATGGAAAAGAAAACCTTGTAGGCTTAGATTATCATACGACCCTTGGGAGTCTTGCAGCCCCAAACCCTTGGGTCTATATAGAGGCACAACTCTAACACATGGCTGGCTGAGAGTGACATTTTTGCCATATTTCCTTCTATAATATTCTTTCATCAACTTTTGAGAGGGAAAACCCACTGCATGCTTATCTGGGTAAGGTAAGATAGAGGTTAATAGGTAAGATCTGGTAACCCACAAAGGACATATTAGGGATCACTGGATTTACTAAGTTCACACCTATATTCTAACAAGCTTCTTCCTGAGGTCTGTGGATTTTAGAGATGGTAGAGTACCAGTATTTTTACCCTGTCTCAGCTAAATCTCAACAGTTGCCTCAAATCTCTTTAGCAACGTCATGTTAAAATTGAACTAGATCATGGTTCTATTAGTACCTTAAATGACAGCATGCATTACAATAAAAAATTCCCTTACTCTATCTTCCCTACTCCATTGTTTGATGCTGTGTTCCCTGGTATATCTTTGACAAATAAGCTGTTAAATACATTTCCACTTAAATTATCATCACTGTCACACACATTAACAAATCTTTTCATCTTCCACTGAGTATACCATATTCCTGAATGTCTCCCCTCCCCCTTCCCAAATGTAACAGATGTAGTTATCCTCAAGGGAACCTTATTCACCTTCTATGGTGGTGCCCCAAATTAAAGAGGTACTGGGAAGGAGTGATAACATTTCTCAACTACCTTTTGGTATTGTAATGATGGAATCACTCACTTGTTTTCTAGGTTATTATGATACTTACCCAATGGATGACTCTCTATGCCTGGCAGTCACTAGATCACTTTTTATTGCTTGTAGGATGCTAGAAGTAAAATGGACATCAGCAACCCCTCCCTCTGTAGAGCAATGGATATCCAATGTGAATAGATAATGTATTTCATTTAAAAAATATTCCTACTTCTTACAGAATGCCTAACTTTGACTCCATCTGGTCCCACTGCATTAAGCTGATGTTTCCCCTCCTAGTCTAAAATTGGAGTTGCCTCACCCTTTCTCTTATGACTGTGGTACAATGTTTCATTGTATACTACTGTACCGTATTCTGTATATATTTACTGACTTGTAATTTCAGCCCTAAAATGTTATATTTGGATGGGGAAAAAACACAGGCTCAATAACTGCACAGCCTCTGGATCTCCCTAATTTCCCTTCTATGCATGCATCGTTATGAGCCTCGGAATCATTTCTTGGTTGTAATCCAACTAAAAAGTCTTCTATATCACTGCCTATCCTGTTCATGGATTATGAATATCTTATTTTATCATTTAAAGTGTATGGGTGGACTATGAGAGGTCTAAGAACAATTGCAGATCTTACCAAGCATAATGGGGTGGGGGGGGGGACTTCTCCTTTTTGCAAATCCAACACTTCCATCACACCTACCATTCCAAGCACATTGAACTAATCTCTAAGGTATGGTCCTACCTTCATATCAACCCCCCCCCCCCCACTAAGGGTGGTATATCATGATTTTACAACTACCTTCAATACAGTGCCAAATTCACCAAATCTATGCTTGGAGGAGCTCCAGGCTCCTTCAGAATAAATTGAAGTCAGCAGCTACAAAAACTATACTGCTGACTTTTACTATTAGTGCAGTAACTGTACCTGCCCAGGCATCCAGTGATGTCCTCACCTGAGCAGATTATTCGATCGGCTATCGGGTGCTGCCACCACTATCTTGACTAAGGGAAACTGGCAGTGAATCCTTGTGGCTTTACAGCCAGTTACCTAATGCACATGCGCAAAGTGTGCTGCATTTTGTGAATGGGCTGCAGTCTTCTGGGACCTGTGAAGTGTCCCAGAAGGCTGCGAGGGAAGGAGAGGGGGCTGCAGCAAACTGAGCCGGAAGTGGGAGCAGGTACCTGTAAAAACCAGCTACCTGCTCCCCCCCCCAAAAGGTGCCAAATGTGGCAGCAGAGAGGGGGAGGAGGCAGACAAGCAGAGCTTCCCCTCTTGCATGGAGCTCCACTTTAACTAGGAGAAGGACTTACATAAAGAAATTACAAATTTATCCATAGTGTAACCCAATGGGATAATTTACCTAAAACCCTGCATTGGGGGAATTTAGCACCTACTAGATTGTCCAGATATATCCAGATGCTTCGCCACTATGCTGGTGCCAATGCAGGAGTATTGCTACTTTGGTACACATAATATGGGACTGTAGGAGTGCTGATCTCTAGAGTAACAGGACTCATATTCTGTCCCACACCCTTGCTTGCATTGTTGGGTATCTGTATATACCACTCTTAATACAGAACCATAGTGATACATATTTTATTAGAGGCCCCCATGGTGATAACAATTAACTGGAAAAACCTCCCTTGCCCTTAACATATCAGATGTAATTTTATTCTGCCCACTACTATTATGAAAAAAATCTAATATGTAATCTCTCCAAACTGGAAGTTTTCCTGAAAAAATGGTCCATCTGGACCCAAATGTTTGACACAGCTGGAAGATAAGGATTATTTATTTACTGTTTATTTATTGCATAATACTAGTATATTGGGCCATGTGTGCAAGTGGTGCATGTTGTTACTGTTGTTGCATTCCACTCTGTTTCTGGTTTAAATGTTTTTCATATTTTTTGTAATTCTTGCATTTGAAAATTAAACCTTTCTTTTTATCATCGAAAGGTGCTCTTTCTACCTTGTTGTATTGTAGTATAATTGTCTCAGTGTTTTGAAATAGTTTCTCTTCTATCAAATGTGATGACCTGTACTACTATGTGCCTTAATCTTTCAATAAAAATGTATTGAAATTAAAGGGATAAGTTCACCTTTGATAAAAAAATTAAAAAAAAGATTCCATATGCACTACAGCAGGGATATGCAATTAGCGGACCTCCAGCTGTTGCAGAACTTCAAGTCCCATGAGGCATAGCAAGACTTTGACAGCCACAAGCATGACACGCAGAGGCAGAGGCATGATGGGACTTGTAGTTTTGTAACAGCTGGAGGTCTGCTAATTGCATATCCCTGCACTACAGGTTTGACTGTTCCTCCTTTTTTAAAATGATCTTTAATTTTGAAAGTGTCACAAAATTGACACTTGACAATTGACAGTTGTAAGGTGTTGATCTTGCAGCCCCAACACCTTACAACTGTGCAGCTATGAGAACTCAGCTTGCCTAAGCATGCATTTGCAGTTGTTTCTTTCTAACAGCAGTGGGTGAGCTCAGGGTTCTGTGAGTGAGAGAAAGAATGGGCTGTGAATGTGTGGTTAGGCAAGCCAAGTTCTTGTAGCCAAGTGCTTATTCGTGAGGTGCTGGGGCCAAGCATCCAAAAGCAGGGCAGAGAGGGAGCACCTACAGTAGAAGCAACTTCAAGTGGTTGTAAAAGCACAAGGTTTTTTTTTATCTTCATGTATTTTATGCATGAAGGTAAAAAACCTTCTGCATGCAGTAGCCCCCCAGCCCCACCTAATACTTACCTGAGCCCCCTCTCAATCAATCAATGTCCACGAGAGCCATGCCTCTCCAGGAACTCGCACTCCTGATTGGCAATTGGCATTGGCAGTCATGGCCAATGAGCCAATCAGGAGATGGAGGTGGTGGGACCAAGCCACAGCTCCCTGTGTGAATGGACACACAGAGCAGTGGCTCAGCTTGGGTGCCCCCATAGCAAGCAAGTGGGAAGAGCCAGGAGCGCTGGCGTGGGACCCGAGAAGAGGAGGATCCAAGCCACACTGTGCAAAACCACTGCACAGAGCAGGTAAGTATTCCATATTTATTATTTTAATGAAAAAAAAATTAAAGCTTTACAATCACTTTTAAAAAGTTAGGATAGTTTTTTAAAATAGAGGACAGCATTTTAATGTACAGCCAAAGTTGCAATGCACAGTATACACATTTTCTTGGTCAATAAAGATGAACTAACCTTTAAAGTGGTTGTAAAGGCAGGGCCCCTCCGGCGATGTCCACGAGTGTCTCAGCCATCCAAGATTCTCCCTTCTGATTGGCTGAGACATAGCAGTGGCTCCATTGGCTGCCGCTGCTGTTAATCAAAGTCAGCTAGCCAATCAGGGGAGAGAGGTGGCAGGGCCGGGTCGGGGCTCCGTGTCTAAAAGGACACAGAGAGCTGTGATTTGGCTTGGGTCCCCCCATAGTAAGCTGCTTGCTGTGGGGGCACTGAACAGGAGGGAGGGGACAGGATCACAGAAGAGGGACCCGAGAAGAGGAGGAACCCGGTTGATCAGTGCAATCCACTGCAACAGAGCAAGTATGTATAACATGTTTGTTATTTTTATAGAAAGAAAAACAGACTTTACAATTACTTTAAACCCACATCCTCTGGGCCCAGATTGTGATTGTCCCCTTCATGCTTTAGACTAAACAGTGAAGAAGAAGCAGCTCAGCAAGCTCATCTTTCTGTCACTCTGCTTTCTCCTCTTATCAGCATGCTCCTTGTCAGCATATAAACTAATTGTTTCCTTATGTTGACGTCAGCTCTCTTTTTGAACTTTGCTGTACAGGGGCTGCAATAGGCATATACTGGATCACATTTAGATACTGCTTGCATTAAAAAAATGTAATGTTATAATGATTACAGAGCTATGTTTGCTTTTCCATCTGGCACGCCCCCACATACTGCTCGCTGCACACCTTGCATGCTGTGTGTATTCTGTTCGCTCCTAAACGCAGTTTTGGTGCCTATTGCATACTATGTCAAAATTGAGACCATGTACTTACTTGTATCATATATAGTCTTATTGTGAAATATTTATTTATTGTTTTTTTCTCTGCTTAGAATATACACAAGCTCCTGAAGAAGCAATTCTCACGAAACATTAAGAGCTTAATAGATTGTTACATTATAGTTTAGTCACACATGTCTATTATGACATGTTTTGACATCTATGACCAATACTGGAGAGATCTAGTTGCCACTGTAGTAATACTACAGTATTTTAATGCTTTTAAATTTCTATGTATTAATTGTTAATAAAAATGTATTGTTTATTTTTCTTATGATTGGTGCCTAGAAAGTCAATTTTTTCACTTTCAATACTTGATCGTTTGACGTTTTGGACGTGGCACTGTGCTACCACAAGCACCCACAGTTCCATCCTGTGTTGGTGCTTTGACAACCCTTATGCCATGTACACACGTTCAGACTTTCCGACAACAAAACCGTGGACTTTTGTACGAAGGATGTTGGCTCAAACTTGTCTTGCATACACACGGTCACACAAATGTTGGTCAACTATTACGAACATAGTGACGTACTAGACATGCTACATGGTTTTTCAGCTCTTTAGTGCCACCCTTTGGGCTCCTTCTGCTAATTTTGTGTTAGTAGAAGTTTGGTGAGTGTTGATTCATGCTTTTCTTTTCTCGTTTTTAGCACTTTTAGCGCTTTTCAGTTCATTTCTGAACGGCCAATTGTCAACCAGACATGCTGCAAAATCAAGGGGGGAAATAACGTGTTATTTATTATTGGCCTTGGAGTTATTGCTTTGACATTATTTTTTGGGTTGAATATTAATGATTTGATTTGGTATATTTTCCATATTTTTGGATGCATAGAATGCACTTTTTGGTTAGGTTCTATTGGTAGATAGCATGTCTAATTTATTTTTTTAATGCACAATAAAAAAATTGTTGGAGAATAATACGTGGCTATGTGTTTTGCTTCAAAAGACAGTTTGGGAGTAGGCAGTTACATTTTATAAAATACAATGTAAAATTAACAAGGAACACCAACATAGTTGAATTTTTGATCTTAAAAACTACGGGATAATGGTGTTGTGGTAACTTGCCCAAAAAAAAAAAAAATGAAGCATAATAATATTATTCTTGATATCACTAGAAAAAAAAAGCCTTTGAAACTTTGTTTGCAATAACTCCATCAGTATCACCAGCAAAGCAGCTTCATTATTATTCCATTAAAGAAGAAGAGAATTGTGCGCTGCATTTGGAGATTTCATAATTTGCCACATCATGAATGTTATTCTCCATTATGAATGCTAGTTTACAAGACCGGCCGCTTCTGCTTCTAAGCATGCGTGTTTGTACTTTGGACTTTTGTCCAACGGACTTGTGTACACACGATCGGACAATTGGACAACAAACATTTGTTGGCGGAAAATTTGAGAATCTGCTAGCCAACATTTGTTGGCGGAAAGTCCGACAACAATTGTCTGATGGAGCGTACACACGGTCGGACTTTCCGTCAACAAGCTCACATCCAACATTTCCTGTCGGAAAATCCGATCGTGTGTACGCGGCATTAGATTCATACAGAGCTATGTTCATTTGGTCATTTTTATCTGCCTAGAGTGCAGCTTTAAGGGATGTGCTAAAATGGACTAAAATTCCTTATATTTTATTCCTGAACTCTGATTCTTTTCCTCTTGATCAGTTTCTTCCTGTAAACACTTGGAGTCATAGTGGAAAAAAGAGGTGAACTAGCCAGCAGATGGTGATGTTCACGTTTGTGCTAATGAATCTATTACCCCACTCTGCTGAAATGTTTTTCTTCTTACAGGCTCTGAGCATCAAAGAAATAACAGATAATTGAGGGGAAAATGGAATCTTGCCTGTAAAAATACATTTTAATTTTGCCAATTGTCTCCAGGTGTCAGGAATGGCTTCAAAAGAGCAATGATGTCCAATAAGAGACCCATTCATGCGTGTCTCTTATTGCAAACAAAAGTGCAGAATTAATAGAGTGAAGTGAGATGTTTTCAGTATATTGAAGCAAAGCTAAGGATAAATAGACAATGTTACAGTACAGGTGAACTTTGGGCCTCCTTTAGTTTAAAAACTTTGTTAAAAAGGAAGAGTCTTTGTTTCCTATAGCAACTATTTATTTATTTTTTCCTTTTTCCTAACCTGCTTTTTTTAAAGCTGGAATTTCATTTGTGGTTTAGTTTGGCAACACAAACACTTTGTTTTCAGACCATTCAAATACACATGCCTCTTATTATATGCCCATATATGAAAGGATTTGACAATTCTTTATCAAATAATTAGAAGCCCAAATAATCAGCTTGTACTTAATTGAGGAGGGGGGGGGGGGGGTCTTTAACATTTGGCTTGGGATGCAAACACAACCAATTGGCCCTTTTGTGAACGAGTTGGTTTCAAGTGGAATAAAGTAAATACAAAATACAAAGTGTCCTGTGGTGCCACAATAATTGGTGGATAGAAATTGGCTATTGTTTTAATGCTGAACACCAGATAAAAGACACAATTTAATGTAGCTCTGTATTCATTCGTCTTTATATGTATTTTGTGTATTCCTCTATATATGTAGCAGAGTAAGTACCGGAAACTGACTTATTATCAACCTCTTGCAATCTCTTATACAACAGAGCTCAGTTTAGGAGAGGGAGAAGCAGCCCCAAATAGCAAGCAATTGTGCTGCAATTTGAAAATGACTTGCTAAGCTATTGCTACACTTGCCAGGCTTCACAAGTGGGTTATACAATTGCAGCAAATCCGTATTACATAACTCCAGATCCAGATCAACTTTCTTTACAAACATTCTTTAAGTCTGCTGCAAGTTCTTGTTCAGTTACCTCTGTGGTGGGATGACTTTTACACAACATACTTAACTGAACAAGAACTTGCAGCATACTTGTAGAATGTTTGCAAAGAAAGTTGATCTGGAGTCATGTAATGCGGATTTGCTGCAATTGTACAACACACTTGTGAAGTCTGGCAGGTCTAGCAATAGCTTAGCAAGTCATTTTCAAATTGCTGCACAATCTGTACACAATCTTACAAAAAATCTGTAAATGTTACTTACCTTCGGCAGAGAAAGTAAGGTCTCCTGCCTTGCTAGACTGACCTGTGCTACGTGGCAGAGTTTTGTAAATCTCAGGGCTGGATGGACATAAATACAATCCTCTGAAATGACTACTACCTTACATGACATTCATCTGTGTATTAAGCTGTGTGCATCTTATATACTAGAGAAAATGGAATAGCAATAGATACTTTGCAAACTACAAAGTATTTTATGATCTGAACAAAATAACTACTGATCTGTAAAAAATATTTGGACTAAAAAAAAAAAGTGCTAAAAATATATATATAATCACAAGTCACAAACATAGAAGTTTAGCCTATTTGTTCATTTATGGCAAAGACACCTGGTTCCCTTGTCAGTTGTTCACTTGTTGTAAGTAGAGAGGAAAGCTGCACATCAAGTTGTATCGTGAAACAATATTTTGTCCATATATGACTAGCTTCAATATTCTTTCGATGTCATATCAACCTGCTCTGCATTCAGGTTTCCTCTTGTAAAATATTAATACTTCTCACAGGGATGAGCAGAGTATGAACTTAGAAAAGATCTAGCTAAATGATTGGCTTGATAACACAGCATATGAGGACACATCCAAGCAAATTTTAAGGTACTCTTGGTTATAATCTATAACAATAAATAAAAAACAAAAACTAGTTGTGCTAAAGTGTCAAGTACAAATGAGAATCAAATACTTCAAAGACAGATACTCACAAACATAAAAGGTATAACTGCATTTCAATGACAGGAAAACTCAATCAGCGCCTTGGCGGGGGTGATGACATCACTGTTGTAGCTTCGCCTGCAGCATTTCGTCCTATGAGATGTTGTCACTGGGGCAATGGAGAATAATATAGCTAGGTTAATTACCAAATTAGGTTGTTTTTGGTACTAATACATAACATTTTTAATTTTCAAACTACGTTTGTTGGCCTATGGGTGAACCAACTTTCCAGATAGCAAGGATAACTTGCCACTAATTTGTTGCAGTGTTGAATTATAAATCTGTTAACTTACTACACATTCTCACTGGCAAGATGTACACTCACAGAGCACCTGAAGCACAAGTTCTAGTTTTTCAACACTTTTCCAATTTGTAGCAAATTTGCATGGCAAGTTTCTAGCAAGAGCAAAGTTGCGGTGGTGAGTCTACAGCAAGAGCTCTGCAAGTCTACAGCATGAAAATTCAGCCACAGTGAACCCTGTGGTTGGATGACTATTGCAAAACATAACTAAACCAGAACTTGCAGCAGAATTGCATAATGTTTGCAAAGAAAGTTGATGTGGAGTCAAGCAATGCAAACTTGCTGCAATTGTGCAACAAACTTGTGAAGCCTGACAAGTCTAGCAATAGCTTAGCAAGTCATTTTGACACTTGCAGCACAATTACTTGCTATCTGGGTTGAATGTTAATTATTTATATTTTTGACAACCTTTAACCTAAAATTCCTAATGCCGCGTACACTCGAGTGGACTTCCCAGCAGACTTGGTCCGGCGGACCGGACTCCGTCGGACTATTTGATCATGTGTGGGCTCCAGCGGACTTTTTTTTCCCAAAAGTCCGATTGACCTAGAAATAAAACATGTTTCAAAACTTTCTGACGGACTGGAGTCCGGTCGAAAAATCCACCTGGTGTGATCGTGTGTAGGCAAGTCCGTTCGTTAAGAAAGTCCGTCGGAAGTCTGCCAAAAGTCCGTCGGATAGACCGTCGGACCAGTCCGGTCGAAAAGTCTGCTCGCGTGTACGCGGCATTACTCTCTTACTTTCTTTCCAACTAACTTTCAGACACGCACAAACAGATCATAAAAGCTGCTTTAGAGGATTTTGCTTCCTATTTAAAAATTTTACTTTAACAAAGTGATTTGAATTTGGCCTAGTTTGGTACTCACACGGTTACTGATGAACCATAAACATACAGAGTGAATGATTGTCTTCTGTGGGATGGCATTACTGGTTCAAAGAACAGGTCATCCCTGCCACACTCCCCTCTTTTTTCCCTTTACTTTCCTTCTCTCACCCCTTCTTTTCTTTCCTCTATTGTTTTATCATCTTCCATATTGAGACCTAGTAAAATTTAATTGTTTACTACATGTTTTGCACACTATTGCCCTTTCTATGTTTTGGCACGCAATTTGTTGTACTGCTTTATAGACAAGACTATTGACAATGGTCTCACAATGACCCTTGCTTGCAAAAGAGTTTATTGCAGTGCTTATGCACATATTCAAAACTCTGTGGCACTGGCAAATGTATACTCTTGTGGCGTGCAGTTGCGGCTGGTGGTAATTTTTTTTTGGGCGCCAGCAAACAGTGCACAAGCCACCCCCCCACCCCCCATGTTCGGGTCAGGATGATCGGTCAGTGCACTTACCTCATCCATGGCGGGCAATCATGTGCAGCTTCCATGGCTCTCCTTTGTGGGCATCATGAGCAGCTTCTCCTTCCCCTGCTCGGCAGCTCACGCCTCCTCCCTCCTCCTCGGCGGCCAATCAGAACGCTTCTCCTTTTGGCCAATCGAAAAACGTGTCTCAGATCCGCGCTTCCTGATTAGTGGAGAGACAATTTAGTGAGAGAATAGTGAACATTCATTTGCTATTCTAACACACCTGGGTGGGCTCCGAGCACAATGCTCTGTGCCTGGAGTCCACCCTATTTTGAAGCCTATTAGAGCCTCTGACTCTAATTGGTGCTTCAAAAAAACACCCCCGCCACTGAAATTCATGCGCCTGGCATCCTGAAAGGGGCCGGATGCATAGATAGGGGGTGGCGGCGAAATGGATAGGAGAGGCAGCGCCTGTGCGCCCTTAATGAATGGGCTGCCCCTGTTGGCGTGTCTTTTTATATGTTTATACAAATGATGAAAAAAAATTTAAAATAGAAAAAAGGGGGGTGGGGTGGTGCAACCTCCCTGCTCCCCATGAGGAATTAATAGGTTAGTCCTGCAATGCTGGACCCAATACTGTCCAAATCCTAGTGTACTTTAGGATCATCAGAGCTTTAAATGGACACTCTCTTAAAAACACCCCATGATGCTGAAGAGTATATGGCCTGTATTCAACATTTTAGGAACATGATGCTTTCCAGCCATTGGGATATTAGACCACCTGTCTGGTGTTCAGTGGTGGTAGTTTTGGAGGGGCCCCATACTTGACTTGAAGGTGATCTTAAAAATAAGTGAAGCTTTCAGTAACCTTACCTGCATGATTTAAAGCGGTATTAAACCCAAAACCAAAAGTGTAATTATTTGCAGCTTACCAATCATTATATGTGGTGGCTGCATCAGTTTAGTTTTCTTTGGCTTTTTACTCTCTGTTTTCACTTGGTGAGTTGGCCAATAACACACCTCCTGTATTAGTAAGACACAACTCTGGAGGAATGAGCACAGGAAGCACAGCAGACAGCAGCACTGTCAGTCTGGAGAAGAGGGAAGTGTTAAATGTATTAGCAGAACTCCAGCTCACACTTTATAATCAATTACAGCAAACAGTTATTTCCTTTTAGGATACAGGTTTTGCATGAATACATAAAAAATGAACATTTTAATCACCCCTACCAGTGTTAAGTAGTTTGTCTCATCCATGTACAGATACATTCTACTGAAGAACTTGAGCTTGTGAAAAACAACAGACTGCTGGCTGGATCACCAGATGAAAATTGAAGAAAGAAAGCCTAAAAAGAAAACGATTGCAGTCATCACATCTAAGGATTGCCAAGCTAGTATATAATAAATGTTTCTTTTGGGTTTAATACTACTTTATCTCATGACATGTCGCAAAATACAGCAACAATATTTTTTTATTAGGTGTTTGTATAATAAACCATGCTGCTGAGCCATGCGATAATATACAGTATGTGAAACAGTGATCAATTACTACTCTTTTTGCACTATACCAAAACCATACATATAAATCTTAATTAAAGTCAATAATATTGGATAGTCAAAAAAAAAACAAACGTGAAAATCAAATAGTCCAATAAGTCCCTTGTGACTGTACTAGGTCAAGCGGCAGTAAAAATTTACCCGTGCACTTATGAACAAAACATGTGTTCCACTTCAATCTGTGCTTAAAGTGACCCCACATAGACTTACCACAATATTTTGACATTCTATTACTATATAGGTCAAACTGTGCCTTGGGGTCAAGCCCAGTTAGGTTTGAATCAGCCCCACAGCCCGGTATCAGGAATCCAAGTCTTTCTAGTGTCATACACCGTCACTCAAAAAATATTTTTTTATTTGCATCTTCTATCACTAAAAAATAGGATTTATTTTTTTGTCAGGTAAATATGAAAACCTGCATATTATTATTATTATTATGTATTCTGATGTTCTGCCAGAAAGCAGCTTAAAGAAATCTGCATGAAAATGCACAGCCAGAAGGCTGTAGGCTTCTGCTATTGACATAGCAGTGTCAACATTTCTCTGAACAGGTTGCAGGGGAAAGTAAGTATAAAATAATTTTGTTCAAAAAGGCCTTGATCTTAACACTAACTATATATTGCATAAATCTGATTTCTTCAACTTCTTACACACTACTGGAAACAGGGTGTGGTCTTTAGCATATTTAGAACTACCCCTACCAGCTTGCCTTCACCCGCCCTATGGAAGGGTATACAGTAAAACCTTGGTTTGAGAGTAACTTGGTTTGAGAGCGTTTTGCAAGACAAGCAACATTTTTTAATACATTTTGACTTGATATACAAGCGATGTCTTGATATAAGAGTAGTATCAAGTCACAACTGAGTATAAAAGAGAAGAAAGACGCCTCTAAGTGTAGCACTATGGTTACATTTAATGAAGGTACAACATTTAGCAACATATTGCTACACTTAGAGGCGCCTCTCTTCTCTTTAGTACTCTCTAGCTCCTGCTTCTAACACACTTGTGGAGGCTTCCATTTGTGGATGGACATTTTATGGTTACACAATCTGGTCACATTGCTATAATCATTTTATATAGACTATAAACTGAAGGACCTATGAATAAATGGTTGTGGAACAAAACATTTGAGTTTCCATTATTTCTTATGGGGAAATTTGCTTTGGTATACAAGTGCTTTGAATTACAAGCATGTTTCTGGAACAACTTATGCTCGTAATCTAAGGTCTTACTGTATTGAGACTTGTAGCTATAGCACAAGAATAAAATATTTCAAGAAAAAAAACTAGGAAAATATGGACACAAAAACACTAGACAAATTCAGACATGGAGCTAATGAAACAATAGGTTCAATAAGGGCACACAAAATAATGTCCAAGGAGAATAGGAACTACTAAAAGTCAAAGGAAAAAAGGGAACACAAATATTAATCAGGGATAACTGGAGCACAAAAACATCAGTTGTCAGGAAGTATGCAGCAACAGCAATTACGCCTTATGGCGTGTACACACGACCAAACTTTCCGTCAGAGTAGACTCTGACGGTCTTTCCGACGGAGTTCCGACGGAGCTCCACTGAAACGGACCTGCCTACATATGATCACATCAAAGTCCTTTCGTTTAGAACGCGATAAAGTACAACGGGAAAAGAAAAGGGAAGTTCAATAGCCAGTAGCCAATAGCTGCCCTTGCGTCATTTTTGGTCCGTCGGACTAGCACACAGACGAACGGTTTTCCCGTTAGGAATTTAGTCCGTTGGAAAGATTTGAAACATGTTCTATTTCTAGGTCCGTCAGAATTTTAGAAAGAAAAAGTCAGATGAACCCCACGCACGATCAGAATGCCTAACAGAATGATTCCGTCGGAACTTTTCTGCCGGAAAGTCCGGTTATGTGTACGCGGCATAAGTCCCTGTCTCTAACTCCCTATCTCTAACTGGCAGTGTATATGTGAAGACCATTCCATGAAATGCAGAGGAGTCTGCAGTGCTGGCTGTAATTGATAGCCTGTCTTGATTTTCTCTAGGGCTGTGTGGTAGTCAGATTGATGAGGCTCAAAGAGGAAATAACTGTTTCTTGGTGGACAGGCTGAAGCAAAGTTTTTGTTTTATGCATTGCAGAAGTGAAAATATTTATCAATGGTTTCTGTAGATATTGAAAAAAAAAAATTGATCTAAATGTATGTGTAGCACCCTCTAGTGTGTGCTACTAGTAGTGGCAGTGTAGAAAATTTTACCTGGCTCATGCTTTAAGCTGATGAGTCTTAATTGTGTCAGGGTTTACTAGATTTCAGGGCTGGGTGACTAATCCTGGCAGCTCTCTGGTGCCTCCCCCTGGTGTCTGAAAGGTTGGAGAACCTTCTAGAACTAGAGGGTGGGGTTTAGGAGGAGATGCCATGAATATTTATGGGGCTTCAGGCAATCCCCAGGGGTGGGCTGGCAGGGGCCAGGGACAACCCTATAAATAGACATGGGCCATTCCATCAGGGGAGTCGGGTGGAAGATGGAGTGCTGAGGAGAGGCTGTTTTCTGCAAGCAAGTGGAGCTGAGATCTGTGGCCACAGGGAAGTAGAAGGAGGAATGTCATGCTGTTCACTCACATTGCACATCTTTGTCAAGGAACTGAGCGTTCCTGCCTGTAATGGGCTTTTGCTGAGCTAGCAAGATCCTGGTAGTTCCCACAGGAGTGATCAGCAAGTGCTGTAGTAAACCAAGGGTGTGCAGAAAGAAGGAAGAAGAGGACTTTTTTAAATAAGGAGGAAGTGTCCCTCTGTTCATGGGCATTTTTCAAGTTGGGCATCCCATCATTTCCTACCCCATCCAAGTTATCAACCCCTAGTAAAACATCAAAAATAAGCCAAGGATTGTTTTCTGAGTTGGAACGTATGAAGGAAATGCTGTATGGCTGACTGTGCAGTAGTGGAGACCCGGGACACTAGCAACTCCTACGGGGGAGCGCTACATATGTTTAAATGTTTACATTTGTTACATTTGCTTGTAATGAGAACCACTTTAAAATATCAATTGGGTACACTGAAAACCATTACATAGCCCTTATGGCTGCTCTGATAATAAAGAGCAATCAATAATCTACCATAATATTCCAACTATATTTTTAACATTTGTCTAAATATGACCCAACATGGCAGTGATGTGCAGTCAATAGTCTACCAGGTTACCATCCAAACTTGCTGAAATTACAGATATTGGGCATATTATGGCTGAACATTTAAATGAAACACAATATTTTTTTTTCACTCATACAACAGTCAAAGGCCACATGTTGGTGAGGTTGCCAATCACCTAAAATATTTACTGACACTTAGTATAAAAAAAGGAAATTTGTGGTCTGTCATTAAAGCAAAAACAGAGATCAGTAAAAATGAAACCCTATTCTTATGCTACACACAGAACAGACCACATCACAAGTTTTAGGTCATAACCACATAAATATTTCATGAAAATTTAATGTATCACGACCAGTGCATTACTTCCTGGGCAAGAAAATAGACATCTGCATATACTCGTAGATCAAACATAGTAAGGAAAGTCAAGGAAAATAGATTAGCTGTGGAACATTTAGGTTTTTTTTTCATTTAGCTACATTCAGAAAAATTACTAGTTTATTTTAAAACGCGTGATGGCCAAAGGTTGGTATTTCTCTTATTTATACAAACAGCATTAACCCCAGTAAAAGTAAATAATAGGAAAAATGTATTTGTTACCAATAAAACATTTTCATTACACAATAACTTTTGCAGTTTCTAAGAAATAAAAAATAGATTGCTTCTGTTGTAGAATTAAACACACCACTTCAGCAAATAGTTAAAAATCAAGGGCTCATGTCAATAGGCACTGCTTTCTTGTATTTGATGTACATTTTGTTTGTATATCAAATGCCGGTTAGCATTACTCAGCTGACTTAAAGTGTTTGTTACCCCAACATTTCATATTCCTGATATGTGCTAGTTGTACCATGTACGTGTATGAGAAAGTCTCCTGTTCTCTTTGTATTGCTTCCTATGAGTGAAATCCCTGGTGTTCCTGCCAGCCCCTCTGCCTTACTATTAAAAACTGACCACACTAAGCAGGAGAACACAACGTGGTCAGTTCTCTCGCTATACTGGGAACTCAGCCTGCTCTAGTCCAATGATCGGACTTGTTCTGACACACAGCACAGCCTTTCACTGGGAAGCTCAGTGTGCTGTTGCTCCCCCCCCCCCATCTCTTATGCAGCCGAGAACAAAGGAAATGTGATCACTCATAAAAAAGGAGAAAAAAGGTATTTATCATGTTTTTTATATCTATACACAAATATTTTGCCTTTCATTTCAATTTTAAACTGAATGAACTGTTTTACAAGATGATCATTTACAATCACTTTAAATTGAGTAGTACACATTGCATTACAATAGTTGTGCTTGAGCAGCTTTGTATTTCTTTGTAATCAGCATGGCCTGATGAGTTTAAAGGGGTTGTAAAGGCAGAAGGTTTTTTATCTTAATGCATAGAATGATAAGATAAAAAGTCTTCTGTGTGCAGCAGCCCCCCTCAGCCCCCCTAACACTTACTTGAGGTCCCTCTCTGTCCAGCGATGTCCACGAGTGTCTCAGTCATCCACAGCTTTTGACTAGAACACCTGTAGACATGAACACCAATATAGCTTTGTGTGTTAATAAGCATCCCAAATCTACTCATTAACCTGTACTGTATGAATAAAAGATGTGTGTGCTTACCTACGTTTAGTCTGCTTCAGTCTGGTCAATTGATGGGAGCCAGTGAAATTCTCCCTTACACAGAGCTGCACCATCACATAACTGGACCAGAGTGGATTATAAATTGGTAAGTCTACAGTTCTTTTTTATACAGGTTAGCCAGGATTGGTAGGAGGAGGGAGGAAGGCAACACTTTTAGGAATATGCATAATTAGGGTTTTTTCCACTCTAAAGTATGCCAAGGACACACACTGTAGCTTTTTTGGACTTTTCTAGATTATAAACAGTGCAACAGATTAATCTCCCCCATTGGCTATTTTATTCTGCCAGGTGCCAGCACCAGCTGTCGAAATACTGAAACAGTATCTACATCTTTTTGGAAGCGAGTGCTATTTGGCCAATATTTTTCTGCCCAGTTTTTTGACCTTTCAATCAAATGATGTAGTGGAGGGTTGGGGGGGGGGGGGGGGGCACTTACAGAGCTAATTTCAACTGGTTCCACAGAAAACAGCTAAAAATTCACTCTTCATCTTATTTTTCTCTCTCTCTCACCTCATCTCTCCCTCCCTTTTTGTAGATCTTTTATGTTTCTAGTACTTTATATTGTATCTTATTTTTAATGCATTCTTGTAAAGATCTGTCTTCTTAGTTGACCAAATTTAATTTCTTTTTCTTATTTAAACAGCTCTGTGATGCTATCTTATTCTGTTCCTTTCTAGATTGCTTTCAGTCTGTTCCCTCTAATTTTGACTGTTCTCTTACTTTATTTTACCCTCTCTATATCTTGAATCCAGACACTTTTACTCATTTTTAATTTCCATGTTACCAAACTTACCTGCTGGCTTTAGGTAACAGAAAATAAGGTGAAACTTCCAATCTCACTCCCAACATGTTTCACCATCTAACTGGCTTCATCAGGGAAAGTACTGTGCATTGGCAGGTGCCCACAAAGAGTGCATGTGCTCTGTGCAAAATCTATAAGAGCCCTTGCACACTGGGGCGGTTTGCAGGCGCTATTGCGCTAATAATAGCGCCTGCAAACCGCCCCGAAAGTGCCGCTGCTTTCATCCCAGTGTGAAAGCCCCGAGGGCTTGCACACTGGAGCGATGTGCTGGCAGGACGGTAAAAAAAGTCCTGCCAGCAGCATCTTCGGAGCGGTGAAGGAGCGGTGTGTATACCGCTCCTTTACCGCTCCTGCCCATTGAAATCAATGGGACGGCGCGGCTATACCGCCGGCAATGCACCTCTGCAGAGGCGCTTTGCGGTGGTATTTAACCCCTTCTCGGCCGCTAGCGGGGGGTAAAACCGCCCCGCTAGCGGCCGCATACCGACGGTAAAACGCCGCTAATAATAGCGGCGTTTTACCGCCGACGCCGCCCCCCGCCCCAGTGTGCAAGGGCTCTTAGAAAAACAGCCACTATTATCTGCTTCACACTCTATATACAGCCTTTCAGCACTTCTCCTGCATCAACACGATCATTTTATCATGCATGTCAACGCAATGCGATTACCGCAGCTACCAATGAGAATTCTGGCTTTTTTTTTCATAAAATGAATTGATTGGCTATGGGCAACAACTTCCCTTGTGTGCTCTTTTTATTTTCTAGAGTTTTAATCATTCAGCCTCATTGTATCTGTTCAGAGAATTATTTGTAGCTTTGAGAAAGAAAGAGTTTCAATCATTTACATTTGGGGAATTGAGTAAAATATGATATATTTCTGTTTTATATCAATAAAGTCACTAATGAGAAAAGCAGACAAATATTACAAATATTTTGGCAAACTGCAGACGATTAACATTACAAAATATACCGTAAGGTAGGAATATAAAAATATATTTTTTATGTTTCTTGGCCTCCGGGTTCCTGCTTCTGTTATATTTTAAACTTTCTGACCTTGAAAATAATGCTGCTGTTTTCTTGAATTAACAGGAATTTGAATCTTTCATACCAAATCTCCCACAGTTAAAAAAATTGTAAAAAAAACTTTATTCATTTTACACTCTATATGCAGGAGACTTTTAGTGAAAGCTAAAAGATTTAGTAAAATTTCATAACCCCTAGTACAACACTTGATATTTCTTTGTTTCCAAACACACTTTTCAGATTTTATAATGGGGATATAATGAGGAGACATTGAACCCTCTGCCAAGCTTTTACTGCTGTATGGTTTTTATGCTGGGAAGATTCATCCCTATATTTTTCCTGGTGCCTCTTGTCACTGAGACTGAAAGTAAGTCCAAATCCTACCATTTAGGATTGTCAAGAGTGCAAGAGAGGAGGGAAAATTTGTACATTGAAGATTTACAGTATGCTCTAGCAACATCTGTATAGGATTGGAAATTCCCCTCATTTTGGGGAGACTTTCTTTTAATTCCTGTGTGTCTCCAACAAAGAAAGTGAGGGGAACTCTCCTCAGTAGGGCACAAGCAGCAAAAGTAAAGCCAATAGGAGTTTAACCATTTACTACTCTACACAAAAAACAGCCCCCACGCAGGGTAGTCAAACAGGTATAGTGGAATTTTAATTGGTAAGTTGTCTCTTAAAGAAAAACCAAAATAAAATTAAAACCATCATTATTAGTATCACTCCAACCTTACCAAAAAAGGTACTCCTACTTTCCTACTCTATCCAAAAAAGAGATAGCTTTGGCACTTTAAAATTGGCATTGGAAGGTGTCTGCTCATACTTCTTTAACTCTGTCACTTTACTGACCTTGGCTTCCCCTGATTTAGAAATAGGCCCACTCCCAGTCCTGCCCCATGACATCCCATTATTCAATCAGTGGGCCTTAGTTGCAGTGCACAGCAAATAAATTAAACTAACTTTGTCAACCAATACTAGTAACTACCTGGTACAACTCTTTTTCCATAATGCTGCTGAAAGGGGCTCTGGGAACTCCAATAACCAGCACTGTCTGGCTCAACAGTAACTTATGCAAGTAGCAATTATGCTTTGGTGTGGGAACGTCCCTTATTCAACAATAGGTAGAAACAGAGCATTGAACTAAGGAAAAGAGATCATCCCAATAGAGTTCACAATGGATATAAGAAGCTAGCTGGTGACTCAGCTCACCAGGTTGCACCTTAAACAGAAACTGCTTTTTTGTCTAAAGTAACTCTTTACCATACACATTATATTTTGTAAGCCCAACATATACTTAAAATATATCCAAGGCCATTTTTTTAAGTTTTGGGTAGTGTAATACATTTAGAATCTCTGTGTAAGGAAAACAGTGGTAATCATCTGGCATGCACTCACGCGCATGCGCATGGAAGACTACAAACACCCGTGCACGCTTATGCGCATGCGCACGGGAGACTACGAACACCCATGCGCGCAGGAGCGCACCCCTGGTGCTAATTGGTCTGAATACCCGTTGCTGACCTCGTCTCCTGTTTGACCCTGCTCCTGGATCCTGTTTGTTTGATCTCTGGCTTGATCCCGGCTCTCCTCTGACCCTGCTCCTGGAGGATGTTGACTTGATTCCTGGCTCCTGATCCAGGCTCCTCATCTGACCTTTCCTTTGCCTGATGTCCTGTTACCATGCTGCGACTTCCTGCAACAGGTCTCCAGGTCTTCATCTGCAAGCACTCATGTTCCTCCTGGCCCTTGGCTCCTTCTGTTCCACTCTCAGTGGGACCCGGGCTGGAGATACAAGAGAGGCCGACAATTCAGTCTCCGCTCAAGTATGTGACAGTACCAGTCAGCCAGGGATGGAGTCTGAAAGGGAGGTCTCTCTGTTGTCAACCCTTTGTCGGACTGTTACCACACTCTCCCATGTTGTGCAAGGGTTGCATATGGACATAGCCTGCATTCATGACCAACTACTGAGTGCATCCAACATAACCTACACCCAAGTAGGGATGAGCTTCGTGTTCGAATCAAACGCATGTGCGACTCGAACATTGCCTGTTCGGTCGTTCGCCGAATTCCGAATGATATGACCTGTTCGTGCCAAATTCGAGTGGTGTGTCACGGCCCATAATTCACTGCGGCATTGCAGTGCATTGCTGGCTGATGATTGGCCAAGCATGCACTATGACCGGCATGCTTGGTCAATCACAGCGCCGTCTGTACAGAGAGCCGTAATTGGCCAAAGCCAGGGTGGCTTTGGCAAATTATGGCTCAGGGGGTTTAGTACATGCCCCACACTATATAAGGCCGTCTACACGGCGGCCCTGTGTAGTGTGTTCCGGTGTTGAAAGACAGATAGATAGAGAGACAGTGTCATTTGATTTAAGTTAGATAGAGTAGGCAGGCGAGTATAAAAATATATATTCAATTTAGCTAGATCTGTTCCTGTTATTCTCTTCCTACTACTGACAGGCAGGTAGGTGTTTTTACAGTATTTACAGCTACCTGAAGAAAATTGCTGGTGTTCTTCTGATCCTATTAGTCCTATTAGCTACAGTATTTACAGTTAGTGTAGTGTGTCCTCTGCACAGTGTGCACCTAAAGCTACCTGAAGAAAATTAGTGGTGTTCTTCTGATACTATTAGTACAGTACCAAAGGCAGCTGTAGTATTTACAAGTTAGTGTAGTGTGTCCTCTGCACAGTGTGCACAGTAGTACAGTACCAAAGGTAGCTGTAGTATTTACATGTTAGTGTAGTGCCTCCTCTGCACAGTGTGCACCTAAAGCTACCTGAAGAAAATTAGTAGTGTTCTTCTGATCCTATTAGTACAGTACCGTAGGCAGCTGCAGTATTTACAAGTTAGTTTAATGTGTCCTTTGCACAGTGTGCACCTAAAGGTACCTAAACAAAATTAGTGGTGTTCTTCGGAACCTATTAGTACAGTACCGCAGGCAGCTTCAGTATTTACAAGTTAGTGTAGTGCGTTCTTTGCACAGTGTGCACCTAAAACTACCTGAAGAAAATTAGTGGTGTTCTTCTGATCCTATTAGTACAGTACAACAGGCAGCTGTAGCATTTACAAGTTTTGTGTAGTGCGTCCTCTGCACAGTGTGCACCTAAAGCTACCTGAAGAAAATTAGTGGTGTTCTTCTGATCCTGTTAGTACAATACCACAGGCAGCTGCAGTATTTACAAGTTAGTGTAGTGCATCCTCTGCACAGTGTGCACCTAAAGCTACCTGAAGAAAATTAGTGGTGTTCTTCTGATCCTATTAGTACAGTACCACAGGCAGCTGCAGTATTTACAATATAGTGTAGTGCGTCCCTGCACAGTGTGCACCTAAAGCTACCTGAAGAAAATTAGTGGTGTTCTTCTGATCCTATTAATACCACAGGCAGGCAGCTACAGTATATATAGTTAGTGTAGTGCGTCCTCTGCACAGTGTGCACCTAAAGCTACCTGGAGACAATTGCTGTTGTTCTGCTTCTATTAATACCACAGGCAGGAAGATACAGTATTTACAGTTAGTGTACTGTGTCCTCTGCACAGTGTGCACCTAAAGCTACCTGAAGAAAATTAGTGGTGTTCTTTTGATCCTATTAATACCAAAGGTAGGCAGCTAGAGCATTTACAGTTAGTGTAGTGCGTTCTCTGCACAGTGTGCAGTTAAAGCTACCTGGAGACAATTGCTGTTGTTCTGCTCCTATTAATACCACAGGCAGGCAGCTACAGTATTTACAGTTAGTGCACTGTGTCCTCTGCACAGTGTGCACCTAAAGCTACCTAAACAAAATTAGTGGTGTTCTTATGATCCTATTAGTACAGTACCGCAGGCAGCTGCAGTATTTACAAGTTAGTGTAGTGCGTCCTCTGCACAGTGTGCACCTAAAGCTACCTGAAGAAAATGAGTGGTGTTCTTCTGATTCTATTAGTACAGTACCGCAGGCAGCTGCAGTATTTACAATTTAGTGTAGTGCGTCCCCTGCACAGTGTGTACCTAAAGCTACCTGAAGAAAATTGGTGGTGTTCTTCTGATCCTTTTAATACCACAGGCAGGCAGCTACAGTATTTACAGGTAGTGTAGTGCGTCCTCTGCACAGTGTGCGCCTAAAGCTACCTGGAGACAATTGCTGTTGTTCTTCTCCTATTAATACCACAGGCAGGCAGCTACAGTATTTACAGTTAGTGTACTGTGTCCTCTGCACAGTGTGCACCTAAAGCTACCTGAAGAAAATTAGTGGTGTTCTTCTGATCTTATTAATACCACAGGCAGGCAGCTACAGCATTTACAGTTAGTGTAGTGTGTCCTCTGCACAGTGTGCACCTAAAGCTACCTGGAGACAATTGCTGTTGTTCTGATCGTATTAATACCACAGGCAGGCAGCTACAGTATTTACAGTTAGTGTACTGTGTCCCCATGCACAGTGTGCACCTAAAGTTACCTAAAGAAAATTAGTGGTGTTCTTCTGATCCTATTAATACCACAAGCAGGCAGCTACATTATTTACAGTTAGTGTAGTGCGTCCTCTGCACAGTGTGCACCTAAAGCTACCTGGAGACAATTGCTGTTATTCTGCTCCTATTAATGCCACAGGTAGGCAGCTACAGTATTTACAGTTAGTGCACTGTATCCTCTTCACAGTGTGCACCTAAAGCTACCTGAAGAAAATGAGTGGTGTTCTTCTGATCTTATATTAATACCACAGACAGGCAGCTACAGTATTTAGAGTTAGTGTACTGTGTCCTCTGCACAGTGTGCACCTAAAGCTACCTGAATAAAATTGGTGGTGTTCTTCTGATCCTATATTAATACCAAAGGCAGGCAGCCACAGTATTTACAGTTAGTGTACTGTGTCCTCTGCACAGTGTGCACCTAAAGCTACCTGAAGAAAATTGCTGGTGTTCTTCTGATCCTATTAATACCACAGGCAGGCAGCTGCGGTATTTACAGTTAGTGTACTGTGTCCTCTGCACAGTGTGCACCTAAAGCTACCTGAGTAAAATTGGTGGGGTTCTTCTGATCCTATTAATACCACAGACAGGCAGCTACAGTATTTATGGTTAGTGTACTGCATCCTCTGCACAGTGTGCACCTAAAGCTACCTGAAGAAAATTGCTGTTGTTCTGCTCCTATTAATACCACAGGCAGGCAGCTACAGTATTTACAGTTAGAGTACTGTGTCCTCTGCACAGTGTGCACCTAAAGCTACCTGAAGAAAATTGCTGTTGTTCTGCTCCTATTAATACCACAGGCAGGCAGCTACAGTATTTACAGTTAGAGTACTGTGTCCTCTGCACAGTGTGCACCTAAAGCTACCTGAAGAAAATTGCTGTTGCTCTGCTCCTATTAATACCACAGGCAGGCAGCTACAGTCCTCTGCACAGTGTGCACCTAAAGCTACCTGAAGAAAATTGGTGGTGTTCTTCTGATCCTATTAATACCACAGACAGGCAGCTACAGTATTTACGGTTAGTGTACTGCGTCCTCTGCACAGTGTGCACCTAAAGCTACCTGGAGACAATTGCTGTTGTTCTGCTCCTATTAATACCACAGGCAGGCAGCTACAGTATTTACAGTTAGTGTACTGTGTCCTCTGCACAGTGTGCACCTAAAGCTACCTGAAGAAAATTGGTGGTGTTCTTCTGATCCTATTAATACCACAGACAGGCAGCTACAGTATTTACGGTTAGTGTACTGCGTCCTCTGAACAGTGTGCACCTAAAGCTACCTGGAGACAATTGCTGTTGTTCTGCTCCTGTAGCTGCTTACCACAGGTAGTGCACTGTGTCCTCTGCACAGTGTGCACCTAAAGCTACCTGAAGAAAATGAGTGGTGTTCTTCTGATCCTATATTAATACCACAGACAGGCAGCTACAGTATTTACAGTTAGTGTACTGTGTACTCTGCACAGTGTGCACATAAAGCTGCCTGAATAAAATTGGTGGTGTTCTTCTGATCCTATATTAATACCAAAGGCAGGCAGCTACAGTATTTACAGTTAGTGTACTGTGTCCTCTGCACAGTGTGCACCTAAAGCTACCTGAAGAAAATTGCTGGTGTTCTTCTGATCCTATTAATACCACAGGCAGGCAGCTGCGGTATTTACAGTTAGTGTACTGTGTCCTCTGCACAGTGTGCACCTAAAGCTACCTGAAGAAAATTGCTGTTGCTCTGCTCCTATTAATACCACAGGCAGGCAGCTACAGTATTTACAGTTAGTGTACTGTGTCCTCTGCACAGTGTGCACCTAAAGCTACCTGAAGAAAATTGGTGGTGTTCTTCTGATCCTATTAATACTACAGACAGGCAGCTACAGTATTTATGGTTAGTGTACTGCGTCCTCTGCACAGTGTGCACCTAAAGCTACCTGAATAAAATTGGTAGTGTTCTTCTGATCCTATTAATACCACAGGCAGGCAGCTACAGTATTTACAGTTATTGTACTACGTCCTCTGCACAGTGTGCACCTAAAGCTACTTGAAGACAATTGCTGTTGTCCTGCTCCTATTATTACCACAGACAGGCAGTTACAGTATTTGCAGCTAGTGTACTGCGTCCTCTGCACAGTGTGCACTTAAAGCTACCTGAAGACAATTACTGGTGTTCTCATACTAATAATACTACAGGCAGGCAGTTGATTCTGCTAGCTGCAGTATCAGTATATATATACATCCCAGCTTTGTGCAGCTACATCTCACTGCAGGCCATTAGTATGTCTGGAAGGCCAACAAGGAGAGGCAGACAGTCACAAGCCAATAAAAGAGGGCAAGCAGGCTCTGTGTCTAGAGGCAACAGTGCTGGTCATGGAGACAGTGCATCCTCATCAGCAGGTGGCCGTGGGACATGCTTGTCCTTTTTTTTGACAGCTGGCTGTGTTGAGCCGCAACATGCAGAAGACTTGGTAGAGTGGATGACCAAGCCGTCCTCATCCTCCTCATCCTCTCTCACCCAGACTCAGGGTACTTTGTCTGGCAAAGTAGCTGAAAACGCGGCCTCTTCCCTTGGCTCAATGGCATAAGTCACTCCTTCCCTAGCCCCACCATGTCCTCCTGAGGAGTCCCCCGAACTGTTTGACCACAGTGTTGGGTACATGCTCCAGGAGGATGCCCAGCGTTTTGAAGGCTCCGATGATGGTACCCAGCTAGAGGAAGGCAGTAACGTGAGCCCAGAGAGAGGGGGTGCCCAAGAAGGACAGCAATTTGGCAGTCATGTTCCCCCAGCTGCAGCATACTGCCAGCTTTGCTCCAGTGATGAGGAGGAAGGGGATGATGTGGTCACTCATAGGAGTGCCTCATAGGAGAGAGGAGGAGGCACATCACCAACAAGGCAGGATGCCCTCCAGGGGCCAGCTTAAGGGCAGCACACTGACTGCACCGCTGCTATTTGCAACATATGTCTCAAGCATATCTCGCGTGGCCAAAACATCTCCCGCTTGGGCACCACATGCTTGACCAGACATATGTTGACCTGCCATGCAGTTCGTTGGCAAGTGTACCTAAAAGACCCACATCAAAGAACAAAGAGGACCTCTCCTTGCTCCTCATCACCTGGGATCTCCAACCCCACTATAACTTCAGTCCTCTCTGAGACCTGCACTGAGAGGAACGAAGTTATAGAAATAGGTGTGTCACTGCCAAGTACTTAGGGGCAATCTGCTATCGGTACACCAACGTCAGATTGTACCAGGCAAATTTCCCTGCCCCAGCTGCTGCACTGCCAAAAGAAGTTCGCTCCCAGCCATCCACATGCCCAGCGGTTGAATGCTAGCTTGGCTAAATTGCTAGCACTTCAACTGCTGCCTTTTCGGTTGGTAGACTCTGCCGCCTTCCATGAATTTGTGGAATGTGCGGTTCCTCAGTGGCAGGTTCCCAGACACCACTTTTTCTCATGGAAGGCGATTCCGGCTCTCTACCGGCATGTTTGAAGGCAATGCCTTGGCCTCGCTGGACAGGGCGGTCAGCGGTGAGGTGCATATTAGACATGTGCAAACTGAAATATTTCATTTCGGAATTTCGTTTTCGTCCGAAGAATACATTTATTTAGTCACTCCCGAAATTCATTTTTATTTATTTTGTTTTTCGTTAAAAATTGCATTCATCCGAAAATCCAAATTAATGTCAAATCTGTCATTGAAGGCTTATGGTGTCTGTCGAATGTTCAAAGAAGATTCGACGGAGCAGCTAAACTGTACAACGCCGTATAGTTTACCTGCTCTGTCGAAACTTCTTAGAACTTTCAACAGACACCATAAGCCAAAGTACGTGTGTACTTAGTTCTAGCTATTTTACTGCTCCCCCTCTTTGGTTACAATCAGCCAATAACATTCATCATCATCATTATTTTTATTTATCTTTTCTCCCCTACGTTGAATCTTTTCTCCCCTACGTCGAATCTTTTCTCCCCTACGTCGAATCTTTTCTCCCCTATGTTGAATCTTTTCTCTCTATGTCGAATCTTTTCTCTCTATGTAGAATAATCTGGGACTAATAGAGTTAAGGTTAGGCACATTCGACCACAGGTTTGATGGACACAGATTGTTATTGTTATCATCATGTCGAATCTCCTATCTATATCGAACTGTTGTAGCAACGAAAATGAAAATAAAGCATTTGTTTATGTCGGATCTTTCGTTTTTCGGATTCTGCACTTTTGTTATCGTTTGTTAAGATGATAACGAAAATACCTGAAATTCGGACGAAAACGAATGCACATGTCTAGTGCATATTACCGCTGACTCATGGTCTAGCAGGCATGGACAGGGACGTTACCTATCTTTCACCGTGCACTGGGTGACTCTTCTGGCAGCTGGGAAGGATGCAGGACAGGGTGCAGTAGTGTTGGAGGTTGTTCTGCCACCACGCCTCCAAAATACTACTAGTGGTGATTCTGCCACACCTCTCTCCTCCACCCCCTCCTCTTCTTCTTCCTCCATGGCCTCTTCCTGTGCTGATTTGACTTCGGAACCAGCGGTGCTCAGTAGGCGTTCAAGGGGCTATGCAACTACGCAGGCCAAAAGATGCCATTCGGTGCTTGAGCTGGTGTTCTTGGGGGACAGGAGCCACACTGGGGCAGGGATTCTGTCAGCTCTGCAGGGGCAGGTTCAGAGGTGGTTGATGCCACGCCAACTTAAGGCAGGAATGGTGGTTTGCGACAATGGCACCAACCTCCTCTCTGACAGCGACAACTGAGCAATGTGCCCTGTTTGGCTCACGTCCTTAACTTGGTGGTGCAGCGGTTCTTGGGCAGGTGCTCGGGCTTACAAGATGTCCTGAGGCAGGCCAGGAAAGTCTGTGTGCATTTCTGCAGGTCATATAATGCCAGTGCTCGGCTGGCTGACCTCCAAAAGGAATTTAACCTGCCCAAGAACCACCTAATCTGTGACATGCCCACCAGGTGGAACTCAACGTTGGCCATGCTGCAGCAGCTGCACACGCAGCAGAGGGCCATCAATGAGTACCTGTGTGATTATGGCACCAGGACAGGGTCAGGGGAGCTTGTTTTTTTTCCCCATGCCAGTGGGCCATGATCAGGGATGCATGCACTGTGCTGTCACCATTTGAGGAGGCCACAAGGATGGTGAGCAGTGACAGTGCATGCATCAGTGACACTGTCCCCCTTGTCCTCCTGTTGGAGCACACACTGTGTGGAATAATGGACAGGGCACTTGAGGTGGAACATAGGCAGGAAGAGGAGGACTTCCTTAGCTCTCAAGGCCCCCTTTATCCAGACAGTGTTCCTGTGTGCCCACCGATCACACAGGAAGAGGACGAGGAGGAGCAGGAGGTGGAGGAGAAAGAGGAGGATTGTGTCAGCATGGAGGTGGAGTCTGGCACTCAGCATCAGCAGCAGTCTTTAAGGGATCATTTACAGTCCCATGAAACCCATGGACATCTACGTGGCTGGGAGGAGCTGGCTGCGGATCATGTCGTCCTTAGTGACCCAGAGGACTCCAGACCGAATGCCTCAGCAAACTTACGCTGCATGGCCTACCTGATCCTGCAAAGCCTGCGGAAGGATCCTCGTATTCGTGGTATCAAGGAGAGGGATCAATACTGGCTGGCAACCCTCCTTGATCCACGTTACAAGGGTAAGGTTTCGGACTTTATCTTGCCATCGCAGAGGGAGCAGAGGATTAAACATCTTTGGGAGGCCTTGCAGAAAGGTCTGTGCAATGCGTTCCCAGAGACTGGGAGGTTACAAACTCCTGTTCCTGGACAACGTGTTGCTGAGGCTTCGGTAAGTCAAAGAAGGAGCAGTGGAGAAGGTGGCCGTCTGACCGATGCGTTCAGACAATTTTTTAGTCCGCAGCCCCAAGGTATGATCGGTTCCAGCAACCATCGCCAGTGTCTGTTTTACATGGTGCAGGAGTACCTAGGGGCAAGATCTGACTTGGACACCTTTCCCACCGAAAATCCTCTGGGTTACTGGGTTTTGAGGATGGATCACTGGCCAGAGCTTGCAGAGTATACAGTTGAGCTACTGGCCTGTCCTGCATCCAGCATTCTTTTGGAACGCACATTCAGAGCTGCTGGAGGTTTTGTAACCGATTACAGGGTGCGCCTGTCCACCGACACGGTCAAACGACTGACCTTCATAGAAATGAATCAGTCTTGGATCACCACCAGCTACCAAGCACCTGATGGTGATGTAACCGAATAATTTTTTTTGAAATGTCAGATCCCTTCAAGACTGCCTATGCTGATGCTGAGTGACTATCCTGTTATGCTGAGTGACTATCCTCTTCCTCCTCAATAATCATGCCGATAGCTTGTGAGAATATTTTTGGTTCTGGGCGCCGCCACCAGTGGCTAAGGCCCAATTTTTCAGCCCCTGTTTAGCAGGGGCATGTAATTACAATTTTTGATGCAATATTTTGCAAGGAGGGTTCGTTGCTGCACTCAACTAGAGTATTTGTGAGGGGTTGCAGTGTTGTGGCACCAGCACCAGTGCTTAAGGCCCAATTTTTCAGCCCCTGTTTAACAGGGGCGTGTAATTACAATTTTTGGTGCAATACTTTGCAGCAGGGCTTGTTCCTATGCTCCAACTAGAGTATCTGCAAGGGGTTGCAGTGTTGTGGCACCAGCAGCACCACCACCAAAGACCCAATTTTTCTGCCCCTGTTCAACAGGTGCATATAATTACAATTCTTGATCTAATATTTCACAGCAGGGCCCTTTCCAGCTCCCACCAAGAGTAACTGTGAGGGCTTACAGTGTTGTGGCAACACCACCACCACCACCAAAAGCCCAATTTTTCTGCCCCTGTTCGACAGGTGAATGTAATTACAATTCTTGATCTAATATTTCACAGCAGGGCCAATTTCTGCGCTCACCAAGAGTAACTGTGAGGACTTACAGTGTTGTGGCTCCAGCACCACCACCACCAAAGGCCCAATTTTTCTGACCCTGTTCAACAGGGGCATGTAGTTACAATTCTTGATTTAATATTTCACAGCAGAGCCTGTTCCTGCGCCCACCAAGAGTAACTGTGAGGGCTTACACTGCAGAGTTTATAGGGCAGGCCCCTACTTTCAAACATCCAACTTACAAACGACTCCTACTTGCAAACGGAAGGAGACAACAGGAAGTGAGATGAAATCTACTCCTAGGAAGGGAAATTCTCTCCTGTAAAAGTTAATATGGGAAAAACGTGTCTCCTTTCCACTGATGCTTTGTCACCAATCCTTGTTTCACTAAAAACCCCAAATTGTCAAAAAACATTTGTCATTGGGACAGGAAGTGAGGTAAAATCTTCTTAAGAGCTGCACAGACAGCAAAACAAATGTCACAGGGGTGATAACCCTTCCCTATGTTTTCCAAAAAGCTTAAAAACAGATTTTTTGGCTGGAGCTACACTTTAAAAATGTACCAGTTCAAAATTACAAACAGATTCTACTTAACAACAAACCTACAGTCCCTGTCTTGTTTGCACCGCCTGTATACTGCTGTTATACTGCTGTTCAGAGGGCCTGGGGCCCCACGCTTTTCCTTTTTTTAATTTGGGTGCGGGGTTCCCCTTAATATCCATACAAGACCCAAAGGGCCTGGTAATGGACCGGGGAGAGGGGTACACATGCCGTTTGTCTCACTGATTTTCATCCATATTACCGGGACCGGACATTACATTAAAGCCGTAAGCAGTTTTAAATTACTTTTATTACTTTAAAAATGTCATTTTGTGCAGGGACTGTTCTAAGCACGGGAAACACGCGCCACTTTACAGGCATACTATAGACACCCCCCAGGTACGATATTTAAAGGAATATTTCACTTTTTTTTTTCACTTTAAGCATCGTTAAAATCACTGCTCCCAAAAAAACAGCCATTTTTAAAACTTTGTTTTGCATTGATACATGTCCCCTGGGGCAGGACCCAGGTCCCCAAACTCTTTTTAGGACAATACCATGCAAATTAGCCTTTAAAATTAGCACTTTTGATTTCGAACTTTCGAGTCCCATAGACTTCAATGGGGTTTTAACGTGCGTGCAAATTTTCATTCCGTTCGCAGGTTCTGGTGCGAACCGGACAGGGGGGTGTTCGGCTCATCCCTACACCCAAGCAGTCCAACCTTATCTACCTGAGCCCAGGGTACCACTGCCCGAACGCTTTTCTGGAAACCATAGGAAGTTCAGGACCTTCCAGAATTCCTGTGAACTGTACTTCTCCTTGCTTCCTCGCACATTTCCTACTGAAGAAGTGAAGGTGGGATTTCTCATTTCCTTGCTGCTAGAGGAACCTCAGGCCTGGGCCTTTCAGCTTCGGGAACAGCATGAACCTGTCCTGGCTTCAGTCAACTCCTTCTTTGCTGCCATGGCCCAATTATACGCTGACCTTTTTCATCATCAGACTGCTGAAACATCATTAAGCCTTCTGCAACAGGGCCCCAGGTCAGTGGAGGACTACATCTCTGACTTTCGCCTGTGGAGTACAGATATGGAATGGAATAACTCAGCCCTACATTTCCAATTTTGCCAGGGACTGTCCGACTCCATCAAGGATGAGCTTGCCAGGGTGGAAACCCCTACCTCTCTGAATGACTTAATCTCTCTTTGTATTCAAATTGACCGTCTCCTGCAGGAAAGGCAATTCGAAAAGGCCGGGAATCCTCACCTTATGCCTGTTTGCTCCATGGACCTTCCACCTGCTTCTGCCTTGCCTAAAGATTCTTCTGACGTCAAGGAGGTTCCTCGTGTCAGTTTTCCAAGACCTCCTCTGACTAAACAAGAAGGGGCCCGACGTCGCTCTAATAAACTTTGTCTCTACTGTGGCGACGAGGGGCATTTCTTACAGACTTGTTTCCGGAGACATCATAGGAGAGCTCCTCCTCCGTCTGCAGTTGCCGCATTGAACTCCAGCCAGAACCACATCCTGCTGCCAGTCTCTTTTCAGTTAGATGGTAGAACTCTCTCTGTTTCTGCTATTGTGGACTCTGGGGCCTGTAGTTGTTTTGTGGACTCTTCCTTAGCACCCTGCATAACCTGCCCCTGTGTACCAAAAGAAACAGTTTCACGCTTCACTTGGCAGATGGTTCTAACATCAAATCAGGACCTGTCACCTCAGAGACTGAACCTATCTTGTGCATCTCAGCTTCTGGGCATCGGGAACTCTTACGGTTGGTTGTAATTTCTTCTCCTTTATTTCCCATCATCCTTGGTCAACCCTGGTTAAAGGCACACAATCCCCTCATCAACTGGTCCACGGGTGAGGTGTCTTTTCGTTCCAACTACTGCAGAGAATTTTGCCTTCCTCCTATACCCAGTCCTGAAGCTTCCATCCTCTGCATTGATGTAGATTCTGAAACTATGAAAGTTGTGCCTTCTGTTTATCATGAGTTCCTGGACGTTTTTAATAAAAAGAATGCTGACACTCTTCCGCCCCACAGACCTTACGATTGTCCCATCGAACTCTTACCTGGTGCTGAAATTTCCTTTGCAGGATCTACCCACTCCCGGAGCGTGAACTAGAGGAACTGCATAAATATATTAATGAAAACCTCGACAAGGGATTTATCCGGCCATCCTCTTCCCCTGCTGATGAACATTCTTCGTTGAGAAGAAGGACCAATCTCTCCGGCCATGTATTGACTATCGTGACTTAAATAAGGTGACCATTAAGAACCGGTATTCCTTGCCCCTTATCCCTGAGTTGTTCCAGAGACTTCAAGAGGGCCATGTATTTTCCAAGTTAGACCAAAGGGGAGCTTACAACTTGATCAGAATAAGGGAAGGTGATGAGTGGAAGACAGCATTCAGGTCTCGTTTTGGGCACTTTGAGTACCTGGTGATGCCCTTTGGACTTTGTAATGCGCCAGCCATCTTCCAGCATTTGGTAAACAATGTGTTTAGGGACTTTCTTGATCTGTTTACTATTGATTATTTGGATGACATCCTGATCTTTTCCATCTCTCTAGAATCCCATCGGGTCCATGTAAAGAAGGTATTAAACAGACTGAGGGAACATCACCTTTATGCCAAGGAAAAATGTGAGTTTGAGAAAAGCACCATCCAGTTCTTGGGCCTCATTATTTCTGCAGATGGGATTTCCATGGATCCACAGAAGGTGTCAGCAGTACTTGATTGGCCTGCCCCCACTGATAAGAAGTCTGTGCAGCGATTTGTGGGGTTCACCAATTTCTACAGGAAATTCATTAAAGACTTTTCCAGTATTATTTCACCCATAACCCAATTAACCAAACAACACCTAACCTTCTCATGGACCTCTGAAGCTCAAACAGCATTCGATAGACTGAAGGGCCTGCTCACCACTGCTCCCATTCTGAAGCACCCAGATCCTGCTCTTCCCTATGTCCTTGAAGTTAACGCTTCGGAAATTGCTGTAGGAGCCATACTGTCTCAGCGACAAGGGACAAAATCTTTGCTTCACCCTGTTGCCTTCTTCTCCAGGAGGCTAAGTGCCCCTGAAAGGAATTAGGTTGTCGGTGATCAGGAATTACTCGCCATTAAGTCAGCCCTTGAAGAGTGGCGTTACTTGCTTGAGGGGGCTGCACATCCTATTCTTGTATTTACCGATCACAAGTATCTTGAATACCTGAGAACAGCCAAAAAATGTTAAGACCCCGCCAGGCCAGATGGGCCCTCTTTTTTGCAAGATTCTGCTTCCACATTACCTACCGGCCCGGATCCAAGAATGGGAAGCCAGATGTCCTTTCACGCATGTTCCAAGACACCCAAGTACTCTCTAAACCCGATACCATTTTCCTGCCATTTTGACAGCAGTCCTGGATCATCCTCCTGCTCTTGAACTTCACCTCCAGCTTAAAGAGGGTGTCTACTTTCATGGTGAGCAGATTTTTATTCCGGAACAGTTACGCACAGCAGTATTCTATATGTGCCACGATGATCCCCTGGCAGGACACTATGGAGCACATAAAACTGCTGAGTTAGCCCTTCGTTCCTTCTGGTGGCCAAGTTTAGTACAAGGTTGCAGAGACTATGTTAGGTTTTGTACTACATGTCTATGGAACAAGTCTTCTAAAACTAAGAATTGGGGTCTGTTGGAGCCCCTTTCTGTACCTGAGAAGTTATGGAGCATGATCTCCATGGACTTTATTGTTGAACTACCCCCATCCGAAGGATTTACCACCATCTTCGTGATAGTAGACTGCCTGTCCAAGATGGCCCACTTTGTGCCCCTGAAAGGTACCCCTTCTGCTATGGAGACTGCTTCCTTCTTTGTTAAGGAAGTAGTGCATCTTCATGGTATTCCTGCCAATATTTCTTCCGATCGTGGAGTACAGTTCATCTCCAGATTTTGGAAGTCCCTATGTGAAGTCCTGGGCATTAAACATTGCTTGTCTTCTGCCTATCACCCTCAGACCAACGGTCAAACGGAAAGAGCAAATTAGACCTTGGAACAGTACCTCCATTGTTTCTCTTCATTCGCACAAGACGACTGGGTTTCTCTTTTACCATTAGCAGAATTTTCATACAATAACTCCATACATTCTTCCACTAAACAGACTCCTTTTTTTGCTAATTATGGTTTCCATCCATCCTTTTTGCCTAATGTCCCCCAAGAATCTCCGGTACCAGCAATACAGGATCGCCTTGAGTTCTGGGGGGCTAATAATCGGCTTCTGCAAGAGACTATCAGCAAATCCCAAACGAACTACAAAAGGTTCTATGATAAAAGAAGGAAAGGCAATCTAGATCTGAAACCGGGGGACATGGTATGGCTATCTACCACAAACCTTAAACTAGCCTGCCCTTCTAAGAAATTAGGACCGAGATACATTGGCCCTTTTCCTGTAACAAAGAGGCTTAATGCCGTGGCCTTTGAACTAACCAGGGAGTCTAAAAATTCATCCTGTATTCCACGTGTCTCTCCTGAAATGATCTGTGGCCAATCCGTTTCCTGATCGTAAACCCGAGACCCCTGCCCTGTTACTGGTTGATGGTAATGAGGAATTTGGAATGAGGAATTTGAGATGGAAGCTGTTCTGGATTGTCGGAAGAGAAGAGGCCAAACCCAGTTCCACATTAAGTGGAAGGGCTATGGCCCTGAAGATAATTCTTGGGAACCCTCCTCCAATGTGCACGCTCCACGACTGATTCCAGCTTATCTTGCCTTCACCCTGAGAAGAGTTCCTTAGTGGGCATCCGGAGGCTGCCCTTAAGGGGGGGCAATGTGAGGAAACCGGTGGTAATCGTCTGGCACGCGCTCGCGTGCATGCGCGCATGCATGGGAGACTACAAACACCCATGCTCGCTTATGCACATGGGCGTACGCATGGGAGACTGCGAACACCCGTGCGCAGCGACTGGCATGCACGCGCAGGGGCGCATCCCTGGTGCCAATTGGCGCCAGACGGCCTATTTAAGGAGTTCTCTACCACTGTTCTGTGCTGACTAGTCTTTCAGCTATGCTCCTGTTACCCTGAACCTGTGATTCCTGTCTGAATACCCGTTGCTGACCTCGGCTCCTGTTTGACCCTGCTCCTGGATCCTGTTTGTCTGATCTCTGGCTTGATCCTGGCTCTCCTCTGACCCTGCTCCTGGACTATGTTTACTTGATTCCTGGCTCCTGATCCCGGCTCCTCATCTGACCATATCTTTGCCTGATGTCCTGCATAAAAACAAAGAACAGCCATATACAGTACTGTGATAGTGATATTAACAGGACAGCAGGAGGAACACGAGTGCCTGCAGATGAAGACCCAGAGACCTGTTGCAGGAAGTCGCTGCAAGTCACAGGGCTGTAGTTGCAGCAGCGCTGAACCAAGCAGGGGGCAGGAGCGAGGTCATAGGAGAAGCCGAGTTCATTAACAGACAGGCAGCACGGTAACAGGACATCAGGCAAAGGCAAGGTCAGATGAGGAGCCGGGATCAGGAGCCAAGAATCAAGTAAACATAGTCCAGGAGCAGGGTCAGAGGGGATTGGTGCCATCATCTGACTGTTGATTCCACCACCAATCATCTATTAAATGGATCCAAACAGTTGGATTTGCTAGCATAATACAACATGTGTTACTGTGTGTTGGGGTGAGCTGCAATATAGGTGTGTTGTTGTGAACAAGCATGCATGTGCCATTCACTATAAATGACACCACAGTACACTAATGCATGCCTGTTACCATAGTATATTGGTATGAAGGGGCCCAAAGAGGGGATTCCCCTTACCTTGGAAAGATTTCTTCCCACTTTTGTGATGTATGCAGGCAGGAAGTTAAAGGAAATCTCCCCTGCATGACACAGACAGCAAAACAGAACAAAAACACATTACAAAAAGTATTACCTTCTTTATCCAGAACTTAAATAATGTTTTGACTTTAGATACAAAAAAGCGCCATCTGTGTAAAGAATTAAAGGATAAATACACCATTTGGAATTTGTTAAATACTGTATTTAGGGTGGAACATGTAACATGTTCCAGCAGCTGTAGCCTCTTCCCCTCTCCCCCTCCCTGTGACAGCAAGAGGGGGATCTTCTCCCACGCTCGCTGCTGTCTCTATTTGGAAATAACGTGGCCATGTGTGGCTCCATCCACATGGCCGGATATTTCATTCACAATTTCTTGTGAATGCATGAACTACATCTACCATCAGCCATTGCAGCTGATGGCTTTTAGTTTTAAATGGACTGCAAGGTCACTGATGAGGGGCCTTGTAGTTCATTCAAAAGCCCTGCAGCTTGTAAACAGTCAGCCCGTATGCAGGTACAGGCTGAAGGCTGTAAAGTCTGCCATTGCACGCCTGATCCACTGATCATGGGTGCAATGCTCTTCAGGCTACTTAGGGAAAAAAACAATTGATGCACATTTTTTGTGCTGCAAAAATATAGTGCTGTGAAAAAATATACATTTTTTTGCAAATTTCTCACACTTAAATGATTCAGATCGTCAAACAAATTTTAATATTACACAAAGATAATCTGAGTAAATCCAAGATGCAGTTTTTAAATTATTATTTCATTTATTAAGGGAAAAAGCTGTTCAAACCTGCCTGGCCCTATTTGAAAAGTAATTGCCCCCTCCTATGCTGAATAATGAATGAACTGTGATTAACCACAATTTTTTGGAAAGCTTAGTTAAATTTCACTTGCCAGACTCCGGGCCTGATTACTGCCAGACCTGTTGAATCAAGAAATCACATAAATAGAAGCTGTCTGACAAAGTGAAGCATGCTAACAGATCACAAAAAGCCACACATCATGCTGCAATCTAAAAAAATTCAAGACAGATTAGAAACAAACATGTATCGGTCTGGGAAGGGTTTCAAAGCCATTTCTAAGGCTTTGGAACTCCAGTGAACCACAGGGAGAGCCCTTATCCACAAATGGAGATAACTTGGAACAGTGGTGAACCTTCCAGAAGTGGCCGGCCTACAAAAATGACTCCAAGAGCATGACGACAACTCATCAAGGAGGTCATAAAAGAACTCAGAACAATGTCTAAAGAACTGCAGGCCTCACTTGCCTCAGGTAAGAACTGTGTTCATGATTTAACAATAAGAAAGAGATTGGGCAAAATGGCATCCATGGGAGAGTTCCAAGGCCAAAGCCACTGCTGACCAAAAAGAACACAAAGGCTCATCTCACATTTACCAAAAAGATCTTGATTATCCCCAAGACTTTTAGGCAAATATTCTGTGGACTGATGAGACAAAAATTTTACTTTTTGGTAGGTGTGCGTTCCATTACATCTGGCATAAATTAATACAGCATTTCATAACAGGAACATCATACCAACAGTCAGACATGGTGGTGACCTTACACAGGCCGTTAATGCTGGAAAACCCTCCAATGTGGCTGAATTAAAACAATTCTGCAAAGAAGAGTGGGCCAAAATTGCTCCACAGCAATGTGAAAGACTCATTGCCAGTTATTGCAAATGCTTGATTACAGTTGTTGCAGCCAAGGGTGGCACAACCAGTTATTAGGTTTAGGGGTCAATTACTTTTTCACATAAAGCCAGGCAGGTTTGGACAGCTTTTTGCCTCAATAACTTAAACCATCATTTAAAAACTGCATTTTGTATTCACTCGGTTTACACATTTGTTTGAAGATCTGAGTCATTTAAGTGTGACAAATACTGTATGCAAAAAATAAAAAATCAGAAAGGGGGCAAATACTTTTTCACAGCATTGTATGTACATTAATTATTTTTTCCCAAAATGTATTTGCCAAAATCACTCAGATCATCCATGTCCAATAGCACCAAAAATGTAAAAGTTTAAAAGGTCTATGTAATAAAAAATATAAAACAAACATAAAATAGATGCAACTTTGGTTCTGATCTTTAGACATGAATGGGTTACACAAACCATATATATTTATTTCACATCAATAATTTTTTCATTGTTTTATGTAATCAAATACACTCTTCAATCAGTGAATGCAAAACATATCTTTCCAAAAGCTATTTTCTCTCAAACTTTTGAAAATCCCAAAGGTTTCTATGTTCAACTTTCCCACAACACAGAAAAGTACAAATCTCTCAAGAGTTTTGGGCTAACTTTGAATTGTAACATCACTAATGATAAGGTGATCATTGTCCAAAGCTCCTCTTTTGTGGCTATGAAATCAAATTGGATTATTATAGGGGCAGCTTTGAAGTCAACTGCCAATAAACATAATTTTCAAAAGGCAAATACGTAATGTGGTATCTTTGCCTTCATCACATGTAATAATCTTCTCCCTAGCACATTTTATCTAATCAACCAGCATTTTATGTAGTTGAGAATTTAGTAAGAATAACAATGTGGTGACAATTAAGTTCTTTTTCTCCCTCATAAAAACACTATCTTCTGTTTGGTCTTGATTCAGGTCAAGACATTCCTCTAATTTGCTAGTCATTAAAAAGATATTTTTATACCCAGCCTGTAACATTATACTCTTCAGTGATTATGATAGGTCCCCACAGAATTCCAGACTTGAAAATGAGGATTGAGAAGCTGAGATGCAATTATGATACTTTAAATAATTCCACAAAAGTAGGACCACTGTTAAATAATTTATAGCCTTTGATCTTGTCACAGATCTATTGAAATCTTTACATCACTCAAGTTAAATATTTTTAAACAGAAATATGATAGGATTCTTTTGCTGCGTTCACACAGAAAAAGAGACCACAGATATTGGCTTCTTTTCATTTGCTTGGAAATCGCCTTGTAATTTTGGCATTTTTCCAAGAGGGTTACTGATAGCACGCTTGAGTTAATTGGAGAGGGATTTATGATTTTGTTGTGCGTGTACTTTTCTCAGAGGGCAGGTTTCATCATTTTAACAAAATCAATTGATTCAATAGGATTTTCTATTGTTTAATCTCTTTCTTTCTGAAACACCAGAGCAAACTGGAAGTACAGATCATTAGTAAAATAAATAAATAAAATGGTAACAAAAAAAGTTTTGAATTTAAGCTGAACAAATTTAAACAAAGCAAATGCTAACATAAAAGTAAAATATCAGCTATATGTGACATCATCTAATTGCCTAATACATATATATATATGTAGCACTGACCCCCTAAGGGGCTGCTGATAATTGATTGGGCCTGCACTCTGCCTCTCAACCCCAGAAAATGGCCTCGACCCCCTAGGCACAACTGTGTGGTATTGTGGGTGTAAGACCCAATGGGTAAGAGCAACACAGCAACAACACAACACACTGTATATTTGCCGTTACCTGAGTATCCGGCGCTTCACCAACTGTAATGAGTAATAGAGTCTCACACACCTTGTAACTTAACCACACAAACAGTTTACTGGAAAACTTGTTCACATATTAGACATAGTGATAATTGTGATATACAGAGTAAGAGTAACATCAATCAAGGTGTGCATGTGTGAACCCAAAACTTTGATGGTCACTTGCTTTGAATATGCAGACAGGCGACAAGTGGGACTTATGCTCAATATGGTAAAACCTTGACACTGAGCACCTTCCCACTCTCGACTCAGCATACACGCACTAAATTAATAATGTAAGATCAGTTGTAGTACAATAGTGTGATACAATACAGATATTTATCTTGACTACACAAGGGCTCCCCCTAGGTTGCAATGCACTTCTCAATATTGCTAAAGTGGGTTATAATGCTATATAACCACAGGTAAAAGTCTCTTGTCGCCTTCTTTCTTCAGCTAGCTTATTAGACTGCAGTATTTATAATCCAGATAGGGGAATCAGAACTTGTAGATTGTATACTGGTGGCAAAAGCCAATAAGTATAACGCCTCCTTAACGGTGGATGTGTTGTAACATTAACTTATAGCACATGGACAGCCGTCCTGCAGTTCCACCGTGTGTGAACTATGGCTGAATGAGAACACTTCCGTAGGACTACAAATCACACCAGCCGTCTGTAACTTTGCAACACAGCAACAGTACACTCTATAGATCGGGCAAGTGCCCTGCTCACCACACCAGGTCCAGATGCTTGCAACATCCTTCTCCTGTTAATTCAGTCCGGTCCAAGCTGGCACCGTCACACCGCGCTGCTTCTTCGCATAGCCAGTGACTGTAATGCAGGAAACCCCAAATGTCCTATAATGCAGACCAATCCTTCTGCTCAATCAGCAGGGCAGCACACAAGGATCCCTCTGGGGTGGGCTATCCGTTCTCTGCTGTAGGCCTTAGGATCTCCCTGTCCTGGGTACACACAGCCCTCCTGCAGTGTGTAAGATGGCGTCCCAAGAGAAAGAAAATGTTTCACGCCTGTTCCTTTTTTTTGCTTACACAGCAGGCTGTTCACTGACTTGGCCTTGTGAGTAAGTGGGGCATTGTGGGTAGGTAGTTCCTTAACTGGTTTAACACATGAGTCACTTGAACATTGAACTACATTTCCCTTAATGTCTTTTCTTCTTGTTTCTCAAGAAGAAAAGAAAATTCTCAACAGCATTAACATCAAAAATGACACTAGAGGGAGCCATTCCCTTACTTAAAGTGGAGGGCCACCCTAAAAAAAAAATTGCATGAAAAATCCTAAAAAGATTAAAAAGAAAACATTTGGAAATTTTTTTTTTAACTTACCTAAACCCTTGTTGCTAGGCAGTAGGGATGAGCTTCGTGTTCGAGTCGAACCCATGTTCGACTCGAACATCGTCTGTTCGCCCGTTCGCCGAATCGTGAACGATATGGGCCGTTCGCACCAAATTCCTGTGGCGCGTCACGGCCCATAATTCACTGCGGCATCGCAGTACATTGCTGGCTGATGATTGGCCAAGCATGCACTATGACCCGCATGCTTGGCCAATCACAGCGCCGTCTGAACAGAGAGCCGTAATTGGCCAAAGCCAAGGAGGCTTTGGCCAATTATGGCTCAGGGGATTAAGTACACGCCCCACACTATATAAGGTCGCCTGCACGGCGGCCCTGTGTAGTGTGTGTTCCGGCGTTGAAAGAGATAGACAGAGAGACAGTGTCATTTGATTTGAGTTAGATAGATTAGGCAGAACAGTCAGTCAGTTAGCTGCACTTACAGTGTATTGTGTATATATATGCATCCCAGGTGTTGCATATATATATATATACACTGTATTCAGTTTAGCTAGATCCGTTCCTGTTAGCTTCCTACTGACAGGCAGGCTTGTCTTGTTACAGTATTTACAGCTACCTGAAGAAAATTACTGGTGTTCTTTTGATCATATTAGTACCACAGTCAGGCAGCTAGACTATTTACAGTTAGTGCAGTGCGTCCTGCTCACAGTGTTCAGCTAGATCCGTTCCTGTTATCTTCTTACTGACAGGCAGGCTTGTCTTGTTACAGTATATACAGCTACCTGAAGAAAATTACTGGTGTTCTTTTGATCCCTTTAGTACCACAGTCAGGCAGCTAGACTATTTACAGTTAGTGCAGTGCGTCCTGCTCACAGTGTTCAGCTAGATCCGTTCCTGTTATCTTCTTACTGACAGGCAGGCTTGTCTTGTTACAGTATATACAGCTACCTGAAGAAAATTACTGGTGTTCTTTTGATCCTATTAGTACCACAGTCAGGAAGCTAAACTATTTACAGTTAGTGCAGTGCGTCCTGCTCACAGTGCTCAGCTAGATCCGTTCCTGTTATCTTCTTACTGACAGGCAGGCTTGTCTTGTTACAGTATATACAGCTACCTGAAGAAAATTGCTGGAGTTCTTTTGATCCTATTAGTACCACAGTCAGGCAGCTAGACTATTTGCAGTTAGTGCAGTGCGTCCTGCTCACAGTGTTCAGCTAAAACTACAAGTTAGTGGGGTGCGTCCTGCTCACAGTGTTCAGCTAAACCTACAAGTTAGTGGGGTGCGTCCTGCTCACAGTGTTCAGCTAAACCTACAAGTTAGTGCAGTGCATCCTGCTCACAGTGTTCAGCTAGATCCGTTCCTGTTATCTTCCTACTGACAGGCAGGCTTGTCTTGTTACAGTATATACAGCTACCTGAAGAAAATTACTGGTGTTCTTTTGATCCTATTAGTACCACAGTCAGGCAGCTAGACTATTTACAGTAAGTGCAGTGCGTCCTGCTCACAGTGTTCAGCTAGATCCGTTCCTGTTATCTTCTTACTGACAGGCAGGCTTGTCTTGTTACAGTATATACAGCTACTTGAAGAAAATTGCTGATGTTCTTTTGATCCTATTAGTACCACAGTCAGGCAGCTAGACTATTTACAGTTAGTGCAGTACGTCCTGCTCACAGTGTTCAGCTAAATCTGTTCCTGTTATCTTCTTACTGACAAGCAGGCTTGTCTTGTTACAGTATATACAGCTACCTGAAGAAAATTACTGGTGTTCTTTTGATCCTATTAGTACCACAGTCAGGCAGCTAGACTATTTACAGTTAGTGCAGTGCGTTCTGCTCACAGTGTTCAGCTAAAACTACAAGTTAGTGGGGTGCGTCCTGCTCACAGTGTTCATCTAAACCGAAAAGTTAGTGGGGGTGCGTCCTGCTCACAGTGTTCAGCTAAACCTACAAGTTAGTGTGGTGCGTCCACCTCACAGTGTTCAGCTAAACCTACAAGTTAGTGCTGTGCGTCCTGCTCACAGTGTTCAGCTAAACCTACAAGTTGGTGTAGTGAGACCTCTGCACAGTGTTCATCTAAAGCTACAAGTTAGTGCAGTGCGTCCTGCTCACAGTGTTCAGCTAAAACTACAAGTTAGTGTGGTGCGTCCACCTCACAGTGTTCAGCTAAACCTACAAGTTATTTTTTTGCGAGCTGTGCAGGTTGGTGGTGTTTTCCTGATCCTTTAACTACCGCAGGCAGCTAAAAAAGCTACAAGTTATTTTTTTGCGAGCTCTGCACACTGTTTAGCTAAAGCTACCTGTAGAAGGTTGGTGATGTTCTCATACTACAGACAGGCAGTTGATTTTGCTAGCTGCAGTATCAGTATATATATATATATATATATATATATATATATATATATATCCCAGCTTAGTGCAGCTACAGGCCATTAGTATGTCTGGAAGGCCAAGAAGGAGAGGCAGACAGTCACAAGCCAATAAGAGAGGGCAAGCAGGCTCTGTGTCTAGTGCTGGTCGTGGAGACGGTGCAGCCTCATCAGCACGTGAACTTTTTTTTCGGCAGCTGGCCGTGTTGAGCCGCAACATGCGGAACACTTGGTTGAGTGGATGACCAAGCCGTCCTCATCCTCCTCATCCTCTCTCACCCATGCCCAGGGTACTTTGTCTGGCAAAGCAGCGGCCTCTTCCCTCGGCTCAATGTCATCAGCAGGGATTAGCCGAACACCCCCCTGTTCGGTTCGCACCAGAACATGCGAACAGGAAAAAAATTTGTTCGAACACGCGAACACCGTTAAAGTCTATGGGACACGAACATGAATAATCAAAAGTGATAATTTTAAAGGCTAATATGCAAGTTATTGTCATTAAAAGTGTTTGGGGACCTGGGTCCTGCCCCAGGGGACATGAATCAATGCAAAAAAAAGTTTTAAAAACGGCCGTTTTTTCAGGAGCAGTGATTTTAATAATGCTTAAAGTCAAACAATAAAAGTGTAATATCCCTTTAAATTTCATACCTGGGGGGTGTCTATAGTATGCCTGTAAAGGGGCGCATGTTTCCCGTGTTTAGAACAGTCTGACAGCAAAATGACATTTTGAAGGAAAAAACACATTTAAAACCACCGCGGCTATTGCATTGCCGACAATACACATAGAAGTTCATTGATAAAAACGGCATGGGAATTCCCCACAGGGCAACCCCGAACCAAAATTTAAAAAAAAAAATGATGTGGGAGTCCCCCTAAATTCCATACAAGGCCCTTCAGGTCTGGTATGGATATTAAGGGGAACCCCAGCCAAAATTTTTAAAAAAAATTGACGTGGGGTTCCCCCTAAATTCCATACCAGACCCTTTAGGTCTGGTATGGATTTTAAGGGGAACCCCGCGCCAAAAAAAAAAAAAAAACGGCGTGGGGTCCCCCCAAAAATCCATACCAGACCCTTATCCGAGCACGCAACCTGGCAGGCCGCAGGAAAAGAGGGGGGGACGAGAGTCCTCAACATTGGGTAGCCCCCCAAAACACCTTGTCCCCATGTTGATGAAGACAAGGGCCTCATCCCCACAACCCTGGCCGGTGGTTGTGGGGGTCTGCGGGCGGGGGGCTTATCGGAATCTGGAAGCCCCCTTTAACAAGGGGACCCCCAGATCCCGGCCCCCCCCTGTGTGAAATGGTAAGGGGGTACTTACCCCTACCATTTCACTAAAAAACTGTCAAAAATGTTAAAAATGACAAGAGACAGTTTTTGACAATTCCTTTATTTAAATGCTTCTTCTTTCTTCCTTCATCTTCTTCTGGTTCTTCTGGCTCTTTTGGTTCTTCCTCCGGCGTTCTCGTCCAGCATCTCCTCCGCGGCGTCTTCTATCTTCTTCTCCTCGGGCCGCTCCGCACCCATGGCATGGGGGGGGAGGCTCCCGCTCTTCTCTTCATCTTCTTCTCTTCTTCATCTTCTTCTTCATCTTCTTCTTCTTCTTTTTCTCTTCTTCCTTCTTCTCTTCTTCATTTCTTCTCCGGGCCGCTCCGCAGCCATGCTGGCATGGTGGGAGGCTCCCGCTGTGTGACGGCGTCTCTTCGTCTGACGGTTCTTAAATAACGGGGGGCGGGGCCACCCGGTGACCCCGCCCCCCTCTGACGCACGGGACATGACGGGACTTCCCTGTGGCATTCCCCGTGACGTCACAGGGAAGTCCCGTCAAGTCACCGTGCGTCAGAGGGGGGCGGGGTCACCGGATGGCCCCGCCCCCCGTTATTTAAGAACCGTCAGACAAAGAGACGCCGTCACACAGCGGGAGCCTCCCACCATGCCAGCATGGCTGCGGAGCGGCCCGGAGAAGAAATGAAGAAGAGAAGAAGGAAGAAGAGATGAAGAAGAAGATGAAGAAGATGAAGAGAAGAGCGGGAGCCTCCCCCCTCATGCCATGGGTGCGGAGCGGCCCGAGGAGAAGAAGATAGAAGATGCCGCGGAGGAGATGCTGGACGAGAACGCCGGAGGAAGAACCAGAAGGGCCAGAAGAACCAGAAGATGAAGGAAGATAGAAGAAAGAAGAAGTATTTAAATAAAGGAATTGTCAAAAACTGTCTCTTGTCATTTTTAACATTTTTGACAGTTTTTTAGTGAAATGGTAGGGGTAAGTACCCCCTTACCATTTCACACAGGGGGGGGGCCGGGATCTGGGGGTCCCCTTGTTAAAGGGGGCTTCCAGATTCCGATAAGCCCCCCGCCCGCAGACCCCTACAACCACCGGCCAGGGTTGTGGGGATGAGGCCCTTGTCTTCATCAACATGGGGACAAGGTGTTTTGGGGGGCTACCCCAAAGCACCCTCCCAATGTTGAGGGCATGTGGCCTGGTACGGTTCAGGAGGGGGGGGCGCACTCTCGTCCCCCCCTCTTTTCCTGCGGCCTGCCAGGTTGCGTGCTCGGATAAGGGTCTGGTATGGATTTTTGGGGGGACCCCACGCCATTTTTTTTTGGCACGGGGTTCCCCTTAAAATCCATACCAGACCTGAAGGGTCTGGTATGGAATTTAGGGGGAACCCCACTTCAATTTTTTTTTTAATTTTGGCTGGGGTTCCCCTTAATATCCATACCAGACCTGAAGGGCCTTGTATGGAATTTAGGGGGACCCCCACATCATTTTTTTTTTTTTTATTTTGGTTCGGGGTTGCCCTGTGGGGAATTCCCATGCCGTTTTTATCAATGAACTTCTATGTGTATTGTCGGCAATGCAATAGCCGCGGGTAGTTTTAAATGTGTTTTTTTCTTCAAAAAGTCATTTTGCTGTCAGACTGTTCTAAACACGGGAAACATGCGCCCCTTTACAGGCATACTATAGACACCCCCCAGGTACGAAATTTAAAGGGATATTACACTTTTATTGTTTGACTTTAAGCATTAATAAAATCACTGCTCCTGAAAAAACGTCCGTTTTTAAAACTTTTTTTTGCATTGATCCATGTCCCCTGGGGCAGGACCCAGGTCCCCAAACACTTTTTATGACAATAACTTGCATATAAGCCTTTAAAATGAGCACTTTTGATTCCTCCCATAGACTTTTAAAGGGTGTTCCGCGGCATTGGAATTTGCCGCGAACACCCCAAATTGTTCGCTGTTCGGCGAACTTGCGAACAGCCAATGTTCGAGTAGAACATGAGTTCGACTCGAACTCGAAGCTCATCCCTAGTCATCAGTGACTCCTTCCCTGGCCCCACCATGTCCTCCCGAGGAGTCCCTCGAACTGTTTGACCGCAGTGTTGGGTACATGCTCCAGGAGGATGCCCAGCGTTTGGAAGGCTCTGATGATGATACTGAGCTCCATGAAGGCAGTAACATGAGCACGGACAGAGGGGGTGCCCAAGAAGGACAGCAATCTGGCAGTTATGCTCCCCCTGCTGCAGCATACTGCCAGGTTTGCTCCAGTGATGAGGAGGGAGGGGATGATGAGGTCACTGACTCAACGTGGGTGCCTGATAGGAGAGAGGAGGAGGAGGAGGTGGCGCATCACCAACGAGGCAGGATGCCCTCCAGGGGCCAGCCTAAGGGCAGCACACCCCAAAGCTCCACATGTGCAGGGCGCTGCAATCTCTGCGCGTTATTCAAAAAGTTCTTTGGTGTGGGCCTTTTTTGAGACGAGTGCATCAGATCGCACCGCTGCTATTTGCAACATATGTCTCAAGCGTATCTCGCGTGGCCAAAATATCTCCCGCTTGGGTACCACATGCTTGACCAGACATATGTTGACCTGCCATGCAGTTCGTTGGCAAGCGTATCTAAAAGACCCACACTAAAGAACAAAGAGGACCGCTCCTTGCTCCTCATCAGCTGAGATCTCCAACCCCACTATACCTTCAGTCCTCCCTGAGACCTGCACTGAGAGGAATGAAGGTGTAGAATTAGGTGTGTCACAGCCAAGTACTTGTGGGCAATCTGCTTTTGGTACACTGACATCAGATTGTACCAGGCAAATTTCCCTGCCCCAGCTGCTGCACCGCCGAAAGAAGTTTGCTCCCAGCCATCCACATGCCCAGCGGTTGAATGCTAGCTTGGCAAAATTGTTAGCACTTCAACTGCTGCCTTTTCAGTTGGTAGACTCTGCCCCCTTCCGTGAGTTTGTTGAATGTGCGGTTCCTCAGTGGCAGGTACCCAAACGCCACTTTTTCTCATGGAAGGTGATTCCGGCTCTCTACCGGCATGTGGAAGGCAATGTCCATGCCTCGCTGGACAGGGCGGTCAGCGGTAAGGTGCATATTACCGCTGACTCATGATCCAGCAGGCATGGACAGGGACGTTACCTAAGTTTCATGGCTCATTGGGTGACTCTGCTGGCAGCTGGGAAGGATGCAGGACAAGGTGCAGTAGTGTTGGAGGTTGTTCTGCCACCACGCCTCCAAAATGCTAATGATTGTGACACACCTCTCTCCTCCACCCCCTCCTCTTCTTCTTCCTCCATGGCCTCTTCCTGTGCTTTGTCCTCGGAACCAGTGAGGCTCCGTAGCCGTTCAAGGGGCTACGCAAGTACGCAGGCCAAAAGATGCCATGCGGTGCTTGAGCTGGTGTGCTTGGGGGACAGGAGCCACACTGGGGCAGAGGTTCTGTCAGCTCTGCAGGGGCAGGTTCAGAGGTGGTTGACGCCATGCCAACTTAAGGTAGGAATGGTGGTTTGCGACAATGGCACCAACCTCCTCTCTGCCCTCCGACAGGGACAAATGACCCATGTGCCCTGTTTGGCTCACGTCCTTAACTTGGTGGTGCAGCGGTTCTTGGGCAGGTACCCGGGCTTACAGGATGTCCTGAGGCAGGCCAGGAAAGTCTGTGTGCATTTCCGCCGGTCATATAATGCCAGTGCTCGGCTGACAGACCTCCAAAAGGAGTTTAACCTGCCCAAGAACCGCCTAATCTGTGACATGCCCACCAGGTGGAACTCAATGTTGGCCATGCTGCAGTGGCTGCACAAGCAGCAGAGGGCCATCAATGAGTACCTGTGCGACTATGGCACCAGGACAGGGTCAGGGGAGCTTGATTTTTTTTCCCCACGCCAGTGGGCCATGATCAGGGATGCATGCACTGTCCTGTCACCATTTGAGGAGGCCACGAGGATGGTGAGCAGTGACAGTGCATGCATCAGTGACACTGTCCCCCTTGTCCACCTGTTGGAGCACACGCTGCGTGGAATAATGGACAGGGCACTTGAGGCAGAACAGGGGCAGGAAGAGGAGGACTTCCTTAGCTCTCAAGGCCCCCTTTATCCAGACAGTGTTCCTGCGTGCCCGCCGATCACACAGGAAGAGAACGAGGTGGAGGAGGAGGAAGATTGTGTCAGTATGGAGGTGAAGCCTGGCACTCAGCATCAGCAGCAGTCTTTAAGGGATCAGTCCCAAGAAACACATGGACTTGTACGTGGCTGGGAGGAGGTGGCTGCGGACTATGTCGTCCTTAGTGACCCAGAGGACTCCGGACCGAATGCCTCAGCAAACCTACACTGCATGGCCTCCCTGATCCTGCAAAGCCTGCTTAAGGATCCTCGTCTTCGTGGTATCAAGGAGAAGGACCAGTACTGGCTGGCAACCCTCCTTGATCCACGTTACAAGGGTAAGGTTGCGGACCTTATCTTGCCATTGCAGAGGGAGCAGAGGATGAAACATCTTTGGGAGGTTACTGGGTCTTGAGGATGGATCACTGGCCAGAGCTTGCACAATATGCAATTGAGCTACTGGCCTGTCCTGCATCCAGCGTTCTTTCGGAACGCACATTCAGTGCTGCTGGAGGCGTGGTAACCGATCACAGGGTGCGTCTGTCCACCGACTCGGTCGATCGACTGACCTTCATAAAAATGAATCAGTCTTGGATCACCACCAGCTACCAAGCACCTGATGCTGATGTAACCAAATAATTTTTTTTGAAATCTCAGATCCCTTCAAAGACTACCTATGCTGATGCTGAGTGACTATCCCTGAGTAATTATCCTCTTCCTCCTCAATGATCACGGTGATAGCTTGTAAGAACATTTTTGGTTCTGGGCGCCACCACCAGTGCCAAATTCACAATTTTTCAGCCCCTGTTTAACAGGGGCGTGTAATTACAATTTTTGATGCAATACTTTGCAGCAGGGCTCATTTCAGTATTCCAACTAGAGTATCTGTGAGGGGTGTCAGTGTTAAGGCACCAGCACCAGTGCCTAAGGCCCAATTTTTCAGCCCTTGTCTAACAGGGGCGTGTAATTACAATTTTTGATGCAATACTTTGCAGCAGGGCTCGTTCCTGCGTTCCAACTAGAGTGTCTGTGAGGGGTTGCAGTGTTGTGGCACCAGCACCACCACCACCACCACCAAAGGCCCAATTTTTCTGCCCTTGTTCAACAGGGGCATGTAATTACAATTCTTGATCTAATATTTCACAGCAGGGCCCATTTCTGCACCCACCAAGAGTGAGTGAGGACTTACAGTGTTGTGGCACCAGCACCACCACCACCACCAAAGGCCCAGTTTTTCTGCCCCTGTTCAACAGGGGCATGTAATTACAATTCTTGATCTAATATTTCACAGCAGGGACCTGTGAGGGCTTACAGTGTTGTGGCCACAACAACACCAAAGGCCCAAATTTCTGCTGAGTATATAGGGCAGGCCCCTACTTTGAAACATCTAACTTACAAACGACTCCTACTTGCAAACGGAAGGAGACAACAGGAATTGAGATGAAATCTACCCCTAGGAAGGGAAATTTTCTCCTGTAAGAGTTAATATGGGAAAAACATTTCTCCTTTCCACTAATGCTTTCCAATCCTTGTTCCACAAAAAACCCCAAACTTTCAAAAAACATTTGTCTTTGGGACAAAAAGTGAGGTGAAATCTTCTGAAGAGGAGGAAAGACAGCAAAACAAATGTCACAGGGGTGATAACCCTTCCCTATGTTTTCCAAAAAGCTTAAAAAAGATTTTTTGGCTGGAGCTAAACATGTTAAAAATGTACCCGTTCAAAATTACAAACAGATTCTACTTAACAACAAACCTACAGTCCCTGTCTTGTCTGCACCGCCTGTATACTGCTGTTCAGAGTATATAGGGCCTGGTGGCCCCACACCTTTACTTATTTTAATTTGGGTGCGGGGTTCCCCTTAATATCCATACAAGACCCAAAGGGCCTGGTAATGGACTGGGGGGTACCCATGCCGTTTGTCTCACTGATTTTCATCCGTATTGCCAGGACCCGACATTACATTAAACCCGCAAGCAGTTTTAAATGAGATTTTTTCCTTTAAAAATGACATTTGGTGCAGGGACTGTTCTAAACACGGGAAATACGCACCACTTTACAGGCATACTATAGACACCCCCCAGGTACAATATTTAAAGGAATATTTCCCTTTTTTATTTTACTTTAAGCATCATTAAAATCACTTCTCCCGAAAAAACTGACGTTTTTAAAAGTTTTTTTTGCATTAATACATGTCCCCTGGGGTAGGACCCGGGTCCCCAAACCCTTTTTAGGACAATACAATGCAAATTAGCCTTTAAAATGAGCACTTTTGATTTCTAACGTTCGAGTCCCATAGACGTCAATAGGGTTCTAACGTTCGTGCAAATTTTCGGTCCGTTCGCAGGTTCTGGTGCGAACCGAACCGGGGGGGGGGTGTTCTGCTCATCCCTACTAGGCAGTCTTCCTAATCTGCCTCTTCCTATTCCGCGGTGTGTTCTGCTCCTTGATGAGTGGCCCCGTTGCCTTCTGGGAACTGTGTGTGTTCCCAGAACACCACAGGGCCATTCACAGAGCGCCGCGCTGCTCGCGTGTGCGCAGTAGGAAACTGGCAGTGAAGCCGCAAGGCTCCACTACCTGTCTCCCTTACTTACGATGGTGGTGCCGGGACCCGAGAGCCGACATCGCTGGCACCCAGGACAGGTAAGTACTTATTTAAAGTCAGCAGCTACAGTGTTTGTAGCTGCTGACTTTTAAATTTTTTTATTTCAGGGACGGAACCCCGCTTTAAGGAACAACACATTACTTAGCATGATAACTGGTCACAACCCCTGCGTTTTATATATATATATATATATATATATATATATATATATATATATATATATATATATATATATATATATATATATATATATATATATATATATATATATATATATATATATATATATATATATATATATATATATAGGCTGGTACATATACACTATATCTATGAGAGTGAACTTGTCCGTGTGCACAGCAGACTGCTGTAACACAGGGCATAGGGTGACAGGACTGTCCCGGGGTTGGAGGGTGGGGTAGCTCGGTCACTCAAACTTAATGTTACCAATATTAGCACATTCTAATATTTAATGCAACCTTGTCAGTATACAAAAGTTTCCTAGAGAAGGTAGTACTTACCTCTTCTGACACCCATGTCACCAAATGCAGCACTGATCTTGAAAAATACTCCCTTGAAGTCCACTGAGAAACAAGCACTGCTTGATTGTGGATTCCCTGCATCCCCTGCAGCTGTCACTACTTTCTTCTGCTGACCTTCAACTTACCGCTATCTTTTAGAGTGAAATGGAGGTCAGCAGGGGGAACCAGTGAGGGCAGTAAGGGGCCAAGGAGATTCCCCCCCTGGAAAGTGTTGGATTCCCAGCAGACATCAGGATATCTCAGGATCGGATCATATAGCATTAGTGTCAGGAAAGGTAAGTATAACATTCTTTTATCGTGCATCTCTCTGGAAACGTTTGCATAAGAACAAATTGTGTTGCTTTACTGGCTGTTTGGCTTCTCATTATTATTCCTGCACAGTTAGCGTATTTTTGCTGATAAGTGAACTGCATACTTGCATGTCATATATAAGTATGAGTGAAATCATTTAGAAAAATTTGAAATTAATGAAAAATTGGCAATTTTTTTTACAAAGCAGAAACTTTTCCTTTTTGCTTATCAAACCACTTAGGCAAAATTTGCCTCTACTCTGTGCTCTTCTACCTCTACTGAGGTATACGTTTTCATGTTCTCTTTTTTTGAAAAAAATCTAAACAATGGGGCCAATAAGGGACCTTTTTTGCAAAAAGAAATTCAGGAGAGTTGAACACAGCTTCAATAACACTCAGGAGCAATTTAAAGTGTTTGTTATGCCGCGTACACACTATCGGACTTTACGGCATACTTGATCCGGTGTACCGGATTTCGTCAGACAATTCGATCGTGTGTGGGCTCCAGCGGACTTTGTTTTCTCAAAAGTTTGACAGACTTAGATTTGAAACATGTTTCAAATCTATCCGATGGACTCGAGTCCGGTCGAAAAGTCCGCTCGTCTGTATGCTAGTCCGACGGACAAAAACCGACGCTAGGGCAGCTATTGGCTACTGGCTATGAACTTCCTTGTTTTAATCCGGTCGTACGTCATCACGTACGAATCCATCGGACTTTGGTTGATCGTGTGTAGGCAAGTCCGTTCATTTGGAAAGTCCGTCGTAAAATCTGTCGAAAAGTCCGCCGGGCAAAGTATGCCGTAAAGTCTGGTCGTGTGTACACGGCATTAGTGTTTGTTCTGGATAAAATTAAAATAATCCTGTTCCTTTAAACCTTTAAACATTGTTATACAGCACAGTGCTTGTGCTGTGTAATTTGGCCCCCTGTATCACCTAAAATATCTGGCTGATCCTGCCTGGTTCTGCCCTCCCCCCTGTAAACTGACCATGGTTTATCATTGCTGCTGAACCCTGACACCGTGGTCAGTTCACGTGTCTTCATCATCCGCAACTCTCCTGTCCTCCTCTGTCCTCTCTCCCCCCCACACCCTGTCTGTCTGCTCTGTATCAAGTGTCGCCCTCTCCCCTCCTGCTGCTGAAATAATTTTTTATATCTTATATAATCCTCTTTGTTTCCTAATGACAGGTGCTTCTGTCTCTGTGTTTTATAAAAAAAATGCTGGCAATACCTGATTTCAGAGCGCCGCTCGGTGCCCACATGACTGGTCGGTTCTCTACTCCTCTCCTCCTCTCGTCCTGACTCATGTCAGCAGTGGGATCTCAGCCCCACCCGCTGCAGCTGTCAGACGAGGAGAGGAGAGAGCCGGCTGGTCACATGAGCACCGAGGGGCACTCTGAAACCAGATATAGCTGGCATTTTTTTTATAAAACACAGACACAGGTGTACCAATCATTAGTAAACAAAGAGGATTATATGAATTTATCAGAGTGGGTTAACAAACACTTTAAAGACCATTATTAACATTTTCAGTCAAGGAGTACCTCCACTTTTGTTAAAAAAAAACAATCCTGTCTGGGTGATCTATGTACATTGCAATGACCTTAACAAACTTTGCAGCAGAGTCCTACCTGTTTCCTGTCAAAGAAGTTTGTCCCACTAAGTGAATTTTTGAATGGGAAAGTCTTTTTTCAATATAATCAGCTGATACACTTTCAACATCCTAATGAGGAAAGTTGTAGTGTCATCATTCCTTTAGAAGTAATTAAAGCAGGACTTTACCACCCTTCCCCCCTTTTTTTAAGTCTTACCTGCCTGGTGGTGAGTTCTGCTAACTTTTGATACTCACCTACCCGCGATCGTCTCACGGTGACCAAGAATGGGAAGATGCTAATGTAAACAAGCATATCCTCGTTCTGCCTAATGACACTGACACTGATCACCGCTCCCCGTCAGGAGCGGTGATCAGTGATGTATCACACACAGCCCCTCCCCCCCACAATTAGAATCACTCCCTAGAACACACTTAACCCCTACAGCGCCACCTAGTGGTTAACCCCTACACTGCCAGTGACATTTTACAGTAATCAATGCAATTTTATAGCATTGATCGCTATATTAATGCCAATGGTCCCAAAAATGTGTCAAAATTGTCCGATGTGTCCGCCATAATGTCGCAGTCATGATAAAAATCGCTGATCGCCGCCATTACTAGTAAAAACAAATTATCAGTAAAAATGCCATGAAACTATCCCCTATTCTGTAGATGCTATAACTTTTGTGCAAACCAATCAATAAACGCTTATTGCAATTTTTTTACCAAAAATATGTAGAAGAATACGTATAGGCCTAAACTGAGGAAAAAAAATGTTTTTTTATATATTTTTTGGGGACATTTATTATAGCAAAATGTAAAAAATAATGCGTTTTTTTTTAAATTGTCGCTTTTTTTTGTTTATAGCGCAAAAAATAAAAAACGCAGAGGTGATCAAATACCACCAAAAGAAAGCTCTATTTGTGGGAAAAAAAGGACGTCAATTTTGTTTGGGAGCCACGTCGCACGACCACGCAATTGTCAGTTAAAGTGACGTAGTGCCGAATCGCAAAAAGTGCTCTGGTCAGGAAGGGGGTAAATTCTTACGGGGCTGAAGTGGTTAAGGAGCGGAGCCTGAAAGCTGGCTGTGGTGTCCTTAACAACCAATGAGTCATCAGCTGTCAATTGGTTTCCCCGCTGACAGCTGAACAATAAAAAAAAGTGCCATTAAAAAAATAAAGAAAAAAAAGGCGTCCCCCCCAAGATCCATACCAGACCCTTAGCCCCCTCACCTCAAAGCACCTTGTCCACATGTTGATGGGGACAAGCCCCTTTTCCCGACAACCCTTGGCTGTGGTTGTTGGGGTCTGCAGGCAGGGGGGCTTATCAGAATATGCAAGCCCCCTTTAACAAAGGAGCCCCCAGATCCTGCCCCCCCATGTGAATGAGTATCGGGTACATAGTACCCCTACCTATTCACCGAAAATTGTCAAAAAGTATTAAACACAAGAGACAGTTTTTGACAAATCCTTTATTAACCACTTCAATAAAGGAGCGCGCATGCCCGTTGTGAGCTTTGCGCATGCTCAGAAACGCGTAGTGGATCCCTGTGAACCAGAACTACCCGAGTGACGTCATCACCCATGTGACCCTGTTGGAACGCGGAAGTGTCTATCCAGCCTTACCGCACACACAGCCGGCGTCTCCGAGCGGAGGTCCGCGGCCATCCGCCCGGCTTCCATCTAGCCACACACACACATGGATGTTTGACGATACTGGGTTCTGTTCTCTTTGGAAGCTGTCATTCACCAGCCCAAATGTAAGTGCTTATGTGTGCTTTTAATACTTAAATAAACACTGATACTTAAGACGCGCTTTCTCTTTGATTTTTTATGACTGTATGGAGAGCTGACTTCACTCAACAGGAAGCTGCCCTGGGTATTGTGTCTGCAAAGATCCCTCTGGCTCCCACATCCATCCACATCACGGATGATTTATATACCAAAGACTTTTTAGCATTGGACTATTTTCATTTGATTATTGTTTTTATTTACTTTTATTCTTTTTTATTGATCAAATATACACACATATGTGTGTGTGTATATATATATATATATATATATATATATATATATATATATATATATATATATATATATATATTAACATCATTTCACATTTATACCCACGAATTTGAGCGCTGCTACATAATATATCTCATTCCACAAAATCCATACCAGACCCTTATCTGAGCACGCAACCTGGCAGGCCGCAGGAAAAGAGGGGGGGCGAGAGAGCTCCCCCCTCCTGAACTGTACCAGGCCACATGCCCTCAACATGGGGAGGGTGGTTTGTGGTCCCCCAAAACCCCTTGTTCCCATGTTGATGGGGACAAGGGCCTCATCCCCACAACCCTTGCCCGTTGGTTGTGGGGGTCTGCGGGCGGGGGCTTATTAGAATCTGGAAGCCCCCTTAAACAAGGGGCCCCCCAGATCCCGCCCCCCCATGTTAATGGGTATTGGGTACATTGTACCCCTACACATTCACCAAAAAAAGCAGTAAAATGTGACAAAAGACTATAGAAAGCTTTTGACAATTCCTTTATTAAAATGTCTTCTTCTTTCCCCGCTTCTTCCTCCATTCATCTCCATCTTCCTCTGGCTTCTTCTTCCCCCAGCTTCTTCCTCCATCTTCCTCCACTTCTTCTTCCTCTTTTCAATTTTGGCGCAGGGTTCCCCTTCGGGTCTGGTATGGATTTTGAGGGGGCCTATACCATTTTTTTTAACTTTGGCGTGGAGTTCCCCTCAATATCCATACCAGACTTGAAGGGCCTGGTATGGACTGGTGGGGGGAACTTACGCCATTTTTTTCTTTGATTTTAATTCTATATTGCCGGGAACCGGCAATTCATTACAGCCGTGAGCAATTTTAAGTGAAAATTTTTCCTTTAGAAGTGTAATTTTGCTGCAGTATAGTAATAAACATTAGGAAAGGTGCGCTACTTTACAGGCATACTAAGGACACCCCCCAGGCACGATATTTAAAGGAATGCTTCATTTTTATTGTTTCACTTTAAGCATTATTAAAATCACTGCTCCCGAAAAACGACCGTTTAAAAAAAACATTTCCAATTGATACATGTCTCCTGGGGCAGGACACGGGTCTCTATACACTTTTTATGTCGAAGAACTTGCATATAAGCCTTCCATGAGAACTTTGGATTTTGCAGGTTCGAGGTCCCATTGACTTCCACTATTCCTGTATATGTGATCTGACAGGCATTTTTGCCCGAAATAGCACTACTTTCCATGGGTGCTATTTTCTGGAACTGCAGGATCTCTTTTCAACGCTACAGTAAATGACCCCCTATACTACAAAATATTCCCACAAATGCGGGCCATTGATTTCAACCTATATTTGTTAATTTGCGCACACAAAAAAGTATTTTTCCTAACAAATTCATTCAAAACCATGTTGCAAAAATTAATACACCTCAATGAAAGTCTTAGGAACAAAGCTAAACTTTAGACAACAAAATCCTAATTAACAAGAATTTAACTACAGGTAAGTGTAATTATTCATTAAAAAGGTGTCCAGTAGACAGTTGATTATAAAAGGGAGTTACTTAACAAGGAAGATACCTTCCCATTTCATGCTGTCAGCAATGGCACCACATTAAAAAGAAATGTCACAATGCCTGAGAAAGAAAGAATTTATTTACACAAGAAGGGTGAAGGCTACAAAAAGACCAAGAAAGCTTTACTTATCAGTCAGAATTCTGTAGAAAAAGTGATACAAAAATTTAACAAAGGTGGAACTGCAACCATCTCACAGAGACGTTCAGGACGTCCACGGAAGTTAACACCTCATCAAGAGCGTCTTCTAAAGAGAAGGGTTGAAGAAAAATGCCATGCAAGTTCACTGCAGTTAGCTAAAGAAGTAGAAAGTCAAACTAGGGTAATTGTTTTCCATGACACAATACGGCGTACATTGCAGAGGAATGGCATGCATGGGTGTCGTCTACAAAGGAAGCCTCTCCTAAAGCCCATGCACAAAAAAGCCTGCCTAGAATTTGCCGGGCCCATGCTGAAAAATAGGAAGACTACTGGGACTCTGTACTCTGGAGTGATGATAAATGTTTTTGGAACTCATAGCTTCTAAACTGTATGGCGTTGCAAGCAGGAGGAGTACAAAGAAAAATGCATGGTGCCTTTAGTGAAACATGGTGGTGGCAGTGTCCTTCTGTGGGGCTGCATGAGTGCTGCTGATGTCAGGGGGTTTCATTTCATTGATGGTATCATGAATTCACAGATGTACTGCTCTATATTGAAGAAGAAGATACCACCACTCTGTGTCCTTGGTCGTCGTGCACTTTTCCAACATGATAATGATCCAAAACACACATCTAAGGCCACTGTTGCATTTCTGAAGGCGAACAAGCTGAAAGTGATTCAGTGGCCCAATATGTCTCCTGATCTAAACCCAATTAAATACCTATAGGGAATCTTGAAGAGACAATTTGAGCATCACTCTCCATCAAGCATCCAAGCTCTAAAATAGGTCATTCTTGAAGAATGGAAAAAGATATATGTTGCAATATGTCGCCAACTTGTTCATTCCATGCCTAGAAGACTTGGTGCTATCCTTACAAACCTTGGAGGTCATACAAATTATTAATTGTAGTCATTTTTGTTGTGGGGTGTATTCATTTTTGCATCAACTAATTTGAGTAAAACTGAAGATTTTATAATCTAAGTTATATTATTAATCTTACTACCATGTAATGAGCTAAACAAATGTTCTATAAAATCAGTTTTGTCAACATTTTGGAAACTGTTCTTGTTTTCGTTGAGATTTTGATTAAAATCTAACTTTTTAAAAGGGGAGTACTCATTTTTGCTGAGCAATGTATATCTACTTTAAAGAGAATGTTTCTTTTATAAATGTTGCTTTTAACTCATCTTGTTGGGTATCGTAGTTTAAAAAAATAAAAGTTAAAGTGGTACAATTTTACAAAATATGATAAAAAAAAGCCCTGTTGAGAAATATATCACAAAATATGCAGATACCAAAGTACGTAATATTGCTGCTTTGTCAGATAAAGGAATGTCAACTCTACTTAGCTCTACAAACAGAGATAGCATGTAATCCATATTTCCACAGAGGAGATGATTACTTTCCACATTCCAAAAGGAACACACAAACCTTTGTCTTCATCCTTACATTTCCCATCTTAGCTTCCTCCTCTACTTTTCTTATCTCTATAATTATCAGGACAAATCTTTGCTGCAGAACTAGCTTCTTGTTTAGCTATCTCTTCCGTCAACCCAAGATTACCCCTCACTCTTTATTTCAGTTCTTATCTCACCATATGTTAAGTCCAGTGATTATATTACCTCATGAAGAAAATCATATAAGGAAAATGTTTTTCTTCTTCTTTTTTTCTTAGCTTTATTGACTAATAGACAAAATCACAAATATTATTATTTGACCTAACAGAATTTGTTAATCTATACACAGGCATATTTGACATTATTTAAAGTATAACTAAAGGCAAAACGCTTTTTTTTTATTTTGAATAGATTGGAGAAGGATTAAACAATTGTTAGGCCTTTATTGTTGTCTGTACCCTCATTAGCAAGGTTCACCCTCTCTATTTGCCCAGTGGACCATTATCACTGAAAGTGGATGTAAAAAAAAATCTCCAATTTTGGGTTGTCCACAGAACAGGAATAGAGGGGAAATCTTCCAATAGGGGCACTAGTTTTGGTGACCCTGATGACAACCAGGGATTCCCTCACTTTGAAGGGTTTTTCTTTCATTTCATGTTTTGGCTATGGGACAGGAAGTGAAGGGAAATCACCCCAATGGGACACAGATGGAAAAAAAAAACCTGACGGGAATTATAATCCTCCCCTACTGCATCCAAAATAAAAAAATGTTGCCTTTATGTTTATTAAGAAATGCAAAATGCACCTGGAATATGCATCAACTGCAACCTGCATAGGTGTGAACCAGGCCCAAGAGAAGCAGTTGTCACTTAGACAGGAAGACACACACAGTGATGAAAAAACTTGACAAAAATACTAACCTTTTCCTTTTTTACTGAAAAGGTGTTTTTTTTTCTTTTACAATCTGTGTCCCAGCTGGTGAGATTTAAAAGTGGAGGCCTCCCCAATGGGGACTCAAATCACAAATAAAAACCTGATAGCGTCTTCTTTTTCCCATCCCCAGCAATGTGATCACAGCAAGTAAACATTAAAATGATAAATGCACAAGTACAAATACATGTTCACAGGCATATGCAGAAGGAATATCACAAAAAAGTATGAATATAGTAGATATTTTAGTGTATTAGGGGGCAGCTCAACCGGCAGAACTACTATTGGTGGGCATTTAAAATATTAAAGTGCACCTGTGCTCAGACTATGGACATTAAAGTACTGGTAGTTTACAGTACCGTAAACCTCAGACATGCAATATGAACAAAAAGTCAAAAGATCAAGCACATGGAGTGTATGCTGGACAGTATTTCAGGCAAAACATGCAGCAATAGCTGCTGGAGTGGTAATGATAGTCTCTGATGCCTGGGCACAAGTTTGTGAAGCACTGTGGGGCTGCTGTCCACAGAGTTGAGCCAGCTCTGTAAACAATATATAAATAAGAATATAAAATGATGTAAAAAATGATCTGAATGGTATTCAACATGAGGAATGGAAAATAGGAAGGAAACAGTGTGAATGATGACATAAAAATTGAACGAAAAATAATTTGAAAAAAATATATGTGAAAAAACAAAAAAAATTGAAAATAAAAATGTAAATAAAAATAAAAATAAAATAAAAATAAAAGTAATAATGAAAAATAATAATAAAAATGAATGGACTCAGGACCTTCTGACAGACGAGCCAGCTAACGATAAGCCTTCCCTTATCTTACTTGTTGTAAGCAAACAGTTGTTTTAATAAACCCCTTGTGATACTGCACTTAGATGGCGCTTCCCCCTTACTTCCTTCTTGTGTATGCAATATGAACAAAGCATATCTCTCTATAGTGTTTACTTGTCATTATCCAGAGCACTAAGTGTCATTTTTGTCTGCTGCTGCACTCCTCTGCTATCTGTATTAGTTGCTTCTGATAAGTTTTCCTGACACCAAGAGAAAAAAGGTGACAGGAGAGGGATCTCCAGCACACAGCATGTGATTGAAAGCCTCAGCTCTGTTTCTGTGTGCTGTGTGGAGGGGGGGGGAGGTGTCCCTTCCCTCCAATCAGCTGTCAGAGCTCTCCTTACTGACCTCTGCAGAGTGTAACTTGAGGCTCCCCGCCCCCTTTTCTTCTGACAGCTCAACTTTTATAAATTCTGGACTTTGAATAGATGTAGAGAAGAGAAGACTGCAGAGAAACAGGTACAACCTATGTAGGAGGATTCAATTCATCTCTGTGAAATACCTGAGGCTAGTCACTTTACTGGATATATGTAAGGGTTTATAATCACTTTAAACTATTCATATATCCTTAAAGCTAGACTCCAGCCTTGCATTCAGTTTTGTATATTTGTACAGGCTTATCTCTGCTGTTGAAATTGCTTACTCTGAGTTCACTGCAAGCTGTGAGCTTCTCAAAGTGTATATTAGAATCTACAGTAAGTCAGGTAAAGCCCACCTCATTTGAACTGAACTGTCTCTAGCCCATCCATTTCATTCATTGGATTTCAGTTATTTTAGAAGTTATTTTGGAAGCTCAGCATCACATTAAGCTGTTTTAATTACCAAGGCTTATTGATACTTGCATAACTCCTCCCAAGAACCAGGCTACTTCTCAGAGCTGAGGGCCCTTGAGAAGAGCAATAAAGTGTTGTGATGTTTTCATGTAGCTATGTACAGCACCCTGCTGCTCCATTCTCCCAGCCATGATCTGACTGCATTACATAGCGAAGCACAGAGACCTAGAGCCTAATAAAAGCTAAAAATGTCAATAGCATATTGATGGGGGGGGATCAGACAAGGCTAAATATATGCAGATTAAATTTTGGATTTAAAAGTCAGTAAAATTGCTTTAATAGAAGACATCTCTGACCTCTTCAGCTGCTTTTAATGTGAAGTTATTCTTTCTCAAAATCACAACAAAGGCTCTGAATATGGGTTTTAGTGGGGTTTTTTTGTTTTTTTTACAGAAACACCTGCTAGTTGTTTAGATTAGAAGACTGGTAGGTTGCCAAAATGCCACAAAAAGTAATAAAGAAAGAGCTAAGATTTTAATGCATGTGTTGTGAAATTGAAAGTAAATTTTTCAAACAGAATTTAAAAATACAGATACAGTAAATGTGGGCTTGGTTTAGGCCTGATGCACACTGCAGCTGTCAAATGCCCATTTTACAGGTGCTTGATTACCAATAGCATAATTTCTCTCTGCCTGAGAATTTTTTTTGGAGAAGAACGCACATGGTTGACGTCTCTTCTCAAAGGATTGAAGATGCACAGCTCCCACCCTCATTGAAGAAGCATCCACTTTAATAAAAAATGAATCCCCAGGATTATGTCTCCTCTAGAGAGGTCCAGAGACAAAGGTCTGTTTCAGGTCATGAAATGCAGAGACAGCTTCAGGGGGCCAGTCCTTGGCATTCGCACCCTTCTTGGTCAAGGCGATAATAGGCGCAGCAATGGAAGAGTAATTCTTAATGCACTGCCTATAATAATTTGTGAACCCAAGAAAGTGCTGTGTGGTCTTGAGGTTAGCAGGAAGAGGCCAGTTGGTAATGTCCAAGACCTTTCCAGGATCCATACGAAGACCCCAACTGCTTGATGTTTTGTTTTCTCCCCCTAAATGCCCCTCTAAGTTATCCTAAAGTGCTTTTACTGGTTGTTCAGAAAATGTAAATACTTTAGCGTGCATGATCTGTGCACAGGGTCATTTTAAAAAGAAAATGTAGTTAATGGTCGCTCCACTGGAGGCTTTTCTGTTCGTTTTAGTTCTGCACACAAATAAATAAATGTCAACGCTTGCATGTAATTGAATGATTTAAATCAGCACAACTTAAAGCGGAACTTCACCCAAAAGGGGAAGTTCTGCTCTTCCTCCCCCTCCCCCCTTCTCTGCACAAAGCAAGGTCCATAAAGACATGGTAGAGCGAGTTTGGGGTGGAGGAACTTGACTGTCCTGCACATGATGATGACTTATGCCGCGTACACACGAGCGGACTTTACGGCGGACTTTGCCCGGCGGACTGGATTTCGTCGGACAATTCGATGTGTGTGGGCTCCAGCGGACTTTGTTTGCTCAAAAGTTGGACGGACTTAGATTTGAAACTTGTTTAAAATTTATCCGTTGAAATCGAGTCCGGTCGAAAAGTCCGCCGTCTGTATGCTAGTTCGACGGACAAAAAGCCACGCTAGGGCAGCTATTGGCTACTGGCTATGAACTTCCTTGTTTTAGTCCGGTCGTGCGTCATCACGTACGAATTCGACGGACTTTGGTGGATTGTGTGTAGGCAAGTCCGTTCATTCAGAAAGTCCGTCGGAAAGTACGTCGAAAAGTCCGCCGGGCAAAGTCCGCTGTAAAGTCCGCTCGTGTGTACGCGGCATTAGAACAGAGACTGTGAGCCAGGACTTCTTGTCCACATTAGTGCCTGACCTCACAAATGTGCTTCTGGAGGAATGGTCAAACATTCCCATAGACACACTCCTAAACCTTATGGACAGCCTTCCCAGAAAAGTTAAAGCTGTTGTAGCTGCAAAGGGTGGGCCAACTCAATATTGAACCGTACAGACTAAGACTGGAATGCCATTAAAGTTCATATGTGTGAGAAGGCAGGTGTCTCAATAATTTTGGTAATATAGTGTATCACTATGCCTGTGACTGTGTAAAGTTGCAGCCGGCACTAGAGAAGAATTGTCGGCTAATGAGGCATCAGATTACTAAGCCCTGCATCTGTTAGAAATTAGTGTCTCTTTTGTGCCTCCCAGTATGTTTTTACAAAGATGCCAGCAATTACAATTATATGGATCTCTATATATATACTGTTATTACTTGAGTGTAGGAGGGACACAGACTAGTGGTCATGAGGATATAGGAGGCAGAACTGACCCAGAGCATCCTGAGATGTTATTCTCCATGGGCGGTACAGACTGGGAGTTTGATAGGATGCTCACTATAGCAAGCAGGGATGGAATTATGTCACTGATTGCTAGACAAAGAACTACAGCAGGGATGTGACAACACCAGTGCCTGGGGGAATACAAGACATAGTAGCCAGTAATCTTACAAACATGAAACCACTGGGAATTAACTAGTAGATTTAAAAATGAACAGGCTCTTTGAGAGCAACTACCGAGTGAACCAAGGAATGGATGACATAGTCAGTGAATGTAGGAAATCAGCAACAGTGACATGTAAAAAAAGTTTTTGCATGGAGTTCAGCCCTAATTCACTAAGCTGAGTGAATCTTTCCTTTGCAAAGTGAATATTCAGTTTAGTGAATGAGGTGTGGCCTCAGTCCACAGCTGTCCAATCCGTAACAATGTTCTGTTCTGCAGCACAGAATGTGCTACTATTGTAATTGCCATCCCTGCACCTTGTCTCCTCCTCTAAGGCCACTAGAGAGATGGAGCATCTGTATACGGAAAAGGGGAGAGAGAGAGGACACAGATGCTGCAGTGCAGTGTGCAGCCACAGGAAAGGTCTGCCCACCCTCAGAAAAACAAAGGATAAAGTAAAGGACTGCTCCAAGAGATGATGCCATTCCTCTAATGCCAATTTAATTGCAAGAAGTTCCCGATCACCAATAGCATAATTTCTCTCTGCCTGAGAATTTTTTTTTGGAGAAGAACGCACATGGTTGACGTCTCTTCTCAAAGGATTGAAGACGCACAGCTCCCACCCTCATTGAAGAAGCGTCCACTTTAATAAAAAATTAATCCCCAGGATTATGTCTCCTCAAGAGAGGTCCAGAGACAAAGGACTGTTTCAGGTCATGAAATGCAGAGACAGCTTCAGGGGGCCAGTCCTTGGCATTCACACCCTTCTTGGTCAAGGCGATAATAGGCGCAGCAATGGAAGAGTAATTCCTAATGCACTGCCTATAATAATTTGTGAACCCAAGAAAGTGCTGTGTGGTCTTGAGGTTAGCAGGAAGAGGCCAGTTGGTAATGTCCAAGACCTTTCCAGGATCCATACGAAGACCCCAACCCCTAGTGCCTACATGAAGGAACACCGGAAGAAGAAGACAAGAAGGTGATATTTCCAATGCTCCACCCTCCAGATGTATTAGACCCTAGCGTTTCCTGGACGAAGTGAGCAGGAGTCACGAAAATGACCCTTGCCCCCACAATAGAGACACAAGCCCAGGGTTCTGTGCCTAGCACGTTCTTTAGGGGTTAGCCTGGTCCGACCCAGCTGCATAGGTTCCTCAGCAGGCAGAAGATGCTCCACAGGACAATGGGAGGGGAGCTCAGACTGGCTAGGGCCCAGGGAGTGCTGCCGTCTTTTTTCTAGGGACCTCTCTTGAAAATGAATATCGATCTGGTTACACAAGGAAATGACATCGTCCAGACCGGCGGGAATGGCTCCTCCTGCTAATTCGTCTTTCACTCGGTCAGAGAGTCTGTGAATGTACAAAACTGAAGAGCATATTGTCCCACTGAAGAAGATTCTTGCGGAAGACGTAAAAGGTTGCAAGAAGAAACCTGAGCCGGTTCCTCGAAGATGTTTTAAAAGAGCTTCAAGAAGTTGGACAGGCTGAAAACCACAGAATCATTCTCCTCAGGGAGTAGCCCAGGCTAAAGCTTCACAGGAGGGGAGGGAAATAACAGGCTGGAGTTCAACATGAATGGTGCATTGCCTGATGAACCCCCTGCATGCCTTGGAGTCCCCAGAGAAATGGGACAAAGCTGGCAGTTGTAGTAAATGTGTGGCTGTGACTGTGACCGGAATAGGTACAGCCGCCAATTGTATTTGAGGTTGCTGACTCTGGGTTCCCAAGGAGGCCTGAAGCTGCTCGAAGCGGGAAGCCAGATCCTGCAGTAATCACATCACCTGAGTCTGATTCGAATCCTGGGTCTCAAATCTGTGGACTATGCCCTGCAATGGATCATTTGTGGGTAGCGGCATGTCAGCCGGGTCCATGGCTGATCAAACTGTCAGGCCACCTGAGTCTAGGTGACAAATGCACCCCGTTGGGTTCAGGAGTGCACGGCAAGGAAGCGGGCCCTACGGCTGACTGCTGCGGATGGTGCTCTAGGTGATTCAGGAGAGCAAGTATTCTGGAGCACCAACACAGATCACACTGGGAGCTAGAGCATGAGATTTCCCAGGGCGCGCAATCTAAGAGCCAGCGGGTGTTCACCAGAGGCCCCTAGTGCTGGGGATAAATTTAGCTGCAAGTCTAGCTCTAGGTCCCAACCCCCAGGGCCTCCCAGCTCACACTCATGGTAGAGTACAGGAAGGAAGAGAGGAAGCAGCAGACTGCGACAACAAAGGATAGTCAGGAGATAGCCAAAGGTCGGGGCAACAAGCTGGTAGGGATAGTCAAGGAACACGCCAAGGTGGGGATATGAAGCAGAGAAGGACAGTCAGGAATAAGCCAAGATCGGTAACTAGAATCAGACGTAGAACACACAGCAAAGAGCACACGGAAGCCAAACACACATTATTGATCAGCAGGGCTGGCTTGCAGTGGACAGGTTAATATAGCGTTCCCTGATAGGACCTAGGGTGGAGCCATGCTTTGAGGGGAGATTACACATGGAGAGGTAAGCTGACAGACAAACATTACTGTGAATCCATGACACCAGCAAGACCAGGGATGTGCAGAGGAGGAAAAGGGCAGAGATTTCATGGACTTGAGGCAGTCATTTGGAGGTTAGTGTGGGTACACAGTGAAGCAGGTAAATTCACTGTGGTGTCAGAAACACAGAGAGGCTCTGCCACTGGCATCGCCAGGTTGGGTGAGTCTTCAGAAGTGGTGAGAGGCTGCTTGCCACAATCTTTTGATCACTCTTTAACCACTTCCCTACCCGCCTATAGTCAAATGACGTCCACAGATGGGATCTCCCATCCTGGGTGGACGTCATATGACGGCCTCGGGTTCCCGGCCACCTAGGGGGCGCGCACGCGCCCGCCGCGTTGCTCGGGACCCGGTGCGTGTGCCCGGCGGCCGCAATGTCCGCCGGCACCCGCGATTGCCCGTTAACCGGGCCGGACCGTGGATCTCTGTGTGTAAACACAGAGATCCACGTCCTGTCAGCTCAGAGGAGAGCGATCTGTTTTCCCAGAACAGCGGAACACTGATCGGTCTCCTCCCTTTGTGCGTCCCCGCCCCCTACAGTTAGAAGCATTCCCTAGGAAACACATTTAACCCCTCCCCGCCCCCTAGTGGTTAACTCCTTCACTGCCTGTCACATTTACATAGTAATCAATGCAATTTTATAGCATTGATCGCTGTATTGATCGCTTTAAAATGCCATAAATCTATTCCGTATTTTATAGACGCTATAACTTTTGCGCAAACCAATCAATATACGCTTATTGCGATTTTTTTTACCAAAAATATGTAGAAGAATACGTATCGGCCGAAACTGAGGAAAAATTTTTTTTTTTTTTTTTAATTTGGGATATTTATTATAGCAAAAAGTAAAAAATATTGTTTTTTTTCAAAATTGTCGCTCTTTTTTTGTTTATAGCGCAAAAAATAAAAACCGCAGAGGTGATCAAATACCACCAAAAGAAAGCTCTATTTGTAGGGAAAAAAGGACGTCAATTTTGTTTGGGTACAACGTAGCACAACTGCGCAATTGTCGTTTAAAGTGCGACAGCGCTGAAAACTTAAAATTGGTCTGGGAAGGAAGGGGGTGAAAAGGCCCGGTATTGAACCGGTTAAAGGTGACAGTACTATTGGTTTGGGACACAGTTTGGGCATTCATGCTGGGTTTTGTGGGACCAATGCTCCAATGTTTGATTTTGGTCCCTAATTTGCACCATTGCATTGGCCATTGGGAGGGTTGGACAGAAACTAATGGATCCCTGATTTATGTATTGCCCATTAATTAGGACTCAGCTTAGTATAGGGCATTGGTCCTCTTCTTCTTTCCTGAGTTTTACATTATTTTGCACTTGTGATATGCCTATAGTGGTCACTATGGTTTTCCAATTTTTGGGGGGTTATTGATTTACAGTTTCCTGCAACAAAAAAATATACACCCTTCAGCCTTGGTGTGTTAGAGGGTGTTGTGCTGCCCAGAGAGTTATTGGCACTGCCTGAGCTATAGCAGCTTCCCCTGGGGGTAAGCGCAATTTCTAAGCAAAAATCCATTTTTTTTCCTTGCACATGATTGAGTATTCTTTGTTTAACCTCAATACTTAAATGAATTATGCTCTAGTCATTTAGTAAATTAGGATCTAAATGTCTCCCAGTATTAATGTTTTTAATTTTTTTAATTTAGTAGAGCAAGTTTTTGGTGTGTAAAAGTACAACCCCTGGCAAAAATTATGGATTCACCAGTCCCTGAGGATGTTCCTTCAGTTGTTTATTGTTGTAGAAAAAAAGCAGATCACAGACATGGCCAAAAACTAAAGGCATTTCAAATGGCAACTTTCTGGCTTTAAGAAACACTAAAAGAAATCAAGAAAAATAATTGTGGTGGCCAGTAACAGTTAGATTTATAGAACAAGCACAGGGAATAAATTATGGAATCATTCAATTCTGAGGAAAAAATTATGGAATCACCCTGTAAATTTTCATTACAAACACTAACACCTGCATCAGATTAAATCTGCTTGTTAGTATGTAGGTAAAGAGGGTAAATCATCACGCAGTGTTGCACAAGATGTTGGTTGTTCACAGTCGGCTGTGTCTAAAACATGGACCAAATACAAACAACATGGGAAGGTGGTTAAAGGCAAGCATACTGGTAGACCAAGGAAGACATCAAAGCGTCAAGACAGAAAACTTAAAGCAATATGCCTTGAAAACAGAAAATGTACAACAAAACAAATGAGGAACAAATGGGAGGAAACTTGAGTCAACATCTGTGACCGAACTGTAAGAAACTGCCTAAAGGAAATGGGATTTACATACAGAAAAGCTAAAAGAAAGCCATCTCTAACACCTAACCACAAAAAAACAAGGTTACAATGGGCTAAGGTAAGGCAATCGTGGACTGTGGATGATTGGATGAAAGTCATATTCAGTGATGAATCTCGAATCTGCATTGGGCAAGGTGATGATGCTGGAACTTTTGTTTGGTGCCGTTCCAATAAGATTTATGCAGATGACTGTCTGAAGAAAACATGCAAATTTCCACAGTCAATTATGATATGGGGCTGCATGTCAGGTAAAGGCACTGGGGAGATGGATTGAAATTTTGGCCACTTTTCTTATCCCATCTATTGAAAGAATGTTTGAGGATGATGAAATCATTTATCAAGATGATAATGCATCTTGCCATAGAGCAAAAACTGTGAAAAAATTCCTTGAAGAAAGACACATAAGGTCAATGTCATGGAAAATCTGTGGTGGAAGTTAAAGAAAATGGTCCATGACAAGGCTCCAACCTGCAAAGATGATTTGGCAACAGCAATCAGAGAAGGCTGGAGCCAGATTGATGTACGGTTTATTACTCATCAAGTCAATGCCTCAGAGACTGCAAGCAGTTATAAAAGCCAGAGGTGGTGCAACAAAGTACTAGTGATGTGTTGGAGTGTTATTTTGTTTGTTTGTTTTTCATGATTCCATAATTTTTTCCTCATAATTGAATGATTTCATAATTCCATAATCAAAAGCGATGGCTTTCTTTTAGCTTTTCTGTATGTAAATCCCACTTCCTTTAGGCAGTTTCTTACAGTTCGGTCACAGATGTTGACTCAAGTTTCCTCCCATTTGTTCCTCATTTGTTTTGTTGTACATTTTCTGTTTTCAAGGCATATTGCTTTAAGTTTTCTGTCTTGACGCTTTGATGTCTTCCTTGGTCTACCAGTATGCTTGCCTTTAACCACCTTCCCATGTTGTTTGTATTTGGTCCATGTTTTAGACACAGCCGACTGTGAACAACCAACATCTTGTGCAACACTGCGTGATGATTTACCCTCTTTACCTACATACTAACAAGCAGATTTAATCTGATGCAGGTGTTAGTGTTTGCAATGAAAATTTACAGGGTGATTCCATAATTTTTTCCTCAGAATTGAATGATTCCATAATTTATTCCCTGTGCTTGTTCTATAAATCTAACTGTTACTGGCTACCACAATTATTTTTCTTGATTTCTTTTAGTGTTTCTTAAAGCCAGAAAGTTGCCATTTGAAATGCCTTTAGTTTTTGGCCATGTCTGTGATCTGCTTTTTTTCTACAACAATAAACAACTGAAGGAACATCCTCAGGGACTGGTGATTCCATAATTTTTGCCAGGGGTTGTATATGTAAACCTGACCATTAAGATCTCATATAAGCTTTATCAAGGTGATGTTTCTTCAAATGTCCCTTTTAATATTTTAGTCTATAGTTTTTATTAAATACAATAACAAATACAAATAAAATTGTTAATCCTGTTAATCCTATCATAAGGGTTCTTGTTTTTTGCTCTTCCTGTTATAAAGTGACAACTCCACCCCATTCCCCACCCCGATCATGCTCCTGTGTTTTGATTCAGTGAAGCAGTAAAGATCAGCAAAAACATGAGAAAAAATGGTAAAATAGTATTTTATTGAAAAAAAAATATTAACTATACACAATGCTTTAGGTAAATTAAAGTGTTATTAAACCCAGTAAAATCAATCTGTACATGCAGTAAAGCATGCTTGTTATACTCACTGTGGAACCTAAGGGGTTAAACCTGCACATTGTGTAAAAAGACTGTTTGAGTCTGTCTTCTCTGATCCTCCCCTTTTTCCACAGTCCCCAAACTATCTCCTGATAGAATAGAGCCTTGTGGGCAAGCTGCACATGCTCAGTTTCGTGTATTGCTAGATAGTTTTTTTTTTGGGGGGGGGGAGTGCATATGATCAGCACAGGGCCAATCAGCACTGCCCAGACAGAGGGTCAAGGGTCCTGTAGCCTCATAGGACAATCTGGAGGGAATGAAAACTCCTCCTACAAGCTTTAACCAGACACTGATAGAAGTCACAAGACTTCTCTAACTGCTGATGAGAAAAGGTAATTAGCAGTTTATATTTACTAAAATAACTGCATTTCCATGTTCTGTGTACTGTGGGAGACCAGCTATAGTGAATGCAGGGTCCTGGGTTTAGTAACACTTTAAATGTAGTTCTGTTAGGGTCTACACATACTTCAAGATTGCTGTAGGGATTGCTAGAGTACTTTTTTGTAGCATGCAAAACTTTCTTGCAACATTTAATGCACTCTTTTAATATGCTGATTTTTCTTGTAAAATGCATCTGTCTGTGGTAAGAGGGCAGTATTTTCTTTTAATATGCGGCAGTCTCATGTTAAAATCAACTACCTCTTTTAACACTTATGCCCGTACACACGGTCGGATTTTCTGATGGAAAATGTGTGATAGGACCTTGTTGTCGGAAATTCCGACCGTGTGTAGGCTCCATCACACATTTTCCATCGGATTTTCCGATACACAAAGTTTGAGAGCAGGCTATAAAATTTTCCGACAACAAAATCCGTTGTCGGAATTTCCGATCGTGTGTACACAAATCCGATGCACAAAGTGCCACGCATGCTCAGAATAGATAAAGAGATGAAAGCTATTGGCTACTGCCCCGTTTATAGTTCCGATGTACGTGTTTTATGTCACCGCGTTCAGAATGATCGGATTTTCCGACAACTTTGTGTGACCGTGTGTATGCAAGACAAGTTTGAGCCAACATCCGTCAGAAAAAATCCTAGGATTTTGTTGTCGGAATGTCCGATCAATGTCCGACCGTGTGTACGGAGCATTACAATTACAACAATTACTAGTGCAAGAATTGAATGTATCTTTATGGCCTTTCGTGGCAAGGCAGTGGTTAATCCAAAACATCTGTTACAATCCATATAAGTTCTTTGTTTTCTTTCCCCTTTGTTTAAATGCATCATCTACAATCTGCCTCAGATAATTTTACAAAAGGCAACCATTTATAAGGTAAATTTTTTAAATTAGTCACTACAATATAGAATACAGCAAAACTTTCATGTATAAATAAATGCAATAACAAAAATGTAAGCAGCAATATTGTTAGAGTGGGCAGATACATCCAGAGTGGCTTTTCCAAGCACATATTGGTGACACCAATGGGATCATGGATAATAACACTGAACAAATATACAACAGATATCTTACCATGGTTAAAAATTGTTGGTAACTTCTTTCAAAGCTTTATATTCTTTTTTCTTTTTTTAAATCAGAAAATTCGTTTATTGAGCCACCAGAGACAAAATACATGTCATGCAACAAATCATTAAAAATGACACAGGTAAAAATTGTAACAGAATCAAAAATGTCATCCTGTCCAAGTGTGCATTGTGCAAATAGAAATTATTACAACAGTGGCGTCAAATAGATTTTGGCATTAATATATAGAAAAACCGTGTTGTGCAAGAGAGTCAAGATTCTCCAACCCAACATAGCATCCAGACGACCAACTGGCCATCTAACCATAAACCTTGCTCCTGGTCCGCTCGAATAGGTACATTTTCATTGAAGCCAAATATGAATACACCTACTATCATACCTGTTAATCAGTGCTCTCTAAACCTGTAATAATCTGTGCATAATTAGTTGTGCGGGTACCAATCCAGGGGTGTCCAGCCAGGCTTGCCATATGGAATTGAATTTCCGAGATGCATTTCTATGCTGATATGTTAAATGTTCCCTGATAAGGATATAATTTACCTGCTCTATCCATTGTTTTTTGGTTGGAACCTTTAAAGATAGCCAAAATCTGGCCACCATTTTACGAGCCAGATATAGCAATCTGGTCACTGCTATATTAATAGGGGGGGGGGGTATATTTCTTCATCTACCGCTCCCAAGATGCATATCAGGGGGTCCAAAGGACCCTAATTTGGAATACTGAGGAAATTACCTCTGTAACTCCCCCCAGTAGCGATGCAACTTGGGGCAACGCCACATCAGATGGATCAATGACCCCTCCTCTCCACAACGTTTAGGACATAAGGAAGAGTCTCTTCTACCCCAATGATGTAATTGTATTGGTGTGCGGTAAGCCCTATGTAGCAGGAATAAATGTGAAAGTCTATGTGATTGTGAAACGGAAGTAACCGGCCCTGCCTGAAGGCATATGTCCCATGTGTCATCACTCACTTCCCCCAGGTCCGCTATCCAGCCCCGTCTACTTGGCAGAGTTGTGGTATATTGTATGGCTAACAGAAAATATGAGTAGATATGAGATATTAGGCCCTTTTTTTCCTGCCCCAAGAAAATATCATTTATTAGGGGGTGAGTGGAAAGTGAAAGAACAGATGTCTGGCCCTGGGCTTAGAGAGAATGTCGTATCTGAAGGTACCGGTAAAATTGATCTCTAGGAAGTTTGAATTCTGACTGTAGTTCCATAAAAGATTTTAATATGTTCTGGTTAAATAATTGAGATATATTATGAATTCCAGCGTTTTTCCAGAGTTGGAAGCCGTCTAACCTGTATACTTCTGCTAAATTCGGATTATCCCATAGAGGAGTCTCTGCCAAAAAACCCAGAATTTTCAGAATAGATTTGACCGTGGACCATAGTTTTTTCAAAAGAATGACAGTGGGCGCTGTTTGTGGCAGATGTGGTAATCCCACCTCCAAATTCGCCAGCACTGATGTATTTAGTGTTCCAGTTCACAGCATGCTTTCGACTGAGTCAGAATCACCCAACAACCCAAAACCGCTTAATTGTTGTAGTTGGGAAGCATAGAAATATAGTTTAGGGTTAGGGACTGCAGCTCCTCCCCGATCTTTACCATACTGCAAAGTGGAAAGACTTATTCTAGCAACTTTTTTTATCCATATTAGGGATCTAAACAATGTTTCAATACAGTTGAACCATCTGCGGGGTATCCATTGCGGAGAATTGTGCATGATGTACAATAGTTGGGGTCCCCAGACCATTTTAATTAAATTTATTCTACCAATTACTGATAATGGGAGTTTACACCAAGTATTACATGTCATTTGAAGTCTTTTAAAAAGGGGTAATAGGTTATCCTCTAAATATTTTTTTGGGTCAACCGACACTTGCACTCCTAAATATTTAAATGAGGACTACTTTAAGAGGTTCGGCACTGGCCGGTAAAGTGATTGTTGGCTCATACACTGGAAGAATGACCGATTTACTCCAATTAATGGAAAATCCTGATAAAGAACCAAAGTGCTGTATTATCTGCATCACATTCGTGAGGGAAGCATCCACGTCCTCCAGGTAGAGCAAGGTGTCGTCCGCGTAAAGGGAGATCTTATCGGACACTGGACCTCTGACAAAACCCACAATAGACTGTGAGGATCTTACCATGGCCGCCAGTGGTTCAAGGGCTAACGCAAATAACAGGATCGAAAGTGGACTCCCTGTCTCGTACCCCTGAAAAGGGGGAATGAATCTGAAAGATCACCATTTACGCAGATCCTAGCCATGGGGGCTGAATACAACAGTTTAACCCATTGAATGAAGTTATCTCCTAGTCCAAAATGCTTCAGGATTTCCCATAAATAAGGCCATTCGACACTATAGAAGGCCTTGGCAGCGTCTAATGATAGAATTGCTCTCCTACCTGGGTTATCGACAGAAATCTGAAGGTTAAGAAAAAGTCGTCTGATGTTAAGGGCTGTAGATCTCGATGGGATAAACCCTGATTGGTCTCTATGGACCACCTTATGAATAACTTTAGCTAATCTAGTGGCCAGCACCCTTGCTAGAAGTTTTACATTGGTTGTTAATAGCGATATTGGTCTATAAGAGTCTGGGGAATGGGCCTCTTTACCAGGTTTAAGAAGAAGTACAATAATTGCTTCATTTATGGATTGGGGTAAACTTCCTAATTTTTTAGCATCTTCAAATACCTACTTCAAATGCAATAGTAACGTTTCAGAGTAGCGCTCGTATACCTCCGCTGGCAAGCCATCCGAGCCCGGAGACTTGCCAGGAGAGGAAAGCGCCAACGCCTCCAATAATTCCTCAGCCGTAAGGGGAGCGTTCAACTGCTCTACATCTTGGGTCGAAAGCTGTGGTAATGGGCATTGATCTAAAAAAGAATTAATTTCTGTCAGAGTGGGCGTGACCTTAGAGGAGTACACATCAGCATAGAAATCCCTAAACGTGGATAATATATCTGCGTGGGAGGAAACCAAAGTCCCTGAGGAATTAGTGATAGCTTGTATATGGGATGAGCCTCTTTGTGATCGAATCATCATAGCAAGCATATGGCCTGTGGTTTCTCCCTCCTCAAAGTATTTCTGTTGAAGGAAAAACCTTTTTTTTCAGCTTTTGTTAATACCAGATGCTTGGCCATGTGTTGAGCCTCAAGAAAAGTTTTTCGGTGAGTTCCGAAGGGGAGTCGACAAAGGCCGACTCAGCCCTCTTCACCTCGTTCAGAACAGACTGCTCCCAGATCTTGGTCTCGGTCTTAATGGCACTAATAGATTTATTAAATTGCCCTCTTAGGAATGCTTTTAATGTGTCCCAAAAGACACCAGGGCTAGATGTAGGTTTGTTAAACCGAATAAATGTTGCTAAGTTGTCTTGAATAGGGTCAGGAGTAGGGAATAGTGACAACCAGAACGGATTGAGTTTCCAGCAACCCTTCTTGGAGATGCCAGACGTAAGAATCTCTATGCATAAGGGAGAGTGATCAGATATAGTTCTTGCCTCGTATCTTGTGGAAGTTACTAATGGTAGCATCATATCATTGCCAAGACCGAGATCAATCCTGGAGAGACCTCTATGTGTGGCAGAAAAACATGAGTAATGTTTTACTTGTGTGTGGCTCATCCTCCAAATATCCTTCAGTCCCAACTCCAAAACAAGACGAGCGAAGGACGTCTGCCCTCCACTCATCCTGCTCGAAGGGGTTTTTGTGGACATCTTATCCAGATCAGCATCCAAGTAATTATTAAAATCACCAACAATAAGTGCTGGAATCCCGGGATGTTGTGACAGAAAGGTAGCTAATGTCTTGACGACCTCCACTGAGAAAGGGGGCGGTATATATATATTTTCAATAATACACTGTAAACCGTCTAATGAGCATACTAGAAATACATATCGACCATAGGGGTCAACAAGTGATACTGTATGTGTAAAGCTGACATTCTTTCCTATCAATACACTGACACCCCTAGCATAGGAAGAGAAGACAGAGTGGAACTGGGCACCAAATAATTTGGTGAAGAATGGGGATTCTTGACCAGGTGGTATATGCGTCTACTGAAGACACACCACAGAGGAGCCCATACATTTAAGCATATGGAGTACCGCTAGACGTTTCACTCTGTCCCCCAGACCTCTAACATTCCAGCTAGTAAGTACTATCTGCTTAGCCATAAAACATTAAAGCATATGTAAATAAGGCAAGAGTGTGAGAGGCATAGTGGGTATACTCTAGATAACCACAACTATGTTGTCGAATTAGACAGTAAGTATTAGGCAGTCTTTGGTGTAAAAAATGAGATCTGTAAAAGAGCAGGTTAAGCAGTACCAGGACCAACGATTCAGCTGAGTCCCAAATAACAGAGAACAACAAAAAACAAAAAAGAAAAAGAAATTGTAATGTCCACGAAGGACCTTCAACAGGGGGGCTAAGTTCAATAACCAGCTTTGAAAAAACCAATAGGCAACAGGCCTCGTATTGCGTGCATTAACGTTAATACAACTGACACGCTTTGTGAACAATGTCCTTCGCCTTGAAAGGAGATTTACAATCTTGTGACCAAACCGATTGAATGCCGATAATAGTTGCACCATTATTGCATGAGTGTAGGTGTGGTAGTGACTGCAGGTGTTTCTGCGCCGTCTGCCCAAATCTTCCCGTAGGGATCTTTCCTCTCTATCCAACCACTGCATTACCATTGCAGGTTTCTCGAAGAAATGTATCTCATCTCTGGCTACAACATGTAGACGGGCCGGATAGAGCATGGAGTATTGTAATTCCAAAGAGCGGAGTCTCTTTTTGATTATTAAACTGGGCCCGCTGCTTTTGTACTTCAGCTGAGAAGTCTGGGAACAATGATATTTTAGAATTATTGATCACCAGGGCGTCCCCCAGGGTACGTGCCTTTCACAAAATTATGTCTCTGTCTCTGTAGTGGAGCATTTTGAAAAGAAAAGCTCTAGGGGGATTGCCTGGAGGCAAAGGCCTGGAAGGGACTCAGTGCGCCCGTTCCACTGCGAACATAGGAGAGAATGAGTCCTTCCCAAACTTTTGCTTTATATTCTGAAGACATGGCCAAAAGCAGAATATCCAACTAGCCTGAATACTCAAAGACCTGAGGCTATATTTTAAAAATAAACAGAAAACTGCCTGGATCAACCTAAACGAAATAATACGAATATAAAGTAAGTATAGCGAGTATGCAAATAACCTATATTTTGCCCAGGTTTTTAATGGTCAACATATATGGCACACATTAATATTGGCCCTGCTATAGAACAGACTACCATTATTCATTTAAAGTCTATTTAGTTTTAAGTGGATTTCAGATTTAGCTGAGAAAATGCTAGTTGTTTTATATATGATGCATGTATCAGTACTTGCCATGGTACAGTATGTATATTAATACTGGCACCACAAATGGACTTTTTTCTTGGAATAAAAAAGAATTGAATGCATCTTTATGGCCTTTTGTGGCAAAGCAGTGGATAATCCAAAACATTTGTTACAATCCATACAAGTTCTTTGTCTTCTTTCCCCTTTGTTTAAATGCGTCATCTACAATCTGCCTCAGATAATTTTACAAAAGGCAACCATTTATAAGGTATATTTCTTAAATTAGTCACTACAATATAAAATACACCAAAACTTTCATGTATAAATAAATGCAATAACAAAAATGTAAGCAACAATATTGTTAGAGTGGACAGACACATCCAGAGTGGCTTTTCCAAGCACATGTTGGTGACATCAATGGGGTCATGGATAATAACACTGGACAAATATACAACAGATATCTTACCATGGTTAAAAATTGTTGGTAACTTCTTCCAAAGCTTTATATTCTTAAGACATGGCCAAAAGCAGAATATCCAACTAGCCTGAATACTCAAAGACCTGAGGCTATATTTTAAAAATAAACAGAAAACTGCCTGGATCAACCTAAACGAAATAATAAGAATATAAAGTTAGTATAACGAGTATGTAAATAACCTATATTTTGCCCAGGTTTTTAATGGTCAACATATATGGCACACATTATTATTGGCCTTGCTATAGAACAGACTACCATTATTAATTTAAAGTCTGTTTAGTTTTAAGTGGATTTCAGATTTAGCTGAGAAAATGCTAATTGTTTTATATATGATGCCTTTATCAGTACTTGCCATGGTACAGTATGTATAGTAATACTGGAACCACAAATGGACTTTTTTTTTTGGAATAAAACTCACACAGTGAGTATTCTTATTGACGTTAAACACGGGGGCACATGGACAGGATTAAATCATATAACAACATACATATCAAAAATGTGAGAAAAAAGTGTGATACATTTAGTGGCAAAGAAGCAGAGAGGAAAGACAAAATGGGAACTATAAGTACAATGCTGGGAAGAAAATTGTAATGTTCCATAATGTTCTGGGCCTTTAGCAAATCATGCGTTTAGTTTCAGTATATCTGATCCTCATACCCCCTGTGTTTTTCTTTTTGGTTCTTAATCTTCTATACCTTCTTGATCTCTTATTTCGTTTCCCTATTGTATTGGATGAATTATACATATCTCTTTTGTAGAGAGTACATTGGAATAAATTTGATATATTTAATTGATTGTTATCTGCTAAATTGTTGTAGCACATTTGCACACCTCTTATTCATTCACTAATAAAGTAATTAAAATGGGCTTTCTACCAAAAATGAAAGTATTTGTTCTATGCCACCAACTTAAAGCTTGCAATCTACTCAATAGTTGTTTCTTCCTAGGCCTGGGATTGTATATAGAAATAAATCATGTAGTCTAGATCAACTGCTAAACTATTATATGCACAGTGTGTGTCCACTAAAATAAGTTAGCAATGAAACGCAGTGTCAACGTGATGTCAGCACGTCTGTGACAAATAGATGGTCGTAGCTCACAGCTTGTGCAGCTCCGTTTGGCGGAGATGAAGTGGTACCTAGAAGTTCCTTGGATGTGGAGACACTGCAGCACGTACAGACTGTTATCTGGGCTTAACCGCACCATAGTTGTGTCTGCAATCTGCACAGAGGAACTGGGAGTAACAGGTGGATGACCCGGTGGAGATGGAAGAGAGGGCTGAGGTGGTGAGATGTCAGTGATTGTCTGTATGCATTACCCAGGATGTCTTTAGAGGCTCCCATGCTGTAAAACTGAACAGCCTTGTTTTCTTCTCACTCTCACCTTCAGGCATACAAACATCCAACCTTCCCACCATCCCCCCTCTTGATGAACTATCCCCCAGGAACTCTTTTACACTAGGTTGATCTTCCCATGCTTGACTCTGGTTACCATCAGCCTGAATTTTCAGGCAATACCTGTAGTCATAACGCAATGCCTTAAAGAGCATAGCACCAGGATTTTAGGAAATATCCTCATGAACCAAACTACATACTCTACACTATTCCTGGGCAGCTCTTGAATACGAAAGCCGCCTAGCAGCATCCAAGCCATATACTCACCTTATCAGTGGTTTATTGGAACCTCATTTGAACTATACTGGTGGTCATCAACCATTTGCACCTAGTTCAATTAGTACCAAGATATGTAGAAGTGTGATTGCTGGAATGAATGGATGCGAGCGCAGCTGCGACCTTTCCAAAGACAATGTTGTCTTTTTTAATTTACATCAGTTGTGGAAGATATCCTAACTGGAATTTCTGTTATTTTTGTTTATTAATTATGGTGCTTTTTTCCACATATGTGACCTTCTTGGTGGGATTCCTTTCCTTTCTTTTGTGCTGGAATTTAATCTATCCAGAAAATGTACTTGAGTATATATAAATTGGTCTTTAAATTGTAAATAATATACTGTATATAACAAAATCTTTTTATAGATTTAATGTTCACACTCTGAATTGTTTTTACCTGAGATAAAAAGTGCTCTTTATCTCTTCTGTGCGTATATCAATAGCTGCACTGTTTTAAAGTGATATTGAAGTCTTGTTTGTTTTGTGGTAAGAATAACAAACATGTTATACTTACCTGCTCTGTGCAGTAGTTTTGCACAGAACAGCCCAGATTCTCCTCTTCTCGGGTCCCTCACCGGTGCTCCTGGCCCCTCCCTCCTGCCGAGTGCCCCACAGCAATCAGCTTGCCATGGGGGCACCCAAGCCAAGCCACTCCTTTGTGTGTCCATTCAGACATGGAGCCGTGGAACCTTAGTCTTCTAGAGAGAGCAAATATTAAAACACAGCTCAAAGTGTAAAAAAAAAATAAAAATAAAAAAATTATACTTTTTTTTACTTTCCTAGTGATTTGTGATAGTAAGTATTTCTATTCAAAAAATCCTATAAATTCAATAACTTTTTAATTTAGGGTCACTTAGGATATTGGCAGTCAGCCACTTCCACATTATCATAGGCGGCATATAAGATAATAGTTTTCTGGACAAAATAAAATGGTTTTATGCATAGACCGAAAATGGAGTGCTTGTTTATTGTTTCTGTGATATATATTTATTATGCCTCCCCTTTTGTGTCAGAAACATAGATGATTAACAGAAAGCATTATTTTAACACCCAGCTTAAGTATATTAATGTAACTGAAAATGTAAAAAGTCCATAAAATGTACTTGCTTGCTTTTTACAATAATCAGCTTTTATGGCCAACAGAAAAATAAAAGTACATGGTCTTGTCACACCTTTCAGCTTTTACAACAACGTGTACAATGTGATTAATCAAATGGTGACATCTGTGTTTAATTGATGTTCTTTCTGGAATAATAAGACTCCTTTCACACTGGGGCTGCCCATGCGTTCGCTTTGCACCGCTTTTCAGCTGTTAGGGGGTGCTTTTAACCTCAAAAAAGGGATTAAAAACTCCCGTGTTTGGAAGCGCTTTTCAGGTGCTCCGAAAGCACTGCCCATTCATTGCAATGGGCAGGGGCATTTTTAACCCCTTTTTTGAGGTTAAAAGCTCTCCAGAACCTCTCCAAAGATGCTGCTTGCAGGACTTTTTCTAACGTCCCTCAAGCGCAACGCCCAGGTGTGAAAGCACCCATTGCAATGAATGGGAGGCGGTTTTCAGGCGCTTTACAGGCACTATTTCTAGCGCTAAAATGCCTGAAAACTGCCTCAGTCTGAAAGGGGTCTTAATCAGTTTATCTGAAGGCAAATGAACAGGAAGGGAAGTAAGAGGAAGAGTATGAAAATTACATTCTTAACCACTTCAGCCCCGGACCATTTGGCTGCCTAAAGGCCAGAGGACTTTTTACAATTTGGCACTGCGCTGCTTTAACTGATGATTGCGCGGTCATGCAATGCTGTACCCAAACGAAATTTGCGTCCTTTTCTTCCCACAAATAGAGCTTTCTTTTGATGGTTTTTGATCACCTCTGCCATTTTTATTTTTTGGGCTATAAATGGAAAAATACTGAAAATTTTGAAAAAAAATGATATTTTCTACTTTTTGTTATAAAAAAAATCCAATAAACTCAATTTTAGTCATACAGTTAGGCCAAAATGTATTCGGCCACATGTCTTTAGTAAAAAAAATGTCAATAAGCGTATATTTATTGGTTTGCGCAAAAGTTATAACGTCTGCAAACTAGGGTACATTTTCTGCTTTTAGTTTATGACTGCCTATGTAATTTCTTGAGGTGCTAAAATGGCAGGGCGGTACAAAACCACCTCAAATGACCCCATTTTGGAAAATAGACACCCCCAGGGAAATTGCTGAGAGGCATGTTGAGCCCATTGAATATTATTTTTTTTTGTCCCAAGTGATTGAATAATGACAAAAAAAAAAATTACAAAAAGTTGTCACTAAATGATATATTGTTCACACAGGCCATGGGCATATGTGGAATTGCACCCCAAAATATATTCAGCTGCTTCTCCTGAGTACGGGGATACCACATGTGTGGGACTTTTTGGGAGCCTAGCCACGTACGGGGCCCCGAAAACCAATCACCGCCTTCAGGATTTCTAAGGGCGTAACTTTTTGATTTTACTCCTCACTACCTATAACAGTTTTGAAGGCCATAAAATGCCCAGATGACACAACCCTCCCCCCCAAATGACCCCATTTTGGAAAGTAGACACCCCAAGCTATTTGCTTTGAGGCATGTTGAGTCCATGGAATATTTTATATTTTGACACAAGTTGCGGGAAAGTGACAATTTTTTTTTTTTTTGCACAAAGTTGTCACTAAATGATATATTGCTCACACAGGCCATGGGCATATGTGGAATTGCACCCCAAAATATGTTTAGCTGCTTCCCCTGGGTATGGGGATACCACATGTGTGGGACTTTTTGGGAGCCTAGCCGCGTACGGGGCCCCGAAAACCAATCACCGCCTTCAGGATTTCTAAGGGTGTAAATTTTTGATTTCACTCTTCACTGCCTATCACAGTTTCAGAGGCCATGGAATGCCCAGGTGGCACAAACCCCCCCAAATGACCCCATTTTGGAAAGTAGACACCCCAAGCTATTTGCTGAGAGGCATGGTGAGTATTTTGCAGCTCTCATTTGTTTTTGAAAATGAAGAAAGACAAGAAAATTTTTTTTTTTTCAATTTTCAAAACTTTGTGACAAAAAGTGGGGTCTGCAAAATACTCACTATACCTCTCAGCAAATAGCTTGGGGTGTCTACTTTCCAAAATGGGGTCATTTGGGGGGGGGGGGATGTGCCACCTGGGCATTCCATGGCCTCCGAAACTGTGATAGGCAGTGAAGAGTGAAATCAAAAATTTACACCCTTAGAAAGCCTGAAAGCGGTGCTTGGTTTTCAGGGTACTCAAGAGAAGCAACAGAATGCATTTTGGGGTGTAATTTTATATATTCCCATGGCATGTTTGAGCAATATATCATTTAGTGACAGCTGTGCAAAAAAAAATTGTCTCTTTCCCGCAACTTGTGTCACAATATAAAATATTCCATGGACTCGACATGCCTCTCAGCAAATAGCTAGGGGTGTCTACTTTCCAAAATGGGGTCATTTGGGGGGGGATTTGAACTGTCCTGGCATTTTATGCACAACATTTAGAAGCTTATGTCTCACATCACCCACTCTTCTAACCACTTGAAGACAAAGCCCCTTCTGACACTTTTTGTTTACATGAAAAAATTATTTTTTTTTGCAAGAAAATTACTTTGAACTCCCAAACATTATATATTTTTTTATGGTGGGTGTTTCATTTTTTTTTTTCACACAGTATTTGCGCAGCGATTTTTCAAACACATTGTTTGGGGAAAGAACACACTTTTAAAATTTTAATGCACTAAAACACACTATATTGCCCAAATGTTTGATGAAATAAAAAAGATGATCTTAGGCCGAGTACAACATGACATGCTTTAAAATTGCGCACAAACGTGCAGTGGCAACAAAATGAATACATTTTTAAAAGCCTTTAAAAGCCTTTACAGGTTACCACTTTAGATTTACAGAGGAGGTCTACTGCTAAACTTTCTGCCCTCGATCTGACCTTCGTGGTGATACCTCACATGCATGGTGCAATTGCTGTTTACATTTGACGCCAGACCGACGCTTGCGTTCGCCTTAGTGCGAGAGCGCGGGGGGGGACAGGGGTGCTTTTTTTTTCTTCATTATTTTTTTGCTTTTTTATCTTATTTTTAAACTGTTCCTTTCATTTTTTTTTTAAATCATTTTTATTGTTATCTCAGGGAATGTAAATATCCCCTATGATAGCAATAGGTAGCAGGAGGTACTCTTTTTTGAAAAAATTGGGGTCTATTAGACCCTAGATCTCTCCTCTGCCCTCAAAGCATCTGACCACACCAAGATCGGTGTGATAAAATGCTTTCCCAATTTCCCAATGGTGCTGTTTACATCCGGCGAAATCTAAGTCATAAAATGCTCGTAGCTTCCGGTTTCTTAGGCCATAGAGATGTTTGGAGCCACTGTGGTCTCTGATCAGCTCTATGGTCAGCTGGCTGAATCACCGGCTGCATTCTCAGGTTCCCTGTTGAGACAGGAGAGCCAGAGAAAAACAGGGAAGATGGTGGGGGGGGCATTCCCTCCCACTGCTTGTAAAAGCAGTCTAGAGGCTAATTAGCCGCTAGGATTGCTTTTACATGAAATCCGACCGCTGGCTGAAAAGAATGATAACAAGATGATACCTAAACCTGCAGGCATCATTCTGGTATAACCACTCAAAGTCGTGAATGGAGTACCTGAAGACAAAAAAATGGTTAACAATAAAGCAGAGTAAACAGAAAAGTATAAAAAAGTGCATACCTGAAAAGCAAGCATGATAAAACATAATAACAATAAAACATTGCAGAATAGAATACAGTAAAAAAGAGCAGAACAATAGAGAGAGAATAGAGAGAGAGAGAACAATAAAACGACAACTATTATTTTTTATTTTATATATTTTTTTGTGTTTTTTTTTTACACTGTTTTTGTAACTGTAACTTTTATAATGGTAACCGGTTCCAGGTTCGGGTTTCTCAAAATGCAATGGCATCTTGGGAGACCCTGTGAAAGTGTGTCCTAGTCTGTGCAATGCTGTACCCTACGCTAATACTCAACTAGCGCATGGTAGCGTTCAAAACATTCACCAATGCAAAGACCAGGATTGTCAGGACAGGAGGGACAATAATAGCGGGTGTCATGCCTATATCCGCGCTTGCTGCAGACACAACATATTTTTTGGGGGGGTTCGTTGGGTAGGGGTACTCGGGAGGACATAAAGAAAATGCCTCTCATGCAGCCGACTGCATTTGGTTGGGGATGTGAATGGGGGAAGTACAGGCGCTGCAGAAGTGGTGGGTTCCCAATTAGGATTGGCGAATGCAGCAGGAAGGGCATTATGGGCACGACGGCCTGTGTTTGTCTTCTTGGTGGCAGCGGGACACTACTTGTGCTTGCCACCTCACCAGCTTGAACTGCACTTATGGGACTCGCCACGTCACCAAGTGTTACTGCAGTGCTGGTTTGACTACGACCGGGGTGTACTAGACTGCTGGTGCTTGCCAGTTCACCAAAACGCTACCAAAAAAACTGTTAGCGATCGCAGGGATCAGGCCTGACTCTGCGAACGCTGCAGTTATGCGTTTAGTCATTTGTAAGTGTCAGTGATCGATCGATACTGCACTTGGGTGGGCTGGGCTGGGCCGGGAGGAGGGGCAAAACGCAGGTGCTAGCAGGTATCTGGGCTGATCCCGCTAACGCTGCGTTTTTGGGAACCCTAAACTGCTGGGGACGCTAGTATAGATCTGATCGGATCAGATATTGATCCGTTCAGATACTATACCACTAAGGGAGGTGTATGCTGTGTGCGTGGGTGTTAGCGGTACTGGCGCTAATCTGACGCTGCCTGGGGCAACGCATATCACCGCCGGGCGATCAGGGGGCTAAACCTTTATTAGGTAATAAACGGCGGGTGCCCTGACACTATAAAAAATAAACAAACTAACCAGCATCACCCGTAACGGTTATACGGTGATCAGTGGTGAAAGGGTTAACTAGGGGGCAATCAAGGGGTTAAAACATTTATAAGATAGTATATGGGGGTCCCTGTCACTATAAAACGCTGACGGCGAACCTAAATATTTACATCCCTAACTAGCGTCACCAGTGAAACTAATACAGTGATCAGAAAAATGATCGCTTAGTGACACTGGTGACAGGGGGTGATCAAGGGGTTAAAACTTTATTAGGGGGGGTTAGAGGGGTACCCTAGACCTACAGGGGCTAATACTAACTGCCCTATCACAGTAACTGTCACAAACTGACACCATGTAGTAATCAGAAAAAAAAAAAAACTGCTTGGTGTCAGTGTGACGGGGGGAGGGGTGATTAGGGGGTGATCAGGGGGGATCGGGGGGTGTTATGTGTGCCTGGCATGTTCTACTGTGATGTGTGTGTGTTGTGCACTCACATTTCAGTCTTCTCTCCTCTGCACCGGAACGGAAACTGCCGAGCCGAGGAGAGATGACATCACATCCCCTGCCTCTGTGTACAACACAGAGGCAGGGGAAGAATCTCATTGGCTGGGAGCGATTGCGAGGGGGGGCCACGATCAGATGGCCTCCCCCTCATCTCTGATCGCTGCCAGACCAAAGGCGACCGCCTCAGGCACCGTGGGGGGTCCGATCGGACCCCCCGCCCGCGGGAAGGCAATCACGTACCAGGTACGTGATTTTGCCTGCCCGTGCCATTCTGCTGACGTATATCAGCGTGAGGCGGTCGTCAAGTGGTTAAAGAAGCATAATTAGAATTCAAAAATAATTTTTTAAGGGGGTCCTAGTTTTTAAGGACTGGAAGCCGGAGGTAATGGGAAAGATACGGCCAGAATATAGAAGAATAAGGTGGTGGGCAGTGACAAGGATGAGACAGAAGAGGATGAAGTGAAGGTGGAGGGTTGAGAGTGAATGGATAAAAAGGATGCAATAAATGAAAAAGAAAAATCAGCTCAACTAGGAGGGAGGGAGCAAAATGGAAGAGGATGAAAAAGACCAAATCAAGCAGGTGGGTATAGAGGAAGATATGCAGGGTGACTAAAATAAAAATGAAGAGAACTGTAGTCTAAAGTTTCCAATTCAGTAACACTCACATTTTTAATACACTCAACTATTTGATGGAATCGTTTCAGACAAGTATTCATGGAAATGCTTTTATTGAAATGACATAATTAGCCCTTTGGGATTTTAGAAAGGTGATGTTAACATTGGTGTAAGTGCATGAAGACTTTTATTAACTGGAAAAGTTGTGTTGGCTGATACACTAAATTTCATTCAATTTAAAATTCTGCACTGGAGAATTTGATGCAAGCATGCTGGTGTAGATAACACTTATGTCACAGTTATGTCTGCCATACATCCTAATAAGTAAATTAATAGGTTGAAAAGAAACAAGTAAAGCTTGGCATATGCACCAATATTAGAGATACTAGATTGCTGATATGAGTGGTCAGACTTTAAACATTAATGACACATTGACAGCTCTTCCCCCCATCATTTTGTAATGTGATGTGCCAGCAAAGACTAAATAACCTTATATCCTTGCACATTCGAAATTCTGACTAAATGGCAAACTAATCTGTTTAGTGGCAGCTAACAAAAATATGGGGAAATATATTACTTATGTACCTATGCCACTTATGCCACCCCCATCAAATCATTCTTTGCAGCTATTACCTTTTGTACCACCACCCCCTCCCTTTAGAATGTAAGCTCTACGAGCAGGGCCCTCCTGTACCTTTTGTATTGAACTGTACCGTAATTGTGTTGTCCCCCTTATACATTGTAAAGTGCTGCGTAAACTGTTGGCGCTATATAAATCTCGTATAATAATAATTATAATAATAATACCTGGAAGTATCCTTTTTGTCTACGCATTTATATAAAAACACATATATAAGAGTCAGAGGAGCTGTACACTCCAAAAAATATGAAAACATGGAAAAGTTCCCCACAGGGTTTTTTAGCAGCAAGATACACAAAGTAAATATTTGTAAAAAATTGATTACTTTATTTTGTGGAAAAATTTAAATATACAAAGAGTTTAAAATATGAGCTCTGGTTGATGACATAAAATCAAAGTAAACAAAATTGATGGTAACATTGTACATTATGGGAACAGTTAATACAAATTACATTACATCATAGGATGCACAGAAATACCCCAATGCATTTCGACCCCTACATTTGTGGTCTTTTACAGGGTTTTTTTTACTGTTCTAAAAATACATCAAAAGAGTTATTTACTATTTGCATTTTACATTATTCACAACATACAATAGAAGCACAAAAATACCTTGTATGCATTATTCTATATAAATCATGCATTGTTTCCTATTCAAAATGATATATTTACCCTTCAAACAATGGACCTTGCATAACCAGAGATTTAAAAACGATTACGTTCAAGAGATCCCAGACAGTCACATGCCACCTCAATGTCCCCTCCAGGGGGGCCCGAGGTGGGGGGGGGAAAGCAAAATTTATAATTTAATAAGTCAGAGTGGATAGTCAGGAAATCATTCTTATACAAGTGTTTGATGTGGCTTCTAAATGGCTAGGGGTCCCACGTAATCTCATTGATCCCAATAAATATCTGTTTCAGTAATATCTAATAAAGTGATTATTATATATTTGTGTTTAAAATTGTTGTATTGATTTATTGAGCCCATAGGTTGAATAATCAACCCCTGGAGTCAAGAACCCATTATATTTTTACAATCAATTAGTATAATGAACAGTGTATGCATGGAAAAATAACTAGGATGCGAGTAAAAGTATGAATTAAAAAGATGACAAGTGAGTATGTGCACTATGGAAGATGCAATGTAATGCAAAAAAAGCGTTATGTGTATTTGAAATGAGTGCTAGTGAGAGAAATGAAAATATAATAATAATAAAAATAAACAAAAAGTTGAGCATGCTAAAAAACTAAAAACAAACAATGAAAAGCAAACAGGGAAATAGCTATGTCATTGTTATTTAGGGATGGGCCAAACGGACCCCTGTTCAGTTTGCACAAGAACTTTTGAACAGTTCAGACCCGAATAATGAACCCCATTAAAGTCAATGGGACCCGAACGTCAAAAATCAAAAGTGCCCATTTTGAAGGCTTATATGCCAGTAATTGGGCATACAATGGTTATAGGGGGCTGGGTCTTGCCCTGGGGGACAGTTATCAATAAAAAAAAAAAGTTTGTAAAAAAGTCATTTTTATGATCAGTGATTTTTTGATTTTTAAAGTGAAAGCATAAAAATGAAAAATTCCTTCAATATAGTGCCTGGGGGGTCCCCTTAGTCTACCTGTAAAGTTTCACATCTGGCAGATCTGTACCATGTCTAGAATCTTTTGCAGCAATAATTGCATCTATAATGACATTTTCCCTGCAAGCTGCCTTTATTTTGTTCAGCAACAGCTGGGGAGACAGTGTGTATGATGAGGCCACAATGTAGTGCACTGGGAACAAGATTAGAGATTTTTTGGATACATTCTGGTGTCACTTTGATTTTGGATAGAAGTAACAGGTGTGTAAAAATTGGTCTTTGGGTGCCGGTGGCGCCTTCCCACCGTAAACCCTATAGAGGTAATCTTGATGAAAGCGAGAATTGGCCTTGCTGTAAAAATTGCAATGAAATGCACCTGTCAAACAGGTGCAAAAAATTGGTCTTTGGGTGTCGATGGCGCCTTCCCATCATAACCCGATAGAGGTACTCTTGATGAAAGCAAGAATTGGCCTTGCAGTAAAAAGTTGCATAGATATGCACCTGTCAAACAGGTGCAGAAAAAATACTCTTTGGGTGTCGGGGGCGCCTTCCCACCGTAATGATTAAACACCCTCAAAGCTAGGCAGCCTCCAAGTCCTGCAGAGATTCCACATCCCAAAAAGACTTAAGCAGTGACATCAGCATCAGGGGTTTCATAGCTGGTAATCCAGGACTGATTCATTTTTATAAAAGTCAAACGGTCCACAGAGTCTGTGGACAGACGCAGTCTGTGATAAGTAGGGATAAGCTTCGAGTTCGAGATGAACTCATGTTCGACTCGAACATTGGCTGTTCGCCAGTTCGCCGAACAGCAAACAATTTGGGGTGTTCGTGGCAAATTCGAAAGTCGCAGAACACCCTTTAAAGGTCTATGGGAGAAATCAAAAGTGCTAATTTTAAAGGCTTATATGCATGGTATTGTCAATAAAAGTGTTTGGGGACCTGGGTCCTGCCCCAGGGGACATGGATCAATGCAAAAAAAAGTACAGTGATTTTAATAATGCTTAAAGTGAAATAATAAAAGTGTAATATTCCTTTAAATTTCGTACTTGGGGGGGTGTCTATAGTATGCCTGTAAAGGGTTGTATCTTTCCCGTGTTTAGAACAGTCTGACAGCAAAATGACATTTCAAAGGAAACAAGTCATTTAAAACTACTCGCGGCTATTAATGGATTGCCGGTCCGACAATACACATAAAAGTTCATTGATAAAAACGGCATGGGAATTCCCCACAGGGAAACCCCGAGCCAAAATCTTTTAAAAAAATGACGTGGGGGTCCACCTAAATTCCATAACAGGCCCTTCAGGTCTGGTATGGATATTAAGGGGAATCCCGGCCAAAATAAAAAAAAAATGGCGTGGGGGGTCCCCCTCAAAATCTATACCAGACCCTTTAGGTCTGGTATGGATTTTAAGGGGAACCCCGCGCCAAAATTTAAAAAAAATTGGCATAGGGTCCCCCCAAAAATACATACTAGACCCTTATCCGAGCACGCAACCTGGCAGGCCGCAGGAAAAGAGGGGGGGGGAAAGTGGCCCCCTCCTGAACCGTACCAGGCCACATGCCCTCAACATTGGGAGGGTGCTTTGGGGTAGCCCCCCAAAACACCTTGTCCCCATGTTGATGGGGACAAGGGCCTCATCCCCACAACCCTTGCCTGGTGGTTGTGGGGTCTGCGGGTGGAGTTCTTATCAGAATCTGGAAGCCCCCTTTAACAAGGGGACCCCCAGATCCCGGCCCTCCCCCCTGTGTGAAATGGTAAGAGCGTACAAAAGTACCCCTATCATTGCACAAAAAAACTGTCAAAAATGTTAAAAATGACAAGAGACAGTTTTTGACAATTCCTTTATTTAAATGCTTCTTCTTTCTTCTATCTTCTTTCTTCTATCTTCTATCTTCCTTTGGTTTCTTCCTCCATCTTCTTCTTCTTCTGGTTCTTCTGGTTCTTCTGGTTCTTCCTCCAGTGTTCTCGTCCGGCATCTCCTCCGTGGCGTCTTCTTCTCTTCATCTTCTTCTCCGGGCTGCTCCGCATCCATGATGGCATGGAGGGAGGCTCCCGCTGTGTGACGCTTCTCCTCTTCTGACAGTTCTTAAATAACGGAGGGCGGGGCCACCCGGTGACCCCACCCCCCTCTGACATCACGCAGATTGCCACAGGGAAGTCCCCATCAAGTCCCCGTGCGTCAGAGGCGGGCGAGGTCACCTGGTGCTCTGCCCACCATTATTTAAAAACCGTCAGAAGAGGAGAAGCGTCACACAGCGGGAGCCTCCCTCCATGCCATCAGCGGCCCGAAGAAGAAGATGAAGAGAAAAGGACGCCGCGGAGGAAGATGCCAGACGAGAACACCGGATGAAGAACCAGAAGAACCAGAAGAAGAAGAAGATGGAGGAAGAAACCGAAGGAAGATAGAAGATAGAAGAAAGAAGAAGCATTTAAATAAAAGAATTGTCAAAAACGGTCTCTTGTCATTTTTAACATTTTTGACAGTTTTTTTTGTGAAATGTTAGTGGTACCCCCTTACCATTTCACACAGGGGGAGGGCTGGGATCTGGGGGTCCCCTTGGTAAAGGGGGCTTCCAGATTCCGATAAGCCCCCCGTCCGCAGACCCCACAACCACCGGGCAAGGGTTGTGGGGATGAGGCCCTTGTCCCCATCAACATGGGGACAAGGTGTTTTGGGGGGCTGCCCCAAAGCACCCTCCCATTAGTGAGGCATGTGGCCTGGTACGGTTCAGGAGGGGGGGCGCTTTCTCATCCCCCCTCTTTTCCTGCAGCCTGCCAGGTTGCGTGCTCGGATAAGGGTCTGGTATAGATTTTGAGGGGGACCCCACGCCATTTTTTTTTAAATTTTGACCGGGATTCCCCTTAATATCTATACCAGACTTGTAGGGCCTGTTATGGAATTTAGGGGGACCCCCACGTCATTTTTTTTTAAATTTTGGTTCGGGGTTCCCCTGTGGAGAATTCCCATGCCGTTTTTATCAATGAACTTTTATGTGTATTGTCGGACCGGCAATTCATTAATAGCCGCGAGTAGTTTTAAATGACTTGTTTCCTTTGAAATGTCATTTTGTTGTCAGACTGTTCTAAAGACGGGAAACATGCGCCCCTTTACAGGCATACTATAGACACCCCCCAGGTACGAGATTTAAAGGAATATTACACTTTTATTTTTTCACTTTAAGCATTATTAAAATCACTGCTCCTGAAAAAACGGCAGTTTTTAAAACTTTTTTTGCATTGATCCATGTCCCCTGGGGTAGGACCCAGGTCCCCAAACACTTTTTATGACAATAACTTGCATATAAGCCTTTAAAATGAGCACTTTTGATTATTCGTGTTCGTGTCCCATAGACTTTAACAGTGTTCGCGTGTTTGAGCGGATTTTTTGCCTGTTCGCAAGTTCTGGTGCGAACCAAACAGGGGGGTGTTTGGCTCATCCCTAGTGATCAGTAACAAAACCTCCTGCAGCACTGAATGCCCATTCTGAAAGCACGCTGGATGCTGGGCAGCCCAACAACTCAATAGCATACTGGGCAAGTTCTGGCCAGTGGTCTATTCTTGACAGGGATGTTATACAAAAACATCCAATGCAGATGATCAGATCGCTGGTCTGTACCAAGGAATCGGGCACAAACAAGTAAATGAAAAAAACATATGTTTATTATTAAAGATAAGGACATGTGACGTGTAACCAAAACAGCAAACCAAATCAAGTAAATTGTGAAAACACAGCAAACCCCAAACCACCTAACTATATATCTAACTAATATAATTACATGAGCATTAAAATAAACATGGAATAAATAAGGCAGGGACAAAAGCAACAAGGAAACAGAAACCATTAAGAAGGAAGCAGACCATAAGGAGCAGGGAACATGACTCAAGGACAGGATAAGCAAACGGGATCCAGGAACAAATAGGAACAAGCAGGCACAGAAGCAGGTACTGGCAGGGACAAGGGCTAGCAGAGGAATTCTGAAGCACTGAGCTTAGTTCAGGGTGGGTTTATATAGTCCAGCAAACCCATAACAGGTGAGATTGATGGCAGGTCTGAAGTCCAGGCAGGGAAACACCCACTGGTGGCCACTGGAATTACACCTTTTGGTGCTGAGCGTAATAGTGCCACCAGCAGGTGAAACCAGAAATGACACTGTTCCTGACAATTCCCATGACCCAGTAAGTAAGTGAATCATCAGCTGGAAAGCTCTCCATCTCTGTTTTGGCCCCGAGGTAATCGTCCACCATGTGATGCAGATACTGCCAATGGGATGTGGAAGCTGACAGCCCTGGGCGGCGAGAACTAAACAAATTCAGAAATGCTTCTCTTAGGCGGACGCCTTCTCCAACACTCCTCTCTTGACCAACAGAAGACTCAAAACTAAGTTTTCCATGACACAAACCTACTGGAGTCAGGAAAAACGTTCAATAAAATCCTCTTTATTGTGGACTCTCTGTGCACTCTCTGTGGGGACAGGATGAGTTCTGAAAACTTCCCCTTATAACGGTGGTCAAGGAAGGTTGCCAACCAGTAATCGTCCTCCTCCTTTATGCCAACGTATTCTTGGGTCCTTTTGCAGGCTTTGAAGCATAAGGTTGCCAATGTGCCTCAAATTTGCTGAGGCTCGAGAAGCAGACTTCTCGGGGTCATTCAGGATGACAGCATCTTGAGCTTCCTCCTCCCAACCACGTACTACTTCCAAGGGTCCCGGGGTTGGAAAGCCATCATTTACAGATTGACGCATGTCTTCCTCTTCTTCGAAGCCTATGAAAGTGCCAGAATCCTCCTCCTCATCCTCTTCCCCTCTCTCCTCCTGTGTGTTCTGTGACATAGGAATGATGGTGTCTGGATAAAGTGGGCCTTGAGAGGAAAGGAAGTCCTCCTCTTCCTCCTGCTGCTCTTCCTTCAGTGCCCTGTCCATAATGCCACGCAGAGTCTGCTCCAGCAGGAGCACAACAGGGATTGTGTCACTGATGCATGCACTGTCACTGCTCACCATCCTTGTGGCCTCCTCAAATGGTGAAAATAGAGTGCATGCATACTTAATGACCAGCCATTGGCGTGGGGAAAAAAAGCAGAGGCAGCCTGAGCCTGTCGTCGCGCCGTACTGGCACAGGTACTTGTTGATGGCCCTCTGCTTCATGTATAGCCTCTGCAGCATTCCCAAAGATGATTCCACCTGGTGGACATGTCACAAGAATCTCTGCTCCAATGTGGTTCCTCTCCTCTAAACACACCAGCTGAAGCACTGCAAGGCACCTTTTAGTCTGACTCTGGGAATAGCCCTTTGAATGCTAAGGGGATACCTGATGTTCATAGGACAATTCTGCAGAGGAGGTCACAGGTTTGGCATCATCACCACCAGCTGTATGGAGACAAGGGGGCACAACAAGCTGCATCCTTGCGAGTTGCAGGCAGCGTTACCCAGTGTGCTGTGAACAAAATATATCGTCCCTGCCCATGCTTGCTGGACCACGTGTCAGCAGTAAGGTGGATTTTACGGCTCACTGCCTTGCCCAATGATGCCAGAACATTCACTTCCACGTGATGGTAGAGAGATGGAACAGCCTTACGTGAAAAGTAGTAGCAACTGGGAACCTGCCATTGTGGTACAGCACGTTGTGCAAATTCACAGAAGGGGGCAGAATCCACCAGGCTGAAAGGCAGAGGTTGGAGAGCCAACAGATTTGACAAGCTTGCATTCAGACGCTGGGCATGTGGGTTGCAGTGACTGTATTTTTTTTCCCGCTGCAGCAGATGGGGCAGAGAAATTTGCCGGCTACAGACTACAGTCTGGCAGATGTGCTGCTAGGACCTGGGACACCCTGTGCTATACCATCATCCCTGTCAGTGGAGGCTGCTGAAAAGTAATGACTCGGTATCGCAGGGGCAGACTGAAGTGGGTAAGGAGGAGGAGGAGGGACAGATTTGAGCCCCTTTTGTGTGGCTTTTAGGTGCTCTTGCCAATGGGGTGAGTGGTTGGACTTTAAATGCCTTGTTAAGCATGTGGTATCCAAATGGTTGGTGTTTTTGCCATGTTTGATGTGCCTGAGACACAGTTTGCAGATAGCAACAGGCCCGAGACATCTGAGCTTTGGGGAGTGGGCCGGAAGATAACAGCTGCAGAATGTGATGAAATAGGGTGGCTGCTCTCTATAGTAGGGCCCGGTATGGGCTCCCCCCCAGTGGCCAAAGGCATGACTGCGGGGAGACTTGTGAAGATTCACATCTCCCCACCTCTCCAGGAAGCCGAGCGGAGAAGGAGGCACATCCCCCAGATGAGACTCAAGGGAGCAATGAGATTTGTCACAGGAATCTGTTGAAAAGCAAGATGTGCAACAATTGCACAAAAATACTTTATTTTAATTCAATCATTGTATCATTAATTTGTTCATATTCAACATTGTGAAAATATATGTGTCACTGGCGCAAAACCTATCCTATCAAAAATGGTGTAAGTGGTATTTATAGCTGCTGCATCCAAAAAATATTTTTCAGAGAAAAATTAAATTAAAAGTGCTATGTGAGTGGATGCGCTGCTCCCATCTGTGCTCTCTATATTACCTGTGTATGTGCTATCTTAATAGCCTAATTTGGTTCACCATCCACCTAACAGGTTATATCTCATTTATACAATAATCATATGTTTGTATAATTCATCACATGTGAACAACAACTTAATCCAAATACTTTAAATCATATAAAAAGTCCAGTGACTTATGTCACATAATGATAGACTCTTCTTCATATGTGTTGCAAATCATCCGTTATAATTGCCGTGGGCGGCGTGCTCTTGTGTGTGGTATCAGATTAAAGTGACTTAGTGCTTCACCACCACCTGTGAGATTTGCCACTCACCAGATTGATCTTTGGAAAGGAAAGTTTCCTTTGAGTGGAGTGGTTATCCCTGTTAATGAACCAAAGGTGCAGTTTTAAAGATTAATCTGGTGAGTGGCAAATCTCACAGGTGGTGGTGAAGCACTAAGTCACTTTAATCTGATACCACACACAAGAGCACGCCGCCCACGGCAATTATAACGGATGATTTGCAACACATATGAAGAAGAGTCTATCATTATGTGACATAAGTCACTGGACTTTTTATATGATTTAAAGTATTTGGATTAAGTTGTTGTTCACATGTGATGAATTATACAAACATATGATTATTGTATAAATGAGATATAACCTGTTAGGTGGATGGTGAACCAAATTAGGCTATTAAGATAGCACATACACAGGTAATATAGAGAGCACAGATGGGAGCAGCGCATCCACTCACATATTCAACATTAAATGTAAATATAGAAGTGATTGTAATGAAAACATAAGGTGTATCTTATCAGGGTAGTAAGAAAAGAAAGGGAATTCTTTCAGGGGAAAAACATTTATTGTACATATCTATGCAGTTCAGAAACAATTTCTCTGGACTGGACCATTAAGGTCAAATCTATTATGGTTCATTAGTACTCCTCCCTGGAAAACTAGCTAGTTTTTGTCTACACATTTGGGGGGCGAATTTCTGCCTCTCCGGTGCCTGACAAACATGGAAGAGAAACTACAATTTAGTTACAAAGATATCTAAATTCACCCTGAGGCTTTCAGAGCTTTCCTGAGGTATGAAGTTGAAGCATCCACTTACCACCAAGAACCCCGGAGTAGAAATAAAGCTTTTGCTATTTGACACTCTCGGGTTATGACTATCTGGTTATCCCCAATGGCAAAAGCAACATGCAGACACAAGACAGTAATTATATGCCAACTGTAAACACAATGATATGCCATTCAACAAGAAAAGTTAAGGCTGTACAATAACAGTCATCAGTTATGACCGGGTGAGCACAGATAATTAAAACAGCAAAATAGCAAAGGCTTAAGCTGTCTATACGTTATACAATTTTCTTATTCAATTTCCCTTAGATTAACCTTCAACTACGTAGTGGAATGGCCTGTCTGACTGCACACAAATTGAAAGTGATTAGGTTTGACCTTATATTTTATAGTTTTGGTAACTCTAAAGGAAAATTGCACACGAAAATTGTATAATGTATGGCCAGCCCTAGGCTTAGGATAAAACACTCAGAATCAAAATAGGTTGGCAACCAATATGACAAAGGAATTGCAATTCAAAAATCAAAATGTGGAAAGGACTATAAATACATTTGTTGATTAGGCACTGTTCCAGTTCACTGTGCAGCATCTGTACTTTTTACCAGTTGGGTGTGCCTGGGGTGGATTCTCAATAATGTCCAATAGAGTGCCAAATTGCACAAATAAAAAAAGTGCCTTAAACCAGTGGAGAAAGATAAAAAGAAATCAAGGAGCCACCAGCAGCTGTGAGTAGATAAGATTCCTTGCAAGAGTGTTTTTTTCCAGGTTGCATTTAAACATGCAGACCTTTCGAGTCTGTTATGAATTATGCCCTGCTTAAAGCGGAGTTCCAGCCGTTTTTGTGTTTATTAAAAATCAGCAGCTACAAAAAGTGTAGCTTCTGACTTTTATTTCAATAGTTTATTATTGTTTTTGCAATAAGGTCACAGCAATACAATGTACACATTGTATAGTGATTTACAGTAAATCGTACATGTAGGTACAGATACAAAGTAAAATATCTGGTTGTCAAGATAACAGAAAACTTAGAACTGTCATAAACATAACTGGTGTAGTTGAATGATAACCATAACTGGAGTGTCCCTCTCCCAGGAACCCCATTGGGAACTCTTTTGTTACCCAGGGGAGGAACATCTCCCATTGATATTGTCTAACATATAGAGCAGGGGTCTCAAACTGGCGGCCCTCCAGCTGTTACAAGATTACAAGTCCCATGAGCCATTGCAAGGCTGACAGTTACAAGCATGACTCCCACAGGCAGAGGCATGATGGGACTTGTAGTTTCGCAACAGCTGGAGGGCCACCAGTTTGAGACCCCTGATATAGAGGATACATATCAGAGAGCGTAAATACCAGACAGTGTTAATTTCGACTCCTTGCCATGTCAAGAAAAGTGAACTGGTTTGTATTTAATAAAGAAATGTCGCAGCCCCAGACCACAGTACCCAAGGCCTACGATGGAGGCCATCATTGTTTCGAAGCCATAGTGGAGGTTCACCGTGTCAAGAGTGTGTTCTACAGAGGGGGGTTGGTCAGTTTTCCACAGTCTTGTTATACATAATCTTGCGGCCAGCAGAATGTGGGTCTTTACATGTCTATACGTCGGGGTTACAGAGTCTATATTTAGGTTCAAGATCGCTAGATCAGGCGATGGAGGCATGTCTTGATGTGAATTGTCTGATAGTATTTGAAAAATGTTGGTCCAATACTTTTGCATGCGTGGACAAGTCCAGAAGATGTGAAATATATCTCGCTTGGTTGAATTGCAACGGCAGCATTGGTCACATGTGGAGGAGTTAAATTTAGCGAGCTTTAAAGGGGTCAGATACCATCTAAGGGACAATTTTTGGATGGTTTCCCATAGTTCGGAACATTTTGTGCTTTTGTATATCGAATGAAGTGCCCTTTTCTATTCGTGTTCTGTGTAGGTCTGTCCCAGGTCGTGTTCCCAGTGGATGTGTGGGGGCTTTTTATTAAATTTAAGTTTTTGGTGTAGGATATTATAGAATAAAGATATCCCTTTCGTTTTGGGGGAAGAGGACGCTAGATAATCCCATGCTTTGGGGTGTAATGTGTAGAGAGGAAGGTGGATTCCTTTAGGGCAGTGCGTGACGTGCATGTAAGTGAAGAGGTCTATGTGGGGTAGGTTGAATGCGAGTTGAAGGAGGGAGAAGGGTTTTGGTCTGTCATTTTGGAGAACATCTTGGATGGTATGAATACCCTTTTTTGACCACTGGGCCAAGGATAGATCAGGTGAGATTTGATGAAGAGATTCGATCGGGATTGGAATAGGAGGGCTGTTAGGAGTGTCGCAACTGTTGTGGAGTAGCCCCTTCCATGCCACGATCGATGCCACCATGGTGGGAGGTGTTGCCGATGATAGTTTTGGGCCCCAGGGTGAACTCATCACCCACAGTTTTAGCTATAAATGAAGATACGGGACCTCTGTGCTACTATAAATCTGAAATGAATACAAAATAAAAATAATATACAAAGAACGTGGAGATGCTGCAAAATCAATACAGTGATCACTAGTCACCTAAATAGGATAGAAAGTATATAATTAAATTATTATGTGATCTTGCGCATAAATCTCAGTTGCAGTGAATGGTTGAGAAAGGTGTTGAAAATAATCGCGTGTGCAGCAAAGTCACCAACTAATAATAAAACTTTCCACCCATAAACACATCTACAAAAAATGTGCTCGCATGTGTAACAGAATAAGAATGATCAATACATAACACAATACATGTGCAAGCTATAAACATCAAAAAAGGGGTGTATACAGTGAATGTTCATAAAAAAGAGTTCAAAATGATAGTGCAAAACACCCAATGTATCCAGTGAAAATCCTAAATAAAGTTTCAATAAAAATTCAAATAAAAAATTCTAATGTGTAAAACTTTCAGGAGTCTTCACCAGCAGATGAAAAATAAATAATGTGTCGACCGTGATTCAAATGATATCCCTTTATTGTGCTCCCATTGCTCTTACCTTGAGGGCATGGATCAAATGCCTTGAACCATTCCTAGGATGATCACCTCGGTGTTGGAGCCCACACTCAATCTGGATAGGGGATGGATTCTTGATGCAATACAGTAGGTGAATATCTCCTCCAGTCCGGTATCCGGATCCACCTTAATAAGCTGGTAAGCAGGGGACAGGACGACGTTCCCCAGGTGTTCTGAGGAAGCGTATATTGGCCCCACTTTTGGAGCAGTGAAGCCGATTATCCCACGTCCAAACCCCTGTACATCCAGGTATTTCATTCAGCACTCCTCACTGTGGCCCTTTTGCCTTCAAATGAGTATGGGGTACATCATACCCCTACCCATTCACCTGGGGGAAAAGTGTCAATAAAAAAACACACTAAACAGGTTTTAAAAGTAATTTATTAGGCAGCTCTGGGGGTCTTCTTCCGACTTCGGTGGTCTTTTTCTGACTTCGGGCGCCCCCCTGCCCCAAAGCGCCCACCCCCCCCGTGTTGAGGGCATGCGGCCTGGTACGGTTCAGGAGGGGGGGCGCTCGCTCATCCCCACCTCCTTTCATGACCAGCCGGGCTGCGTGCTCGGATAAGGGTCTGGTATGGATTTTGGGGGGGATTTCTCGGCGTAGGGGGTTCCCCTTAAAATCCATACCAGATCTAAGGGCCTGGTATGCCCCTGGGGGGAACCCACTCCGTTTTTTTATTTAAAATTTGGCTCAGCGTTCCCCCTCATGATTCATACCAGACAGCTATCAGCACTGCCTGTCGCTCATCGCGAAAGGAAAAAATAGTTTTCCTTTCCTGATGAGCGAACCAGCTCTGCGCTGGCTCCCGCGACAGGGCTCGCAGGTGTCAAATCTTGCCGATAACAGCGGCGAGATTGACACAATATCGCAGTCACCTACTGTAGGTATTAGAGTCATGTCTGATGTTGTACAGGTTGCTATAGTAGTCACTAAAGGCGTTCGCTATGTCCTGGGGGTTAGTCAGCTTGTCATTGGAGTGGGGGTGGAATAGGTGGGGTATTCTGGATTTGATTCTTTGCCCTTTGAGGCGTTGCACTAGTCTCTTACTGGTTTTGTTGGATGTGGAGCAAGTGTTGTCTTTGATTTCGCGTTGGATTAATTTGTAGGAATGTAGGAGTAGTGAACGTAAGTCCCTAAAGGTCAGCAGTTTGGCCAGGAGTGTCGGGTTTGGGTCGGTCTTATGTTGGGATTCAAGAGTTGTAATTTGGGAAGTAAGGGTATCTATTTGCTGCATCCTCTTCTTCCTTCATATGAAGCTCAGTTTCATTATAGTACCTCTAATAACTGCTTTGTGCACATTCCACACCATGACGGGGTCCCCCACTGATCCTTTATTTAAGTCGAAGTATTCTTGTAGGTGTTTTTTAATTTCCTGGGAGTAGATGGGGTGTTGCAGAATGTAATTGTTCGCACGCCAGAGGAACGTATTCCGCTGGGGTGCAGTGTCGGTAATGGAAATAGTGATTGGAGCATGGTCTGACCACGTCATGGTGTGGATTACAGATGCACCAATGTTTTGTAGCAACCATTTGTCTGTAAGAAACATATCAATTCTGGAGTATGATTTGTGGTGGGGAGAGAAGTAGGTGTAGTCTTTTTCAGATCCGTGATGGTATCTCCACACATCAAAAACATCATGTGATGTGAGGAGTTGTTTCAGGGGGGATTCTCTTCTTTTTGCTGTTGATGTAGTGTTCACGTGGATGTCTGCTACCATATTAAAGTCTCCGCAGATTAGTTAATGACCATGGCGTACTGTCTGTGCTTTGTTTAGGGCTTTTCTTAGGAAGCTTATCTGTCGGGTATTGGGGGCATATACATTCATTAACGTGTACTTGACCTTGTTGAGAGTGAATATTAGGATGAGGTAACGACCATTGGGGTTGGAGATTTCTTGGAGCAAGTGGAAGTCAAGTCCACTTTTTATTGCTATGAGGACTCCCCTTTTCTTGGAGCTGTAGGTGGCATGATAGACTTGGGGATATTTACTGTTGGTACATAAGGCTGTTGACGTGGAAAGCAGATGAGTCTCTTGGACACATAGGATGTCGCTAGCTAGTTGTACAGCTGTGTGCCAGAGGGAGTGGTTTAGTCCCTTGGCATTAAGGGATAAGATGTTGCACGGCATCATCCGTGGCTAAGAGTGGATGCGGTGCAAGGGGGGAAGTAACACTTAGTAACACAGTTAGTTGCATATTGAGTTAAATGATTAGGTGTCTCCTTTTTGAAGTTGAGTAGCCTCTGAAGAGTCAGTGCTGTGTTGTTGAAGTCCTGGAACAAGAGCTATGAGAGAGATCTGGGGGAAAAGCAACAAGTCAGAAGGCTAAGATAGAAAAAAAAAATAAGAACAAAAACTGTAGTAGTTTTTCTGTTATACGATGGCCTTTCAGTGAAAGGTTTGTGGGGGCATAAGTAACAGGAAGCTAAATGTAGCTGTTGCTACTAGTGGGGGGAAACAGTTAGTAACTAGGAAAACCTGAGGAAATTGCATACGGCAGCGAGGGAGAAATTTTGTAGTGGTTGTGACCCAACAGGATCATGTGATCATTTGGGGTTGGTGAATTCTGGAGCCCTGGTTGGTGCGCCTTTGTTGATGTTTCCTTTGTGGCAGAGGTGGAACTCCTTCTTTCGTTGATTCCAGAATGATGCCCCATTCATGAAGTAGGCGCATGCCTTTCATTAGGTCATTGACAACATGGGTGGTGCCATTTTTTGCGATGAGTAAAGTCACGGGATATCTCCGTTTGTACAGGATTTGAAAAGACCCTTGGTAATGGGGTTCAGTTGTCTCCTTAGTTGTAGTGTGTATTTGGAAAGGTCGGGAAAGATCTGGACTTCTTCATATGGTCTGGGCAGAGGAGCTTTAGACCTGGCTTCTGACATAATTTTTTCTTTGATGTGGAAAAAATGAATTCTCATGAGGACGTCTCTCCGCACTGATGGTGCTAAGTGTGAGGGCTTTTCTATCCTGTGAATTCTGTCTATGATGATGTCTCTGGGAGCCACGTCAGGCAGGATAGTGTGAATGAGGTCTTTGGCATATATTGGAAGGTCTCCCGGGGGCACAGACTCCCCGCAGTTTGACGTTGTTGCATCTGGAGCGGTCTTCTAAATTGGCCAGCTTGGCCCGGACCCAATCTTGCTCCTCTTTGACTTCATCAACTGCATCTATGATGTCATTAACTGTGTGTCAGAGTCCTGGATGTGAGGCCGAATTGCAGAGGGGGCGCCCCTTGCGGCTAAGTGCAGCGTAACCCTGGGGGTGAGACAGGGAGTACGGTGCCCAAAGGTGCACGGGTTGCCAGATCGCTGTTGCTGAGTAGCAGATAGCAGGGAGCTGCTAGGGTGTGCTGGTAAGGTTGAAGGGCAACCGTGCAAGGAGGGATTCCAGGTATGGAGCCGTGGAGCAACCAGGAGCGGAGTCAGAGCCAGGCCAATGGTCATTCAGCACAGGAATCAGTCCAAGGTGAGGTACAGCAGGATAATCAGGAACAGAGAAGGTAGCCGAGCCGGGGGTCAAACACAGGAGGACGATCAAGGTACAAATGCGGAGCCGAAGAATAGTCAGATACAAGCCGGGGTCAATGCAGGCGGAATACTGGAGCAGTCAGGCAAGCCGAGCAGTAACAGGAAGCAGATATCACAACAGGAACCAGGAACACAGGAACAAGGAAAACAGGAAGCTGATGATAATCCAGCAACCAGCATGAACCAGCAGCAGGCTTAAATAGGCAGAAGGGCGCCACCATGAGGAATACTGGCAGAATTACCCGTCCTACGGTTATCACCCTGACAGTGCCCCCCCCCTAGGGGCAGCCTCCGGATGCCCAATCTGGCCCATTTTTCAGGGTATCGGGCTTGAAACCTCTGCAACAGTCTAGGGGCATGAATGTTATCTGCTGGTTCCCAAGAATTATCTTCTACAGAGTAACCTTTCCATTTAACAAGAAATTGAACAGTCCTACCTCTCCGACGGCAGTCCAGAATGGCTTCTACTTCGTATTCTGTTTCATTGTCCACCAAGATTGGAGGGGGCGGAGCTTCTTCTCTCCCTGGAAAAGGACTGGAGACAACAGATTTTAATAAAGAAACATGGAATACTGGGTGGATTTTATAGGAACTTGGTAAAGACAATTCAAATGCCACTGGGTTAATTTCCTTCTTAATTGTGAATGGACCGATAAACCTTGGTCCTAACTTCCGGGAGGGGCAAGGTAGCTTAAGATTTGTTGAGGAAAGCCACACTCTATCTCCAACCTTAAAGACGGGATCTCTCCTCCCCTTGTCATAATGTTTCTTATAATTCTCTTGGGCTTTCTGCATAGTTGCCTGGAGAGTTAGGAAATTAGCCTGAATGGCGTTTATCCTGTCCTGGACTGCGGGGACTGAGGTCTCTGGTGTAACATTAGGCAAGAATGAGGGATGGAAACCGTAGTTGGCCCAGAAAGGTGACTGATTGGTGGAAGCGTGGATTGAGTTGTTGTATGCAAACTCCGCACACGGGAGTAGCAAGGACCAGTCGTCCTGGGAGAAGGAGCAGAAGCAACGTAAGTACTGTTCTAAAGTTTGATTAGTTCTTTCGGTTTGGCCGTTGCTCTGAGGATGGTAAGCTGAAGATAGGCACACTCTAATGGAAAGCGTTTTGCAGAGCTCCTTCCAGAACTTAGAGGTGAATTGCACCCCTCTGTCGGACACAATGTTGCTCGGTAGGCCGTGAAGTCTGACTATCTCCTTTATGAAGATCTTCGCCGTGTCAGCAGCAGATGGTGTACCCATCATGGGCAAGAAATGCGCCATCTTGGACAGGCGGTCAACGACTACCAAGATGGTTGTAAATTTCTCCGAGGGTGGTAACTCTACTATGAAATCCATAGATATTTCTTTCCATGGTTGCTCCGGCACAGGCAATGGGCGTAGTAGACCCCAAGATCTGACGTTAGACCCCTTGTTACGTTGACAAATGGTGCAGGAACTGACATATTCCCTGCAGTCAGGCTTTAGAGTGGGCCACCAAAAAGATCGTTGAACAAGCTCCAAAGTCTTTCGTACCCCGAAGTGACCAGCAAGTTGGTGGTCATGTAAAGTCTTTAGGACCTGGGCTCTGGCTTGTTGCGGAACAAAAATTTTGTTCTGATACCAAAGAAAACCTTCCTGGTTTCTTAAAGACAGTGCTTCTGGTTCAGAGCATTGGGAGGAAGCTTGTTTCAGTGAGGAACTCAGGTCGGTCTGAATCATGAGAAAATTCTGTGGAGATAATATAGTGCTAGGAGTAATTTCTTCGGGAGTGTCAGGAAACATCCGGGACAAGGCATCGGCCTTCCCGTTCTTAGACCCCGGGCGGAAGGATATATGAAAATTTAATCTGGCAAAAAACAAGGCCCATCGAGCTTGTCGGGGTCTCAATCGTTTAGCCGTGCGAAGATACTCCAGGTTTCTGTGATCCGTGAATATCATGATGGGATGCTGAGCACCTTCAAGGAGGTACCGCCATTCTTCCAGGGCAGTTTTAATAGCCAAGAGCTCTCGATCTCCCACATCATAATTCCTTTCAGACGGACTCATCTTCCGCGAGGAGAAGGCCACAGGATGGAGTAACGACTTAGAACCCTGACGTTGGGATAAGACTGCTCCTGTGGCAACTTCAGAGGCGTCAACCTCTAAGATGTAAGGGAGGGCCGGATCAGGATGTTGCAGGATAGGTGCGGAGGTAAAGAGGGATTTGAGCTTATCAAAAGCTGATTGGGCTTCTGAAGACCACAGGAACCGAGTATGTAAACGGGTAACTTGGGTGATTGGTGAGATGATGGAGGAAAAGTTCTTTATAAACCTCCTATAAAAGTTTGCAAACCCCACAAATCTTTGTACTCCCTTTTTATCCAATGGAGTTGGCCAGTCCAAGATTGCCTGTACCTTTTGCGGGTCCATGGCAACACCACCAGTTGAGATAATTAGCCCCAGGAATTGTATTGACTCTTTTTCGAAATCACACTTCTCTGCTTTTACATAGAGTTTGTGCTTACGTAGAGTGTGCAGAACTGTCCTTACATGTGTACGATGGAGCTCCAGGGTGGTTGAAAATATCAGGATATCATCCAGGTAGATGATGACGAAGTAATCCAGAAATTCTCGAAAGATATCGTTTACAAAATGTTGGAATGTAGCCGGGGCGTTGCACAATCCAAATGGCATCACTAAGTACTCGAAATGTCCAAAGCGAGTTCTAAATGCTGTCTTCCATTCGTCACCCTCTCGGATGCGAACGAGATTGTAGGCTCCTCGAAGGTCAAGCTTAGTAAATATTCGGGCAGTACGGAGTCTCTGGAAAAGTTCCGGAACTAGAGGAAGAGGGTAACGGTTTTTTATAGTGATTTTATTGAGCTCCCTGTAATCCACACATGGTCTTAGGGATTTGTCCCTTTTTTCGACAAAAAAGATTCCGGCTCCAGCAGGAGAAGAGGAGGAACGGATGAAGCCTTTCTCCAGGTTTTCATCAATGTATTGTCGCAATGTTCCTAGTTCCACCTCCGAGAGGGGGAATATGCGACCGAATGGGATTTCGGCTCCTGGGAGTAATTCAATTGGACAATCGTATGACCGGTGTGGTGGCAGGACATCAGCCTTTTTCTTGTCAAAGACATCTGCAAACTCCTGGTAGGCCGGTGGAATACTCTGGTTGTTGACAGGTACAGGTTGGACTGACAGGCAACTGGCTACATTACTGGTTTCAGGGGCAAGACAGTGCTGTAGGCAATAAGGTGAAGTGAATGAAATTTCTTTCCTGATCCAGTTGATCTGGGGGTTGTGGGCTTGGAGCCATGGGGTACCCAAGATGACGGGGAACATAGGTGAGCTTAGAATGTCGAAACGTATGAATTCCTGATGACCATCAGGAGTAGTAACCAAAAGAGGAGTGGTCTCTTGTGTCACAGGACCGGAACTAGGCAGGGTGCCATCAGCCAGGAGAACTTCCAATCTACGGTTCTTGGGAAGAAGGGCCAGACCGAGCTTTAGTGCTAAGTCCAAGTCCAAGAAACAACTGCATGCCCCGGAGTCGACTATGGCCTGAAGCTGAACCCCCTTGTCGGCCAACTGTAGCGTGATGGAAAGGATAAGGTGAGAAGTGGAAGTTCCGGACATCTGGAAGTACACTGGAGAGTTCTTGGGTACCTTGCTGGGCCTTATGGGGCAGTTGCTCAGGAAATGTCCGTTTCGGCCACAATAGAGACAGAGATTGGCTTGACGCCGACGCTGCTTTTCCTCAGGAGTCAGTGCGGATCGCACCAAACCAACAGGCATAGCGCCGATCTCTGGTCCCTGCACCTTGGGAGTCTGAGAACGTTCAGCCTGGCGCTCCCGAAGGCGTCTATCCAACTGGATGGATAGTTGAATGAGCCCCTCGAGGGTAGCAGGGATGCCGACCCTGGCCAACTCGTCCTTAAGGGATTCAGAAAGCCCCAGGCGAAACTGGTATTTTAACGCAGCCTCATTCCAGTCTGTATCGGCAGACCACCGGCGGAAGTCCACAGCATAGTCTTCCACCGGGCGCCGTTTCTGTTGAAGAGAATGCAGAGCGGCCTCAGCGGTGGCTGTACGCTGGGGGTCATCATACAATTGCGACAGGGCCGTAAAGAACGTTTCCACTGAACTAGTAGCTGGGTCCTTCTGTTCCCATAACCTGTGGGCCCATGCCTGGGGTTCATTGGTCAGCAGGGAGATAAGAAAGCCAACTTTGACAGTCTCAGTGGAAAAGGTACGGGGTTGCAGAGCCAGATATAACAGGCAGGCATTCTTGAAGGATCTGAATTTCTGCCGGTCTCCAGAGAAACGTTCAGGGGTAGGTACCCGCGGTTCTGGGGGCAAAGTCAGTACCGAAGAGGCCGTAGCAGGGAGATTGGTGGAGGAGGAACCAGGATCCAAAAAGGCAGATGGTAGCATAAAATGTTGGAGTTTTCCTTCTAATTGAAGGTATCTTTCCTGAAGAACTTGGACCACTCGTGTAAGGGTAGCGGCCTGTTGGCATAAAGTCTCTATTGGGGACGCACCTCTGCCGGCCTCAGTCATGGCTGGATTATACTGTCAGAGTCCTGGATGTGAGGCCGAATTGCAGAGGGGGCGCCCCTTGCGGCTAAGTGCAGCGTAACCCTGGCGGTGAGACAGGGAGTACGGTGCCCAAAGGTGCACGGGTTGCCAGATCGCTGTTGCTGAGTAGCAGATAGCAGGGAGCTGCTAGGGTGCGCTGGTAAGGTTGAAGGGCAACCGTGCAAGGAGGGATTCCAGGTATGGAGCCGTGGAGCAACCAGGAGCGGAGTCAGAGCCAGGCCAATGGTCATTCAGCACAGGAATCAGTCCAAGGTGAGGTACAGCAGGATAATCAGGAACAGAGAAGGTAGCCGAGCCGGGGGTCAAACACAGGAGGACGATCAAGGTACAAATGCGGAGCTGAAGAATAGTCAGATACAAGCCGGGGTCAATGCAGGCGGAATACTGGAGCAGTCAGGCAAGCCGAGTAGTAACAGGAAGCAGATATCACAACAGGAACCAGGAACACAGGAACAAGGAAAACAGGAAGCTGATGATAATCCAGCAACCAGCATGAACCAGCAGCAGGCTTAAATAGGCAGAAGGGCGCCACCATGAGGAATACTGGCAGAATTACCCGTCCTACGGTTATCACCCTGACAGTGTGGTTGAGCAGTCTGTCATTCCCAGTTCAATGGTAGAAATTCTGTTACTCATGAAGTGCATGTCTGTGGAGATCTTATTTAACAGGGATAATAGGTCAGTCATCAGAGATGTTTGCAGGGATATGAGCATTTTTTTTAAAGTAGTGCCTATGACCGGTTGTCCCGTGGTGGGAAAGGATGCCATAGAATTATGCAGGGCCTGGTTGGACTGGAGTGGATTGAAGGCCTGGGCCTGGGTCTCTATCCTGGCGTGAGGTGGCCGCAGATGCGGTCCATCCATCCGCATCCGAGCTTTGGCTGGGCTGGAGGTAAGGGGGTCAGAGCCTGGGTCTTGTATAGGGGATAGAGGCAGTGGAGCTGTGCACATTTCAGTGTGGATGGCATCCGGGAGGTCTGTGTAAGCCTCCCGTGGCTCTCTCAGGCCGCCGGCGCCATCTTGGATCTCACTGACCTTGTCCAAAGGAAACATGAGCATGGCGAGTGTCTTGAGGCTGTGTTCTCCCATCCATTTACGGGATATTGTTGGGCAGCACTTGAGGAATCTGTGGAGCGATTTTGGGCTCGATCTAGCGTCCCTGTCGGGTCTGATGTGCTACGGTATTCTCCCTCGCTGTGGAGCTGTGAGATCAGGCGGCCATCTCCAGCACCGGCTAGCCACTCCCCTCGTAGCTGATGACTTTTAATAAACACACACTCCCCTGTCCCACGGTCCAACAATGCGGCCGCCCAAACCCCCATCTCTCTCTCTTGTATCTCCCGGGCATTGCAAATGTGGGCACCCAGCAGTGACAGCTTGCAGCTTCACACCTGGGTGCACACCGCACATGCATGAGTCGCGCTGCGCCTCCTCAGTGGCTGGGCAATCTTCTGGGACTTGTCATGTGTCCCAGAAGATTGCAGGGAGTGAGGGAGGGGGAGATACGAACATCCACTTGGGCCACCTAGGCAGTTCGTGCAGAAGTTCGCCTCTCCCTCCCTGCAAGTGGGGGCAGATACCTGTAAAAACTTGGTACCTGTCCCCCCCCCCAAAAAAATTACATGACAAATGTAGCATAGAAGGGGGTAAGGAGTGCTTAAAGCAGAACTTCCACTTTTGGGTGGAACTCCGCTTTAACATCATTGATTTTGTTTGGCTGTTAGTTAGTGTTTAGAAAAAGATAGAAGGGTTCAAGTGATTCCGTGAAGATAGGTTTATTACTACAAGCTTCACACCCAGAGCAGTGGATGAATAGGACCTAAAGTACTTAGGATACATTATATCCTAAATATAGCACAATTTGCGCAACCAAAAAAACTTTACAACTCACAATCCCTGTGCTTAGTGCACATAATATTTAAACCCACGTTATTCCTCATATATTTAATATATCTCTCTATTTGTATAAAATGTGTCACATATGTGTCTCATAAAATGTGTCTAAAATCAGCCTAATTGAATATATCCAAAAACAATAGCAATGATGAAAGTCTCTCAATAAAGTCTACAAAGAAATGTTGTTTTTCTCCTTTGTCTCCAAAAATTATCATCAATGCAGTGGATCCATTCCAAATCATTCGTATGCCCCACACCAGTGCTCTCCTATCTCACTCACCATAGTTGATTGACCCTCAGCTTAGTAAGGTCTGCACACACGTGTTTTATATATAAGAAAGAACTCCTTGCTCCACATAAATCTCCACATCCCCCAGGAATACTGAAAAGTGTTCCATATAGTGTTTTACAATTTAAAACCATTTATTAAAAGGATATAGAATTATATACAGCACTCTTATATACTTATATACTCTAATAAAATTATATCACTCACATAATCAAGTGGAGAATCAGCACTCAATATACCACTTTACATATCTCCACCTTCCACGTGCACTACCCGGTCATAGAAACTCTATTCTGGTTTAGTCATACATTGACTCATTGATATGTGCCCCACTACCCTGCATTTAGAAATCGCAGCTGCTGCTGTGCGTTTTAGGTCAGCTGTTCCAAAATTTGGTCCCAGCAATTCCAAGAGACTGCGTTCCTTTGTGCACCAGCTCCTGCTGACGTGTTTCACCATATAATCTATAGTTTCCATAAAATATACATACTGTATTTACCAATTAAACATACTTAACATTGATTAAAATTGTAATTTTTTTGTCCCGTTTGATAAAAATATCATTCATATAATTTTCAGGTTCTCTCATTTGCAACTATTAAAACACTATATCTGGATTTAAACAAATGACTGATATAATTATATCAAAAGCAGAGACCAAATACATTTATAAAATTCAGATTACCTAGCAGTTTAAATTTGGATATAGATCTTAATTGTTTTATTAGTGACAAATAAGGGTAATGTGATTTGTATTTAGGATATAACAAGGCGGGTAGTGTAATATTGTACTAATCAGAGCAGCCTTTAGTTGTTGGAACATGGGGTTTAGCGTAATTTTTTTTTATTAATTATTAACATAGGATATACAGGTATATGTAAAAGCTGAAGATTGACTACTGCGTGAGTAACTAAAGTGGGATACATATCACTATTTTATTGCTGAGCAAACTATCAAACTTGTTTTACTTCACTACAAAAATAGCAATAAAATTGCAAGGTATTGACATGGTTGCATTGCACTGGTCTTAAGGGAAAAGCTGTCAAAGTATACATTTACTATACCAGGAACTTTAAAAATATGGTAATATTTCGAACATTTTCTCTTTTACTATGTGATATAGAAAGGGATTTATTATGTTAAAATTTCCCTATGGCTGGAGGGCTATTCTGAATCATCTTCATTATCACTGGTTCCCCCGTACATGGTGTGCTGATTGGGGAAACTAATATGCAATTTATTTCTAATATTTGCTACCTTGCCCCAGTGAATTGGTAAGGGGATCTATTTGACTTTAATATGGTAAAAAGTAAAAATACGTTCACATAACTTTATTAGAAACAAAGACAAAGAATTCATGTTAAACTGGGAAGAGTTTATTAGTTTTTTTTTCATTCAGCCATCCACACAAACAAAGTGGATAGAAGAATCCCCCTTGCTGGGACATTTTGGCAACCCCTGCTCTCAGAATGCACTGATCAGTACCTGCAGCTGCTGATCAAAAAAAGTGTGTTTTCCATTCAACAGAAGTTAATCTATCAACTGGCAAATGGGGAGGGCCACATACTGTACAGACATACAGTCCCAGCTGAACCTGCTGGATTTCAATCTGTCTATGCCCAGATTTAAGCAGGCAGCTTAAAAGATAATAGAAACTATTTACAGGAAACAATACAATACAAGTTGGAATAAAGACAATAAGTAACATAAAGATAAACAGGAAGAAATGTGAAAAAACACTTAAAGTTAGCCTGGTTTTGGTTTCCAGCAAGTCCAATCTGAAGACCAGTCTGATGATCAGCTCCCATGAATGAACCTTAGCAATCCTGGTTTCTGTGGAAAGTTAAGAACTCCTAGCTGTCAATCTCATCAATGTTTTGGCCCCTCTGGAGGGTGTCATTGAGCCAATCCTCACCCAATTAAGAGAACCGAGTGCTAAAGCATTTATGATATTTCATTGCGTTAATATTTTCAAATGACTATGTTTTACAATCCAACAACCAGCATATTATTAAATCGAATTCATTCATGATTCCTTTTTCTTTTTTAATCCTTAGCTGGTGATTTTTTTAACAGGTAATCCTTACAATCTATGCACGGCTGTAGGTTCTGTTGTATTCCATGTGTTGTTCACAATATGCTTGCACCCTTGATGTTCGAGACAATATTTTTGGCTATGTTGATGGTCAGTCAGTGATTCCTTAGGTGTTTCTCAATGTGATTGAGCCACGTTTTCTTCAGTGCTGCTTTTTGAACAATACCAGTGAACAGGACTTTCTCACTAGAGGAGTATATATGGCAGCCAACAGGTGTGCAGTATGCAGATGTGGCAAAACCATAGCAGTCTGTGTTTTTAGTGTGAGCTTTGACTAAATGTTGATGGTCAAAGCTTGGTTGAATTGCCTCTTTCTGATGATGATCAAAAAGAGTGACGCCCAAAATCTGTCTCAGGCACAGAACAATACTTCAGTATAAATGATACACCAGATGTGACAAAGGCGACAATCTGGGAAGCGCATAAAGCCTATATCAGGGGAAAGTTGATTTCAATAAGAGCAGGTAAAAAAAGAAAGAGAAATGACTTTGAAAAAAGTAATAAAAGAATTATATGAACTGGAACAAAAGCATAAAACACAACTAGATAAGGCAACACATCAGAAGGTCATCATAAAAAGGGGTCAGTTAAGTGATCTGATGGAACAAGAAACTAGAAAAGTATTCAAAGGTATTCAAAAATGTAGCAAAGGAAAGATATAAGTGGGGAAATAAGCCCGGGAAATATTTAGCAAAAATTTCTAAGGAGAAAAAGACTCAAAATTATATAGAAAAAATGAAATATTATAAAAGATTTAAAAAACAACTAGTCCCAGTACTATGTGACTATTTCAATAAATTAGGAATAAATGAAGAAATAAGAAGAGAATCCCTCCTAGCTAATATCTCAATAATATCCAAAGTGGAAAAAGATAAAACTCTATGCTCCAATTATAGGCCTATAGCGTTGTTAAATGCAGCTATAAAGTTATACGCAAAAATACTAGCAACAAGACTTAAAAATCACATGCCAGAGCTAATAAACGTAGATCAAGTAGGTTTTGTTCCCAGAAGGGAGGGAAGAGATAACACTATAAGAACACTACTAATAATGAATAAATACAAGGAGAAGAAATCCCCAATGCTACTCATTTCGATAGATGCAGAAAAAGCATTCGACCGAGTAGATTGGGGATTCATGATGGAAGCACTCCAAAGTATAGGACTAGGACCAAGAGTAATAAAATGGATCAACAACTTATATAGACACTAGGGATGAGCCGAACACCCCCCAGCACTAGACCCTGTAAACGGACCGAAAATTTGCACGAACGTTAGAACCCCATTGACGTCTATGGGACTCGAACGTTCGAAATCAAAAGTGCTCATTTCAAAGGCTAATTTGCATGGTATTGTCCTAAAAAGGGTTTGGGGACCTGGGTCCTGGCCCAGGGGACATGTATCAATGCAAAAAAAAGTTTTAAAAACTAATGTTTTTTCGGGAGCAGTGATTTTAATGATGCTTAAAGTAAAAAAAAAAAATGAAATATTCCTTTAAATATCATACCTGGGGGGTGTCTATAGTATGCCTGTAAAATGGCGTGTGTTTCCTTTGCTTAGAACAGTCCCTGCACAAAATGACATTTTTAAAGGAATAAAAGTCATTTAAAACTGCTTGCGGCTTTAATGTAATGTCGGGTCCCGGCAATATGGATGAAAATCAGTGAGACAAACGGCATGGGTACCCCCCAGTCCATTACCAGGCCCTTTGGGTCTTGTATGGATATTAAGGGGAACCCCGCACCCAAATTAAAAAAGGAGAGGTGTGGGGCCCCTCTAAACAGCAGTATACAGGTGGTGCAAACAAGACAGGGACTGTAGGTTTGTTGTTAAGTAGAATCTGTTTGTAGTTTTTGAACTGGTACATTTTGTAAGTGTTTAGCTCCGGCCAAAAAATCTATTTTAAGCTTTTTGGAAAACATAGGGAAGGGTTATCACCCCTGTGACATTTGTTTTGCTGTCTTTGCTCCTCTTCAGAAAATTTCACCTCACTTTTTGTCCCAATGACAAACGTTTTTTGAAAATTTGGGGTTTTTAGTGAAACAAGGATTGGTGATAAAGCATTAGTGTAAAGGAGAAAAGTTTTTTTCCCATATTAACTCTTACAGGAGAGAATTTCCCTTCCTAGGGGTAGATTTCTTCTCACTTCCTGTTGTCTCCTTCCATTTGCAAGTAGGAGTCGTTTGTAAGTTGGATGTTTGAAAGTAGGGGCCTGCCCTATATACTCAGCAGAAATTTGGGCCTTAGGTTTTGTTGTGGCCACAACACTGTAAGCTCTCACAGGGTCCTGCTGTGAAATATTAGATCAAGAACTGTAATTACATGCCCCTGTTGAACAGGGGCAGAAAAATTGGGCCTTTGGTGGTGGTGGTGGTGCTGATGCCACAACACTGTAAGTCCTCACAGTTACTCTTGGTGGGCGCAGAAACAGGCCCTGCTGTGAAATATTAGATCAAGAATTCTAATTACATGTCCCTGTTGAACAGGGGCTGAAAAATAGGGCCTTAGGCACTGGTACTGGTGCCACAACACTGCAACCCCTCACAGATACTCTAGTTGGAGCGCAGGAACTAGCCCTGCTGCAAAGAATTGCATCAAAAATTGTAATTACACGGGGGCTGAAAAATTGGGCCTTAGGCACTGGTGCTGGTGCCACAACACTGCAACCCCTCACAGATACTATAGTTGGAGCGCAGGAACTAGCCCTGCTGCAAAGAATTGCATCAAAAATTGTAATTACACGCCCCTGTTAGGCAGGGGCTGAAAAATTGTGCCTTACGCACTAGTGCTGGTGCCACAACACTGCAACCCCTCACAGATACTCTAGTTGGAGCGCAGGAACTAGCCCTGCTTCAAAGAATTGCATCAAAAATTGTAATTACACTCCCCTGTTAAACAGGGGCTGAAAAATTGGGCCTTAGGCACTGGTGCTGGTGCCACAACACTGCAACCCCTCACAGATACTCTAGTTGGAGCGCAGGAACAAGCCCTGCTGCAAAGAATTGCATCAAAAATTGTAATTACATGCCCCTGTTAAATAGGGGCTGAAAAATTGGGCCTTAGGCACTGGTGGAGGCGCCCAGAACCAAAAATGTTCTTACAAGATATCAGCATGATCATTGAGGAGGAAGAGGATAATTACTCAGCATAACAGGATAGTCACTCAGCATCAGCATAGGCAGTCTTTAAAGGGATCTAACATTTCAAAAAAAACTATTCGGTTACATCAGCATCAGGTGCTTGGTAGCTGGTGGGGATCCAAGACTGATTCATTTTTATGAAGGTCAGTCGATCGACTGAGTCGGTGGACAGACGCACCCTGTGATCGGTTACAAAGCCTCCAGCAGCACTGAATGTGCGTTCCGAAAGAACGCTGGATGCAGGACAGGCCAGTAGCTCAATTGCATACTGTGCAAGCTCTGGCCAGTGATCCATCCTCAAGACCTAGCAACCCAGAGGATTTTCGGTGGGAAAGGTGCCCAAGTCAGATCTTGCCCCTAGGTATTCCTGCACCATGTAAAACAGATACTGGCGATGGTTGCTGGAACCGATCATACCTTGGGGCTGCAGACTAAAAAATTGTCTGAACGCATCGGTCAGACGGCCACCTTCTCCACCGCTCCTTCTTTGACTGACTAAAGCCTCAGCAACACGTTGTCCAGAAACAGGAGTTTGTAACCTCCCAGTCTCTGGGAACGCGTTGCACAGACCTTTCTGCAAGGCCTCCCGAAGATGTTTAATCCTCTGCTCCCTCTGCGACGGCAAAATAAGGTCCGAAACCTTACCCTTGTAACGTGGATCAAGGAGGGTTGCCAGCCAGTATTGTTCCTTCTCCTTGATACCACGAATACGAGGATCCTTCGGCAGGCTTTGCAGGTTCAGGGAGGCCATGCAGCATAGGTTGGATGAGGCATTCGGTCTGGAGTCCTCTGGGTCACTAAGGACGACATGATCCGCAGCCACCTCCTCCCAGCCACGTACAAGTCCATGTGTTTCTTGGGACTGTAAATGATCCCTTAAAGACCGCTGCTGATGCTGAGTGCCAGGCTCCACCTCCATACTGACACAATCCTCCTCTTCCTGTGTGATCGGCGGGCACGCAGGAACACTGTCTGGATAAAGGGGGCCTTGAGAGCTAAGAAAGTCCTCCTCTTCCTGCCTCTGTTCTGCCTCAAGTGCCCTGTCCATTATTCCACGCAGCGTGTGCTCCAACAGGTGGACAAGAGGGACAATGTCACTGATACGTGCACTGTCACTGCTCACCATCCTCGTGGCCTCCTCAAATGATGACAGGACAGTGCATGCATCCCTGATCATGGCCCACTGGCTTGGGGAAAAAAACCAAGCTCCCCTGACCCTGTCCTGGTGCCATAGTCACACAGGTACTCATTGATGGCCCTCTGCTGCATGTGCAGCCGCTGCAGCATGGCCAACGTTGAGTTCCACCTGGTGGGCATGTCACAGATTAGGTGGTTTTTGGGCAGGTTAAATTCCTTTTGGAGGTCTGCCAGCCGAGCACTGGCATTATATGACCGGCGGAAATGCACACAGACTTTCCTGGCCTGCCTCAGGACATCCTGTATGCCCGGGTACCTGCCCAAGAACCGCAGCACCACCAAGTTAAGGACGTGAGCCAAACAGGGCACATGGGTCATTTGTCCCTGTCAGAGGGCAGAGAGGAGGTTGGTGCCCATGTCACAAACCACCATTCCTGCCTTAAGTTGGCGTGGCGTCAACCACCTCTGAACCTGCCCCTGCAGAGCTGACAGAACCTCTGCCCCATTGTGGCTCCTGTCCCCCAAGCACACCATCTCAAGCACCGCATGGCATCTTTTGGCCTGCGTACTTGCGTAGCCCCTTGAACGCCTACGGAGCACCGCTGGTTCTGAGGCCAAAGCACAGGAAGAGGCCATGGAGGAAGAAGAAGAGGAGGGGGTGGAGGAGAGAGGTGTGTCAGAATCACTAGTAGTGGCATTTTGGAGGCGTGGTGACGGAACAACCTCCAACACTACTGCACCTTGTCCTGCATCCTTCCCAGCTGCCAGAAGAGTCACCCAATGCACCGTGAAACTTAAGTAACGTCCCTGTCCATACCTGCTGGACCATGAGTCAGAGGTAATGTGCACCTTACCGCTGACCGCCCTGTCCAGCGAGGACAAGACAAGACATTGCCTTCCACATGCCGGTAGAGAGCCGGAATCACCTTCCATGAGAAAAAGTGGCGTTTGGGTACCTGCCACTGAGGAACCTCACCTTCCACAAACTCAAGTGCTAGCAATTTTGCCAAGCTAGCATTCAACCGCTGGGCATGTGGATGGCTGGGAGCGAACTTCTTTTTGCGGTGCAGTAGCTGGGGCAGGGAAATTTGCCTGGTACAATCTGACATCGGTGTACTTGGCTGTGACACACCTAATTCTACACCTTCATTCCTCTCAGTGCAGGTCTCAGAGAGGACTGAAGGTATAGTGGGGTTGGAGATCCCAGCTGATGAGGAGTAAGGAGAGGTCCTCTTTGTTTTTTGGTGTGGGTCTTTTAGGTACGCTTGCCAATGAATTGCATGGCAGGTCAACATATGTCTGTTCAAGCATGTGGTGCCCAAGTGGGAGATGTTTTGGGCATGCGAGATACACTTGAGACATATGTTGCAAATAGCAGCGGTGCCATCTGATGCACTCGTCTCAAAAAAGGCCCACACCAAAGAACTTTTGGAATAACGCACAGAGACAGCAGCGCCCTGCACATGCGGAGCTCTGAGGTGTGATGCCTTTAGTGTGCTGCCCTTAGGCTGGCCCCTGGAGGGCATCCTGCCTCGTCAGTGATGTGCCTCTTCCTCCTCCTCCTCTCCCTCCTCCTCCTCTCTCCTATCAGGCACCCACGTTGAGTCAGTGACCTCATCATCCCCTCCCTCCTCATCACTGGAGAAAACCTGGCAGTATGCTGCAGCAGGGGGAACATGACTGCCAGATTGTTGTCCTTCTTGGGCACCCCCTCTGTCCATGCTCATGTTACTGCCTTCATCTAGCTCAGTGTCATCATCAGAGCTTTCTAAACGCTTGGCATCCTCCTGGAGCATGTACCCAACACTGTGGTCAAACAGTTTGAGGGACTCCTCAGGAGGACATGATGGGGCTAGGGAAGGAGCCACTGATGCCATTGAGCCGAGGGAAGAGGCCAGTTTGGCAGCTGCTTTGCCAGACAAAGTACCCTGAGCATGGGTGAGAGAGGATGAGGAGGATGAGGACGGCTTGGTCATCCACTCGACCAAGTCTTCCGCATGTTGCACGGCCAGCTGCCGAAAAAAAAGGCCAAGCGTGTCCCACGGCCACGTGCTGATGAGGATGCACTGTGTCCATGACCAGCAATGCTGCCTCTGGACACAGAGCCTGCTTGCCCTCTTTTAGTGGCTTGTGACTGTCTGCCTCTCCTTGTCGGCCTTCCAGACATACTAATGGCCTGCAGTGAGATGTAGCTGCACTAAGCTTGGATATATATATATATATATATATATATATATATATATATATATATATATATATACTGATAGTGCAGCTAGCAAAATCAACTGCCTGCCTGTAGTATTATTAGTATGAGAACACCACCAATCTTTTACAGCTAGCTTTAGCTGAACACTGTGCAGAGGTCGCACTACACTAACTTGTAGCTCTAGCTGAATACTGTGCAGAGGACGCACTACACTAACGTTTAATTAATGTAGCTGCCTGCGGTAGTGATAGGATCAGGAAAACACCACCAACCTTCTACAGGTAGCTTTAGCTGAACACTGTGCAGAGGTTGCACTACACTAACATGTAAATAATGTGGCTGCCTGCGGTAGTGATAGGATCAGGAAAACAACACCAACCTTCTACAGGTAGCTTTAGCTGAACACTGTGCAGAGGTCGCACTACACTAACTTGTAGCTTTAGCTGAACACTTTGCAAAGGTCGAACTACACTAACGTGTAAATAATGTAGCTGCCTTCAGTAGTGATAGGATCAGGAAAACAACACCAACCTTCTACAGGTAGCTTTAGCTGAACACTGTGCAGAGGTCGCACTACACTAATGTGTAAATAATGTAGCTGCCTGTGGTAGTGATAGGATCAGGAAAACACCACCAACCTTCTACAGGTAGCTTTAGTTGAACACTGTACAGAGGTCGCAATATACTAACGTGTAAATAATGTAGCTGCCTGCGATAGTGATAGGATCAGGAAAACAACAACATCCTTCTACAGGTAGCTTTAGCTGAACACTGTGCAGAGGTCGCACTACACTAACATGTAAATAATGTAGCTGCCTGCGGTAGTGATAGGATCAGGAAAACACCACCAACCTTCTTCAGGTAGCTTTAGCTAAACACTGTGCAGAGGTCGCACTACACTAACTTGTAGCTTTAGCTGAACACTGTGCAGAGGATGCACTACACTAACGTTTAAATAATGTAGCTGCCTGCGGTAGTGATAGGATCAGGAAAACACCACCAACCTTCTACAGGTAACTTTAGCTGAACACTGTGCAGAGGTCGCACTACACTAACGTGTAAATAATGTGGCTGCCTGCGGTAGTGATAGGATCAGGAAAACAACACCAACCTTCTACAGGTAGCTTTAGCTGAACACTGTGCAGAGGTCGCTCTACACTAACTTGTAGCTTTAGCTGAACACTGTGCAGAGGTCGAACTACACTAACATGTAAATAATGTTGCTGCCTTCGGTAGTGATAGGATCAGGAAAACAACACCAACCTTCTACAGGTAGCTTTAGCTGAACACTGTGCAGAGGTCGCACTACACTAACTTGTAAATAATGTAGCTGTCTGCAGTAGTGATAGGATCAGGAAAACAACACCAACCTTCTACAGGTAGCTTTAGCTGAACACTGTGCAGAGGTCGCACTACACTAACATTTAAATAATGTAGCTGCCTGCGGTAGTGATAGGATCAGGAAAACAACACCAATCTTCTACATGTAGCTTTAGCTAAACACTGTGCAGAGGTTGCACTACACTAACTTGTAGCTTTAGCAGAACACTGTGCAGAGGTCGTGCTACACTAACTTGGAGCTTTAGCTGAACACTGTGCAGAGGTCGCACTACACTAACTTATAGCTTTAGCTGAACACTGTGCAGAGGTCGCACTACACTAACTTGGAGCTTTGGCTGAACACTGTGCAGAGGTCGCACTACACTAACGTGTAAATAATGTAGCTGCCTGTGGTAGTGATAGGATCAGGAAAACACCACCAACCTTCTACAGGTAGCTTTAGCTGAACACTGTGCAGAGGTTGCACAACACTAACGTGTAAATAATGTAGCTGCCTGCGGTAGTGATAGGATCAGGAAAACACCACCAACCTTCTACAGGTAGCTTTAGCTGAACACTGTACAGAGGTCGCACTACACTAATTCGTAGCTTTAGCTGAACACTGTGCAGAGGACGCACTACACTAATGTTTAAATAATGTAGCTGCCTGCGGTAGTGATAGGATCAGGAAAACACCACCAACCTTCTACAGGTAGCTTTAGCTGAACACTGTGCAGAGGTCGCACTACACTAACTTGTAGCTTTAGCTGAACACTGTGCAGAGGTCGCACTACACTAACATTTAGCTTTAGCTGAACACTGTGCAGAGGTCGCACTACACTAAAAAATAATGTAGCTGCTGCGGTAGTGATAGGATCAGAAAAACACCACCAATCTTCTACAGGTAGCTTTAGGTGCACACTGTGCAGAAGACGCACTACACTAACTGTAAATACTGTAGCTAATAGGACTCATAGGATGAGAAGAACACCAGCAATGTTCTTCAAATACTGTAACAACACCTGCCTGCCTGTCAGTAGGAAGATAATAACAGGAACGGATCTAGCTAAACTGAATACAGTATATATATATATATATATATATATATATATACACAACACCTGGGATGCATAAATATACACAATACACTGTAAGTGCAGCTAACTGACTGACTGTCCTGCCTAGTCTATCTAACTTAAATCAAATGACACTGTCTCTCTGTCTCTGTCTCTCAACGCCGGAACACACTACACAGGGCCGACCTGCAGGTGGCTTAATATAGTGTGGGACATGTACTAAACCCCTGAGCCATAATTGGCCAAAGCCACCCTGGCTTTGGCCAATTACAGCTCTCTGTACAGACGGAGCTGTGATTGGCTAAGCAATCATCAGCCAGCAATGCTCTGCGATGCTGCAGTGAACTATGGGCCTGACCCGCCACTTGAATTTGGCCCATATCGTTCGCAATTCGGCGAACGATCGAACAGACGATGTTCGAGTCGAACATGGGCTCGACTGGAACATGAAGCTGTAGGGTGTCTATTAGGGATGAGCTTCATGTTCCAGTCGAACCCATGTTCGACTCGAACATCGTAGACACCCTACAGCTAGGATTAAGATTAATGGAACTATGTCGCCAATCTTTGATATGTTCAATAGAACAAGACAAGGTTGCCCACTCTTGCCACTCCTGTATCTGATTGCATTAGAACCATTATTAATAAAAATAAGAAACAATGCAGACATAGGAGGGGTCAGAGTGGGGGATGGAGAGCATAAAGTAGCAGCGTATGCAGACGGCATACTTCTTTATATGACTAAACCTAGATTATCTCTTCCCAACCTAATAAAAGTACTGAAAGAATATGGCAATCTAACGAACTTTAAGATCAACCCCATAAAAACAGTAATACTGGATATAGGAGTAGATAAAAATGAAAGGGAACTATTACAACAAGAATTTCCTTTTACTTTGGAAAAAGAAGAACTAACATACCTAGGAATTAAAATAACACCTACCCTAGAGAAACTATTTCAAGCTAACTATATTCCATTATTGAACAAAATAAAAACAGATTTAAAAAAAATATCAAAGAGACCTATCTCTTGGATGGGAAGGATAAATATTCTAAAAATGGTGATCCTGCCAAAAATATTATATAAATTTCAAATGCCACCAATAGAAATACCACAAGGCTTTTTTAAAGTAATAAAAACAATAGTATCAAAATATTTATGGCAGAATAAAAAACCTAGAGTAAAAAACACCCTTCTAACAAGGAAAAAAATAAATGGAGGATTAGCAGTTCCAGGCATAGAAAGATACTATAAAGCGATTGTACTGATAGAATGGGCAAATATAAACACTAAATAAAGATGGGTGAAAATAGAAGATACACTAAATACTTCACAATTAAAAAAAAACATTTGGTACTCATCGAAATTAAGAACACATAGTAGAGACACACATGAATTAAATAAAAATGTATTCAAAATATGGGACACATTATATAGAAAAGAAAAATGGAAATATAATACCCCTTTAATTTCATTAGCGGGCACAAATTTTTTTATTCCAGGAAATGAGACACGATTAGGGAAACAATTAGGACAAGCTCAACTAAAAGATATAACCATGCAAGGTAAAATTAGGACAAAACAAGATTTAATAATGGCACATGGGTGGCACTATGTTAATGACTGGGAATATTTGCAATTAAAACATCTTGTGGATACAATCCCTCAACCAATTAGGTCTGAGAAAATGTTAACCCCATCTGAAAAACTTTGTAATATAAAAACATCATTAAAAAACGGAATATCCCAAATGTATAGAATATTAACTGAGCTAGAACAAAAGTGGACCTCACCCTTTATTAGAAAATGGGAACAAGACATGGGTATGAAATTAGAGGAGGCACAAATGATAAAAATAGTACATAACTACGCATCTGACATGTCTACTGTAGAAGCAAGCTATAAATGTATGGTACGATGACATTTGACACCAGAGAGAATCAATACATTCCAACTAAACAAGTCCCGACAGTGCTGGAGGAATTGTGGTCAAATAGGAACGACTTTTCACGTATGGAGGGAATGCCTGAAAATAAAAGAGTATTGGCAAGAAATTCTAGAATATACTGAGGAGATAACCGCAAAATCCATGGAACTGTTTGTTCCATGGGACAAACAAAACAATAAAGCAATATAAGAAAAGTCTGGTCCCTTTCCTTCTGAACGCAGCGAAGGGACTTATCCCAAAAAAATGGTTATATTCTGGGAGGCCAACCATGAGAGAATGGCTTCAAAGAGTAGAGCATACTGGTAATATGGAATATCTATGTGGCAGAGACGAGGGACGAGAAGAAAGTCATAATGTAACCTGGGAGAAATGGAATGTCTTTAAGACATCAGAGAAATACATCCAGGGAATGATAGGAATAGACAGAAGATAAGGAAGTAAGGGAAACGAGGATAACAGAACGGGAAAGGAAGAGGGAGGGAGTAGGGCAGGGGAAAAGGATTAGGAATAAAGTGGTTGTATGTTAAATCATTTTTAAAGGGAGTTTGTATGTTATATTTAAAAAAAAAAATCAATAAAGATTAAATTATAAAAAAATAAAAAATAAAAAAACAAAATCTGTCTCAGGCATTGCATTTGGAAGACCTCAAGCTTTTTCATGTTAGTATTTAGTAGAGTTCATGTTTCTGATCTGTACAGGAAAACTGGCATTATCAGTGTTTGGAAGAGATGAATTTCAGTTTTGGTGTAAATGTTAGCCTTCTTTCAGAGGCATCATAAAAGCAAAGTAAATGCTAGTGTTGCCTGGTTATCCTGCTGTGAAACTTGGGTGTTGAATGCCACCTTCTCCTCTTACACCAACTATTGAAGGCAGTTCAATTCTTGGATCTGCTTTTTTGGATTTCATTAAGGTGAACACCAGCCTGTGATTCATCTGTAGTCATCACTTTGGACCTATTTGTAAGATTAGGCAATGCAGGCAATGTGGTAATATATGTCAGTGGCCTCTGCATCCATGTCAGCAAATATGGCACTGTTGTCTGTGAACATCAAGTCAGTCACAAAGTTGTTCACATTAAACCAGCGTCTGTCTCGAATGCTTTACTCATAATGGCATTGATCACAATATTGAATATTAGGGGTAAATTGACATTGTAAACCCCAGATTGCATATGAAAGTCCTTAGATAGCTAATTCCACTTTCATTTTGATTGAGCCAGGTTGTATGATGCCTGGAGCAGCTGGAAGTTCTTCAGCAGCATGTACTTGTTCTCCAATGCCTTTCATAAGGTGGACCAGTGCCAGTGTTAAGCCATTGCAGCAAGATGTCTCCCCTAGCTTTGATCAGGCATTGACTTTGTTCATTCTGAGCATCCTTCTTTTTTCAATGATCTTATCACACTCTTCACCTTGTCAACTGTTGGCCCATAATCGAATAATGGATTCTCCGGCAGGTCAGTTGGTGGTGGCTCTGGTAGTGGACCTGGGGTGGATATTGATGCTATAGCTGTTGGGAAAATTCTTTCCGCCACTGCAGATGTTCACCAGGGAAGCTCACAAAAGTGTGATCTGCTTTCTTGATGGTGTTATTGGCTTACTTGGTTTTACTGTTTAGTCTCATGAGAGTCTGATACAGAGTCCAGTACTCATGCCTGGATACTACTAGTTCCAGGTTGACTATATAAGTGGGCTTCTCATTCAACCTTTAACTTCTGTCTCACCTCTTTGTTTAATCCCTGGTACTGCTCAAAGTTGACATGTTTGATTTGTTTCCATTTATCCACCAGATCCAGGCACTTGTCCAAAGGTGGATAGGTGGACACAGGAATGACGGATTCCAGGATGAAATCTGATATCTGTTTTTCTTCTGCATCAACATCATTCAATGCTTTAAGTGATACAAATTTGTTGGATATGGTGATGTGGAATTTGTGCCTATGAGTCAGGTCTCTCAGGCCAGTTTAATTTGGCTAGTGGAGGCGATTTGCACTTTTATTATTATTATTATTATTCAGGATTTATATAGCGCCAAAAGTTTAAGCAGCGCTTTACAATATAAAAGGGAGACAATACAGTTATAATACAATAAAATACAAGAGGATTAAGAGGGCCCTGTTCAGAAGAGCTTACAATCTAATAGGGTGGGGCAGGTGGTACAAAAGGTTGTAACTGTGGGGAATGAGCTGGTGGAAGTGGTAGGAGATTAGTTGGAGACGTGATAGGCTTTCCTGAAGAGATTAGTTTTTAGAGATTGCCTGAAGGTAGCAAGAGCAGGGGATAGCCGGATAGATGGAGGTAGCGAATTCCAGAGGATGGGAGAGGCTCTGGAGAAATCCTGGAGACGAGCATGGGAGGAGGAGATGAGAGAGCTTGAAAGCAGGAGGTCTTGAGAGGAGCGGAGAGGTCGATTTGGATGATATTTGGAGACAAGATTAGTGATGTAGCTTGGGGCAGAGTTGTGAATGGCTTTGTATGTTGTGGTTAGTATTTTGAATTTAGTTGGCTGGGTGATTGGGAGCCAGTGTAGGGATTGGAGTAGAGGGTTGGCAAACACTGAGCGGTTGGTAAGGTGGATAAGTCTGGTAGCAGCATTCATGATAGACTGAAGAGGGGATAGCCTATGGAGAGGTAAGCCAATGAGAAGGGAGTTGCAATAGTCAAGGCGAGAGATAACAAGGGAGTGAATGAGGAGCTTGGTGGTTTCGTTTGTTAAAAAGGGGCGAATTTTATTATTATTATTATACGAGATTTATATAGTGCCAACAGTTTACGCAGCGCTTTACAATGTATAAGGGGGACAACACAATTACAGTACAGTTCAATACAAAAGGTACAGGAGGGCCCTGCTTGTAGAGCTTACATTCTAAAGGGGGGGGGGTGGTGGTACAAAAGGTAATAGCTGCAAGAATGATTTGATGGGGGTGGCTCAGAATTTTAGAGATGTTACGGAGGTGAATTCTACAAACTTTTGACAACGATTGGATTTGAGGCTGAAATGACAAGTCAGAGTCTAGGATTACACCTAGTACCCTGGCGTGAGGGGAGGGACTGATGGTTGCATTGTTGATTTTGATGGAAAAGTCATGGAGGGGTGCATGGGCGGGGGGGAATATTAATAGCTCAGTTTTAGAGAAATTTAGTTTAAGGAAGTGGTGCGACATCCATGCTGATATGTCAGTTAGTAAGTTAGTAATGCGAGAGGAGACTGAAGGAGTGAGGTGAGGAGTAGACAGATAGATTTGGGTGTCATCAGCATATAAGTGGTATTGGAAGCCGTGGGCAGTTATTAAGTGACTGAGGGTGGAGGTGTAGATAGAGAAGAGAAGGGGTCCAAGAACCGAGCCTTGGGGACCCCCACAGAAAGGGGCAATGGAGAGGAGGAGACAGAGTTGTAGGTGACACTGAAGGAGCGCTGTGATAAATAGGCAGAGAACCAGGATAGAGCAGAATCTCGGAGGCCAAGGGAATGTAGCTTATTGAGAAGGATCGGGTGCTCAACAGTATCAAAGGCCGCAGAGAGGTCAAGTAGTAGGAGTATGGAGTACTGGCTGTTGGTTTTAGCAGTTAGTAAATCGTTAGTGAGTTTTAGTAAGGCAGTTTCCGTGGAGTGCTGCAAGCGAAAGTCAGACTGTAAGGAGGTCAAAAAGGTTATTTTCATTGAGGTAGGAGCTAAGACGGTTGTAGACTAAGCATTCTAGAAGTTTAGAGGTGAATGGGAGCAATGAGATGGGTCTTAAGTTGTTCAGGTCGGTAGGGTCCAGTGAGGACTTTTTAAGAATGGGAGTGATCTGCGCATGTTTTAGAGGGGAGGGGGAAGATGTCACTAGAGAGGGAGAGATTGAAGATGTGGGTGAGGGAGCATAGGATAGAAGAAGAGGGTGACCGTAGTAGTTGTGAGGGAACAGGATCCAAAGGACAATTGGTTAGGTGGGCATCCGAGAAAATTTTTGTAACCTCTTCCGTAGTAGCCAATTCAAAAGAGGAGAGTGTTGAATGTGCTGCTAGGCAAGGTATGTTGGGTGGGGAAGACGTAAGCACAGTGGAGATGTCCTCACAAATTGCATCGATCTTGTCTTTGAAGTGATTGGCAATCTCTTGGGCAGTGAGTGAGTTAGTGGGTAGAGGGGGTGGTGGACGAAGCAGAGAGTTAAAGGTTGAGAGGAGCCGACGGGGACTGGATGACAAGGAATTAATAAGAGAGACAAAGTAGGCTTGTTTGGCAGCATGGAGGCATGAATTGTATTTTAGAAGGGCAGATTTATATAGGGTGAAGTCTTGCAGGCATTTGGTTTTACGCCACAGTCGTTCAAGAGCATGGCAATGTCTCTTGAGATTTCTAGTGTTGTCAGTTTGCCAGGGTTGTAACGGTCGGGGCCTGATTCTGCGTGTGGTTAGAGGAGCAAGTGCATCTAGTGATGATGAGAGTGAAATGTTGTAGACAGAGGTGGCCAGGTCAGGACAGGACAGGGGAGAGATTATGTCATATAGGTGGTCAGTAGCAGAATAGAGAAGAGAAGGGTTAAAGTGGCGAAGGTTTCTACAAGTAATTGTTTGCTGCTTGGAGGGATGGGTGGTTGGAGGCAGGGATTCAGTGAAAGTAATGAGGTTGTGATCAGATAGAGGAAAGGGGGTGTTGGTGAGGTTGCCAGGGTTGCAGAGATGGGAGAATACAAGGTCAAGGGTATTACCATTGGAGTGAGTGGAAATATGTGTCCATTGGGTTAGGTCAAAAGATGAGGTTAAATCGAGAAGTTTAGCTGTAGTTGAGCTGTTAACATTGACAGGAATGTTAAAGTCACCAAGAATAATGGTGGGTATTTCAGAGGAGAGTAATTAGGGTAGCCAGGCAGCAAAGTCATCAAGAAAGCGCGATACCGGTCCTGGAGGCCTATAAATTGCTGCAATCCTCAGAGAAATGGGAGAAAACAGACGAATACAGTGCATCTCGAAGGAAGAGAGGGATAGAGAGGGAGGGACAGGAAGGACTTGGAAGGTGCTTTGTGGGGATAGAAGGAAGCCAACTCCACCTCCTTTCTGCCTGTTGGGTCTGGGGGAGTGAGTCCAACGGAGACCACCATGGGAGAGGGCAGCAGGAGAAGCTGAGTCAAAATTTTGAAGCCAGGTTTCTGTTATGGCGAGTATGTTTAAGCCATGAGAGATGAAGAGGTCATATACAGATGTTAGCTTGTTACAGATGGAGCGGGCGTTCCAAAGGGCACATGAGATTGGTGGGGTGCTTTGAGGAAGCAGGGGGATAGAAATTAAACTGAGTGGATTGCGGTGGTTGCCAGAGGAGGAGGGGTATTGGATATGTGGCTTGCATTTGGAAAATGGCGGACCAGGATTAGGAGAAATGTCACCTGAGACTAGGAGAAGGAGGAGGGCGAGGAAGGCAAGGTGGGAGTGGGATGTGCATGAGCGCACGTGTCTAGTGGCCCTGGTGTTTATGTCAGCATGTGGGTGCAGCAAATGCAGGAGATGATGGGTGCCATAGTAGGGAGAGGGTAGGAGTGAGGGTGATATGTGCATGCTGCAGGGAAGAGAGGAAGGGTAGAGTAAAAATAATTTGAGGATAGAAGACACCAATGTGAGAAGGAAGAGAATAAGGAGCATGTTAGTGGATAGAGAGTGGGAAGCTAATATAAAATAAATGTCAAAGCTGGTTTGCTTGTCGTCTAGCAGAGTGGAGCAGAGTTCTTGTTGTTGTTTAGGCAGCTTTAGTTATCCTGCTTTCGTTAAACTGCGTCGGTGAAACTGCGCATCACTCGTGACAGAGCCATGATGTCTGCGCCTTGCCCCTGTCTGCACCACCCCATAAGCTGCCATAAATTTATAGGGAGACTAAGCTGGGATGCATTTCTCAGTTGGTCATTATTGGGTCTGATGTGAGACACCTGAATATGGGGAGGAGATGACTAGATACAGACACAGGCTAGGGTCGTAAAGCTAATTACCTCTCTTGATCACTCAAACCACATGGAGTTGAGAATCAATCACCAGTAATATTGCTATTGCAGTGTGTTTGTTATAGAGCTAGCAGTAAATATGGAAGTTTAAATATATGGCAGCAGGAGACAATTACCAAAAATATTTCACAGCAAAGTCAGTTCAGTAGGGATGTACAGATGGATAGGAGACAATTACCTGTAATAGAGCAGAGAAGACATGATCAGAATTGATAACTGCGTCCGTGAAACTACGCATCACTCGGGACAGAGTCATGATGTCTGCACCTTGCCCCTGTCTGTGCCACCCCATAAGCTGCCATAAATTTATAGGGAGACTAAGCTGGGATGCATTTCTCACTTGGTCATTATTGGGTCTGATGTGAGACACCTGAATATGGGAAGGAGATGACCAGATACAGACACAGGCTAGGGTCGTAAAGCTAATTACCTCTCTTGATCACTCAAGCCAAATGGAGTTGAGAATCAATCACCAGTAATATTGCTATTGCAGTGTGTTTGTTATAGATCTAGCAGTAAATATGGAAGTTTAAAGATATGGCAGCAGGAGACAATTACCAAAAATATTTCACAGCAAAGTCAGTTCAGTAGGGATGTACAGATGGATAGCAGACAATTACCAAAAATATTTCACAGCAAAATCAGCAAAGTCAGTTCAGTAGGGATGTACAGATGGATAGCAGACAATTACCAAAAATATTTCACAGCAAAGTCAGCAAAGTCAGTTCAGTAGGGATGAACAGATGGATAGGAGACAATTACCAAAAATATTTCACAGCAAAATCAGCAAAGTCAGTTCAGTAGGGATGTACAGATGGATAGGAGACAATTACCAAACATATTTCACAGCAAAGTCAGCAAAGTCAGTTCAGTAGGGATGTACAGATGGATAGGAGACAATTACCTGTAAAAGAGCAGTCAGTAAGCTAACAGTTGTGTGCATGCACAAGCTAGTAACCAGCATGTACCCACACATCAGTGCATCTGTGTACAGAAGCACGTTACCCATGCTTTGGCACACACATCTGTGCACATTGGTGCACTGCTGTGCATACCCAGTCCAAGGAATGGTGCCAAGCACCCTAATTAAGAGGACTAATGTTTAGAAATCACTGGATGATCTTCAGCTCCTTTGTGACCTGTGTTCCTGCTACTGTTTCTGTTATATGGCCTTCCATTGCTGATCTCGCTAGCTCTTGTCCAGGGTTCTGTGATTTTCTGGATTTTGACCTCAAGTTGTCTCTAACTACATTGTGCTGTGTTCCTAATCCTGACCTTTGTCTGTTGCTTGACCACAATTCCTCTCCCTCCTGTATGACCGTGGCCTGGCTACTGACATAACTTGCCTCTGATTAGACTTCTTCACAGTATCCATACCGTGCATCCAAGGTCCATCTCCTGGATCCCACTTTGTGCAACTGTCTCCTAGTGTGTTTTGCAAACTAACTGAACATTTTGGGTGTTTGCGGCAAATTCGAGTGCCACAGAACGCCCCATAATGCACTGTAAGATCGCAGAGCTTTGAGGGCTGCTGATTGGCCAAAGCATGCACCTGACCTGTATGGCTTGGCCAATCACATCGAGCTCTACTGTGAGCGCCATGATTGGCCAAAGGCAGGGTGCCTTTAGCCAATCATGGCTCAGGGGGCTAAGTCCACGCCCCACACAATATAAGGCTGCTTAGGCGATGTCCGTAGATAGTATAATGAATGACAGAATTTAACTAGAGGCAGGTTAGTGTCGTGCAGGCAGTATATATATATATATATATATATATATATATATATATATACACAGTGCAGGCAGTGTACAGTATATAATATAGTGTATTGAAGTGGTTAAGGGAAACCCTTTGACAGAATTAAGAAAAAAATCAGAGTGGGTTCCCCTTCCCAGTCCATACCAGGCCCTTTGGGTCTGGTATAGATTTTAAGGGAACTCCATGCCAAAAGAAAAAAAAATGACGTGGGGTCCCCCCAAAAACCATACCAGACCCTTATCCAAGCAAGCAGCCTGGCAGGATGGGGGACGGCGAGCACCCCCCTACCTGAACCATACCAGGCTGCTTGCCCTCAACATAGGGAGGGTGCTTTGGGGTCCCACCCAAAGAACCTTGTCCCCATGTTGATGGGAACAAGGGCCTCATCCCCACAACCTTTGCCCAGTGGTTGTGGGCTCTGTGGGCGGGAGGATTATTGGAATCTGGAAGCCCCCTTTAATAAGGGGGCCCCCAGATACTGCCCCCCCTATGTGAATGGGTGTGGGGTACATTTTACTCCTACCCATTCACCAAGAGTCAAAAAGTAAAAACCACAATACGCAGCTCCATCCTGACGAGATACCATTTTGGGAAAGGCAGCCATCTTAGGGGACTCTGGTAATGACCGTTGCCAGCAGCCATTTTGGAAGGGTAATTATGCTACATTGATCTTAACTGATTTATTGATTATTTGACAATTGATTATTGATGTTTCATGATTATTAGATTATTTTTCACCCAATTTTGTTTTTCTAAATTTTAGTATCTTTTGTTTGGCGCTATATTACTGTACAATTTTTAGGTAGTTTATGACCCTTTTCACACTGAGGCACTTTTCAGGCCTTTCAAGCCTCCCCAGTGTGAAAGCCCGAGTGCTTTCACACTGGGGCTGTGCGCTTGCAGGACGGTTAAAAAGTCCCGCAAGCAGTATCTTTTGGGGCGGTGCAGGAGCGGTGTATACACCCCTCCCAAAATGCCCTGCCCATTGAAATGAATAGACAGCACTGCCGAAGCGCCTGCAAAGCACTTTGGCAGCACTGCAACACGGGCGCTATTAACCCTTTCCTCAGCTGCTAGTGTATTCCATATTTAGTCCGTATTCATATAGTTTGATGTGTGTTTTTAAAAATAAATCTGATTGGTAAAATTGCTTATTATTATCGTTCAGGCAATTCCTGATGCAAACACACGATAGGACCATCAGGTGGTCATTCACCTCTATGAAGGATTTGTGCCCATTTACACCTGGTTACCTCCAATCCGATCTGCTAAAAAAAACAGAAGGGGAGCTGTCCCCTTCTGCCTGGTCCCATAGAGTAGAGCAGGCTGTGTCCATGTCCGCTCTGCATATGTGGACTCGGCCTGTCATCTGCTCACTCCGCTCATGATGGTCCCGTGATCTGTTACCAAGTCGCTTAAGTGGCTCTCGCTCTTCAAAAGGTTGGGCACCCCTGATCTAACTCATGGAGTTTTTTAACCACTTCCCGTCCGGCCAATGTATATAAAAGATTCAAACAACAAATTAAAATTGTGCTTGTGGACCCCAACATGATGAAAGCAGCTGCATGTCCTCAATGAGTTATTAATCATAGTAAACAACTCTAGTACATAATACAAAACAAAAGGTGAAAAAACGTGTATAACAAAGTCCAATTCCATGTGATTATGCTTCACAGCTTCATACACAATCCAAAGCAGTATAAATTCCAATCCACCAGGTCGCAACCATATATTGAGCATGATGTCACGTTACACAATATAAGAGTGGGACACAGGGGGGTTTATTTACTAAAGGCAAATCGAATTTGCACTTCAAGTGTACTGGAAGTGCAGTCACTGTAAATCCAAAGGGGAACGTGCAAGGAAAATAAAAAACAGCATGTTTGCTTGTACATGATTGGATGATAAAATCAGCAGAGCTTTCCCACATTGCAGATCTTCCTCTCAGATTTACAGCGAGTGCACTTCTAATGCCATGAACACACGAGCGGACTTTTCGACCGGACTGGTCCGATGGACCGAATCCGGTGGACAAACCCACCGTGTGTGGGATTCATCGGACCTTTAGCATGCTTTTTCTGTCGAAAGTCTGACAGACTTTAGATTTGGAACATGCTTCAAATCTTTCCGCCATAACTCCGCCGGACCCAGTTCCTATAGAGAAATCCACTCGTCTGTATGCTAGTCCGACGGACAAAGAAACGACGCATGTTCAGAAGCAAGTACGACATGGAAGCGCTCGGTCTGGTAAAACTAGTGTTCGTATTGTAGCTAGCACATTCCTCACGCTGCAAATTCTGTGATCGTTGACTGCAGCGCATTAATTGTTTACTTTATAATGCTAGAAGAACGAAGTTGTTTTTCTGCTCATATTCGCACAGAGTTCTCACAAACTGATTTCTGAATTTTTTCTTTTTCATCTCATGAATGATATTGTATTTTTTAAAAGCCCGATCTCCATACTAATGTTTACACATTTGTTTTTTGGAGTCATCTTTTATTATTTTTATTTCATCAAGATCTTATTTTAGGATTGTTACAAAATTGTTTTATAGTGATCTCCATATATATATATATATATATATATATATATATATATATATATATATATATATATATATATATATGTGTGTGTGTAAAGTTACCACAAGAACATTAGATATTTTTTTTGGAACCTCAAGGAGGTTGTCCCTTGTTAATTTGACATTGTCTTTTAAAAATGTATTTTAATAAAGACACATTGGGCAAGTATTTTCTGAAAATAAAATATCCATTTATTGTGGTTAACAAAATAAAGATGAAGTCAACGCTGGAGAAACTTTTGGAATTTGTGAAGCCTTTTGACCCCAGGGCACATATTAAGTCTGTGGAAAAGAAAATTTGGATCTTGAGGAGTCCATATAATAGGGAGCACAATCTGGTCCAGGAATCCCAGAGATCAAGAGCAGCAGCAGATGACATATATGTCCCCTGGCTGTGGTACTACACCAGCCTGTGTCTTCTGTCAGACCAGACTGAAGCCAGGTCATCACTTTCTTCTCTTCATTACAGCCTTCCCTCCATCCTGCCCTGCACCCTTCCCTGCAGCCTTCCCTCCACGCTGCCCTGCAGCCTTCCTTGGAGGATGTGGCTCTGGTGGTTGACTTGTGGCAGGAGGAGGAGAAGGGGCTTGCTCATTTATTTGGGTGTTAACAGTTAACTCTCCCTTCAGCCCCTTGTGAAGGACATCAGAAAAAACATTTTTCACACAGGAGACGTTGGCCCTTCTCCATTTCGAGCAACCTGCTGGCTATATAGGAGCCATAGGCCTCTTCAGCTTCGGGGGGCTCTTGAGGAAATTTATAGCTTCTCTCATGAGGCGCAGTGATGCCTCCTTTCTGGGCCTTTTTGTATGAAGGCGGAGGGGAGGCACCTGCGATTGTGTGAGGCTCCTACTGGGCCCGGCCACCTCCTGGCTAACACTAACCCCTGTTTCCTCCTGGCTGTCACTGGGCCCGGCCTCCTTCTGAGTGCCACTTTCCATACCTTCCTCCTGGCTGAGCTCATCCTGTGTATAAAAAAGGGAGATAGTTTTAGTTTTTGGTTCATCAATCACACACAATTTTCAGCTCATGACTTGCAAATTCAGTGTTAATACATATAAAAGAGTATCATTCTGACACCAGCATTTTTTCAAGCTGGTGACAAACATTTTTGGCCACTACTGTCAATTGATATGTAGACATCATTTTTTGGATAAAATCCTTAATAGGTAATCAATTAGAACATCTGGTTAACATCATTAATATTCATTAATATTCATCAATCTCAGCCTAAACTCACATAATCTTATTCCAAACATAAGTATCACTCTTTAAAAGCAGTATAGGCTGCTACAAAGTAAAGAAAATTTACCTACGTTTCAGACGCTCATAACTTCACTCCGCAAACTTCACTTTGCTCCGTGCACAGAACATACGTATGGCACATGCGGGTTAGCCTTATATACACTGCGCATGCGTGAAACTCCGCCTGCGTCGCCTGCCCCTGACGTTCTTTTTGATGAATATTCTCTACCCCTTCTCTCCAAGGTGCGCAGTAGGAGTAACAATGGCGGAGACACAGCAGGTGTGTACTAATTACTCCAGTAACGAGGAAAGCCCAGAGCCCGAAATGTCCCGATCTGGGAAGAGGAGATTTAAGGCCTCCAATATAGCCTTTGAAGAGATGATGGAGATCGTAGCAATTTTGCAGATAAAAGATTACCAAGGGAAGCATGGACTGTACACCCAGCCTAATTTACGAAAGGCAAAAATAATGTCCAAAGTGGTGAAGACCCTGCATCATAATTTTGGAGTACGACGCTCTAAAGACCAGCTAAGGAAACGATGGTCCGACCTTAAATTGTGGGAGCCAGATCAGTACAGACAAATTAAGAAAGTTCTTAAAAAAAATATGTACTTGTCGTGTATTTCCTATTCTGATTATTAACTTGCATGCTGCTCCATGTGCTTTTCTTTACTGTACAGTTATAATCGTTATTTGTTTGTTGGAAACATAGTTCATAGGAAACATCGTTAGCAAGTATATACAATGTATTTAGTTGATACAGGGTTTAAACAACATTTTGGTCTTGGAAATTTGTCTTATTAAAAGAAGCTTAGGACATTGTTGTCTAGATGTCTTTGAAACTAGAATGAATAACAAATTTCATTCAGTGGAATGTAAGGAGAGAACACTCAGCAGCTGTTTACACATCTGGACTCAGAAGCACTAATGTGGGACACCAGAATACATTTTTTAGGGTAACCCACACAGGTGCTCCAGTGGATACTTGTTGGGGTGTCTCTATCGGTGAAATGTGGCCAAAAAAGGTAAGTATTCCGGCTTGTTTCAAAGGGAATTTTAATCATGTCTTCAACTTGAATTTCTGCCCAAACAGACAATTGTACACCACTTCAATACAATGTTTCATACTCCTCTTCCTGGACTCAAATATCTGTGTGCTAAGTATACCTTTTGTTTCATTCTCATAGGGGAGAAAAGACTCAGACAACGTGATCCCAGGGACCCTCAACCTCACCTACCGGATTGGGAAATCAGACCAAGCCCCACCAAGGATGTGAAGGAAGGAGCGGTGGAGCAAGTGGGTGACATGGGCACCCCACCAGGTGAGTGTCTGACACCTCAGCTTCTGGTAATCTATGTATGCCTGCATATTTCTAAAGACATCTTTTTTCATCAATTTTAGGTGATGTTCTGGTTGTGGAAGGGGAAGAGGTGGATCCAGTTTCAAGCACCAGCGCCCCCCCCCCCCCCCCGAGGATGTTGACGAAGGAGAGGGGGAGGAAGTGGGTGACATGTGCACTCCACCAGGTGAGATTCTGACACCTCAGCTTCTGGTAATCTATGTATGCCTGCATATTTCTAAAGACATTTTTTTCCTCAATTTAGGTGATGTGCTGCTTGTGGAGGAAGGGGAACCATTTACCACAGACAGTGCCCAAAGATTAATTTGGCAAGATAATGATCAAAGCCTAAAGACTTTATTTCAGTTTTATAATTTCATAATTTTTTGATATTTTTTATGTAGAAGAACAACAACATTCTTTGTAATATAATCAGTTGTAGTGCATTTTTTGTATATTTTTCACTTGTCACTTGGTGTCCACTATATATATATTTGCATTTTACATTTGTGTGTACCTTTAGTTAAAGGGTTCACTTTAAGGGTGAAAGTATTTGTTTTTTTGATAGCGCCACTGTTTTTTTCACGTTTATTCAATTATATACGTCACAGAAGAAAACACTTTATATAGATCATGGCCTGGAATGGGGATATTGATGCCATGCGCACTAGCCTGGACATAATGTGTAATCGACTGGACAATATGCAGCAGGAAATGAAGAACATGATCGATGTTTTGGGGAGAATCTAATCCCTTTTTCACAAAAAAATCGATCATGTTCTTCATTTCCTTTTTTGCTGACCCTATTCTGGGCTTTGACTTTTCACAATTTTAGGCCTGTTTGTTAAAACCCCAAAAAAAGAGGCCTGTTTGTAAAAAACAAAAACAAAAAAAAATTAGGCCTGTTTATAATAAAAAACAAAAAAAGGCCTGTTTATAATAAAAAAAGGAAAAACAAAAAATGAGGCCCAGTTTGTAATAATAATAAAAAATAGAGGCCTGTTTGTAAAAAACATAAAAATATAAATAAATAAAAACCAATGATGCCTGTTTGTAAAAAAAAAAAAAAAACAAACAAAATATTTTTAAAAACCAAAAAAATATATTGTTTTAAAAAAAATATATATATATTTTAAAAATAAAAAAATTCCTAAACACACATGTGAATGTGCACAGATTAAAAATTATGTTTTAATCAACAAAATGTGTGGCTCCTTCTTTCAATGCTCAACACCAGTTGTGTAATTTATTTGATGTTTACAGTGACAATGGAGCTTATTTACTAAAGGAAAATACACTTGGCACTGCAAGTGCACTAGGAGAACCTAGGAGACAGCCAAAAAAAAGGCAAGCAATAAATACATTTCTAGATTTTATCTGATCATTATTTTTTATTATGAAAAATTAAAGATTGTCTGGCATTGCAATGGCCACCCTACCCGTAAAAAAATCAACATATTTATCCCGAACTTGACAGGCGTTTTGGGGGGCCAAGCCAGTACGGCTAGTATCCAGGCCCTTCAGAGGATTCTCTGTAAGTCCGGCCTCAGGCCCAACAGAAGCAAGATAATTGCTTGAATGTTTGTGTAAATAATTGTGCAGGATGCAGCATGCTAGGACAATGTGATTAAGCTTGTAGTCCGCCATGTGGATGGCTTTCTGAAACAGGCGGAACTGGCTGGCCATCATCCCGAAGTCATTCTCCACAACTCTTCTCACTCTTGCCAGCTGGTAGTTAAAAACCCTCCTCTCCAGGTGAGGGTCCTTTGGGGGAATGGCCTCATCAGGTGCTCGCCCAGACCGAAGGCTTCATCTGCAATGAAGACAAAGGGGAATCCTTCCACGTTATCCGCATCAGGTGGCAATCCCAGGCCACCACTCTGGAGACGCTGGTAGAACTCCGTCTGGGTGAAGACTCCTCCATCCGACATTCGGCCATTCTTCCCTACGTCCACATACAGAAATTCATATTGTGCCGACACCACCACCATTAACACAATACTATGAAACCCCTTATAATTAAAATAGTCTGACCCCAAATGGGGTGGTGGCACGATGTGGGCGTGTTTCCCATCTATAGCCCCTCCACAGTTGGGAAAGTCCCAACGGGTGGCAAAATGGGATGCCACAGTCTGCTATTCCTGTGACATTGAAGGAAACTGGGGAGTCAGCCAAGAAAAAACAAAATATAAGTACTTTTGCACATAACATTGCAAGCACATTACACAAAAAACATTCTTTCCCAGCATCAGTATAACATTAATTTTAAGTATTATTTAAAGACTAAAATATAAGGCCCACTTATCAGATTCCTCACCCCCACTGATGGCCCATTGATAATTTTTTTTTGAGGGGGAGGATTATAAAGCAATTTAAGGACACACAGACCATTTGGATAAATTTTAGGGGGGGAGGGATTATAAAGCAACACACAGACCATTTGGATAAATTTAAGGGGGGGGTTATAAAACAATTTAAGGACACACAGACCATTTGGATAAATTTAAGGGGGGGTTTTAAAGCAATTTAAGGACACACAGACCATTTGGATAAATTTAAGGGGGATTATAAAGCAATTTAAGGACACACAGACCATTTGGATAAATTTAAGGGGGGGTTATAAAGCAATTTAAGGACACACAGACCATTTGGATAAATTTTAGGTGGGGGAGGGGGATTATAAAGCAATTTAAGGAAACACAGACCATTTGGATGAATTTAAGGGGGGGGGGGATTATAAAGCAATTTAAGGACACACAGACCATTTGGATAAATTTTAGGGCGGATTATAAAGCAATTTAAGGACACACAGACCATTTGGATAAATTTTAGGGGGGGGGTTATAAAGCAATTTAAGGACACACAGACCATTTGGATAAATTTTAGGTGGGGGAGGGGGATTATAAAGCAATTTAAGGACACACAGATCATTTGGATAAATTTAAGGGGGGATTATAAAGCAATTTAAGGACAAACAGACCATTTGGATAAATTTTAGGGTAAAGCACCACAATGGAGCTGACAAAACACATTTAGTGAGTAGACTAGGTGGATATGGGCCAGCATAGCATGCTGGGGAGGTTAGTGAAGGCAAATATGCATGCAGGACAAAAAAGAGCATTAAAAAAATTACAGCATGCATGAGGACAAAGGGGACATTCACAGCATATTGCAATCATGGTAATTAGTGTTTGAGTAAGAAATACATTACATTAGCAAACATTAAATACAATAAAATGTGATGTTAAAGGATAAAAATCTTACCTTAATATAGTCCTTCTGCAGGACCTGGATGATGGCAGAACAGGTCTCTGGGATAATGATCCTCAGAGCCTGAGGGGAGATGCCTGTTGAGAACTTGAGGTCCTGCAGGCTTCTCCCCGTCGTCAAGTACTGCAACGTGGTGACTAGCCTCTGCTCCGGAGTGATGACTTGCCTCATGCAGGTATCCTGCCTGCTGATATAAGGGGTCAGCAAAGCCAACAAATGGTAAAAAACGGGGTCCATCATCCTGAGAAAGTTCCTGAAATCCTCAGGATTATTCTCTCGGATCTCACGGAGAAAAGACATGTGAGAGAATTGGTAACGCTAGAGCAACCAATTCTTTGTCCATAAACTCCTCCTCGCCCTGTTCATGGACTGGGCTTGGGCTGAAGAATGAACTACAGCACCAAGCACATACAATTCACGAGCTCTACGACAAGTACGTACAAGCAACATGGCTTCAAAACGGTCGGCTGGTCAGAACGCACTTAACAGAATGCACTGAAGAACAGCAAGGCCTGTGAAGAGCGAGCTGAAAATCAGCAAAGAGCGGACAAGAACACACTGATAAATCAATGCGAACTGACTACACACACTGAAAAGCAGATAAAAACACAAGCACAAACTGAACAACAGGTAAACCATCTGAAAAACACGAGTCTGAAAAAGCGTGAATCGTCTCTCACCAAACTTCTACTAACACGAGATAAACACGAAATTAGCAGAAGGGGCCCAACGGGTGGCGCACGAGCTATTACACTTCTTTTTTTATAGTCTCGTCGGACCTGGTGTACGTCGCCGCGTACTAGGCGGTCAGACTTTGGTGTGATCGTGTGTAGGCAAGTCCATTCATTCAAAAGTCCGTTGGAAGTCCGTCAAAAGTACGTTGACTTTTGATGCTGAAAAGTCCGCTCGTGTGTACGCGGCATAAGTGTACTTTCAAGTTCACTTGCAGTGCACTTGTAGTGCAGAGTGGATTTGCCTTTAGTAAATTAACCCCAAGGTATAGTACAAGACTCATCCAGCCAGGAGCATCACCAAGAGAAGGCACAAGCCAATTTCAAGAGACTTCCAGCAAGAAGCACCACCACGGGAATGGTCATATATTCCACTTTGACAGGAATAGTATGCTAAAAGAAAGAAGAGTAGAGGCCACCACTCCACATTGTGTAAATCTGATGCACAAGTTTATGAAAATGTACTGTGTATATATTGCGCTTACATTAGCATGAGATATAAACAGCTCTAAATAAAATCAAAGCCACCTGAATCCCCTTGCTGTGGATACATTCAGTAGTGTGATGATGTCATGTAGCATGGTTCTTCCCTACATGTCTAATCAGAGATGAAGTCTTCTGGGGCATAGGAGCCAAGTAAGGTCATCATGCTATAAATATCCTCCCATATATGCTGTGGATGCATTCCAAGGCAAACCAAGCCTCGTTTTAAATTCAGAATGACCCCAAATGGGAAATCAACTCAACTAAACCTCAATCTGGACTAAAAAGACAAACTTCATAAACACAAAATAATGTCTATAGACAGACTCAACCAGCATCATCTACAGATCAAAAATCATAAAGTAAAAATGAAATTACTTGTAAAAAGAGACCAATTTAAAGACATCCAGGGCACATTGAGGATTTACAATATAATTTTAAAAAGTGCAAATTCGCAATCCGTAAATAATAAAAGTAGTCTATAAATGATCAAAAATAGATAAATGGCTAAAAACTAAAATTAAAACCATAGAAAAATTAAATAGAACTTTATTTTAAAAATACCCAGAAATACCAAGAAATGATTTTTTCCTATACTGCTAAGTGGAAAGAGGAAAAGGTGATTTTTCTATTAGCTTTTATTGATGAATGTATTGACATCCCAGTCAACATCTAGACCATGAGGGGAGTAAGCTTTCAAATTTTAAATGCATTTGATCTCCATATGAGACACAATATATATAACAGACTGGAGCAGCCCCAATGCAGGTGTACGTACCTGTACACTCTTCCACATCCGTCACTTGTGCACGCTCCCTGGGAGTGTGTAGCAGCACAGTCTGTGACTGTTGTGTCACACCAGACACAGTGGGATACTGATCATGGTACCGGGCCACATGGTCCTGGTACCATGTGATTGCTGTGGCCAATCAGTGATCACATGGACAGTAGTAAATAATGAATGTCATTTCCTGACATCATTAGGGGTTTGGAGGGATTATAACACTGCCAAAAAAAAATAGGTAAATAGATATATTTAAAAATATACAAAGACACTTTATTGAAGTATATTATCACATGACATAAGCAAGGGGTATACAATCTAGAAGTTTAAAAAAGGGGTGCTATTCACAGTTGGATTGTAATGAACAATACAGTCAGATAGGCCTGATGATGAGGGCCTTCAAGACAGGTAATCAATTCCTACATGTTTCGCCAAAACATTGGCTTTCTCAGGGAAGTGATATGAGCCTGTGCCAAAATTAAAGGTTTCTACATGAAACCAAATCAGTAGGACTAACAAAGCCTCAACAACTTACAGTTTAAAATCAATATAATCAGAAAGGGAGCGCCTGGAGAGTGTTGGGAAGATATACTTGAGAGACGACTAAGAAGATAATCATTAAGATATATGTCTCTAAGGGAAATAAATCCAAAAATTAACCAGGGTCAATAACAGAGAGATATACTAAATGTGACTGAGTATATAAAAATCAACTTACCCAGAGATGAGCAGAGAGAGGCTCAAATGAGCCAGAACGGCACTCCTATGGGAATATAAGAAACGCTAGATGGAAGGTATAGTGATGGACAACAGCAGGAGTTGTCATGTCCTATGAAAGATCAGTTTGTAGCCAGTTTGTAGTTAACTTAAGCCAGCCCGTCCTCTGAATCATTTGGACATGAGGAGCGCCTGTTACCAGCTTGGAGTAAAAGCTAGGTATGTTTGATTCTCGTTACTTTTTTTCCATTATGATAGTCCACTGTATCCACCTTATGATCTTATACAAACTGATCTTTCATAGGACATGACAACTCCTGCTGTTGTCCATCACTATACCTTCCATCTAGCGATCCTTATATTCCCATAGGAGCAGTGCTGGGACAAGGCCATTTGGTGCCCAGGGCGAAGATGGCAAACTGCGCCCCCCCCCCGTTTTTCATTCAGATATCCCCGCACAAAGTCAAGGATGTTGTATGAAAACCGACGGGCGGGAAGTGGTTAAAACGCATTTTTTTTAACACAAAGTTGTCCATTTATACAATATTTCTAACACATAACATGTAAATACCAAAAATGACACCCTCATATAGATTCTCCTACTCCTCCTGAGTATGGCAATACCACATGTGTGAGACTTCCACAGCCTGGCCACATACAGAGGCCGAGTACAGCCGAGTATGGCTGGGTATGGCCGAGCATGGCTGGGTATAACTGAGCATGGCTGGGTATGGCAGAGTATCGCTGGGTATGGCAGAGTATGGCTGGGTATGGCAGAGTATGGCTATGTATCACCGAGTATTGCAGACTATGACTGGATATGGAAGGCTATGGCTGGGTATCACCGAGTATTGCAGGGTATTGCAGAGTATTGCAGAGTATGGCGGGGTATTGCAGAGTATGGCGGGGTATTGCAGAGTATGGCGGGGTATTGCAGAGTATGGCAGGGTATCGCCGAGTATCACAGGGTATTGCAGGGTATTGCACGGTATTGCAAAGTATTGCGAGGTTTTGCAAAGTATTGCAGAGTATTGCGGGGTATTGCAGGGTATTGCAGAGTATTGCGGGGTATTGCAGGATATTGCAGAGTATTGCATAGTATTGTGGGGTATTGCAGAGTATTGCACAGTGTTGTGGGGTATTGCAGAGTATTGCGGGGTTTTGCGGAGTATTGCGTGGTATTGCAGGGTATTGCAGGGTATTGCAGGATATTGCAGAGTATTGCACAGTATTGTGGGGTATTGCAGAGTATTGCACAGTGTTGTGGGGTATTGCAGAGTATTGCACAGTATTGTGGGGTATTGCAGAGTATTGCACAGTGTTGCGGGGTATTGCAGAGTATTGCAGGGTATTGCGGAGTATTGCGGGGTATTGCAGGGTATTGCAGGATATTGCAGAGTATTGAACAGTATTGTGGGGTATTGCAGAGTATTGCACAGTGTTGTGGGGTATTGCAGAGTATTGCACAGTATTGTGGGGTATTGCAGAGTATTGCACAGTATTGCACAGTATTGCGGAGTATTGCGGGGTATTGCAGAGTATTTCAGGGTATTACAGAGTATTGCACAGTATTGTGGGGTATTGAAGAGTATTGCACAGTGTTGTGGGGTATTGCAAAGTATTGCAGAGTATTGCAGGGTTTTGCAGAGTATTGCGGGGTATTGTGGGGCATTACAGAGTATTGCACAGTATTCTGGGGCATTGCAGAGTATTGTGGGGCATTGCAGAGCATTAGGGATGGCTGAGCATGGATGGATGGATGGCTGGATGTCACTGAGCAGCGCTGTGGGCACTACATATCCAGCCCACAGCACTGCGAGAGGGGAATTCTGGGAGGACGTCATAGTACGTCCTCCCGGAGTTAAGCAACCACCCTATAGCCGTCATTTGGCTATGGGCCGGTTGTTAAGTGGTTAAACTGAGTCTATGCTATCTGTGTTCTGTATATTTTTACAATGTTTCTTATTGTTTTTCATTTGTTTTCATGTAGAAACCTTTAATGTTGGCACAGGCTCATATCACTTCCCTGAGGAAGCCAATGTCTTGGCGAAACATGTAGGAATTGATTACCTGTCTTGAAGGCCCTCATCATCAGGCCTATCCGACTGTATTGTTCCTTACAATCCAACTGTGAATTGCACCCCTTTTTTAAACTTCTAGATTGTATACCCCTTGCTTATATCATGTGATAATATACTTCAATAAAGTGTATTTGTATATTTTTAAATATATCTATTTACCTATTTTATTTTGGCACCGTTATAATCCCTCCATACCCCTATATTTTCTTTTTGATATTCTGGAATGAGGTTCTGTATCTTGTGTAGTTTCTCCAGCCATACCCCATTTTCCTGACATTATTGTTTATTACTGTGTGATCTCTGTGATTGGTCCTCCATCACTGGTTGCTCCAGGGCCTCCAAAATCAGTAATCAGGAAATTAGATGTGCAATTTATGCCCCTAGAAATAGAACACCTGAAGAATTTTGGCCCCCTCTATGCATCTAGACTGTATTTCACACATGTGGTATATCCATACTCAGGAGGTGCAGTAAAATGTGTTTTGGGGTGTAAATGTAGGTATGCCCATGTCGTGTGTGAGAAATAACTTGACAAAATGACAACTTTGTGAAAAAAAAATTATTTACCGTAATTTCTTAATTTTCCCCCGGGCAATAGAAGATTATGGGGCCCCCAGGCTTACAGGTGGCTACCATGCCAGGAGTAAGTAACAAACAAAACAACATATAGAGTACAGCAGTCAGGACGAGTGCCATGCTCACATCAGAGTCCTCCCTTACATCAAAGTCCCAACATTCTTCCTATACATCACAGTCCGCAGAGTCCTACCTTATGGCAGAGCCCCCCCCCAGTGTGTCACCTTCTATCAGTGTTCCCTTACACACACCTTTGCACCTTAGTGCTTGGTGTGGCAGGCAGCTGGCAGGAAAAGGCCTTTAAATAAAAAAAATCCACTTGTTGCAGGCTCTGAACTGCGCAAGTGAGTCTTAGAGCCAGCAAAATAGTGAACTGCTGTGGTTGACCTCAGATCTGGCAGTGGAACGTGTGAATACAATCAATGCTTGATGTGTGCCATATCACTGCACAGGCATGCACCCAGACCTGCCCTGCTGTCGGATCCGAGGCCGGGCTCAACAGTTCACCATTCAGCTGCCTCCGATGGCAACAAGTGGATTTTTCACGGGCATAGGATTGTTAGATCAACTTCTGTTTAGCGGCAGTAGGCACAAACGAAACATACAATATATATACACACACACACAGCATACATACACATAGACATCACACACATTATACATATATACACATAGACACCAGTGGCGGCTGGTGCCCAAAATTTTTTTGGGGGCGCAAACAAACTGAAAAAAAACCCATCAATTGTAGCCACTGTGCCCATCAAACACAGCTACTGTGCCCATCAAATGCAGTTACTGTGCCCATCAATTGCTGCCACTGTGCCCATCAAGCGCAGCCACTGTGCCCATCAAACGCAGCCACTGTGCCATCAAACACATCCACTGTACCCATCAAACGCAGCTACTGTGCCCATCAAACGCAGCTAATGTGCCCATCAATTGCCGCCACTGTGCCCATCAAGCGCAGCCACTATGTCCATCAAGGGCCACTGTGCCCAGCCATCAAGCGCAGCCACTGTGCCATCAAACGCAGCCACTGTGCCATCAAACACAGCCACTGTACCCATAAATTGCTGCCACTGTGCCCAACAAACGCAGCCACTGTGCCATCAAACGCAGCCACTGTGCCCATCAAACGCAGCCACCATGCCATCAAACACAGCCACTGTACCCATAAATTGCCATCACTGTGCCCATCAAACGCAGCCACTGTGCCCATTAATTGCTGCCAGTATGCCCATCAATTGCCGCTACTGTGCCCATCAATTGCTGCCAGTGTGCCCATCAATTGCTGCTACTATGCCCCATCAAATGGTGCCAGTGTGCCCATCAATTGCCGCTACTGTGCCTCATCAAATGCTGCCAGTGTGCCCATCAGTTGCTGCTACTGTGCCCCATCAAATGCTGCCAGTGTGCCCATCAATTGCCGCTACTGTGCCCCATCAAATGCTGCCAGTGTGCCCATCAATTACTGCTACTGTGTCCCATCAAATGCTGCCAGTGTGCCCATCAATTGCCACTACTGTGCCCTATCAAATGCTGACAGTGTGTCCATCAAATGCTACCAGTGTGCCCATCAATTGTCGCTACTGTGCCCCATTAAATGCTGCCAGTGTGCATCTCCCGGAACTTACCTGTCTCGCAGCGGGTCAGCAGCAGTGTCCTGCATGCTCCTCGAAGTCTTCTTCCATCCTCTCTATCAGGCGTCCAATCACAGCACCTGATGCTTCAGCCAATCAGGTGACAGGTAATAGACCTGAGCACCTGATTGGCTGAGAGGCGGTTCAGTGTTAGCAAAGTGAATTCCTTCGCTTTGCTAACACACAGCTGAGTGAACAGCGAACACCCAGCATGGCGCCCGCTGTTCACCTTTTTGGGCGCCTATTAGAGCCTACGGCTCTAATCAGGTGCTTCCCAAAAACACCTCGGCCACTGTAATTCAGGTGCCCGCCACCCAAAAAGGGCCCAGCACCTCAATAGGGGGTGTCAGCGGCGACCATAGATAGATTCATGCAATGCATGAATCTATCTATGGTGATAGAGAGGTGCCAGGAGAGAGGGGGCAGCACCCATTCACCCCTTATGGACTCACCACCACTGATAAACACACAGTATACATATACACATAGACAAAGACACACAGTATACATATATACACATAGACACACAGTATACATATATAAACATAGACACTAGGGATGAGCTGTCTGTTCAGGTCGAACATGAGTTTGACTCGAACATTGGCTGTTCGCCCGTTCGTCAAAAACCGAACATTATGGGCCGTTCATGCAAAATTGAGCGGCGTGTAACGACCCATAATGCACTGCAGGAGCGCAGTGCATTGCTGTATGATGATTGACCAAAGCATGCACCATGACTTGCATGCTTTGGCCAATCCCAGTGCCCTCAGCTAAGAGAGCCATAATTGGCCAAAGGCAGGGTGCCTTTTGCCAATCATGGCTCAGGGGGACTAAGTCCACGCCCCACACTATATAAGGCTGCCTGCACGTCGGTCCTGTGTAGTGTGTTGTTGGCGTGGACAGAGAGAGAGTGTCATTTAGATTAAGCAGGCAGGCAGGTTATTCAGTTAGCTGCAGTGTATTTAATATATATATACAGACAGTCTCATATATATATATATATATATATATATATATATATATCCACTGCATACAGTTTTTCTATATCTGACTGCAGGACATTCCTGGTGTACTTTTTCTAATATACTTCAGGCAGGCAGGTTATTCAGTTAGCTGCAGTGTATTTAACGTATATATACACACAGTCTCATATATATACATATGTGGTTTGCGAAAGTATTCGGCCCCCTTGAACTTTTCAACCTTTTGCTACATTTCAGGCTGCAAACATAAAGATATAAAATTTAAATTTTTTGTGAAGAATCACCAACAAGTGGGACACAATTGTGAAGTGGAACGAAATCTTTTGGATTTTTGAAACTTTTTTAACTAATAAAAAAATGAAAAGTGGGGCGTGCAAAATTATTCGGTCCCCTTGCGTTAATACTTTGTAGAGCCACCTTTTGCTGCGATTACAGCTGCAAGTCGCTTGGGGTATGTCTCTATCAGTTTTGCACATCGAGAGACTGAAATTCTTGCCCATTCTTCCTTGCAAAACAGCTTGAGCTCAGTGAGATTGGATGGAGAGCGTTTGTGAACAGCAGTTTTCAGCTCTTTCCACAGATTCTCGATTGGATTCAGGTCTGGGATTGACTTGGCCAGTCTAACACCTGGATACGTTTATTTGTGAACCATTCCTTTGTAGATTTTGCTGTATGTTTGGGATCATTGTCTTGTTGGAAGATAAATCTCCGTCCCAGCTTCAGGTCTTTTGCAGACTCCAACAGGTTTTCATCCAGAATGGTCCTGTATTTGGCTGCATCCATCTTCCCCTCAATTTTAACCATCTTCCCTGTCCCTGCTGAAGAAAAGCAGGCCCAAACCATGATGCTGCCACCACCATGTTTGACAGTGGGGATGGTGTGTTGAGTGTGATGAGCTGTGTTGCTTTTACGCCAAACATATCGTTTTGCATTGTGGCCAAAAAGTTCGATTTTGGTTTCATCGGACCAGAGCACCTTCTTCCACATGTTTGGTGTGTCTCCCAGGTGGCTTGTGGCAAACTTTAGACAAGACTTTTTATGGATATCTTTGAGAAATGGCTTTCTTCTTGCCACTCTTCCATAAAGGCCAGATTTGTGCAGTGTACGACTGATTGTTGTCCTATGGACAGACTCTCCCACCTCAGCTGTAGTTCTCTGCAGTTCATCCAGAGTGATCATGGGCCTCTTGGCTGCATCTCTGATCAGTCTTCTCCTTGTCTGAGCTGAAAGTTTAGAGGGACAGCCAGGTCTTGGTAGATTTGCAGTGGTCTGATACTCCTTCCATTTCAAAATGATCGCTTGCACAGTGCTCCTTGGGATGTTTAAAGCTTGGGAAATCTTTTTGTATCCAAATCCGGCTTTAAACTTCTCCACAACAGTATTACGGACCTGCCTGGTGTGTTTCTTGGTCTTCATGATGCTCTCTGCGCTTTCAACAGAACCCTGAGACTATCACAGAGCAGGTGCATTTATACAGAGACTTGATTACACACAGGTGGATTCACCATCAGTCATTTAGGACAACATTGGATCATTCAGAGATCCTCGCTGAACTTCTGGAGTGAGTTTGCTGCACTTGAAAGTAAAGGGGCCGAATAATTTTGCACGCACCACTTTTCAGTTTTTTAATTGCTAAAAAAGTTTAAAATATCCAATAGATTTCGTTCCACTTCACAATTGTGTCCCACTTGTTGGTGATTCTTCACAAAAAATTACAATTTTATATCTTTATGTTTGAAGCCTGAAATGTGGCAAAAGGTTGAAAAGTAAAGTTCAAGGGGGCCGAATACTTTCGCAAGCCACTATATATATATATATATATATATATATCCACTGTATCCAGTTTAGCTATATCTGACTGCAGGCCATTCCTGGTGTACTTTTTCTAATATACTTCAGGCGGTGTACACAGTACACAGTACTGTGCACCCTTAGTGTGGTTGCTACTACTTTTCTGGTGGTGTACACAGTACACCCATAGTTGTTAATACACTTCTGTTGGTGTACACAGTACCATGCACCCATAGTGCAGTTACTACTACTTTTCTGGTGGTGTACACAATACAGTACACCCATAGTTGTTAGTACACTTCTGTCGGTGTACACAGTATCGTGCACCCCTAGTGCAGTTGCTACTACTTTTCTGGTGGTGTACACAATACAGTACACCAATAGTTGCTATTAGAATTATGGTGGTGTACACAATACCATTCACCCCTAGTGCAGTTGCTACTACTTTTCTGATGGTGTACACAATACAGTACACCCATAGTTGTTATTACACTTCTGCTAGCGTACTCAGTACTGTGCACCCCTAGTGCAGTTGCTACTACTTTTCTGGTGGTGTACACAGTACACAATACATACAGTGCACTCATAGTTGCTATTAGACTTCTGGTGGTGTACACAATACCGTTCACCCCTAGTGCAGTTGCTACTACTTTGCTGGTGGTGTACACAATACATACATTGCTCCCATAGTTATTATTACACTTCTGTTGGTGTACACAGTACCCTGCACCCCTAGTGCAGTTGCTACTGCTTTCCTGGTGGTCTACACAATACATACAGTGCACCCATAGTTGTTATTACACTTCTGTTTGTGTACACAGTACCCTGCACCCCTAGTGCAGTTGCTACTGCTTTCCTGGTGGTGTACACAATACATACAGTGCACCCATAGTTGTTATTACACTTCTGTTGGTGTACACAGTACCGTGCAAGCCTAGTGCACTTGTTACTACTTTTCTGCTGGTGTACACAGTACACAATACAGTGTAGTGTGGTTTTGCTAAACAAAATTTACAGCATGTCTGAAAGGCCAGCAAGGAGAGGCAGATGCTCACAGGCCACTAAAAGACGCCAAGCAGGCTCTGTGTCTACAGTCGACAGTGCTGGTCATTGACACAGTGCATCCTCAGCATGTGTGCTTTTTTTCTGCAGCTGGCTGTGTTATTGAGCCATAACATAGTGGAATGGAAAACAAAGCCCTCCTCATCCTCCTCATCCTCTGTCACCCAGGCTCAGAGTAGTTTGCCTGCCAATGCAGCTGCTAAAGTGGCCTATTCCATCGGCTCCATGTCAACAGTCACTCCTTCCCTAGCCCCACCATCATGCACGGAGGAGTCCCCCGAACTATTCGACCACAGTGTCGGGTACATGCTGCAGGAGGATGCACAGCGATTTGAAGGCTCCGATGATGGTACCCAGGTTGAGGAAGGGAGTAACGTCAGCCTAGAGAGAGGGGGTGCCCAAGAAGGTCAAGAAACTGGCAGTCATGTTCCCCAAGCTGCAGCATACTGCCAAGTTTGCTCCAGTTATGAGGAGGAAGGGGGTGATGAGGTCACTGACTCTACTTGGGTGCCTGATAGAAGAGAGGAGGAGGAGGCACATCTCCAATGAGGCAGGATGCCCACCAGGGGGCAGCTTAAGGGCAGCCACCCTATTGCATCACACCACAGAGTTAAGCAGCTGTAGGGCGCTGCTGACTCCCCACATATTTTGAAAAGTTCTTTGGTGTGGACCCTTTTTGACACGTATGCAGCAGATCGCACCATTGCTGTTTGCAACATATGTCTGAAGCATATCAATCGTGTCCAAAACAGCAGCAACTTGGGCACCACATGCTTGACCAGACATATGATGACCTCCCATGCAGTCCGTTGGCAACAGCACTTAAAAGACTCACATTAAAGAACAAGGAGAACCTCTCCTTGCTCCTCATCAGCTGGGATCTCCAACCCCACTATACCTCCAGTCCTCTCAGAAACCTGCACTGAGAGGAATGAAGGTATAGACATAGGTGTCCCAAGTACTTGTGGCCAATCTGCTAGCGGTACACCAACATCGGATTTTAGCAGGCAAATTTCCCTACCCCAGTTGCTAAAGAAATTTGGTCTCAGCCATCCACATGCTCAGCGTCTGAATGCTAGCTTGGCCAAATTGCTAGCACTGCAACTGCTGCCTTTTCAGCTGGTAGACTCTGCCCCCTTTCATGAATTTGTGGAATGTGCCGTACCTCAGTGGCAGGTTACCAAACGCCATTTCTTTTCACGGAAGGCCATTCCGGTTCTCTACCAGCATGTGGTAGGCAATGTCTTGGCCTTGTTGGACAGGGCAGTCAGCAGTAAGGTCATATTACTGCTGACTCATGGTCCAACAGGCATGGACAGGGACGTTACCTTTCTTTCACGGCACACTGGTTAACTCTGCTGGCAGCTGGGAAGGATGCATGATGCCTCCAAAATGCTAGTGGTGATTCTGCCACAGCTCTCTCTTCCACCCCTCCTCTTCTTCCTCTATGGCCTCTTCCTTTGCAGATTTATCCTCTGAACCAGCGGTGCTCCATAGGCGTTTAAGGGGCTACGCAAGCACTCAGGCAAAAAGATGCCATGCGGTGCTTGATTTAGTCTGCTTAGAGGACAGGAGCCACACGGGACAGAGATTCTGTCAGCTCTGCAGGGGCAGGCTCGAAGGTGGTTATTGCCACACCAGCTTCAGCCAGGAATGGTTGTATGCGGCAATAGCACCAACCTCCTCTCCGCCCTCCGACAGGGACACTTGACCCATGTTCCCTGTTTGGCTCACATCCTGAATTTGGTGGTGCAGTGGTTCTTGAGCAGGTACCCTGGCTTACAGAATCTCCTGAGGCAGGCCAGGAAAGTCTGTCGTCATTTCCGCCAGTCATATAATGCCAGTGCTCGGCTGGCTTACATTCAAAGAGAATGCAACCTGCCCAAGAACCGCCTCATTTGTGAAATGCCCACCAGGTGGAACTCAATGTTGGCAATTCTGCAGCAGCTGCACATGCAGCAGAGGGCCATCAATGAGTACCTGTGTGAGTATGGCACCAGGACAGGGTCAGGGGAGCTTGGCTTTTTTTTCACCACGCCAGTGGCTACTGATCAAGGATACAGGCTCTGTCCTGTCACCATTTGATGAGGCCACGAGGATGGTGAGCAGTGACAGTGCATGCATTAATGATGCTGTCCCTCTTGTCTTCCTGTTGGAGTACACGCTTCGTGGAATAATGGACAGGGCACTTGAGGCAGAACAGCAGGAGGAAGAGGAGGACTTCCTTACCTCTCATGGCCCCTTTTATCTAGATGTTAGTATTCCTGCAGGCCCGCTGATCACAGAGGAAGAAGAAGAGGAGGAGGATTGTGTCAGTATGGAGGTGGAGGATAACACTCAGCATCAGCAGTAGTCTTCAAGGGATCGTTTGCAGTCCCCAGAAACCCATGGAGTTGTACGTGGCTGGGAGGAGGTTGTTGAGGATCATGTGATCCTTAGTGGCCCAGAGGCCTCTGCTTCATGGCCTCCTTGATCCTGCAAAGCCTGCAAAAGGACCCTAGGATTCGTGGTATCAAGAAGAGGGATCATTACTGGCTGGCAACCCTTCTTGATCCACGTTACAAGGGTAAGGTTTCAGAACTTATCCAGCCTTTACAGAGGGAGCAGAGGATGAAACATCTTTGGGAGGCCTTGCAGAAAGGTTTGTGCAATGTGTTTCCAGAGCCTGGGAGGTTACAATTTCCTGGTGCTGGACAACGTGTTGCTAAAGGCTTCATTCAGTCTCAAAAAGAATGGTGGAGAAGGTGGCCAGCTGACTGATGCCTTCAGACAATTCTTCAGTCCTCAGCGCCCAGGTCTGATTGGTTCCAGCAACCATCTCCAGCATCTGAATTACATGGTGCAGGAATATCTGAGGGCAAGATCAGACTTGGAGACCTTTCCACCAGAACCACCACTGGGTTACTGGGTCTTGAGAATGGACCACTGGCCAGAGCTTGCTCCATATGCAATTGCGCTACTGGCCTGCCCTGCATCCAGCGTTCTTTCTGAATGCACATTCAGTGCTGCTGGAGGCTTTGTAACCAATCACAGAGTGTGCCTGTCCACAGACTCTGTTGATCGTCTCACATTCATAAAAATGAATCAGTCTTGGATCACCAGCTACCAAGCACCTGATGCTGATGTAACTGATTGATTTTTCTATGGATGTGGGATCCCTTGAAGGCTGCATATGCTGAGTGACTATGCTATTATGCTGAGTGACTATCCTATTCCTCCTCAATCTTCATGATGATAGCTTCTAGCAATATTTTCAGTTCAGGGCACCACCACCACTGCCTAAGGCCCAATTTTTCTGCCCCTGTTTAAAAGGGGCATGTAATTACAATTTTTGATCTAATATTTCACAGCAGGGCCTGTTCCTGTGCTCAACAAAAGTATCTGTGAGGCTTTACAATGTTCTGCCACCACCACCACCACCAACACCGCCTAAGGCCCAATTTTTATGCCCCTGGTTAACAGGGGTGTGTAAGTACAATTTTTGATCTATTTCACAGCAGGGCCTGTTCCTGCGCTCAACAAAAGTATCTGTGAGGCTTTACAATGTTGTGCCACCACCACCACCACCACCACCTAAGGCCCAATTTTTATGCCCCTGTTTAACAGGGGTGTGTAATTAAAATTTTTGATCTAATATTTCACAGCAGGGCCTGTTCCTGCGCTCAACAAAAGTATCTGTGAGGCTTTACAGTGTTGTGCCACCCCCACCACCACCGCCTAAGGCCCAATTTTTATACCCCTGTTTAACAGGGGCACTTAATTACAATTTTGAATCTAATATTACAGAGTAGGGCCCGTTCCAGCACTCAACAAAAGTATCTGTGAGGCTTTACAGTGTTGTGCCGCCACCACCACCAGGACCAATTTTTATGCCCCTGTTTAACAGGGGCACGTAATTACAAATCCTGATATAATATTTGACAGCAGGGCCCATTCCAGCACCCACCAAGAGTAACTGTGAGGGCTTACAATGTTCTGGTACCACCAACACCTAAGGCCCAATTTTCTGCAGAGTGTATAGGGCAGGCCGTATAGTATATACAGGCGGTCCCCTATTTTCAAAAATCTTACTTACATACAACTCCTACTTAGAAACGGAGGGAGACAACAGGAAGTGAGAGGAAATCTACCCCTAGGAAGGGAAATTCTCTCCTGTAAGAGTTAATATGGGAAAAAGGTGTCTCCACTGATGCTTTATCACCAATCCTTGTTTCCCCAATAACCCCAAATTTTCAAAGTCCAATTGTCATTGGGACAGAAAGTGAGGTGAAATCTTCTGAACAGGGGCACAGACAGCAAAACAAGTGGTGATGATAACCCTTCCCTATGTTATCCAAAAAGCTTGAAAATAGATTTTTTGGCTGGAGCTACACTACACAGCTACACACAAAATGTAACTGTTCCAAATTACAAACAGATTCAACTTAAGAACAAACCTACAGTCCCTATCTTGTTTGTAACCCGGGAACTGCCTGTATACTGCTGCTGTTCAGAGTATATAGGGCCCGGGGGGTTCCCCATGCTTTTTTTTTCATAATTTGGGTGCGGGGTTCCCCTTAATATCCATACCAGAACCAAAGGGCCTGGTAATGGGCTGGGAGGGGGGGGGCAACATTACATTACAGTCGCAAGCAGTTTTCAATTACTTTTATTCCTTTAGAAATGTCATTTTGTGCAGGAACTGTTCTAAACACGGGAACAATGCGCTACTTTACAGGCATACTACAGTTACCCCCCAGGCACGATATTTAAAGGAATATATATTTCACTTTTATTGTTTCACTTTACGCATTATTAAAATCACTTTTCCCGAAAAACTTTTTTTTGCATTGATACATGTCCCCTGGGGCAGGACCCGGGTCCCCAAACACTTTTTATGACAATAACTCGCATATTAGCCTTTAAAATTAGCACTTTAGATTTTTCACGTTCGAGTCCCATACCGTTTAACGGTGTTCGCAAGTTTGCACAATTTTTTTGCCTGTTTGCATGTTCTGCCGCGAACCAAACCGAGGGGTGTTCGGCTCATCCCTAATAGACACACAGTATGCATATATACACACAGACACACACCATACATATATACATATATACACACACTCACACACACACACACACACACCAGCACTTTTCACCCAAAAATCAGCCTAAAAGCCTAAAAGAAACACACTGCTGCCCCCATCTCCTGGCATGCTGGGACTTGTAGTGCCCCAGCAGCTCAAAGACACTTTAGGTGGTAATGCAGGAGAGAAGGGGACTGTGTCTGTGTATTGGTGGGCAGGTGGTGAGTAGGCAGTAGCAGAGATTGGGAGAGAAGTTCAGAACATCCTTCCTCCAGAAAATCGATCTAACAGCTTCAGAGACAGGAGGAGCCCTGCTAGAGGAAAACAAACATCCTGCCCCTCCCCCTGCTCACCAGGGTAAGCCACTGACAAAAATACAATCAGTTCAGCTCAGCAAGCTTACCTTCCAGCAGGTTGCAGCCCTTCCCATACTGCAGGCTGTGTCTCCTCCTCCCTCTCCTCTCCACCAGCTGTGGGCAATCTCCTGCTCTGAAATCGAATGAGCCGCGGTGAGGAAGGGGGCGTGTATACTGTGTTCCCATTGGCTGAGGAGGCAGTACAGAGGCGGGGCAGCTATAGCCTCATTTTTTTTTACAGCAAAATGATGTTGGCAAGGGACATTTTAGGGATATATAAAAAAACACGGATTTTTACATACTGCCCCTGCTTTTAGTGAGGCTGGCCACTCTGATGGGGCCCCCTAGTGGCATGGGGCCCTCGGTCCATGCCCGAGTGCCCGAATGGTCAGTCTGCCCCTATTTGAGGATATTTGTATTGTCCAGGCATTTTATGGCCTAAAGAAATGAGGCAGTCAGTACATAAGGATTGATCAATTTTCAAATATATACCATAATATGTAGATTCTTTTTTTTTTTTTAACCAAAGAAATGTAGCAGAATACAATTTGGCCTAAAGTACAAAGATTATTTGTTTGTAAAATTTTATAACAGATACTAGGAAAAAAATATTTTTTTCAATATGTTTGGTCTTTTATGTTTATATAGCAAAAAAAAAAAAAAAACAGTGGTGATTAAAAGAAAGCTTTATCTGTCTTAAAAAATTATAAAAAAATATTCTGGATAAGTGTTTCATGAGTAATTGTCATTCAAAGTGCGACAGTACTGAAAACTGAAAATGGCCTGGACTGGAAGGGGGTGAAGGCTCCGTGCTTGAAGTAGTTAAGCCCACTACTTACTCCCATATTCCCCAGGGAAATGATTTTCATGAACTTTATTGTGAACCTCCCTCCCTCTGAAGGTTTTACCTCAATTTTTTGTGATCATGCACCATTTGTACAAGATATTAAACTTTATCCGTATGATTGGCACTCCTACAGCTTCAGAGACAGTGAGTTCCTTCATTAAGGAGGTGGTACAGCTACATGGAGTACCAAGAAACATTGTGTACGATAGGAGAGTACAACTCACTTCCAGATTCTGGAAATCTCTCTGTAAGGTTCTGAGGATCGAGATCTGCCTATCCTCTGTGTTCCACCCTCAGAGAAATGACTAGGCAGACTGTACCAACCAAACCCTGGAGAAATATCTCCAATGTTTTTTGTCCTTCTCGCAGGATGACTGGGGATCTTTGTTACCACTTGCAGAGTTGGCATATAATAATGAGGTCCACTCTTCCATGAATCAAGGCTAGTTTTGGGCAAATTATGGCTTCCATCTTAATTTTCTACCAGACATTGTTCCAGAAATAGCAGTGTCCACAGCCTAAATTAAATTAGTATTTCTTCAGTCCAACTCACAAGCACTCCAAGCAGTGGCGGTGCATCCATTAAGGGTGCACGGGAGCTGGCCCCTCTCTCCAGCCACCCCCTGTAGGTATCATGGATAGATTCATGCATTCCATGAATCTATCCATGGCCGCCACTGCCACCTCCTTTTCAGGCGTCTGGCCCCTTTTTGGACACACAGGTGCCTGAATTACAGTGCGGGTGTGTATTTTTGAAGAACCTGATTAGAGCCATAAGCTCTAATAGGCTTCAAAAAAGATGAACTTGGAGTGCACTTGGAGTGCAAAAAATTGCCCAGGTGTGAATGAATATTTCTAACACTGAACCGCCTCTTAGCCAATCAGGAGGCGTGGGTCTAATATCCATCACCTGATTGGCTGAAGGCACAAGCGATTCCATTGGCTGCCTAGCAGAAGGAAAGAAGAGAGACACGGAGGACACAGGAGCCACTGCCTGACCCGCACTACCTGTCCCACAGCTCGCCGCCATCACCAGCTGCCTGCGATGGGGTATGTGCCGGTCAGACAGCGAGCTTGTGTCCCAGTTGGCTGCATATGATGGGCACATATGGCTGCATCTGATGGGGCACATTTGGCTGCATATGATGGGCACAGTAGCTGCATTTGATGGGCACAGTGGTTGCATTTGATGGGCACAGTGGCTGCGTATAATGGGCACAGTGGCTACATATGATTGCACAGTGAGGCTGTATTTGATGTTTTTGTTTCAGTATTTTTACATTTTTTTCAGTTTGTTTGCGCCCCCCCCCCCAAAAAAAAATTTTGAGCACCAGCTGCCACACCACGGAATCATGAGAAGAGCTCAGGAAGACAGCAAAAATATTATGACAAAAAGAGGAGTAGAGAGCTGGTGCTAAAGGAGGGAGAAAAAGACTGACTGTACATAGCTAATCTGAAGCTTCAAGCTTGCATGTCTTTCATGGAATCTGGGTCAAAGGTATAGAGGGCCCTTTGAAGTTAAAAGAGAAATTAAACTTGTGGCATATGAGTTTGTGCTAGCCCAGTTCTTACAGGACTTGCCAGCAGGTTTCCAGAAAAGATGGCTAGAATGGGCATCTGGAGTCTACCCATTGAGGAGGGCACTGTCAGTAAGCTAGTAGATGTGTGCATGAACCAGCATGCTGACGAGGAACTCTTGCCAGCAACTGATATGTACCCACATGTTGGTGCATCTGTGTGTGCTTTGGCACATGGCTGCAAGCACCCATTCTCAGGGATGGTGCCAAGTGCACTAGTTAAGTATAGGACTAATATATGTAAATCACTGGATGATCTACAGCTTCCATATGACCCGTGTTCCTGCATTCCTGTTCCTGTTATCTGACCTTCCATTGCTGGTCTGGCTTGCTCCTAACCACGCACTGTGATTTCTAGTTTCTGATCTTGACTTGTCTCTAACCACATTCTGCTACATTCCTGATCCTGACCTCGGCCTGCTTGACCATAATTCCTCTCTCTCCTCCATGTATGACCCTGGCCTGGCTACCAACCTTGTTCCTTCTGTCCATCTTTGCTGACCCTAGCTTACCTCCTGCCCACATCTCTGATCCCAACTGGTACCTGCACCTGCATACTCAGAGGTGTTTAGACCAGATCCACAAGGGGAGCCCTCTTATCACTTCAGCCTCCAACCAAGGAAATGTGACAGTCGAGGATGGCCAAATCTTTGCTAGATGAGTTACACCATGTAAGATGTGTTTGTGAGAATGCTGAAAGTGACTATTTGGGATGGGCTATCTGTTCGAGTCGAACATGAGTTTGACTCGAACATTGGCTGTTCGCCCGTTACCTGAACAGCGAACAATTTGGGGTGTTCGCGACAAATTCAAAAAGCCGCGGAAGAACACCCTTTAAAGGTCTATGGGAGAAATATAAAGCGCTAATTTTAAAGGTTAATATGCAAGTTATTGTCATAAAAAGTGTTTGGGGACCTGGGTCCTGCCCCAGGGGACATGTATCAATGCAAAAAAAAGTTTTAAAAATGGACGTTTTTTCGGGAGCAGTGATTTTAATAATGCTTAAAGTGAAACAATAAAAGTGAAATATTCCTTTGAATTTCATACCTGGGGGGGTGTCTATAGTATGCCTGTAAAGTAGCCCATGTTTCCTGTGTTTATAACAGTCCAAGAGCAAAATGACATTTCTAAAGAAAAATAAAGTCATTCAAAAGTACTAGCACTAGTGCCGGCTATTAATGAATTGTCGGTCCCGACAATACACAAAAAAGTAATTAAAAGTCATTGAAAAAAAAATGCGTGGGGGTCCCCCAAAATTCCATTACCAGGCCCTTAAGGTCTGGTATGGATATTAAGGGGAACTCCGCGCCAAAATTTTTTAAAAAATGGCGTGGGGTTCCCCCAAAAATCCACACCAGACCCTTATCCGAGCATGCAACCTGGCAGGCCTCAGGAAAAGAGGGGGGACGAGAGAGCGCCCCCTCCTGAACTGTACCAGGCCACATGTCCCCTTTGTTAAAGGGGGCTTCCATATTCCGATTAGCCCCCCGCCCTCAGACCCCCACAACCACTGGGCAAGGGTTGTGGGGATGAGGCCCTTGTCCCCATCAACATGGGGACATCCTTCCCATGTTGAGGGCATGTGGCCTGGTATGGTTCAGGAGGGGGGTGCGCTCTCTCGTACCCCCCTCTTTTCCTTTTCATTTCCAATTCATTAATAGCTGGCACTAGCACTAGTACTTTTAAATTACTTTATTTTCCTTTAGAAATGTCGTTTTGCTCTCGGACTGTTATCAACACGGGAAACATGCGCAACTTTACAGGCATACTATAAACACCCCCCAGGTACGACATTTAAAGGAATATTTCACTTTTGTTGTTTCACTTTAAGCATTATTAAAATCACTGCTCCTGAAAAAATGTCCGTTTTTAAAACTTTTTTTTGCATTGATACATGTCCCTTGGGGCAGGACCCCCCCCCAAACACTTTTAATGACAATAACTTGCATATTAACCTTTAAAATTAGCACTTTTGATTTTTCATGTTCGTGTCCCATAGACTTTAACAGTGTTCGCGAGTTCAAACAAATTTTTTGCCTGTTCGCATGTTCTGGATTCGAACCGAACAGGGGGGTGTTCGGCCCATCCCTATTTCCCACTACCAGGTTGTTTGATTCAGGAAAGGACCACAGGCACCATCCATTGTCATTGACCACAACTTGTCCAAATTGGCCCAGCATTTCTTTCCATCAGGTCTTGTCCACATCGATGTGGGAATTGAAATTTTTCCCCAGAATAATTAAATTTGTTTGCAGAATCAAATCCAGCTGATTGGCTGCATCTAGTTGGTCCTATTTGGGGTAAAAGTAGATAGAATATGGGTCTTGACTGTTCCATTGAAGGAAGGCAATTACATCTCAGGCAGCCTATCTGTGCACAATAAAGGAGATGTCAGCTTATTGTTTTCACTACCAGAGTAGAATAGCATACTGTAGTTGGTTTATTGATCGATGGATGATCAATTTTCCAAATTCAGTGAGATTTTACATTTAATAACAATTCCATGGTGATAAATAACTTTTCTGACAAGGTACCAGTTCATACATTTCATGCAATGCAAATTTCCAGCTTCAGTATCATGAATTCACTACACATGTTTAAGCACTTCAATACCGGACACTTTCACCTCCAGCCTAACCAGGCCAATTTTCAGATTTCTGTGCTGTCACACTTTGAATGCCAATTAGCTAGTCATGCCACACTGTACTCAATGGAAGTTTCTATATTTTTTTTGAGACAGATATGGAAAAAAACATGCTTTTCTTAATTTCTGTTACAAAGTTTTGCAAAAAAAAAAAACTTTCTTCATAAATTTATGCTAAAATTATATGTAAAGGTATTCTGCTATATTTATTTGGTAAAGATTTCTCATATCAGTGTCTATTATTTAGTCTGTGTAAATGATATACAGTCTATAGACTGTGGTATATATATTTAAAAAAAGATCAATTCTGATATACTGATGGCTTATCTAATTTCTTGAGGTCCTAAAATGCCAGGATAGTACAAATACCCCTCCCAAAATAACCCCTCTTTAGAAAATAGACAACCCAAGGTATTTAGCAAGAAGCATGGTGAGTTTTTTTTATTAATTTTTGTCACAATTTTTTGAAAAATTAAGAAATTAAATAAAATGTGTTTTTTTCACAATTTTTTTATATACTGTCCTTTAGGATCAGTACCACTTTACCATGTGCCTGGTGTGGCTGTGATTAGGGACACTTATACTTATTTCAAGTATAGTGCGTCCTCTGAACAGTGTTCAGCTAAAGCTACAAGTTAGTGTAGTGTGTCCTCCTTACAGTGTTCAGCTAAAGCTACAAGTTAGTGTAGTGTGACCTCTGCACAGTGTTCAGCTAAAACTACAAGTTAGTGTAGTGCATCCTCTGAACAGTGTTCAGCTAAAGCTACAAGTTAGTGTAGTGCACAGTGTTCAGCTAAAGCTACAAGTTAGTGTAGTGCGTCCTCCTCACAGTGTTCAGCTAAAGCTACAAGTTAGTGTAGTGCGCCTCTGAACAATGTTCAGCTAAAGCTACAAGTTAGTGTAGTGCACAGTGTTCAGCTAAAGCTACAAGTTAGTGTAGTACGTCCTCTGAACAGTGTTCAGCTAAAGCTACAAGTTAGTGTAGTGCACAGTGTTCAGCTAAAGCTACAAGTAAGTGTAGTGCGTCCTCTGAACAGTGTTCAGCTAAAGCTACAAGTTAGTGTAGTGCGTCCTCTGAACAGTGTTCAGCTAAGGCTACCTGTAGAAGGTTGGTGGTGTTTTCCTGATCCTATCACTACCGCAGGCAGCTACATTATTTACACGTTAGTCTAGTGCGACCTCTGCACAGTGTTCAGCTAAAGCTACCTGTAGAAGGTTGGTGGTGTTTTCCTGATCCTATCACTACCACAGGCAGCTACATTATTTACACGTTAGTCTAGTGCGACCTCTGCACAGTGTTCAGCTAAAGCTATCTGTAGAAGGTTGGTGGTGTTTTCCTGATCCTATCACTACCGCAGGCAGATACATTATTTACACGTTAGTCTAGTGCGACCTCTGCACAGTGTTCAGCTTAAGCTACCTGTAGAAGGTTGGTGGTGGTTTCCTGATCCTATCACTACCTCAGGCAGTTACATTATTTTAACGTTGGTGTAGTGCGTCCTCTGCACAGTGTTCAGCTAAGGCTACAAGTTAGTGTAGTGCAACTTCTGCACAGTGTTCATCTAAAGCTACCTGTAGAAGATTGGTGGTAGTTCTCATACTACAGGCAGGCAGTTGATTTTGCTAGCTGCAGTATCAGTATATAAAAAAAAAAATATATATATATATATATATATATATATATATATATATATATATATATATATATATCCCAGCTTAGTGCAACTACATCTCACTGCAGGCCATTAGTATGTCTGGAAGGCCAACAAGGAGAGGCAGACAGTCACAAGCCAATAAAAGAGGGCAAGCAGGCTCTGTGTCTAGAGGCAACAGTGCTGGTCGTTAAGACGGTGCATCCTCATCAGCACGTGGCCGTGGGACATGCTTGGCCTTTTTTTCGGCAGCTGGCCGTGTTGAGCCGCAACATGCGGAAGACTTGGTCGAGTGGATGACCAAGCCACTCTCATCCTCCTCATCCTCTCTCACCCATGTTCAGGGTACTTTGTCTGGCAAAGCAGCTGCCAACGCAACCTCTTCCCTCGGCTCAATGGCATCAGTGACTCCTTCCCTAGCCCCACCATGTCCTCCTGAGGAGTCCCTCAAACTGTTTGACCACAGTGTTTGGTACATGCTCCAGGAGGATGCCCAGCATTTAGAATGCTCTGATGATGATACTGAGCTAGATGAAGGCAGTAACGTGAGCACGGACAGAGGAGGTGCCCAAGAAGAACAGCAATCTGGCAGTCATGCTCCCCCTGCTGCAGCATACTGCCAGGTTTGCTCCAGTGATCAGGAGGGAGGGGATGATGAGGTCACTGACTCAACGTGGGTGCCTGATAGGAGAGAGGAGAAGGAGGAGGCACATCACCAATGAGGCAGGATGCCCTCCAGGGGCCAGCCTAAGGGCAGCACACTGACTGCATCACACCAAAAAGCTCCGCATGTGCAGGGCGCTGCTGTCTCTGTGCGTTATTCCAAAAGTTCTTTGGTGTGGGCTTTTTTGAGACGAGTGCATCAGATCGCACCGCTGCTATTTGCAACATATGTCTGAAGCGTATCTAGCGTGGCCAAAACATCTCCCGCTTGGGCACCACTTGCTTGACCCGACATATGTTGACCTGCCGTGCAGTTCGTTGGCAAGCGTATCTAAAAGACCTACACCAAAGAACAAAGAGGACCTCTGCTTGCTCCTCATCAGCTGAGATCTCCATCCCCACTATACCTTCAGTCCTCTCTGAGACCTGCACTGAGAGGAATGAAGGGGTAGAATGAGGTGTGTCACAGCCAAGTACTTGTGGGCAATCTGCTTTTGGTACACCGATGTCAGATTGTACCAGGCAAATTTTCCTGCCCCAGCTGCAGCACCGCCAAAAGAATTTCGCTCCCAGCCATCCACATGCCCAGCGGTTGAATTCTAGCTTGGCAAAATTGCTAGCACTTCAACTGCTACCTTTTCAGTTGGTAGACTCTGCCCCCTTCCGTGAGTTTGTGGAATGTGCGGTTCCTCAGTGGCAGGTACCCAAACGCCACTTTTTCTCATGGAAGGCGATTCCAGCTCTCTACCGGCATGTGGAAGGCAATGTCTTGGCCTCGCTGGACAGGGCGGTCAGCGGTAAGATGCATATTACCGCTGACTCATGGTCCAGCAGGCATGGACAGGGACGTTACATAAGTTTCACCGCGCATTGGGTGACTCTGCTGGCAGCTGGGAAGGATGCAAAACAAGGTGCAGTAGTGTTGGAGGTTGTTCCGCCACCACGCCTCCAAAATGCTACTACTAATGATTTTGACACACCTCTCTCCTCCACCCCCTCCTCTTCTTTTTCCTCCATGGCCTCTTCCTGTGCTTTGTCCTCGGAACCAGCGGTGCTCCGTAGGCATTCAAGGGGCTACGCAAGTATGCAGGCCAAAAGATGCCATGCAGTGCTTGAGCTGGTGTGCTTGGGGGACAGGAGCCACACTGGGGCAAAGGTTCTGTCAGCTCTGCAGGGGCAGGTTCAGAGGTGGTTGATGCCACGCCAACTTAAGGCAGGAATGGTGGTTTGCGACAATGGCACCAACCTCCTCTCTGCCCTCCGACAGGGACAAATGACCCATGTGCCCTGTTTGGCTCACATCCTTAACTTGGTGGTGCAGCGGTTCTTGGGCAGGTACCCGGGCTTACAGGATGTCCTGAGGCAGGCCAGGAAAGTCTGTGTGCATTTCCGCCGGTCATATAATGCCAGTGCTCGGCTGGCAGACCTCCAAAAGGAATTTAAACTGCCCAAGAACCTCCTAATCTGTTACATGCCCACCAGGTGGTACTCAACATTGGCCATGCTGCAACGGCTACACATGCAGCAGAGGGCCATCAATGAGTACCTATGTGACTATGACACCAGGACAGGGTCAGGGGAGCTTGTTTTTTTTTTTTCCCACGCCAGTGGGCGATGATCAGGGATGCATGAACTGTCCTGTCACCATTTGAGGAGGCCACGAGGATGGTGAGCAGTGACAGTGCATGCATCAGTGACACTGTCCCACTTGTCCACCTGTTGGAGCACACGCTGCGTGGAATAATGGACAGGGCACTTGAGGCAGAACAGAGGCAGGAAGAGGAGGACTTCCTTAGCTCTCAAGGCCCCCTTTATCCAGACAGTGTTCCTGCGTGCCCACCGATCACACAGGAAGAGGAGGAGGAGGAGGAGGATTGTGTCAGTATGGAGGTGGAGCCTGGCACTCAGCATCAGCAGCAGTCTTTAAGGGATCATTCACAGTCCCAAGAAACACATGGACTTGTACGTGGCTGGGAGGAGGTGGCTGCGGATCATGTTGTCCTTAGTGACCCAGAGGACTCCAGGCCGAATGCCTCATCCAACCTACGCTGCATGGCCTCCCGGATCCTGCAAAGCCTGTGGAAGGATCCTCGTATTCGTGGTATCAAGGAGAAGGAACAATACTGGCTGGCAACCCTCCTTGATCCACATTACAAGGGTAAGGTTGCAGACATTATCTTGCCATCGCAGAGGGAGCAGAAGATAAAACATCTTCGGGAGGCCTTGCAGAAAGGTCTGTGCAACGCCTTCCCAGAGACTGGGAGGTTACAAACTCCTGTTTCTGAACAACGTGTTGCTGAGGCTTCGGTCAGTCAAAGAAGGAGCGGTGGAGAAGGTGGCCGTCTGACCGATGCGTTCAGACAATTTTTTAGTCTGCAGCCCCAAGGTATGATCGGTTCCAGCAACCATCGCCAGTGTCTCTTTTACATGGTGCAGGAATACCTAGGGGCAAGATCTGACTTGGACACCTTTCCCACTGAAAATCCTCTGGGTTACTGGGTCTTGAGGATGGATCACTGGCCAGAGCTTGCACAGTATGCAATTGAGCTACTGGCCTGTCCTGCATCCAGCGTTCTTTCGGAATGCACATTCAGTGCTGCTGGAGGCTTTGTAACCGATCACAGGGTGCGTCTGTCCACCGACTCGGTCGATCGACTGACCTGCATAAAAATGAATCAGTCTTGGATCACCACCAGCTACCAAGCACCTGATGCTGATGTAACCGAATAATTTTTTTTGAAATGTCAGATACCTTCAAAGACTGCCTATGCTGATGCTGAGTGACTATCCTGTTATACTGAGTAATTATCCTCTTCCTCCTCAATGATCATGATGATAGCTTGTAAGAACATTTTTGGTTCTGGGCGCCGCCAGTCCCTCCACCAGTGCCTAAGGCCCAATTTTTCAGCCCCTGTAATTGTAATTACAATTTTTCATGCAATTCTTTGCAGCAGGGCTAGTTCCTGCGCTCCAACTAGAGTATCTGTGAGGGGTTGGAGTGTTGTGGCACCAGTACGAGTGTCTAAGGCCCAATTTTTCAGCCCCTGTTTAACAGGGGCATGTAATTACAATTTTTGGTGCAATTCTTTGCAGCAGGGCTAGTTCCTGCGGTCCAACTAGAGCATCTGTGAGGGGTTGCAGTGTTGTGGCACCAGTACCAGTGCCTAAGGCCCAATTTTTCAGCCCCTGTTTAAAAGGGGCGTGTAATTCCAATTTTTCATGCAATTATTTGCAGCAGGGCTAGTTCCTGCGGTCCAACTAGAGCATCTGTGAGGGGTTCCAGTGTTGTGGCACCAGCACCAGTGCCTAAGGCCCAATTTTTCAGCCTCTGTTTAACAGGGACATGTAATTAGAATTCTTGATCTAATATTTCACAGCAGGGCCCGTTTCTGCGCCCACCAAGAGTATCTGTGAGGACTTACAGTGTTGTGGCACCAGCACCGCCACCACCACCAAAGGCCCAATTTTTCTGCCCCTGTTCAACAGGGGCATGTAATTACAATTCTTGATCTTATATTTCACAGCAGGGCCCGTTTCTGCGCCCACCAAGAGTATCTGTGAGGATTTACAGTGTTGTGGCACCAGCACCACCACCAAAGGCCCAATTTTTCTGCCTCTGTTCAACAGGGGCATGTAATTACAATTCTTGATCTAATATTTCACAGCAGGGCCCGTTTCTGTGCCCACCAAGAGTATCTGTGAGGACTTACAGTGTTGTGGCACCAGCACTGCCACCACCACCAAAGGCCCAATTTTTCTGCCCCTGTTCAACAGGGGCATGTAATTACAATTCTTGATCTAATATTTCACAGCAGGGCCCTGTGAGGGCTTACAGTGTTGTGGCCACAACAACACTTAAGGCCCAAATTTCTGCCGAGTATATAGGGCAGGCCCCTACTTTCAAACATCCAACTTACAAACGACTCCTACTTGCAAACGGAAGGAGACAACAGGAAGTGAGATGAAATCTACCCCTAAGAAGGGAAATTCTCTCCTGTAAGAGTTAATATGGGAAAAACTTTTCTCCTTTCCACTGATGCTTTATCACCAAACCTTGTTTCACAAAAAAACCCAAATTTTCAAAAAACATTTGTCATTGGGACAAAAAGTGAGGTGAAATCTTCTGAAGAGGAGCACAGACTGCTGTTCAGAGTATATAGGGCCTGGGGGCCACACACCTTTCCTTTTTTAATTTGGGTGCGGGGTTCCCCTTAATATCCATACAAGACCCAAAGGGCCTGGTAATGGACTGGGGGGTACCCATGCCATTTGTCTCACTGATTTTCATCCATATTGCCAGGACCCAACATTACAATAAAGCCGCAAGCAGTTTTAAATGACTTTTTTCCTTTAAAAATGACATTTTGTGCAGGGACTGTTCTAAGCACGGGAAACATGCGCCACTTTACAGGCATACTATAGACACTCCCCAGGTACGATATTTAAAGGAATATTTCACTTTTTTTGTTTTTTACTTTAAGCATCATTAAAATCACTGCTCCCGAAAAAAGGGCAGTTTTTAAAACTTTTTTTTGCATTGATACATGTCCCCTGGGGCAGGACCCGGGTCCCCAAACCCTTTTTAGGACAATACCATGCAAATTAGCTTTTAAAATGAGCACTTTTGATTTCGAACGTTCGAGTCCCATAGACGTCAATGGGGTTCTAACGTTTGTGCGAATTTTCAGGCCGTTCGCAGGTTCTGCGAACCGGGGGGTGTTCGGCTCATCCCTACTCCTCACTACCTATCACAGTTTTGAAGGCCATAAAATGCTAAGATGGCACAACCCCCCCCCCCAAATGACCCCATTTTGGAAAGTAGACACCCCAAGCTATTTGCTGAGAGGCATGTTGAGTCCATGGAATATTTTATATTTTGCCACAAGTTAAGGGAAAATTACAAACTTTTTTTTTTTTTGCACAAAGTTGTGACTAAATGATATATTGCTAAAACATGCCATGGGCATATGTGGAATTACACCCCAAAAATACATTCTTCTGCTTCTCCTGAGTACAGGGATACCACATGTGTGGGACTTCTTGGGAGCCTAACCGCGTACGGGGCCCCGAAATCCAAGCACCGCCTTCAGGATTTCTAATGGCCTACATTTTTTATTTCACTCCTCACTACCTATCACAGTTTTGAGGGCCATAAAATGCTAAGATGGCACAAACCCCCCCCCAAATGACCCCATTTTGGAAAGTAGACACCCCAAGCTATTTGCTGAGAGGCATGGTGAGTATTTTGCAGCTCTCATTTGTTTTTGAAAATGAAAAAAGAAAAGAAAAATTATTTTTTTTTCTTTTTTCAATTTTCAAAACTTTGTGACAAAAAGCGAGGTCTGCAAAATACACACCATACCTCTCAGCAAATAGCTTGGGGTGTCTACTTTCCAAAACTGTGTCATTTGGAGGGGGGGTTGTGCCATCTGGGCATTCCATGGCCTCCGAAACTGTGATAGGCAGTTAGGAGTGAAATCAAAAATTTACACCCTTAGAAACCCTGAAGGTGGTGCTTGGATTTCGGGGTCCCGTATGCAGCTAGGCTCCCAAAAAGTCTCACACATGTGGTATCCCTGTACTCAGGAGAAGCAACAGAATGTATTTTGGGGTGTAATTTCACATATGCCCATGGCATGTTTGAGCAATATATCATTTAGTGACAACTTTGTGCAAAAAAAAAAAATTGTCTTTTTCCCGCAATTTGTGTCACAATATAAAATATTCCATGGGCTCGACATGCCTCTCAGCAAATAGCTTGGGGTGTCTACTTTCCAAAATGGGGTCATTTGGGGTGGTTTGAACTGTCCTGGCATTTTATGTACAACATTTAGAAGCCTATGTCACACATCACCCACTCTTCTAACCACTTGAAGACAAAGCTCTTTCTGACACTTTTTGTTTACATGAAAATTTTTTTTTTTTGCAAGAAACATACTTTGAACCCCCAAACATTATATATTTTTTTAAAGCAAAGGGCCTACAGATTAAAATGGTGGGTGTTTCATTTTTTTTTTCACACAGTATTTGCGCAGCAATTTTTCAAATGCTTTTTTGGGAAAAAACACACTTTTTGAATATTAATGAACTAAAACACACTATATTGCCCAAATGTTTGATGAAATAAAAAATATGATCTTAGGCCGAGTACATGGATACCAAACACGACATGATTGTGCACAAACGTGCAGTGGCGACAAACTACACACATTTTTAAAAGCTTTAAAAGCCTTTACAGGTTACCACTTTAGATTTACAGAGGAGGTCTACTGCTAAAATTACTTCCCTCAATCTGACCTTCGCGGTGCTACCTCGCATGCATGGTGCAATTGCTGTTTACATTTGACGCCAGACCGATGCTTGCGTTCACCTTTGTGCGAGAGCAGGGGGGAACAGGGTTGCTTTTTTTTTTCTTTATTATTTTTTTGCTTTTTTATCTTATTTTTAAACTGTTCCTTTCATTTTTTTTTCATTTTTATTGTTATCTCAGGGAATGTAAATATCCCCTATGATAGCAATAGATAGTGACAGGTACTCTTTTTAGAAAAAATTGGGGTCTATTAGACCCTAGATCTCTACTCAAAGGGGTTCCAGTGTCGCCTTCAAAGCATCTGACCACACCAAGATCGGTGTGATAAAATGCTTTCCCAATTTCCCAATGGCGCTGTTTACATTTGGCAAAATCTTAGTAATGAAATGCTAGTAGCTTTCGGTTTCTTAGGCCATAGAGATGATTGGAGCCATTCTGGTCTCCGATTAGCTCTATGGTCAGCTGGCCGAATCACCGGCTGCATTCTCGGGTACCCTATTGGGACAGGAGAGCCAGAGAAAACCATGGAAGATGGTGGGAGGGGGGACATTCCCTCCCACTGCTTGTAAAAGCAGTCTAGAGGCTTATTAGCTACTAGGATTGCTTTTACATGAAAGCCGACTGCTGGCTGAAAAGAATGATACCAAGATGATACCTATATCTGCAGGCACCATTCTGGTCTAACCACTCAAAGTTCAGCAACATACCAGTATGTTGCTGATCCTTGTTGGGCATATATTGCAATCTTTTTTTTCTTGCAGCCTGTGGGCTGCACGAAAAAAAGAGATTGATCGGTGGATATGCCCATTAGCATACCTCCCTTCATTCGCCCACTTCTAATGATGGGCATACATGCACCATTTATATATGCCGAAGCATGGGGGCATCCGCCCCAAAACTTAGGAGCTAATTGCTCCTCCGCTCCTGCTGCCCCTATGCTTTGGCATATATGCTCTTTTTTTTAACTGTGGTGGTGAAATCACCTCCGACAGCGCTGGAGTCACAGCTTTATGTATCGTGGGAGCAAGCGCTATTGCTGTCAAGATAAATAAATCCGCGCTGCAACTGAATGGCGTACCTGCTAAGCAAATGATGGTTAACAATGAAACAAAGTAAAATTACAGTATCACAGTTATGCCCTGTACACACGATAGGATTTTCCAATGGAAAATGTGTGATAGGACCTTGTTGTCGGAAATTCCAACTGTGTGTAGACTCCATCACACATTTTCCATAGGAATTTCTGACACACAAAGTTTGAGAGCTGGCTATAAAATTTTCCGACAACAAAATCCGTTGTCGGAAATTCCGATCATGTGTACACAATTCCGACGCACAAAGTGCCACGCATGCTCGGAATCACGCAGAAGAGCAGCACTGGCTATTGAATTTCATTTTTCTTGGCTCGTCATACGCGTTGTACGTCACCGCGTTCTTGACGTTCGTGTGACCATGTGTCCTGCCCCAGGGGACATGAATCAATCATGAATCAAGGGGAGGGGGATAGTGTCCTATGGGGGTTCATTTATTAGTCATCCATTTTAATATTTTAATAGGGTTATGACCTTTTACTTTTCATTTTATTGTTATTAATATCATTTTTTTCTGTTTTCAGGATCTCCGGGCTCCTTCCCCTGTCGGGTTGACAACTTGGCGTTGCTTGGCACTCCCTTAGGGGGCCGGAGCACGTATTACTTTGTCTCGGCTACAGGGGTTAGGTGACCCGGGTTATTCAGCTAGATAGTGTGGTGTGTCCGCTCTTGTATTAGGTTGACTTATGTGTGATATCTTATGTATACCAGATTGCTGCCACCTTGAGTTGGGTTTATAATGTGACTCGATATACGGGCGGTATGACTGGCCACCTCTGAGTGTGTGACAAATGAGTGTGGGTTGGACCCTTCGTGGCGTCTGTTGTTGCCTTGGTGCCGGCTTCTGTTGTTGCCTTGGTGCTGTCTCCATACTTCTCACTGTGGAGCTCAGACGCTCTGAAGGGGAGTGGCTAATATTCCAGCAGGTTAGCTATTGGTCTAATCACCTCAGTGGGGATGATCAGCCTTGGAGCTGGCCGCTCGTCCCCTCCACACATGAGGCTTGGAGCGCCCGCTCCACGTGGAGGGGTTAAGGAGACACCGGCGGCGCATTGGCTGCTGGCTGTTGTCTCCGCCCTGGTCACATGATTGGCGAGGCTTGGGACGCAAGCCTCAGGAATAGACTATGTTCCCCTGGTTACTGTGGTTGTGAGGCTTGGAACGCAAGCCGTGCTGACGGTATGGCATTCGTGGCTTTCACTACTAATTGCACTCCCGCCAGACCTGCGATCTACCCTTACAATTCTAGGCCAGGTTTTTATTCATTAAAATCCTTAATTTTTTGACCTACGCCATGTGGTGTGGTTTTTTCTTTTTTCCTCCATGACTCCATCCTTAACTGGTTCCTTTTGATCTTTTGGTTCCTGAATTGGAGAGTGTGAGAGCGGATAACTTCCACCCAGGACAACTCTTCCACATCGGTGACCGTGACCTAAGGGACAACACCCGGGCAGATACCATGGGAGGTTACCTCCACAAACTCTAACAGACGTACTGCTATATGGCAGATATGTCCTACAGATCTGGTAAGAGTACTTAATCTTTTGATGTCTGTGGCGTGTTCCCTGGGGTTGCCTTACGTCTAAGTTTCCAGTCACCGTCCATTGTTCGAGCTCCTCCTCCGTTTGAGAAGACTTCCATTGATTCTATATTTATGGACTTTGGTCCCAGAGCATATCACATTGCACTATAGACATTTTTATATATCTCACATGTTTTCGTATTGTGTTGATTCACAATTGTTTCTAGGATTTTTCTAATAGTTCACAGCCTTATACTTGTTCCGTACATGATTCCAGTTTATGTTTGGGACTCTAGCGCTGCACTTTTTTTTTATACATGTTGGTGTGACTTGGTTTGTTTGTGTGTCAACTGCTGTTCACTTAATTTGTATCGATACCTTTATATTCTTTTCACTTTTTTGGGGTCAGCGCAGCACTTCCCTTATCACAACATGAATCAATGCAAAAAAAAGTTTTAAAAACAGACGTTTTTTCCGAAGCAGTGATTTTAATAATGCTTAAAGTAAAACAATAAAAGTGTAATATTCCTTTAAATTTCGTACCTGGGGGTGTCTATAGTATGCCTGTAAAGGGGCGCATGTTTTCCGTGTTTAGAACAGTGTGACAGCAAAATTACATTTCAAAGGAAAAAAGTCATTGAAAACTACTTGCGGCTATTAATGAATTACCGGCCCGACAATACACATAAAAGTTCATTGATAAAAACGGCATGGGAATTCCCCACAGAGGAACCCCAAACCAAAATGTAAAAAAAAAATGACGTGGGGGTTCCCCTAAATTCCATAACAGGCCCTTCAGGTCTGGTATGGATATTAAGGGGAACCCCGGCCAAAATTTTAAATAAATGGTGTGGGGTCCCCCTCAAAATCTATACCAGACCCTTCAGGTCTGGTATGGATTTAAAGGGGAACCCCATGCCAAAATAAAAAAAAAATAGCGTGGGGTCCCCCCAAAAATCCATACCAGACTCTTATCCAAGCAAGCAACCTGGCAGACCACAGGAAAAGAGGGGGGGGCGAGAGAGCTCCCCCCTCCTGAACTGTACCAGGCCACATGCCCTCAACATTGGGAGGGTGCTTTGGGGTAGCCCCCAAAACACCTTGTCCCCATGTTGATGGGGACAAGGGCCTCATCCCCACAACCCTTGCCCCGGGGTTGTGGGGGTCTGCGGGCGGGGGGCTTATTGGAATCTGGAAGCCTCCTTTAACAAGGGGACCCCCAGATCCCGGCCCTCCCCCCTGTGTGAAATGGTAAGGGGGTACAAAAGTACCCCTACCATTTCACAAAAAAACTGTCAAAAATGTTAAAAATGACAAGATCGTGGGAGCAAACAATGTTGCTGTCAAGATAAATAAATCCAGTAAACAGTTACATACCTGAAAAGCAAACATGATAAAACATAACAACAATAAAACATTGCAGAATAGAATACAGTAAAAAAGAGTAGAACAATAGAGAGAGAATAGAGAGAGAACAATAAAACGACAACTATTTTTGTTTTTTTATTTTATTTTTTTTGTGTATTTTTTTTTTACTTTTTTTTTTATAGCTGTTTTGTAACTGTAACCGGTTCCAGGTTTGGGTCTCTCAAAATGCGATGGCATGTTGGGAGACCCTGTGAAAGTGTGCCTAGTCTGTGCAATGCTGTACCCTACGCTAAAACTCAACTAGTATATGGCAGCGCTCAAAACATTCACCTATGCAAAGACCAGGATTGTCAGGACAGGAGGGACAATAATAGCAGGTGTCACGCCTATATCCACGCTTTCTGCAGACACAACATTTTCTTTGGGGGGCTCGTTGGGTAGGGGTATGTTGGAGGACATAAGGAAAATGCCTCTCATGCAGATGGCTTACTGCATTCGGATTGGGAAGATGAGGTGGAGCACCGTCTGGAAACAGAAGGGCTCTGACGATCTCTTCCTGGAATTTAAGAAAGGATTCAGTCCGTCCAGAAGCTATGCATAGCACATGAGCGTTCAGCAAAGCCAATTGAAATAAGTATACAGACACTTTTTTATACCAGCGTCTGGCCTTACAGGCAACTAGGTACGGCGCCAACAACTGGTCGTTGAGGTCCACCCCTCCCATATTTTGGTTATATTCGTGGACACAGAGGCATTTCTCCACAACACCAGTCGCCGTAGTAATTTGGACCGTCGTGTCTGCATGAAGAGAGGTAAGATCGGCAACATCTAGATCGTCAGGGGAAGAGCAAATGGTTCATCCCAGAAATAGCTCACCAATAGACACAACAGGCTCTTTAAGTGAACAAAAGGAAGAGGACAAAGAAAACTGGGATATGAGAACATACATTCAATCTCTCCCAACTAGAGAAGATATGGACCAATACGTGCACAGATTGGAAAAAACATATAAAATAGAGATTCAAGAGCTCAAGATATCCACAAAAGATGCACAAGAAAAAACGGCTAAATTAGACAACAGAGTTTCTAAAACAGAACAAGAAATAGTGAAGATAAAAGAAAAAATACAAAAACAAGGGAATCAAATAAATCAACTCATAAATAGCCTAGACGAACAAGAAATAGAAGCAGAAGATCCAACATAAGAATCAGAGAAAGAAGTGAATGCTAAAGATCTTAAAACAACGTTACAGAAAATCTTTCAGGAAATAATCCAGCATATGGATGTAAAATAACTGATAATAGACCGTGCACACAGAGTAGCAGGAATAAGGAGATTAGATCCTAGTAAACCGCGGGACGTCATCTGCAAGATGCATTATGCCCACATAAAAGATAGAATCATGTTAGCAGCACGTCAAAATAAAAATATCCAACATGAGGGAGATCCATTACTATTCTTCCAAGACCTATCGAAATACACATTGTATCGGAGGAGAGCACTAAAACCCCTGGTGGAACAACTTAGAAGGAACAATATGCAGTATAGATGGAAATTTCCATTTTAACTACAGGCTCAGAGAGAGGAATCAACTGCAATATTCAGTGATTTGGAAGATTGACCACAGTTTCTGGCAACTCTTAAATTATCAGAAATAGAACTGCCGGACCGGCCCATTTCTTATATGAAATTTGAGTTTTGAAGAGTAGTGGGTGGGGGAGGGGGGGTGGGGGAGGATGGGCTGTAAGTAATTAGTAACTCATTAACAAATATGAAGCGGGTAAAATAAAAGTAAATAATTTGAGGGGGGCGGGGGGGAGGAAGGGGATTTGTAGTACAGGGTGGGTTTTTTTTTTCCTCAATAATATAAAGACATAACACAAACATGGATCGATAGATTTGACACTGAGTGGGTTGGGGGATTTGCAGGATTGAGGGGGGATCCGGGGTTTTTTTTTTTTGTGTTATCACAATATATAAATATAGATGTTATTTGGGTATTACATTAGAACATTTTGATTGACACAAAGCACAAGTAATATAGAGGGAATATACCAGATCGGTTTGACACGGGCTGGGTATGAGTGATAAAAGGTGTTGGTTTAAGAATATAAGGCACAAAATATAAGTCTAATACGAAGGTGTGGCGGGATTTAAATATTAATATGATTGGAGAGACGGGGTAGGAGGGGTGATTTGGGTTTTTTTTCCCTCCTTCTCCCTCTCCCCTCTTCCTCTCCCTTTTTGCTGCATCTTCTCTGTATCCCCTCCCATGGTGATGGGAAAAAAAACTTCCCACGCGGCGGGACGGGATGGGGAGAGGAATATGGATAAATGTATAAGAGGTATAAGTTTTGAGATGTAAATGTTTGGAGAGATCTCTCCCGAGCCCCCCCCCACCCATGTGATTCTTTCTTCCCTCTCTGTTAGTTCAGGATGAGGATATGGTGAATGGACAGCAGAGAGGGAGGAAGAAGAAGGTGAAATAAAAGAATAAGAAATTAAACTTTAAAAATGCAGCGTGCGCTACCGATAGAGCGGTGGATCTTGGACGTCGGTGTCTGGAGACCTCCTTATAGGGAACTTACTTTAGTTAGTAAGACAGACTTTATATAAGTCAAATAGCTTTAGGGTTGTTTGGGTGTTGGGTGTGAGTGTGTGCCCCTTTTTTACTTTTTTTTTTTTTTGTTTCTCTGTTTGTCCCTTCGGACTGTGAAATATGAAAATATGCTCTTACAATATTAGAGGTCTTAACTCAGCAACAAAAAGGTCTCAAGTTCTATATTCTCTCCATAAACAAAAAGTGGGTGTGATATTTTTCCAGGAGACGCATTTCCGCACGGACCACGTCCCTAACCTACAAAACAGATTCTACAATACATGGTATCATGTCTCCTTTAGGTATTCAAAATCAAAAGGCGTCTCTATTGCAATACATAAGACAATACCACACCAAGTGCTGGAAGAATGGCATAATAGAGATGGAAGAGCAATACTACTCAAACTTAGTATATTTGGTAAAAAATATACTTTTATTAATATATACTTACCTAATCAAGGCCAGTATAAAGTAGGAACACAAATGTTAAAGGAGCTTATGGAAAAGGCGGAGGGTATAACAAAAATTGGAGGAGACTTTAACTTTGTTCTGGATAAAGAGAAGGATACTACAGCACCTTCATTACTACAGATGGGTAGGGAGAAAATTTTTTTTTTAGAAACGATGGCAAAATATCAGCTGATTGATATTTGGAGGGTATTACATCCAATGGAAAAAGATTTTACGTTCTACTCAAAAGTTCATGGGACATACCATAGACTGGACTTTTTTTTTGATAAACCAGTTGGGGATGGCGGTAACTTTATCTACTGAGATAGGCAGCTCGATATGGTCAGATCATGCGCCTGTATTTCTGGTACTGGACCCACTCAAGAGTAAGACTAGCAGGGGAAATTGGAAGCTTAATGACAATCTGCTGTACGATGAGAAATGTGTGACAGAAATAAGGAGGGCAATAACAGACTTTTTACACGATCACATAAAAGACACCACATCTTTGCCTATTCAGTGGAAAGCATTAAAATGTGTAATTCGAGGGTTTTTTATAAAACATAGGGCTAGACTGAAAAAACTAAAAGGTAATAGAATGACTCAACTATTAGAAGAAATACCTAAAATAGAAGCTCAACATAAACAAAATCCAACACGTGAAATATTGATAGAATTAACAGAAATGAAAACAGAATTAAAAACACTGATAAACGAGCAAACACTACGTATAAGAGACAGCAACCGTTCCCTATATTATCAGCAGGGCAATAAACCAGGTAAACTTCTTGCGAGGGCTTTGCGCCATCTGGGCAATTTATTGCCTATTGTCAGGATCAAGTCAGAAAAAGGAGATATGAGGTACGACTCAAAAGAGATACCGAAGGAGTTTCAGACTTTTTACACAAAATTATATAACATACCTAATAATGGCACAAATAGTGACCCGGAGGGACTCCAACAAAGTATTTATCAATATGTAAGAGAAACGGCACTCCCTGTACTTGCACCGATGGAAACGGAACAATTAGATTGGGATTTCTCGGAGATTGAAATACAAAAAGTAATCAATGCATTAGTACTTGGGAAAAGCCCAGGCCCTGATGGCTTTACCCCAAGATTCTATAAAACATTTAAAGAAGAACTCATCCCCATTATGAAGCGCACTTTTAATGCAGTATCTACATCAGTGCCTTTTGTCCCACAAAGTATGCAGGCTTATATTTCACTTATACCCAAACCAGAAAAGGATCATACTTTATGTGGAAATTATAGACCAATCTCTCTAACATATATCAATTTAAGATTGTATTCTAAAATAATTGCCAATAGACTCGCCCCTATAATACCTGCACACATACATTTAGATCAGGTGGGTTTTGTAAAGGGAAGATAGGCAAGAGATAACACTCTAAAAACACTCACATTTGTGGAATATGCACAGAGAGGTTCCATCCCATCCTGCCTATTGGCAATTGACGTTGAGAAAGCTTTTGACAGGGTGGGATGGAACTTCCTTAGAGAGACCTTAGTACAATGGGGGCTAGGTCCTATACTTATGGATAAAATAATGACCTTATATCAGAACCCAACGGCTAGGATACGGGCGAACGGCGATTTATCAGAGGTGGTCCCTATAACAAACGGAACCCGACAGGGTTGCCCTGCTATCCCCATTACTTTATATATTAGTGATGGAGCACTTATTAATAGCGGTTCGAGAAAATAAGGATATGCAGGGAATCAAAGTGGGAGATATAGAGTACAAGTTGTCAGTATATGCAGACGATATTCTGTTATTTATCACAAATCCCTTGATATCATTACCAAATCTGATATCTGAATTTAAACGATTTGGTGCACTAAGTAATTTCAAAGTAAACTATAGTAAATCTGAAGCTCTAAACATTAATCTGCCAATTACTATGGTGGAACTCCTTAAAAATGATTTTTCTTTTAAATGGCAGGTGAACGCGATTAAATACTTAGGTACCTATATCTCCACTGATCTTGACAAAGTACAGAAATATAATTATGCCCCGATGGTGCAAAAAACTATGAGAACGTTACAACAATATGAAAAAGGAATGTTTTCCTGGATGGGCAGAATAAGTATAGTAAAAATGGACATATTGCCTAAAATACTATATATTCTACAAGCGATACCCATTTTTCCTTCAACAAATACCCTGAAAAAATTGCATAGACTAATAGGAAAATTTATCTGGGGAGGTAAAACCCCCAGAATGAATAGAGCAGTGTTGAATAAAACTAAAAGAGGTGGAGGCCTTGCTCTTCCAGATATAGATATGTACCTTAGAGCAATACTGGTAACTAGAATAGTGGATTGGTTCCACAATAAGGACAATAAACAATGGGTGAAGCTCGAGGAAGAGATTACGGCCCTAAAATTAAAATCATTACCTTGGATCAAAAGAGAGCAAAGACTGCCGGATGGTGAAATGCCCTCTTTAGTGCTAGCAACATTGAAAGTATGGGATACTATGATAAAGAGAGGGATTGGATCTACTTATAGAGGTCATATGACCCCACTATTTAGTAACCCAGAATTTCCACTGGCACTTGAATCTAAAACATTTCCCAAATGGAAGAGATGTGAAGATACTAGGATAGTGGAAACGATGGAGGAGAATAGACTCCTCCCATTGGAAGCGTTGGGTGTAGAACACAAAACAAAATGGATGCAGTATGGGCTGCTCAAACGGTATATTACATCTCTAATAAAGGAGTCAGTAATAGATAGGCCTCTGACAACTCTAGAGAAAATTTTCCTGCAAGAACATAGACCCACCCATGTCCTATCTAAGATTTATAAATACTTGATTTCAGAAAATAAAGGACAGGAGTTACCTTATATCAAGAAATGGGAATCAGAGATAGGGATAGAAATTCCCAGGGTAACATGGGAAAAGGCAATCATGGCAACCCATAAACTTTCAATATCCGCCAAGCATCAGGAAAGAAATGATAAAATCTTAGCCAGATGGTATAGGTGTCCCGTGGACTTACATAAAATGAACCCTGATAACAAGGATATCTGTTGGAGATGTCACGAAGCTCAGGGTACAATGTCAAACATTTGGTACTATTGCTCAGAATTTCAACCATTCTGGCAAAAGATATTTGAGATATATAGAGATATGACTGGGATTGATCTACATCCAGAAATACAGGTAGCAGTATTATCTATGATCCCAGGATCGGTGAAAAATATAAAAAAGGGAATATTGAAATATTTTTTGACAGCGGCACAAACTATTATAGCAAGAAAATGGAAAAGCACATGTGTGCCTTCTATTGTAGAGTGGGAGTGTGAGATGGCGGAGATGCGTGCCCTGGAGGAAAGAATAGTGATAGAAGAGGGATTGAAGTAACAAATATTAAACACATGGGCCAAATGGGAAGAGTTCAGAGCCTCTTCGAGGCTTCTGAGAACAACTTAGAAATCTAATGGAACATAACAGGAAGGGACCTTCTTTTTTTTTTTTTTTTTGTGGGTTGTGGGTTTGGCTTGTTAGTATGAATGGATGAATAGGTATGATTGAGTAGAGAGAGAGGATGGAGGGTGGGGGTGGGGGATAGGCTGAAAATATGGGTTCACATCCTTGAATCAACTTTGTAATCAATTAAAAGGAAAAAATAAATTTTTTTTTTTTTTTTCTTTTTTTTTTTTTTGGCCACTTCAGTTAACTTTGTCCAGGGACTATCGTCAGAATGTTATTCACGTGTGTCCCATATCCAGTCACATCATTGCGGCCATTCAATGCTTTCCCCCTTTTTTTATTTTTTTTATTTTATTATTAAACTGTGTAGATGTTGTATTACAATATGAATTTCAATGTACAAAATTACAATAATACCGCCCTGCAAGGTGCATAACATGCAAAGCCGATTAACCACCTATTCTCATATAGCTATTATACGTATCTATATGTTAGTACTTTTCTATCTGGTGAACCCCCCCACCCACCCCCCTATATCCCCCCCCCCCTATTTACCCCCTATTTATTCAAGGCACATCTGACGACCGACCTAGGTTCCATACATTATTCTTTACTCGGCTCTAACCTCTGGGCTGCTCTTAGCTCAACCCACCTCATTGGTAGAAAGCGGATAGTCTTGGCCCTAGGATAGTATGAATGACGGGCACGGCATTGTTTGAATCCACAGGTTCCACATTCTTATAAATTTATTGTATCTGCCTGACCTAGTGTAGAATGTTCTCTCATTCCACACTGTGGAGTTGACAGTTCCCAGCCAGTCTTCCAGGGTGGGAGGAGTTCTTGATTGCCAAGACTGTGCGATTAATTTTCTAGCTTGGAACAGGCATCTTGCTACCACTACCGCCGTGTTCCTATCTCTTGGTTCATTAGTAACGTGCCCCAGCACACAGGTCCTAGGATCTATCTCTAGGTTGGTTTTAAACGTAGTGTTTATTTTCTTTACAATCTCGGGCCAGTACCTCACTAGTTTTGGACATCTCCAGAACATATGGATCAGATCTCCGGTTGCCCTGCATCTGGGGCACTCATCATTGGTTCGACGACCAAACATAAAGAGCTTTTTTGGTGTGTAGTAGGACCTGTGCAATAGCATCAGATGGGAGGCTTTTTGTGAGGGAGAGACCGACACCTCGTTCCAGAATCCTTTTCCACTGTATGTCCGTTATCTCCCCCACATCGGCCGCCCATCTGTCCCTACCCCCGAAAGAGCCTACATGCGTATTCATTTTCTTTGTTAATTGAGTGTATATCTCTGTGATTAACCCCTTGGAGGTCTCTGATTTGATTATTGTTTGTAATAGTGGGATCTTACACCATGTGGGGGGTTGGCTTCCAAACTGCTTGCTTAAGGCGTGTCTAATCTGTAAATAGCTATAGAATACACGGCTTGGTAGCCCGTATTCGTGCCTCAGTTCCTCAAAGGGTTTCAGGGAATTCCCCTCATATATCTGAGTCAGTCGACGAATCCCGTTCCTCTCCCACAGTTTATTCCTGTCGACGGGTAATAGTTCCTGCAGGTTCTTGTTGTTCCAGATTGGTGAATATTCTGAAAATCCCTTGTACCCCATTATTCGCTTAGCTGTCTGCCAGACCCTGGTAATCATTTTAAGTATCGAAGTCTCTCCCTGAAATGAGTCTGCCTCCAATGCCTCAACCAGTGAGCTATGTGGGCTTCTCTGCAGAGCGATCTGGGCGCTCTTACTTCCCCCCCGTCAATGGCGCATCCCCCAAGTTGCTGTAACTGGGCTGCCAGGAAGTAGGTAAACGGGTGGGGAACCCCCAGTCCCCCCTCCGTGGCGGGGCACTGCAACTTTTGTAGGCTTATCCTGGCCTGTCCTTTTTTCCAGATTAATTCCCTAAAAAGGGATTGGATTCTTTGAAACCACTTCTCCCCAATCCATACTGGGGAGTTGTGGAGCAAGTATAGTAACTGGGGCAGCCATACCATCTTGATCAAGTTAACCCGGCCCGCCATAGATAGGGGGAGTCTACACCAGATGTCGCATTATTTTTTTAAGTTTTAATAGGAGGGGGACCAGGTTGTCTTCGATAAACGTACCAGGGTCCTTGGACAGCACGACACCCAGGTACTTCATTTTCCCCGTAACTCTCAGTTGGGGTAAACTCATTGAGATAGAATTGGCCAATGAATCGACCGGCAGGAGCGATGATTTCTCCCAATTGATAGTCAGCCCTGAGAATTTTCCAAAGTCCTCCACTAGGTGCATTACTTTCTCCAGTGAGGAAGACATATCCCCAAGGAAGAATAGGACATCGTCCGCAAAAAGCGCTATTCTCTCTTCCTCGCCTTTTCTATGGAAACCCTGTAGTTCAGGTGATGATCTCACCGCTCCCGCCAGTGGCTCCATAGCTAAGACGAACAACAACGGGGATAGGGGACAGCCCTGTCTTGTCCCTCTTTCGAGGGGGAAGCTTTCCGAATAGTCATTGTTTATTTTGAGTCTTGCCCTTGGATGATTGTAAAGAATTTTTAAACAGTTGATGAATACGGGGCCGAATCCAAACTTCTCCAGCACCCACCAAAGATATTCCCACTCCAGGCTATCAAAGGCCTTAGCGGTGTCCAAAGACAGTATGGCTCTAGGCCCCGCGTTCTCCGTTGGAACCTGGAGATTCAGGTATGCCCTTCTGATGTTGGTGCTGGTAGACCGACCGGGAATAAATCCCAATTGATCTGGGTGCACGAGTTTTGCGATACACTTGTTTAATCTGGACGCTAGCACCTTTGCTACGATCTTAGCGTCCGAGCACAGTAGTGATATCGGTCTATATGAGGTGACTTCCAGTTGGTCTCTTCCCTCTTTTGGTATCACCACTATGTCAGCCTCCAACATTGATGAGGGTAGCCTCCCATCCTTAGTCGCCTGTTCCAGTACTTTTAGCAGCTCCGGAAGTAGGACCTCCCCGTACTTTCTGTAAATCTCCAATGGCAGACCATCCGGGCCAGGGGATTTCTGGCCTGACAGCTCTGCAACAGCCTTTTGCAACTCCTCCAGGGTCAGGGGAGACTCCATCTCGCTCCTGTCCCCTTCCGAAAGCACGGGCAGATCCACATCCTCCACAAACCCATCCATATCACGCCGGTCCGACCTCCGGCGCGACCTGTACAGGTCCCTATAGAACATGGTAAAGGTCTCTAGGACCTTGGCGGGGTCAGAAGTAATCTCTCCAGCCGGTGTCCTAATTGAGAGAATGGCCGATGGGGATAGGTTAGACTTAGTTATAAGTGCCAGCATCCGACCTGCTTTCTCCCCTTCGCCATAGTAATTTTGCTTTTGGAACAGTCTTTTATTTTCTGCTCTTCTATTAATTAATTCCCTGTATTCTTGTTGTTTACTGAGCCAGACCTCCTGCTTTGGGTCCGCCACATATTGTGCTTCTGACTCCATAGCCTCCCTACTAGCCCTCACCTCCCGTTCCCTTGATTTTTTCTTTACTATGACAACCTGTTGATGTAATAGTCCCCTAAGGAATGCTTTTAAAGTGTCCCACACTACCCCCGCAGTGGCTGTGCCAACGTTGAACGTTACAAACTCTTTTAGTTTGGAAGTAACTTCTACTGGGATACTTATTAAATCCAACCATAGTGGTTTTATTGTCCACCTTTTCCGGCTGGATCTAGCATTTAAATTCAGAGTCAGGATCAGGGGGGAGTGATCTGAGATACCCCTCGGCTTATACTCTATGTCCCCTATTATTTGCAGAGCTTCACTGTTGCCTACTGCCATGTCTATTCATGAGAGAGTGGAGTGTGATCCCGAATAACAAGAATACTGTCGGATTTTTGGGTTATGGGATCTCCACAGGTCGCACCACCCAACCTCTGCCAGAAGTTGGCCTAGGCGGCCTTCCGATAACCTTTCCGCCTGGTTTATAGGCGGAAAACGGTCCATTTTATTATCCAAAACTGCATTAAAATCCCCCACCAAAATTATCGGTACATCTAGCTTGCTCTCCACAAATTCCAGCAGCTCCAAAATGATCTCTGTTTTAAACGGAGGAGAGATATAAATATTTGCTATTACCAGAGGCTTGTTTTCCACGACGCAACTCAAAAAGACATAGCGACCCAACGCGTCGATTCTGGCTTCCCTGCAGGAAAACGGGATACCTCTCCCCACCAATATGCTCACCCCTCTTGAATATGAGGTGTGAACTGAATGATACTGTACTTGAAATTTATGGTTCCGAACATGTAGTTTGGTATCATTAGTGAGGTGAGTTTCCTGCAGGCAAGCCAGTCCAACGCCATGAGCTTCCATTGCTGCAAAAACTGCTTCCCTTTTAACTGGGTCACCCATACCCCTGATGTTCCAAGAGCCTATCTTTAGCATTTTAAGAAGTGTTTTGGTAGAGAAGGCATAAGCGCATCAAAGAGAAAAGGAAAAAAAAGAGACGAGGAAAAAAAAAGAAAAAAAAGCCAAAGAAAGAAAAAAGAAAAAATGTCCAAAAGGAGAGGGCGTTTCATTTGTGTGCTAGTAAATGCCAAATTATTTGTGAGCACTGTGGTTGTGTTAAAAAAAGACAAAGAATAAGAAATAAGTAAATTGGGGACGGGCGGAGGGCCCCCGCGTCCGGGGGCTCCCCCCCCCCCGTATTTCCTAGCTGCAAGTGCAAACCCCATGTGCTGATATACTTTACATTTATTATTACAAGCCCACCCTTCGTGACTATGTGTACCTTGCATTTACCCCATTGCCTAACCCTAAGTCTCGCTGTAGACCCCCCTCCCCCCCGCCCTCAGCTTTGTGCGTCCCCCTTGTTACCACCCTTGTTTGTGACCCCCCCCTCTGCCTAGTTAGGCTAGCCCTAGGGGCTGTGCTTGTGACCTTATTCCCCCCTCCCAACCATACAGAGAATACCTCCCCATGTTTGTGCTGAAAAAATATATTGTGACTCCCTACCACACTCTTACCCCCCTCCCCCCCTCCCTCCACCCTCTTCCATAACCCCGAGACAACATTTAAAGCATACAGAACTAGTGAAATCACATCCTTCCTCCGTGCTTCCATCTCACACCCTCCCCCTTCCCCCCTCCCGCGTCCCCCGTGTCCATTACTGGTTGCTATGAAAAAAGAGACAAAAAAGGACAAAAAATAAAAAAAAATTAAGAGAAAAAAAAAAAAAGAGAAAAAAAAAGTCACATTGTCCGCTTTTCCTATCCAGGTTTGGCCTTGTTTGATCCCTAGCTCTGCAGGTCCGCTTTATTGTCATCTAGCCACTTTGTTGCCCCCGCTATAGTGTCAAAAAAGTGGGTAGACCCCAAGGCAGTGATACGCAGTCGTGCAGGGTACAGCAGGGCGTATTCTAGATTATAGGACCGCAGGCTGCGCTTAATGTCCCTGAATTCAGCCCTCCGTTTCTGTAGGTCTGGGGAATAGTCAGGAAAAAGTAAGATCTTGGCTCCATTGTATAGAATATCCCCCAGCTCTCTAGCCCTACGCATCAATGTTACCTTGTCTCTGTAATTGAAGAGCTTCATTATTATTGGCCTAGTGTGCCCTCCAGGTGCTGGGGCCCTAGTTGGGACTCTGTGAGCTCTTTCAATAGCGAAGAGGTGGGAGAAGGTTTCCATCCCAAACACTCCCTTAAGCCACTTCTCCAGGAACTCCTCAGGGTGGGGGCCCTCGCACTGCTCCGGCAGGCCTACCATCCTCACGTTGTTCCTGCGAGACCTATTCTCCGTTTCCTCTATTTTGACTTTGTGCAAGCCCATCTGCATTTTTAATGATTTGAGCTCTTGCTTCAATGGGATTAGTTCGTCCTCAGCCTGGCTAACTCTCTCCTCCAATGCAGTTGTTCTAACGATAGTCCTTTGCAGTTCTTGGTTTAGCGTAGTTATCTCTTCTTTTAATCCCGTCAGCTGGTCGCACAGGTCGCTTAAGGAAGCCTTACAAGAATTAACAGCACATAGAACATCTTTTAGTGTGGGTTCGGCTTCTAATGGGGCGTCATGCGCTGCACTCTTGCTAGCTGCTGGTCCCGCGGACTCGCCGGCAGATCTATTGCTGCTCACCATTTTTGTTGTGTGTGTTGCCGCTGGCCCTTTTCCTAGGCTCCTCCTGTCCCCTAAACCCCCTGCATGCAGCCCATCCTGCTGCTGCTGGGTGTTTTTAGATGGGGATGAGGTAGGGAGATGCGAAAATTTTTCCAGTTTAGCCGCGGCGGCAACTGCTGCCTGGCTCGCCTTTTCCTTTGATGTGCGGGTCGTTTGGGAGCTGGCGCTGTCCTGCTGTTGCAGCTCCTCTCCCTTTTTCCTGGTCATGGCTTATTAGGTAAGTCAGGGGAGTATGTGAAAGGATTGAACCGCTCGCGGGGTTGATGCTTTCCTTTCTCCCTCTCTTCGCCTTTACCTGTTTGCGGGTACCACTAGGGTGATTATCCACTTTTAAGACTAAGCGGTGTTTCAGCTCAATTCAATTAGTGTAATATGGCGAGGGGTTAGCGTCTCTCTTTTTGACGCGACCCTTCGCTAGCCACCAGGGGGTGTCCTCTCTTCTAACAGGCACAGATCGCAATGTATCAGAGTGTCAGGTAGCCCAAGCCTGCCTAAGTGCCAAAATTAATCGTTGAGTGACAGTGTGTCAAGCTGCCTGGGCCCACCTGAACCACCCCCTCCCCCTGTCCGTAGTAGAAAACTGGAAAACTAAGCCTTAAAGAAAAATAGGAAGAAACAGTCCACCCCTGGTGTAGCTGCAAAGGATAGTACCTTGATACTGCCAAATACCTGGGCAGCGCAGGGACGCCTCTGGGGGTTAATCCCCTCGCCAATGGTACACGCCGTCCACGCTGCTTCTCCCCGCCGACACCGAGGCCGTTGCCCGGGCAACTGTCACAAGCAGGCAGCCTGAGCTCCTCCACGCCGCTCCGTAAGCTCCGATCTATATGCTTTCCCGAGCGGCTGTGTCACTACGCCGCCGGGAGGGCAGAACTAGGGGAGCCAGGCAGCCAAGAGAACGCCGAGGTCTGCAGGGTGAGGGAGGCTCCGACAGTCGGGCCGGAACGCTGGCTGGGTCCAGTGGTCACGGAGGCATCGGGCTGGGGCTCCGACAGTCGGGCCGGAACGCTGGCTGGGTCCAGTGGTCACGGAGGCATCGGGCTGGGGAAGGCTCGCTCGCTCTCACTCTAACATCCGGTCACGCCCCCATCACCCGGAAAAAAGAAATTTGAATAAGTGTTTGATAAAGAATTATAGAATTTTTTTTATGCTTTGGATGTGTACATGGTATATAATTTGTTGTTAAAATGTTTTGATAAATAAATATTGTAAAAAAAAAGAGAAGTAAGAACAAAAACATTCTTATTATCCCTCCACTTCATAGTGAGCAAATTATTACACTGCAAGCAGGCTCTCTCCCCCAGCCTAATACGGGAATCTACAAGCCGCTGGGGAAAGCCCCGGTGATTAGGTTGCATGGTGCCACATGCTCCAATCTGATGATCAAAAAGGTGACTAAAAAGTGGCACGCTTGTGTAATAATTGTCCACATATAAGTGGTACCCCTTTCCGAATAAGGGTGATACCAGGTCCCACACAATCTTGCCAGCCCTTCCTATGTAGTCAGGGCAGTTTGTCGGCTCTACGTGGCTTTCTTTTCCCTCGTAAACCATAAAACTACATGTATAGCCTGTGGTCCTGTCACAGAGCTTATACATCTTGACCCCGTATCTGGCACACTTGCTGGGAAGGTACTGTTTAAGTGACAAGCGGCCAGGAAACTTAATCAGGGACTCATCAACGCAGGCAACTTGATGGGGAGTAAACAAGTCTGCAAAACATTGGTTGAAGTGGTTTACAAGGGGGCGAATTTTGTAGAGCCGATCATATCCAGGGTCTCCACGAGGACGACAGAGTTCATTGTTGTTGAAGTGCATGAAGCGCAAGATCTGCTCGTATTGTGCCCTGGTCATGGAGGCAGAGAACAATTGCATATGGTGAATTGGGTCAGTGGACCAATATGACCGCAACTCACTCTTTTTAGTTATGCCCATGTTGAGGGAAAGGCCCAGAAAGAGCTTAAATTCGGAAACCATAATTGGTCTCCAGTCTGTGACAAGGGGGGACTGGGGAATAGTGGCGATGTGTTGACCAGCGTACGAATTGCTTTAGTCCACAATAGATCTATAGAGATCCCAATTAGAATTGGCGAATGCAGCAGGAAGGGCACTATAGGCACGACGGGCCTGTGTTCGTCTTCTTGGTGGCAGCGGGACACTACTTGTGCTTGCCACCTCGCCAGCTTGAACTGCACTTATGGGACTCTGTCAGAGAGGTTACCTGATTGGGCGCCGGTGCGCGCCGGGGCGCGTTGGTGCTCGTGTCTCTGTGCGTGCCGGGGCGCGTGTTCCTGGGGGCACCAGAATGTCTGGGCTGACCAGCTGTGGCGTGCAGGGTGGCGTCCGGGCGTGCGTGCGTACGCGTGTTCGCGCTAGCGCGCGTCCGCCTATGGGCGTTACCGCGGGCATGCCCGGTAGTGTGGGCGTGCACGCCGGTGTTGGGGGCGTGCTCGGGCGCGTGCGGGGGCGCCTTGGCGAATTGGCGCATGCACGAGCGCGGCGTTTGGCGCCAATTAGCCTATTTAAGCCTGCCTCTACCCTGATTCGGTGCTGCCTGATCAAACAGCTCTGTACCTTGTTCCGTGATCTTCCTGTGTTCCTGTATCTCCGTAGTTTGACCCGTTGTGACCCGGCTTGCCTTTGGACCTCCCTTGATTGCTGCCTGAACCCGACCCCGGCTTGTTTGACCTTGTTTCTGCCTACTCCCTTGTACCGTTGCCGCCAGCCCGTTGCCGACCTCTGCCTGTGTGTGACCAGCCTGATTAGCTCCTGCTCAGCATCTGCTCCATCAGTCTTGAAGCTCTACCGGTTGCTTGCCAGACCACCTTGCTCCAGGACCCTAACATCAGGCCCTCATACCATTCCGCATTCGTGGGCCTCCTGTCTACTCTACCAGGGGCCCCGAATCGGATACGTAAGGGAGCCTACCCTCTGCCCAAGCGGACTCACCTGTCTGGTAAGTGTGGGACCTGACAGTATCAGGCAGCCATGACTGAGTCCGGGCAGGGGGCCTCCCCCATGGATGAACTTTGCAGGCACCTAGCGGGCCTTACCCAAGCCGTCAAAAGCCTACAGGAGGGCTATACCAGACTGGAAGGACAGGTCCAGGCCCTCTCAGCCTCCCCTCCGGGAGCAGCATCTGCCAATCCTGCCTCAGCACCCTCTGTAGTTATGCTCCCACCGGAGCCCAGGGTGCCTACACCCGAAAAGTTCTCCGGAGAACGTTGCAAGTTCCGGGTGTTCCGCAACGCATGCGAACTTTACTTTGTCTTACAACCGGTACGTTTTCCTTGGAGGCTACCAAAGTGGGGTTCGTCATTTCTTTGTTGACCGGCATGTCTCAGCTGTACGAGGACCCTCAGTTAACAGCCACGGCAGAAGCCGCCTTGCACTCCCTTCAACAAGGCCGCAGAGCGGCCGAAGATTACGCTGTGGAGTTCAGGCGTTGGAGCTCAGATACAGAGTGGAACGACGCGGCCTTGCGTCACCAATATCGGCTGGGGTTGTTGGACCCCTTGAAGGACGAATTAACACGGGTGGGGGTACCTCAGACACTAGAGGAGCTAATCAACTTATCAATCCAGATTGACCGCCGCCTCAGAGAAAGACGCTCTGAGAGATCTGTTGGCCACCCACGCCTCACCTGGATGTTACCCAGGGCCCCTAGTGCCCCGAACCAAGCTCCACTTGTCTCATCTATTCCAACCCAGGAAGCTCCTGAACCCATGCAGTTGGGACTGCTCCGTCCCTCTCTGACCCCAGAGGAGAAGACACGCAGACGCACACTTAACCTGTGCCTGTACTGTGGAAAGCCTGGACACTTTGCAAGAGCATGCCCAAATAAAAGACGTAAGTGCCTGCCGTCCTCCTCGTTGTGTGCACCTGTCTTACCTAGTTCCAGTAACCACCTAACATTTTCCATTGTATTACAGTTACCTGGAAGGAACATCCCAGTACTAGTCATCATTGACTCGGGAGCATGTAGCGGATTCATTGACCGGACCTTTGTCGAAGACCATCATATCCCTACTCAAACTAAGGCCCAGGGACTGGCAGTTTTCTTAGCGGACGGCTCCACCCTCCGCTCCGGTCCTGTTACCCAGGAAACAGTTTCTCTACTGGCCACCATTGGCCCGGAACATCAGGAACTTTTACGCCTAGATGTCATCTCCTCTCCCCTCTTCCCAATTATCCTAGGAATACTTTGGCTACAGGCTCACAATCCTAACATCGACTGGTCTACGGGCAAGATCCAGTTTTCTTCGGAATATTGCAAACAACACTGTTTACGGGGAACCCCTTTAACATCCTCCCAATGCCTGTGCCTAGATTCAGAAATTAAGTCTTACCAAAATCTTCCCGAACCTTACCGGGATTTCCTGGACGTATTCAGTAAAAAGGGAGCAGAAACTCTTCCAGTGTATAGACCCTACGATTGCCCAATAGAACTCCTACCTGGTACTGAAGTTCCTTTCGGGAGGATTTTCCCTTTAACTGAGCAGGAGCTGGGCACCTTGAAGGTCTATATAGATGAAAACCTGAAAAAAGGGTTCATCCGTCCCTCCACATCTCCAACGGGGGCAGGCATCTTTTTTGTAGAAAAAAAGGATCACTCCTTACGTCCCTGCATTGATTACCGGGAGCTTAATAAAATCACTATAAAGAACAGATGCCCACTACCTTTGGTTCCCGAATTATTCCAGAGATTAGGATCTGCCACCGTCTTCACCAAGCTGGACCTCCGTGGAGCCTACAATCTGATCCGCATAAGAGAGGGGGACGAATGGAAGACGGCCTTTCGTACTCGATTCGGGCACTACGAGTACCTTGTCATGCCCTTTGGTCTGTGCAACGCACCGGCTACATTCCAGCACTTCGTCATGTCTTTCGTGACTTCTTGGACTTATATGTCATCGTTTACCTGGACGATATCCTGGTTTTCTCTGCTTCCCTGACTGAGCACCGCAAACACGTACGAAACGTACTCACCCGGCTTAGACAACATGGGCTTTACGCCAAACTTGAAAAATGTGAGTTTGAGCTCCAATCCATCCAGTTCCTAGGCTTGATCATTTCCCCTGACGGCATCAAAATGGATCCGCAAAAAGTATCTGCTATCCTGGATTGGCCTGCACCTTTGGACAAGAAAGGAGTACAGAGTTTTATTGGCTTTGCCAATTTCTATAGGAAATTTATTAAGGGATTCTCTTCGATTATAACTCCCATTACGGAACTCATTAAACAAGGAAGCCGGTTCTGCTGGACCCCTAAGGCTCAAGAGGCCTTTGAAAGACTCAAAGCGCTGTTCACGTCAGCCACTATTCTCAAGCATCCCAACCCTGCCTTGCCCTTCGTCTTAGAAGTGGATGCTTCCGAAGTCGGTTGGAGCCGTGCTCTCACAAAGACAAGGTGCCAAAGCACTCTTGTACCCTGTGGGATTCTTCTCACGCAAACTCTCCCCTTCCGAGAAGAATTACGACGTGGGAGATCGGGAACTTCTAGCCATTAAAGCAGCCCTGGAGGAATGGCGTTTTCTCTCGGAAGGTGCAGCTCACCCCATTTTGGTCTACACGGACCACAAAAACTTAGAATACCTAAGAACGGCCAAGAGATTGAAACCCCGGCAGGCCAGATGGGCACTTTTTTTTTCCCGATTTATTTTTCACATAACCTACAGACCCGGATCCAAGAATGTCAAATCCGACGCCCTTTCCCGAATGCGCTGATCCCGCGCTGATCCCGCTAACACTGTGTTTTTGGGAACCCTAAGCTGCTGGGGATGATAGTATAGATCTGATCGGATCAGATATTGTTCCGTTCAGATACTATACCACTATGGGAGGTGTATGCTGCGTGCGTGGGTGTTAGCAGTACTGGCCCTAACCTGACGCTGCCTGGGGCGATGCAGACCCTATTTGACCCTAAAACGTAACTTATATCACTGCTGGGCAATTAGGGGGGTAAACCTTTATTAGGTAATAAATGGTGGGTCCCCTGAAACTATAATAAACAAACTAACTAACCAGTGTCACCCGTACCAGTTATACGGTGAGCACTGGTGAAAGGGTTAACTAGGGGGCAATCAGGGGGTTAAAACCTTTACTAGGTAGTATATGGGGGTCCCTGACAGTATAAAAAGCTGACGCCGAACCTAAATACTTCCCTCCCTAACTAGCGAAACCTGTGACACTAATACCGCGATCAGAAAAACTATCGCTTAGTGACACTGGCGACGGGGGGTGATCACAGGGCTAAAACTTTATTAGGGGTGTTAGGGGGGTACCCTAGACCTAAAGGGGCCTAACACTAATGCCCTGTACACACGGTCGGACATTGATCGGACATTCCGACAACAAAATTCATGGATTTTTTCCGACGGATGTTGGTTCAAAACTTGTCTTGCATACACACATTCACACAAAGTTGTCGGAAAATCCGATCGTTCTGAATGCGGTGACGTAAAACACGTACGTCGGGACTATAAACGGGGCAGTAGCCAATAGCTTTCGTTTCTTAATTCAGTCTGAGCATGTGTGGCACTTTGTGCGTCGGATTTGTGTACACACGATCGGAATTTCCGACAACGGATTTTGTTGTCGGAAAAATTTATAGCAAGCTCTCAAACTTTGTGTGTCGGAAATTCCTATGGAAAATGTGTGATGGAGCCTACACACGGTCGGAATTTCCGACAACAAGGTCCTGTCACACATTTTCCATCGGAAAATCCTATAGTGTGTACAGGGCATAACTGCCCTACCACTTCTAACTGTCACAAACTGACACCAATGCAATAATCAGAAAAAAAACAAAAAACTGCTATTGGTGTCACTATGACAGGGGGTACAGGGGGGTGATAGGGGGTGAAAAGTGCGCCTAGAGTGTTCTACTGTAAGTGTAGTGTTCGTGCAGACTTACTTGATGTCTTCTCTCCTCGGTGCTGGAACGAAAAGACCGACTCGAGGAGAGATGACATCACTTCCCCTGCTTCTGTTTACATTACAGAAGCCGAGGAAGCCTGTCATTCGCCAGGAGCGATCGTGAGGGAGTGGCCATGAATCAGTGGCCTCTCCCTCACCTCGGATCGCTCCTGACAAGAATCCGACCGCCGCAGGCACCGGGGGGGTTCGATCGGACCCCCTGCCCATGGGCAGGCAGGGACCTACAGGTAAGCCCTTATGCCTGCCTGTGCCATTGTGCCGACGTACATCGGCGTGCGGCGATCGGCAACTGGTTAATTCTAAATACATATGTAAATATATTTAGGGCAAAAAAATGCGATATGTGACCCAACTGGCAAAATAGAAAATGTGAGATTGTGCTGAGGAAATAGATGCCCAGCATGTCAAGACCCAAAATTGCATGCACCCATAAAACTGCAACAAACTTCAGAGCCCTATATTTTTCATAGACACTGCTTTAAAAACCAACACATAAGGGGATATGTGAAAGCGATCTAGTGACTGTGCAGCAGACAGTTAGCATGTTGGATCTACACACAGGCTCATCCTGGGAGTGTGTGTGAAACCCCCTGCTGCCACCGACATACTATGTATAGGGGTGGAAGTAAAAGGGTTAAGGGAAAATACCCTTGCAAACTTGAAATTCCCTTTAAAAGTGAACAGCTTATTAACCACTTCAGCTCCAGAAGGTTTACTGCGGCACTGCGTTACTTTAACTGACCATTGTGCAGTTGGGCGACACTGTACCCAAATAAAATTTATTTCCATTTTTTCCCACAAATAGAGCTTTCTTTTGGTGGTATGTGATCACTTCTGCTGTTTTTATTTTTTGCACTATAAACAAAACAATACAGACAATTTTGAAAAAAAATTATATTTTTTACTTTCTCCCATAAAACACATCCGATAATTAAAAAAAAAAAAAAAATCATATTTCTTCTTTAATTTAGCCCAATATGTATTCTGCTACATATTTTTGGTAAAAAAAATCCCAATAAGCGTATATTGATTGGTTTGCTCAAAAGTTATAGCATCTACAAACTATGGGATATGTTCATGAAATTTTTATTTATTTACTTATTTACTAGTAATGGAGGCAATCAGTGACTTATAGCAGGACTGAGACATTGCGGTGGATAAATAGGACACTACGTGACACTTTTGACACTTTTTTTGGGACCAATGACGCTAATACAGTAATCAGTGCTAAAAATTTACACTGTCACTAATGACACTGGCAGGAAAGGGGTTTACATCAGGGGCGATCAAAGGGTTTACTGTGTTCCTAGGGAGTGCTTGCTAATTGTGGGAAGACAGAGATCAATGTTCCTGCTTAGCAGAAACACAGGATTACTACCTTCCCTACTGACAGAATGGCGATCTGCCTTGTTTACATACATTCTGCTTCTCTCGAAAAAGATCGGTGGGTCCCGAGGGATAAAGAGTGCGGCGGAACCGCTGATTAGCTCCCGTTGTGTCCAAACATAGCGTTAGCGGGTCGCCTATGATGCGCATGTTCATTCCAGACCCAGAAGTGCAAAATTACGTACAGGTACGTGATGTTGCACAGAAGAGCCGCCTTGCTGCCATATATGTACAGTATATGGTCGATTAAACATTAGTAAATCAACCACACCAATAAAATAAAGTGACTATGGATTTACCAACTACTACAGCTCCAATAAATACAGTAGTTAAAATAATAAACAAAAAAACAAATAAATCATCTGATCAGGCAATCCCAAAACAGCAGAATTCACTCCTATGCCATGTACACAAGGGCCAAATGTCAGGAGACATCAGCCAGTTCAATAAAAACTGGCCAGCATTCAGCCCATGTGTATGTTAGCTGGTCCGATAGAAGGCAGACGCTTGCCTGGCTTCTGTCAGGCGAGCATGCTGGAAAACCACAGCCGACCAGCTCCTGATCAGCACTCTCATCCAATGGCTAAGAGCACTGATCGGAGTGTTCTGGCAGGGGGCCCTGTCGGAACAACCATTCAGCGGGGGACATCACTGTACTAACATCAAGCTGTTGGTACAGTGAGTCCGACCAGAGCTGTCAGGTTTTTTTTCGTTTAACCTGCTAGGTTGAGCGAAAAAAAACTATTAGTGTGTACCAGACTTTGTTTTCTTTTCAAATGCAGCTTAACCACTTCAGCCCCGGAAGGTTTTACCCACTTCCTGACCGGGCGTGCGACGCTGTACCCAAATAAAATTGATGTCTTTTTTCCCCAAAAATAGCTTTCTTTTGGTGGTATTTGCGGTTTTTATTTTTTGTGCTATAAACAAAAAAAGGCCGACAATTTTGAAAAAAATACAATACTTTTTACTTTTTGCTATAAAACATACCAAAAAAAATAAAAAAAACAAATTTCTTCATCAATTTAGGCCCATATGTACTCTGCTACATATTTTTGGTAAAAAATCCTTATAAGCGTATATTGATTGATTTGCGCAAAAGTTATAGCATTGACAAAATATGGGATAGATTTAGGGAATTTTAATTTTTTTTATTGTTTCTATTGGTAATAGCAATGATCTGAGATTTTTAGCGGGACTGCGGCATTGCGGCAGACAAATATGACCCTAAGTGACACTTTTTGGGGACCAGTGACATTATTACAGTGATCAGTGCTAAAAAAAATGCACTGATTCCTGTATAAATGACACTGGCAGGGAAGGGGTTAACTACAGGGGTGATCAAAGAGTTGAATGTGTTCCCTGGGAGGTGTTTCTAACTGGGGGGAGAGTGGATTCACTGGAGGAAAAGAGAGCTTGTGATTCAGCTTAGCTGAAACACGATCTCTTTCTTTTCCTCCCTGACAGAGCAGCAGTGTGCTTTGTTTACTGAACAATCGGCGGGTCGCGGCGGCCATCCCGTCCCCTGGATCCGCGGATTGGCTCCTGTTGTGATTGGACACAGCGCGCTCCCCCTAAACCAAATGCACTAAATCACGTACAGGTACGTGATTTTGTGCAACCTGGCCGCCCTGCCACAGTAACGTGGGGCGGTTTTATTTTTTGTTTGTTTTTTGGCTAATCAGTTGCATCTGAGTTATGTAGATAAACTTTTGTAACTGAGTTTTTACATAGTGAAATTAGTAGTACTTCTAAACACTACTATTGTCTGGCTGTCTGAGAAATTCACTATTAGTTCATTTAATTTAGTATAAAAACACCAAATATATAGATTATAGTTAACAGTTAGTTACCTTACGTAAACGAAAAAAACTCTAGTAAAGATAATACTTTATCATTAACTACATATAAAGAAATGCTTTTTCTCTACAAGTACTAAAGATTGCCCCTCATAACCATTTAGAACAGAAAGTTAATGAGGTCATAAGAAATATATTTAGTATAAATCAATAATATTCCTGCAGAAAATATTTAACAGGGCTCATTTATTGATTTTCTGCTTTTAACCCCTATTAGCACTATAGTATGTGAGAACATCTCTGTGATGGAAACATTGCATGGATAGATAGATAGATAGATAGATAGATAGATAGATAGATAGATAGATAGATAGATAGATAGATAGATAGATAGATAGATAGATAGATAGATAGATAGATAGATAGATAGATAGATAGATAGATAGATAGATAGATAGATAGATAGATAGATAGATAGATAGATAGATAGATAGATAAATCATTGAATAATTGAAATAATGCCGCATACACACAATCGGAATTTTCGTCAGGAAAAACCTTGGAAAAATTCTTGTGTTTATCTCATGTTAGTAGAAGTTTGGTGAGAGCCGATTTGCGCTTTTCAGCCTCGTGCTTTTCCGATCGTTACTGCTCTTCAGTTTGTGCTTGTGGGTTCGCATCTGGGTTTCAGTGCGTATTATTATAGTACATATTTGTTTTTCAGTGCGTTCTTGTCCGCTCGTTTCTGATTTTCAGCTCGCTCTTCTCAGGCCTTTCTGATTTTCAGTGCTTTCTGTTAGTTCGTTCTGACGAGCCAACCATTTTGGAGCCATGTTGCGGTTACGTACTCATAGTAGAGTTCATGCTATGTGGGGGCTTGGTGTTGGGGTTCTTGCTTTGACCCAAGCCCAGTCCATGAACAGGGTGGGGAGGAGTTCATGGGCGAAGAATTGGTTGCTTCAGCGTGACCAATTCTGTCATATGCCTTTGTTGCGGGAGATTCAGGAGAATAATCCTGATGATTTCAGGAATTATCTCAGGATGACAGACCCCATTTTTCACCATCTGTTGGCTTTGCTGTCCCCTTATACTACAAAGCAGGACACCTGCATGCGGCAAGCCATCACTCCTGAACAGAGGCTAGTAGCCACAATGTGGTACTTGGCGACAGGGAGAAGTCTGCAGGACCTCAAGTTCTCAACAGGCATCTCCCCCCAGGCTCTGGGGATCATTATTCCAGAGACCTGTTCTGCCATCATTCAGGTCCTGCAGAAGGACTATATTAGAGTAAGTTTTCTCTTTTAACATTACATTCTATGTATTTAATGTTTGATAATGTAGTGTATTTCTTTCATTATTCCCTAATTACCATGAATGTAATATGCTGTCAATGTCCACTTTGTCCTCATGCATGCTGTAAGCTTTTAATGCTTCTTTTTTGTCCTTCATGCATATTTGCCTTCACTAACTTCCCCAGCATGCTATTTTCATAATCGATTCATTGTCGATTAATCGATTAGTTGTTTCAGCCCTAATTTTAACTATAAGGGGTTTCATAGTATCATGTTGATGGCGGTGGTGTCGGCGACATATGAGTTTTTATATGTGGACGTGGGGAAGAATTGCTGGATGTTGGATGGTGGAGTCTTTGCCCACACCGAGTTCTACCGACGTCTCCAGAGTGGTGGCTTGGGATTACCACCTCTGGAAGAGAATGTGGAATGACTCCCATTTGTGTTTGTTGCAGATGAAGCATTTGGTCTGGGTGAACATCTGATGAGGCCATTCCCCCAGAGGACCCCTATCCCAGAAAAGAGGGTTTTTAATTACCGGCTGGCCAGAGCCAGAAGAGTGGTGGAGAATGCGTTTGGTATAATGGCCAGCCCGTTCCGCCTATTCCTTACGGCAATAAACATGTATAAACTGAATCACATAGTTCAAGCATGCTGTATTCTCCATAATTATTTAAGGAGAAATGCTCCAAATGATGTGGCCCCAGTTGGGCCTGAGGCCGCAATTCAGGACATAAATACAATGATGGCCCTGGAAGCTGGCCATCCTGGCTTGCCCCCCCAAAGCGCCCGTGATGTGTGGCAAAAATATCTGTACTATTTTACGGGTAGGGGGGCCATTGCTATGCCAGCAAATTTTTCATTCTTTTTAGAATAAAAAATTATTTTGATCTGAAATCATCTTGAATTTGATTTACTGCTTGTGTTTCTTTTAGCTGTCTCCATGTTGTCCTAGTGCACTTGAAGTGCCAAGTGGATTTTGCTTTATTAAATAACCCCCATTGTCACTGTAAACACCAACTTAATACAAAAACTGGTATTGAGCATTGAAAGAAGAAGCCACACATTGTTGAGTATAAAAACTTTTACTCCGTGCACATTCACATGTGCGTTGTAAAACATTTTTCCACCAAAAATACATCTTTGTTTAATTAAGTTTGACATTTTTAGTTTTATATTTTGCAATAACAGGCATTTTTCAAAGCATAACATACACAACTCTGGAACTTACAAAGTTCAACGTACAAAAAGTGAAGGCAATATTAGACATTAGCATGTCAAAACTGTGTTGATATTGCCTTCATCAGATGGGGTGAAAATTTGGCAGATGCACAAAAATTGGGATTCAAAATGGGGATTTCCCTGCTGATCCCATGCCTAATGTGCTAGCTCCCATCATGGGGGATCAAAGGACGTGTTTTGGGGGTGCAACCCCTTCCTTTCACCTACTTGAGTTGCAAGGGAGAGGTTTCACCCACAAAACGCGTACATTGATATCCCATGATGCATAGCACATGTTGACACACTGTGTGCATCTTCAAAATTTGCCTTTTAAAATGTATTAAAACTTTAGGAAATTTCTCCCAAAAATTATAAAATGGTGTCATTTTGTTGTTATTTAGATTCTCCCTAATACATCAATCATGTTTTTGTTCAACATTATTGTTTTTTTGCTTGATGATGTCTAAATCCCGACTACACACCATTATGTCCTGGATTAGCATGTGTGCACTTTCACTTGTGAAATGCGAATCTTCTTCCACAACATGCACATCACCTAAAATCAAAAAACATTATAAATTATAATTATAAATATGCAGGCATACATCTATTACCTGAAGCTGTGGTCTCAGACACTGACCTGTTGTGGTCACTATTTCAACCACCTCTCCTTCCTCCACATCCTCTAGTTGTGTCCCCTTCTTTAGTAGGTGGGGGGTCTCTGGTGTCCTCAGACATCCCAAGTCTTTTCTCCCCTATGAGAATTTAAAAAAAGGTATACTTAGAACACAGATTATTAAGGCCAGAAATAGGAATATGAAAAATTGCTTGGAAGTGTGGTACAATTGTCTGTTTTGGCAGAGTTCCAAGCTAAAGACATTTTTTTCCCCTTTCTAAAGCTTGAATACTTACCTTTCTTGGACACTATTCACACATGGAGACACCACTAGTATCCACTGGAGCACCTGTGTGGGACACCCTAAAAAGTTTGTTCTGGTGTCCCACACTAGTGCTCCTGCGTCCAGAGGTGTAAACAGCTGCTGAGTGTCCTTTCCTTACATTACACTGAATCAAGTTTGTATTTCATTCTAGTTACAAACACATCTAGACAACAATGTACTAAACTTATTTTAATAAAAATAGGCATGACCAAATGTAGTTAACCTGCATCTGCAAAAAACATCGTATTATTAATGGGCGAATGAACAATGTTTACTACGACCGATTACTGTGACCACGAGCCTGAAAGTTGACATTTTAAACTGTACAACAGTAAAGAAAAGCACATGGAGCAGCATGCAAATAATAATAGGAACACAGGACAACTACTTACTTTTTATAAGCAGCTTCTTGATCCTTCTGTACTGATCCTGCTCCCTCAATTTCAGGTCTGACCATCCTCAGTTGCTCCTTGGATCGCCGTACCACAAAATTCCTGTGCAGACTTCTCACAACTTTAGACGTGATCTTGGCCTTTCTCACATTTGGGTTTAGGTAAGGTCCATACTTCCCATCCTAGTCTGCCCTCTTCAAGATGTCCACCATCTCCACCATCTCTACAAAAGCCATATTTGAGGCCTTAAATCTCCTCTGGGATCAGGACGTTTCTGGCTCCGGGCTTTCCTCATCGTTACTGGAATGACGCACCTGCTGTGTCTCCGCCATGCCCTCTCCCACTGCGCCGAAAGAGAAGGGGCGGGGAATATTCTAGAAAAAATGGCAGAGTGCGGAGTTTCACGCATACGCAGTGTATATAAAGCGTAATGCGCGTGCGCCAGACGTACGATCTGTGAGTGGAGGAAGTGCCGATCATTACAACGAAGGTAACATTTTAACTTGGGGCATCAGTGGCCTATACTGCTCCTAGACTGAGGCCTATATTGTGATAAGATTATGAGAGTTCAGCCTAACATTAGGGGTTTTCTCCTGTTTTTTGTCTTGCAGATATAATGAATCTGTTCAAAAAGCCAGAGTTTATGAGCCAATTTATAGATAGGTACAGGAAGCTGCCCAGTTTGTGGCAAGTCAAACATAATTTATACCATAACAGACCAGCTAGGAAGGTAGCACTGGAGAAACTGCTGGAATTTTTGAAAACGGAGGACCTTAACGCAGACAGAGATTTTTTGGACAGGAGAATTGGTAGCTTGAGGAGCACATACAAGAAGGAGCGTAATAAGGTCCTGGCATCCCAGAGGTCAGGAGAAGCAGCAGAGGACATGTATGTACCCAGTCTGTGATACTACAACAAAATGCGTTTTCTGGAAGACCACACTGAAGTGAGGGCATCACTTTCAACACTTCCTTCCACCCCAGCTGAGGCTTTCGAGGACCAACCTTGGCCTTCCAGCCAGGAAGAAGTGGAGGAGCCCAGCTTGAGGCAGGTATAGTATTTTTCTACATATTTCTTGTCCTAAAATTAATGATGTTACCTAGATGTTATTATTGCTAAGAAATTAATGATTGAACAAAAAGTGTTATACACATCAATAGACAGTAGTGGCCAAAAATGATTGGAACAAGAATGAAAATTGCTGGGGTCAGAATGATAGTCTTTTCTATTTATTAACATTCAATTTGCAACAGTCATGAGCTGAAAATTATGTATGATTGATGACGCAAAAACTAAAATTATGTCCCTTTTTTATACACAGGAAAGCCTCAGCCAGGATGAGGGTCTGGAATGTGGCAGCCAGGAGGTGGCAGGGGGAAGTGGCAGCCAGGAGGTGGGAGGGGGAAGTGGCAGCCAGGAGGTGGCCAGGCCCAGTGGACTGACCCAATCCCAGGTCCCTCCCCTCTGCCTTCCACCCAGAAGGCCCAGGAAGGGGAGGAATGTGGAGGAGGAAGCACTTGCCCTCATTCAGGATTCTCATGCGACCCTGAGAGACCCCCCCCCAGCTTTCAAGAGGGCTATGGCTGCATAGTATCAGCGAAAATGCAGGAAATGGAGAAGGAACAAAGCCTCTTATGTGAGAACATAATTTTACAGACCCTAAATAAGGGGTTGAGTGGACAAATGATAGAAAATAAACACCTTTCTGAGTTTGTCCATTCTCCTCCTCCTCCTCCTCCTTCTCCTCTACCTCCTCCACCTCCTCGTCCTCCTCCTACACCTCCTCCACCTCCTGCCATAACTCGACAAACAAAGCCACAGCGTGCAGGGAAGTGTGGAAGGAAGACAAGAGAGTGATGGCCTGGATTCAGTCTAGTCTGACAGAAGACGCAGGCTGTTGTAGTACCACAGCCTGGGGACATATATTATTATTATACAGGATTTATATAGCGCCAACAGTTTACGTAGCGCTTTACAACTTGAGGGTAGACAGTACAAATACAATACACATACAGTAGGAATCAGAGGGCCCTGCTCCTTAGAGCTTACAATCTAAGAGGGAAGGTCAAGAGATACAAGAGGCAATAACTGTGGGTGATGTGCTGATTGAGAGGATAAATGTACAGTTGTTAGGTGGGGACCAGATAGGCTTCTCTGAAGAGATGAGTTTTCAGGGATCGTCTGAAAGTGGATAAAGTAGGAGAAAATCAGACGGATTGGGGTAGAGCATTCCAGAGGATGGGAGAGGCTCTGGAGAAGTCCTGAAGGCGAGCATGGGATGAGGTGACAAGGGAGTTTGAGAGCAGGAGGTCTTGGGAGGAGTGAAGAGAACGATTAGGTTGGTATTTTGAGACTAGGTTAGAGATATAGCTGGGGTCAGATTGTGGATGGCTTTGTAAGTTATAGTTAGTATCTTAAATTTAATTCGGTGACTGAGTGGCAGCCAATGGAGGGATTGGCAGAGGGGTATAGCAGACACTGAGCGTTTTGTGAGGTGAATGGGCCTGGCAGCAGCGTTCATGATGGACTCAAGTGGGGATAGCCTATTTAGACATATATGTCATCTGCTGCTATTCCTGATCTCTCAGAGTTCAGGACCAGATTGTGCTCCCTATTGTATGGGCTCCTCAGGCTACTAATTTTCATTTTCAAATAGTCGATGTCTGCCCTTGGGTACAAAGGCTTTGCAAATTTCTGCAGTTTCTCCAGCGTTGCCTTCCCTCTTTCTTTTGTTATGACCCGGAATAAATGGTAATTTTGTTTTCAACAAATACTTGGCTATGTGTTTTTTTTTAAAAAGGACAGTTTGTTTGTGAGTAGGCAGGTACATTTCAAAAATACAATGTTAAATTAACAAGGGACACCAACCTCCTTCAGGTTAAAAAATACAAGATAATAATGTTGTTGTAACTTGACACACAAAAAAATGTAAAACATTTTGAAGATCACTAGAAAATTATATATATATATATATATATATATATATATATATATATATATATATATATATATATATACTTACGGTGTCAGTAGGGCAGTGGGCGGTGTCAGTAGAGCAGTTGGTGGTATCAGTGGGGCAGAAAATGGTGTCAGTAGAGCAGTGGGCGGTGTAGTCATTAGAGCAGTGGGCAATTCAGAAGGGCAGAGATTGGCGTCAGTAGAGAAGTGGGTGGCGTCAGTTGGGCAGAGATTGGTGTCATCAGGGCAGTGGATGGTGTCAGTAGTTTTTATTTGTATTATTTTTTTTTTTTATTATTATTTCTTACATTTTAATTTTTTAATCCTTTTTTTTAGAAGCCCCGTTAGGGGGCTTTGGTGAAATATCAAAGGTTTAAACAGGGGGAATCTGTGCCACACAGGGTGATTAGAGTGTGCCCAGGCACACCTGGCACACCCTGTGCGCACGCCTATGAATACGATAATTATCAAGTATATAGGGAGTTATTTTATATATATATATATATTTTGTATTTATTTTTTTACAATTATTTAAGCCTTTGCTTTCTTTGGCTGTATCATTATTTTCAGCTCTGTCTGGTTGGAATATTTCATATGTACTTTTCCTGCGAGACCCCCCAGTGGGCCGCCAGGACCTACTCAGTGGAACACTGCACTTTCCGGCTCTTTGTAGGCATTTTAGATTTATTTGTTTGAGGTACCGGTAATTTCAAATGTATTTTCTTTTTATGATAGCTATTTTTGGTATATTCCTTACACTTCATTTCTATACCATACTGAACTGATACCCTTTATCATTGTATAAGATCATGATTGTCATTATCTATGATATAAATTGAGCACTTTGCTTCTTCTTAGTTTTAACTATACACTTTGTGATATGTGTCCCATGAAACGCATCAATCTTATTTCAGCCAACCCGCGACATTCTATGTGGGATGTCCCTGAGATGTCTTGGTGGTATTTCTCATTGATCTTGTAAACATGACATGTAATGCATTTTATGATACAGTATCTCATAAAAGTGAGTACACCCCTCACGTTTTTGCAATTATTTTATTATATCTTTTCATGTGACAACACTGAAGAAATGACACTTTGCTACAATGTAAAGTAGTGAGTGTACAGCTTGCATAACTGTGTGAATTTGCTGTCCCCTCAAAATAACTCAACACAAGCCATTAATGTCGAAACCACTGGCAACAAAAGGGAGTGCACCCCTAAGTAAAAATGTTCAAATTGGGCCCAATTAGCCATTTTCCCTCCCCCATGTCATGTGACTCATTAGTGTTACAAGTTCTCAGGTGTGACTGGGGAGCAGGTGTGTTAAATTTGGTGTTATCGCTCTCTCACTCTCTCATACTGGTCAATGGAAGTTCAACATGGCACCTCATGGAACTCTCTGAGGATCTGAAAAAAAAGAAATGTTGCTCTACATAAAGATCGACTAGGCTATAAGAAGATTATCCACACCCTGAAACTGAGCTTCAGCACAGTAACCAAGACCATACAGCAGTTTAACAGGACAGGTTCCACTCAGAACAGGCTCGCCATGGTCGACCAAATAAGTTGAGTGCACGTGCTCAGCGTCATATCCAGAGGTTGTCTTTATGAAATAGACATATGAGTGCTAGTGTCAGGAAGGGCATGCCAGTACCCAAGATGGCTGCCAAAGAAGATGACCTGTTATCTCTACATGTCAGGAAGGGCATGCCAGCACCCAAGATGGCTGCAGAAGAAGATGACCTGTTACCTCTGCCCCTGTCAGGATGCCATTGGTGCGCACGCACCCTGTGACAGCTTTTGCCACCCAAACAGGCTATTTAGGCTCTGCCAGTTTCCAGACTCAGTGCTGTCTGCTCTACATCTTGTCCTTCACTACGCACCTGCCTGCTTCTTCTGCCACTTCGCTGCCAGCCTGTTGACGACCCGGCCTGTAATCTGATTCCACTTCTGCTTCAGCCTCTGTTCCTGACGTGCCCATTTGTGTATGACCCGGCCTGCCTGTACCTGCCTTCTCTTCAGCCTCGAGGGTGCCACCATCCCTTCTGCTGCATCTGCACTTCTGCCTGTAGGGACCGGTTGTCTACTCACTCCAGCTACCTACCTACCACTTCTATGGGATTCCTACAGACACCTCTACAGTCCGGCCAAGTGCTCTGATCCAGCTCCAGGTTCAGCGATCCCGCCAGGCACTCATGTGACTCTGCATCTCGGTGCTTCCTGTCAGCTCTATCAGATGCTCCATGTCAGAGTTGTAAGAGGGGCCGTCCTCTGCTTTTCAGGCTCCATCACCAGGTATGTGACAGCTGCCAGCATTCCTGCAGATGTTGAAGGGGTGGGGGGGTCAGCATGTCAATGCTCAGACGATTCGCTGCACACTGCATCAAGTTGGTCTGCATGGCTGTCGTCCTAGAAGCAAGCCTCTTCTGAAGATGATGCACAAGAAAACAGTTTGCTTAAGACAAGCACACTAAGGACATGGATTACTGGAACCATGTCCTGTGGTTTGATGAGACCAAGATAAACTTATTTGGTTCAGATGGGGTAAAGTGTGTGTGGCGGCAACCAGGTGATGAGTACAAAGTCAAATGTGCCTACAGTCAAGCATGGTGGTGGGAGTGTCATGGTCTGGGCCTGCATGAGTGCTACTGGCACTGGGGAGCTACAGTTCATTGAGGGAACCATGAATTCCAACATGTACTGTGACATACTGAAGCAGAGCATGATCCCTTCCCTTCAGAGACTGGACCGCAGGACAGTATGCCAACAAAGCATCTGTGGGGCATTCTCTAACATCCACCAGCTCTGTGCTGTCATCATGGAGGAGTGAAAGAGGACTCCAGTGGCAACCTGTGAAGCCTCCATGCCCAAGAGGGTTAAGACAGTGCTGGAAAATTATTGTGGCCACACAAAATATTGAAACTTTGGGCCCAATTTGGACATTTTCACTTAGGGGTGTACTCACATGTTGTTGCCAGCGGTTTAGACATTATTGGCTGTGTGTTAAGTTATTTTGAGGGGACAGCAAATTTGCACTGTTATACAAGCTGTACACTCATTACTCTACATTGTATCAAAGTGTAATTTATTCAGTGTTGTCACATGAAAAGATAGAATAAAATATTTTTTTTAAAATGTGCGGGGTGTACTCACTTTTGTGAGATACTGTATATGTCACAAATATTATTTTTCTTATATTCTTTTTCATACAATAAAATGTGATGCTTTTTAAGTAAGGTGCATTTACTTTTGGAGGTTTATTAAAAGTCCCAACAAAATCCTTTGAGCCTTATTATGAATTTTTAGGGATGATACCTCTTTTAGTACAGTGGGGACGGAAAGTATTCAGACCCCCTTAAATTTGACATTCTTTATTATATTGCAGCCATTTGTTAAAATCATTTTTTTTCTTATTAATGTACACACAGCACCCCATATTGACAGAAAAACACAGAATTGTTGACATGTTTGCAGATTTATTACAAAAGAAAAACTGAAATATCACATGGTCCTAAGTATTCAGACCCTTTGCTCAGTATTTAGTAGAAGCACCCTTTTGATCTAATACAGCCATGAGTTTTTTTGGGAAAGATGCAACAAGTTTTTCACACCTGGATTTGGGGATCCTCTGCCATTCCTCCTTGCAGATCCTCTCCATTTCTGTCAGGTTGGATGGTAAACATTAGTGGACAGCCATTTTTAGGTCTCTCCAGAGATGCTTAATTGGGTTTAAGTCAGGGCTCTGGCTGGGCCATTCAAGAACAGTCACGGAGTTGTTGTGAAGCCACTCCTTCATTATTTTAGCTGTGTTCTTAGGGTCATTGTCTTGTTGGAAGGTAAACCTTCACCCCAGTCTGAGGTCCTGAGCACTCTGGAGAAGGTTTTCGTCCAAGATATCCCTGTACTTGGCCGCATTCATCTTTCCCTCAATTGCAACCAGTCGTCCTGTCCCTGCAGCTATAAAATACCCCCACAGCATGATGCTGACACCACAATGCTTCACTGTTGGGACTGTATTGGACAGGTGATGAGCAGTGCCTGGTTTTCTCCACACATACCGCTTAGAATTGAGGCCAAAAAGTTCTATCTTGGTCTCATCAGAACAGAGAATCTTATTTCTCACTATCTTGGAGTCCTTCAGGTGTTTTTTTAGCAAACTCCATGCATGCTTTCATGTGTCTTGCACTGAGGAGAGGCTTCCGTCGGGCCACTCTGCCATAAAGCCCCGACTGGTGGAGGGCTGCAGTGATGGTTGACTTTCTACAACTTTCTCCTATTTCCCGACTGCATCTCTGGAGCTCAGCCACAGTGATCTTTGGGTTCTTCTTTACCTCTCTCACCAAGGCTCTTCTCCCCCGATAGCTCAGTTTGGCCAGACGGACAGCTTTAGGAAGGGTTCCGGTCATCCCAAACGTGTTCCATTTAAGGATTATGGAGGCCACAATGCTCTTAGGAACCTTAAGTGCAGCAGAATTTTTTCGTAACCTTGGCCAGATCTGTGCCTTGCCACAATTCTGTCTCTGAGCTCTTCAGGCAGTTCCTTTGACCTCGTGATTCTCATTTCCTCTGACATGCACTGTGAGCTGTAAGGTCTTATATAGACAGGTGTGTGGCTTTCCTAATGAAGTCCAATCAGTATAATCAAACACAGCTGGACTCAAATGAAGGTGTAGAACCATCTCAAGGATGATCAGAAGAAATGGACAGCATCCGAGTTAAATATATGAGTGTCACAGCAAAGGGTCTGAATACTTAGGACCATGTGATATTTCAGTTTTTGTTTTTTAATAAATCTGCAAAAATGTCAACAATTCTGTGTTTTTCTGTCAATATGGGGTGCTGTGTGTACATTAATGAGGAAAAAAATGAACTTAAATTATTTTAGCAAATGGCTGCAATATAACAGAGTGAAAAATTTAAGGGGGTCTGAATACTTTCCATCCCCACTGTATATTGAAGTTACAAGAGACCACCACCTATATCTTGACTTTACCTTAATGCATAGAATACCTTAAGGTAAAAAACCTTGAGGTTTTAAAACCATTTTAAACTCTGTGGGGAAGTAATAAAAGCATTGCTTTATTTTATTTACTTTAAATGCCCTATACTTGCAATGGTCTTTGAAATATATGGGTTTAATCCACACTAGTGTTTTGAAGCCTAGAAGATCACTTCATTTTTTAAGATTAACAGAAATCTGTTATATATTATAGTTCATATTGCTAAATTCATAATCCAGGCAAATCATTTGATTGGTTAAATGCAAAACTTCAATGTCAATGAAAATTGTTGTAGCTATGTACAGTCTGCAGAAAATCATAGAACAAATGCTGAGGTTACTGAACTGCACAACTCTCACAAAATCTGACCTACATGCAAATGTAATATTTGTATTTCTCAGATTCTTGTGAATTGATCTTTACTGATCATTATTTTTATTGTCATCACTGTCATTATGCAAGTCTTAAAAAAATGTTGATAAAAATTTTGGAAAAAAAGATGTGTTTGTTACCACCATAGTCTTTGAAAGAGTATAAACATCAGCAATTATCGGACGTTTTTGGTCTGACATGGTTGCAGGTGGAATAACAAATCATAATTAGTATTCTAATGTGTTAATTTGTTTGCAGATATTTGGTTGATGACCACGGGATCGATTTAAAGGAGAAAATGATATACCTCCAGCTTACCACCACAAACAATGGTCTTACTTTGTAAACTCCTGCGGTTACAAAATGAGGTGCAATGTGTTATTTCAGTAGTAATGTAATGTTTTCACAGTCACAGTGTCAATGTTTGCTTGAAATAAAGCTTTGAAGAAATTTCTAATGCTTAGATGTTGTGATGTTAGCAGTTTAGTGATAATGTGCTTATTAGAGCATAATTCCAGCAAATAGACGATTTTGCTTTAATTATGTTTTGGTATATGTTATGCTTTATATAGAAAATACCTTTAATCATACCACACACAGCATGATAATCTGTTGACTTCAATATTTTAGCTTAGTATATTTGGAATAAATGACCGTATAATATTAGGCTATATTTGCTCTATTCACCAGCAGTTGTATATGTGCATTCAGTATTGGAGTATAACGTGATGATCTTTTACCCCTACAGTGCATATTTTATTATAAATTACAGGTATAATTTAGAAACCTTGTTTTTGGGGACAATTCACAGTTAGCCAAATGTGCAATATAAATAAAACCGCATGGTTTGGGGACCACAAAGCAATGCCAGTGTAAGACATTTAGGGATCAAAGCAAACATGTTTTGTATATCTAAAACAATAAAAATAATTGTGTTCCCCCTTAGTAACATCTCATAAAACCTAGTAGTATCACATTAAATCTTTGCCAGATAAACAGAAAATACTTATAAGATGGACCATCCAATTAGCCAGCATTATTATTTCTTTTCCCCCAAGCTCTTCAGTAGGGATGAGCTTCGTCTTCAAGTTGAACGCATGTTGTTCTGTTGTTCGCCGAATTACGAACATTATGGGCCGTCCGCGCCAAATTCGAGTGGCGCATCATGGCCCATAATTCACTGCGGCATCGCAGTGCATTGCTGGCTGATGATTGGCCAAGCATGCACTATGACCCGCATGCTTGGCCAATCACAGCGCCGTGTGTGGAGGCTTTGGCCAATTATGGTTCAGGGGGTTTAGTACACGCCCCACACTATATAAGGCCGCCTCCATGTCAGTCCTGTGTAGTGTGTTGCGGTGGAGAGAGATAGAGAGACAGTGTCATTTGATTTAAGTTAGAGTAGGCAGGTCGAGTCAGTTAGCTGCACTTGCAGTGTATTGTGTATATATATGCGTCCCAGGTGTTGTATATATATATATATATATATATATATATATATATATATATATATATACACTGTATTCAGTTTAGCTAGATCCGTTCCTGTTATTCTCTTGCTAATATACTAACAGGCAGGTGTTTTTACAGTATTTCCAGTTGGTGTACTGTGTAACCCTGCACAGTTGCACCTACAGTATAGCTACCTGAAGCCAGGTGCTTGCGTGCTTCTTCTGATATTATTAACAGCACAGGCAGGCTCTTGAAGTATTTCCAGTTAGTGTACTGTGTAACCCTGCACAGTTGCACCTACAGTATAGCTACCTGAAGCCAGGTGCTTGTGTGCTTTTTCTGATACTATTAACAGCACAGGCAGGCTCTTGAAGTATTTCCAGTTAGTGTACTGTGTAACCCTGCACAGTTGCACCTACAAAATAGCTACCTGAAGCCAGGTGCTTGTGTGCTTCATCTGATACTATTAACAGCACAGGCAGGCTCTTGAAATATTTCCAGTTAGTGTACTGTGTAACCCTGCGCAGTTGCACCTACAGTATAGCTACTTGAAGACAAGTGCAGGTGTTCTCATACTAATAATACTACAGGCAGGCAGTTTATTCTGCTAGCTGTAGTATAATTGGTATATATATACATCCCAGTTTTGTGCAGCTACATCTCACTGCAGGCCAATAGTATGTCTGGAAGGCCAACATGGAGAGGCAGACAGTCACAAGCCAATAAAAGAGGGCAAGCAGGCTCTATGTCTAGAGGCAACAGTGCTGGTCGTGGACATGATGAATCCTCATCAGCACGTGGCCGTGGGACACCCTTGGCCTTTTTTTCGGCAGCTGGCCGTGTTGAGCCGCAACATGCGCAAGACCAAGCCATCCTCATCCTCCTCATCCTCTCTCCCCCAGGCTCAGGGTACTTTGTCTGGCAAAGCAGCTGCCAACCGGCCTCTTCCTTCAGCTTAATGGCATCAGTCACTCCTTCCCTAGCCCCACCATGTCCTCCTGAGGAGTCCCCCAAACTGTTTGACCACAGTTTTGGGTACATGCTCCAGGAGGATTCCCAGTGTTTTGAAGGCTCCGATGATGGTACTCAGCTAGAGGAAGGCGGTAACGTGAGCCCAGACAGAGGGGTTGCCCAAGAAGGACAGCATTCTGGCAGTCATGTTCCCCCTGCTGCAGCATACTGCCAGGTTTGCTCCAGTGATGAGGAGGGAGGGGATGATGAGGTCACTGACTCCACGTGGGTGCCTGATAGGAGAGAGGAGGAGGCACATCACCAACAAGGCAGGATGCCCTCCAGGGGCCAGCTTAAGGGCAGCACACTGACTGCATCACACCGCAGAACTCCACATGTGCAGGGGGCTGCTGTCTCTGCGCATTATTACAAAAGTTCTTTGGTGTGGGTCTTTTTTGAGATGAGTGCATCAGATCGCACCACTGCTATTTGCAATATATGTCTCAAGCGTATCTCGCGTGGCCAAAACATCTCACGCTTGGGCATCACATGCTTGACCAGACATATGTTGACCTGCCATGCAGTTCATTGGCAAGTGTACCTAAAAGACCCACACCAAAGAACAAAGAGGACCTCTCCTTGCTCCTCATCAGCTGAGATCTCCAACCTCACTATACCTTCAGTCCTCTCTGAGACCTGCACTGAGAGGAATGAAGGTGTAGAATTAGGTGTGTCACAGCCAAGTACTTGCGGGCAATCTGCTATTGGTACACCGACGTCAGATTGTACCAGGCAAATTTCCCTGCCCCAGCTGCTGCACCGCAGAAAGAAGTTCGCTTCCAGCCATCCCCATGCCCAGCGGTTGAATGCTAGCTTGGCAAAATTGCTAGCACTTTCAGTTGGTAGACTCTGCCCCCTTCCATGAGTTTGTGGAATGTGCAGTTCCTTAGTGGCAGGTTCCCAAACACCACTTTTTCTCACGGAAGGCGATTTCGGCTCTCTAACGGCATGTGGAAGGCAATGTCTTGGCCTCACTGGACAGGGCGGTCAGTGGTAGGGTGCATATTACCGCTGACTCATGGTCCTGCAGGCATGTACAGGGACGTTACCTAAGTTCCACGGCGCATTGAGTGACTCTGCTGGCAGCTGGGAAGGATGCAGGACAAGGTGCAGTAGTGTTGGAGGTTGTTCCGCCACCAAGCCTCCAAAATGCTACTACTGGTGATTCTGACACACCTCTCTCCTCCACCCCTTCCTCTTCATCTTCCTCCATGGCCTCTTCCTGTGCTTTGTCCTCGGAACCAGTGGTGGTCCGTTGGCGTTCAAGGGGCTACGCAAGTACGCAGGCCAAAAGATGCCATGCGGTGCTTGAGCCGGTGTGCTTGGGGACGGAGCCACACTGGGGCAGAGATTCTGTCAGCTCTGCAGGGGCAGGTTCAGAGGTGGGCCCAAGAACCGCCTAATCTGTGACATGCCCATCAGGTGGAACTCAACGTTGTCCATGCTGCAGCGGCTGCACACGCAGCAGAGGGCCATCAATGAGTACCTGTGTGACTATGGCACCAGGACAGGGTCAGGGGAGCTTGTTTTTTTCCCCCACGCCAGTGGGCGATGATCAGGGATGCATGCACTGTCCTGTCACCATTTGAGGAGGCCACGAGGATGGTGAGCAGTGACAGTGCATGCATCAGTGACACTGTCCCTCTTGTCCACCTGTTAGAGCACACGTTGCGTGGAATAATGGACAGGGCACTTGAGGCAGAACAGAGGCAGGAAGAGGAGGACTTCCTTAGCTCTCAAGCCCCCCTTTATCCAGACAGTGTTCCTGCGTGCCCACCGATCACACAGGAAGAGGAGGAGGAGGAGGAGGATTGTGTCAGCATGGAGGTGGATCCTGGAACACAGCATCAGCAGCAGTCTTTAAGAGATCATTTACAGTCCCAAGAAACCCATGGACCTGTACGTGGCTGAGAGGAGGTGGCTGCAGATCAGGTCGTCCTTAGTGACCCAGAGGACTTCAGACCGCATGCCTCTGCAAACCTACGCTGCATGGCCTCACTGATCCTGCAAAGCCTGCGGGAGAATCCTTGTATTCGCGGTATAAAGGAGAGGGATCATTACTGGCTAGAAACCCTCCTTGATCCACGTTACAAGGGTAAGATTGCGGACCTTATCTTGCCGTTGCAGAGGGAGCAGAGGATGAAACATCTTCGGGAGGCCTTGCAGAAAGATCTGTGCAACGCGTTCCCAGAGACTGGGAGGTTACAAACTCCTGTTCCTGGACAACGTGTTGCTGAGGCTTCGGTCAGTCAAAGAAGGAGCAGTGGAGAAGGTGGCCGTCTGACCAATGCGTTCAGACAATTTATTAGTCCGCAGCCCCAAGGTATGATTGGTTCCAGCAACCATCACCAGCGTCTGTTTTACATGGTGCAGGAATACCTAGGGGTAAGATCTGACTTGGACACCTTTCCCACCGAAAATCCTCTGGGTTACTGGGTCTTGAGGATGGATCACTGGCCAGAGCTTGCACAGTATGCAATTGAGCTACTGGCCTGTCCTGCATCCAGCGTTCTTTCGGAACGCACATTCAGTGCTGCTGGAGGCTTTGTAAACGATTACATGGTGTGCCTGTCCACCGACTCAGTCGATCGGCTGACCTTCATAAAAATGAATCAGTCTTGGATCACCACCAGATACCAAGCACCTGATGCTGATGTAACCAAATAATTTTTTTTGAAATTTCAGATTCCTCCAAGACTCCCTATGTTCATGCTGAGTGACTATCCTGTTATGCTGAGTAGGGATGAGCTTCGAGTTCGAGTCGAACTCATGTTCGACTCGAACATTGGCTGTTCGCAAGTTCGCCGAACAGCGAACAATTTGGGATGTTTGCGGCAAATTCGAATGCCGCGGAAGACCCTTTAAAAGTCTATGGGAGAAATCAAAAGTGCTAATTTTAAAGGCTTATATGCAAGTTATTGTCATAAAAAGTGTTTGGGGACCCGTATCCTGCCCCAGGGGACATGGATCAATGCAAAAAAAAGTTTTAAAAACGGCCGTTTTTTCAGGAGCAGTGATTTTAATAATGCTTAAAGTCAAACAATAAAAGTGTAATATCCCTTTAAATTTCGTAGTTGGGGGGTGTCTATAGTATGCCTGTAAAGGGGCGCATGTTTCCCGTGTTTAGAACAGTCTGACAGCAAAATGACATTTCGAAGGAAAAAACCCATTTAAAACTACTCGCGGCTATTGCATTGCCGACAATACACATCGAAGTTCATTGATAAAAACGGCATGGGAATTCCCCACAGGGGAACCCCGAATCAAAATTAAAAAAAAAATGAAGTGGAAGTCCCCCTAAATTCCATACCAGGCCCTTCAGGTCTGGTATGGATATTAAGGGGAACCCAAGCCAAAAATTTAAAAAAAAATGACGTGGGGTTCCCCCTAAATTCCATACCAGATCCTTTAGGTCTGGTATGGATTTTAAGGGGAACCCCGCGCCAAAAAAAAAACGGCGTGGGGTCCCCCCAAAAATCCATACCAGACCCTTATCCGAGCACGCAACCTGGCAGGCCACAGGAAAAGAGGGGGGGAGAGTGCGCCCCCCCCTCCTGAACTGTACCAGGCCACATGCCCTCAACATTGGGAGGGTGCTTTGGGGTAGCCCCCCAAAACACCTTGTCCCCATGTTGATGAGGACAAGGGCCTCATCCCCACAACCCTGACCGGTGGTTGTAGGGGTCTGCGGGCAGGAGGCTTATCGGAATCTGGAAGCCCCCTTTAACAAGGGGACCCCCAGATGCCGCCCCCCCTGTGTGAAATGGTAAGGGGGTACTTACTCCTACCATTTCACTAAAAAACTGTCAAAAATGTTAAAAATGACAAGAGACAGTTTTTGACAATTCCTTATTTATTCCTATTTAAATGCTTCTTCTATCTTCCTTCATCTTCTTCTTCTTCTGGTTCTTCCTCCGGCGTTCTCGTCCAGCATCTCCTCCTCGGCGTCTTCTATCTTCTTCTCCTCAGGCCACATAGCACTCATGGCATGGGGGAGGCTCCCGCACTTCTCTTCTTCATCTTCTTCTTCATCTTCTTCTCTTCTTCCTTCTTCTCTTCTTCTCTTCTTCATTTTCTTCTCCGGGCCGCTCCGCATCCATGCTGGCATGGAGGGAGGCTCCCGATGTGTGACAGCGTCTCCTCGTCTGACGGTTCTTAAATAACAGGGGGGGGCCACCCGGTGACCCCGCCCCCTCTGACGCACGGGAAATGACGGGACTTCCCTGTGGCATTCCCCGTGACATCACAGGGAAGTCCCGTCAAGTCACCGTACACCCCCGTTATTTAAAAACCGCCAGACGAGGAGACGCCGTCACACAGCGGGAGCCTCCCTCCATGCCAGCATGGGTGCGGGGCGGCCCGGAGAAGAAAATGAAGAAGAGAAGAAGAGAAGAAAAGAAGAAGAGAAGAGGATGAAGAGAAGAGCAGGAGCCTCCCCCCCGTGCAGAGCGGCCCGAGGAGAAGAAGATAGAAGACGCCGCGGAGGAGATGCTGGACGAGAACGCCGGAGGAAGAACCAGAAGAGCCAGAAGAACCAGAAGAAGATGAAGGAAGATAGAAGAAAGAAGAAGCATTTAAATAAAGGAATTGTCAAAAACTGTCTCTTGTCATTTTTAACATTTTTGACAGTTTTTTAGTGAAATGGTAGGGGTAAGTAGGGGTAAGTACCCCCTTACCATTTCACACAGGGGGGGGCGGGATCTGGGGGTCCCCTTGTTAAAGGGGGCTTCCAGATTCCGATAAGCCCTCCGCCCGCAGACCCCCACAACCACCGGCCAGGGTTGTGGGGATGAGGCCCTTGTCCTCATCAACATGGGAACAAGGTGTTTTGGGGGGCTACCCCAAAGCACCCTCCCAATGTTGAGGGCATGTGGCCTGGTACGGTTCAGGAGGGGGGGCGCACTCTCGTCCCCCCCTCTTTTCCTGCGGCCTGCCAGGTTGCGTGCTCGGATAAGGGTCTGGTATGGATTTTTGGGGGGACCCCACACCATTTTTTTTTCTTTGGCGCAGGGTTCCCCTTAAAATCCATACCAAACCTGAAAGGTCTGGTATGGAATTTAGGGGGAACCCCACGTCATTTTTAAAAAAAATTTTTGGCCAGAGTTCCCCTTAATATCCATACCAGACCTGAAGGGCCTAGTATGGAATTTAGGGGGACTCCCACGTCATTTTTTTTTTTTAATTTTGGTTCAGGGTTCCCCTGTAGGGAATTCTCATGCCGTTTTTATCAATGAACTTCTATGTGTATTGTCGGCAATGCAATAGCCGCGAGTAGTTTTAAATGGGTTTTTTCCTTCGAAATGCCATTTTGCTGTCAGACTGTTTTAAACACGGGAAACATGCGCCCCTTTACAGGCATACTATAGACACCCACAGCTATGAAATTTAAAGGGATATTACACTTTTATTGTTTGACTTTAAGCATTATTAAAATCACTGCTCCTGAAAAAACGGCCGTTTTTAAAACTTTTTTTTGCATTGATCCATGTCCCCTGGGGCAGGACCCAGGTCCCCAAACACTTTTTATGACAATAACTTGCATATAAGCCTTTAAAATTAGCACTTATGATTATTCATGTTCGTGTCCCATAGACTTTAACGGTGTTTGAATGTTCGAACGAACTTTTTTCCTGTTCCATGTTCTGGTGCGAACAGAACAGGGGGGTGTTCGGCTCATCCCTAATGCTGAGTGACTATCCTCTTCCTCCTCAATGATCATGCTGAAAGCTTGTGAGAATATTTTTGGTTCTGGGCGCCGCCACAGTGACTAAGGCCCAATTTTTCAGCCCTGTCTAACAGGGGCGTGTAATTACAATTTTAAATGCAATACTTTGCAGCAGGGCTCATTCCTGCGCTCCAACTAGAGTATCTGTGAGGGGTTTCAGTGTTGTGGCACCAGCACCAGTGTCTAAGGCCCAAATTTTCAGCCCCTGTTTAACAGGGGCGTGTAATTACACTTTTTGATGCAATAATTTGCAGCAGGGCTCGTTCCTGCGCTCCACCTAGAGTATCTGTGAGGGGTTGCAGTGTTGTGGCACCAGAACCAGTGCCTAAGGCCCAATTTTTCAGCCCTTGTTTAACAGGGGCGTGTAATTATAGTTTTTGATGCAATACTTTGCAGCAGGGCTTATTCCTGTGCTCCAACTAGAGTATCTGTGAGGGGTTGCAGTGTTGTGGCACCAGCACCAGTGCCTAAGGCCCAATTTTTCAGCCCCTGTTTAACAGGGGCGTGTGATTACAATTTTTGATGCAATATTTTGCAGGAGGGCTCATTCCCGCGCTCCAACTAGAGTATCTGTGAGGGGCTGCAGTGTTGTGGCACCAGTGCCTAAGGCCCAATTTTTCAGCCCCTGTTCAATAGGGACATGTAATTACAATTCTTGATCTAATATTTCACAGCAGGGCCCGTTTCTGTGCCCACCAAGAGTAACTGTGAGGACTTACAGTGTTGTGGCACCAGTACCACCAACACCATCACCAAAGGCCTAGTTTTTCTGCCCCTGTTCAACAGGTGCATGTAATTACAATTCTTGATCTAATATTTCACAGCAGGGCCCGTTCCAGCGCCCACCAAGAGTAACTGTGAGGACTTACAGTGTTGTAGCACCAGCACCACCACCACCATCACCAAAGGCCAATTTTTCTGACCCTGTTCAACAGAGGCATGTAATTACATTTCTTGATCTAATATTTCACAGCAGGGCCCTGTGAGGGCTTACAGTGTTGTGGCAACACCAACACCTAAGGCCCCAATTTCTTCAGAGTATATAGGGCAGGCCCCTACTTTCAAACATCCAACTTACAAACGACTCCTACTTGCAAACGAAAGGAGACAACAGGAAGTGAGATGAAATCTACCCCTAGGAAGGGAAATTCTCTCCTGTAAGAGTTAATATTGGAAAAGTGTTTCATCTCTCCACTGATGCTTTATCACCAATCCTTGTTTTACTAAAAACCCCAAATTGTCAAAAAACATTTGTCATTGGGACAAAAAGTGAGGTGAAATCTTCTGAAGAGGTGCACAGACAGCAAAACAAATGTCACAGGGGTGATAACCCTTCCCTATGTTTTCCAAAAAGCTTAAAATAGATTTTTGGCTGGAGCTACACTTCAAAAATGTACCAGGTCAAAATTACAAAAAGATTCTACTTAACAACAAACCTACAGTCCCTGTCTTGTTTGCACTGCCTGTATACTGCTGTTCAGAGTATATAGGGCCTGGGGGCCCCACACCTTTCCTTTTTTTAAGTTGGGTGCGGGGTTCCCCTTAATATCCATACAAGACCCAAAGGGCCTGGTAATGGACTGGGGGGTGGGGGGGGGACCCATGCCATTTGTCTCACTGATTTTCATCCATATTGCTGACATTACATTAAAGCCGCAAGCAGTTTTAAATTACTTTTATTCCTTTAAAAATGTAATTTTGTGCAGGGACTGTTCTAAGCACGGGAAACACGCGCCACCTTACAGGCATACTATAGACACCCCGAGGTAAGATATTTAAAGGGATATTTCACTTTTTTTCACTTTAAGCATCATTAAAATCACTGCTCCCGAAAAAGCGGCGGTTTTTAAAACTTTTTTTTGCATACATGTCCCCTGGGGCAGGACCCGGGTCCCCAAACCCTTTTTAGGACAATACCATGCAAATTACCCTTTAAAATTAGCACTTTTGATTTTGAACGTTCGAGTCCCATAGACTTCAATGGGGTTGTAACTTTCGTGCAAAGTTTTGGTCCGTTCGCAAGTCCTGGTGTGAACCGAACCAGGGGGGTGTTCGGCTCATCCCTACTCTTCAGTATCACAGAAATGAGGCTCAAGTTTTATGGTTGTTTCCATATCTGTTAACTTACTTATCCATGCTAGAACCTTTTCCATCTCATCCTGATGGCTACACTTACAAATGTAGAACACTAATTGTTTGAGATGTTTCCATGTACAAAAGGTGTATATGATGCGCTAATATGTACCTTTCATTGTAGACCAATGTACCTATGGTGTGTCGTTACCATGTACTGTTCTTTTACTTCAATAAAATCTTTGTTGCAAAAAAATAAAAATAATAATAATTGTGTTCCAGAGTTGCTATAATGGTTTTTTTTATATAATATTTTTTGAATGCAATTTCAAATAGAAAGACAATACAATATACAATACACAAGACCATATAAATATTACCAAAGCAACAATTGAATCACACCTTCCCTAAACGTGTAGCTCACAAATTATCGTTAAATTCAAATTAGCTAGAATATCAACATATTTCGAGTATACGTGTAACTTGCATTGTTTTCTACTTAAGACACAAACCTTTTCCTCCTACCCTCTCCCCTTTAAGAAGGAAAGTAGAGAGAGGGAGGAGGAAGCAGAAAAGAAAAAAATACAAATGAAGGAAGGGAAGGGGAAACGGGGAAAAAATGGAGGGGGGAGGGTAGAACAAGGAAGAACTAGAATAATGCCGCGTAAACACAATCAGACGTTCCAACAACAAAACCGTGAATTTTTTTCCGAAGGATGTTGGCTCAAACTTGTCTTGCATACACACGGTCACACAAACATTGTCGAGAATGCATGTTGAACGCCGTGACGTACAACACGTACGACGGTACTATAAAAAGGAAGTTCAATAGCCAGTGCGCCACCCTTTGGGCTACTTCTGCTAATCTTGTGTTTATCTCATGTTAGTAGAAGTTTGGTGAGAGACAATTCACGCTTTTCAGCCTTTTTCAGTGCTTTTCAGTTCATTGCTGCTTGTCAGTTTGTGCTTGTGGGTTCATATCTGTTCTTCAGTGCGTGTTGTCAGTTCATTCCTGTCTTTCAGTGTATTCTATTTAATAGTTTGTATCTGTTTTTCAGTGTGTTCTTGTCCGCTCGTTTCTGATTTTCAGCTCGCTTTTTCTCAAGCCTTTCTGATTTTACTCATTGTAGGGTTCGTGTTGTGCAAGGGCTTGGTGTTGGAGTTCTTGCTTTGACCCAAGTCCAGTCCATGAACAGGACGAGGAGGAGTTCATGGACAAAGAATTGGTTGCTCCAGCGTGAGCAATTCTCGCACATGCCTTTGCTCTGGGAGATCCAGGAGAATAATCATGATGATTTCAGGAATTATCTCAGGATGACAGACCCCGTTTTTCACCGTCTGTTGCTGTCCCCTTATATTACGAAGCAGGACACCTGCATGCGGTAAGCCATCACTCCCAAGCAGAGGCTCATTGCCACCTTGCGGTACTTGGTGACAGGGAGAGGTCTCCAGGATATCAAGTTTACGACTGGAATCTCCCCCCCAGGCTCTGGGAATTATTATTCCAGAGACCTGTTCTGCCATAACTCAGGTCCTCCAGAAGGACTATATTAAGGTAAGTTTTATCCTTTAACATCACATTCTATGTATTTATTGTTTGCTAATGTATTGTACTAATTTCTTCTTTCCATAATCACCATTATTGTAATATGCTGTGAATGTCCTCTTTGTCCTAATGCATGCTGTAAGCTTTTAATGATCCTTTTTTGTCCTTTATGCATATTTGCCTTCACTAACCTGCCCAGCATGCTATTCTGGGCCCATACACACCTAGCCCAGTCACTTAACAATGTATTTTGTCAGCTCCATTGTAGTGCTTACCCTAAACACCCCCCTAAATGTGCCAAAATGTTATTGTTGTCCTTAAATTCAGGCAGAGTGCAAGAGGCTTTTTTTGGGGGGGGGGCAAAACTCATTTGGAACCCTCCCACCCAACCACTAACAATACTCTATCTGCTGACTTTGCCAAACCCATACAAACTATACCTACCTCTTTTGTGGTCAGATTTATGGATGAATTCACCAAAGCATGTAGTGCAAGCGCCTGCCTGAATACTTTCAAATGGTAATGTTTAAAGTTTTGTTCTCCTATTATCTTGATAGGTAATTGCAGAATGTAAAAATGTGCTTCATTTTGGACAGTGTGTATTCATATTTTTGGATTATGACGCTTCTTACCTGTCCAGTAGGCTGCCAATAGTGTACGTAAGGAGGGGCTGGCCAAAGTAACACACATTATTTATGCATTCAGCTCTCAATGAATTGGAGAGTGTTACCTGTTCAAAACATCTCCCCCCTAACATTTTTACAATGGGCCATCAGAGGGGGTGGGTGAGGAATCTGATAAGTGGACCTTATACTTTTGATATTAAATACTAATTTCAATAAATGTTATACTTATGTTTGTGTCTAATCTGCTTGCAATGTTATGTGCAAAAGTACTATTTTTTTTTTGACTCCACGGTTTCCTTCAAACCCACAGGAATGGCAGACTGTGGCTTCCCAGTTTGCTCAGCAGTTGGACTTCCCCAACTGCGGTGGGGCAATAGATGGGAAACATGTCCACATTGTCCCACCCCCAACTCGGGGTCATATTATTATAATTATAAGGGATATAATAGTATTGTGTTGTTGACGGTGGTGTCGGCAACGTACGAGTTCCTGTATGTGGACGTGGGCAAAAATGGCCAGATTTCAGATGGTGGAGTCATCGCCCAGACGGAGTTCTACAGGCATCTCCAGAATGGCACCTTGGGCTTGCCACCTCCGGAAGACAATGTGGCTGGTCTCCCGCCAGAGCCAGAATAGTGGTTGAAAATGCCTTTGGAACAATGGCCAGCCAGTTCCGCCTATTCCTCACAGCTATCAACATGGTGGAGTATAAACTCAATCATATAATTCTTGCATGCTGCATTTTGCATAACTTTTTGCGGAAAAATGCCGCAAAGTATGTGGTCTCAGTTGGGACTGATGCCGGCTTTCCGGATTCAACAACCCTGATGGCTCTTGAACCTGGCTTGCCCCCCCAAAGCGCCCGTGAAGTTCGCCAAAAGTATCTAGAGTATTTTGCGAGTAGTGGGGCCATTGATATGCCAGAGAATGTGTAAACATGTGTTAAAATATTTTTTTTTTTTTATAAACTGAACTCATATTTCATTTGAATTACTGCTTGTGTTTCTTTTATCTGTCTCCTACGTTCTCCAATGGCCTTTTATTTTTGGCCATTTTCTTCAATAGTGCAAACGTAACTTATTTGATACACGAGGTGACAATCTCTTCACACACACATTGTTTTTGTTGTTAATGTATGTAATGCATTAATGCTAAATATAATCATCCTTTTCAGCTCCATGAATTAATTAATCCCTAAAATGGCCTGATTGGGTCAAATTTTAGAGCACTGTGGGGGTTATTTACTAAAGGCAAATCCACTTTGCACTGCAAGTGCACTTGAAAGTGCACTGAAACTGCACTGAAAGTGCTTTGTAGTGCAAAGTGGATTTGCCTTGAGTAAATAACCCCCATTGTCACTGTAAATACACCAACTTACTCCAAAAACTGGTATTGAGCATTGAAAGAAGAAGCCACACATTGTTGAGTATAAAACATTTTACTCCGAGCACATTCACATGTGCGTTATAAAAGGGTTTTTTTAACAAACCAACATCTTTGGTGTATGGCATGTATGTGTGACAGTATATAGCCTTTTTTAGCTAAACAGGCATGTTTAAAACCATAAAACATCCACATCCACAACTCAGGATCTTACAAAGTTCAAGTTTGATAACGTGAAGGCAATATGAGACATTAGTATGTCAAAATTGTGTTGATTTTTCCTTCATCAGATGGGGTGATGTTACCCCTGTAAAAACCAAATTTTGAAGATGCACACAAAACTGGGACTCAAAATGTAGATTTCCCTCCTGATCCCATGCCTAATGCCAACATGTGCTAGCTCCCATCATGGGGAATCAATGGACGTGTTTCGGGGGTGCAACACCTTCCTTTCATCTACATTGATATCCCATAATGGCAGATAGCATATGTTGACACACTGTGCATTTTCAAAATTTTAGCTTTCAAATTACTTTAAAAATTTAGCAAAAATAAAAAATACAACAAGCAACTTTTCAATTTTTGGTGGTTTTAGATTCTGCCTAAAACATAAATGATGTTGTTCATTTTTTTTTCAGTGATATTTTGCTTGACCATCTCTAAATCCTGATTGAACACCATGATCTCACCAATGAGGATCTGTGCATTTGCACTGTTGAAATTAGTTTCTTCTTCCACAACATCCCCATCACCTAAAAATAAAAAAACACACCATGTATTATAAATATGCAGGCATCCATATATTACCTAAAGCTGTGGTCTCAGATACTGACCTGTTGTGGTCACTATTTTGCCCACTTCATGATCCTCTCCCTCCACATCTTCTTCATTGTATGTGGGGAGTCCCCCTTTTTCAGGAGGGTGGGGTTCCTGGTGTCCTCAGATGTCCAGATTATTTTCTCCCCTACGTGAATACAAAAAGGGAATACTTAGCACACAGATATTTGAGACAAGAAATAGGAATATGAAACATTGCTTGGAAGTGTCATACAATTATCTGTTTTGGCAGAGTTCTAAGCTGAAAACATGTTTTTTCCCTTTCTAAATCTGGAATACTTACCTGTTTTGTTAAAGTTTCAAACATGGAGAGACCCCTAGTATCCACTGGAGCACCTGTGTGTGACTCCCAAAAAAGGTTGTTCTGGTGTCCCACACTAGTGCTCCTGCATCCAGATGTGTAAACAGCTGCTGAGTGTCCTCTCCTTACACTGAATCAAGTTTGCATTTCATTCTAGTTACAAACCCATTGTCAGAGTCCTGGATGTAAGGCCGGATTGCTGAGGGGGCGTCCCTTGCGGCTAAGTGCAGCGTAACCCTGGGAGTGAGACAGGGAATACGGTGCCCAAAGGTGCACGGGTTGCCAGGGCACTGTTGCTGAGTAGCTGATAGGAGGGAGCTCCTGGGGTGCGCTGATAAGGTTATAAGGTTAAGGGCAACCGTGCAAGGAGAGATTCCAGGTATGGAGCCAAGGAGAAACCAGGAGCGGAGTCAGAGCCAGGCCAATGGTCATGCACCACAGGAATCAGTCCGAGGTAAATTACAGCAGGATAATCAGGAACGGAGAAGGTAGCCGAGCCGGGGGTCAAACCCAGGAGGACGATCAAGGTACAAATGCGGAGCAGAAGAATAGTCAGGTCCCAGCCAGGGTCAATGCAGGCGGAACACAGGAGTAGTCAGGCAAGCAGGGTAGTAACAAGAAACAGGTATAATGACAGGCACAAGGAACACAGGAAGCTGATGATAATCCAGCAACCAGTGTGTACCAGCAGCAGGCTTAAATAGGCAAAAGGGCATAATTGATTACTGTGATGCGCGCTCCCACTATTGCGCACCTGTGTGCGCCCGTCGTTGTGCGCCTACGTGCGCGCATGCGCACAGAGATTCGCCTGGCGCCTCCATGATGGATACTGGCAGAGTTACCCTTCCTACGGCTATTACCCTGACAGTGCCCCCCCAAGGGGCAGCCTCCGGATGCCCAATCGGGCCCATTTTTCGGGATATCGGGCTTGAAACCTCTGCAACAATCTAGGAGCATGAATGTTAACTGCTGGTTCCCAAGAATTATCTTCTACAGAGTAACCTTTTCATTTAACAAGAAATTGAATAGTCCTACCTCTCTGACAGCAGTTCAGAATGTCTTCTACTTCATATTCTGTTTCGTTGTCCACCGAGATTGGAGGTGGTGGAGCTTCTTCTCTCCCTGGAAAAGGACTGGAAACAACAGATTTTAATAAGGAAACATGGAATACCAGGTGGATCTTATAGGAACTTGGTAAAGACAATTCAAATGCCACTGGGTTAATTTATTTCTTAATTGTGAATGGACCGATAAACCTCGGTCCTAACTTCCGGGAGGGGCAAGGAAGCTTGAGATTTGTTGAGGAAAGCCAAACGCTATCTCCAACTTTAAAGGCAGGGTGTCTCCTTCCCTTGTCATAGTGTTTTTTATAACTCTCTTGGGCTTTCTGCATAGTTGCCTGGAGAGTTAGGTAATTAGGCTGAATGGCATTTATCCTGTCCTGGACTGGGGGGACTGAAGTTTCTGGTATACCATTAGGCAGAAATGAGGGATGGAAACCGTAGTTGGCCCAGAAAGGTGACTGATTGTTGGAAGCATGAATTGAGTTATTGTATGCAAACTCCGCACACGGGAGTAGCAGGGACCAATTGTCCTAGGAGAAGGAGCAGAAGCAAAGTAAGTACTGTTCTAAAGTCTGATTAGTTCTCTCAGTTTGACCGTTTCTTTGAGGATGGTAAGCTGAAGATAGGCACACTTTAATGGAAAGCATTCTGCAGAGCTCCTTCCAGAATTTAGAGGTGAATTGCACCCCTCTGTCGGACACAATGTTGCTCGGTAGGCCGTGAAGTCTGACTATCTCCTTTATGAAGATCTTCGCCGTGTCGGCAGCAGATGGTGTACCCATCATGGGCAAGAAATGCGCCATTTTGGACAGGCGGTCAACGACTACCAAGATGGTTGTAAATTCCTCCGAGGGTGGTAACTCTACTATGAAATCCATAGATATTTCTTTCCATGGTTGCTCCGGCACAGGCAATGGGCGTAGTAAACCCCAAGATTTGATGTTAGACCCCTTATTACGTTGGAAAATGGTGCAGGAACTAACATATTCCCTGCAATCAGGCTTCAGAGTGGGCCACCAAAAAGACCGCTGAACAAGCTCCAAAGTCTTTTGCACCCCGAAGTGACCAGCAAGTTGGTGGTCATGTAAAGTTTTTCATACCAAAGAAATTCTTCCTGGTTTCTTAAGGACAGTGCCTCTGGTTCAGAGCATTGTGAAGAAGCTTGTTTCAGTGAGGAACTCAGGTCGGTTTGAATCATGAGGAAATTCTGTGGAGACAATATAGTGCTGGGAGTGATTTCTTCAGGAGTGTCAAGAAACATCCGGGACAAGACATCGGCCTTCACATTCTTGGACCCACGGACGGAAGGATATGTGAAAATTAAATCTGGCAAAAAACAAGGCCCATCGAGCTTTTCGGGGTCTTAAGCGTTTAGCCGTGCGAAGGTATTCCAGGTTTCTGTGATCCGTGAATATCATGATGGGATGCTGAGCACCTTCAAGGAGGTACCGCCATTCCTCCAGGGCAGTTTTAATAGCCAAGAGTTCTCGATCACCCACGTCATAATTCCTTTCAGACTGACTCATCTTCCGTGAGGAGAAGGCCACAGGATGGAGTAACGACTTAGGACCCTGACGTTGGGATAAGACTGCCCCTGTGGCAACTTCAGAGGCGTCAACCTCTAAGATGTACGGCAGGACCGGATCAGGATGTTGCAGGATGAGTGTGGAGGTAAAGAGAGATTTGAGCTTATCAAAAGCTGATTGGGCTTCCGGAGACCACAGGAACCGAGTATGTGAATGGGTAACTTGGGTGATTGGTGAGATGATGGAGGAAAAGTTCTTTATAAACGTCCTATAAAAGTTTGCGAACCCCACAAATCTTTGTACTCCCTTTTTATTTGATGGAGTTGGCCAGTCCAAGATTACCTGCACCTTTTGTGGATCCATAGCAACACCACCAGTGGAGATAATTACCCCCAGGAATTGTATTGACTCCTTTTCGAAAATCAAATTTTTCTGTTTTTACATAAAGTTTGTGCTTCTGTAGTGTGTGCAGAACTGTCTTTACATGTGTACGATGGAGCTCCAGGGTAGTTGAAAATATCAGGATATTATCCAGGTAGATGATGACGAAGTAATCTAGAAATTCTCGAAAGATATCATTTACGAAATGTTGGAATGTGGCCGGGGCGTTGCACAATCCAAATGGCATCACTAAGTACTCGAAATGTCCAAAGCGAGTTCTAAATGCAGTTTTTCATTCGTTACCCTCCCGGATGCGGACTAGATTGTAGGCTCCCCGAAGGTCAAGCTTAGTAAATATTCGGGCAGTACTGAGTATCTGGAAAAGTTCCGGAACTAGAGGGAGAGGGTAGCGTTTTTTTATAGTGATTTTATTGAGCTCCCTGTAATCCACACATGGTCTTAGGGATTTGTCCCTCTTTTCGACAAAAAAGATTCCGGCTCCAGCAGGAGAGGAGGAGGGATAGATGAAGCCTTTCTCCAGGTTTTCATCAATGTATTGTCTCAATGTCCCTAGTTCCATCTCCGAAAGGGGAAATATGCGACCGAATGGGATTTCGGCTCCTGGGAGTAATTAGATTGGACAATCATATGACCTGTGTGGTGGCAGAACATCAGCCTTTTTCTTGTCAAAGATGTCTGAAAACTCCTGGTAGGCCGATGGAATATTCTGATTATTGATAGGTACAGGTTGAACTGACAAGCAACTGGCTGCATTGCTGGATTCAGGGGCAAGACAGTGCTGCAGGCAATAAGGTGAAGTAAATGAAATTTCTTTCTTGATCCAGTTGATCTGGGGGTTGTGGGCTTGGAGCCATGGGGTACCCAAGATGACAGGGAACATAGGTGAGCTTAGGATGTCGAAACGTATAAATTCCTGATGACCATCAGGAGTAGTAACAAAAAGAGGAACAGTCTCTTGTGTCACAGGACCGGAACTAGGCAGGGTGCCATCAGCCAGGAGAACTTCCAATCTACGTTTCTTGGGGAGCAGAGGCAGGCCAAGCTTTACTGCTAAGTCCAAGTCCAGTAAACAGCTGCATGCCCCAGAGTCGACTTTGGCCTGAAGCTGAACCCCCTTGTTGGCCAACTGTAGCGTGATAAAAAGGGTAAGGTGGGAAGAGGAAGTTCCGGACATCTGGAAGTACACTGGAGAGTTCTTGGGTAACTTGCTGGGCCTTATGGGGCAGTTGCTCAGGAAATGTCCTTTTTGGCCACAATAGAGACAGAGATTGGCTTGATGTCAACGCTGTTTTTCCTCAGGAGTCAGTGCGGATCGCACCAAACGCCATAGCGCCGATCTCTGGTACCAGTATTTTAGTAGTCTGAGAACGTTCAGCCTGGCGCTCCCGAAGGCGTCTATCCAACTGGATGGATAGTTGAATGAGCCCAGTTGGGGAGAGTAGTTGGGGTGCCGATCCTGGCAAACTCATCCTTGAGGGATTCAGAAAGCCCCAGGCGAAACTGATATTTCAATGCAGCCTCATTCCAGTCTGTATCTGCAGACCACCGGCACGTCCACAGTATAGTCTTCCACCGGGCGCTGTTTCTGCTGAAGAGAATGCAGAGCGGCCTCAGCGGTGGCTGTGCGCTGGGGGTCTTCATAAAGTTGCGACATAGCCGCAAAGAACGTTTACACTGAACTAGTAGCTGGGTCCTTCTGTTCCCATAACCTGTGGGCCCAGGCCTGGGGTTCATTGGTCAGCAGGGAGATGAGGAAGCCAACTTTTACAGTCTCAGTGGAAAAGGTCTGAGGTTGCAGAGCCAGATATAACAAACAGGCATTTTTGAAAGATCTGAATTTCTGCCGGTTTCCGGAGAAACGTTCAGGGGTAGGTACCCGTGGTTCTGGGGGCAAAGTCAGTACTAAAGAGGCCGTAGCAGGGAGATTGGAGGAGGAAGGACCAGGATCCAAAAAGGCAGATGGTAGCATAAGATGTTGAAGTTTCCCTTCTAATTGGAGGTATCCTTCCTGAAGACTTTGGACCACTCATGCAAGGGTAGTAGCCTGTTGGCACAAAGTCTCTATTGGGGACGCACCTCCGCCGGCCTCAGTCATGGCTGGATTATACTGTCAGAGTCCTGGATGTGAGGCCGGATTGCAGAGGGGGCGTCCCTTGCGGCTAAGTGCAGCGTAACCCTGGGAGTGAGACAGGGAATACGGTGCCTAAAGGTGCACGGGTTGCCAGGGCACTGTTGCTGAGTAGCTGATAGCAGGGAGCTCCTTGGGTGCACTGATAAGGTTAAGGGCAACCGTGCAAGGAGAGATTCCAGGTATGGAGCCATGGAGCAACCAGGAGTGGAGTCAGAGCCAGGCCAATGGTCATGCAGCACAGGAATCAGTCCGAGGTAAAGTACAGCAGGATAATCAGGAACAGAGAAGGTAGCCGAGCCGGGGGTCAAACACAGGAGGAAGATCAAGATAGAAATGCGGAGCAGAAGAATAGTCAGGTCCAAGTTGGGGTCAATGCAGGCGAAACACAGGAGTAGTCAGGCAAGCCAGGTAGTAACAAGAAACAGGTATAACGACAGGCACAAGGAACACAGGAAGCTGATGATAATTCAGCAACCAGAGTGTACCAGCAGCAGGCTTAAATAGGCAAAAGGGCGCCGATGATTACTGTGATGCATGCGCGTGCTTTAGCGCGCGCGTCTGCACGCTCCCGCTATTGCGCACTTGTGTGTGCCCGTCGTTGTGCGCATGCGCACAGAGATTCACCTGGCGCCACCATGATGGATACTGGCAGAGTTACCCGTCCTATGGCTATTACCCTGACACCCATCTAGGCAACAATGTAATAAACTTCTTTTAATACAAATAGGCATGAACAATGTAGTTACCCGGATCTGCCAAAAACATAGTATTAGTGGGCGAACGATCAATGTTTACTACGAACGATTACTGTGCCCATGAACCTGAAACTTGCCATTTTAAACTGTACAACAGTAAAGAAAAACACATGGAGCAACACTAAAGTAATAATAGGAACACACGACAAATACTTTTTAGAAGCAGTTTCCTGATCCTTCTGTACTGATCATGCTCCCTCAATTTTAGGTCTGACCAGCGTTTCCTCAATTGCTCCTTGGATCGTCGTACCCCAAAATTCCTGTGCTAATGCTAGTTTTACAAGATCGAGCGCTTCCGTCTCGTGCTTGATCCCAAGCCTGCGTGGTCTTTTGTGCGTCGGACTTGTGTACACATGCTCAGAATTTCTGACAACAAAGTGAAGTTGGCGGAAACTTTGAGAACCTGCTCTCAAACATTTGTATGCAGAAATTCCGACAGCAAACGTCCGATGGAGCATACACACGGTCGGACTTTCCGAAAACGAGCTCACATCGAACATTTCCCGTCAGAAATTCTGACCGTGTGTTTTAGACTATCAAAAAATAAAAAGTTAATTAATAAAAACTATGAAATCAGAATCTAACTCACTTTACTTAAGCATCTGAAATTATTTCAGAGTACAATGTAGTAGCCTTAAATTCCAACAAATTTGCCCATGTCTTAAAATATTTTTTGACTAATCCTTTATTCCTACATGGTAATTTTTCCAGTAAATGAAGTTCATCAACCCTTCATAAACATTGGAGAATAGATTGCTTTCCCCTATAAAGTGGGATCAAAAACTTAGCAGCTATTAATAAATGTGGGTCACAGACTTCCTATATTGACCTATTGATTTCTTCGTACAGTAAAATAGGAATGCCAGTGGTTCAGGTCCAATAACTTCACCTTGTATCAAAGAAATCAAGACTACCACCTCCTCGCAGAATGGTCAGCTCTTAGGGCAAAACTACCATATATGCTCATGTGTTGCTCAACCTCCAAGTTCTTTCCAACACAAGGGTGAGTTTGACGTAAACATAGCATGCAATTTTACTGGTGTGTTATGCCATCTGGTAAGGAGTTTGTTTAATTCCTCCATTCTGCAGGAAGTGGCGGGCATGTAGAAAAGTTGTATAACCTTATCTTTTTGTTCATCTGTTAATCTAAGTTGCTATGATGGTAAATTATTAGGGCTTATATGTCACACATCTTTAAAAAGTATTCTGCATATCTTTCTCATACAAGTCAACAAGAATGGACAAGTAAGTAGAATCATGTTAAAATCAGCTCAAAGCAACTCAGAAGTGGCTAAAAGTCAAGCAAAGTATAATTCCCATGTGTCAGGAAAGAAAAAATATGACCAGGCACATAGGTGCAAACAGAGAATTTCTGTTAGCCAAATCCACAGATGGAGAAGACCTATTAGCCAAACCATTAGACAGAAAATTCCCATTAGCCTGACCCACGCACATGCGTGTGCACTTGCCACTAAGTCGCGCCAAGTGGGCTATATAAACACCTCTGCCAGTGCACTGGTCTACAGTGTTCTGCTACCTGCTTCTTGTGTTTGATCCTGTTGCCGTTCTGATCCATCTGACCATGCTTGTACTCTACCTGAACCGACCCCTGGCTTGCTCTTTGACCACGTCTCTGCTTGATGCTCCTGTCTCTCTGTTTACCGTTGCCAACTCCAGCCTGAACCTGACTACTCTGCTGCCTTCTGCTCTGTTCCTGAAGTGCCTGCTAGTGACTGACCTGGCTTGCCTGACCCTGCTCTGTGCCCAGCCATCCAAGTACCTAATGTCTGCTACCTGTCAGCCTGCCAAGTACCTGCTGCCTCTGACCTGCCAGACTGCCAAGCACCCGCTGCCTGTGTCCTGCCAGCCTGCCAAGCACCTGCTGTCTTCCACCTGCCAGTCTACCAAGTACCTGCTGACCTACGTCATGATCCAGCCTGCATCCAAGTATGCACAGACCTCTCATCTGCAGCCTTTACCATCTGAACTTCTAGGAACTCATGCCACTCCAGGCTTCCATGCCTCCTGTTTACTTTATCAGAGGTACCAGGCCTAAGGTGTAAGAGATCGCCTTCCTCTCCACGTCAGGCTCCATCTCCAGGTACGTGACACCATATGTGTATCTCCTAAAGTAGAATTGTACTTTTAAAAAAAAATAGTTTTACTTTTGCTCCCGTCACCTGACCTAAATATGTATGGTAAACAAAACCAAAGAAAATTCCCAGCTAAACTCACCAGCCAGTCTGCAACCAACCGAGTTATCCGGTCTAACAGTTTGCGTTAAAAACAGGGGTTTAGTTAGCACACATTTGCAAATACATGTGTAAGCTGCAGAGCCCCTCCAAGGCACCCTAATATTATCTGCAGTCCTAACTCTTGTAAATTTATGAGAGCCTCCATAGTAGAAGAACATGCATTCTAATGGATAGATAGGGGGCACAAGGTAGCCCACCCCTCCTTAAAGGCACAGTTGCACACTGGACACCCAGCATATAGCACAATGGCAGCAAAGGTGTCTAGTGTGTCGCCTCACCAATATTACATCAGTGACAAACAACTGGCCACTGCCCCCATCTCTAAATGGCCTTCACAGCAAGGAGCACATGGAAGGGCTTTGGTTTTGTTTTGCATGCGTTGCACTTCCATGTGCTCTTTGCTGTGAAAGCCAGTAATAGGTGGGGACAGTGGGCAGTTGTTTGTTTAATATGAATGGTATATGTCAGTAAAAGCATCATAGTGACTGAGACTGGATTTCCCGGGCTTTATAACTAACTACAGGAGTCGATTCAGTACAACTAGAATCGTGGGAAGTCTTGGCAACATAGCACGTAAGCGTTTGCTGCCATCATTCAAGGGACAGGAATTTAAATAACACTTCTCTTTAAATGGATAGCTGTAAATTAAAAAGGATTCCTTTTCTTTCAACAATGTTATGTTACACAAAGACTTCGATGGAAATTATATTTGTTATATCATTTATAAAAAACAGAGTTGCACTTCAGCAGCATATAAATGTATATTGAACCTTGTTCACCCATATAAGCCAGCAATGGCTATGGGCATTATAAAAAGACCTAACAATAAAAATAAAGCATTATCACATTAACTACTTACCATGGCATTGGCCCACAATAACTGTGTGACAGCCATAGTGCACTGGAGATTAAACTTTATCAGAAGTTAAGTGCACATACTCTTTTTATTACTACAATAAACTTAGCAGCTATTGCAAAACTCTGAAGCTTCCTATGTGTTTTATATTTTCATTGTGGAGACTCAAATAAACTTCCAAGACATTTGCATTTTTTATAAACATCCCCTCACCTAACAACATCTGCACATTTATGATTATGTCCCTTAACATCTGCATTGTGATAAATTAAAATGATGACTTTGAAAGTACGGAGGGTGCTGATATTCAGGAACATTTACTGCCTAGCTGATTAGAAATGCATCTTTCTACATAAACTATGCCGGTACCTGAAAATAATTTTGAAGCTGGATTTGTGTATGATCTGTGATTACAACTATGGATTTTTACTGCCACATACGGCTATAAAAGCAATAAGACAGTACATAAATGTTATTACCTTTAAATAATTCACTGCAGACAAACCTATTCCTGTTGGGGATATTTTCTATTGGTTGCTCAGTGTAGTATTAAACTCTTAAGGCATTAATTGGCATTTGGCAAGCTAAATAAAACAGGAAAATAAGATGCAGCAATAGCTGAACATATATCTGATTTGCATAGTACAATAGTAAACAGGAAAATACAGGCAAGTAATGACACATGAAAAAGAAAGGAAAGAAAATGTGCATGAAAAATAATAAACATCATATTTACTAAGTTACTTACTTGTATCCTTGGGTATAAACACATTTACAATTACAAAAATGTTTTTTAATTACTTGCTGACCAGCCGCCGTCGTTATACAACAGCAGGTTGGCTCCCCTACTAAAATCACCGTAGCTGTACGGAGGCTGCTTTAAGGGCTCTAGGGGGCGCCACACCGATGCGCGTGGCCGGCGGCCACGATGTCTGCCGGCGACCCGCGATCACTCCTCAGAGAACCAGAATAGGATCTGTCAATGTAAACAAACAGATCCCCGATCTGTCAGGGAAGTACTGTAGAGAGAAATCTGCTGTTCTTAGTGATCAAGAACAACGATATCTCTCTACTCCCAGTCAGTCCACTCCCCCCACAGTTAGAAATACCTCCCTAGGACACATTTAACCCCTTGATCATCCGTGTAAACTCCTTCCCTGCCAGTGATATTTATTTAGTAATCAGTGGCTATTTTTATTTCTGATCGCTGTATAAATGTCACTGGTCCTAAAAAAGTGTCAAAGTTTTCGATTTGTCTGCCGCAATGTCGCAGTTCCGCTAAAAATCGCTGATCACCGCCATTAAACTAATATAAAAAAGTTAATAATAAAATGCCGTAAATATATCCCCCAATTTGTAGACACTATAACTTTTGCACAAACCAATCAATATATACGCATTGCATTTTTTTTTTTACCAAAAATATGTAGAAGAATACATATTGGCCTAAACTGATAAAGAAATTCGTTTTTTGGATATTTATTATTGCAAAAAGTAAAAAATATTTTTTTTTTTCAAAATTGTTGCTCTTTTTTTCTTTTAGCGCAAAAAATTAAAACCGCAGAGGTTATCAAATACCACCAAAAGAAAGCTGTATTTGTGGGAAAAAAAGGACGTCAATTTTGTTTGGGTACAGCATTGCATGACCGCGCAATTGTCAGTTAAAGCGACGCAGTGCCGTATCACAAAAAATGGCCTGGTCATTAAGGGGGCCAATCTTCCGGACAAAAAGTGGTTAAAAGGTGCCCAAAGTGTTTCTAAACCCAAGAACAAACATTTATATTGAGGTTTACCAGTTCCTATATGAGGTAGCTACATTGGTTTTCTTTTTCTAAGGCTGTTTTGCCTTTAGTTTACCTGGTATTCCCACCAGTAACACAATTCCTGTCCTAGGTGACAACACTAACTTAATGTACTGTATCTAAGGAGGAGCAGTGCTACAGAACACCTCCCCTTCTATTTTTTTTTTTTTGTTCTGTTTGTGTCCCATTTAGGAGGTTCTCCCTCACTTTCTGTCTCAATACAGACCAGAAAGGTAAAAATAGTCCTCTAAAAATCCACCATGCCTCTCTCCCCAGTAGCCTTCTTTCCCTATCACCTCCCCTGGGTGAGTGACACAACCGTTCTATTCTTCTGAAGCGGAATGAGGCATTCCCTAAAGAGACGTGTTGCATTAGAAATGTTTCTAGCATTCGGATTATTTGTGTCACAATAATGTTCCCCTATGCGGGTTCTTAAAGGACGTGTGGTACAACCTTCATATTGTAGGCTACATGAAATACAGGTGATCAGATAAATGACATAGTTTGTGCCACAGTTAAAATATTGCTGTATAGTGAATTCTTCATCTATAGCTGTGGCAACAAACTTTTTACCCAATACACTTAAGTGACAGTACCTACAGGTTTTTATGTTACAAGGGTAACTCTCAGGATTGGAGAGCCAAGTGGACAGAGGAATAGAATGGTTGTTTCACTCGCCCAGGGGAAGTGATATGGAAAGAAGGCCACTGGGGAGCGAGGCATGGTGAATTTTTAGATTAAAAACTAGATCGCCTCAGGGGTTAAACCTGAGGTGGGATTTGGGTTTGCATCTACATTAGAGTGCCTCTTCCCAGTGCCTTTCCTCTCTTCTGGGGTCTTTTTCACATACCTGGGTTGTTGTTTTCATTTTTTCTTATTTTTTATTTTTGAATTTTATGGTATTTTTTCTTGTGCATGTATATATGCATGTGTGTGTGTGTGTGTGTATAGATGTGTACATACATGTGTATATTATTACCACAAGGTCTGTGAAAATTAGTGACATACACATGGACCACTTAGTATGTTTTGCAGCTGATTCTCCTTTTTGATAATTGCCTGTGGTCAATCAAGACAATTAAGGGGTGGAGCCTTTGATCTTTAGAGCTACCATTTATCTCAACATTTTATGTCTGTAATGTGGTCATGACTAAGGCCTTATAGGCTGAAATGCGTCAACTGATTTTATCCGAGCTTGTACACTGTGGCTTTTCAATGAAATGACGATTCTTTAAGAGCAACAACCGGTGTGCGGATCAGCTTTCCTAATCTGATTCTACTCAGCCAGCGACTGTGGATCGAACACGTGGGAGCTCTGCCATCAATGTGTTGTATGGGTAGTAGCACTGATTTTTTTGTTTGCACTGTGTTATTAATCATTTATTCTATCCATTGGCATGGGCTTCAGATCAGTGGTACTGTCTGAATTTATAAAACCTGTAAATACATTATGTGTACACTTTTTGCCTTTGAGTTGTTGGCTTTGAGACCCTGGAAGGAGGAAATGGAGAGAGAGAAAGTCTCAGCCATGTTTCCTGTCAATGCTCAAAGCCAGAAGAGACTATTATGCAACTACTCTTATGATCTAATAGTTTAACTGCAGCTGCTGAGTGTATATCTTAATCCTTGCGACAGACAGAGTATCTCTACCCTGTCTTTGTTATTATTTCACATGCACAGTGCCAGCTAGTTAGGTCTGTGCTACTATATGCACTGTATGCAGTGGTCACTTCGCTGTATTTTAGTAAGTGAACCTGTTTAGTGTGATAGAGCTAATATACCCTCTTGTTATTTTTGATGCTACTAGGGAGGCACAAGTGTAATAGTACAGTGCCTTCCAAAGGCCCCTCGTTCTATTCGTTTTTAAGAAGTTCTATTCCAGACTGCTGATCTTGTCTTCAGGTCTCCAGCACAAGGATAAATGCCGCATTAACCTCAGGGGCCCCTGTAACTGTACTTTGCTGTAACATTCATCTGGAGGTATCTCTATTATTAACAATATATACACAGGCATATGTGCACAATTCCACCAGGACTCCTATTGGGCTCTTTGCTGATAATACCTGTATGTACATTGGATGTACCATATGTACAGTTATTAATCTCTTCTTATATAAAGCCCATGTTATTTCTATACTGGTGTGCATCTATATGCTTGTGGATAATGTTATATGATGGTTGCAGTAGTTCTTCTGCTCCTAAATGCTTTGTTTAGATTACTGATTAATTTCCCCTCTGTTCATAGAGGCCCTGTCCTTGGTTGAGGCACTGTCAACTTTATTATCAAACCCACTCTGCCACTTATCGAAGGTTCTGGTTCTCTTATTTACCTACTGATTTGGTGAAATCCTGTTGGGAGGACCATTTCTCATACCCCCAAAAAAGGGCTACAGTACTATAACAATCCACTTTACTTTAACCACTTGCTTACAGGGCACTTAAGCCCCCCTCCTATCCAGACCAATTTTCAGCTTTCAGCACTGACGCACTTTCAATGACAATTGCCCGGTCATACAACACTGTACCCAAATGAAATTTTTATCATTTTTTCACCACAAATAAAGCTTTCTTTTGGTGGTATTTGATCACCTCTGCGGTTTTCACTTTTTGTTAAAAAAATGTAAAAATCTGAATTTTTTTTTTTTTAATTTTTTAATTTTTTTATATTTTGTTATAAAAAATTTAAAACGGGTCATTTTTCTCCTTCATTGATGTACGCTGATGAGGCGGCAGTGATGGGCACTGATAGGCGGCAGTGATGGGCACTGATGGGTGGCAGTGATGGGCACTGATGGGTGGCAGTGATGGGCAGCACTGCCAGGTGGCACTGATTGGCACTACAGGTGGGCATTGATAGGTGGCACTTGTGGTTATTGATAGGTGGCACTTGTTGGCATTGATAGGTGGCACTTGTGGGCACTGTTAGGTGGCACTGTGGGCACTGTTTGGTGGCACTGTGGGCACTTTTAGGTGGCACTGATGAGGCAGATGTGCCTCTTCCACTTGGGGACCAATGTCCCTGACATCCGATCCGGTGATCAGCTTTTTTTTCTACTCGTGCTGTCAGCGTGAGTAAAAAGAAAAACCCGATTACCGATCTTTTGTTTACATCATGTGATCAGCTGTCATTGGCTGACAGCTGATAACATGGTAAGGGGCTGGGACCGGCCCCTTACAAGGATCGGTGATCAGCCGAGTCTCAGTGACTCAGTGATCACAGCGCGCCCGGCGCGCGCCCTGCAGGGAGCGTGCACAGAGGAGGCCATCATATGATGACCTCCCGGGAATGCAGGTCTGCGCTGTGGCCGTCATTTGGCCATAGCGCGGATAGCAGGTGGTTAAAATTGATGTTGTGTTCAGTCGTTTAGTCGTGTCCAACTCTTCATGACCTCATGGACCATAGCACTCCAGGCTTTTCTGTCCTCCACTGCCTCCCGGAGCTTCATGTTCATTGTTTCGACGATACTATCTATACATCTTGTTTTTGTCGTCCTCTTCTCCTTTTTCCTTCCATGTTTCTTAGCATCAGGTTCTTTTCCAATGAGTCCTCTCTTCCCATTAGGTGGCCAAAGTATTCAAGTTTCAGCTTCAGGATCTGTCCTTCCAGTGAATATTCAGGATTGATTTCCTTCAGGATTGACTGGTTTGGTCCTCTTGCCGTTCAAGGGACTTTCAAGTGTCTTCTCCAACACCATAGTTGAAAAACATCAATTCTTCGGCGTTCAGCCTTCCTTATGGTCTAACTTTCACAGCCATAAGTTACTACTGGGAAGACCATAGCTTTGACTATCCTGCACTTTGTCGGTAGGGTGATGTCTCTGCTTTTTATAATGTTGTCTAGGTTTGCCATTACTTTCCTCCCAAGAAGCAAGTGTCTCTTAATTTCATGGCTACAGTGACTGTCTGCTGTGATCTTGGAGCCTAGGAAGGTAAAATCTGTCACTTTTTCCATTTCTTCTCCTTCTATTTGCCAAGGTGTGATGGGACCGGTTGCCATAATCTTAGTTCAATGTTCAATTTCAGGCCAGCTTTTGTGCTCTCCTCTTTCACCTTCATTAAGAGACTCTTTAGTTCTTCTTCACTTTCTGCCATTAGTGTGGTATCATCTGCATATCTTAGATTGCTGATATTTCTCACTGCGATCTTAATTCTGGCTTGTGATTCGTCGATCCTGGCATTTTCGCATTTACTTTAAAGTACCGTAGAGTAAAGTATGTACATTTTATTATCACAGAACATAATAGCTTTTATTAGTTTAGAACAGCTGTTAGAACAATGTACGATGGACACTGATTGGCTACTTTTTGTGCACTAATGTTTGCTTTAAAAATAAACCACCAGTGCCCATCCAAGATAAGTCTGCTAAGATATGGGACAGACAGACTGGAAGATGTGGTCACATAAATGATCTTGTCTACAGGTTTTTATGCAACCTTTACTACTGACCCACACAATACAATCATTCACACAAGAGCCAGATGCCTTTAGTTGTCACATGTGGCCATTATCATGGATGAGTAACCCTACAGCGAGCCGGGCTGATCCCAACCACATAAGAGAAGTGACTGGTGGCCCCACTAGCTCTGTATTGTTCAGTTTAAGACAGAAAATGTCCTTTTTGTAAATTATCATGTTCAAAGCAACTTTTAAATATCCTGTTTGTCCTTTGGTAGTGTTTCATGGCAAAACAATCAGGTTACTTGTAATTTAAATAGAGCATATTCATGCAAAGTTAATATTACTTGCAGGTCATGCTCTACGCAGATGTCATATCTTAGACAGATGGAAGATAGCTAATAAGAAAAGATTGCCTCTTCACCTCGTACCATACCAGTGCATGATGAAACTTGCCCCTGTGATTCCAATAAGCCTAGCTCACAGACCCACCCACTGGGAATTCACTCAGTACTGCAGAGTGGGTCTCACATGTTTAAGCATGACATTAACCTTCTTTGTGTTCATTTGTGATGTTGTTGCTCTTGGCAGGTGACTCCTGCAGCTTTTAACATTTTTCCCCTTAAGGGATTAAGTAGAGGGCTTTGGTTCCATCCACACTATTTTAACAGAAAGGTTAAATCTCATTTCACAGAGGATTTTAGGTACATGAATGTCACACATCAAACTGTGCAAAAGCATAATAATTTTACTTTTCGTTGAAATGAATCATCATCTAAACATACACATAATTTGCTTTATTTATTTCAGTAATTACATCCCACTGGCAACATTTTTTCAGCTAACAATGCATCTCCTAATCACCTTCCATTCATACAAATGATTTCCTTAACATGCAGAACATAACAACTATTTAACTGCTAGGCAAAATATCTTCTTTACACTCTTTTCTAACCAGTAGGGGGTGCTGTGATGTGTCTCTAATTTCCTGAAAGCATTCACTCATTTGTCAATGAAGCATTAGAATAATTGTTCCCTTTTTGCCGGTTATCCTGCTGTTTTCAGTCATTTTCCCAAACGAAATTATTTACTCATTTGAAAGTTCAGCTGTGCATGTTTTAATTGATATGCTCTCACAGGACTCATATTGTTAATGACAATAATTAACACAAAATGGCTGCTAAATAATTATGCTCCAATAATATGCAAGATGGCACCACCATTTATGAATCCTTTGTGATAATCTTTATTATTACCTTTGAAACACACAATACAGATTTGATACAGTTTAAATTAACATAGAATGTAATTTTTTTTTTTTTTAGAAAACTTCATTTTAGCATTTATTTGATAACATATGGAAGACAATGAATTCCACATAGAGCAAATTATAGTTATATAAGATATATGAATTTGAAACCATTTATATACAGCATGAAAAAACTGAAGAACTTCAAAGCACAAAAACAAACTAACTTTTTAGTCATATCTAGATGGCACCCTACATGCCATCTCCTATAGTTGCTATTTTTATGTTGTGAGATACAGCATTCAGCACTGCTGGGACACTTTGGGTAAAATGTATGAAACCTCTAAGGAGAGGGTAAAGGATTAATGGTATTGTAAAATCAGCATATTAAATGTTACCTTACAATCCACAAAAGTGTAGGAATATACACTATATTGTCAAAAGTATTGGAACGCCTGCCTTTACATGCATATGAACTTTAATGGCATCCCAGTCTTAGTCCATATGGTTCAATATTGCGTTGGCCCACCCTTTGCTGCTATAACAGCTTTAACTCTTCTGGGAAGGTTGTCCACAAGGTTTAGGAGTGTGTCAATGGGAATGTTTGACCATTCTTCCAGAAACACATTTGTGAGATCAGGCACTGATGGTGGACAAGAAGGCCTTGCTCACAGTCCCCGCTGTAATTCATCCCAAAGGTGTTCTATCATGTTGGGGTCAGGGCTCTGTCCAGACTAGTCAAGTTCCTCCACCCCAAACTCGCTCATCCATGTCTTTATGGACCTTGCTTTGTGCAATGGTCCAAATCATTCGGTGGAGGGGGGATTATGGTGTGGGGTTGTTTTTTAGGGGTTGGGCTTGGCTCCTTAGTTCCAGTGAAGGGAACTCTTAAGGCCTCAGCATACCAAGACATTTTGGACAATTTTCTGCTCCCAACTTTGTGGGAACAGTTGGGGAATGGTGGGAATGGCCTCTCAGATGCCACATCTGCAAATATGTAGATAAGACGGACACGTTTGCCAACTCGGACGGCACAAAACAATTTAAAATTCATCATTTCATTAACTGTCGGTCAATGAGGGTCATATATATGCTCACATGCCCGTGTGGTCTTATTTACGTGGGCAAGACCAAAAGACAGCTTAAAGTCCGCGTTGGCGAACATATCCAAAGCATATTAAATAAGGATGATGAGGCACCTCTATCACTGCACTTTCTGGAGAAACACGATGGCGATCCAAGTGGCCTTAAATGCAAAGGTATCTATAAACTGAATTTGCCCACAAGGAGAGGTGATTTTGATAAAGTGTTATATCAAAAAGAAAAAATGTGGATATTTATGTTAAAAAGCATGCAGCCACGAGGCCTAAACAATGAATGCAACTTATCTGTTTTTTTAGAACCATAAAGGGTTACTACCATCGCCAAGCCCCCCTAACAAGGGGCTTGTGGATATGAATGGGGATTCTTCATTTGACGGGATTGAGTCAGGAGCCCCCATGATTGCCGTTTATTTATATATAACCCCTCTGTTCTGACCAATAAGTATTACTAGGGATCTGCTACCAAAGACCTTCATTTAACATTTTACAAGATTGCTACATATATGCCTGTAACCACTAAATAGTGGAGTGTAGCAATTTTTTAGAATGGCTATATTTGGTAACCTAATATGGTAGAATTACCTCCCCAGAATGCCCAGTAATCTGGGTATAGGACGATATTGAACCAATGATTCACTAAACCATTATCCTTATATGATCTGCCCATGATTAATAATGATAATCGGTGATTCGCTACCAAGAAACCTCGCTCAATGTCCTTTATCTTTTACAAACATCGCATATGAAGTTTCCCTACTCGTATATTAGAGCTGCCTGTACTGATCCATTTTTTCAAAAAACCATCTATCTAAATTAATGATCAGTTTTCAGTTGTATACATGCACAGGAAACGGTTCTGGGTCTTAAATGTCATGAACGGCTACATTTATCCATCCATCCCTGTATCCACTAGGCAATGTAGAAGTTTTCAATAGTTGATTTGTTTATATAAAAAATTCCCTTAAACGATCTGGGCTTGTGCATATTTGTTTTTTATTTTTAAACTGTTGGTGCCTACTTCTAGTTATTTTGGTCAATCTAAACAGGAAGGACAGTTCCTATATAAAACCTAATACCTGAAATGTTTTTAGATACACAGGGGGTTAAACTCTGAATGTTCCTCTGCACTATTTGTGACTATGCACGGGTGAGTGATATCATGAATGATTTATGCGCTGTGGACTGCTGACCATTAGTAACTAATTGAAACTTGATTGAAATGATGATATATATTCTGACTGACACACTAATGCGCATGCTCTGAGGAAGCTATCATTTAGCGAAACATGTAAGCATCATTAAGGTGATATCCACAAGAAGGTTCTACGGATGGCCACACACCTATAATTCAATTTTTCCTCCAAACCTCTCTCCATACTGACCGTGGAATAGCATCAGAGCCTGACACTTGCGGCTCTTTCAGCGGATCTAGCACCTGTCATAGCATTAAGGAGATGATGTCCGTACAAACAGCTGATGGAGACTGACATCGCAAACTGTGGATGAGTATATCGAGACCAACACAAGGGATCTCCCTGCCCAACCTCAGTGACAGCGGTCTACAGCTTGTCAAGATCTCCTCGTAAAAAGCCGGCATCTGTACGCTGATCCCGCTGACACCTGACTTGAGGTGACGCTCCCTGGTCTGCTCCAGCCTACGGTAATATCAGATTTATCTCCAATTTAATACATAGATGCTATTCCTTATATGCTGCGTTAACCCATTGCTGGCTACTATTGAATTAGATCACTGACATTTGGTTGTACTCAAAGCCGCAATTGTTTTAAGCTAATTTCACGGAATCTATTTGGAATTGTCTCACCACACCTGCACTTCAAATCTTTCATGAGACTGCTTTAATTGTGAATATATCATCAGTGATCGGGACTGCCTATGATGATCTAGCATGTGCATCATTTCTACTAACCAATCCCACAATCATCTGATGAGAACACTTAGCATCCAGACAGAATTGACGAGCGACTCTGATTGAATGGTGTATGTGGATGTGAGGATGAGAGATCGATGAGGTTTATTTGCAAATTGGTGGCCACCAATATTTCCTTCAGACATTAGGTCTTTTTAATGTGTTCTGGGAATAAGGGTTGTTGTTTGATATTTGATTTAGATGTATACGTTTATACTTTGGATAGTTAATTGAATAAAGATTTATACCTTTAGTACCGGTTTGTCCTTACAGAAGAGTTTCTTTGTGCTTGTCACGTGATGTTTGTGGGAATGGCCTCTTCCTGTTCAAACATGACTGCACACCAATGTATAAAGCAAGGTTCATAAAGACATGGATGAGCGAGTTTGGGGTGGAGGAACTTGACTGGCACAGAGTCTGACCTCAACCCAATAGAACACCATTGGGATGAATTAGAGTGCAGACTGTGAGCCAGGCCATAATATAAACAAAAAGTCAGTTCTACTACCCATACATCACATAGAAAGTAGAGATCCCAGGTGCTCGATCCACAGTCGCTGGCTGAGTAAGTAAATGAGGAAAAGATGATCCACACTCCGGTGATTGCTCTTAAGAAGTATAATATTTATTGACAAACCACAGTGACCAAACGCAAATAAGAACAGTTGACGCGTTTCAGCCTATAAGGCCTTCTTGTCCAACATCAGTGCCTGACCTCACAAATGCGCTTCTGGCAGAATGATCAAACATTCCCTTAGACACACTCCTAAACCTTGTGGGCAGCCTTCCCAGAAGAGTTGAAGCTGTTATAGCTGCAAAGGGTGGGCCAATGCAAAGCTCAATATTGAACCCTACAGACTAAGACTGGGATACTATTAAAGTGCCTGTAAAGGCAGGTGTCCCAATACTTTTGACAATATAGTGTACCATAGCTCCAGCCTTGGCTGCTATTGTGATAACAATAAAAGAGATCAATGTTAACAAATTAAATGTTGTGCAAAATTTGTTCATGTTTGTGTGTAAACCAGAGCCCATGATATTGAATGCCTAGGCAAAGTTTATAAATGTAAAAGCTGAATTTTAACTACTGCTCAATCTGGGATAATGACACAAAGTCAAAATAGCGGCGCTAAATGTTTGTGCACAAGGAGTATTAAATCCCCTAAAGTGACATGTGACTCACAATTTACAAATGAGTATATAACTGACATGTGCTAAAATATAATAAATGCTATAGCACTAAATTGACAAATAGCACTAAACGCCCTGTGACAAGTGAAGTGATATGATGTAGCTAGTGAAGCTACAAAAAAAAAAAAAAAAAATGTTTCCAAAATATAAAAAATAAAGTCCCTAAAATATTGAAGAGGATTTATAGTCGATGTGAAGATCTCTTAATCCATTCACCACACCAATGTGTCTCTGATTCCACTCCCCTAAAGAAACGCACTCACCAAATTCCAATGCCTACATTCTCATGTTAGGCTAAAGCGCATTTAAACCACATGGATAGGGTTTTAGAGCAAGCATCCGAACTCCAGCCGTGCCTCTCATATAATCTCCACATGTGAATAAAAAAGTGTACCAATAGTGTAATACCGCAAACAAAGCTTTAATGAAAACACTAAACAGCCTTCAAGATTTAAACTCACATGGCACAAGTTAAAAGACAGCAAAAGTGACTAATGTAAACCTTTCAAAGCCTCCAGAGCAGCTAATAAAACAGCCACGGCGGACCCAAGGTGTGCAGGCTAAGGTTGAATCTCACCCCTCCCTTGGTCCTGGATCTAAACCTCCTTGTCAACTTGCTGGTGTGTCCAATACATTCATGCCCATTACAATAAATGGGCAGCGCTTCCAAAGCGCCTGAAAAGCATTTGAATGGTGTGGTGAATGTATTAAGAGATCTTCACATCAGCTATAGATCCTCTTCAATATTTTATGGACTTTATTTTTTATATTTTGGAAAAAACTTTTTTTTGTAGCTTCACTAGCTACATCATATCACTTCACTTGTCACAGGGTGTTTAGTGCTATTTGTCAATTTAGTGCTATAGCATTTATTATATTTTAGCACAGTTATATTCTCATTTGTAAATTGTGAGTCACATGTCACTTTAGGGGATTTAATACTCCTTGTGCACAAACATTTAGCGCCGCTTTTTTGACTTTGTATCATTATCCCAGATTGAACAGTAGTTAAAATTCAGCTTGTATATTTGATCCTTTTAAGTGGCAGCTTCCACATACTCTGTATCTATCCAGAGGCGCAGTGGTGGTATTTTGAGTAGTGGTGCCTTTTTCTCAATTATACCCACAGGATTACAAAGTTTATAAATGAGAACCCAGGATTCTTACCAAAGAGGGAGCTTACCCTTTTCTTTGTCTCCATAGGAAAAAGGGTAACTTGGTTTCTTACTTTTCCAGCAGCATTTACTCACCTTGCTTTACTTTGTTTTGCTTTTGGGACTAAATAAAGAAGAACCTCTTCCAAAATGACTTGTCAAAGCTCACATAGGGCTGGACTTTTGTGTGCCTATGTGACAGTGCTGTGGCTATCATGAGGCGCTGTCACATGCTTACCTGTGCATGGAGGTTCCGGGTAACTGCATAGAGCATTGTGGGAGCAAAGAAATCTTTCACATGAAAGAAAAGGATGGGGGGGCGAGTTTAAGAGGTACTAAAGTCTGTTTTTTTGCCTAAAAATAACAAACATGTTATACTTACCTGCTCTGTGCAGTGGTTTTGCATACAGAAAGCCACCCTCTTCTCGGGTCCCTCTTCTGCTCTCCTGGCCCCTCCCTCCTGACAAGTTCCCCTACAGCAAACAGCTTGCTATGGGGGCACCCGAGCCGAGCCACAGCTCCGTGTGCTCATTCAGGCACGGAGCCCCCGGCTAGGCCCCGCCCCCTCTTTCTCCTTGATTAACAGCAGTGGGAGCCAATGGCACTCTGCTGCTGTTTCAGCCAATGAGGAGGAGAGTTCTGGGCAGCTGAGTCTCTCCTGCAACATCGCTGGATAGAGATGGGCTCAGGTAAGTATTAGAGGGGCTGAGGGGGGCTGAGGGGGCTGCTGCACACAGAAGGTTTTTTTATCTTAATGCATAGAATGCATTAAGAAAAAAAAAAACCTTCTGCCTTTACAATCACTTTAAGACCCCTTTCACACTGAGGCTGCCCATGCGTTCGCAGTAAAGCACAAACGCACGGGTGGCCCCAGTGTGAAAGGGGTCTTAAATAGGAGTTTTTAACCCCAAAATAGGAGTTAAAAACTCCTGTTTCGCTGCGTTTCTAAAATGCTTTTCAGGCGCCTTGGAAGCGCTGCCCATTCATTGCATTGGGCATGGGTTTATTGGAAGCACTGTATACATCGCTCCCAACCTGCCCCAAAGATTCTGCTTACAGGATTTTTCTGAATGTCCCACAAGCACACCGTCCAGGTGTGAAAGCAACCATTGCAATGAATGGGAGGCAGTTTTCAGGCGCTTTACAGGCGCTATATCCAGTGCTAAAACGCCTGAAAACTGCTTCAGTGTGAAAGGGGTCTAAAGCTGTATTAAACCCGAAAACAAAAACAGTATATATATATATATATATATATATATATATATATAAGCATACCAATCCCTAAAGTGATTGTAAAGCTTTCATTTGTTTTCATTTGATAACAAACATGTCATACTTACAGTAGCTGCTCTGTGCAATAATTTTTCATAGAGCAGCTCTGATCCTTTTCTTCTGGAGTCTCATGCTGGTGATCCTGGCTCCTCCCCCCACCAAGTGCCCCAATAGGAAGCCACTTCCTATCGGGGCACTTGTGCATGCTCGATCCCAAGCTGGGCTGTTTGCATCTATTCAGACACACAGTCTGGTTTGGCCCAGCCCCCCGCTCTCTGTTCACAGGTTTTGACTGACAGTAACAGGAGCCAATGGCCAATGGAGATCGTAAGTATTAAGCTGGGGGCTGCAGGGTAGCTCCTAATAAAACGTTTTTTGCGTTATCTTAACAATCACTTTAAATATGGTGACTGCAATTGTTTTCTTTTTTAGGCTTTTTTTCTTTATTTTCACCAGCCAGTAGCACACTTCCTCTCTTAGGGTGGCTCCACTCTGGATGGAGGTGCAACAGAGACACCATTGGACAGCAGCATTGTTAATCTGTGGACAGGGTAGTGTTATGCTGTGTACACAGGAGCGGAATGTCCGACAGAAAAAGTCTGACGGAAGCTTTTCATCGTATATTCCGATGGTGTGTATGCCTCATCGGACTTTTTTTTTTTGAAAATTCTGACGGACCTAGAAATAGAACGTTCTAAATATTTTCGATGGAACCAATTCCTATCGGGAAAATCACTCGTCTGTATGCTGTTCCGACGGACCAAAAACGACGCATGCTCTGAAGCAAGTACGAGATGGAAGCTATTGGCTACTGGTTATTGAACTTCCTTTTTCTAGTCCCGTCGTATGTGCTGTACGTCACTATGTTCTTGACGATCAGACTTTGGTGTGATCGTGTGTATGCAAGACATTCCGCCGGAACTCCGTTGGAAAAACCTTCAGAGTTTATTCCGACGGGAAAACCGGTCATGTGTACACGGCATTAGATGCACTAAGCATATTTAGATAATAATTGAAAAAGTGCTCAATGTCACAGAATACGCACTAGATTATCCCACATCCCGAGTAACAAGACATTGAAAAAATAAAATTTCCCCTAGGTGGGATATTTGGAAAGGGAAAAATAGTGCAATGAGTTATGAGAGTAGTGTAAAAAGTATATACATTTTTATTAAAAAACATAGGTTTAAAATAATGAGCACATATATACACTATACATATCACAAAATATCATGAATGAATACCTAAGGTCTCTTTTGTGACCCTGGATCGTGTCCATCCTGGGATGCGAGGTGGTGATTGGAACAAAACCCTACCCCAAAGAGAGGTGGATTTTCCGTCTAAACGCCACCTCGCCACCAGGTTTAAATAGGTCAATTTCCTATAGGCCCTTTCTCGAGTGTTTCTCCTCTGGAGGGTCAGAATGGGAACCACCAGACCCAACCTGATATCTCAGAACCCTCTGATCTATAAATACTGTATGGACCAAGCTCCTCTGGTCTCTAGTCATATTATTATCATTGAACATCTCAATATCTTTTCATTATCTCTTTCTCCCTTCCTTTTAAATCTAAACTTATATATGCCGACTGATAAATGTTAACTACCGTATTTATCGGCGTATAACACGCACTTTTTCCACCTTAAAATCAGGGAAAAACGCGGGTGCGTGTTATTCGCCGATCCCCTGCGATCCTGACCTGTCAGATCTAAAAAATCGCCGACCGCGATTTGAAAATGGCGCCGCCGGCGCCGAAATACACAGTGCTGGTCCTCGGCTCTTCTCGCCCACTTTCAGCTTCACGAGAGCGCCGCCCGAACCTAGCGGGGTGTACTCGGCTAGGTTCGGATAGCTCCGCTCACCGTCACGCCCATCCTGAGTGGAGTCGAAAGTGCACGAGAGCCACCGAGAAGAGCCAAGGACCCGCTCTCTGTATTTCGGCGCCGGCGGCGCCATTTTCAAATCGCGGTCGGCGATTTTGAAGCTCAGCAAGCTTCAAGGCTGCACTATGGCAAGGCTGGACTGGGGCAAGGCTGCACTGGGGCAAGGCTGCAATGGACACTGGGGAAGGCTGCACTGACAAGGCTGCACTGACAAGGCTGCACTGACATGGCTGCACTGACATGGCTGCACTGGCAAGGCTGCACTGGGGCAAGGCTGCACTGAGAAGGCTGCAATGATGGGCATTTAAATGTAAGTTTTTTTCCCTTCAACTGCCCTCCTAAAAGTTTTTTTTTTCCTTAAAATTCCCTCCTAAATTGGGGTGCGTGTTATACGCCGATAAATACGGTATGTGCATATTAGACAATTTTAGGTCATTATATAAAAAATTGTCACTTATTGTGTTCTCTATGTACTATATCCTCAGTAATCTCATATGCTTGTTTGGGTTTTGTAAAAATAACCTTACTATTGGTAATCTCTTGATTATGAGATATATTTTACTTCAACTCAATGTACTGTTAACAATGCAAATTATGTCCATTATGATACCAATTATATTCTAACCTAATGTATCGTTTAGAATAGATATACATACTGTTCCTCCGGGCGTAGATATGCACTAAAAACTAAAGTTAACTGCATGATTATGATGTATATTATTATTATTATTATTATTATTATTATTATTGTTGTCATTATTTCAGTTCTCAGTGTATTATGGTACATGGTAAACATGGATACATGGTTAAAATTTACTGGAAATGCTGTTCCCCCTCTCAACAGTGATGTCCCTCAGATCAGTGCACCATTTGATCAGTTTGTGTGTGTCCCCATGCTTGGCGGGATGTTCATGCAGCTGCGCATTGGGTCCTTGGTGGTTGGGGTCCCACACTCGGCGCACGGGGCCACCCAATGCCGTTTGGCATGGGTGGCCTCCCTTTGTCGACAGGATACCGCCGTCCCAAATATCCAAATATCCCACCTTCAGGAAATTTTATTTTTTCAATGTCTAAGCATATTTAGATGGACTTGACTAACAAATTGAAGCTAAACTCCAGCTCAAACTTTTTTTTTCCTATTGTGACAAAGGTTTTACATAAATGAACAAAAGCTGCCCATTGTATAAGCACCCCTGTTAGTATTATCTCAGCCCTTTACCTGACACTTTTGCTGGACAGATTGGTCTGTTAAATGAAGTTGAAAATAACAATAATAACTTACTGGCCAGATCAACAGGTAAAAAAAAGGGAAAAAAAAACTAAAAATTTTAAACTAATGCAACCATTACATCTAATGTCGCGTACACACGACCGTTTTTTCCGTCAGAATAAACTCTTATGGTTTTTCTGACATAGTTCCACTGAAACGGACTTGGGTACACACGATCACACCAAAGTCCGATCGTTTAGAATGCGGTGACATACAACACAAATGACGGGACTAGAAAAAGGAAGTGAAATAGCCAGTAGCCAATAGCTGCCCTTGCGTCGTTTTTGGTCCGTCGGAATAGTATACAGACGAGCGGTTTTCCCGATAAGAAAAGATTTAAAACATGTTTTATTTCTAGGTCCGTCAGAATTTTCGAAAGAGAAAGTCCGATGAAGCCCACACATGATCGGAATATTCGAGGAAATTATTCCATTGGACCTTTTGTGCCGGAAAGTCTGGTCGTATGTACGCGGCATTAGAATTGACATGCTACTATATGTACATTTTTGTTTTTTGGTTTAACTAATTTATCCTTAGGGAAAGGGTCACTTTAATTTCATGCACATGGTAATTAACAACCAGAACAGTAATATTGGCCTATATTACCAATATTTGGCCTGTTTAAAAAAAAAACAAATAACTACTCCATCAGCGATTCAGAGATCAATTTAGCAAGATGGAAAATGTGGTCATATGAAGATAATCCTATCTACATGTGTATGCTGCCCCTTTTTTATGTGCACATTCCAGAGGGTCCCCAGAAGGGTAACTACAAGTCTGGTGAAGTGGCTAGTAAGTACTGTGCAGTGCCTTTAAAAAATATTAATGGCCCTTGAAATTTTCCACATTTTGTCATGTTACACCAAAAATTTAAATGCATTTTATTGGGATTTCATATGATAGATCAACACAAAGTGGCACATATTTGTGAAACGAAAGGAAAATGATAAATGTTTTCCAAAATCTTTTACAAATAAATATGTAAAAAGGGTGGCGTGCATTTGTATTTAGCCCCCCTGAGTTAATACTTTGTAGAACCACCTTTCACTGCAATTACAACTGCAAGTTATTTTGGGGATGCCTCTACCAGCTTTGCACATCTAGAAAGTGACATTTTTGCCCATTCTTCTTTGCAAAATAGCTCAAGCTCCCTCAGATTGGATGGAGAGCGTCTGTGAACAGCAATTTTCAAGTTTTGCCCCAGATTCTCAATTGCTTTTAGATCTGGACTTTGACTGGGCCATTCTAACACATGACTATGCTTTGATCTAAACCATTCCATTGTAGCTCTGGCTGTATGTTAAAGGTTGTTTTCCTGCAGGAAGGCAGACTTTAACAGGTTTTCTTCTAAAATTGCCCTGTATTTGGCTCCATCCATCTTCCCATCAACTCTTACCAGCTTTCCTGTTCCTGCTGAAGAACAGCATCCCCACAACATGATGCTGCCACCAACTTGTTTCACGGTGGGGATGGTGTGTTCAGGTTGATGTGCAGTGTTCGTTTTCCGCCACAAATAGCGTTTTACTTTTAGGCCAAAAAGTTCAATTTTGGTCTGATTTAACCAGAGCACCTTCTTTCATATGTTTGCTGTGTCCCCCACATGGCTTCTCGCAAACTGCAAACAGGACTTCTTATGGCTTTCTTTCAACAATGGCTTTCTTCTTGCCACTCTTCCATAAAGGCCAGATTTGTGGAGTGCACGACTAATAGTTGTCCAGTGGACAGATTCTCGCACCTGAGCTGTGGATCTCTGCAGCTCCTCCAGGGTTACCATGGGCCTCTTGGCTCCTTCTCTGATTAATGCTCTCCTGCCGGCCTGTAAGTTTAGGTGGACTGCCATGTCTTGGTAGGTTTGCAGTTGTGCCATAATCTCTCCATTTTCGGATGATGGTTTGAACAGTGTGTACTTTTACTGTTGATATATTATGATAATCATATTTTGATATGTGTGAATTATTTCTGAAAACAATAAATATGTTTTAATGAAAATACATTTTTTGTGCAGTGATTCACAAAGTCCATAAGTAGTTGTGGTGTATATTCTCTGATTAATGCTCTCTTTGCCTGGTCTGTCAGTTTAGGTGCACGGCCATGTCTTGGTAGGTTTGCAGTTGTGCCATACTCTTTCCATATTCAGATGGTGAATTGAACTGTGTTCTGTGAGATGTTTAAAGCTTGGGATATGTTTTTATATCCTAACCCTGCTTTAAACTTCTCCACAACTTTATCCCTGACCTGTCTGGTGTGTTCTTTGGCCTTCATGATGCTGTTTGTTCACTAAGGTTCCAAAATAATTAAAAGTATACACTGCGCTAAAATCTAAAAGTATATGGTGAGGAGCAGCTACATACAAAGTGACAACAACCAAGAAATAATGTGAGAGAAAATGTAGCGCGTAAATTGTGCAAAAAGTTTTCAATCAAGAAAACAGCTGAAAAATAAATATCCATGAATAGTGAACACAGCCATGATATCACTTAAAAGGCTCTCAAATGAAGGTAAATAACCTCACGGGACTTTATTTACCTTCATTTGAGAGACTTTTAAGTGATATCATGGCTGTGATCACTATTCATGGATATTTATTTTTCAGCTGTTTTCTTGATTGAAAACTTTTTGCACAATTTACGCGCTACATTTTCTCTCACATCTGTTCACTAAGGTTCTCTGAAAAAACTCTGAGGGCTTCACAGAACAGCTGTATTTATACTGAGATTAATTTACACACAGGTGGATTATATTTACTAATTAGGTGGCTTCTGAAGGCAATTGGTTCCACTAGATTTTAGTTAGGGTAAAGGGGGCTGAATACAAATGCACGCCCCACTTTTCAGATATTTATTTGTAAAAAAATTTGAAAACCATTTATCATTTTCCTTCCACTTCACAATTATGACACGCGCCCATTCACTAAAATTAGAAGAGAATCGGTTTAACCTTAAACTGTGTAGAGGGTTCTTTACTGTATAAAAGTGGTAAAAATGTGGAATTCTCTTGCACAGGCAGAGGTATCAGCAGGGAGCATCGATAATTTCAAATAAACATTATATAGGCACCTGAATGACCACAACATGCAGGGATATACAATGTAATACTGACATAAAAGGACACACAAAGGTGTCCGTTTATGAAGCAGTGAAATCTATTCACTGCTTCATTCTCCGGCATTCACAGTGGAGATCTTTCTCCTCTGTGTGCCAGTTTATGAAGCGGTGTAGATCGCTTCACCTTTGGAGGAGTGAAGAGATCCACAAATGCTTCAAACAGTGGAGAACGGCCCCTGATACTGGAATCTCGTGAGACTTTACGAGATTACAGTACCAGATGTCAGTTTATCAAGCAGTGATAAATTATCACCGCTCAACGGCGTGGATTAATGTTAATAAAATAATGTGTCCCCCTACATTATACACATATGTATACACACACACACACTATATATACATGTATATACACACACATGATATATATATACATATACACATTATATGTATATATGTATAAATAGGTATACACATAAATATGACAGGGGGACATGCTTACAGTGTTGGGGGGTCTGAACGAGGCATAAGGAAGTTAAAAAACTTCCTCCTTCCCCCTCAGATCCCCCCAGATTTCCTCTTCACTCCCCGATTCACCACCTCTGAGCTGGTGAACCTGGGAGTGTGAATTCTGACACAGATCGCCAGTGAAGCGGTGAGATCACCGCTTCATAAACTGGTCGTTACTGTGTCATTCAATGAGGATTCTCCGTGTGCAGAGATAATCGGCGGGAGAACAAGTTCAAACATGTTCTCCCCCAATTATCACTGTTTCATAAACTGTTTATGGACTGTGATCAGCGGCGATCCTCGGAATCACCGCTGATCACTGCTTCATAAACGGACACCACAGGTTGGACTTGATGGACTTGTGTCTTTTTTCAACCTCACCAACTATGTAACTATGTGCCACTTTGTGTTGGTCTATCACATAAAATCCCAATAAAATACATTTACGTTTTGGGTTGTAACATGACAAAATGTGGAAAATTAAAGCGGTATGAATACTTTTTCAAGGCACTGTTTATGTACAGCCTTATTTAGGTAGTTTTAAGATAAATGTAAGGAAAAATTTAAATTTAAAGGTTTTATATAAAATATTTAACACAATCTTTTGAAATTCATATATTGTAACTGGAAAAAAAAATATTTTTTGTAATATATCTAATTATATATACAGCCAAAGGCATAACTATGTCACAGCAGGCTGTGTTACTGTTATAGGGCCCTGTAGTATAAGAAACCCAATATTTTGTGGCTGCCTGATGATTTATTATGAAAACAACAATTACTATACTGCTGTGTAAGTTATTGCTAAAGAATGGAGCAGGTATCAGTTAAGGGATTACCTTTAAAAATTGAAATTAGAAAGCCAGGGGGTCTTTGCTTTGGGTTAGCTTTGTATATAATTATAGCCCCTGACTACAGCCTTTATTATTCTCTGGGATGCAACATGGGAAGCTTCACAGCAAGATGATACCAGCATCATTAGCATACATGGTATATACATTTCTCCAAGATGACATGATCTTTCCTTTTAACACCTTTTCTGGTAGAGATTTGTATCATTATTTTTTCTTAATGTAGCTTCAAGGAAGGTCAATTGTACCAGAAAGCAATACTTGCAGAAATGCCTACAAGGCACAGGAGTTGAGTGAAGAATGTTTTACTGTATATGTGTGCTTATAGTTCAGCTGCTTATCATGGTAATCTTGACTTTTATGAAAACATGCTCACCTGTATATATAGGATTGGCTTATAAGCAAGTTAATTACATTTAATACATATGTACTGCATTAGGGCAACTAGCTGGGCATTATATATAGTCTTAGTTTTATTTATCCCACTCATGTACTTTATTACCAACCTTTTTTTTTTTTTTACATATTTATTGAGGTTTTAAGAATTAGAAAAGCACAGTACAGTAAAATAAAGATCAATCGGCAGTATTAAAGCAGAGTACAAAAATAAGAGTACAGTACATGTATGATGACCAGGTACATTATAGCACCACATGTGTAACAAGGTAGAATACAGCACAACGTTTTTGGCGCATGGACTGGGGAGAGAAAACTAATATTAGGGTTGGATGACTCTAGTCAAAAGAAAGTTGTGTAAAATAGACTACAGAGTCATAATATTTGTAAGTTCATATGTGCACAGATTCAAGAACAAGAACCTAACATATAAAGTGATATCAAATAAGGGGGGAAGGGGGATGGAAGAAAGAGGAGAATGTGGTTGGCCTTCCCTAGAAGACCAGGTCAATAATGTGAGAAGATTTGGCAGCTAGTTTATCAATCAAACAGATGAAATATTAGAAGTCAGATGAGCAGGGACTTTCAATTTACCCAGGGAGTTGGTCAAGTTTGCCTTGAGGTACCATTCCATATATTGGAAAGACTGGATTAAAGACTGAGTTTCCACAGGGGTGAAAGTGTGTCCAATGTAGGAGCGCCAACTGGAAAAGAACCATTTTGTGGGTCCATAGCTCTGTAGTTCGGTGTCGAGTTTTTCTCAATAGAGAAGTTTTGTGAGGTCCTTTTTAACTGCAGTAACTGAAGGTGGAGAGGAATATGTTCACACGTTCAGTATCAGTAGCGGCTGGTGAAGTTTTAGGATGGGGGGACGCCAGACCTAACCCTCATTTTTGACCCCTCCCACTTATAAGCCCCACCCCTTATAGAATACACCCACTCTGTCCCCTGTATTCCACTTGCTTCCACTCATAGTGTCAGGAGTATACAGCTCAGCATCACATGACAGAGTATACAGCCCAACACCACAGGACAGAGTATACAGCCCCAGAATCACAGGACAGAGTATACAGCCAGCACCACAGGACAGAGTATACAGCCCAGCACCACAGGACAGAGTATACAGCCAAACACCACAGGACAGTGTATACAGCCCAGCACCACAGGACAGAGTATACAGCCAGTACCACAGGACAAAGTATACAGCCCCAGCAGCAGAGGACAGAGTATACAGCCCCAGCACCACAGGACAGAGTATACAGCCAGCACCACAGGACAGAGTATACAGACCATCACCACAGGACAGAATATACAGCCACAAATGATACAATGTAACATTTGCAGATCCCTATCAGAGGACTGGTGGACTGTAATGATGATCGTATGTCATAAAATCTGTGAATGTCTCTATTACAGGTGACATTATAGAGCTGATACATTGCTGTATGTTCTTGCTGGCTTTGAGAGCTTTGAGAGTTATTTACCATTAAACAGAGTTTACTTCCGCTAAACAAGCCTGTGTTAATTTCAACATGTAATCTGTGGAGATTATGTAGAAACTGTCCTCTATCCTCTTATAATCTTCATTGGAAGAGCTTGTGATAGGGTGACAGAACATTCTTGCATAAGGACCTTTATTAGCAGGATCACCATTTTAAAGTAGTTGTAAACTCTCAAAGATCAAATTTCCTAATTTAAAGTGGTTGTAAACCCTTACAATCCACTTTTTGCTACAGGTAAGCCTATAATAAAGCTTACCTGGAGCTACCCCGGATATCTCCTAAACCTGCACGGTTTAGGAGATATTGCCTGTATCTGCATGTGCCGACATTATCATACGTGCCGTTTGCTTCAGTGAGTGTTACCGGCGGCTTCAGCGTGCATGTGCGGGAGTGACGTCATCCTGGTTCAGGCCAATCACAGCCCCAGAGCCGCGATACCCAGAGTAAAACCGGGGAGAAATGTCGCCGGCTGGTGCTGTGTACAGGCACTGCAGCGGGGGCTTCGATCTCAGGTGAGTATTACATAATGAGCTAGTAGGCTATGCCTACTAGCTCATTATGCCTTTGTCTTTCGGGTCTTTTTTTTTTCATGTGGGTTTACAACTACTTTAAATAATCAGCACATAATGTGCAAATCGCTGTCTTTAGATCTCTTCTATCCTACTTACTTTTCTTGTAATCCGTAGCTGTTTACTTCTCTGAGGTCACCGCGCATGCACATAATGTCCCCTTTTTATGGCACGCTTCTCGTGCCGTTAGTCCTCACAATAGCATGCTGTGGTATCTCTATGGCATCACTCTGCAATCCTGCGAAAGCATGGGCTCCACTTAGATTTTCACTATGCCGGACAGGGTTGCCACAGTAATCATAATGAAAATGAGGCTTGTCTACACACTCACTGTGCATGCACGAGATAAGGCAGGGAGAAACAGAAAGGGCAGAAGCCCAAATCGCTTTGGACACAAAAGACAGGACTCAACATGGCGCCAGTTTCGGTCGAGAAAGAACAAATTACAAACTGCACTGAATATAAGTAAGAGACATCAGAAGGGGTTACTAGCTGTGTAGAATATAATAGAAAGCGTGAACATACTGCATTGATAAGGAGCTCTCAAGGGGCAGAGTTTACTTCTGCTTTAACCACCGCTGCAGATTTAAACATATTGAAATTCCAATACATGACAAAGTTTATGTGAGATTTGTAATTAATTAATTTATATATACTTTAGCATCATTGGACATTTAAAATCTGATAGAAAAAAAGGCTGAATTCACAAATTAAAAAATAAAAATAAATAAAATTTTAGCTGCCAATGGCTCACTAAAGGACATAATATATATATATATATATATATATATATATGTATATATATATATATATATATATATATATATATATATATATATATATATATATATATATATATATATATATATATGCAGCAGTAATAACGATACTCACAAATTATTCCCTAGTAGTGAATCAATCACTGCCATTTAAACCCATGTAAATGTAAATGTCATATTACTGGTTTATAAATAAGCCCATAAAACAGTCAGCAGAGCTTTACCCAGGTAAACCAAAACAATATTCTAGATAATGGTGTTGTTTTAAACCAATATACATTTCTAAGACACAGATCATACTGACCAATAATACCACAAAACCTTTAGCCTATTAGGTGAAATTATCCTTCCCTGATAGGTCAGAAATGACCAGCAGAAACGGAACTCTTCCTATTCCTACCAATGCTTTTTCATACTAGTTGTTTGAACAGAGCTACGGTGGCAAATGGCAAGGGTCCACCAGTGTTGCTTAGAAGGGATCCAGGGTTCTTTCATGTAAGTATATTAAAAATATATATTATATATACAGTGGGTAAAATAAGTATTGAACATTTTTCTAGCTTACATAGTTAGAGGACGACCTATATATCGGCCGATATTTGGCCTTTTTTAAGAAATCGGCATCGGCCGATTTTTGTGCATAAATTGGCTGATTACCTCCCTTCCCCACACTCCACTGACAGTTTCACACACTGAGCGGCTTTGTGCTCAGTGTGTGAAACTGATTTGCAACTGAATGCAAAGAGAGGAGCTGTCATCATTCAGCGTGATGTTGGGGGTGGGCGGGACCTGGGGTGCGCGGGACCTGGGGTGGGCGGGAGGGTGATCGGGACCCAGATATCAAACACCAGCCAATAGGTTGGGATCTGGGCGGGCTATGTGTATGTGGCTCCGCCCACTTTATTAAGCAGCCCAGTCATTGGCTGGTGTTTGATAGCTGCAGGGCCCCACCCACACCCAACAAAGCTGAATTCTGACAGCTGGTCTCTTCATTCAGTTACATATAGTGTAACTGAAACTGTCAAATTGGTTCAGTGTGAAACCTGCCAGTTCCAACCAGTGCCACCTGCCAGTGCCAACCAGTTCCAACTGCCAGTGCCAACCAATGCCACCTGCCAGTGCCAATCAGTGCCATGTGCCAGTGCCAACCAGTACCACCTGCCAGTGTCAACTGCCAGTGTCACCTGCCAGTGCCAATCAGTGCCAATCAGTGCCAACTGCCAGTGCCAATCAGTGCCAACAACTAGTGCCACCTTCCAGTGCCAACCAGTGCCACCTGCCAGTGACAATCAGTGCCAACCAATACCACCTGCCAGTGCCACCTGCCAATGCCAATCAGTGCCACCTGCCAGTGCCAACCAGTGCCACCTGCCAGTGCCAACCAGTACCACCTGTCTGTGCCAATCAGTGCCAATCGCCATTGCCAATCAGTGGCAACCAGTGCCACCTGCCAAAAAAAAGAAAAATCGGCTTAAAATATTGGCCGCAAAAATCGGCAACATATATCGGCCATCAGCTGGCCCGATTTCTACATATCGGCATCAGCATCGGCCAAAGAAAAACTTATATCAGTCGACCTCTATACATAGTTACATAGTTAGTCAGGTTGAAAAAAGACACAAGTCCATCTAGTTCAACCAAAAAAAAAACAATCCCATATACACAATCCTTCATTCACAGTGAAGGTAAATATATTTCTAAAGGTCCTATTGACATGAAATTTTCACCACATGTTGGTAAAAAAAACATGCAATCCATGCATGCAAAGAAACCAAAACGAAAATGTTCTGAAATTAAGTTATGTGTAATAAAATAGAATGACACAGGAAAGTATTGAACATGCTAACTGAAATTTATTTAATACTTCATACAAAATCCTTTGTTGGTAATGGCAGCTTCAAGACACCTCCTGTATGGAGAAACTAGGCGCATGCATTGCTCAGGTGTGATTTTGGCCCATTCTTCTACACAAACAGTCTTTCAATCTTGAAGGTTCCATGTGCCTCTCCTATGAACTCTGATCTTTAGTACTTTCCATAGATTTTCTATTGGATTCCAGCCATTCTAGCAGCTTTATTTTCTTTCCTTGAAACCAATTGAGAATTCTCTTGGCTTTGTGTTTGGGATCATTGTCTTGCTGAAATGTCCACCCCCCTTTCATCTTCATCAACCTCGTAGATGTCAGCAGATTTTTATCAAGAATGTCTTGGTACATTGGTCCATTCATCCTTTTTTCAAAGATAAGTTTGCCATTGACGTATGCTGAAAAACAGCCCCAAACCATGATGTTCCCACCTCTAAACTTCACTGTTGGTATGGTCTTTTTGGAGTGATGTGCAGTGCCATTTGACCTCCAAACATGGTGTGTATTATGGCATCCAAAGGGTTTGATTTTGGTCTCATCTGACCAGACATATTCTCCCAGTATTTCACAAGCTTGTCTATATATTATGCAACAAACATTAAAGTGGTGTTCCACCCTAAAAAAAAAAAAATGCATGAATGTGCCTAAAAAAAATTAAAAAAACACTTGGAATTTTTTTTTTAAACTTACCTCTAAATGCCTGTTGCTAGGGGGTCCCTTGTAGTCTGCCTTTTTCAGTGCCTGGGCTGGTGACTTCACTTCCCCTTGGCACAGGAAGGGCTCAGCTCTGCTCCCTCCCTCTTGTCCCATTACAGGTCCCAGATGACTGAGCGGCCAATCACGGCGTGCGGCGCCGATTGCGCATGCGCAGTGGGTGCCCGGCTGTGAAGCCACAGCCTGGCGCCCACAGTTGCAATGCCGGCGCCGCTGAATGGAGGGGGAGACGAGCGGGGCTTCGATCCCCCGCATCGCTGGACCCTGGGACAGGTAAGTGTCCAATTAAAAGTCAGCAGCCGCAGTATTTGTAGCTGCTGACTTTTAATTTTTTTTTTATTTATTTTTTTAAATGGAAACTCCTCTTTAATTGAGCTTTGACATGCTTTTTCTTCAGCAATGGATTCTTTAGTGGTGAGCGTGCATACAGGCCATGGTGGTTGAGTGCATTACTTATTGTTTTCTTTGAAAAAATTGTACCTGCTAATTCCAGGTGTTTCTGAAGCTCTCCACAAGTGGTCCTAGGCTTTTGGACAACTCTTCTAAAAATTCTTTTCACTCTGTCAGAAATCTTGCAAGGAGCATCTGGACGTGGCCAGTTTATGGTGATATGATGTTCTTTCCACTTCCAGATTATGGCTCCAACAGTGCTCACAGGAACATTCAGAAGTTTAGAAATCCTTTTGTAACCAGTGCCATCAGTATGTTTTGGAACAATAAGGTTGAGAAGGTCTTGAGAGAGCCCTTTGTTTTTACATATCATGAGATGTTTCTTGTGTGACACCTTGGTAATGAGACACCTTTTTATAGGCCATCGGTTGAGACTGAACCAGCTGATATTAATTTGCAATGACAAGGGGCAGGATTGCTTTCTAATGACTGATCAATTTCAGCTGGTGTCTTGGCTTAACCAATTGCCGACCACTGCACACATATATATGTCGGCAGAATGGCTCGTACAGTCAAATGGGCGTACCTGTAGGTTCCTTTGAATTTGCCGCCTTGTGGGCGTGCATACACCCACCGCACACTGTGGGAGCCTGCCTGCCCGTCCCGCAAACTCGATGTTCGCCAGTGGCCAGCAATCGTGAGACGGAGAGGCAGAACGGGGATATGTAAACAAAGCATTTCCCAGTTCTGCCTAGTGACATGACAGGGATCTACTGCTCCCTGTCATCGGGAGCAGTGATCGCTGTCATGTCAGTGGTAGCCCATCCCCCCACAGTTAGGCCTCATGCACATGAGATGCTGTTAAACGTGCGTTCTGAGGCAGTTGGACACTTTTTTCAACTGCCCCTGAACTCATTCATGTTATCCTATGTGTCCATGTGCACAGTCTCATTTTTTGGCGTCTTTAGGCAGTTGCGTTTAACCTTGTTTTTCCAGAATCAAAAAAATGGGTCCAGACGCAAAAGTTTTCCCTGTTTCAGATGCCAAACGCAGCTAAACACGGCTAAATGCAGTTAAACACTGGCACTGCATTTAGCCGCGTTAGCGTTTATAAGTGTTTTTAAAGGAACCCTATTTTTTGGACCAGAAAACACAGAAATATGATGGTAAACAGCAGAAGTGGTTGACATTTTGCGACCCGACTTTGGGCCTCTAATCTGGGGGCCACGTGGTGCTAGGAATACCAAATTTGATTCACAAACACAGTGGAACTAGCACTACAACATATCCAAATTTGGGGTTCCTTGCACTAAGTGGCCTCGAGATATGGGGCCCCAAATTCGGGTCACAATATGTCATTCTCTGCTGCAGAAAAATGCTTGACATTTTGTGACCCAAATTTGGGACCCCTTATCTCGAGGCCACTTGATGCTAGGAACCACAAATTTGGATATGTTCTAGGGTTAGTACCACTGTGTTAGCAAACCAAATTTGGGGTTCCTAGCACCACGTGGTTCCAATTTGGGTTGCAAAATGTCAAGCACTTTTGCAGCAGAGAATGACATTTTGTGACCCGAGATATGTGGCCCCAAAGTCAGGTCAGTGAAAATGTTATTCTCTGCTCTGCAGACGCTTCTAGACGCAAACACGGTAAAACACGGCTAAACGCGGCTAAACGCAGAATGCAAACGCGGCAAAACGGGCATTTCTAAACGCCTGTTTCACCTTTTAAAAACATGTGTTCAGCAGAGTTTGCACTGGCGTCTCGTGTGCATGAAGCCTTAGAATCACTCCCTAGAACACACTTAACCTTTGATTGCCACCTAGTGTTTAACCCCTTCCCTGCTAGTGTCATTTATACAGTAATCAGTGGCTATTTATAGCACTGATCGCTGTATAAATAAAAATGGTCCCAAAATAGTGTCAAAAGTGTCTGATGTGTCCGCCATAATGTCGCAGTCCCGATAAAAATTGCAGACTGCCGCCATTACTAATATAAAAAAAATAATAAAATGTCATAAACCTATCCCCTATTTTGTAGACACTATAACTTTTGCGTAAACCAATCAATATACACTTATTGCAATTTTTTTTTACCAAAAATATGTAGAAGAATACATATCGACCTAAACTAAGGACATTTTTTTTATATGTTTTTTGGGGATATTTATTATAGCAAAAAGTAAAAAAATGTGCTTTTTTTTCAAAATTGTCGCTCTTTTTTTGTTTATAGTGCAAAAAATAAAAACCGCAGAAGTGATCAAATACCACCAAAAGAAAGCTCTATTTGTGGGGAAAAAAGGATGTCAATTTTGTTTGGGTACAATGTTGCACGACCGTGCAATTGTCAGCTAAAGCTACATAGTGCCGAAACGCAAAAAAATGCTCTGGTCAGGAAGTGGGTAAATCCTTCCGGGTCTGAAGTGGTTAAATGTCTTTTTGCACTTCCCTTTCTTCATCATGTGTTTAATACATTTTCCCTGTGTCATTCCATTTTATTACACATAACTTAATTTCTGCACCTTTAGAAATATATATATATGTATATATATATATATATATATATATATATATATATATATATATATATATATATATATATATATATATATATATATATATATTGCACAAGGTAACTATAGTAGAATTCCAACTGTAGCACAAATTAATATTTAAGCACAAATGAACAGTAAGTATCAAGGAATATGCTACATGAAAAAATGAAAGTAGCATGGAATATGGAATATGCAAAATGAGAAAGTAATTTTTTTTATGGCCATCCATAATCCCCAGATTAAGCAATAGCCCCAAAGGGGAAATTATTTTTAAACAGCCTAAAACATGGCAGTAACCATTCCAGTTTTGTTATGCTGCACCTTATTATAGTATGACTCACAGGCAATTTTTACATTTCAAGCCAACTAATGGATGAGTTACATGCCCTGAAGTCTGTCTGAATATGCAACTCGATCTGGGTGCATAGAGGTCAAAGGCATGATTTAAAATATCCCACTGTTCTGTTTTTAAATGCAGAAAAAAATTTTATGTAAATAATTTCATTTATCAAACATATACTAAATTGCTGAAATGAATGTTGACTTTAAACTGCTATGCTAACCAGTATCGGCACACTGGTGAGATGACGGATTTTCAGCTGAAAAAATGTTTTTAAAAAACCTTGACAAGTACAAAAGCGGTTGAAAAAGCTTTAATAATCTTTTGATGTCTTGGTCCTTCAGCAGTAGCATATGATATTTCACAATTAGGATTCTGAAATTATTTTTGAATGTGTGGTGCCTATTTAATATAAAAAAAGTTCCTTCAGATCTACTATTAAAGTAGATCTAAACCCTCTTTAACAATTTAGCTACAGCATGTATCACACTGCCTTAAAATGAACCTGTGGCCAAGCTTTGGACATTAAAGTATTTACGTATTCCAGACAAGCAGTAAATAAGATTTTAAATAAGCCATTACTGACCTCTGCTGCTGCAGCCACTGTGAAGTATCCTACCATATCACACATAGCATCCACATTGTGGAGTAATTAATCTTCAAAATTTACAAAAGAAGCCTTTTCACTTTCACACAAAAGCTCAGCTCACACTGCTTGACTTCCCATCAGTAACTTGACAGCTTGCTACCCTTCTAATCTCCAATGTAAACATAGAGCATGTATACTGGCAGAAGAGAGCAGAAGGAGATCTAGCTGCTCGACCAAACCTGGACAACTTCACTGCGGTTCTTTTGAATTTTTGGGATTAATTACTCCACAGTGCTTGCAGCTTTAGAGGTCAGTGGGGGATTGTTTTAAAAAATAATTTACTGCTTGTTAGGAATATGTAAATATTTGCCTTTAGCCTGGAAACATGTCTAGTGAAAATTACAGTTTGAACGTAACTTGTGCCGTGCTCCGACGTTTCTCATCTGTGTGCAAAGTGCTTTCAATCATTCATTATTCCTGCCTAAAGCCTATCAATAGTTCTCACAGGCAGTTCTTGTGCCACTTTGGCCAAAGGAGACCAGCCAAATTTATATCCATGCATGGGCTAGCTGCTTGTACACAAGTCGATCTATCGATCAGGTTTTTTTCCAAATAATCAGTGCCACTGGCTATAGCTGGCAACACTGATCATTGTATTCTACTGGCTGGAAAGGCTCCCTGCTGGCAAAATACAATAACTCTACACATTTTAATATGTGGATGGGGAATCAGTTAATTTTTTTTTTTTTCGTTCAACCCGCTAAAAAAAATGAAGCATGTTTGCCTGCCTTAGAGGCATCCACATAATTATAGTTCCCATGGGCAATGACAATTAATGATTGTTTCAGTCCCTAGTAGGAAGACAATGAAAATAATAGGGAATAAGCTGGAAGCTGGAGAAAAAAAATGAAAATTCCAAAGATTTACTTTGTAGATTATGCACATTGTATCACTTAAAGTGGACCTGAGGGAGCGTGGCCGAAACAGCATATAACTGGACACTCTTGTGAGCAGCTCCACTGGTATTTTGACTAAAAATCTTGTATTTTGCCTCCATCCATAACTTTAATAGCTCCTCTAGCATCCGGTCACCTTCTCCACAATCCCCACTTGCAGTGCTTGAGGTTCTTTTGTGGCAAGAAGATGTCCAAGTGGGCAACAAGCTCCTCTGGGGCACCAGACCAAAATGGCAGCTCGGCATCCTGCGCAGTGAGGGAGAAACAAAAAGTGGACCTAAACTCGAAAATCGAAGATTTGCTATTTGTTATACTTGAAACCTATTGTTATAGGTAACATATACAAATGTTATTTGTGCCCAAGTAGTACCATTTGTCTGGAATTCCACCTGAAAAAACAATAAATGTTCGATGGGAGCTTGTTGTTGGAAATTGTAGGCTGTGTAGGCTGTGTAGGCTCCATCGGACATTTTTTGTTGGAATTTTCGACAACAAAAATTAGAGAGCTGGTTCTCAAATTTTCAAACAACAAAATCCGTTGTCGGAGATTCAGAGCGTGTGTAGACAATTCCGACGCACCAAATTCCACGCGTGCTCTGAATCAAGTGCTTGGTCTGGTAAAACTAGGGTTCATAATGGAGCACGTTCGTCAGGCTGCAGATTTTGTAATCTTTTAATGCAGAGCATTCTCTTCTTCTTTATAATGCTAGAATAATGAAGTTGTTTTGCTGCTGATATTCACACAGAGTTTTCACAAACTGATTTCTTTATTTCTCGTGATCTCATTTTTATTTTTTCGCCAGATCTCCAGAATAATGTTTAGAATTTTTGTTTATAGTGATCTCCTTTTGTTTTTTTATTAAATCAAGATCTCCTAATTTTTTTTTTGTAGTGATCTCCATAATATTTTTTGTCGTTTTGTGTGTCAAGTTACCACAACACCATTATTATCTTGTATTTTTTAAACTCAAGGAGGTTGGTTGGTGTTGGTGTCCCTTGTTAATTGTATTTTTGAAATGTGCCTGCCTACTCACAAACAAACTGTCCTTTAATTAAAACACATAGCCGATGATTTGTTCAAAAAAATAGACATTTATTAAAGGGTCATAACAGAATAAAGAGGAAGGCAACGCTGGATAAACTTGTGAAATTAGCGAAGCCTTTGAAACCCCAGGGCACACATCAACTATTTGACAGACAAAATTGGTAACCTGAGGAGTCCATTTAATAGGGACCACAATTCGGTCCAGGACTCCGACAGATCAGGAGGAACAGCAGCAAATGACATATATGTCCCCAGGCTGTGGGCTTACAACAGCCTGCGTCTTTTGCCAGACCAGACCAAACCCAGGCAATCACTCTCTTGTCTTCCTTCCACGCTTCCTTCCATGCTTGCTTCCAGGCTGTGGCTCTGGTGTTGGAGTTGCAGAAGGAGGTGGAGGAGGAGGAGGAGGATGGTCCAACTCACACAGGTAGGTTTTGCTTGTGAGTTCGCCCCTCAATCCCTTATTTAGGGCCATATATATCACTTCCTCACAAATGAGGCGTTGGCCCATCTCCATTTCCTGCATTTTGTTGACAGCCATGCAGGCATAGGCCTCAAGAAGACTGGGGGGGGTTATGAGGGCCGCAGAAGCCTGCCGAATTAACCCAAGTGCTGATTCCTCCACGTTCCTCCCCTTCCTGGGCCTTTTTTTGTTGAAGGCAGAGGGGAGGGACTTGGGATTTGGTCAGGCTTCTGGGCCTGTCCACCTCCTGACTGCCACTTACCCCCTACACCTCCTGGCTACCACTTACCCCCGCCACCTCCTGGCTGCCACTTTCCCCTGCCACCTCCTGGCTTCCACTTTCCACAGCCTCCTCCTGGCTGAGGATTTCCTGTGTATGAAAAAGGGACATAGTTTTAGTTTATTGTTCATCAATCACACACAATTTTGAGAAATATGTTGAACGATGCTATACCTCACTCAAGCTGGGCTCCTCCACATCTTCTTTCTGGGTGGAAGGCCCAGGTTGGACGTTAGAAGCCTCAGCTGGGGTGGAAGGAAGAGTGGAAGGAAGGGTTGAGAGTGATGGCCTGATTTCAGTCTGGTCTGACAGAAACAGCATGTCTGTCATAGTACCACAGCCTGGGTACATAAATGTCATCTGGTGCTGCTCCTGATCTCATGAAATCCTGGACCTTCTTGCACTCCCTATTATATGTGCTCCTCAGGCCACCAATTTTGCACTTCAAATAGTTGATGTCTGCCATGGGGATCTGCGGCTTCACAAATTCAAGCAATTTATCTAGTGCTGCCTTCCTCTTTATTCTATTAGTATAAAAAGGGTGTTTCACCTGCCACAGACAGGGCAGCTCTCTGTACATATCAATGAACTGGGGGAGGAAGTCATGATCGTTGAATTGATCAATTTTATCTGCATGACACAGCACAAGACAAACCCTAATGTCAGTCTAAACTCGCATAATATTGTCCCGATATAGGCCTCAATCTCTAAGCAGAATAGGCCACTGATGCCCCAAGTTAAAATTATACCTTCGTTATTGCGATCAGCGCTTCCGATACTTCTTCCTCCGCTCACAGATCATACGTACGACGCACACGTGTTCTGCTTTATATACACTGCACATGTGTTAAACTCCGTCCACCCCTGACCTTCTTTCTAGTATATTCCCCGCCCCTTCTTTTTTGGCGCAGTGGGAGAACACATGGCTGAGAAAAAACAAGTGCATGAAGACAGCAGCAGCAACGACGAAAGCCTGGAGCCATGAACGTCCTGATCCTGGAGGAGATTTAAGGCCCCAAATATGGCCTTTGGAGAGATGGCGGAGATGGTGGACATCCTGAAGAGGGCCGACTATGATGGGAAGCATGGACCTTACCCAAACCCAAATGTGAGAAAGGCCAAGATCGTGACTAAAATTGTGAGAAGTCTTTGGGAGCGATGCAGACGTGAGACGTCTGCCTGGGGGGAGGGGCCTGATGGCAGCGCTGGAGTGAGGGATTGGAGACAGGCTAGACGGCCCAGGCAGCTTAAGTGTGGCGCGGGGTGAGAGCCCGATGCCGCTCCGTGGATAGGATCCTGGAAAGACGCCCTGGGTCCCCCGCGGCAGCACCACTATGAAAGGGAAGAGTACCCCCCCAGAAGTAGCCGACGCTGGCTGTGGATTGGTGGCCGTTTGGAGTCAGAGGTGTGCGAGGGCAAGCACGGACGAGGACTGCCTGCACAAGAAGCGTGTGCCATCTCGCATCATACCGGTGATACCCCGTCCTCCTCTAGACACTGGGTGGAGTGTCCCCCCCCCCTGGCTGATGTCCCTTCGAGCGGTCCATCACATAATCCAGCAGGATACACCAGGGAACACCAGTGGTGGGAGCGATAAGGCTGCAACAGCCTAGAACCTGCAGGACATCAGACAAGCCTATTGACAGATCTAGTCGCATGAGGACTCCCCCACCAGGTATGAACTAAATTTTCTTTTCATTTTGAAAAACTGTGGGGACAGGAGCTCCATAAAGGATGTTCTAGAGACTTGCCTATAAAAAAAAACTGGGTTATCAAGTGCACAGGGGAGAGCATGTGTTAGCCCCGTCAGTTTGTTGTACGAGGGCCTCATTCCCCGTCTGCCAAGCCAAGTTTAGTGGCCCCAGGAACAGGACAGCCACGGCCCGGCTCTTGAAACTCTGTAGGTGGGATATACGAGGATTGGGCTGCAAGCCAACTACCACACTCATAAGTATAAAGTCAGTAAGCCCAGAGTCAAGTCGTTTTGGTTTTTTTGTAGGTCGCAGGAGCCGGACGCACTGCGAACCTGAGGGACTGTTCTGGTAGGCTTTGCCATAATTTTATACAATAAGAGGAGTATAATCTAGGAGGAGTTTGAGAGGTCATGCCCAAAAATCAGCTGAACCCAAGACCCCTAGGGAGAGTCTAAACTCTAGTTCAATTCAAAAATACCTCAAGGAGGTGAGTTCAAAGAGTCCGGGTATGGATACGAAACAAGCTGGAACAAAAGACAAAAAAAAGATCAATCGAAACAAAAGGGGGGTCAGGGGGAGAGGCCCAGAGAAGATCTTGAGCTTGAAGGAGGCACTGCCACTAGCGAGATGGAGGGCCAAAGAAATATCGCCTTAATCCCCACTAAGGCAGAAATGCTGGAAATGTTCTCCAATCTTGAAACCGCCATAAAATCAGAAATACTAAACGTGCGGACGGACATGGGTCTCCTCTTGCGCAGAGTTGAGGAGGTGGAAAAGACGTCAGGTAACCAGGCTAAGGAGATATCGGAGCTTAAACTGCAGATGAGTAAAATGCAGAGCGACTATCGCATACTGTCATATAAGCTGGAAGAACAGGAAAACCAAAGCCGCCATCAAAATCTCCGTAATAGATCTCTTCCCGAACAACAAAATCAAGATGAAAAAAATTTTCAACCCGATCTTGGGACGACAGGATGATGAGGCGTTAAGGATTGAAATGGTTCATAGGATCGGAAAACCCTCTAACTTGAGGGAAGATGTTCCCCGAGATGTGATAGTCAAATTTCACTCATATGAGGACAAAGAGAAGATTTGGAACAACATGCGGGGTGTCTCCCCAGTCCGTTTAGAAAACAAAGACCTACAATTTTTTTCTGATCTTTCAGCGGGTACCCTGGCACAGAGAAGGCAACTTAGACCTCTCCTGGATCAACTAAGAAGGGCCAATATGAAATATAGTTGGGGGTTCCCAACATCCCTGCTAGTGATGAAGGAAGGTAGATCACTTAGGATGAGGTTCCCGGAGGAGATACAGGACTTTTGCGAAAAGTTGTGTATTCCCACCCCGGACATTACACGTTAAGCGGGGCCCCTGAGAAGACACCAAGGAACTTTGCCTATTGAATTAAATGAGGAACAGTTTTTTTTTTTTCCACGTTGGGGAGCCTACCATGGGGTCTACTGTCTGTCTATTGAAGGATCAATGGGGCATGAAGGGGGAGGGGGCAATTAATTAATAGGTATATCAATGGATGGCGGGTGCAGTTCTTTGAGCGGGGGAGCTGGGGAGGTCGTAATATAGGGCCGGGCGGTCTGCCTCTGTCGCTCTTGTCCCCCCTGACGCCGTTTTAGGCGGTAGGCGGGACATCAGTGGCTGTAATCGGAGTCTCACCCCTAAAAAAATTAAAAAGAAGCTCGCAGTGGGGGATTAAGTATGTCCCATACTAGCTGGCTTAAGGCCGATGTTTGGCCGAGGGGGAGGGGAGGGGGAGGGGGGTGAGGGGAGCAGGGATTTAAACCTGCAGGGGAGGTTACAGCTGCTCAGTGGATGACTGATGAGCTTGGATAGATGTTTTTGGATTAAAATGTCTGAGTTAAAGTTTTTATCCTACAATGTGAAGGGCCTGAACTCGCCGCGTAAAAGACATAAAATTTTAAAGGAACTCCAATGCTATCAAGCAGATATAATATTTGTCCAGGAGACCCAACTGACCCTGGATTCAAATATCAAGCTGTACTCTCCAAAATTGCCCTTTTGGTTCTATAGCGACACTCCCATCAGGAGAGCTAAGGGAGTAGCAATTGGATTTTCTAAAGTGTCAAAATTTCCTTTGTTAAACAGGTTGTCAGGTCGCTATCTCTTCCTCAAGGGCAGTGTGGGGAGTAAAACGCTCACTTTAGCGAATGTGTATTGCCCGAATAGAAATCCGATCGCTTTTTTAAAACAGGTGCTGGCTAAATTGACGGAGTTTAAAGGGGGCAAGGTGGTTCTGGCGGGAGACTTTAATTTCTGTCTGGAACCCTCTGTAGATAGTACGTCCCGGGCACAGGGGACAAGCAAGGTTCAATTAGGAAGGATCAGGAGACGGTTGCACCAATGCCACCTGATGGATGTGTGGCGGTTGCAGCATGCAAAAGTAAAATATTTCACCTTCTTCTTCCCTGTGCACGGGACGTACTCAAGACTGGACTACATTACAATAGATCACAGTTTACTGGACTATGTAGTAGATACCAGAATAGAGATTACATTGCTATCAGATCACTCCCCTGTCACAATGAGGGTCAGGTTCCCCGCGTTGCAAAGACAACCATTTTGGTGGAAGCTGAATGAAAATCTACTTACAGTCCCCCAAGTCTCAGAGAAGGTGCAGGAAGAAATTGATTTCTTCTTTAAGGTTAACGACACGGGAGATATTTCTCCACCTATCCTCTGGGAAGCGCATAAAGCGTATATTAGGGGGGTTCTTATCTCCATTGGGGCAGGGGAGAAAAAAAGGAGAAAAGAAAAAAGGGAAAAACTTCTTGATGAAATCGCCTCATTAGAACCATAAAAAGCTCAAGGGACAAAATCAGGATAGTTTCAGTCTGTTAGTGTCGAAAAGGGAGGAGTTAAAGGATAGTATGGAGCAGGACGCAAGGAGGGCGTTTACTAAAATAACAAGAGAGATACTATTATGGTACTAAATCAAGCAAACACTTGGCGAGGTTAGTGAAAAAGAAGAGAGACCGGAATTTTATTGAGAAAATACAAAACAAAAAAGGTGAAGTAGTAGCTACAACCAATGGGATAGCGGAAGAGTTCAGGAAGTTTTATGAAGCCCTGTATTCCATTAGACAAAAGGGAGGGGGTGACCAAATAGATAAAATGAAGGTGGAAGAATTCCTGAAAGGGGCCGGGGTGGTCGGGCTGTCAGAAGAGGACAAATCAGCTCTGGATAGTCCTATAACCGAAGATGAAATTCAAGTAGCTCTGAATAAATGACCTAGGGGGAAGAGCCCGGGCCCCGATGGTTTTACCACCCTCTATTTGAAAAAATACAAACACACCTTGGTACCTAAGCTCTGCCACTGCTGGAATGAGTTGGGCCCTAACTGCACTATGGGGGGGGGGGCCCTGTTGTCAACCATATCGTTGATTGCAAAAGAAGGGAAAAACAGCATGTTTTGTTCCAGCCATAGACCTATCGCGTTGCTAAATGCAGATGTTAAACTTTATGCAAAGGTGCTGGCCAGTCGACTGAAGGATAAAATGAATATCTTGGTGCACCCAGACCAGGTAGGATTTTTCCCGGGCAGACAGGGCACGGACAACGGAGTACGAACATTGCTCCTGCTAGAGTCCATCAAACCAGGGGGGCCCCCAGCTCTATTCCTGTCAATGGACGCCGAAAAAGCGTTTGACAGGGTAGACTGGGGGTTCATGGTTAAAACTCTGGAAGTAATGGGGGTTGGCCCTAGGTTCATTGCCTGGGTGAAAATATTATATAATCACCCCTCGGCCTCCGTTAAGGTAAATGGGGTCTTATCTAGGACATTTAGGATGGAGAATGGCACGAGGCAGGGGTGTCCCCTGTCCCCCCTATTATTAATTTTGTCCTTAGAGCCTTTATTGGTCACCATACGTAACAACTCAGATTGCAGAGGGATGATGATAGGGCAGGAAGAACATAAACTAGAGGCATTCGCCGATGATGTTATGTTCTACATAACTTTTTGAGAGCCTTACGAGGCTTAATGGCAAGGTTTGTCTGGCGTGGCAAAAAGCCATGAATTCCTCACTCAGTTTTGACTAGAGGGAAAAAAAAGGAGGACTGGCTCTTCCAGACCTCAACAAATATTACACTTCTGTAGTTCTTTCACGGGTTGTAGAATGGTCAAAGGAGGCATCAGATAGGAGGTGGGTTAATATTGAGCACAGCTTAAGTAGCACTGATTTAGGTCACATAATTTGGAACCCGCCAAAATATAGAACACTTAGCACTCAGACAGCGTCACTCACGCATAACACACTTAAATTATGGGACCAGGTACACGCACAAAATAAATGGAGTTATAACTTGCCTTTGATATATATCAAGGACAACAAACTCTTTGAGCCAGGGGTGAGGGAGGTGGGAGGGAATTGGATAAAAAATAGTAGCACGCAATTAAAAGACATAACTAAAGAGGGGAAATTGCGCCCCTATCTGGATTTGAAAGCGGAGACAGACCTTATGGTGGTCAATGCTTGGAGGTACACACAGTTATCGCTCTTTATTGAGAAACTTCCGAAAACCAATTAGAGGAGAGGACGAGTATAGGCCGTTAGAGCAGTTATGCAAGAGAGATAAACCGGGTAATACTATCTCCCATCTTTACGAAATCTTGTCTTCGAAGGAAGAACTGGATGTACCTCCATATTACAAGAAATGGGAAAGGGAGTTGGGGTCACAATGTAGTAATTTCACAGTAGAGAGGATTTTGAAAATGTTACACGGATCTTCAACCGATATTATGCGGTCGGAGACCAACTTTAAATGTCTTGCAAGATGGTATGCCACGCCGGACAGACTCAGCAAACTCTACCCAGATAAAACGGACAGATGCTGGAGAGGGTGTACAAATTTAGGTATGATGACTCACATATGGTGGGAGTGTCCGGTTATTAAAGCATATTGGAAGAAAATTATACAATTAATTAAGAAAATAACTAAGGAATCTTTAGTAGAAGATCCATGGATATGTTTATTCCATGGATCTGAGAAGCCTATTAAGCATTACTAATCATCCATCGTCCCCATACAACTAGATGCAGCTAAAAAACAGATATCAAGGAAATGGTTGCTGCCGGAGAATCCAAACCCCCGAGACTGGCTCCTTTATATAAACAAAATTTACAATATAGAATACATGGATTATTCGGGAGTCGAGTCAGATGAGGGGGTCGATGGAATTGATAAATGGGCAGGCTGGCGTAGCTTCAAGAGTACATGGAGTTACCTAGCGGAGATTATAAGTTAAACCTACGAGTTCGGGTTTCGGGAAAGTATGGGAGGACATACAGAGGTTTGCTAGTTCAACTGTAACTACCTGCAGGAAGGGGGAGGGGTGGGAGGGATTGGGAGGTGGGCAGGTAATAACTATAGAAGGGGATTTTTGTATTTTTCTATGACAATGTTTTGTAAACACACTTTTAAATAATGTATTGTTTTTTTTGTACTTATAAAATATAAAGAATTAAAAACAAAAAAAAAATTGTGAGAAGTCTGCACAGGAATTTTGGGGTATGACGATCCAAAGATCAATTGAGGAAACGCTGGTCAGACCTGAAATTGAGAGAGCATGATCGGTACAGAAGGATCAAGAGAGTTCTGCAAAAAAGTAAGTATTTGTCCTGTGTTCCTATTATTATTATTACTTTAGTGCTGCTCCATGTGCTTTTCTTTACTGTTGTACTGTTTAAAAGCGCAAGTTTCAGGTTCATGGGCACAGTAATCATTCGTAGTAAACATCATTAGTTCGCCCACTAATACAATGTTTTTGGCAGATGCAGGTTAACTACATTTGGTCATGCCTATTTATATTAAAAGAAGTTTAGTACATTGTTGTCTAGATGTGTTTGTAACTAGAATGAAATGCAAACTTGATTCAGAGAGGACACTCAGCAGCTGTTTACACATCTGGACGCAGGAGCACTAGTGTGGGACACCAGAACAAACATTTTAGGGTGTCACACACAGGTGCTCCAGTGGATACTAGGGATGTCTCTATGTGTGAAACTTGACCAAAACAGGTAAGTATTGCAGCTTTAGAAAGGGAAGTAAAACATGTGTAGCACTCACTCTCGGTGGAGCTGCTGGTTTAAAGCGGGCTTGTTACCTTCACTCTCGACACCTCTGTTTCACCGGCACTGGGTCTAGGGTTCCGTTGAGTTTACCTCTGGACAATATAAGCACCAAACACTTGAGTAGGTTTTCCAATGCTTTAATAAAACGAGCAAGGGAAGTAGCAGGAAAGAGGTAGTAGGAAAGCTGCAGGGAAGCTCAGATACCTTTCTGTTATATTTCTTCAAAACATTCTTTGTAATTGAACACTTGCAATTGAGTAGTCCCCCTTTCGTAGGATTCAATCTTTGCCCACCTGGATAGACATCTCTCACTTGCCTAGCAGCCAGTACGTAGCATGGACAAAAGTCTCTGCCACAGACTTATCTGGAATGAAACCCGTACGATCCTCTGCCACAGGATGTATTGGTTTGTGATGAATGTCAGATACAGTACTTAAACCTTTAAGCCAACCCAGCAGTACTATACTGTAAGATTACTTCGGAATGCGTCCTCCAACCAAGTCACCAGGCCCCTCTCCAGACCAGCACTCTGCATGATCCTTCCATGATGGGTCCTCCCCTGGGATCTTCTCGGTTGTCCAGCTTCTTTACTCAGGAAAGACAGCTCAGGACCATTTCTCCGCTGCTATGGTAGGCCCCAGACAAGCTTCTGGGCCCACCCATACACCGCAGCGACGCGGGCCTCCGGAACAGAGGACCACGAGGTGGCACTCCCAGTGCACCCTCGTCGGCCAGGAGGGCCAGCAGGTGGCTGAAAAAATGACCCTAAAAGATGGCGTCTGTCCCATAAATACCCTCTTCCAGAATGCAGCTCGGAGGACCACCTCCACCGAGTTATCTCCGGGAAAGAGGAGCCCTCATTCGCTTCAACACGTTGCTTTTCCAACACCTGCCGATGGTGACAACGACACCCACCGGCACAATGCAGAACTGCATGCAACGTCAGCCAAGCTGGAACAGAGGCGAATCTAACTTCCTATAATAAGTGACCCACTAAATTTACCTATCAGTGGTAGATAAAAATCTACCAGCGCTACACATGTCTTCAGCTTGGAACTCTGCCAAAAAAGACAATTGTACGACACTTCCAACCAATGTTTCATATTCCTATTTCTGGCCTCAAATATCTGCGTGCTAAGTATACCTTTTTTTTATTCACATAGGGGAGAAATGACTCTGGACATCAGAGGTCACCAGGGACCCACAACCTCCTAAAGAAGGGGAAATCCCCACACCACAACCAGAGGATGTGGAGGAAGGAGAGGTTTATGAATTGGGTAAAATAGTGACCACAACAGGTGAGTGTTTGAGAACACAGCTTGGAGTAATAGATGTATGCCTGCATATTTATAATACATGGTGTGTTTTTTAATCTTAGGTGATGTGGATGTTGTGGAAGAGGAATCTCATTTCACAAGTGCAAGTGCACAGATCCTCAAGGGGGAGATCATGGTGTGCAATCGGGATTTACAGAAGATCAAGGAAGACATAAATGATGTTGAAAAAAGACTCAAAAACATCATTGATGTTTTAGGCAGAATCTAAAACACACCAAAATTAGTCAATTTGTTAATATTTTTATTATTTTTCTAACTTTTTTAAAGTATATTGAAAGCCAAATTTTGAAGATGCACACAATGTGTCAACATGTGCTATCTGCCATCACGGGATATCAATGTACACGTTTTGTGGGTGCAATCCCTTCCTCGCAACCAAAGTAGCTGAGAGGAAGGGTTCGCACCCCCCGAAACACGTCCATTGATCCCCCGTGATGGGAGCTAGCACATGTTAATATTATACATGCGATCAGGAGGGAAATTCCCATTTTGACTCTCAATTTGTGTGCATTTTCAAAATTTGGCTTTCACAGGGGTGACATCATCCCATTTGATGAAGGCAGGATCAACACAGTTTGAACATACTAATGTCTGATATTGCCTTCAATTTATCAAAGTTGAACTTTGTAAGTTCCTGAGTTGTGTATTGTTTTATTGTTTTAAACATGCCTGTTTACCCCAAAAAAGGATATTTCTACTGTCAAACAAAAAAATGTTATTCAAAAAATATGTTGGTTTGTTCAAAAACCCTTTTCTAACGCACATGTGAATGTGCATAGAGTAAAAAGTTTTCTACTCAACAATGTGTGGCTTCTTCTTTCAATGCTTAATACCATTTTTTAGAGTAAGTTGGTGTTTACAGTGGCAATGGGGGTTATTTACTAAAGGCAAATCCACTTTGCACTACAAATGCGCTTTCAGTGTAGTTTCAGTGCAGTTTCAAGGGCACTTTTGCAGTGCACTTGTAGTGCAAAGTCGATTTTCCTTTAGTAACTAACACCCACAGTGCTTTAAAATTTGCCACAATCAGGCCATTTTCGTGACTCAAAAAAATTAATTCATGGTGTTAAAAATGAGGAATATTTTTATCAGTAATGTATTACATACATTGAACAACAAAAAGAAGGTGAGTGTGTAGCAGACCCACAACATAATAGTTAGCTGAAGAAGAGACTGTCACCTCATGTATCAAAAAATTACGTTTGCACTATTGAAGAAAATGGTCAAAAAGAAAAGCCCATTGGATAACCTAGGAGACAGCTAAGAGAAACCAAGCAGTAAATCAAAGGAAATATTATTTCAGTTTAAATTAAAAATGTATTTTAAAAATATTTTTTAAACATTTTCTGGCATATCAATGGCCCCTCTACCCGTAAAGTACTCCATATATTTTAGACGGACCTTGCGGGCGCTTTGGGGGGGCAAGCCAGGATGGCCCGCTTCAAGTGCCATCAGGTTTTGTTCTTAAAATCCGGCCTCAGTCCCAATTGAGGCCATATAGTTCATAGAATTTCTCCTTAAAAGGTTGTGTAGAATGCAGCGTGCAAGTATTATATGGTTAAGTTTATATTCCGCCATGTTAATTGGCGTAAGGAATAGGCGGAACCGGCTGGCCATTATCCCGAAAGCATTCTCTACCACTCTTCTGGCTCTGGCCAGCCGGTAGTTAAAAACCCTCTGCTGTGGGGTGAGGGTCCTCATCGGGAACGGCAGCATCAGGTGATCACCCAGCCCAAACGCTTCATCAGCACCAAAAACGAAAGGCAGACCAGCCACGTTGTCTTCCGGAGGTGGCAATCCCAAGCCACCACTCTGGAGCTGTCCGCAGAACTTGGTCTGGGCGATTACTCCACCATCCGACATCCAGCCATTCTTCTCACATCCACACAGAGAAACTCATATGTCGCTGACACCACCGCCAACATCACTATACCATTAAACCCCTTATAGTTGTAATAGTATGACCTCGAGTTGGGGGGTGGGACTATGTTGATGTGTTTCCCATCAATTGCCCCTCCGCAGTTGGGAAAGTCCCACCGCTGGGCAAATTGGGAAGCCACAGTCTGCCATTCCTGTGACGTTAAAGGAAACTGGAGTCAAACAAGAAAAAAAATTAGTACTTTTGCACATAACATTGCAAGCAGATTAGACACAAACAGCCTTGGCCAACATCAGTATAACATTTATTTGAAGGAGTATTTAAAGACAAAAATATAAGGTCCACTTATCAGATTCCTCACCCCCTCTGATGGCCCAGTGTAAAAATTTTAGGGGGGAGATGTTTTGGACAGGTAACCCTCTCCACTTCATTGAGAGCTGAATGCATACATAATGTGTATTACTTTGGCCAGCCCCTCCTTACTTACACTATTGGCAGCCCACTGGACAGGTAAGAAGTGTCATAATACAAAAATATGAATACACACTGTACAAATTGAAGCACTTTTTTACATTCTGCAATTACCTATCAAGATAATAGGAGAACAAAACTTTAAACAGTACCATTTGAAAGTATTCAGGGAGGCCCTTTCACTCCAGTCGAGAAGTTGATGTTCTGGAAACTTCTCTCCGTTGCCAAGTACCGCAATGTGGTGCCTAGCCTCTGCTCTGGAGTGATGGCTTTGCCGCATGCAGGTGTCCTGCTTCATAATATAAGGGGACAGCAAAGCCAACAAACGGTGAAAAATGGGGTATGTCATCCTGAGATAATTTCTAAAATCATCAGGATTATTCCCACGGATCTCCCGCAACAAAGGCATATGAGAGAATTGGTCACGCTGGAGTAATTCTTCCTCCATGAACTCCTCCCCGACCTGTTCATGGACTGGACTTTGGTCAAAGTAAGAAGCCCAACACCAAGCCCTTGCACAGCACGAACTCTACGATGAGTACGTACCCGCAACATGGCTTCAAAACGGTCGGCTCATCAGAACGAACTAACAGAACGCACTGAAAATCAGAAAGGCCTGAGAAGAGCGAGTTGAAAATCAGAAACAAGCGGACAAGAACGCACTGAAAATCAAATACGTACTATAAAAATATGCACTGAAAAACAGATGCAAACTGACTACATGCACTGAAAACCAGATACGAACCCACAAGCACAAACTGAAGAGCAGTAACGATCTGAAAAGCACGAGGCTAAAAAGCGCGAATCGTCTCTCACCAAACTTCTACTAACACTAGATTAGCAGAAGGAGCCCAAAGGGTGGCACACTGGCTATTGAACTTCCCTTTCATAGTGCCGTCCTTTGTGTTGTACGTCAGCACGTTCTTGATGATCGGAATTTCCGTCAATATTTGTGCAACCGTGTGTATGCAAGACAAGTTTGAGCCAACATCCGTTGGAAATAAATCCAGGATTTCGTTGTTGGAATGTCCGATCGTGTGTACGCGGCATAAGAGTTGGTCACATCACTATTTTGTTGCGCTTTTCTTTTTTTTAACCACTTCAGCCCCGGAAGCTTTTACCCACTTAATGACCAGGCCATTTTTTGTGATATGGCACTGCGTTACTTTAACCACTTAAGGATCGAGCCTCTTTATTTAACTTGTTGTTTACAAGTTAGAATCATTTTTTTTGCTAGAAAATTACTTAGAACCCCCAAACAATATATATATATATATATATATATATATATATATATATATATATATATATATATATATTTTCTAGACACCCTAGAGAATAAAATGGCGGTCGTTGCATTACTTTCTGTCACACCGTATTTGCGCAGCGGTCTTACAAGGGCACTTTTTTTGGAAAAAAAAAATACACTTTTTTAAAAAAAAATAAGACAACAGTAAAGTTAGCCAATTGTTTTTTTATATTGTGAAAGATAATGTTACGCCGAGTAAATTGATACCCAACATGTCATGCTTCAAAATTGCACCCGCTCATGGAATGGGGACAAACTTTTACCCTTAAAAATCTCCATAGGCAATGTTTAAAATGTCATATGCGGGCGCTACTCATGTATGCATTCACTTCTGCGTGCAAGCTTGTCCGGACAGGGCGCTTAAAAAAAATATATTTTTTTATTATTTATTTTACTTTTAATTTTTTATTTTGACACTTTTTTTTTTTTTTTTTAAATTTGGGTCACGTTTATTCCTATTACAAGGAATATAAACATCCCTTGTAAATAGAAAAAAAGCATGACAGGACCTCTTAAATATGAGATCTGGGGTCAAAAAGACCTCAGATCTCATATTTACACTAAAATGCAATAAAAAAAAAAGTCTCCTTTAACCACTTCAATACAGGGCACTTACACACCCTTCCTGCCCAGACCAATTTTCAGCTTTCAGCGCTCTCACACTTTGAATGCCAATTGCTCAGTCATGCAACACTGTACCCCAAAAAACATTTTTTTTTTTCATACAAATAGAGCTTTCTTCTGGTGGTTTTTAATCACCACTGGGTTTTTTATTTTTTTGCAACATAAGTGAAAAAAAGAGTGAAAAAACTTTTTTTTAGTTTCTATAATAAAATTTTGCAAATAAGTAATTTTTGTTCATACATTTGGGCCAAAATTTATACTGCTACATCTCTTTGGTAAAAATAACCCAAATTAGTGGATATTATTTAGTCTCTGTGAAAGTTATAGAGTTTACAAGCTATGATGCAAATCATTGAAAATTGATCACACCTGATGTACTGCCGGCCTATCTCATTTCTTGAGGCCCTGAAATGTCAGGAAAGTACAAATACCCCCGAATTACCCTTTTTGAAAAGTAGACAGTCAAAGGTATTTAGTAAGAGGCATGGTGAGTTTTTTGAAGTTGTAATTTTTTCCCACAATTCTTGGGAAAATAAAGATTTTTTTTTCCCACAAAATTGTCATAATAACCAGTTATTTCTTACACACTCAGCGTATGCATACTTCCAATTACACCCCAAAATACATTCTGCTACTCCTCCTGAGTATGGCGATACCACATGTGTGGGACTTTTACACAGCCTGGCCACATACAGAGGTCCAACATGCAGGAAGCACCGTCAGGCGATCTAGGAGCATAAATTACACCTCTAATTTCCTAACAACCTATTACACCTTTGAAGGCCCTGGAGCACCAGGACAATGGAATTACCCACAAAATGAAAGCAAACACCCCAATGTGTATTCTATGAAGCATTATGAGTCTTTTAAACGTTTTTTTTTTTTTTTAGCCAAGTCTTCAGAAAACGTAGAAAGAAAATTAAAACCTATTTTTTTAGGTTGTCAATTTATAAGATATTTCTAACAAGTATATAGCAAAAATTACACCCCAAAATATATTCTTCTACTCATCCTGAGTATGGCGATACCACATGTGTGAGACTTTTATACAGCCTGGCCACATAGAGGGGTCCAACATTGAAGTAGAACTTTCAGGCGTTCTAGGAGCATAAATTACACATCTCATTTCATTCCTATCTATCACACTTTTAAAGGTCCTTGAGCACTAGGACAGTGGAATTACCCACAAAATGATCCCAAAAGCAAACACCCCAACATATTTTCTATGAGGCATGGGCTGCAGATAGGTACTCAGGTACTCTGATGGGCTGCAGATAGGTACTCAAGTACTCTGATGGGCTGGTGACCGGTACTCGGTTACTCTGATGGGCTGATGACAGGTACTCGGTTACTCTGATGGGCTGGTGACAGGTACTCGGGTACTCTGATGGGCTGGTGACAGGTACTTGGGTACTCTGATTGGCTACAGATAGGTACTCGGGTACTCTGATGGGCTGGTGACTGGTACTTGGGTACTCTGATGGGTGGTGACAGGTACTCTGAAGGGGGGTGACAGGTACTCAGATGGGCTATGACAGGTAGTCAGGTACTGGGGTACTCAGATGGACTGTGACAGGTACTCAGGTACTCAGATGGGCTGTGACAGGTACTCAGATAAACTGTGACAGATACTTAGGTACTCAGATGGGCTGTGATGGGTGCTCAGGTACTCGGGTACTCAGATGGGCTGTGACAACTATTCGGGTACTCAGATGGAGTGTGACAGGTACTCAGGTACTTGGGTACTCAGGTGGGCTGTGACAGGTACTCAGGTACTCGGGTACACATATGGACTGTGACAGGTACTCAGGTACTCGGGTACTTTGATGGCTGGTGACAGGTACTTTGATGACTGGTGACAGGTCCTCTTTATTAAGGGGGGCAACCAGTGTGATTGTTGTACACTGTAAGTGGTAACGAGATGTTACCACAATCTCCTTCTCACACACAATCGGTGTGTGAGGAGGAGAACCCGGTAACATCTCGTTATCGCAGTTTGTTGACATTCTGTGACCGGCTGTGATTGGACATAGCCGGTCACATGGTAAAGAGCCAATTTCATTAGCTCTTTACAGTGATCGGGGTTGGGCTGTGTCAGGGTGACAAGCCTCATCCCCAATCGCCACTCTGCACGCGCCCTAGGGGCACGCACAAGCGTCGTGCACGTGGACAGTGCATGGCTCTTTACCACGTGACCGTCTGCATCCAATCACAGCTGGTCACGTGGTAAAGAGCCATTTTTTATTGGCTCTTTACATGGATCTGGGATGGGCTGTGTCCAAGGGACATGCCTCATCCCCGATCGCCGTGCTGCGATGACGCCCGCCCAGGATGGGAGATCCCATCTGTGGACGTCATTTGACTATGGGCCAGGAGTGAAGTGGTTAAGAGCTAGGGGCAGAAGTGACATTTGACATCGCTTCTGCCCTCCCATGCCATGAAGCCGAGCAGGGGCTTCCCCTCAGTCGGCAGCTAGGCATCCATGGGAGAGAATGCGATCATCTCCGCCGCGGCGGAAATGACCAGAGCGCGGCAGGAGAGGGGTGTGCCCCTCTCCCGCTGCCGTTAAAAGTGATCTTGCGGCGAATCTTTAGTGGAGACCACTTTTAATCAAAAGAGGAAGGCACGCCATTCCCGAAAAATACCAGGGTTATGGCAGCTATCTGCTGCCATAACTCCAGTATTTAGCGTCAAAGTACTGACGTATGGATACGTCATTTTGCGTGAAGTGGTTAACTGACATTTGCACGGTTGTGTAATGCTGTACCCGCATGAAATTGATGTCCATTTTTTCCCACAAATAGAGCTTTCTTTTGGTGGTTTTTAAAGTGAAAACAGTGCAGCGCTAGGAATGAAATGTTGAGTATTGGAATATCAACATACCGTGATATACAAAAAAAATTGTGATTAGCATATACAAAAAACCTTAACACCATCATCTGATTGATAGTGTCTCTAAATAAAGTGCACTGTGCAAATTATAAATCAACATCGGTAGTATAGTCCCATTGGTGATTAAATCATTAATCCATTAGTATATACTGATGGGAAGGAATCCAGGAGTGTAGGACTAAAGGAGTCACCGCCGTGTGTGCATCCACCACCCAGGGGAGAAGATTACGGGGAGAAAGTAGCATCAATCAGACATGTGATATCAAAGCTCTGGATAGCGAGTGGTACAATTTCTCCTCCTTAGCTGAGCCACCTCAAGCAACCTTGACCCGGCATGTGAGAATATGGATCAGGATGGCATTGTCCCAGATGGTAAAAAAAACCTCCTTCCACCACAGAACCGTTTGGTAGGTTTATGGTTAACAGCATCCATAAAAAAACAACAGAAAGTCTCCACATAGTGAAAAACTGTATGGTTACGGCTTTATTTAGAATAAAAACGCTTTACATAGATTCCAAGATGTATTGCATCAAGTAAAAAATCTCCTCTGTGATCACAAAAGCATAAAATTCAAAAAGGCGCAATGGTATGGAAAGGACTCATCAAACCCAATGCATTTAGTCTACAAAGACTTTAACTTCAATAAGCGTATATTGATTGGTTTGCGCAAAAGTTATTGCATCTATTGCATCTACATACTTTGGGATATTTTGATGGCATTTTTATTTATTTATCTTTTTTACTAGTAATGGCGGCGATCAGCAATTTTTAGCAGGAGTGCAGCATTGCGGTGGACAAATTACACTTTTGACACTTTTTTGGGAACCAGTGACATTATTACAGTAATCAGTGCTAGGGAAGGGGTTAACATCAGGGGCAATCAAAGGGTTAAATGTGTCCCTAGGGGGTGCTTGCTAACTGTGTGGGGGTTGCGCTGACTGAGTGAAGACAGAGATCCGTGTTCAGGAACACAAGATCTTTATCTTCCCCCCTGTCAGAACAGCGATCTGCCTTGTTTACATAGCCTGAACCCTGAAATGATCGCAGGTGGCCGGTGGACATCTGGTCCACTGGACCCACTGATTGTCTCTCTCTTTATCCAAGCAGCGCGCGATCGCGCCTCCGGAAGCGTGCACACCACCCAGTGGCTATTGCATGACATGACATACAGGTGTGTGATTTTGCACAATAGAGCCAACCTGCCGCAGTACAAGTACGTTAGGCAGTCGGCAAGTGGCGCTCTGACACGAGGAATTAAAGCTGCTACCAAGATGACCCCCTTCCCATAAAGACCTAGTACAGAACACAACATGGTGAGTCAGTTATAGGGGCAAGGGAAGATCACAGGAAACATTGTACCTGCCTGCCTTTTTTTGAGCACAGCTTTCAGGGTTCAGGTGCTCTCTAACATTATACATTCTAATACAGAAATAACTATGATGTGGTAAACCTCTGCTTTATCTTAAAAGAGAGTCTTTGGAATTCCCTTCTAAGTCTTAATAACTCGTTCCACCACATTACACACTATGTGGAAAGGCTGTGTTTTATATTCATACAGCACTCAGAAACAGATATCAATATGAATGTTAAATCACATATCAAATTAGTCTTGTAGAGAATTGTAATGCGAAGTGCCAGTAAAAAAATGAGAATTTCTGTCACAAAACAGATGGCTATTTGCTACTGCCTTAAAGCTATATGTGAAGTTGCTGTTGATAATGGAAACACTGTGTCATTAAAGATATACAGCTCTAGGTGAAACATCATCATGTTTCCCATCACCGTGAAAGCATTGAGTTTAATAGCGAACATCTCTCGTTTCACCCCTTTGATCAGCAGATTGAATATGATTATATACATAATGTATATGACATAGCACAGTGATGGATGTTATTGGGGCAATTTATATTTAAGTAGATTACTCACCTCTCATTGTAATTCCTGTAAATGTCAAGGGAAACACTAGTTGTCACCTGTTGAGAAAACTATTCATTGCCATGGAACGAAACATGAAATGCGGGCAAGTGATTTTACACAGCACTTGTTTTCTTAACGTCATCTGTGGCTTGAAGAATTGATGGATGACTATAAGAATGTCTGTAGGAAACTTAGCATGCACAAGCAAAATAGCCTCAACCGGAAAACTTTGAGATTAAAATTAGGATAAGTGACTTTTTTACTATCATTACATCTTCCTTTTACTAGTAGGTAAGAGGTTTATATTCTTTTGAGAACCCATGTTTCAGACTATGCAACTTAACTTAGTGGAAGTAACATGTCATTATCAAAAAGTGCTGACAGGCAGGCTTTTTTAATGACAAAAGAGACTATGCAATTATCTTCTGTCTTAAATGCTCCTACTAGACTAGCATGTCTGGCCTTTTTTCTGTTGGTGTACATACATTCAAAACTTGAGACAATTCTCATGCACAAAGCAATTCTCATGCACATGCGCAAGAGTTTCATCATCCAGGCCTACCCAATCAAGAGGTCAAGAAGACTGCAAGCCTGGAAGAAAGACTGAGAAAGGATAGAATCAATGGAGGAATCACTGACAACACAACAATGGAGGAGATCACTTTGGTCAGTAAGTTTGCCATAATCTGCTAATATGCTGTGCAACCCAACATCCAACAATCCATGCTGTGCAATGGCCCTGGGGCCATTTTTTATTTTTGTTGGCAGTTTACTTTCCCTTTACTGTCTCCTAAGATTCAGTTATGCCATCAGTCTTATTTAAATAAACATGTATTCAAAGGATATGGAGATTGTCATTGCTGATTGCTCCTTTCGAGAAAAAAAAATGCTAGTTGTCTGGATGGCATGCTAATGCAATAGATTCAGGAGAGAAGTGCAACACCAATGTTTCAAAGTTTGCATATCTATCTGAATGAAGCAAGTCAATGCTTTTCAGTGGTTCTAAGTGACTCCTTTAAATGGGAATAAATATACTGATAAAAATGGGACTCAACAATTTAAAAGTTTTAGTATTTAGAGAAAGCAGGACTTCCACGGCTGATTTAAGTAACCCTGATGACCTAAAGGCTTCCATATTGTCTGTGATATTCAACCAGAGCACGAATGTAGCATTTTCTAAACAGTTTTCCTTTACTGGGTAGTAAAGAACAAATCGAGCAAAGGTTGGTTCACTGGACGTTCGCAGAACAAACAAAAAATTTGCGCATATTGCCAAACCCTATTGAAGTCTATAAATGCTGAATCTTGCATTTTTTTCTGGCCTTTTCCAAGCTTATTTGCATGCTTTTGTTAAAAAGGGGTATAGAAAACAGAGTTTGGCAAGTGGAGTATACTTAGTGTAGCTGAGCTCAGCTGCAAGGGTTTGGAAGAGTTGAGTTTGTCAAACAAAGTATACCAGGTGTAGCTGTGCTCAGCTGCAAAGGCTCAGAGAAGCAAAGCACAGCAAATGGATTGTACCTAGAATAGCTGTCCCCATCTTCAATGGCTTAGAGAGACAGAGCTTGGCAATCAAAGCATATCAGTAGAAGTGACTGCAGCCAGGAGTGACATGTAGAGTGTACCATGAGGAGTGCCTGCTCCTGGGAGTGACAGATGAGGCATACAAAAACAGTGCCTGCAACTAACAGAGACAGGTAGTGCATACCAGGAGCGATGCCAGAAGCTAAGAGCAACAGATGGAGTGTATCTGTAGGCAGAGGCACAGGGAGGCTCAGGAACAGAAGAGACCTAGGCTTGGGAAACACTTGGAGTTGCACCGACAGATGGACACATTTTGCATGGTTCTCTGTCCGCAGTGTGCATTGGCCCTTTAAAATTGTGGCCAAATGACACAGACACACCCGATTGGCTGCAACCCAGAAGTGAATTTGTTGCTTACCATGGAACATGATGTTTCTGTGACTATGTGGTACCCCTGGCAGTCCTACAACTGTAGCAGCTCTGTGCAAGGTGACAGACAACACAGTCAGAATAAACAGCAGGCAAGTGTAGCATCACCTTTATCAGCTCTCCTTCCCTTTAAAGATAGTAGACCTACTGGTACTAAGTTGCCTCTAAGTCTTAATACACTCAACTATATAATCTGGCAGTAAAGTGATGTTAGCAGACCTAAGGTAGAAAAAAGTAGATGTACTGTATGGAAGAGTCAGGAAGAAAGCTATTCTGTCAGAAGTCAGGACTGGCAGCTGGCAGAGGGCATTATCCATGAACATAGCTAAGGTCAGGAAAGGCAGCAGGCAGTAATGGGATCTGACAGCATAGCAAAGGTGGGTAACAGAAACAAACAGGCAAAGACACAGGTGCATTTGGCTGGTTGCGAAATGTAATCACACTGGTAGGGGTGCTGGCTAACATCATTGAAGAAATATCCTCAAAACTATTTTTGATAAATGACCTCACCTGGGATCCTCTGCCAGTTTGTTGACATCAGCTGTCATTTTATGACAAAGAGCTGACAGAATTGAATCATGGTGACAGCGCTCATCATGTTTATGTTGGGTGGTCAATGTGGCGTCATTCATCGTAAGTGATGATGGATCTACACTGCTGGATGATTTGATTGACTTTGGATTGTTATTATGGGGCATATTTTTATTTCAATACAGGAATTTTCAGAAGATATGTGCGTTGGTTTACTACTTCATATTTTGTGAATGAGTAAGGGATGGTATATATCCTTTACACATTCACGTAGGGAGAAAGACCAGATAGAGAGGCCCCTTATTTGAAAAAGGTCTTCCAGATTCTTGTAAGTCTCCCCCCCCTACAGACCTCCCGTGTCCTTTATGGTGTAGACACAGATGCCTCAGTGGTGGGTCTACACTCCCTGTGCTGCAGGAACATTAGCATCATCTTTACAACTCGGCTTCCTCCTGCAAAAAGACACACCGATCCCTCCTGAATTGAATAGGAAAAGTCCTGTGTCACTCCTCCCCTGTGTGCAGCAATTTGTACTGTAGTTCACAGCCCATTAGCTTCCATTCACTTGTATTGTGCTGTGCCCCTTTAGGGACTACATATCCCACACTTCTTTGAAGTTTACTGAACTCTGCTCAAACCAAACTCAGCACAGTTCAGCTCATCCCTACTCATTATGAAGTAAGCCAACCAACAGTTGTAGCAGAGCAGCCTGCTTAAAGGATAGGGTCAGGAGGGTAAATTATGCCATCAATTATCAAGATCTTAAAGTTTCTTTGTGAATGCTTCTGGCATGAGGCAGTTTATGCCCAGCTGCATAAGTTCCTCTTGACTGGTAGAGGAACCTAGATTATTATGACCTAATAGGATTCCAAGCAGCGATGAGAAGGAATCAGTCTCTATTGCTGAGAACACTAAAAGGGCCTCTCCCAGAGGCAGATATTGAACTGTGTACTGAGAGATCAACAAGGTTGGAAGGCAAAGACCTTCTGGACAGTTTTTTTCCTGGCCAGCACTGAGGAAAGGGTGCAGAATTATGTTGTGCACTGATTGATGGTAGAGGTGCCCTGACATGAACAGAAAAGAGAACTGGCCAGGTGACTAATGAGGAAACAGAGGAAGCTGGCGGGAGTACCAAAAAGAGATACTTGGATATGCCCAGCTGCAAAGGCTTAGAAAGCAGAGTATGGCAAATGAGACATACTTAGCATACCTAAGGAAATAGGTTGTATTTTGTAAGGCACAGTCCTAAAAGAGTTAAAAGGTTAAGGGTATAATTCACATTTGGGTGGCATGTATGATTAGTTCTATAATGAGCAAACTGCACACATGGGTACCACTAGGTTTCGTCTTTCAAATATGAGTTATTTTATTGAACCTATAACACAAGGAAAGCAAGACTGTACGTAGTCTAACATGTCAAGTACACAATTCAACAATGATAGAAATAGTGTTAAAAACCACTTGGTGTGGCCCACTTAACTTAACTAATGTAGTTTGCTTGCTTAAATGATTTGCTGTTACTAACTAATATTTCAGAGTGATATTTATATTTTAATATCTTTTGTATTACATAGAAGCTATATGTCCACTGTACTGTATATATGAATAATTTCTACTTGACAATTATGTTCATTTTTGTTTTATGTTTTATCATATGCTTGTGAAAGAATGGTGTTCCTGGTGGTGTTCCCATTATCCGGTGTTACCCAGCATCCACCGTATTGTTCCCTGTTTCTCAGTCACAGATAGTAATATTCCATCTGCAGATGGTGTGTCTACCTTCAATTCAGTATCTGTGGAGACTTTTCATGAGGGGTGGGCTATTGGTCTGCTTCTCTGTCCCTAATGCTCTGGAGCTTTCTGAATCTATGGTGGACAGCTTCCAAACTGGAATATGATGTTGCAACCTTTTACGTCAGTATGTCATGACATCATGACATATATGTACGTCTTGGCACCATTCTGTTGAGTTTTATTGCTGAGACCAGTCCCAGAAGTAGGAGAGGCCCAGGCCCTATAATAGAGCTATAAATGGTGCACTAATTGTCACTTGTATTGAATATCATCAATGCACAGTAACACAGTAACTAAATTGATGCCTCATTTCTAGACGGAATTTTTTTTGAAACACTGTCATTGTTATCTTTAAATTATGTCACATCTAATGTTAATAATATTGATAATTGTGAGGTAGTATATAGCTTTTCTTTTTAAAGATATTAGCATTGTCCAGTGGATTGTTTGGATGGCTTTAAATGTTTGCTTTACAGGTTAGCAATGTATATGAGTTTTTATGTTATCATAAGTTTAGACTACATGGGAGACTTGAGTATTTTACAACCAAGCCTTAAATACATACTTATATGTTTATAGTGCTATATGAGGCTTCTTCTTATTTATTGATCCAGGATTGGCTGGTTCCTGAGGTCCCTCCTCTGTCTTTGGTCCCCTGTACAATACTGTATGCTCCTTTAACATCACTATAAAGAACAGACACCCTCTCCCACTCAACAGCTAACATTTAGACCGATAGGGTCAACGTTTTTTTCAAACCCTACCTTAGAGGGGCACACATTTTTATAAGAATTCAAAATGAAAGACTGCTTTTAGTTAGTCACAGAGATAAAGGAATTTTAAACCTGGTCTGCCTGTATTTCTCTCAGTATAAGTTTCATTTGATTTAAAATAACGTTGAAAAATTTAGATGTTTCCCTTCATTTGCAAGCATGCAAACTCTATACATGTAGAAGAGACAAGCTTGGTGTAAATTAATGTGTATTCATATTTTAGAAAGCTAGTGTCTGTGTAAAAGCACTCCAAAAATAAGTGTCCTGAGAAGTTTTAATGATTACTTGACCATCAATCAAATGTGCTCCAGCACACCCCAGCTAACTCAGTAAAGTACAATCTGAAAGAATAAAACCATTGCTAAAGGTTCTTTTGGGGGGCACCAAAGCTAAAGCTAAGCAGAGTAAGTAGAGTAAACAGTAAATTCCACAACTGTTAAATAGTGGATAAGCTGTCAAATAGGTGTGGCTAAGTCAGTAGGGACCTGCAAAAATCTGTGGTACAGTGATACAGATATGTGGGTTAGTTGGATACATTTCAGTCAGACTGTTGAAAATTCTGTTGTAAAGTTATAAAGACTGTTGTATAATCATAGACAAAGGAAACTTATTGTATTTATTCAAAGAAGGATAGCTTGTTTCAGGACTTGGATACAAGCCCGTTTGCTGGAGTTATCTAAATTGCTGCATGGAGCTACTACTAGCTGATAGGACATTACCACTGTTGATCTTGGTAACGGCTGTAGCACTTTGCTTAAGAAAAGTTTAGCCCTGGTGCAATGTGATTGCCTTGCTGTGGAGAAAAGATATGAGAGAAATTGGGAGTTTTCCATTTACAAAATTTCAGAGAAAAAAACATAGGATTTTGTTGAAATGTATTAGAGCCAACAGAGAAAGTGAAATTTAGATGGTATAGTTGTTGTTTAATAGTACAATGGACTATAAAAGGCATGTGAGAATTACCAAATCTGCCTTCATCTATCCTGGACCTGTCAAAAATGGTCCCTCATTATCCTCATTATTTTTTTTTTCTACAGAAAGAAAATGTGGTTTCAGAGGTCAGAGAAAAATGTAGTAAAAGTGACCTTACCGCCAATATAAAAGGGCTCTATGTCTCTTAGTACCTTCCCTGCAGCCTTGGCTGCTGACCACCACTGTACTAAAGAGGAATCACTGGCCAAAGAGTCTTCAGAATCTGATACTTCCAGGAGTGCAGAATTTATTGACTGTCTGCTGTGTGTTGTGGTTTAAACCACGAGCTCATTTGTTACCGGACACAAAGCACTACACATTGAAGTAAAGGTGCTGCCTGACTAACTATAAAAATATGTATATATATATATATATATATATATATATATATATATATATATATATATATATCATAGAAGGTCCACCTGTAGCTTAAGCTACTAAACTCTGGAAACGAGAAGAAAATAGCAGAGAATAAATAAAAATAAATAAAAGGAAACACTTTCAATGGAACAACAATAGCTCCGGGTAAACACAGTTTTTGCCTGTTCCAAATCCTTAAACTATTTTTGTAGAAAACAAATTATTTCAAAATTGCTGTCATGTAGAAGTTTATTTTAAATACTGAAATTAACAAAATGTCCTTGGTTTCTCTTAACATACAATTGCTTGGCAGCTGTCATTTTTTTTGAGGAAATGAAAACAAGAATCAGTTTGCTTTTTACCAGTTTTACAAATATATAGCAAAATATGTGGGTAACCCTCTACACGCAAATGCCTCAATATGTAAAAAGGAAGGTCAACTCTGGGTGCACAATGCTCAGGCATAGCTTTTTAGTGCATGTCACTCTACTCTGTAACTGTATGCCAGCCAAATCCTTTCTTAAAACTGAAAAATGAGTTGAATGTTGAGCAGAGGACTCAATGCTTGTAGGGAGATACCTCTGTGTTTTGTATGTAATGATGTCATGCATCATGACAATGGCGCACAAGCATGAGAGGATCCAGTGTTGGTGAAGGTCCCATGCTCAGCCCCAGTATTTCTATACCAGGGGGACATTACCTGCATAGAGTTCATATGTTTTACCTTTGTCTATATGCTGTACTTCCATGATCCAAAACGATTGTGGCATAGTATTTGCCTTTTACTTATAGAACCTACAAATCATGTGATTGTGGAACTGTTGCAGGGAGAATAGACAGAAAGCTCCATGTGGGCTATATAAATAGAGGCAATAAATATATATATATTACTGTGTATGCATCTGCCAAGCAAAGGCTCTGCTATCTTACAGCAAACACACAATACTGTTTTGTTTATTCCACAGTTTACCAAAGATGACATTTTGCCTTAAGAGCTTTCCCAGCTTTTTCTTTAAACTGCCTATCACAGTGAAACAACTATAGCCATCATCTGTCATGTCTGACTGTTTGATGACATCTAAGTGCCCAACAACAAGATCAGTGTTTCTGAGTATGCCGGTGGCTGAACAGGGAAGCATTGTATGAATAAATATGCACTGCAAACCATTTAAAGATGAAAGCAGATATTTCCGCTCAATGAGAACATCTTGGTAGGGGAGATTGTGTAAAATATGGTTTCTTACATTAACACTTGAAAAAACTATCAATGTGACAGATGTGTGAATTGCAGCATAAAAGAAAAGTCGTTAGTATTGGATATCAAGGTTATATTAATATGAACCTGGTTACACATGTGATTAGGAAATAGTCTTGTCCAATCTCTGTTTGTGACTAGCACATTAGTGGATATGGAGTTATTTACCCTTTAAAATCTGATTGGTTTAGGACTATTAAGTAACGCTATCATATTTCAGTAAATCAACATTTGAGGAGAATTGACAGTATTGAACTACCAGTATGTTTTTTAGATACGCGTATGAATGTTGTCAGCTTAAAGTGAGCTTATCAGTGAACCTGTCAAATATAGCAGTTGCATTCTCATGTTCCAAAAATGCAAAGCTTCCAAAATGGTGTTCAGAGGTTCCTTGCGCCAAACTTTGATTTGTTTCTACGTACTGATATTGGGGGTGGGGGTGTCCTTTTGTACAGAGGGCCTAATATTCTTCACTTGGAGGGCACAATCCAATGTGGGCATCCCAAATGGCTACTAAGGTTCTGGAATTGAACTGTTAAAATGATGAAAGTGGGGCTTAGCTCAGAAAGAAACAGGTTTAGCTATAGTCCTAGCTAAAAGGAAAGAAAAGTTTGAATTAAAAATTAAAATTAAAATTAAAATTGAACTTCAGGCAGATATAAAAAACCATAAATTAATGTAGCGTTGTATTTATTAATACATCATTTAATATATTTTTTAAATAAAAGCATGTATGCATGTGAATTATCAGCATCTAATCTACTGTTGCAAATGATAAAGTGCAGCGCTAGGTATAAGCACAAAATGACCCTATGCATGAAAACATATATGAAGTAGATATATCACAGTATTATAAATGTGCAATATGACCATAAACATAAATAGCATAAATTCAAATAAAGTGCAACCATACAGTGCAAATGTGATAAATTGTGCTATATGCAACCAAAACATTTATTTTTAGAGCAGTCCTTTGCGACAATGTAGAATGAAACCAAAGTCGCATAAATAACGCACAAAAGTGCAAAGCAACATCAATGAAAAAAATTGATCATATGTTGCTGGAATCCAATATAGTGACTGACTTCACAGTGCAGAATATAACGTAGATTGAGTGCTCATCACTGTGTTTCCCATCACCTTATTAAGATAAAAGGCTTACCAGAAAGCCTGGGACCTCCCTTATTCAGGGAGTTCAAACAGCGCTTTTAGTGGAATCAAAGATTCACCAATGGCGTTCCTCTCCAGAAGGATCCATAGACATCCAGTTGAGTCCCAATGATGTGAACAGCAGGATAATGTAAAAAAGAAGAACGGCTCCAATAGTGTAGAATGTCTTCCAAAGATGTTTTATTAACCAGTTACCAACCGGCCCATAGCCAAATGACGACTGCAGGGCGGTTGGATAACTCTGGGATGGCGTACTATGACGTCCTCCCAGAATCCTGCTCTCGCGCGCCCCCTGGGGCGCGCACCCGAGAACATCTGTGACCGCTGATGGCGGCTGTTTACCACGTGATCGCTCCGTCAGTTGACGCCGGTACCTCCCTCCCCTCTGTGTACTGATCGGTACAGTGTGAGAGGAGAGGGGGAGGGATCGGATGGCAGCAGCGCTGTGGGCTGGATGTGTAGTGCCCACAGCTCTGCTCTGTGACAATTGCAGTCACATCCAGCCATCCATCCATCCATGCTCAGCCATCCCTCCATGCTCAGCAATACCCTACACTACTCTGCAATACCCTGCAATACTCTGCAATACTCTGCAATACCCTGTAATACTCTGCAATGCTCTGCAATGCTCTGCAATACTTTGCAATACTTTGCAATACCCTGCAATACTCTGCAATTCTCTGCAATACTCTGAAATACCCTGCAATACTCTGCAATACGCTGCAATACGCTGCAATACTCTGCAATACTCTGCAATACCCTGCAATACTCTGCAATACTCTGCAATACCCCTCCATACCCTGCAATACTCTGCAATACCCCTCAATACTCTGCAATCTCCGCAATACCCTGCAATACTCTGCAATACCCCGCAATACTCTGCAATACCCTGCAATACTCTGCAATACTCTGCAATACCCTGCAATATTCTGCAATACCCCGCAATACTCTGCAATACCCTGCAATACCCCACAATGCTCTGCAATACCCCGCAATACCCCGCAATACTCTGCAATACCCTGCAATACCCTACAATACTCTTCAATACCCTGCAATACCCTACAATACCCTGCAATACCCCGCAAAACCCTGCAATACCCTGCAATACTCTGCAATATTCGGTGATACCCAGCCATACTCTGCCATACCCAGCCATACTGTGCACACTGAAATATTTCGTTTTGGAATTTCGTTTTCGTCTGAAAAATAAATGTATTTAGTTACTCCTGAAATTCGTTTTTATTTATTTCGTTTTTCGTTAAAAATTGCATTCGTCCGAAAATCCAAATTAAGGTCGAATCTGTCATTGAAGGCTTATGGTGTCTGTCGAATGTTCAAAAAAGAGTTTTTGAAGTAATTATTACACTGTAGCAGTCTCATATAGTATGCTGCTATTTCATCATGCTTAAATCTATATTGCAGATAAAGATTGATCACCCAACTATAAATCCCTTGATGAAGGAATAATACATACCAATTTCCGAAACATGTCGGGATACGTGCTGTAAAATCATCTGTTTGAACTTTACAATATAGGCTATAGGGTGTAAGCACTGGGTTGATATATCTACTTTGTATGTGTATGTTGTATGTTTGTATTGTAAACGCACATGTACATTGTCAACTGCATTTATTTGTATTTTATGTAATTTTTATACCTTTTCTATGAATTCAATAAAAGTAGCACTTTTGTGCATTTTATACATAATTACTCTCTAGTACTCCCTTGTTGCCCTAAAGTCCTAAGGGGCGACCTGCATGTGCATTTCATGCACATTTTGTTCTTTGAATGTTCAAAGAAGATTCGATGGAGCAGCTAAACTGTACGACGCCGTAAAGTTTACCTGCTCCGTCGAATCTTCTTAGAACTTTCAACAGACACCATAAGCCAAAGTGCGTGTGTACTCAGTTCTAGCTATTTTACTGCTCCTCCTCTTTGGTTACAATCAGCCAATAACATTCATCATCATCATTATTTTTATTTATCTTTTCTCCCCTACGTCGAATCTTTTCTCCCCTACGTCAAATCTTTTTTCTCTATGTAGAATAATCTTGGACTAATAGAGTTAAGGTTAGGCTTATTCGACCACAGGTTCGATGGACACATATTGTTATGGTCATCATGTCGAATCTCCTATCTATATCGAACTGTTGTAGCAATGAAAATAAAGTATTTGTTTATGTTGGATCTTTCGTTTTTCGGATTCTGCACTTTCGTTATTGTTTGTTAAAATGATAACAAAAATACCTGAAATTCGGACGAAAATGCATTTGGACGAAAACGAATGCACATGTCTAATACCCGGCCATGCTCAGCCATACTCGGCCATGCTCAGCCATACCCGGCCATGCTCAGCCATACTCGGCCATGCTCAGCCATACTGGGCCATGCTCAGCCATACTCGGCTGTACTCGGCTTCTGTATGTGGCCAGGCTGTGGAAGTCTCACACATGTGGTATCGCCGTACTCAGGAGGAGTAGGAGAATCTATTTTGGGGTGTCATTTTTGGTATGTACATGTGTGTGTTAGAAATATTGTATAATTGGACAACTTTGTGTTAAAAAAAAAAGCGTTTTAACCACTTCCTGCCCGCCGGCCGTCATATGACATCCTTGACTTTGTGCGGGGATATCTGAATAATGCCTGCAGCTACAGGCATCATTCAGATATCAGCTTTTTCAGACAGTAATTCCCTACACCATAAGAATGATCATAGCCGCTGTTCCACTGCTTGATCGTTCTTATGGGAGGCGAGAGGGGACGTCCCCCCTCCCACCGCCCTCAGGTGCTTCTACCGACTCACCGCTACGATCGAAGCCAGGATGTTTTTTTTTTTTCTTGATTTCAGGCTTCCCATCCTAGAGGTGAGATGTGGGGTCTTATTGACCCCATATCTCACTGTAAAGAGGACCTGTCATGCCATATTCCTATTACAAGGGATGTTTACATTCCTTGTAATAGGAATAAAAGTGATCAAAAAATTAATTTTTTGGAAATAAGCATTAAAATAAATAAAGTAAAATGAACAATAAAAAAAACATTTTTTTTCCCCATGTCCCTATGTGCTCGCATGCAGAAGTGAACGCATACGTATGTCCCGCCCACATATGCAAATGGTGTTCAAACCACACATGTGAGGTATCGCTGCGATCAGTAGAGCGAGAGGAATAATTTTGGCCCTAGACCTCCTCTGTTACTCAAAACATGTAACCAGTAAAAAATTTCAAAGTGTCGCTTATAGGGATTTTTAAGTAGCGAAGTTTGGCGCCATTCCACGAGCGTGTGCAATTTTGAAGGGTGACATGTTAGGTATCTAATTACTCGGCGTAACTTCATCTTTCACATTATGCAAAAACATTGGGCTAACTTTAAAGCACAAAACTGTTTTTTTTCCAAAAAAAGCGTTAAAAAAATTGCTGCACAAATACATTGCGAGATAAAAAGTTGCAACGACTGCCATTGTATTCTCTAGGGCAGTGGTCATCAACCCTGTCCTCAGGGCCCACTAACAGGCCACGTTTTATGTATTACCTTGGGGAGATGCAGACTAGAATACTGCAATCACTGAGCAGCAAATGATATCATCTGTAATGTATTTCAGTTATCTTGCAAACCTGGCCTGTTAGTGGACCCTGAGGACAGGGTTGATGATCACTCCTCTAGGGTCTTTGCTAAAAAAAATATAACGTTTTGGGGTTCTATGTAATTTTCTAGCAAATAAATGATGATTTTTGTAGGAGAGAAATGTCAGAATTGGCTTGGGTGCTCCAGAACGCCTGAAGGTGCTCCGTGCATGTTGGGCCTCTGTATGTAGCCACGCTGTGTAAAGGTCTCACACATGTGGTATCACCATACTCGGGAGCAATAGCAGAATGTGTTTTGGGGTGTAATTTGTGGTATGCATATGCTATGTGTGAGAAATAACTTGCTAATATGACAATTTTGTGAAAAAAAAAAAAAAATTGTATTTGCAAAGAATTGTGGGAAAAAATGACAACTTCGAAAAACTCACCATGCATCTTTTTAAATAACTTGGAATGTCCTCTTTCCAAAAAGGGGTCATTTGGGGGTATTTATACTTTTCTGGCATGTTAGGGTCTTAAGAATTTAGATAGGCCGTCAGTACTTCAATTTTCAGATATTGGCACCATAGTTTTTGGACCAAATAATATACACCGATTTGGGTTATTTTTTACCAAAGATATGTAGCGGTATAAATTTTGGCCAAAATATATGAAGAAAAATTACTAATTTGCAAAATTTTATAACAGAAACTAAGAAAAATTAATTTTTTTAACAGAATTTTCAGTCTTTTTTCTTTTATAACGCAAACAATAAAGAACCCAGCGGTGATTAAATACCACCAAAAGAAAGCTCTATTTGTGTGAAAAAAGGACAAAAATTTCATATAGGTACAGTGTTGCATGACTGATTGTCATTCAAAATGTGAGAGCACTGAAAGCTGAAAATTGGTCTGGTTATTAAGGGGGTTTAAGTGCCCAGTGGTCAAGTGCTTAAAAGAAAGGAGTTGCAATACAAAACTCCAAGGCAAATATATAAAAATTGCAGTAATAGTCCTTGCAAGGAAAAATGGACATGCAGGTCCGTTTAAAATCCAATTGCCCATGCGCAGAACGTGTGTGCGTAGGGACGCTACGCACACACGTTCTATGCATGCCTATGTACCTGTCAATATTTTGTGTGGCCACCGTTATTTTCCAGCACTGCCTTAACCCTCTTGGGCATGGAGTTCACCAGAGCTTCACAGTTTGCCACCGGAGTCCTCTTCCACTCTTCCATGAGGACTTCACAGAGCTGGTGGATGTTAGAGACCTTACACTCCTCCACCTTCCATTTGAGGATGCCCCACAGATGCTCAATAGGGTTTAGGTCTGGAGACATGCTTTGCCAGTCCATCACCTTTACCCTCAGTTTCTTTAGCAAGGCGATGGTTGTCTTGGAGGTGTGTTTGGGGTCATTATCATGTTGGAATGTCCGAAAGGAGGGGATCATGCTCTGCTTCAGTATGTCACAGTACATGTTGGCATTCATGGTTCCCTCAATGAACTGTAGCTCCCCAGTGGCTGCAGCACTCATGCAGCCCCAGACCATGATACTCTCACCACCATTGCGTGCAATTTCTTCAGTGTTGTCACATAAAAAGATATAATAAAATATTTACAAAAATGTGAGGGGGGTGTACTCACTTTTGCGAGATACTGTATATATATTACTATATTACCAAAAGTATTGGGATGCCTGCCTTTACACACACATGAACTTTAATTCTTTAAAATGTCTTAGTCCATAGGGATATCATTTAGGGATTTAATATTGAGTTGGCTCACCCTTTGCAGCTATAACAGCTTCAACTCTTCTGGGAAGGCTGTCTACAAGGTTTAGGAGTGTGTCTATGGGAATGCTTGACCATTCTTCCAGAAGCACATTTGTGAGGTCAGACATTGATGTGGACATGAAGGCCTGGCTTGCAGTCTCCACTCTAATTCCTCCCAAAGGTATTCTATCGAGTTGAGGTCAGGACTCTGTGCAGGCCAGCCAAGTTCCTCCACCCCAAACACTCTGATCCATGTCTTCATGGACCTTATTTGTACACCGGTGCGCAGTCATGTTGGAACATGAAGGGCCATCCCCAAACTGTTCCCACAGGGGGCATGAAATTGTCCAAAAGGTCTTGGTATGCTGAGTCCTTAAGAGTTCCCTTAACTGGAACTAAAGGGCCAAGCCCAACCCCTGAAAGACAACCCCACACCATAATTCCCTCTCCACCAAATGATTTGGACCAGTGCACCAAGCAAGGTCCATAAAGACATAGATGAGTGAGTTTGGGGTAGAGGAACTTGACTGGACTGCACAGAGTCCTGACCTCAACCCGATAGAATACAGTTGGGATGAATTAGAGAGGAGACTGCGAGCCAGGCCTTCTTGTCCACATCAGTGCCTGACCTCACAGATGCGCTTCTTGGAGAATGGTCAAACATTCCCATAGACACACTCCTGAAACCTTGTGGACAGCTCTTCCAGGAGAGTTGAGGCTGTCATAGCTGCAAAGGGTGAGCCAACTCAATACTGACCCCTATAGACTAAGACTAGGATGTCATTAAAGTTCATGTGTGTATAAAGGCAGGCATCCCAATAGTTTTGGTAATATAGTGCATATATATACCTCCCCTTAGATCTAGAAGTTTGGAGAAGCTTCTAGAAGTTAGTTGGCAGAGGCCAGGAGGACTGATCTGCATACTTGAGGGAACTTGGCCAATCCCCAGGCAGGATGTCTTGGCAGGGTGGCTGAGTCAGCCCCTTAATATGGAGAAGCCTGACCAGCAGGGAATTCGGGTGGAAGATGGAGTGTTGAGGAGTCTGTCGGTGGCCTAGGAGGGATCTCCGGGTCTGGGGAGCTCTGCCTTCAGGCTGGGCTCAGGCTGGCTTGGGAAGATACTTAGAGCATCACGGTTTGTAAAGGAATCATGCCTAAGGAGCAGCAGAGAGCAAAGAGGACAGAGTGAGTACATCAGCACACCCAGGGATTCACAAGGAGAGACTGCCACATGTAGCAAGCATTCAGGAGGACAGAGATGTGTTTAACCCTTCCTATCCCTTGCCCTGGGAGATCCTCAGAGAAGTCAGGTGGGCTGGTGGACAAGCAGCCAGGAGGGCTGGTAGTTCCTGCAGGCAGTGGAGCTGGGAGCAGTTCTACAGAGAACAGAGAGGAGACACTCCTGTATGCAGCTCACAACATTTTGTGCTATTTTCTAAGGAGGTAAGAGCTTCTGTCCTCACAGGACTTTTGCTTTTTGATTCTTAAAGACTGTTGAGGGCCAGGAGGTAGAACAGTCTAAGATTTTTGTACATAGGGAGAAATTGTCCCCAGTCATATATACACTGCTCAAAAAAATTAAAGGAATTCTTCAGATCTCAATGGGGAAATATATCATGCTGGATATCTATACTGATATGGACTGGGTAATGTGAAAGGCTGCCACATTGTTTGATGGAAATGGAAATTATCAACCTACAGAGGGCTGAATTCAAAGACACCCCAAAAATCAAAGTCAAAAAAGGATGCAGCAGTCTAGTCCATTTTGCTGAAATTTCATTGCAGGAACTCAAAATGGTACTCAGTAGTTTGTATGGCTCCCACGTGCTTGTATGCATGCCTTACAACATCTGGGCATGCTCCTAATGAGACGATGGATGGTATCCTGGGATGTTTCCTCCTAGACCTGGACCAGGGCATCACTGAGCTCCTGAACAGACAGAGGTGCAACCTGGCGGCGTCAGATGGACCAAAACATAATGCCCCTTAGGTGTTCTATTGGATTTAGGTCAGGCGAGCGAGGGGGCCATTCAATGGTATCAATTCCTTTATCCTCCAGAAACTGTCTGCATACTCTCGCCACATGAGGCCTGGCATTGTCTTGCACCAGGAGAAACCCAGGACCCACTGCACCAGCGTAGGGTCTGACAATGGGTTCAAGGATTTCATCCCAATACCTAATGGCAGTCAGGGTGCCATTGTCTAGACCAGTGTTTCTCAACTCCAGTCCTCAAGGCGCCCCAACAGGTCATGTTTTCAGGATTTCCACTATTTTGCACAGGTGATTTGATCAGTTTCACTGCCTTAGTAATTACCACAGCTGTTTCATCTGAGGGAAATCCTGAAAACATGACCTGTTGGTGCGCCTTGAGGACTGGAGTTGAGAAACACTGGTCTAGACCAGGGTTTCTCAACTCCAGTCCTCAAGGCGCCCCAACAGGTCATGTTTTCAGGATTTTCCTCAGATGAAACGGGTGTGGTAATTACTAAGGCAGTGAAAATGATCAAATCACCTGTGCAGAATAGTGGAAAGCCTGAAAACATGACCTGTTGGGGTGCCTTGAGGACTGGAGTTGAGAAACACTGGTCTAGACTGTAGAGGTCTGTGCATCCCTCCATGGATACGCCTCCCCAGATCATCACTGACCCACCACCAAAACGGTCATGCTGAACGATGTTACAGGCAGCATAACGTTCTCCGTGGCTTCTCCAGACCCTTTCACATCTGTCACGTGTGCTCAGGGTGAACCTGCTCTCATCTGTGAAAAGCACAGGGAGCTAGTGGCGGATCTGCCAATACTGTTGTTCAATGGCAAATGCCCATCAAGCTTCACGGTGCCAGGCAGTGAGCACAGGGCCTACTAGAGGATGTTAGGCCCTCAGACCACCCTTATAAATTCTGTTTCTGATTGTTTGGTCAGAGACATTCACACCAGTGTCCTGCTGGAGGTCATTTTGTAGGGCTCTGGAAGTGCTCATCCTGTCTGTCCTTGCACAAAAGAGCAGATACCAGTCCTGCTGATGGGTTAAGGACCTTCTACGGCCCTGTCCAGCTTTCCTAAAGTAACTGCTTGTCTCCTGGAATCTCCTCCATACTCTTGAGACTGTGCTGGGAGAAACAGCAAACCTTCTGGCAATGGCATGTATTGATGTGCCATCCTGGAGGAGTTGGACTGCTTGTGCAACCTCTATAGGGTCCAGCTATCGCCTCATGCTACCAGTAGTGACACTGACCCTAGCCAAATGCAAAACTAGTAAATAACTGTCAGAAAAGATAAGTAGGGGAAAAAAATGTCAGTCGCCACCACCTGTAAAACCATTCCTGTTTTGGAGGTCGTCTCATTCTTGCCCATCTAGTGCACCTGTTGTTAATTTCATTAACACCGAAGCAGCAGAAACTAATTAACAACCCCCTCTGCTTCTTAACTGACCGGATCAATATCCCAGGAGTTTAACCATTTCAGCCCTGGAAGGATTTGCCCCCTTAATGACCAGGATATTTTTTGCGATATGAAACTGTGTCGCTTTAACTGACAATTGCACGGTTGTGCGACGTTGTACCCAAACAAAATTGATGTCCTTTTTTTCCGACAAACAGAGCTTTATTTTGGTGGTAGTTGATCACCTCTGCGGTTTTTATTTTTTGCGCTATAAACAAACAAATAGTGACAATTCTGAAAAAAAAAACTAAATTCTTTAAACTTTTTGCTATAATACATATCCCAAAAAAATTTTTAAAAAAACAAATGTATTCATCAGTTTAGGCTGATATATGTTCTTCTACATATTTTTGGTAAAAAAAATCACAATAGGCATATATTGATTGGTTTGCGCAAAAGTTATCTCGTCTACAAACTACGGGATAGATTTAGGGATTTTTTTTTTAATTGTTTCTACTAGTAATGGTGGCGATCTGCTATTTTTAGTGGGATTGCGGCGGACAAATCTGACCCCAAATTACACTTTTTGGGCACCAGTGACATTATTATATTAATCAGTGCTAGAATACACTGATCAATGTAAAAATGACACTGGCAGGGAAGGGGTTAACACTAGGGACGATCAAGGGGTTAACTGTGTTCCCTAGGTGTGTTCTAACTGTAGGGGGATGGGCTACCAGGGACATGACAGAGATCACTGTTACCGATCACTGGGAACAGTAGATCTCTGTCATGTCATCTGTCAGAGCGGGGAAATGCCTTGTTTCCCCGTTCTGCCTGTGTAGAAGGCGAATGCGGGCCGCCGGCAAACATTGAGTCTGTCCGACCCGCGGGCATGCTCCCGTGGCATGCAACTGGCGCAAGCACTGGCCACCAGAGGCGCACGGCCACCCGCAACTGTGCCTGAGCGAGCCGCCGCACAGGTATGGCGATTCGCACAGGAGAGTTGACCTGCCGCAGTATATCTCTGCATGAGCAGTGCGGCTAGTGGTTAACCCGTTGCCAACCGGGCCATAGCCAAAAAATGGCTGCAGCATGGTCGGATAACTCTGAGAGGGCGTACTATGATGTGTGAAAAAAAGGACAACAATTTCATATAGGTACAGTACTGCATTACTGAGTAATTGTCATTCAAAATGTGAGGGCAATAAAATATGAAAATTGGTCTGGATAGGAAGGGGGTTTAAGTGCCCAGTGGGTAAGTGGTTAATTGACTTGATGCTATACTCTGATTAAAAAGTGTTCCTTTCATTTTTTTTGAGCAGTGTATATATAATTATAAAAAGGTGGACAGCACCAGCAGTTAAGAAAAGTTATCTATGCAAGTAACCAGACGGATCCCAAAATAACCAATAAGCTAATCAATATATAATGCAAAGGGGTTACATCACAGTAATGCCGTGTACACACGATCGGAATTTTGGTAGGAAAAAGGTATGATGGCTTTTCCAACGGGATTCCGCTCAAGCTTGTCTTGCATACACATGGTCACACCAAATTCTGACCGTCAAGAACACGATGACATACAACACGTATGACGGGACTAGAAAAAGGAAGTTCAATAGCCAGTGCAGCACCCTTTGGGCCCCTTCTGCTAATCTCGTGTTAGCAGAAGTTTGGTGAGAGACGATTTGTGCTTTTCAGCTTCCATGCTTTTCAGTCCGTTACTGCTGTTCAGTTTGTGCTTGTGTATTTGTAGCTGGTTTTTAGTGCGTGTAGTCAGTTCGTATCTGTTTTTCAGTGCGTTCTTGCCTGCTCGTTTCTGATTTTCAGCTCGCTCTTCACAGGCCTTGCTGTTCTTCAGTGCGTTCTGTTAGTTTGTTCTGACCAGCCGACCGTTTTGAAGCCATGTTGCGGGTACGTGCTCGTCGTAGAGTTCGTGCTATGCGGGGGCTTGGTGTTGGGGTTCTTTCTTTGACCCAAGTCTAGTCCATGAACAGGGTGGGAAGGAGTTCATGGACCAAGAATTGGTTACTCCAGCGTGACCAATTCTCTCATATGCCTTTGCTGCATGAGATCCAGGAGAATAATCCTGATGATTTTAGGAATTTTCTCAGGATAACGGACCCCCAATGTGCAAGTAGTGACATAAGGTGCTGGGAAAGAATGGATATCTCCTCTTCGTAAGGGAGGGACAGCTATTACCAGTGTTTATATGCGGTTACCTCATTGCCACAAGGTAAGAGGCCACTTCTCACAATTGTGTGTTTTGTGCACGAAGAGGAGATATCCATTCTTTTCCAGCACATTATGTCACTACTTGCACTTTGGAATATTCTTTCACAGAAAGAAGATATATTGCCCACTGAACTTTATTCAGAGCTCTTTTGCATTTTATTTATTATTACAGTAGTCCTTTATAGCAGCACATTTTTTCTACTCTTTTTGGAACAGCACAGCACCAACCCCTATTCTTAAAGTGGTGTTCCGGAGGAAAATATACTTTTAAAATAAAAGTACTCCTATAATACACAAGCTTAATGTATTCTAGTAAAGTTAGTCTGTAAATTAAGGTCTGTTTTGTTTGTTTATAGCAGTAGTTTGTTATTTTATAAACTTACAGCAGGCCATGGCCATCTTAAGTGTGGGCATCTGAAGCCAGACTGTATTTCTTCCTGGATTTCATCCTTGCAGATCTCGCATAATGCTCTGCGCAGCACAAGCAGTGTAATAGGTTTCAGGTCAGGTTTCCATAGCAACAGCAGTGTCAGAGGAAGTTACCGCCCCTTCCCAGAAGGCATTGAAAACAGGAAATGATGCAATGGGCCACGGCCAGGGAGCAGGAAGTGAAAAATGAATACAGCAGATATACAGTAGGTGCTGAGAAAAAAAATAAAAAATATCCAATTTGTTTACAGTGCACAGTTTAGTGAGGGATGCTGAAGAGTTGTAAAAGTGGGTGGAACTCCACTTTAAGTCATGGAGAATACCTTTGGGATAATGGCCAGCTGGTTCCGCCTATTTCGGCAATAAATATGGCGGAGTACAAGCTTAACCACATCGTGTTATTATGCTGCATACAGCACAATTTTTTAAAGCAAAATACTCCTAATTATGTTGCTTTAGTTGGGCCTGAGGCTGGACTTCATGAACCAACACTGACAGCCCTGGAAGCTGGCCATCCTGGCTTGCCCCCCCAAAGCGCCCAAGAAGCAAATGCCAGCAAATTTTTAAATATTTTCAAAATAAAAAAAAATTGATATAATAAAATCTGGAATTTGATTTACTACTTGTGTTTCTTTTATCTGTCTCCTAGGTTCTCCTAGTGCACTTGTAGTGCCAAGTGATTTTTCCATTATTTAACTACTTCAGCCCCGGAATAATTTACCCCCTTCCTGACCAGAGCACTTTTTGCAATTCGGCACTGCATCGCTTTAACTGACAATTGCGCGGTCGTGCGATATGGCTCCCAAACAAAATTGTCATCCATTTTTTCCCACAAATAGAGCTTTCTTTTGATGATATTTGATTACCTCTGTGGTTTTTATTTTCTGCGCTATAAACAAAAAAATAGTGACAATTTTGAAAAAAACATATTATTTTTTACTTTTTGTTATAATAAATGTAGCGCCCACCTACTTAGGTGTGTCCTAGAGTAGGTAGTTAGGATTAATGCCAGGTAAAATTGCCAGTGTTTTACCCTGTTGGTGTAAGCTGGTTGGTTAATGTGGTTGGGTGGTGAATTAGAGTAGAGGGAGGTGTGGCCACCTACACTCTATCCTGTAAGATCTCCATCACTTTCCATTACATGTTCTGGAAAGTGGGTGGAGTAAAGGGGTAGAGTGGCAGGTAGTTTTTGGGAGACCCCTCTGAACCAATCATTGTTTTGCTTGGGCAGAGGCGGGACTGCTATAAAAAGCAAAGGTCACATGCTTCCGGGGAGTCTGGAACGGAGGAGAAGAAGACAGCATGTGCCATGTGGAGAGGAGAAATGGAGGCGACATCAGGAGGAAGTTGCTACTACTAACAGAAACAAAGACTGTGAGAGGACCCTCTTTGTCAAGCATGGACAGTTGCTCAGGAGTACAAGTGAGTGGAAACCCAGGAAAACAGTGCTTCTAAGAGACTTAAAGGGATTAAAGTGCGGGTCTTGGAGGAGGAGGTACAGATCTTCGGCCTTAGAGAATCAATACCTTGCAAAGAGCATTGAAGTGCAGGTCAATACAGAAGTAAGTCTGTGTAAAAGGGAGTTGGGCCTTAAAGAATTAATACCCTGGAGAAATCCAATCAGTCAGCCCAAAAAACTTTATTCAGAGTAATGTTTTTTGGGTACACTTGGAAGTACTGTAAGGTCAGGAAGTAGTAACAAACAGGAGGAAGGAAAGCTGCAAAGCGTAATTGGAAGCAAGTGCAGGTTAAGAGTTATTTACAGTGGCTCTACATGATCTGGACTATGTATTCTCAGGATTTGCTTCACTTAATGCCAAACCTGTAAGAGTTATTCAGAGTGACTCTGTAATGCAGTACCGCAATGAGTGCCGGAAAAGAATAAAGTTAAATGTTTAAATGTTCTGGACTGTCTGCTGTGTCAATCTATGAAGGGAAGAGGGTAATGGAACCACACTACAGAAAAGAATTAACTAACTAGCAGCTCCTACGGGGGTAGTGTGCTACATAAATATCCCCAAATAATATTTAAAAAAACATTTTGTTTCCTCTGTTTAGGCCGATATGTATTCTCCTACATATATTTGGTAAAAAAAAATCGCAATAAGCGTTTATTGATTGGTTTGCGAAAAAGTTATAGCTTCTACAAACTAGGGGATAGTTTTATGGCATTTTTATTGATGATTTTTTTTTTACTAGTAATGGTGGCGATCAGCGATTTTTATCATGACTGCGACATTATGGCAGACACATTGGACAATTTTGACACATTTTAGGGATCATTGGCATTAATACAGTGATCGATGCTAAAAAATTGCATTGATTACTGTAAAAATGTCACTGGCAGTGAAGGGGTTAACCACTAGGTGGCGCTATAGGGGTTAAGTGTGTCCTAGGGAGTCTTTCTAACTGTGGGGGGAGGGGCTGTGTGTGACACTACACTGATCTCCGCTCCCGATCACAGGGAGAAGAGATCAATGACAGTGTCACTAAGCAGAATGGGGAGATGCTTGTTAAATTAACATCTCCCCATTCTTCCTCACCGTGAGACAATTGCGAGTATTCCCGCGGACATCGGGTCCACGGGACCCGCGATCACCCGTGGTCATGGAGCTCCCAGCGGGCGTGCCCGCGAGCTGCCTTTTAAAGGGCAGCATACAGGTACATTAATCTGCCTGTATGTGCCCTTCTGCTGCAGTATATCTGCGTGAGGCGATCGGGAAGCGGTTAAATAACACCCATTGTCACTGTAAACATCAACTTAATACGAAAAGTGGTATTGAGCATCGAAAGAAGAAGGCACACATTGTTGAGTATAAAACCTTTTACTCCGTGCACATTCACATGTGCGTTGTAAAACCTTTTTTGGTAAAAAAATAACATCTTGGTTTTATAGAGTTTTACCTTTAAAAAAACAAATTTAGAAGATGCACACAAATTGGGAGTCAAAATGGGGATTTCCCTTCTGATCCCATGCCTAATGTCAACATGTGCTATCTCCCATTATGGCGGATCAATGGACGTGTTTTGGGGGTGCAACCCCTTCCTCTCACCTACTAGAGTTGCGAGGAAGGGGTTGCACCGACAAAACGCTTACATTGATATCCCCTGATGGCAGATAGCACATGTTGACACACTGTGTGCATCTTCCAAATCTGGCTTTTAAACTGTATTAAAACTTTAGTTAAATTTTATTTAAAAAAAAAAAAGGTGTCATTTTTTGAAATTAGATTCTTACTAGTACATCAATCATGTTCTTCATTCTTTGTTCAATCTCCTTGTTTTTTTCCTTTATGAAGTCTAAATCCCGACTACAAAACATTATGTCCTTGATTAAGAATGGGACTTTGGAGGCACAACAGTATTAAACTACGAAAAAGTAGATTTGTTTAGGGTTTTTTATTAGTAAGGTATAAAAAGACAATGAACAAACAAACAAATCAGACTAGACATGAAACCTAGTATTAGTACACCGTAAGGATCCTATCCTGCAAGCTTGTATAGCATTTCAAGGGATTATAAATAATGATTAAATCACATATTCCAAATGAAGGAGAAATACTTCCCCGAACATTGAACAGTAGACAGTAATGTACAAACACGGTGCTGCAGGTCTGGTGATCCAAGGTGAGATGCTCTCTAGTTGCTCTGCATGTTTCACGTTGCACAGAACGCTTCCTCAGGAGCTAGAGATTCAATTAGGTATGATAAAGTTAAAATAAATACTGCCAATGAAAATTTATATGCAAGTAATCGCGGTTCGATCGAAGGTAACACATGTCTTATTTGGATTAAAGACAGCAAATGGCCGAGACCCAGGACCTCTCAGGTGTGTGTACCATCAGGTGTCCATAAGTAGAAAACCAAGGGCTTTGTAATTGTAGCGCCTAAAGTAGTTGAGAGGGCACTCAAGGATACACCGCTCCGTCGAGCGGGGGCCGGTACTGTCGGCGTCCACAGTACCGGTAACATTTTAACTTGGGACATCAGTGGCCTATACTGATTCTAGATTGAGGCCTATATTGGGCTAAGATTAGGAGAGTTTAGCCTGATATTAGTGTTTTTGTCTTGTGTTTTGTCTTGCATCAAATATGAAACAATTCAAAGACCCTGAATTTATGGGTCAGTTCATAGACAAATACGGGGATATGAGAAATTTGTGGGAGGTTAAAAACCCCTTATATCGCAATAAACCAGCTAGGAAGGCATCGCTGGAGAAACTGCTGCAATTTGTGAAGACGCAGGTCCCCGACGCAGACATTGAGTTTGTAGAGAAGAAAATTGGTAGCTTGAGAAGCACATATAGGAAGGAGCTTAATAAGGTCCAGACTTCCATGAGATCAGGAGCAGTAGCAAAGGATGTGTATATACTCAGTCTCAGGATGCGGTTTCTGGAAGACCAGATGGAAGCCACTTTCTACACTTCCATTCAGCCTTCCCTCAACCCTTCCCTCAACCCCAGCTGAGGATTCCGAGGACCAACCTGGGCCTTCCATCCTGGAAGAAATGGAGGAGCCCAGCTAGAGCAAGGTATAGTATTTTTTAACATATTTATTGTCCGAAAATTATTGTTGTTAACCAGATGTTATTATTTATAACAAATGAATGATTTAACAAAAAAGTGTTTTACATATCAATAGACAGTAGGGGTCAAAAATGATTGTGACAAGAATGAAAAATGCTGGTCTCAGAATAATAGTCTTTTCTATTTGTTAACATTCAATTTGCAACAGTCATCAGCTGAAAATTGTGTGTGATTGATGAACCAAAAACTAAAACTATGTCCCTTTTTCATATACAGGAAGACCTCAGCCAGGACCAGGCTCTGGAATGTGGCACACAGGAGGAGGTAAGGGTAAGTGTCAGCCAGGAGGAGGCGGGGCCCTGTAGCCTCACCCAATCCTAGGTGCCTCCCCTCCGCCTTACAACAAAAAGGGCCAGGAAGGGGAGTAACATGGAGAGGGCAGCATTAAGGAGGCTAATGGGGCCCTGAAAACACCCCCCGACGCTGAAGAGGCCTATGGCTGCTATGTAGCTGCCAAATTGTAGCAAATGGAGGAGGGCCAACGCTTCATGTGTGAGAATCTAATTTTTCACGCCCTTCAGAAGGGGCTGAGGGGCCAAACTAGTGAGAACATGCACTTATGTGCGCTCGCCCATCCTCCTCCTCCTCCTGCCACAAGTCCATCTCCAGAGCCACAGCACCAAGGAAGGCTGCATGGAAGAGTGGAGGGAAGTCTGCAGGACAAGAAAGTGATGGCCTGGGTTCAGTCTGGTCTGACAGAAGACGCAGCCTGTTGTAGTACCACAGCCTGGGGACATACATGTCATCTGCTGCTGTTCCTGATCTCTGGGAGTCCTGGACCAGATTGTGCTCCCTTAAATATGGACTTCTCAGGCTACCAATTTTAATTTTACAAAGAGTTGATGTGTGCCCTGGGGGCCAAAGGCTTTGCAAATTCAAGCAGTTTTTATATGAAAATACTTGCCTATGTGTTTTTCTTCAAAACGGACAGTTTGTTTGTGAGTAGGCAGGTACATTTCAAAAATACAATGTCAAATTAACAAGGGACACCAACACAAACCAACCTTCTTGAGCTTTATAAAAATACAAGATAATAATGTTGATGTGGAAACTTGACACACCAAAAAAAAAAAATTATGGAGATCACTAGAATCTAATTTAAAAATAATCCAAAAAACAGGAGATCTTGATTAAAAATTTAAAAAATGACTATAAAAAATAATTCTAAACATTATTATGGGGATCTGGCTTTAAAAACAAAAAAGATTATTCATGAGATCAGGAGAAATAATAAAGAATTCAGTTTGTCATAACTCTGTGTGAATATCAGCAGCAAAACAACTTCATTATTCTAGCATTATATAGAACAAAAGAATGCACTGCATTAAAAGATCCAATAATTTGCAGCGTGACAAATGTGCTATCTCCATTACAAATAGTAGTTTTGCCAGACCGAGTGCTTCCGTCTCGTACGTGATTCTGAGTATGCGTGATTTTTTGCGCATCGGAATTGCATACAGACGATCGCATTTTCAGATAGGAACTTTTTCCGACCGAAAAATAGAGAACCTGCTCTTAATCTTTTGCTGGCTGGAATTCCGCCAGCAAAAATCCGATGGAGCATACACATGGTCGCATTTTCCGACCAAACCCCCTCATCTGAGTTTTGCTGGCGGCATTTCCAATCGTGTGTACGGGGAATAAGTGTAAGCTTCTAGCCAGTAACATAGAAACTCAGATATCCCTGCTCTTTATAGTTTCCAACCTGCACCATGCAGTAGAAATGGAGAAATTAATGTTCAGGTTCAAATAGTTTCATGCATACAGCCCATGAGAAACAAAAGAGTTGCCACTTGTTAACCCTTTCCTATAGCAAACTGTTGCTTTCAAAATGGAGATTCTTAGTTACCATGCAATACATGTTCAAGCTGGCCATCTGAGACAAAGTAATCACTCTCTCATCAGTCTCTACTCTATCCTGCAGATTTGCCAACTCTTATTTGCTAACTTCGCTACTCTTGAGAGTGTGGACATATAGTGCCAATATGGGGCAAACACAGCTATATGGGAGCTGTTTTACAAAGCCCCTTCACACAAACAGCCATTTGATTGACACCTCTTGCAGTTAAGGAATACATTGGTGCCTCCTGCCAACAACCAGTCTGCTGACCGAACAGTAAAAGAGCAGCAACAGACTAATTATAATATGTCATTCCTCTGCTCTCTTTTCTGCCAGCATGGTACTTATCAACACATTTGCATGCTCCAAACCTGATTGATTACTAGTCCTGCCTTCCCTATCCCAGTTTGAGTGCCATTGATTTGGGGATTGCAAGAAGCTGATACCAAGTCATATTCAGGTAATTGAACATTAAAAATACACTTATTTATTTATTAACCACTTGACCGCAGGAAGGTTTTACCCCTACAAAAACAGGGCATTTTTTGTACTCAGCACTGCGCTACTTTAACTGGCAATTGCTCAGTCATGCATATAGTTTTTTTTCACACAAATAGAGCTTTTTTTGGTGGTATTTGATCACTATATAATATATTTGATCACTAGATTGCTTTATAAACAAAAATAGGCCAAAAAAATTGATTTTTTTTTTCTACATTCTGTTATAAAACGTATCCAATAAAATCACATTTCTGCACCCATTTAGGGCAAAATGTATTTTGCTACATGTCTTTGGTAAAACAAAATCACAATAATTGTATATTAATTGGTTTGTGTGAAATGTATAGCATTTATAAACTATGGTATATTGTATAGATTTGAAAATTGATCAGTCCTGATGTACTGACGCCTTTCTTATTTCTTGAGGCCTTTAAAATGCCAGGGCAGTACAAATATCCCCAAAATTACCCCTTTTTGCAAAGTAAACAGTCAGAGGCATTTAATAAGAGGCATGGGGAGTTTTCTGAAGTTGTCATTTTTTGTTACAATTTTTTGGAAAATAAATAAATTAAATACATTTTTTCATATATGTATATTTTTACATACTGTCACCAGTGCATTACAGCATCATAATATGACTGGTTTGGCAGTGATCAGGGATACTGACTGGTGACAGCATATTAAAAAAAATCAATGATATTTATTTTTATCAAGTTTTTTCTTTTTTACTATTTGTTTTACATACTTTAATCAGAGGTGGTAATGATCAGAGATTTTTTTTTAACACTTTCATTGCTCTTACAGCGATGATCATTGTAACAGCAATGTTTTAAACTGTCATGAATGGGTTGCATTCATAACAGCTGTGATTACTATTGTGTGCTGTGATTGACCCACAGCTATCACATGGCACAGGGTGCTGTGATTGGCCTATGTACCATGTGATAGCTCTGGGTTAATCATAGCATCACAATACTAAGCACAGCTGTTATTAATGAAATCCATTCATTACAGTTAAGGGAAGACAGACCACTCATGTGCTACCCAGTATTTGATGTAGGTAATAATATTATAAAGGATATCACTGCCAAAACTTGATGTGTCTCTGCATTCAAAGTAGATTACTGAAATAAGACATACAGTGTGGTGCAAAATACCCAATAAACCACCAATAAGAAAAAGATAATATTTAAATAATGGTCATAAAATGTGTGAAAAATGTATCAAAACGTGTGAATAATTTCAGTCAACTACTAACTAAGGTGACCGTCAAAACAAATATCAGGTTTGACCCACGCTGAAAGAAAGAACCTGGAGACAGAGGCCCTTGTTGCTGGGCTCCTAGGACTACACACACACGCTCTTATCAATATACTCCTCCTGACAAACACTGTACACCGGGACCCACACCCACAGAACACCTCTAGTATAACTTATCCAAAGACAATAGAATCTAGTACAGAGCATCTGTCCAACAACTCCTCCCTCCCCCTCCATTTTTTTTCTTTTTTTTCTCCCTTCCCTCTTCCCCAATACCCCTACCCTCCAATTTGGAGGGAGCTTCACGTGCTTAGACAGACCCAAGAATGTTACCTGATACTCAGGTTTAGGCTCAATCCCTCCCCAAGAGGGACCGGGCGAGGTTATATTATTTGTGACATATTTGAGGTACTTAGGAAACAATGTTATCGGCCTTAACCAAGCTAGCTAATATTTTATGTTAAATTTGATGTATCCTATGTTTTGTAGCCTAACTATTGTTCATATTCTTTTACAAAAAATGTATTTGATTGTATTATCTTAATGCATGTACTTTAAAAAAAACTTTTAATACATTTCTTTGAAACAAAACAAATATCAGTGCTCTAAGTAAACAATTAAACAAGTAATTACATTAGATAATGTGCTAAATGCATCAAAGAACACAAAAATATATATGAAAATATACAAATGCCCTGCTGGGCAGTGATCCCAATCACCAGTTCTATAAATCCAGACAGTACACAAACATAAAACGTCCCATAAAATGTTGTGATGGTGCAATAAACGATTCTTTGATTATGTTACTTCACTTCAAATGATTCCACCAACCAAAGTTCCACCAATGTGAAAGGTAGGAGCTCACCTGAACAGTGGACCTATGTTTGCATACAGGTCACATTGCGTTTTTGTATAGGTATAAAAGTCTTCATCCCCATTTTAGCCATGTAAGGCTCACAGGTTCTCCTCTCAGTTTGCTATCACATGTAATAATAATAGACATCCATATAGTGTAATAATTCTTTAAAATTTTATTTCAACTGCTTGCCGACCTCAGCACAATGGCACAGCTGGGCAAATGGGCGTACCCGTATGTCCCTCCGTTGAAGCCAGCTAGCGCGCGAATGCCGCCCGTGGCACGAGAAAGCTCTCGAAGCGCACTGTGGGAGCATGCCCGAGGGTCCCATGGACTCGATGTTTGCAGGTGTCCCGCAATGGGTACAGTGATCTCTGTCATGTTTTACTAAGCCCATCTCCCTACAGTAAGAACACACTCAGGGAACACACAGTTAACCCCTTGATCGCCCCTAATGTTAACCCCTTCCCTGCCAGTGACATTTATACAGTAATCAGTGGCTATTTTTAGCTCTGATCTCTGTATAAATGTCAATGGTTCCAAAATAGTGTCAAAAGTGTCCGATCTGTTCGCCGCAATGTCAAAGTCCTGATAAAAATCGCAGATCACCGCCATTAGTAGAAAAAAAAATAATAATAAAAATGCCATAAATCTATCCCCTATTTGTAGACACTATAACTTTTGCGCAAACCAATCAATATACGCTTTTTGCAATTTTTTTTACCAAAAATATGTAGAAGAATATATATCGGCCTAAACTTAGGAAGCAATTCTTTTTTTTATATATTTTTTGGGGATATTTATTATAGCAAAAAGTAAAAAATATTGCTTTTTTTCAGAAATTGTTGGTCTTTTTTTTTTATAGCGCAAAAAATAAAAACTGCAGAGGTAATCAAATACCACCAAAAGAAAGCTCTATTTGTAGGAAAAAAAGACGTCAATTTTGTTTGGGTACAAAGTCGCTAGACTGCGCAATTGTAAATTAAATCGACACAGTGCCGTATCGCAAACAATGCTCTGGTCATAAAGGGGGTAAAATTTTCCGGGGCTGAAGTGGTTAAAGAAGCAGGGACAGCTTTGCGTGGCCCAGGGCTCGAGGGAGCGCCGCTATGCACCATCAGCTGTTGGCATACATGTATGTCATCCAACCCGCCAATGTCATTTACGCGGTAAATATACCGTGGGCAGGCTGGAACTGGTTAATGTATCCTGAGCTGCATTAGTGTATGTGTTTTTATCTGCCTGGAGTTTGGCTTTAATCTCCTATTATTATTTTTTTTTGGACAAAGTGACAAAACCCTATAAAATGCATGTAAAGCTTACAATCTCCATGCAGATAGGGCCCTAGCCTCTAAACAGTAAGTCACCCACCAAGTTAGTCATGCTCATGAAAATTTATATTTACATCATATTTAAAAGGTTATTAATCCCTGCATGCAATGTTTGTTGGCAGTCATTTACTTTGAGCCAAAGATAAGTCAGACCATAGAGGTTTGGGAGGAAACTGCAAATAATAATTGCCAAATAATACATATGATAATAATGGAGATACTTCATGTATTGAAACATCTCTAGAGCTAATCAGTATACAAATCTTCAGATTTAGTGCTTGAAACAATAAACCTCCCGCAGCTTTAGTTATTAAAAACGTTCTTGTATGCTTAAAAATATCTGCAATTAAGTCTTCATTATTAAAGATCACACCCTTTTTCCCAGTGAAAAGAAAATTAGCCAGTATATTGGTAAAATGGAAAGAAATATTGAGTGCACTTTGAGATGTGGCAACCCTATTTAGCACTTGTCTTTCTTAAGCTGAATATTTATAAACAAACACACACACAAAAATAAATAAATAAAATGCTAGGAAAAAAGCATGTAAGCAGTAATGGGTAAATCCATATTTTTTTAATTATTATTATATATTCAATCACTTCTACATTTTTAAAGCGATGACCAAATTAAATTAAATAATTGTTCCCTTATAATTATTTCTACAGGTTTGCACTGCAAAACAAAATATTCTTGATGCATATGTGGTTTGCAAAAAAAAAAAAATGTCAAAAAGTGCGTGTTCCAACAATGTTTAATATATCCAGTTAATTTTTATTTGCAAGTGAGAGTCACATAGCCAATGGGGTCGATTTACTAAAATTGGAGAGTGCAAAATTTGGTGCAGCTGTGCATGGTACCCAATTACCTTCTAACTTCAGCTTGTTCAATTAAGCTTTAACCACTTGCCGACCGCCTAACGCAGATATACTGCGGCAGAATGGCACGGGCAGGCAAAATCACGTACCCATACGTGATCTGCCTCCCGCGGGCGGGGGGTCCGATCGGACCCCCCCCCGGTGCCATCGGCGGTCGGCATCTGACTGGGAGCGTCGGGAGGCGAGGGGGAGACCATCCGATCGTGGCCCCCCCCTCGCGATCGCTCCCAGCCAATGGGAATGCTCCTCTGCCTGTGTGTCGTTTCACACAGGCAGAGGATGTGATGTCATCTCTCCTCGGTCTGGCAGTTTCCGTTCCAGCGCCGAGGGGAGATGACATGTAAGTGCACACAACACTCACACACACAGTAGAACATGCCAGGCATACTTTACACCCCCGATCCCCCCCCGATCGCCCCCCGATCCCCCCCCAATCACCCCCCCCCCCTGTCACAAACTGACATTAGCAGTATTTTTTTTTTTTTTTTTTTCTGATTACTGCATAGTGTCAGTTTGTGACAGTTAGTGTTAGGGCAGTGAGTATTACCCCCCTTTAGGTCTAGGATACCCCCCTAACCCCCCCTAATAAAGTTTTAACCCCTTGATCACCCCCCCTCACCAGTGTCGCTAAGCGATCATTTTTCTGATCGCTGTATTAGTGTCGCTGGTGACGCTAGTTAGGAACGTAAATATTTAGGTTCGCCGTCAGTGTTTTATAGCGACAGGGACCCCCATATACTACCTAATAAATGTTTTAACCCCTTGATTGCCCCCTAGTTAACCCTTTCACCACTGATCACCGTATAACTGTTACGGGTGACGCTGGTTAGTTTGTTTATTTTTTATAGTGTCAGGGCACCCGCCGTTTATTACCGAATAAAGGTTTAGCCCCCCGATCGCCCGGCGGTGATATGCGTCGCCCCAGGCAGCGTCAGATTAGCGCCAGTACCGCTAACACCCACGCACGCAGCATACGCCTCCCTTAGTGGTATAGTATCTGAACGGATCAATATCTGATCCGATCAGATCTATACTAGCGTCCCCAGCAGTTTAGGGTTCCCAAAAACGCAGTGTTAGCGGGATCAGCCCAGATACCCGCTAGCACCTGCGTTTTGTCCCTCCGCCCGGCCCACCCAAGTGCAGTATCGATCGATCACTGTCACTTACAAGGCACTAAACGCATAACTGCAGCGTTCGCAGAGTCAGGCCTGATCCCTGCGATCGCTAACAGTTTTTTTGGTAGCGTTTTGGTGAACTGGCAAGCACCAGCCCCAGGCAGCGTCAGGTTAGCGCCAGTACCGCTAACACCCACGCACGCACCGTATACCTCCCTTAGTGGTATAGTATCTGATCGGATCAATATCTGATCCGATCAGATCTATACTAGCGTCCCCAGCAGTTTAGGGTTCCCAAAAACGCAGTGTTAGCGGGATCAGCCCAGATACCTGCTAGCACCTGCGTTTTGCCCCTCCGCCCGGCCCAGCCCAGCCCACCCAAGTGCAGTATCGATCGATCACTGTCACTTACAAAACACTAAACGCATAACTGCAGCGTTCGCAGAGTCAGGCCTGATCCCTGCGATCGCTAACAGTTTTTTTGGTAGCGTTTTGGTGAACTGGCAAGCACCAGCCCCAGGCAGCGTCAGATTAGCGCCAGTACCGCTAACACCCACGCACGCACCGTACGCCTCCCTTAGTGGTATAGTATCTGATCGGATCAATATCTGATCCGATTAGATCTATACTAGTGTCCCCAGCAGTTTAGGGTTCCCAAAAACGCAGTGTTAGCGGGATCAGCCCAGATACCTGCTAGCACCTGCGTTTTGCCCCTCCGCCCAGCCCGGCCCAGCCCACCCAAGTGCAGTATCGATCGATCACTGTCACTTACAAAATACTAAACGCATAACTGCAGCGTTCGCAGAGTCAGGCCTGATCCCTGCGATCGCTAACAGTTTTTTTGGTAGCGTTTTGGTGAACTGGCAAGCACCAGCCCCAGGCAGCGTCAGATTAGCGCCAGTACCGCTAACACCCACGCACGCACCGTACGCCTCCCTTAGTGGTATAGTATCTGATCGGATCAATATCTGATCCGATTAGATCTATACTAGTGTCCCCAGCAGTTTAGGGTTCCCAAAAACGCAGTGTTAGCGGGATCAGCCCAGATACCTGCTAGCACCTGCGTTTTGCCCCTCCGCCCAGCCCGGCCCAGCCCACCCAAGTGCAGTATCGATCGATCACTGTCACTTACAAAATACTAAACGCATAACTGCAGCGTTCGCAGAGTCAGGCCTGATCCCTGCGATCGCTAACAGTTTTTTTGGTAGCGTTTTGGTGAACTGGCAAGCGCCAGCGGCCTAGTACACCCCTGTCGTAGTCAAACCAGCACTGCAGTAACACGTGGTGACGTGGCGAGTCCCATAAGTGCAGTTCAAGCTGGTGAGGTGGCAAGCACAAGTAGTGTCCCGCTGCCACCAAAAAGACAAACACAGGCCCGTCGTGCCCATAGTGCCCTTCCTGCTGCATTCGCCAATCCTAATTGGGAACCCACCGCTTCTGCAGCGCCCGTACTTCCCCCATTCACATCCCCAACCAAATGCAGTCGGCTGCATGAGAGGCATTTTTATGTCCTCCCGAGTACCCCTACCCAGCGAACCCCCCAAAAAAAGATGTTGTGTCTGCAGCAAGCGCGGATATAGACGTGACACCCGCTATTATTGTCCCTCCTGTCCTGACAATCCTGGTCTTTGCATTGGTGAATGTTTTGAACGCTACCATGCACTAGTTGACTATTAGCGTAGGGTACAGCATTGCACAGACTAGGCGCACTTTCACAGGGTCTCCCAAGATGCCATCGCATTTTGAGAGACCCGAACCTGGAACCGGTTACCGTTATAAAAGTTAGTTACAAAAAAAGTGTAAAAAAAAAAAAAATATATGAAATAAAAAAAATAGTTGTTGTTTTATTGTTCTCTCTCTCTCTATTCTCTCTCTCTATTGTTCTGCTCTTTTTTACTGTATTCTATTCTGCAATGTTTTATTGTTATTGTTATTGTTATTGATTGTTATTGTTATTGTTATTGTTATTGTTATTATGTTTTATCATGTTTGTTTTTCAGGTGTGTAATTATTTACACTTTACTGTGCTTTATTGTTAACCATTGTTAACCATTTTTTTGTCTTCAGGTACGCCATTCACGACTTTGAGTGGTTATACCAGAATGATGCCTGCAGCTTTAGGTATCATCTTGGTATCATTCTTTTCAGCCAGCGGTCGGCTTTCATGTAAAAGCAATCCTAGTGGCTAATTAGCCTCTAGACTGTTTTTACAAGCAGTGGGAGGGAATGCCCCCCCCCCCCCCCAACATCTTCCGTGTTTTTCTCTGGCTCTCCTGTCTCAACAGGGAACCTGAAAATGCAGCCGGTGATTCAGCCAGCTGACCATAGAGCTGATCAGAGACCAGAGTGGCTCCAAACATCTCTATGACCTAAGAAACCGGAAGCTACGAGCATTTTATGACGTAGATTTCGCCGGATGTAAACAGCGCCATTGGGAAATTGGGAAAGCATTTTATCACACCGATCTTGGTGTGATCAGATGCTTTGAGGGCAGAGGAGAAATCTAGGGTCTAATAGACCCCAATTTTTGCAAAAAAGAGTACCTGTCACTACCTATTGCTATCATAGGGGATATTTATATTCCCTGAGATAACAATAAAAATGATTTAAAAAAAAAAAAATGAAAGGAACAGTTTAAAAATAAGATAAAAAAATAATAATAATAAAGAAAAAAAAAAAAAAAAAAAAAAAAGCACCCCTGTCCCCCCTGCTCTCGCGCTAAGGTGAACGCAAGCGTTGGTCTGGCGTCAAATGTAAACAGCAATTGCACCATGCATGTGAGGTATCGCCGCGAAGGTCAGATCGAGGGCAGTAAGTTTAGCAGTAGACCTCCTCTGTAAATCTAAAGTGGTAACCTGTAAAGGCTTTTAAAGGCTTTTAAAAATGTATTTAGTTTGTCGCCACTGCACGTTTGTGCGCAATTTTAAAGCATGTCATGTTTGGTATCCATGTACTCGGCCTAAGATCATCTTTTTTATCTCATCAAACATTTTGGCAATATAGTGTGTTTTAGTGCATTAAAATGTAAAAAAGTGTGTTTTTTCCCCAAAAAATGCGTTTGAAAAATCGCTGCGCAAATACTGTGTGAAAAAAAAAAATGAAACACCCACCATTTTAATCTGTAGGGCATTTGCTTTAAAAAAAATATATAATGTTTGGGGGTTCAAAGTAATTTTCTTGCAAAAAAAAATTATTTTTTTATGTAAACAATAAGTGTCAGAAAGGGCTTTGTCTTCAAGTATTTAGAAGAGTGGGTGATGTGTGACATAAGCTTCTAGATGTTGTGCATAAAATGCCAGGACAGTTCAAACCCCCCCCAAATGACCCCATTTTGGAAAGTAGACACCCCAAGCTATTTGCTGAGAGTCATGTTGAGTCCATGGAATAATTTATATTGTGACACAAGTTGCGGGAAAGAGACAATTTTTTATTTTTTTTATTTTTTTTTGCGCAAAGTTGTCACTAAATGATATATTGCTCAAACATGCCATGGGAATATGTGAAATTACACCCCAAAATACATTCTGTTGCTTCTCCTGAGTACGGGGATACCACATGTGTGGGACTTTTTGGGAGCCTAGCCACGTACGGGACCCCGAAAACCAAGCACCGCCTTCAGGCTTTCTAAGGCCGTAAATTTTTGATTTCACTCTTCACTGCCTATCACAGTTTCGGAGGCCATGGAATGCCCAGGTGGCACAAAACCCCCCCAAATGACCCCATTTTGGAAAGTAGACACCCCAAGCTTTTTGATGAGAGGTATAGTGAGTATTTTGCAGACCTCACTTTTTGTCACAAAGTTTTGAAAATTGAAAAAAGAAAAAAAAAAAATTTTTTTCTCGTCTTTCTTTATTTTCAAAAACAAATGAGAGCTGCAAAATACTCACCATGCCTCTCAGCAAATAGCTTGGGGTGTCTACTTTCCAAAATGGGGTCATTTGGGGGGGGTTTGTGCCACCTGGGCATTCCATGGCCTCCGAAACTGTGATAGGCAGTGAGGAGTAAAATCAAAAATGTACGCCCTTAGAAATCCTGAAGGCGGTGCTTGGTTTTCGGGGTCCCGTACGCGGCTAGGCTCCTAAAAAGTCCCACACATGTGGTATCCCCGTACTCAGGAGAAGCAGCTAAATGTATTTTGGGGTGCAATTCCACATATGCCCATGGCCTGTGTGAGCAATATATCATTTAGTGACAACTTTGTGCAAAAAAAAAAAAAAAAAAAAAAAATTTGTCACTTTCCCGCAACTTGTGTCAAAATATAAAACATTCCATGGACTCAACATGCCTCAAAGCAAATAGCTTGGGGTGTCTACTTTCCAAAATGGGGTCATTTGGGGGGGTTTTATGTCATCTGGGCATTTTATGGCCTTCAAAACTGTGATAGGTAGTGAGGAGTAAAATCAAAAATGTACGCCCTTAGAAATCCTGAAGGCGGTGCTTGGTTTTCGGGGCCCCGTACGCGGCTAGGCTCCCAAAAAGTCCCACACATGTGGTATCCCCGTACTCAGGAGAAGCAGCTAAATGTATTTTGGGGTGCAATTCCACATATGCCCATGGCCTGTGTGAGCAATATATCATTTAGTGACAACTTTTTGTAATTTTTTTTTTTTTTTTTTTTTTTTGTCATTATTCAATCACTTGGGACAAAAAAAATGAATATTCAATGGGCTCAACATGCCTCTCAGCAAATTCCTTGGGGTGTCTACTTTCCAAAATGGGGTCATTTGTGGGGGTTTTGTACTGCCCTGCCATTTTAGCACCTCAAGAAACGACATAGGCAGTCATAAATTAAAGGCTGTGTAAATTCCAGAAAATGTACCCTAGTTTGTAGACGCTATAACTTTTGCGCAAACCAATAAATATACACTTATTGACATTTTTTTTACCAAAGACATGTGGCCGAATACATTTTGGCCTAAATGTATGACTAAAATTGAGTTTATTGGATTTTTTTTAGAACAAAAAGTAGAAAATATCATTTTTTTTCAAAATTTTCGGTCTTTTTCCGCGTATAGCGCAAAAAATAAAAACGGCAGAGGTGATCAAATACCATCAAAAGAAAGCTCTATTTGTGGGAAGAAAAGGAGGCAAATTTCGTTTGGGTACAGCATTGCATGACCGCGCAATTAGCAGTTAAAGCGACGCAGTGCCGAATTGTAAAAAGTGCTCTGGTCAGGAAGGGGGTAAAACCTTCCGGGGCTGAAGTGGTTAAGAAAAAAACCTGGATCAAGCTGATTAGTTTCTAAGCAGAGCTACATCAGATTTTGCACTCTCCAGTTTTAGTAAATCAACCCCACTGTGTTTTGGGGGCTTACCAGGCCCCCTTCATCTGGGCTTGTAGCAAAAAAAAAAAAAAAAAAAAAGACTACACAGCACACTGGATCACGATTAAAATAATATATTATCTTGTGTAGGAGGGGCTGATCAGGGCACCAGTCAGAGAGCTGCTTGTTGACACTTTACAAAGAGCTGGCCTGCATACATACACTCCAAAGACATGCTGGTAGGGTAATTGGCTCCCGTCTAAATTGGCCCAAGTATGTGTATGTATGAATGTGAGTTAAGGACCTTAGATTGTAAGCTCCTCGAGGGCAGGGACTGATGTGAATTGACAGTGCTTTATAAGTACCGTATTTATCGGCGTATAACACACACTTTTTTCCCCTTAAAATCAGGGGAAAATCGTGGGTGCGTGTTATACGCCGATCCCCGCTATTTTGTGATCTATCGGAGTGATCGCCGCGATCGCCGCCGACATTCACATAGCGTGTATTTTTTAATATGGCGCCGCGGAGTTCGGAGGGACTTGGCGGCGCTCGTTCAGCTGAACGAGCGCCGCCGAGAACCCAGTGACTGGGCGGAGCCGAGATACACATAGCCGAGGGTTCTCGGCTCTTCTCGGCGCCGTTCACAGTCCCGCCCAGTCCCGCCCTCTGTTATGTCCATCATAGGGACTGGGCGTGACTGTGAACGGTGCCGAGAAGAGCCGAGAACCCTCGGCTATGTGTATCTCGGCTCCGCCCAGTCACTGTGTTCTCGGCGGCACTCGTTCAGCTGAACGAGCGCCACCGAGTCCCTCCGAACCCCGCGGCGCCATATTTAAAAATACACACTAAACTTGTGTATGTCGGCGGCGATCGTGTACACTGGGGACAAGGCTGCACTGACCACTGGGGACAAGGCTGCACTGACCACTGGGGACAAGGCTGCACTGGGGACAAGGCTCCACTGGGGCAAGGCTGCACTGGGGCAAAGCTGCACTGGGGCAAAGCTGCACTGACAAGACTGCACTGGGGCAAAGCTGCACTGAAAATTCTGCACTGGGGCAAAGCTGCACTGACAAGGCTGCACTGGGGCAAAGCTGCACTGACAAGGCTGCACTGGGGCAAAGCTGCACTGACAAGGCTGCACTGGGGCAAAGCTGCACTGACAAGGCTGCACTGGACACTGGGGCAAGGCTGCACTGACAAGGCTGCAGATGGACACGATATGACTGCATTGATGGGCATTTAAATGTAAGTTTTTTTTCCTTAAACTTCCCTCCTAAAAGTTTTTTTCCTTAAAATTCCCTCCTAAACTTGGGGTGCGTGTTATACGCCGACGCGTGTTATACGCCGATAAATACGGTACTTGTAATAAATAAATAAAATAAATAAATACATGTAAATTGTCCTTTATACTAGTGCCAAGAGCTCCACCAATCTCTGGAAAGTGTAAATATGGTTTGGTTATGGCTCACAATAATCACATTATCTGTAAAGAAAGACAATGTTATTACCCATGGTTTTAGTGAAGTCTTGCTATGGTCATATATGTGACTGCACCAGGGATTGGTGCAGGGCCAATGTGGTGCCCATATTTAAAAAGGTATTTACCAAGTAACTATAGACCTGTTAGTTTAACTTCTATAGTCTGGAAAATACTGGAGAGTTTAATAAAGGACCACATAGACGAGTTCTTGCTGGAAAAAATTTTTTGCAACAGACAGCATGGATTCATCAAACACAGAAGTTGTCAAACAAACCTGATTTCTTTTTATGAGGAGGTAAGTAAAACCTTGGACAGAGGGGTGGCTGTGAATGTGGTATACCTGGATTTTGCAAAAGCGTTTGACACAGTTCTCCCCACATGGCTAAGGTGTAAGGTAAAGTCTACAGGCTTGGAAAGATCAATTTGTAGATGGATAGAAAACTGGCTAAAGGACAGAATTCAGAGAGTAGTGGTTAAAGGGTTTGTAAACCCTCGTGTTTTTTCACCTTAATGTATCCTATGCATTAAGATGAAAAAACTTCTGCAAATAACCGGCCCCCCAGACCCCCCATTTTACTCACCTGAGCCCTTTGATCCCTCGGCTGAGACGCGCTCTTCCTCTCTGCCTGGGATTCTTGGCTCTTGATTGGATAGATAGATAGCAGTACATCCATTGGCTCCTGCTGCTGTCAATCAAATCCAATGATGCGGGGGATGGGGCCAAGTCTGGCATTCTGTATCTATAGATGCAAATGCTGGCCTTGGGAGCGCACCCACAAGGCGCTCTCCCAGGGGGTTTACCAATGCGAGGAGGAGCTTTGAGCGCTGCCGGGGGGACCCCAGAAGACGAGGTTTGGCGCCACACTGTTCAAAACAAACTGCACAGTGAAGGTAAGTATGAAATGTTTGTTATTTAAAAAAAAAACAAAAAAAAAAAACGAAGGTTTAGTGTCACTTTAATGATTCTTCTTTGGGTTCTTCTTTACCTCTCTCATCAAGGTTCTTCTCCTCCGATAGCTCAGTTTGGCCAGACGGCCAGCTCTAGGAAGGGTTCTTGTCGTCCCAAACGTCTTCCATTTAAGGATTATGGAGGCCCCTGAGCTCTTAGGAACCTTAAGTGCAGCAGAAATGTTTTTGTAACCTTGGCCAGATCTGTGCCTTGCCACAATTCTGTCTCTGAGCTCTTCAGGCAGTTTCTTTGACCTCATGATTCTCATTTGCTCTGACATGCACTGTGAGCTGTAAGGTCTTATATAGACAGGTGTGTGGCTTTCCTAAGCAAGTCCAATCAGTATAATCAAACACAACTGGACTCAAACGAAGGTGTAGAACCATCTCAAGGATGATCAGAAGAAATGGACAGCACCTGAGTTAAATATATGAGTGTCACAGCAAAGGGTCGGAATACTTAGGACCATGTGTTATTTCAGTTTTTTCTTTTTTAATAAATCTGCAAAAATGTCAACAATTCTGTGTTTTTCTGTCAATATGGGGTGCTGTGTGTACATTCATGAGGAAAAAAATGAACTTAAATGATTTTAGCAAATGGCTGCAATATAATAAAGAGTGAAAAATTTAAGGGGGTCTGAATACTTTCCGTCCCCACGGTATATACATATATATATACCCTAATACAGCTGCTGCTTCTGTTGAAATCATTAACCACTTCAGCTCCGGAAACTTTTACCCCCTTTCTGACCAGAGCACTTTTTACAATTTGGCACTACGTCACTTTAACTGATAATTGCGCAGCCATGCAATGCTGTACCCAAACGAAATTTGCATCCTTTTTTTCCTACAAATAGAACTTTCTTTTGGTGGTATTTGATTACCTCTGTGGTTTTTATTTTTTGTGCTATAAACAAAAAAAAGAGCAACAATTTTGAAAAAAAAAAAATAATATTTTTTACTTTTTGCTATAATAAATATTATAATATTATTTTATATTTTATAAAATATGATTATTATTAATATTATTATAATATTATATTATAATAAATATTAGAAAAAATGTTTTTAAAAAGAAATTCCTCAGTTTAGGCCAATATATATTCTTCTACATATTTTTGGTAAAAAATTGCAATAAGCCTATATTGATTGGTTTGCGCAAAAGTTATAGCATCTAAAAACTATGGGAAAGATTTATGGCATTTTCATTATTATTATTATTTTTTTTTACTAGTAACGGCGGTGATCTGCAATTTTTAGCGATACTGTGACATTGCGACGGACAGATCGGACACTTTTGACACATTTTTGGGACTATTGACATTTATACAGCGATCAGTATATAAAAATATGCACTGATTACAGTGTAAATGTCACTGGTAGGGAAGGGGTTAACACTAGGGGGCAATCAAGGGGTTAAACATGTGTTCCCTCAGTGTGTTCTAACTGTATGGGGATAGGACTAACTGGAGAAGGAGACATATCATTGTTCCTACTTAGTAGGAACAAACAATATGTCTCGTCTTCCCTTACAGAACAGGAATTTGTCCTCTTGTGGCTCTTAAAGGGAACCCCGTACCCATACGGGGTTTCACGCAGTGGTGCCATTGTGCTGTAGTATAAGTACGTGAGCCGGTCGGGAACCGGTTATTATGTAACCAGTAATCTTCTTGTTACTTCAACAAAAAGTGATGCTCTGCTGCTGCTGGTGTTAAAATAAAATTTGTGTTTTATGTTCTACATTTTATTTTTAGGGCTGTCTTGCAGATGTTAATGTAATTTAATTTTCATTTCCTCTGTATATGTATACTGAACTTGTTTTTTAGTTTTCCCCACCATACTGTACCTCAGTATCTCAATAGAAATCAGCCTTGTATCTGTAAATCCCTTTATTATAGGTCATGGTTTTACTTTGTCAAATTGATCATACTAATCATTCTCTTTGATGCTTTTTATACATTCACAATGTAATCCTCTTTTTTCATCTTGGGAAGCTGATTTTGATTTCCTTTGTGCCTACTTACAACTGCTTTAAAGTCTCGCAAATGACATCATCCCAGGTGTTTTAACTAAAAACAATGGGAAGCAGTAAAACTATTATGATTCAACAGTTTCAGGCAAAGATGCATCAGGGTAATAAAACTGGATCAAAATAATTTATTTTTTTATGAGAATATAGAAAAAAACACATATATAATCTGTCTATGCTTTCTGTAAAGAGATGAATGTTAAAATTTGAAGAAAAAAAAAGTATATATATATATATATATATATATATATATATATATATATATATATATATATATACACATCATTATATATTTAAGGTTAAATACAAAACTAAGTTATAAAGTGTTAGGAAAAAAGATAGATCGATAGATAGACAAGTAAGCAAGTCAAGCTATGCTATATGCTATTACAGGCTATCAGTTGATCACTTATCCATTTACTTACAGTGTATGTAAAATGAAAATCAAATTTTCAGTAAATAGGAGGGTCAAATGTGACTGTATACATTTCTTGTGTTCAATTTTTTTTGTGAATTTTCTTACCTAAAGATCCAGCCAGTAACAATACAATGTTTCAGGCAGACAAGGTTAAGCAGCTGCCTTGCATTTAGCAACAAAGCTTTCAGCTGTCATGTATGCACTTTCAGTTGGCAGGTGGGCTGACTATTAGTTCTTCACCTGCCTCCTGCAAACCTGACAGCCATTTGGCCAAATGAAGGAGTGCACACAGCAGGCTGACAACACTGCTGCTAATTGAAAAGCAGCAGCTTAGCATTGTCAGCCTGAAACAGAAATGCTGGTTTCACACAAGCTTTCAAATCAGGTCCACCTGTCAGTTTTTCAGGCAGACCTGATCAGACCCTCCCTAGCTCCCTATGTCCACTAACACCTGCCGGCATCCGACCCAAATCTGTCCGCCAAAAACAGTAAATCAAAAACAGTGGGACTGTGTCTGTGTCCGCTCCACTATGCAGAGCTGTCATCCGCCTGCTCAGCAGGTAGTTCCCCTACTGAGCAGGCGGATGCGGCCTATGGAAAAAGCCATGTGAAACCAGCCAAAGTATTGTTACCGGCAGGATTGCTAGGTAAAGCTTTTTCAACAGATTCACAATAATAACACTGCGTACAGTCAGGCATGCTGCTTAACATACTTAATATAGTGCATTTACACATAGCTCCCAACTGTCCCTGATTTCAAGGGACTGTCCCTGATTTCGAACAAAGCTCCTCTGTCCCTCTTTCCTCCTCATTTGTCCCTCATTTTGGTCTGATCTATATAGCTGTATAGGAAAAGCACTATTTGTCTATCAAAAAGTGTTTTACAGTGCCAAACCTTTCATCCAATTTCTAAATCGCTGCATTTGTAAATTTTATTATTCCAATATAAAGAATAACAGTGGTAAAAAAGCACTTGTGGTTTTAACGAAACAGGTTTTTTTTGTACTATTTTCCTTTAAGGGGGCGTGGCAGTGGGTGTGTCGGTGTCCTATGCCTACATACTTTTGCTAAAAGGTGTCCCTCGTTCCCATCTCAGAAAGTTGGGAGGTGTGCATATACTTTAATGACTAAAATGAATAACTCATCTTTCTGGGACTGAAAATCCAGGTAATATATTGACTGAATCCAATAGGCCACATAAACTGTAAAACCTAGATAGTTACTATAGGTATGTAATCAAACAGGATGAGCTGGTAATATTATTGAGACAAACAGTAGAATCAATAGTCTAAAGTTCATCCAGTTGGTAAATGTTGTAAGGAAGTTCTAAAAAGTCAAATTAAAATACAAAGTTTTGAAATCTGAAAATGTTGGACATCTGTCCACTTTCCATGTATACATAGGCGTGCGCAAGGGGTGTGCCAGGTGTGCCTGGGCACACCCTAATCCTGGGGTTGGCAACCTGTCTATGGTGGGCAGGTGACAGGTAAACCACAACTCTTCCTTGCTGACCCTCAGAACCTGGACTGGAGAGGTGACGTGGGTGTAATTTAGTGGAACCGATCTGTATTTTCCTCCTGCAGCAGCTGAAAGTAGGCTTCTCCTCTCCCTTTTGTCAACATTCAGCTGCCACAGGAGGAAAATATAGGGGATTGGTACTAATATATGCCACCCCCGCCACCCCTCATTTCCCTGTTCCTCTTCCTTCTGTTGCCCGGGTCTCCCATGTGCTCCCTTGCTCCCCCTTCCTCCTATTGTTTCAGGATGGAGAGCGGGGAAGAGGCCGGTGTGTTGGAGCTTTGGGGTGCACACCCTAATGCAATAGGCTGCGCACACCTATGGATGTATATATACGATGGAGATCCAGCACCACCCCCAATGATGGGACTCCTGCCCCATCATTGATTACTCTGGCCTATAGAAAGTGATTTAAGCAGACGTGTTAGAAGATATAAAATACTCATGCTTCCATTGTGACAAGTTGTGTACAAGTTAAAAATGTAAATGTATATTTTAAATAGGACCTCCATTTGCATTTACTGTACATTAACATTGCATAGCAGTGGTGGTGCGTCCATAGGGGGGGACGGGCGCCACCCCCTCTCTCCAGTCACCTCTCAAGCACCAATAGATAGATTCATGCATTGCATGAATCTATCTATGGCCGCCGCTGCCACCCCCTATTCAGGCACTTGGCCCCTTTTCGAGCACAGGGCGCCTGAATTACAGTGAGGGGGGTGGTTTTGAAGGTGCTGGGCGCTCGCAGGTAACTCAGCTGTGTTAGAAAAGCAAATGAATATTCGCTTTCCTAACACTAAACCGCCTCTCAGCCAATCAGGTGCTCAGATCTGTTACCCATAACCTGATTGGCTGAAATGACAAGCGCTGTAATTGGATGCCAGGCGTCCAATCATAGCAGAGGACAGGAATAGAGGACGGGAGAAGACATCGAGGAGCTTTCCCACCACCACCGAGACAGGGTAAGTACAGACGGCGAGACTGCGGGGGGGGGCACACTGGCAGCATTTAATATGGCACAGTGGCTGCATTTGATGGGGCACAGTGGGAGCAATTGATGGGCACAGTGCGAGCAATTGATGGCACAGTGGTGGCAATTGATGGGCACAGTGACTGTGTTTGATGGCACAGTGGCTGCGTTTGATGAGCACACGGGCTGCATTTAATGGCACAGTGGCTGCGTTTGATGGGTACAGTGGCTGCGTTTAATGGCACAGTGGCTGCATTTAATGGTACAGTGGCTGCATTTGATGGGCACAGTGACGGCAATTGATGCCACAGTGGCTGCGTTTGATTTTTTTTTTTTTCAGAATTTTTCAGCTTGTTTGCGCCCCCCCAAAAAAAATTTTGAGCACCAGCCGCCACGGTTGCATAGTCCCCTGAACCAAAAGATTTATACTGGAAGAGTAATGCCATTCAGACTTTGCTATTTTGTACAGTACACAGATAGCAGGTTTGTAGGAGGAAAAAGCACAGGCTTAACACCAATATCCAACCACAGTCTGCGGTGGTTCTTGACCAAGTGTTCGCTCGAACTGCAACACAAAAAAATATGGTTAGAACCTGGCTGTGCCCTTTGATGGGAGTGTCAAAGTAAAAAAGAAAGTGGTTGCAAACCTCAAACTAGAAATATGAACAAAGCATATCCCTCTATAGCGTGTACTTGTCTCAGTTAAGAGCACTAAGTGGGTTATTTACTAAAACTGGCGAGTGCAAAATCTGGTGAAAATCTGCATAGAAACCAATTGACTTCCAAGTTTTATTGCCAGAGCTTAATTGAACAAGCTGAAGTTAGAAGATAATATGCTACCATGCACAGGGGAGGGATCTCGAGTACACAGCTTGTGATTGGCAGCCTCAGCTCTGTTCCTGTGTGCTATGTGATGAGGGTGTGTTCCTTCCCTCCAATCAGCTCTCAGAGCTCTCCTCACTGAGCTCTGCAGTGTGTAACTTCAGCTCTCTGCCTCCTGTTTTCTGAAACCTCAGACAAGCTATACACATTCTGGAGTTTAAACTGCTGAAGAGAAGACTGTGGATAGAGTTAGAGCCTGCCACAGGTATAACTTATGTAGGAGGATTTGTTTCATTTCTGTGTATCACCTGAGGCCAGTCACTTACAACCACTTTAACAAAACCTTTTTTGACAGTTAAGACTATTTACGCTCATGTATTTCTACTGCAAATTCATTTAAAGCTTTCAGTAAAAAATTATATAGAGAGCAAGCCAAAAGAAAAAAGCGTTGAGGTATGCAGAAGGGAGATACACCCACACTGCTACACAGAAAAGCAGTAATCAACAGAAAACCACCTTTTAAGTAGATGTAGACTCTACTTAAATTACATTCAGTCTGCTAAAGCACAGTGGGGTTGCTTTACTAAAACTGGAGAGTGCAAAATCTGCTGCAGTTGTGCATGGTAGCCAATCAGCTTCTCACCAGCTTGTTCAATTAAACTTTGACAAAAAAAAACTGAAAGCTGATTGGTTTCTATGCATATCTGATCCAGATTTTGCACTCTCTAGTTTTAGTAAATCAACCCCCAGTGTAACATAAACAATTAATTTTTTTTAAATAAATTATTCCTTTATACCCTTTTTAATGCTTTGTTGCATCTCAGTGTTGCTGATCCCCTGTGGACTCTTTACTGCCTACATGCATGCTAGCAGTGACTCCATGCCTTTTTTCAGGTGCAGGTTTCCAATGGTTGCAATTGTGGACCACACCTGCATAGAGTTGCAATGGGCACTTGTAGTCTTCATTGAAAGTCAGTGTGACAGGGTGAAAGAAGGACAGGATTAGGAGATTTTTAAAATGATAATAACAAGTTAAAGCTTGTATGGGATTTTAGTTATTCTGGTTACATATATATATATATATATATAGATATATATATATTTATATAGATATATATAGATATATATATATATTTATATAGATATAGATATGTATATGTCAAATTATTAAAAATAGTTTTTCAAAAATCACATTTATTTTTATATATACATTATATGGGTTTCGATTTTTCTGCCTAGTATACATTTTTTGCTTAATTATAAAAAAATAAACACAACATCATAGTTTCAGTTGATTTACTAATCAAACTAGGAAAAACATATATACTTTTAGAATTTTTTGCAAGCCAGAGGAAATAGAAATATGCTGCCTGATTACATTACATTAGTCTGTGTACAAAATGACCCACTACAGCATAACCAAACCCATTCCCAAGGGTTGCAAGCAAGATGTGTGAGTCTTAAACCTTGACCTTATAATAAGGCTTTGTTTGCCAATATCACCCTAATGTCTTATAAATTGTATATTACTAATCTGTTAGCATTGCCAGGAAATGTTACTGTTAATAGTATTGCATATTAATGAACTAATCAGTATGTTCCCATCATTCACAGAAAAATGCCTAAGATATTATTAAGAAATCATCTAGTCCTTCAGGAAGAAAAAATGGCCCTGTTTAATCTTAGTAGGTCTTTCATCCTAAGGCATGAAATTCGAGAAGTAATGTGAAACTGATACCTTAGGGTCTGATTTACTAAAGTCGAATAGACTGTCAATTTGCAAGGGAAGTTGGACATTGCATTGAATTTTCCCCAGACCTTAGTAAATCAGGCAAAGCTCTGTTGACTTCCATTATCCAATCATGTGCAAGCAAAAAAGGTTTTGTTAGATTTTCTTGGTACATGATTGGGCATTCTTTGTAAAATGAAAATTAGCCACATTCACTAAGCTCTGGGGAAAATTCCCTTGCAAAGTGGGACTTACTGTCAGGAACCTCATGACGACCATGTTCATTTTCATGCACATGCACAGAGATGTGAGAATACCGTATGTGTTTAACAGGACATTCAAGGATGATAACGCCTGCACACATGCATACACATGGTGTACACATAGACACATGAGCATGCCCACACATCCTGGCACCCAGCAGCCTGAGACCTGCCTAGTATCATTGCTGGATGGTCCTCAGCTCTTATCTCTGTGACCTGTGTTCTGGAATACTTCTTGATCTTGTTACTGGGCAGGCTACGCCTGAGTCTTTTCTGTATTTCTCTTGCTTGCTTATGTTTACTGCTCATCTGTGTTTTTGTCCCCCAGCCTGGACTTTTGACTAAGATTCAGCCATCCACTTCCAATCTCAAGTTCAATGATCCAGGTTCTTCTGCTTGGATGGAAATAGTTCAAGGGGCCACCCTCGTCACCTTGAGCTCCACATTCAGGTAAATAACACTTATCTTGTAAAATGAACAGCCTATCGCCTTTAGTAAATTGACCCCATGGTCTTGCATCTATTTTCCCATTTCTGTGTACAATATAGCAATAGGAGAGTATAATAACATAGCATTGGATCTTGATTTATAAAAATAGTTCCAAAAACCACATATTAATACTATATAGAGTAACAAAAAGAAATAGTGAAATACAACAAAAAAAATGCAACTATTGACACAGCTATTTTTAGAGGCTTAAGGTGTATAGATAGTAAGGAGGAGAAGGATACCTTCACCCCCTCCCTACCCTACCTAGGCTTACTTACCTTCCTCCCACTCAATGATCATTTCTCTGGCTTGGTCCAAGCTGGCTCCTTTTTATACCGAACATTTGCATTGCAATCTCCTTCATTGCTATGGGTAACCTGTACTCATGGTGGACATCAGATGTCCCTCGGAGTATGGCTTGGGAATAAATGAGGCTGCTATGAGAATTTGGAGGGAAGCAGGCCAGGTGAAGGTTATCCTTTATGATTGTTATTGTATTCAACTGCACAGGTACATTGTTTTGTATTTGGGTTTATTGTTTTTATGTACCATTTGTACCTTTTCTATATTAGAAAAAAAATTGAATTTGCATTTTTAAATTTCATCTTCCCATTAATGCATCAGTGCATTTTTTTTCACTGAATGTCTATTTTGGATCTTTTCTATGTGTATTGCTAAATCAGAATATGCTTAAAGCGGAACTTCAGTCATTTTTTTCGACTTTCCATCTATTAAATCTTCTGCCCTTGTTGTTTTAACTTTGGATAGTTAAACATTTTTTTTCTGCCAGTAAATACCTTATACAGCCCACTTCCTGTTTCTTGTCTGGTAAAAAGCCTAGACATATGATACCATACACAGCTCTCTCTCACTCTTGTAAAAGTTTGCCAGGAAGGGAGGAGGGTGAGTCAGAAGAGGGCCAATGATAGCTACAGGGCTTCAGAGCTGGAGGTGTGCCTCTGTGTGTCTGTGTAAATCCAGGAAGTGAACAGGCAGCAGCTTCAGCTGCCCACAGTTAAAATGGTGCAGCCAGACTCTGTGGAGGGAGATTTCTGCAGCAAATTTGGCAAGTACAGAATCAGTATATATAAAATAATATGCAAAGTTGTCAGGGGGAAGCTTCAGAATGGCAAAGATGTTTTTATTACAAATTATGTGAGCAGACTGCAGTTCCTTTTTAACAAACTTATTATACAAAATAAAGAGTATTAATAGCATATGTGTAAGAAGAAGGTTAGAGATCATACTAACAGTGTAGCCATCTGAAACTGAAAGGTGGGGACCTTTAGTACAGGAGAAGCACCGCAGCATGTATAAAAAACTGACAGTGGCTCTAACCCTTCAACACTTTGTTCAAAAGGAACAAAATAAACAAAAAATGTGGCTGCTGTTTGCCTAACCTTACACTAAAGCGAACCTCAGACTATGCATTTTGAATCATATACGGGTTTGCGGCAAGTTTACTTTAAATTCCATATTCAGTGTTGTGTTGAGCTCAATTAATTCATCCATTATAATCAGAAAAAAACAAACAAAAAAGAGGAGGCTTTAACTAGGTAAACATGAAAATCTGAACCTTGCACTAACTGGCCTTCTTATTTTAAATAATCTAAAGGCGGCAAGAGGGATTGGATAAAACTATGATTAAACTAGTTAAACTAGATATGTTTATATATATATATATATATATATATATATATATATATATATATATATTTATATTTATATCATGTTTACTTTTTGAATAGCTTCATTAGCATCATATTAAAGTTTAAAATCATTTAAAACCTATTTATGTTTGTTAAAAATGAGTAGTCAGCTTAGAAACATTTGATATTGTTGCAAACTTTACTCCTAATTTACACTGATTATTATAGTGTTGAAACCAGTAAACAACTTAATGAATATTCTGATGACCAGCTATGACCCCAAGGTCAGATTTCCCTGTAAGTGCATGACCTACTAAATAGCTTAGGATTCCCTTCAGGCATTATCCGAGCCAGCCTTTCACAAAAATAATTATCCAAATGGCGGCTATAATTTACTCTTAAAGACATTAAACAAACTTAAGCGAAACTCTAATTTTTAGAATTTATAGTTTCTGCAAATTTGCAATGGCAGATGTACTCCATCTCTAGCAGGACTATATCAATTATTTTGAAAAACAGAGAATTGTGTCAGATACAAGTATGTTATGCAAATATATATGAAAGAACTGAATGCACTGGAATGTAATGTCTTTTCTTTTTTGTGAGTTCATGCTAATCCTCAGACATTACCAGCACAGCTTTAAAGTGCCCTTATGGTTATTTTTTTTCAGCTTTCATTAACGAAGCCGAGATGCCATTTCCTATGATTTAGTACAGCAGCGGTGACATCTAGTGGTGGTCATGACTTTGTAATACATTGTAAATACAGGCAGTAAACACAGTTGGGTTTTAAAGGTTTTTTTTAATGGCATTTCATGCTTAAAAATACAGTTTTAAAATATGTGTACTCTTAGCACAATGTATATCTTTGTGTAATTATAAGTTTGGTTGAAAATATCTTGGTAGTGTTATAATATAATTTAATTTAATTAAGGTGACCTTACAATATGCAGAGCAATTATAAATAACCACCATTGATGTAGTAGATATTTTCTCAAAGATTCAGCTATAAGGAGAGATCACTAATTACCCTACCGTTAATATAATTGGAACTATAAATGTATATTCACGCAGTCACAATTTCTTTTTTATAAATGTTCTTGCATCTATATGCCATATATAAGACTAAAAACACATGTGAAAATACAAATAGTTTACAATCTGGCTTAGTTAGAGAAATCTTCAAAGACAGTCTCCATCTTTACCCTGCTAGTATCCTCTGAAAAAGCTGATTCATCTGATTTATTCTGCAAAGTCCTATAGTGGAATCTACAGTTTTAGTTGCATAAAGGTGGCTTCCTTCTACCTGATATAAACAAGTAATGCAAGCAATTTGAACATGTAGTCATTATCAACAAATTTATGACAAGCACTTTTAGTTGTGAGCAGTGAATTTGTTTTACACTCTGACCTGTAAAAAGTTTATGACTAATAAAGTATTTTTTCCTTAACATGGGAAGAAGAGAATAAACATATACTAATCATGTGCTGCAGGTCTCAAATATTGCACATTTTGCACAGAGAGTAATTATGTGTTCCTCTCAGGATTGATAAGCTGGTGGTCATGCTAAGTACCATACACCAGCGATTGCCCCCCAATCCACCAGAAAATAGCTAAAGGCAAGCCAAGGGACTCAGTTGTGTAAACTGGAGAAAGGCGAGGGGGAGGTGATGTCCATAGCAATCAACCAGATTCCATATTTTAGTCCTGGAGAAGGTCACAAACTTAAATGTAAAAACTGGGTGAATGGTGTGGGCAATAACCTACGAATAAGCGATTGAAAACAGTGTCTAGAAATCGCCGGTTATCTGAAATGGTCAAAACAACTGTTTGGTACTAATAATAATACTAGTATTATGGGACACTGCATCTCTTTACATTATAAGGACATTTTGACTCACTAGGGAATAACTAAGGATATTTGGCCTAGTGACCATACAAATTTACAATGCGGCAGGACAAATGTATTTATAGAGAACAGATCTCTGAAATGTATCCTGAATATAGAAGGAAGTTTGTTACTTTTTCTAAACTATCAAAACTAACATATAAACTGAGACAGAAGAATTCTACAAAACACTGTCATTTTTCAAATGACTGGATACGGTTGTTGCCTATTTTCTGTAATTATGTGCATTCACTTCAATCATTGTAGTAGTATGGACAAATACATATCTAGATCTGAGAGATCTTACACAAAATAGGTAGTTCTATCTGCAATACACATTTATTGATAGGGTTACATAATATATACAAATTACACATCAGACAGTATTTAGAACACAATGAACAGTGTAGGTCCCCTGCCTTACATGATATTTACAAATTACCAACAGCAACCATATTATGTAACAAGATGTAGAGATCAGGCAATGCCAATAGATGTGACTTTATTTAAATAATAGTACATTTACCATTGTAGAGTTTTTAAACTCTGTACTATACTATTAATACATTTGTATATCATTTATTAACAACAGAAAAAAAGTATGTATTTTTCTTTCCACCCCCCCACCCCCCCCCAAAAAAAATAAAAAAAAATAATAATGGGTCTAAGAGTGATTTTTTGGCATGATAGGAGCTTTCCTAACCCTCAGGAACCATATAAAATCCACTACATCATTAAAAACCACCAATAACACTGTTTTCTTTGTTGATGCCAAAGTTTATGCTAAAATGGCAAAACTTTGTCAAAACCCCCTAAGATCCACCAACAAATTTAAAAATGCAAAACTCTGTTTTGCTCATTCTTACTATTTCTAACATTAACAACAGCAACACTAATATCCACCTTTTAGTAGAAAAATCATGTTCCATAGAACAGAGGATAATGTCAGACAGAAGGTTTCTTTACTTTTCATATACTTCAAAAATATTTTCTTACGTGAAAAAAAAAATGTAAGAAAAATGTAAACAGTTACTTTTTGACATCGGATTATTTTTTAAAAACAACATGAAACAATTCTTGTTATCCTTTTTTCGGGTTAACTGTGATATTTGCATATGTATCCATGTGTTTCCTCTAATTTAACACATATTTTATATATGTCACAGCAGCTAATGAGGTCAAACTTTGTCTTAACAAGTTGTCAAGTAACGATGAAGTAAACAGAACATTGCATGGTCATTTACTGGAGCTGTCATACTTTTTTTAAGTCTCAGAAGGACTGAATCACACTGAGATCTGTTGCTATGATAACAGTCAGCTATGTATTAAATAGCTCTATGTGCAATATCACATGTCAGAAAAGCCGTAGATTTGTCTTATGACCCTTATAAAAGATAAAAATGTATTCTCATAAGAAAAACAATTTTTTTAAATTCATGAATGAATGATAGAACATTAAAATGGGGTAAATAGTTGTTATCTCTTTCTATCTCTGCCAGATTTGCTTTTTCAATGGGGCTCACTATGTGGACATTCACAGCAAATTGCACATTTTTGACACTAAAGGTTAGTGTAGGTGTAACATGTTTTATTTGCATAGAAAGGCAAAGGGAGAAATTCTAAATACTGAATCCGCACTAATGATTGCCCTTTGTCTTTAGATGTATTTATTTATAGATTACGGGAGTAATTTTCTGCTGGGGTAAATTATATATTTTTTTTGTTTTTATATGTAAGTGGTATAGCACCAAGGCTACTACAGCATCCTAAATTGATCAGGCAGTGAATGGTGATAGGTAACTAATTATTATTATATTATTATTATACAGGATTTATATAGCGCCAACATTTTACGCAGCGCTTTACAATATAAAAGGGAGACAATACAGTTATAATACAACAAAATACAAGAGGATTAAGAGGGCCCTGCTCAGAAGAGCTTACAATCTAATAGGGTGGGGCAGGTGGTACAAAAGGTTGTAACTGTGGGGAATGAGCTTTTGGAAGTGGTAGGAGATTAGTTGGAGACGTGATAGGCTTTCCTGAAGAAATGAGTTTTCAGGGATCGCCTGAAGGTAGCAATAGTAGGGGATAGCCGGATAGATGGAGGTAGCGAGTTCCAGAGGATGGGAGAGGCTCTGGAGAAATCCTGGAAACGAGCATGGGAGGAGGAGATGAGAGAACTTGAGAGCAGGAGGTCATGATAAGAGCGGAGAGTTCGATTTGGGTGATATTTGGAGACAAGATTGGTGATGTAGCTCAGGGCAGAGTTGTGAATGGCTTTGTATGTTGTGGTTAGTATTTTAAATTTAATTCGCTGGGTGATTGGGAGCCAGTGTAGGGATTGGAGGAGAGGGTTGGCTGACACTGAGTGGTTGGCAAGGTGGATAAGCCTGGCAGCAGCATTCATGATAGACTGAAGAGGGTATAGCCTATGGAGAGGCAGGCCAATGAGAAGGGAGTTGCAATAGTCAAGGCGAGAGATAACAAGGGAGTGAATGAGGAGCTTGGTGGTTTTATTTGTTAAAAAAGGGTGAATTTTAGAGGTATTACGGAGGTGAATTCTACAAACTTTTGACAACGATTGGATTTGAGGCTGAAATGACAAGCCAGAGTCTAGGATTACACCGAGTACCCTGGCATGAGGGGAGGGACTGATGGTTGCATTGTAGATTTTGATGGAAAAGTCATGGAGGGGGTACGGGCGGAGGGGAATATTAATAGCTCAGTTTTAGAGAGATTTAGTTTAAGGAAGTGGTGCGACATCCATGCTGATATGTCAGTTAGTAAGATAGTAATGCAAGAGGAGACTGAAGGAGTGAGGTGAGGAGTAGACAGATAGATTTGGGTGTCATCAGCGTATAAGTGGTATTGGAAGCCGTGGGCAGTTATCAAGTGACCAAGGGAGGAGGTGTAGATAGAGAAGAGAAGGGGTCCAACAACAGAGCCTTGGGGGACCCCCACAGGAAGAGGCACAGGAGAGGAGGAGACAGAGTTGTAAGTGACACTGAAGGAGCGCTGTGATAAATAGGCAGAGAACCTGGATAGAGCAGAATCTCAGAGGCCAAGGGAATGTCGTTTTTTGAGAAGGAGCGGGTGGTCAACAGTATCAAAGGTCAAGTAGTAGGAGTATAGAGTACTGGCTGTTGGTTTTAGCAGTTAGTAAATCTTTAGTGAGTTTTAGTAAGGCAGTTTCCGTGGAGTGCTGCGAGCGAAAGCCAGACTTTAAAGGGTGAAGAAGGGTATTTTCACTGAGGTAGGAGCTAAGACGGTTGTAGACTTAGCATTCTAGAAGTTTAGAGGTGAATGGGAGCAATGAGATGGGTCTTAAGTTGTTCAGGTTGGTAGGGTCCAGTGAGGGCTTTTTAAGTATGGGAGTGATCTGCACATGTTTTAGAGGGGAGGGGAGGGGAGGGGAGGGGAAGATGCCACTAGAGAGGGAGAGATTGAAGATGTGAGTGAGGGAGCATAGGATAGAAGAAGAGGGTGACCGTAGTAGTTGTGAGGGAACAGGATCCCAGGGACAATTGGTTAGGTGGGCATCTGAGAAAAGTTTTGTAACCTCTTCAGTAGTAGCCAATTCAAAAGAGGAAAGTGTTGAATGTGCTGCTAGGCAAGGTATGTTGGGTGGGGAAGACATACGCACAGTGGAGGTGTCCTCAAGAATTGCATCGATCTTGTCTTTGAAATGATTGGCAATCTCTTGGGCCGTGAGTGAGTTAGTGGGTAGAGGGGGTGGGGGACGAAGCAGAGAGTTAAAGGTTGAGAAGAGCCGACGGGGACTGGATGACAAGGAATTAATAAGAGAGACAAAGTATGCTTGTTTGTCAGCATGGAGGCAGGAATGGTATTTTAGAAGGGTAGATTTATATAGGGTGAAGTCTTGCAGGCATTTGGTTTTACGCCACAGTCATTCAAGAGCACGGCAATGTCTCTTGAGATTTCTAGTGTTGTCAGTTTGCCAGGGTTGTAACGGTTGGGGCCTGATTCTGCGTGTGGTTAGAGGAACAAGTGCATCTAGTGATGATGGGAGTGAACTGTTGTAGACAGAGGTGGCCAGGTCAGGACAGGACAGGGGAGAGATTATGTCATATAGGTGGTCAGTAGCAGAATAGAGAAGAGAAGGGTTAAAGTGGCGAAGGTTTCTACAAGTAATTGTTTACTGCTTGGAGGGATGGGTGGTTGGAGGCAAGGATACAGTGAAAGTAATGAGGTTGTGATCAGAGAGAGGAAAGGGGGTGTTGGTGAGGTTGCCAGGGTTGCAGAGATGGGAGAATACAAGGTCAAGGGTATTACCATTGGAGTAAGTGGAAGTATGTGTCCATTGGGTTAGGTCAAAAAATGAGGTTAAGTCGAGAAGTTTAGCTGTAGTTGAGCTGTTAACATTGACAGGAATGTTGAAGTTACCAAAAATAATGGTGGGCATTTCAGAGGAGAGAAAGTAGGGTAGCCAGGCAGCAAAGTCATCAAGAAAGCACGATACCGGTCCTGGAGGTCGATAAATTGCTGCAATCCTCAGAGAAATGGGAGAAAACAGATGAATACAGTGCATCTTGAAAGAAGAGAGGGATAGAGAGGAAGGGACAGGAAGGACTTGGAAGGTGCTTTGTGGGTATAGAAGGAAGCCAACTCCACCTCCTTTCTGTCTGTTGGGTCTGGGAGAGTGAGTCCAATGGAGACCAACATGGGAGAGGGCAGCAGGAGAAGCTGAGTCAAAATTTTGAAGCCAGGTTTCTGTTATGGCAAGTATGTTAAAGCCATGAGAGATGAAGAGGTCATGTACAGATGTTAGCTTGTTAGAGGTGGAGCGGGCGTTCCAAAGGGCGCATGAGATTGGTGGGCTGCTTTGAGGAAGCAGGGGGATAGAAATTAAACTGAGTGGATTGCGGTGGTTGCTCGAGGGGGAGGGGTATTGGATATCTGGCTTGCAGTTGGAAAATGGTGGACCAGGATTAGGAGAAATGTCACCTGAGACTAGGAGAAGGAGGAGGGCAAGGAAGGCAAGATGGGAGTGGGATGTGCATGAGCGCACGTGTCTATTGGCCCTGGTGTTTATGTCAGCATGTGGGTGCAGCAAATGCAGGAGATGATGGGTACCATAGTAGAGAGAGGGTAGGGGTGAGGGTGATATGTGCATGCTGCAGGGAAGAGAGGAGGGGTAGAGTAAAGATAATTTGAGGATAGAAGACAACAATGTGAGAAGGAAGAGAATAAGGAGCATGTTAGTGGATAGAAAGTGGGAAACAAACTTTATCTAAAATAAATGTCAAAAGCTGGTTTGCTTGTCGTCTTGCAGAGTGGAGCAGAGTTCTTGTTGTATCTTCATCCAGCTTTAGTTATCCTGCTTTCGTTAAACTGCATCGGTGAAACTGCGCATCACTCGTGACAGGGCCACTCAGGACAGAGCCATGATGTCTGCGCCTTGCCCCTGTCTGCGCCACCCCATTAGCTGCTTTAAATTTATAGGGAGACTAAGCAGGAATGCATTTCTCAGTTGGTCATTATTGGTTCTGATTTGACACACCTGAATATGGGGAGGAGATGGCCAATACCAGATCAGCTACACACACAGGCTAGGGTCGTAATTACCTCTCTTGATCACTCAAGCCAAATGGGGTTGAGAATCAATCACCAGTAATATTTCTATTGCAGTGTGTTTCTTATAGAGCTAGCATTAAATATAGAAGTTTAAAGATGTGGCAGCAGAAGACATTTACCAAAAATGTTAAAGCAAAGTCAGTTCAGTAGAGATGTACAGATGGATAGGAGACATTTACCAAAAGTGTTACAGCAAAGTCAGTTCAGTAGAGATGTACAGATGGATAGGAGACATTTACCAAAAATGTTACAGCAAAGTCAGTTCAGTAGAGATGTACAGATGGATAGGAGACATTTACCAAATATGTTACAGCAAAGTCAGTTCAGTAGAGATGTACAGATGGATAGGAGACATTTACCAAAAATGTTACAGCAAAGTCAGTTCAGTGGAGATGTACAGATGGATAGGAGACATTTACCTGTAAAAGAGCAGAGAAGACATGATCAGAATTGATAACTGCGTCGGTGAAATTGCGCATCACTCGTGACAGAGCCACTCAGAACAGAGCCATGATGTCTGCGCCTTGCCCCTGTCTGCGCCACCCCATAAGCTGCTTTTAATTTATAGGGAGACTAAGCAGGAACTAATATGTAAAATCTCATATAAGCCTTGCCATGTTAACATGATTTCAAAAGTAATGTTTACATTTTTTTCAAATTATTATTATTATTCAGAATGTATATAGCAGCAACAGTTTTCACAGCACTTTACAAAATGGAGGGAGACAGTACAGTTACAATACAATTTAATACAGGAGGAATCAGAGGACCCTGCTGGTTAGAGCTTTCAACCTAAAAGTAAGGGTCAAGTGATTAAAAAAATAATAAATGTGGAGGATATGCTAATGGAGAAAGTAAAAGTTCAGTTCAATAATTACAGGCAGGATAAGCCTCTCTGAAGAGAGGGGTTTCAGGGATTGCCTAAGTGTCGGTTCACACTGGGGCAACGCGACTTCGACGCGACCTTGCAACGCGACTTCAACGCGACTTCAACGCGACTTTAACGTGACTTTAACGCGACTTCAACGCGACTTCAAGTCGCCCCCAGGGCCTCAGAATTTGCATGTGGCCAATCAGAGCTCATCAACTCCTGTGACATGTTCCTGTTCTCTTCCTGCTTCCTGTTGTTCCTGGTTCCAAGTTCCCTGTGTCCTGTGACAACAACAATGTTATCCTTGCATTATTTGATGACAGCTGTGGTAACAGCTGGTGTAGCAGTGTTGATGGAAGAGGAAGAGAGGAAGCGGAGGATGAGGATGAGACGAAGACGTCGCTATTGGATACATCCAATCATTAGAAACCGAGATACCAGAGGCCAGTTCTGGGCCATGTATGAAAACTTACGTGCTTATGATGACAAGTTTTTTAACTACACCCGGATGTCTATCACAAGGTAAGTTAAAATGCTATATGTGGATCTGCATATATTTCTGAGAAAAAGAAAGCATGTTTCATAGTTTGTTATAAAATTGTGGTAAAAGTTATTTATTCTCCCACATTGATACTCGCTGATGATGCTACACTGATGGGCTTTTGGTGGACACTGATAAGGCGAGGCTGAAAGGCACAGATTATGCGACACTGATAGGAACAAATAAGGCAGCACTGATGGGCAATGATAAGACGGCACAGATGAGTGGCACTGATGGTGGCAAATGGGTGGCAATGATAGTTGACACTGATGGGCACTGATAGGTGGCACTGTGAGGTGGCACTGGTAGGTGTCACTGTGGGCATGGATGTGTGGTACTGGTAGGTGGCCTTGGTGGGAACTGGTAGGCGCTGGTATTTACCTCACGATCTTGACTGAAGTCCCTCTCGCATCAGCCGTGTTCCTTATTTTTTTTTGTTTCTCTCATCGCAAAGGAAATGAAAAATAAATAATAAAAATAGCCAATTTCCAGCTTTTTATTACATCACATGATCAGTTGTCATGACAGTGGATCACGTGGTAAGGGGTCCTGGAGCTCCTCCCGTGCTCCAGCGACCTGTGCGCCCCCTTGCAGGGCGCACACGGTGTGCTCTGTGATCACCGAGTCTATCAGACTAGCCTGATCACAGATCATATAAAGTGGTCGATCTCGCTGGAGCACGGGAGGAGGTCCAGGCACGTCCTCCCGTATCCAAAGTCTTTCTAAGCCCCAAAGCTTAGATATCTGTTTGTTTTTCAGTGACCCTGCAGAATAGGGGTTAATGTGTGTGTTTCAATATACTAAATTCCCTCCTTTTTTTATAACAGTTTCGACGAATTGCTTGGTCTGGTTTCCATCCATCTGCAACGAACAGAACACATCATGGAGGAGAAGTATCTCAGCGACTGAAAGACTGATTATTACACTAAGGTAATCTATATTTAATTTTATGCATAACATTACGCACAACAGTAGCTGTTCTTCTCCAATGGGTCACATGTCTGCATTTCTTTTGTACTCCTGTTAACGCTTTTCAGCATGCAGTGGTCAGAAATCCGCTCTGCATTGAAATTACCAAGTTCATTTCAGGCAGCGCATCATCCTTATTTCAAAACGTCTTGATTCACCAGCTACCTGGACTCCCCCAAGCAAGCCGCTCCATGCTACGCCACAGTTCTGCGCTCCAATGAGTGTGGAGGAGCAGAACAGGAGACCTGGTGACTGAATGTCAGCAGCTCTCAGGAGGGTAGAGAACAGAGCCATCGGCAATGTTTGTTGACTCCGTTCTGTGTAAAGAAGCGGCATTTGACAGATGCAACATCGGTGCGATGCTGCATCCACCTAGGTAAGTATCATAAATAAAATAATGTGTAACATATATTGTATAGTGTAGCACACAAACATCCACAAAATTTAGAAAAACTTCTTACTTTTTTAAAAATTTATTAGCAGGTAATAATACTCCAAAAATGTAACTGTACATTAAAACTGTAACAAGTGGATCGGGATCGAAAAGGCTTGTACACTATCCACGCTGACCAACTTAACTGTAACATTAGGAACTTTTTTAATTATTGTATATTATTTATAACAAAAATAATAAAAATAAGAATCTTTTTATAACAAGTTATACTTTTTTATAAATGATGATAAGAAGGTTGGTATTCGGAATGGGGGTTTAAATTGCTGGTGGAAGGGCCTGGAGAAGGGCCTGGAGATGTAAAACTTTGTACGCCAATGGTGGAGGTAATCGGGGACGGGGATGGATATGGGATCGGTGGATGGGATGAAGGTCGCACATTGCCATACTCGTCGGAGTATGGGTGGAAGCGAGGGGAATAGTAGGGGTGGGTTCTGGGTGGTGGGGGGTTTAAGTGGGGATAATATGGACCGGATGGTGGCGGCGGTCCGAACATTTCTGAAGAGCAATTTGGTTGCTCATTGCGCACATTGGATTCCATTAAGTCCATCACCGCCTTTTTCACTTGGTTTCTCCTCTCTTCTGGGATTTTCTTTAGCATGCCGGCCACCATAATCCCAAATCCGTGCTCCTCGGATTCTAAATCATCTAACTTTTGGTGGAGTCGATCGACGAGGTTTGCAAACCAATCCATTTTTTGAGATGGCCTTCCTGCTGGTCTGGTGTTACGTACTCTTAGTTGTGTTGGACGAGGGATTTCGACGCGACTAGGTCCAGCTGTCACCGGCGTATTTACCAATGTTTCCGATGGGTTTGATTCAGGAGCATGCAATTCAGCCATCGCATGTTGGTTCTGCGACTCTTGAGGTTCCAGAGGTGCCTCGTGCCCTTCTTCACCCACTTCCCAACTGGATTGTGTTCTGTAATAAAGATATAATAATGTCAGGCACAACCTTCTTAATATAACTGTATAGTAGCACTTTTCTAATGTGAAAGATGGTATCTCACTCTCTCAGCTCCATGTGCGGTCTAAGGAAGTCCAGTTCGTCCGCGTGGACATAGGGTACCAGCCTTTTCGATCCCGATCCGCTTCGAGCCTCTGTTATCTTCCGTAAATATCATTTTAAACAGTCCCTCAAGCCTTTCCAACGTATTTGTATTTGAGACACTGCAAAAAAATTTTTTAAAAATAATCAATTATGTATTTTGTCTTTCAGGTACCTGTCAACCGGTCATTCCCTAATTAGCCTTCACTATCAGTTCATGGTGGGCAGGTCGACAGTCGGCTACATCATCCGAGAAACCTGCCAAATCATATGGGATGTGCTTAACCCGATAGTAATGAAGAGGCCGACACAAGAGAACTGGCGGGATATTGCAAGACTCTTTTAGATGGGAAGCACATACGTGTAATTAAGCCTGTAGGTAGTGGAAGTATGTACTACAATTACAAGAAGTATTGCTCCTTTGTGCTACTTGCTGTAGCCGATGCAAACTACTGCTTCTCCTACATCGATATAGGATCCTATGGCAGTAGCTGCGATTCAAGAATTTTCGCTAATTCGTCGTTTGGTCAAAGGCTGAGGAATAATCAACTATGTATTCCGGAGAACTGTCCACTTCCTGGCACATCAGAACCCTCGCTACCCTATGTGTTCATCGCTGTTGAGGCTTTCGCATTGGGGGAACACCTAATGAGGCCTTATTCCAACAGGAATCTGAGTACACCCAAGAAAGTGTTTAATTATCGTCTCACAAGGGCAAGAAGGGTGGTTGAATGTGCATTTGGAATCCTTGCCAATAAATGGCGTTTGTTACACACACCTATTGCGTTAAATATTGAAAACGCAATTACTGCAGTCAAGGCAGCATGCGTTCTCCACAATTTTGTACGGATACGTGACTGGTACTGTGTTGAGGATTCCCTAATGCACGATCTGGAAAGTGCACACCTCAGTGCTACTAGGGGATCCAGCGATGGTATCAGTGTTCGGGAGCAATTTGCTTCCTATTTCCTTTCACCGGCTGGTGAAGTGGAATGGCAATTGGATGCTATTTCCTAAGTTCTTTACATTTATATTTTGTTGCTTGACTAATAAAGCCTGTATAGTTATTTAGTTTAATTTGTTTAGTTTAATTTGACTATGCTATACTGTCGTATGTATCGCATACTATTCTTGTGTTTGAAATAAATAATATGTTAAAATAAACCATAATTTTTTTGAGCCTGTATTGGTATTGATCAATCATTATACTATTCTTGTGTTTGATATAAATAACATGTTAAAATAAACCATATTTTTTTTGAGCCTGTATTGGTATTGATCATTCATTATCTATATATATTAATAAAGACTTTTCATGCGATCTGGGACTGAAAGGTCGCATGACAAGTCGTACGGACTGAAAGGTCGCATGACTTTTCATGCGATCTGGGACTGAAAGGTCGCATGACAAGTCGTACGCACTGAAAGGTCGCATGACTTTTCATGCGATCTGGGACTGAAAGGTCGCATGACAAGTCGTACGGACTGAAAGGTCGCATGACAAGTCGTACGGACTGAAAGGTCGCATGACTTTTCATGCGATCTGGGACTGAAAGGTCGCATGACAAGTCGTACGGACTGAAAGGTTGCATGACAAGTCGTAGGGACTGAAAGGTCGCATGACTTTTCATGCGATCTGGGACTATAAATAACATGTTAAAATAAACCATATTTTTTTTGAGCCTGTATTGGTATTGATCATTCATTATCTATATATATTAATAAAGACTTTTCATGCGATCTGGGACTGAAAGGTCGCATGACAAGTCGTACGGACTGAAAGGTCGCATGACTTTTCATGCGATCTGGGACTGAAAGGTCGCATGACAAGTCGTACGCACTGAAAGGTCGCATGACTTTTCATGCGATCTGGGACTGAAAGGTCGCATGACAAGTCGTACGGACTGAAAGGTCGCATGACAAGTCGTACGGACTGAAAGGTCGCATGACTTTTCATGCGATCTGGGACTGAAAGGTCGCATGACAAGTCGTACGGACTGAAAGGTCGCATGACAAGTCGTAGGGACTGAAAGGTCGCATGACTTTTCATGCGATCTGGGACTGAAAGGTCGCATGACAAGTCGTATGGACTGAAAGGTCGCATGACAAGTCGTACGGACTGAAAGGTCGCATGTCAAGTCGTACCCCATGATTCACACACTTCAAATCGCAGCAACTTGAAAAAAAAACAGACATAACTAAAATAAACTTGTTAACTTACATTTCTGACTACGTTCGGCCGACGTCATGAGGTCCCAATTTTCGAATGATCCTCTGCAGATCTCCAGCCAGGCAGTGTCCCTCTTTAATTGGTCCTTGTACTGGTTGTCTTCCTTGTCATACAGACAGGGGCGCTGTCTCACAAGCCTGATCAGTGTCTCATTGTCTATTGCCTCTCTGTGTACTACCTCTCTGGCTCTGGTAGACATTATTACACAGAGATAACACAGGGATAACGGCAGATAACGGCAGTTCAGGATGTCAGGCAGTGCTCTGTGTGAGGGAGGGAGGGAGGGAGGGAGGGAGGGAGGGTGTGTAGTGGTGTCATTTTTTTAACTACTTCCTGTGAAGTCGCTTGACTTTACAGAGGGATCCGACTTGGAGGCGACTTCCATTGATTTCTATGGTACAGGTCGCCTACCAAGTCGGATCCAAGTAGTACAGGGAGTATGCTCTGAAGTCGGAGCGACTTCAGTAGTGTCATTTAAGACGCTCCCATTCACTCTCATGTGAATCTCTTTCTGGGGCGACTTGGGGCGACTTGAGGGGTGACAAGTCGGATCCCAAGTCGTCCCAGTGTGAACCGAGCCTAAAGGTGAATAGAATAGATAGTCAGACAAATTGAGGTATGGTGTTCCAGAGGATGGTAGGGTCTTCTGGAGACTTCTGGAAAAGTCCTGAAGGTGATCATGAGAGGAGGTGATATGGTAGCTAAATAACAGACGGTCTTAAAAGGAGCAGCCGACACCAAATGGATGGTCAGATGGTTGGGTTTGGCAGCAGCAATTATGCTGGACTGAACGGGGATATCCTATGTAAAGGTAGGCCAGTGAGGAGGGAGTTACAATAGTAGAGGTAAGAGGCAAAAGATAACAAAGAAGTGAATTCATAGCTTTGAGTGTTGTTGTTTAGAAAATGGCACATTTTGGAGATGTTACAGTGGTTGAGGTAGCACGATTTGGACAGTGATTGGATGAGGGTCCAAAATGAGAGTTCAGAGATCAAGATTACACTTAACACTTTGGCATGCGCAGAAGGACTGATAGTTATGCCATTGATCCTAATGGAGAATTTAGGGGAGGGGTAAGGAAAGATTATGAGATCAGAGAACAGAATAATGACCATTGGTTTTAGCAGCTAGTAGGTCATTGCGTTTTAGAATTATAGAGCCCCTTCTGCCTTCTGCCTCTCTTCTGTATTCCGGGACCCCTAATAATGACAGTTTTGATAAAATAGGTAGGATGGGACTAGGGCTAGCATGTGCATGTGGTGGTATTGCACTTCTTTTTAAATACAGTGCCTTAAAAAAGTATTCATACCCCTTGAAATTTTCCACATTTTGTCATGTTACAACCAAAAACATAAATGTATTTTATTGGGATTTTATGTGATAGTCCAACACAAAGTGGCACATAATTGTAAAGTGGAAGGAAAATGATAAATGGTTTTCTGAATTTTTTACAAAAAAATATTTGATAAGTGTGGCGTGTATTCAGCCCCCTTTACTCTGATACCCCTAACTAAAATGTAGAGGAACCAATTGCCTTCAGAAGCCACTTAATTAGAAAATAGGGTCCACCTGTGTGTAATTTAATCTCAGTATAAATACAGCTGTTCTGTAAAGCCCTCAGAGGTTTGTTAGAGAACCTTAGTAAACAAACAGCATCATAAAGGCTAGGGAACACGCCAGACAGGTCAGGGATAATGTTGTGGAGAAGTTTAAAGCAGGGTTAGGTTATAAAAAAATATCCCAAGCTTTCCCAGTAGCCGGAGGGTGACACTTCACTTTTGCGGCGCTCCTGTCATAGCTTGTCTCCTGCATTTAATTTTAAAGCAGGCATTTCAAAACCGCTTCCAACAGTGCCCATTATGGATTAATAAGTATTTGTCCCTTATCTTGCCCTTCTGTCCTCTATGGCCACGTTTGTTGACCGACTCTCTTGAATAGGGGCACGTGGGGTTACTCTTAGGGTCCGGCCCAGCTTGTTTGCTGGTGGTGGCATTTGTTTGGTGTTTCAGATTGATTTTGCACATCCCCTGAAGAAGCTAATTGCAAAACATGTCAGGCTAGTGTGCTACGTATTTTTTATCGATCCTGAATTTTTTGTAAAATATGACCACCCAGTATTTGCTACTTGAATTGATTATATATTCTGTACAATTTTAACAATGTATAAATAAACAATTTTCTGTTTTTTTAATCAGTTGAAATTACTCTGTTTTTCCTTGGCACCGCCAAAATCCCCCTCAATCCTCCAATCTTTCTCCATATTTATTGGGATGAGGTGCCTAATATAGAGGTGTTGTACCATTAACCAGACCAACCTTTTTGCTTTGAACATCTCATGTTCAATCCATCATCCGAAAATGGAAAGAGTATGGCACCACTGCAAACCTACCAAGACATGGCAATCCACCTAATCTGATAGGCTAGGCAAGGAGAGCATTAATCAGAGAAGCAGCCAAGAGGCCCATGGTAACTCTGAAGGAGCTGCAGAGATCCACAGCTCAGGTGAGAGAATCTCTCCACAAATCAACTATTAGTCGTGCACTCAACATATCTGGCCTTTATGGAAGAATGGCAAGAAGAAAGCCATTGTTGAAAGAAAGCCAACAGAAATCCAGTTTGCAGTTTGGGTGAAGGCATGTGGGGGACACCACAGCAAACATGTGGAACATCTGATGAGATGAGACCAAAATTGAACTTTTTGGACTAAAAGCTATATGTGGCAGAAAACTAACACTGCACATCTTTCTGAACACACTATCCCCACGTGAAACATGGTGGTGACAGCATCATGTTGTGGGGATGCTTTTCTTCAGAAGGTACAGGGAAGCTGGTCAGAGCTGACGGGAAGGTGGATGGAGCCAAGTACTGGGTAATCTTAGAAGAAAACTTGTTAGAGCCTGCAAAAGACTTGAGACTGGGGCGGAGGTTCACCTTCCAGCAGGATAATGACCATAAACATACAGCCAGAGCTACAATGGAATGGTTTAGATTCAAAGCATTTTAATGTGTTAGAATGTCCCAGTCAAAGTCCAGACCTAAATCCAATTGAGAATCTGTGGCAAGACTTGAAAATTGCTGTTTGCAGATGCTCTCCATCTAATATGACTGAGCTTGAGCTATTTTGCAAAGAAGGATGTGCAAAGTTTGTAGAGACATGCCCAAAAAGACTTGCAGCTGTAATTGCAGTGAAAGGTGGTTCTACAAAGTATTGACTCGGGGGGCTGAATACAAGTGCACGCCACACTTTTTACATATTTATTTGTAAAAAAATGTTTAAAAACATTTATCATTTTTGAGCCACTTTGTGTTAGTCTACCACATAAAATCCCAATAAAATACATTCATGTTTTTGGCTGTAACATGAAAAAATGTGAAACATTTTAAGGGGTATGAATATTTTTTCAAGGCACTGTATATATTTTTATCAAATAAACTTGGATTATGTTTTTGCAGTATTACGCTATTATGCTAATATGCTATAATTTCTCTACTGACTGGGTCATGGTTCAAATTGATGCCTTGGAGCAATTTTGAGGAGTAAAGAGTCCACCTGTGGAATCCACTGCCTTTTGTTTCATACCCTGTGATGAGGGACAAGTGCACTTGAATAAAGGGGTTGAATTTTCTGGTAAGCATTGCATGATTCAAGGTGGTGGAAAATAAGTGTATCACCTGGCTGCATCTTACATGGTGCCTGTGAAGCAGTTGTACATATTCATTACTTCACAATTTCTGGTGGACTTTTCGCTGGACTTAGTTGCTCATCTCTTAAAGAGATATTGTTACACATTTTTAGTATAATGCACTTAATTTTTTCATTATTGAAGTTGGATTATCTATGTTCAGAAAGTATGAATTGTGGTGGGTCACATATTTTTTAGTTTGAGTAATTTTTATGGGATAACGATACACATATTTAGTACATTCTTGCCAATTCACCCTCATCAAAAATGTCATACTGCTGGTCAAATTTTACACTGCTTTATAATCTATGGTTTCTTATATCTTAATTAGAGTTTAAAATTAGCCAGCAGCAGGACAGTTTTGCATAAGAAGGAAAACGAACAGCGTGTTAGTAGTTTATTTCTGTCTGTGTCCCTGTGTCACTGGCCTATTTGTACTGATGACATTTTCCCCTGAAATTGAAAGTAAGGAGAAGTCTATAATTGTATAATTGTCCCTGAAACAATAGCTATGAATTCATCTTTCAAGGGAGACTACCTTCACTTTGGGAGATTTCTTCTAATTGTTATATGTCTTGAACAAGAAGTGAAAGGAAATTTCCCCAGCAGAACGTAAATAGTAAAAAAAATCCCTGGTAGGGGTTTAACCCTTCTCTATTTTATCCAAAACAAACAAAAAGTTTTGATTAAACTTACACTATAGCTGAAGACCTTCAGTGTGTGACTGTACCAAATTCAAAAAAGCAAAAGAAAGGGCAGCTGCTTAGATAAACAGCTAACAGCTAACAAGTAGGTAAACATGGGTGGGGCATTATACTTCAAAATATTAACATTCCTCCCACCAGATTTAAACAGAAACATGTTTCTTGTATTTTTAGCAGGGTAAATATGCAGAAAAAAGGTGGAGCTGTTTACCAATACTGTGATCTCTCCCCAGCCATAGCCACAATTTCAAGACATACAGCCAAATGGATACTCACAAAAATAAATATAGACAGGCATTGTATTACACTAAATCTCATCTCAGTGAGAGAGGAGCTCTGAAAAAGATGGTGGATCCCTCAAAATGCGTCAGCTTGTCAGCACATTATTACGGTGTGTTTGGCCACACTATTCCCACACAGGATTGAGATTTAGTGTCGTACAATGCCTGTATATGTTTATTTTTGTGAATATCCATTTGGTTGTATGTTTCGTTTTATACAATAAACCTTTGGTAGCGCACTAGGCATGTGCGGCCCCCTATGTACTTTTTTACAGTTGTCTATTAGACTCCCTAATCTGAGGAGGGATGCCCCAACGAAGCATACCTGATGGATGTTATTCTATTGCTTTTGATGATCCACTGCACAAGTAAACTCTGAGGCAGAACTCTATACACTGGAAGTGTTTATGTGTTTTGTGCAAATAGCCACAATTTCAGCTAATTAAGAGAACAATTAGGAAAAAGCTGATCTGTCAGATACATAAATCCAAGTCATCATCTGTTTGCACTGATGCAATGTTATTTCCCCACAGGGAAAATGTCATCCTTTCATTCAGAGAAAAAATGACTAGAAGCTAAGACATATCTGAAAATCAGGCAATCACACAATTTAAAATCTAACAGCCATCCATCAGAAACAAAGAAACCTTTACATCAGTTCATAGTTTTTAATTTAGCGACTTGCCTACTGGGCACTTTCACCCCCTTCCAGCTCAGGCCAATTTTCAGCTTTCGGTGCTATCGCATTTTGAGTGACAATTGCACAGTCATGCAACATTGTACCCAAATTAAATTTTTATTATTTTTTTTTAAGACAGATAGAGTGTCTTTTTGTGGTGGCATTTAATCTCCACTGGATTTTTTATTTTTTGCTAAACAAATGAAAAAAGACCGAAAATTTTGGAAAAAAATATGTTTTTCTTAGTTTCTGTTATAAAATTTTGCAAATAAGTAATTTTTCTTCTTCACTGATGTGTGCTGATAAGGTAGCATTGATGGGCACTGATGGGCTGCACCGATGGGCACAGATAGGTTGCACCAGTGGGCACTGATAGGCTGCATTAATGGCCACTTATGAGGCTGCACTGATGGGCATTTATGAGGCTGCACTGATGGGCACTGATGAGGCTGCACTGTTGGGCACTGATGAGGCTGCACTGATGGGCACTGACAAGGCTGCACTTATGGGCACTGATGAGGCAGCACTGATGGGCACTAATGAGGCTGCACTGATAAGGTGGCACTGATGGGCACTGATGAGGCGGCATTGATGGACACTTATAAGCTGCACTGTTGGGCACTGATATAGAGGCACTGATGAGACTGCACTGACAAAGCGGCACTGATGGTTACTGATATGCTTCACTGATGAGCACTGATATGCTTTACTAATGAGTGTTGATATGCTGCATTGATGGACACTGACAGGCACTGATAGGGCTACACTGAAAATCAGAGCACTGATGATCAGTGCCCTGATTATCAGCGTAAATGTCTGCTGTCACAGGAAAGCCGATTATCAACTTTCTTTTCCTTACACAGTGGCAGCCCTGAGGAAGGGAAATGCCGATAACCGGCATTTGTTTACATGGGATCAGCTGTGATTTGATACATCTGATCACATGGTAAAGGTTTGATGTGACTGGCCCTTTACCTCGACCTGTTCAGCAGATTCTGGAGGACACAGCGATCACAGAGCAAACCAGATGCCTGCCTCGGGAGCATGCAGGGGGCAGAGTTCTGGGAGGACATCAATAGACGCTCTTCCAGAACTAAACGACCATGCTGTAGCTGTCTTTCTTCATAATTATTCTCCCATACAATAATGCATTTTATTTCTGCCATTACTATAGTAATTAAAGGAGAAATGTTATGAGTCCCCTGCTCCAATCTACCCTTAGCAATCAATCAGTATATGGGAGTTTTATTTCTGTACCTTGAATCAGCACCAATTTGCCAGAAAATAAGGTGAAAATCCTTTACAGTATATGAAAGGTTCATCTCTGTTCCTCAGTTTCTGCCTTCATGTTTCAGCTAATGAGAAGTTGTGCTTTGGCACTAGAACATGTCCTGGATGATTCAAAGAAGTTTTTCTAATCCTCAAGAGCCATTTAGGGCCATTTGAACCCTTCAAAACCACCAAAACCCACCTTAATTTCCTCTTTCCTATTGACCATAGGCGTGCGCACAGGGTGTGCCAGGTGTGCCCAGGCACACCCTAATCACCCCGTGCAGCACAAATTCCCCCTACTGCCCTGGCTCCCCCCCTTCCCCTCCCCCGCAGTGCTGCTGGCTTCCCTCCTCTCCTGCTGACTGTTGCTACGGAGATGTTTTAGGATGAGTGGGGGAAGGGGCCGGTAAACATGTAATTTACTGGCCCCTTCTCTTTCTGGGAGAACATCGTGAGTGATCGATAGTGTGTGTTTGAGATTTGGGGTGCACACCCTAATGCAACAGACTGCACACACCTATGCTATTGACACCAATGTATTGAGCCAAAAATACAATATATTTTTGTGGGTGGTCTTTGGAAAAGGGCAGAGAGCAAGTGTGGGCCTGTATCTAAAGTCTCCAACCCTTAGTTTTAGGTGAGTGTTTTTTTCAGGTCTGGATGGATGTAGGAAGCTGCTCAGGTAATGATTTAGCATCTTTACCCATTGTAATTGGCCAGGGAAGAGTTCCACCTTAAAGTAAGCATTATTGGGTCATAGAAAGAAAATTTATACATTGCCTGGGAGTGGTTGAAATGGTAAGCATGTGTTCTTTTGTTTTGTTTTTTTTTTTTCTGGTTCAAGTTCAACTTTAAACAAAACAATCTTAGTTAATATGACTGAAAAAAAGATCAGATCACATTTCACAAGTCATTCATGCAAAACATCAGAAAATTCTTTAGGAGTCACAAGGTTAAATGACACAAACTGCATCTTGGGATATTTCTGACAAAATTATATATAAGTCATGAACTACAGCCCATGACACAAAGTGGATTAAAGTCTGTACTCTCATTACAAATATAAATGTCTTCCATGTCTTTTTCACGCATTGTCACTTGTGACTTGAGTGAATAATGCTCATTTTCCAGTGCTAGATAATGCTGGAAGGATACACTGGTCAGCAATTTGTAATATAATGCTTGGACCAAAATCAATGTCACACTTGAGCTGTCTTACTCCAGCACACCATTACTTGGGTACTTTCCTCTGCTTGCTTCATTTGATCCCTCAACATCTTCTCATTTGATGTCACTAGCATAGATGAATCTATAGACATATATCTTTGCATTTTGTGCTCCATCAGCCTTATTTACAAAGGGTATTTGATGCTAAGAAATAGGAAAGTTATGATAGAATACTGGAGATTACTGACATGCACAATTAGTTAAATTCAAGTTTATTCAATCAATCTAATCTGAAAAGTTTAAAATATAGGCTAAACTAATGAAAGAAAGGACAATTAAAAAAAGAAATCTATCTGGATGAATTGAATATGTATATGTAAACTCAATCTGTAAAATCTTTCATAAGCTTTAAAGTCCAAGTCCATATTTGGTATAAATTATAATGCTGCCCCAAGACAACCTGAAAAAAGCAGCTCAGGCTGCTATACTCATCTGGTCCTTAATGCTGTCCTCCACAGGCTCACCCAGTTGCTAATCCAGCAATGCTTGTCTTCTGGATTGAATGATGCTCCACCCTGGACTCACAGGAGAACACTGCAGTGAGCAGAATTTGGGATCCACTCACCAACAGAGGAAGAAGATGGTAAAGAAGACCAGTGACCAGTGACCATCACTAGACTGAAGACACCTGTAAGTAAAGTCAGTATAGATATTTTTTTGATTGAAATGTGTATTTTATTTTGCATAAAAATATACAAAAAACAAATACTTCAACAGGGTACATTCCACTCTGTACTGTGAAGCAGCGCATAAATACACTACATAACAATACAGTTCCAAGCATACAAATAAATTACATTCATCCTGTAGTATGATGCCTAATGTGTTGCGCAGAGTAATAATACCCTGAAACATCACATCATGCATGATGCCTCATTACCTCGAAAGCATTAACTAAAAAGCAAGTCATGTAACTTTTCAGACAAATTGCATTTCAGCAGGCAACGGGTGTGATGGGGTGCAGGGGGGGGGGGGTTCACAGGCCCGAAGCTTTATTGAACTGCCAAAGGATACACAGGGGGGAGGGGGCGAGGGGGGGAAGGGGAAATCTTCAGACCTCCTCTTCCTCCTTAACCTCCCTGATGGTATTCCCGAGTGTGGCTCGGGGTGGATTTTCAGCACCCAAAGCGGTAACCCCAAGCCAAACTTGGGATTGCATCACAGGATCCAGGTACAGCAAACTTACCTTGTCCCCAGGATCCTGCGATATCCTCCCCTCTCTGTGTGCGAGCCGTCTTTCGCTCGATCTATCACAGTGCCGGGCTCCATTCCCTGCGAGCGTTGCGATGCACGGGGACGGAGAATGGCACCAAATTCAAAAAGTAAAAAACACAATACATATACAGTACACTGTAATCTTACAGATTATATTACTGTATCAATTTATTTCACATCCCTTTTGTCCCTAGGGGTTTGTCCAGTGCCCTGCATGCACTTTTATATTATATATACAGTTCTTTCTGCCTGGAAACTGGAGATTTTCAATAGCAACCAAAACCGTCCCTTTACATCAAAAGCGGTTTTAGACAGCTAGAAAACAGCAATAATAAATTAGAATCACTTGCAGAATTGAGCGATAGTGATTTGTGGGGAAATTGGTCAACAATCAGTGAAAGTAATGACAGCGATAATTCTGCAACTGAGCAAATTTCTGTGTTTTTGATTTGATCACATTATTGAATATTTTTTATTATTATTATATTATTATTTGTTATAATTATTTATAGTTATTTCTTATATTATAATTTATGATTTCGTGTTTAAAACTTTATCATACCCGAGATGTCTACTAGACTCTTGTTTGAACAGATTTAAGTGCGTTATTTCTAAGAATTACAGGCCTACAATATAAAACGCCAAATTTTTATGCAAAATAATTATACCACCTTCAGCATAAAAAATCTGAAATAATCATACCTCCAGGGAGGTTAAAGTCCATCAAATTGTATTCTCTTAGCAGACTGTGACCCAGTCTGCGACAGTCCTCCATGGACATCCTCTCCCATTGGTGGATGAGGCACTTTCTGGCGCACCATAAAGCGTTCATAAAGCGTCCTCTTTATTTCAATGTCCTCCTGCGAATGAGTTCCACAGAAAAGTCCATTCAAAACACCCAAGTGTGTGATTGCAGTCTGTGGCACAAAGTCTTTAAGTTCAGGTTCCAAGGCCATCAACAGGCCCTGTGCAAATGGGCACTCCCAGAAAACGTGCAAAGCAGTTTCCTCCTGGATGATACAAAAAGGATAGTAGATGTATCTGCACAGGTTTCTAGCATGCATGAATATCCTGAGTGGTAACCCCCCTTGGATTGCCATCCATGCCAGATCTTTGTGCCTGTTGGTGAGTCTCTTTGAAGAAACATTCCTCCAGACCACTTTGCAAGTGGCTGAAGGGAGGCCTGGAACAGTCTCAACAATGTCTGATGCTCTAATCAACTTGTAGAAAGTTTTTGGCTTCCACAAGTCGGGCTTAACTCCATGCAGCCCCAGCTCATTGATAAACTTAAAAGTGTCCAAGTAAAACCAAGGAGTGTCCCAGTTGTAGGGGATGGAACTGTCCCATTTGTCTCACCCAAGGGACCTCCAAAGAGGCAGGAGGAAAAAAACAGGACATGGAGTTACCGCCAGAGTCCAAAGTTCTGTCAACCAAGGTCCTGCAGATGCAGTTACAAGCAAAGAACACCCTCAGTAGAGTGGAGATGTCAGGCACTCCCTTACCGCCCTTGAGAGGCTCCTTAAACATAACCGCCAGCTTTACTCTGTCCATTTTGGAGCTCCAGATGAATTGAAACACCACCCTGGTGATGGCCTTGCAGGCGTTTACCCGGAGGGTGGCCAGGCCTGGGCGAGGTACTGCAACACAGGGAGAATCTCGCTGCGGAGTACCAGTGTTTTACCTTCGATGGTGAGTTCTCTGAGGCTCCAAAGTCCAAACTTCTGTCACATCTTGGCCAGTTTCTCCTCCCAGGACTTCAGGGCTGCGCCCTCAGCTCCAAACCAGACCCCAAGAATTCTTATGAAGTCCGTTTTGACGCTGAAAGGAATGGGTGCAGTAGAAGGCAGGAATCACTTTCCGAAGAGCATGACTTCTGACTTCCCGCAGTTGACCCTTTGCCCCTGAAGCTTTGCTGAAGTCCTCACAGGTCTGGGCGAATGTGTCGATGGAGCGCCGATCGGCACAGAACACCGTCACATCGTCCATGTAGAGGGAGCACTTGACCTCCTGTCTGTCCGGTCCTGGTGCGGTGATCCCTCTGATTTCTGTGTTCCATCTGATGCTTTGGGCGAAGAGCTCTATACAGCAAACAAAAAGCAGAGGTGAAAGAGGGCAGCCTTGTCTGACCCCAGAGAGAACCAGAAAGGGGTCAGTTTTCCAGCCATTCACCAAAACCCAACTACAGATGTCTTTATACATCACATTCACATATGAACAAAACATTTCCCCAAGACCAAACCTGTGCAGAGCTCTGCACATAAACCCATGGGAGACGCGGTCAAAGGCCTTCTCCTGGTCAAGACTGACCAGGGCCGCATGCACACGGTGGCCATGAATATACTGAACCGTGTCTCGGACAAGCACAAGGCTGTCCACAATCATGCGACCAGGAATGCCACAAGTCTGATCCGGGTGGATGATCTGTCTGATGACAGACTTCAGCTTGTTGGCTAAAACCTTGGCGAGGATTTTGTAGTCCACGTTCAAGAGAGAGATCAGACGCCAGTTTTTCAGATCCAATCTCTCCCCCTTCTGCTTATACAAAATCATGATCATCCCCTCCCTCAGCGACAGAGGCATTCTGCCCTCCACCATCATATTCTCATACAGCTTGAGCAGGTCCAGGCCCACGAGATCCCACAGTGCTACATAGAGCTCTACTGGGAGACCATCGCAGCCCGGGGTCCTGCCCTGCCTAAAGGATTTAGCAGCAGAGTGTAGCTCCTCCAATGCCAAGGGAGCGTTGGTGGCCGATGAAGCTGCAGGTTCAATTGAATTAGAAATACCTGACAGGAACTTGTCGACCGCCTTCGTGTCTGTTGCTTTCAGGGAGTAGAGGTTGGTGTAGTAGTCGCTGACCACTTGCATCACAGCCTCCTTCCCCTTCTGGAGTGTTCCAGTCTCGTCACGCAGATCTGATAAGGGTGTGTGTCCTGAGTGAAGTTTCCTGAAAAAGCAAGAATTATGCCGCATACACACGATCAGAAATGCTGCCAGCAAAACTCCGATGAGAGCTTTTTGTCAGAAAATGCGACCGTGTGTATGCTCCATCAGTCTTTTGCTGGTGGAATTCCAGCCAGCAAAAGATTGGGAGCATGTTCTCTATTTTTCGGTCGGGAAAAGTTCCTATCCGAAAATGCATTCGTCTGTATGCAATTCGGACGCGCAAAAAATCACGCATGCTCGGAAACAATTTGATGCATGCTCGGAAGCACTGAACTTCATTTTCTCGGCTCATCGTAGTGTTGTACGTCACCGCGTTCTTGACGGTCTAAAATTCAGAGAAATTTTGTGTGACCGTGTGTATGCAAGGCAAGCTTGAGCGGAATTCCGTCGGAAAAACCATCCAAGTTTTTTCCGATGGAAATTCCGATCGTGTGTACGCGACATTACACTTTTCACCTTTCACAAGATTCTCCACCTTGGCATGGAAGACAATGTGCCTGGATTCTTCCTCAAAGTGCCCTTTCAGGCTTTTCTTGGTGTACTCCAGGTCCTGCCTAACGTCCCAGCCGCAGTGATGAAGGTCTTGCAGGGACTGCAACTGACGTTGCAGTCTAATGAGTTCCCTCTAATGCCCTGTACACACGGTCGGATTTTCCGACAGAAAATGTGTGATAGGACCTTGTTGTTGGAAATTCCGACCGTGTGTGGGCTCCATCACACATTTTCCATCGGAATTTCCGACACACAAAGTTTGAGAGCAGGCTATAAAATTTTCCGACAACAAAATCCGTTGTCGGAAATTACGATCGTGTGTACACAAATCCGACGCACAAAGTGCCACGCATGCTCAGAATAAATTAAGAGATGAAAGCTATTGGCTACTGCCCCGTTTATAGTCCCGACGTACGTGTTTTACGTCACCACGTTCAGAATGATCGGATTTTCCGACAACTTTGTGTGACCGTGTGTATGCAAGACAAGTTTGAGCCAACATCCCTCTGAAAAAATCCATGGATTTTGTTGTCGGAATGTCCGATCAATGTCCGACCGTGTGTACGGGGCATTATTGGCACACACTTGTCATCCCCTTGCCTGAAAGAAGCTGTGCAGCTTACCTTTCACAAACTCCCACCACTCACTTACCCTTCCGAAGAATCTCTTTTCCTCCTTTTAGGTGGCATAGGCCTCCTTGAGTTCCCCCATCAGTTCCTCATTTTCCAGCAGAGTACTATTCAGCTTCCAGGAACCTGGGCCGCGGGCAACACTCTCGCCCAGGTCACCCCGAATGGTGTGTCCGTGTGTCTGACACATAATGGGTCAATATAGATATTGTTTCATTATATGGGGTGCATCAAAGAGTGCTTTGGTGTGTTAATGTCTTTTAACTACCTCCCGTCTGCCCTATAGGGAAATGGCGGCTGTGGGGTGGTTTTACTGTTCTGGGACAACATCATATCATCGCCCAACTCTTGATGCAATCACTCACCCACGGTGGTGCACAGTGCAATGATCAGTGCCGTGCAGCATGACAATCAGCAGCACGCTCCGTCCCCGGGATAAGGTGTATCCCCAATCTCAGTAAAGAGCCGATGACGCGGTTCTTTACCCATGCGATCAGCTGTGTCCAATCACAGATGATCACATGTAAACAGAAAAATGTTGGTTATCGGCTTTCCTCTCCTCACACTGAAAGCATGTGAGGTGAGGAGAGCAGATCAGCGGCATTTCCTCACAGGGGAGACCTGCACAGATAAACAGGGCACTGATTATCAGTGCCCTGATTATAAGTGCAGCCCCAACAGTGCCCATCAGTGATGCCAGTCAGTTCCCATCAGTGATGCCCAGTGCTTTTTTTGTCAGAGAATAGGTGCAGGCACTCCCCCTTCCAAATTACCTCCTGTCTCCGCCTCCTACCCACCGCCCAGCACCGCCCTTTTTAGAGAATACAGAACCAAGTATAATTTTGTGGTGCTATGTAATTTGTATGGAATATGTAAATGATGGTAAGAAATGCAGTAAAATACATCCCCTGCAACAATAGACCCCTCCATCATTATTAGACTCCCCCACTATCAACAATAGGTCAAGCCATTAGCAATAGATCCCTGCAACAAAATACCATCTCCAGCCACAATAGATCCACCCCTGCAACAATAGACCCCCACCAGTAACCATAGATCTCCCAGCAACCATCATTATTAGGCCCTCTATTATCCAGCATCAATAGACCCCTCAAGCATCAATAGACCCCTCCTTCAACAGTATCACTCCAGAAACAATTGACCTCCCCCCAGTAACAATAGATCCTCCACAAGCAACAGCAGACCTCCCCAGCAACAATAGACCACCCCAGCAATAATAAATCCCCCACCAGTAACAATAGACCACCCCATCAAAAATGGTTCCCCCCAAGCAAAAATAGATTCCCAGCAGCCAGCAACAATAGACTTCCAGCATTCCCCAGCATCCCATTCCGTGCTTGAGGTATCGGAAATGTGTTCCCCCATATTCCCACTGAAAAAAACCCTGGTAATGCCAATCAATGCTGTCTTTCAGTGTCCATCAGTGCTGCCCATCAGTGCTGCCCATTAGTGCCTATCCATGCCACCTATTAGTGCCAAGAAATTATGCCTATCGGCGCTCATTATTGCCACCTATCTGTGCCCATCAGTGCCACCTATCAGTGCCAAACAATGCCGCCTATCAGTGCCCATCAGTGCAGCCTCATCAGGGCACATCAGTGAAGGAGAAAAATTACTTTTTTTACAAAATTTTCTACCAGAAAGAAAGAAAAGAAAAACTTATTTTTTTCAAAAGTTTAAGTCTTCTTTTTCGTTTTTTTAGCAAAAAAAAAGCTCTATCTGTCTCAAATAAATTACAAATTTCTTTGAGTATAGCGTTGCATGGTCGCGCAATTGTCATTGAAAGTGCGACAGCACTGAAAGGTGAAAATTGGCCTGGGGGTAAAAGTGCCCAGTATTGAAGCGGTTAAAAAAGTAATTTTTGATGTCTATAAATATTCAGATTTCTTTGAAATAATAACCGCCATGAAGTTCCCTTTGCATGGCACTTCCAGTTATAGGGTGACAACTCGTTGTCCTTGTCTATCAGTTGTTTTCTTGTGTTTTCACCCTATAATGTTTACTCCCAATAGGTACTATAAACAGTCATGCTGCCTTTCATTGCACAGGCATTTTTCACTGTTGTCTCTATCAGAAAACCCACCCTGAGAAATGACACGCAGCAATTGCTGGAGTAAATGCATGCAGAGTAGATGGCAGTTGTTTAGGATGCAAATGGGTTGATTTACTAAAGACATACAGGCAGTAGGCTGTTCACTTTGCAAGGAAAATTTCTAACATGAGAATGACCCAAAGTACACAGCAATGATGACAACACAGTGGTTGAAGGAGAAAAAGGTGAATGTCTTTGCAAGGCCTAGTCATAGCCCAGACTTAAACCCATTGAAAATCTGTGAAATGACTTAAAGACCGTAGACCACACACAGTCACCATCATATTTACCTGAACCTGAGCAGTTCTGCAAAGAAGAGTGGGCAAATATTGCAAAGTCTAGATTTGCAAAGTTAGTGGAGAAACATTCCAACAGACTGAAGGCTGTAAATAACCTCCCTGGCGGTATTCCCGAGTGTGGCTCAGGATAAATTTTCACTACAAAAAGTGGTAACCCCGAGCCCCACTCGGGATTGCATCGCAGTATCCAGGCAAAGTTACTTACCTTGTCCCCAGGATCCTGTGATGTCCTCCCGCTGTGTTCACGAGCTGTGTACTCCGCCCGATGTATTACTGTTCTGGGCTCCGTTCCCTACGAATGTCACAACGCATGAGGGCGGAGCCCGATGGCAAATTCAGAATAGTGAAAAACACATAACACTTATGCCCTGTACACACAGTCGCATTTTCCAACGGAAAATGTGTGATAGGACCTTGTTGTCGGAAATTTCGACCGTGTGTGGGCTCCATCACACATTTTCCATCGGAATTTCCAACACACAAAGTTTGAGAACTTGCTATAAAATTTTCCGACAACAAAATCTGTTGTCGGAAATTCTGATCGTGTGTACACAAATCTGACCCACAAAGTGCCACGCATGCTCAGAATAAATTAAGAGACCAAAGCTATTGGCTACTGCCCATTTATAGTCCCGACGTACGTGGTTTACGTCACCGCGTTTAGAACGATCGGATTTTCCGACAACTTTGTGTGACCGTGTGTATGCAAGACAAGTTTGAGCCAACATCCGTCGGAAAAAATCCATGGATTTTGTTGTCGGAATGTCCGATCAATGTCCGACCGTGTGTACAGGGCATTGCTGTACAGTACACTGTAATCTGTAAGAATACAATACTGTGTCAAATCATTTCACATTTGTCACTAGTGCTTTGTCCAGTGCCCTGCATGCAGTTTTATATTATATATACTGTTCTTTCTGCCTTATAACTTGAGATTGTCCATGGCAACCAAAAAGTGTCCCTTTACATCAAAAGTGCTTTTAGAGCAGCTACAAAACAGCGATAGTAAATTAGAACACTTGCAGAATTGAGCAATAGTGATTTGTGGGGAAATTCGTCATCAAACACTGAAAGTGACGACTTCCGCAACTGAACAAATGTCCATGTTTTTGATATGATTACATTATTGAATAAAATGTATTATTATTATTTATTAAAATTATTTATAGTTATGTATCATATTATAATTTATGATTTTTTGTTGTTTCAAACTTTATCATACCTGGGATGTCTACTAGACTTTTGTTTGGACAGATTAAGTGAGTTATTCCTAGGAATTACAGGCCCACAATATAAAACACCAAATTTCCATGCAAAACAATGTACTGCTGGCATAATCATTAGACATGTGTGCCGTCAATAAATTTGTTTTGTTTCGTTTTGTTCCGTTCAGTTCCATATTGGAATTAATTCGTATTTTGTAATTCGTGTCCGAAATTCAATTTGGATTTGTATGAAATACGAATTTTCGTTAGGTTCGTTAACTTTTCATAACAATTACGAACGTTCGTTTTGGATCCAAATTCCGTTACAACAGAAACCCGCGGAACACCCTTTAAAAGTCTATGGGAGAAATCAAAAGTGCTAATTTTAATGGTTAATATGCAAGCTATTGTCATAATAAGTGTTTGGGGACCGGGGTCCTGCCCCAGGGGACATGTATCAATGCAAAAAAAAGTTTTAAAAACGGCTGTTTTTTCAGGAGCAGTGATTTTAATAATGCTTAAAGTGAAACAATAAAAGTAAAATATTCCTTTAAATTTCGTACCTGGGTTGTGTATATAGTATGCTTGTGAAGTGGCGCTTTTTTCCCATGTTTAGAACAGTCCCACAGCAAAATGACATTTCTAAAGGAAAAAAAAGTCATTTAAAAGTGCTAGCGCTAGTGCCGGCTATTAATGAATTGTCGGTCCCGACAATACACATAAAAGTCATTGAAAGTCATTGAAAACTAAAAAAAATAAATGCGTGGGGGTCCCCCAAAATTCCATTACCAGGCCTTTCAGGTCCAGTATGGATATTAAGGGGAACTCCGCACCAACATTTAAAAAAAAATGGCGTGGGGTTCCCCCAAAAAATCCATACCAGATCCTAGATTTTAAGGGGAACTGCGTGCCATAATTTAAAAAATAATGGCGTGGGGTTCTCCCAAAAATCCACACCAGACCCTTATCTGAGCACACAACCTGGCAGGCTGCAGGAAAAGAGGGGGGATGAGAGAATGCCCCCCCTCCTAAACCGTACCAGGCCACATGCCCTCAATATGGGGAGGATGTCCCCATGTTGATGGGGACAAGGGCCTCATCCTCACAACCCTTGCCCGGTGGTTGTGGGGGTCCGCGGTGGGGGGCTTATTGGAATCTGGAAGCCCCCTTTAACAAAGGGGACACCCAGATCCCAGCCCCCCTATGTGAATTGGTAAGGAGTACATTGTACCCCTACCATTTCACAAAAGGAAAGTGTCAAAATGTTAAAAAACCACAGGAGACGGCTTGGGACAAGTCCTTTATTAAAAATAAAAAAATAAAAAATAAAAAAGAGATTCCAGCTTGTGCTACACGTCACCTTACAATAGATAATGAAGGCTTACCAGAAAGCCTGCGACCGCCCTTCTCAGGGGGGTCAAAACAGGCTTGGTAGAGACAGCAGGGACACTGTTAAGGATTCCCAGGTGACCAGCTGGCATCAGTAAGGAGAAACTTCCATAGCTCACTTCTAGGAGATAAGTGCTGCGCACCAATGGATGACCGAAGGGGCAATGGATGGCCTGAACACGAGCAGAGGAGTCGGCCGGTGATCAGGACACATCACTGAAGCTGCTAGCAGTGGCTATACATTGATGCGCAGTCCCTGTGTCATCTGTCGTCCATTGGTGCGCTCTTGCCCCTTCGGTCATCCATTGGTTCACAGCACCTATCTCCTGGAAGTGAGCTATGGAAGTTACTCCTTACTGATACCAGCTGGTCACCTGGGAATCCTTAACAGTGTCCCTGCTTTCTCTACTAAGCCTGTTTTGACCCCCTGAGAAAGGGCGGTCGCAGGCTTTCTGGTAAGCCTCCATTATCTATTGTAAGGTGACGGGCAGCACAAGCGGTGGAGAATATAGACCTTGGTTCCTGTATTGGAATTCTTTCATTGGGATACCTTCACTTATGAACTTTTTTTTTGTCACATTATGTGTTTATTATGCACATATTTTCTCTAACACATTAATTTTATGTATGGACTTTTTTACCTGTTTTTTTCACCTGATTTTTTCACTGGATATTTTTGATTATGACACATATTTGATTATGACACATATTTCACTTTAGTGCAAACATATACATTATGTTCACTTGGTAAATTATTGGTTTATTATCCAGTGCTGCACTTTTATATATACATTTATCTCTCTGTGCCCCATATCAGGGTTATAGTGCTTAGCAGCAGGATATCCTTCGCGGTTTAATTTTTAGTAATTTATATGTTTATTTATCACACACCTAGAGCAATTTCTTTCTTTATATTTTATTAAAATCACTGCTCCCGAAAAAACGGCCATTTTTAAAACTTTTTTTGCATTGATACATGTCCCCTGGGGCAGGACCCAGGTCCCCAAACACTTTTTATGACAATAACTTGCATATTAACCTTTAAAATTAGCCCTTTTGATTTCTCCCATAGACTTTTAAAGGGTGTTCAGCAGGTTTCCGTTGTAACGGAATTTGGATCCGAAATTCGTCAACGAAATTTCGTATTTCGTATAAAATTCAGAAGCATAGCAATTCGTATTACGGATGCTTTCAAATGTACGAATTTTCGGAAATTCGTACGAATTTTTTGATTTGTACGAAACTAATCACACATGTCTAATAATCATACCACCAGGGAGCTTAAAGCAAAATGTGGTTCAACAAAATACTGACATAAGGGGTGATCCATTTTCCAACTCAGTGATTCTGTTTTTGACTTTTTTTTTCTGACATGTAGGTGTTATATCTTTCACTTGGATGTTATAGGTTGCAAGAGTAAATACAGCTGGATAAAACAAAACTGTGTCTGTCTTTATATCAGGCTGCAAAGCAACAACATGTGATTCTTTTCTATACCCACTATACATTTGTTTGCCTGAAGTTCAGCTTTACATCTTAAGAGTTATACCCCATACACACTATTAGATTTTCTGCATATTTTTGTCTTCAGATTTACCAAAACCATGTAGTGCAAGAGCCTGCCTGATTGCATACAAATTGAAACTTCTAAGGTTTAACCTCCATATTATATGGTTTTGGTAAATCCGAAGACAAAAATATGCAGAAAATCTAATAGTGTGTATGGGGCTTTATAGTATGGATTGCAGCAAACAAAAAATGATAAAACATTTAACTAATACAGTGTTGTCAGCATATATGAGGCACCTCCAGGTACCTGCATGTTCATATCCATTTTTTATGTAAGTACACCCTGTTTAGGTTGAAGGGATAAATTGTGTTTATTTATTTTTGTCTTTAAAATATATAGAAAATAAAGTATTTCTCAGAAGCCGATTTAACCAAAAGAAAATAGGATGTTTATTTCAATTGCTATTTTTGGGTTGCAGTTTAATGTCTTTATTTATCCTAAGTAATATTCACTTTTTATTTAAATACTTTTGATTGCATGACTTCAGAGAATTAGGGTAAGTAGATAGCGTTTCTGTATCACCAAGGAAAATTACATTAAAAAAATTATAGATCTTAGGACATTAATTGAACCTTCTATAGGAATATAACTGGGTTGCAATGGCCTGTTTTAGTTCTTTTTCTCTAATGATACACCAGAGGTCTGCTTGAAGCCCAAAACAATTTCAGAAGCTATTCTGTCTGGAACAGTAGCATGGGAAGATGAAATTACACTTGAGATAAGATTTAATTAGCATTTACACCTTTACAACACCTTTAGAGAAGTGATACTTAACATGATCATGCATTCATACAGAGAGGTTATTAGATGAAAGAAAAAACAACGTTTTTATTATATCCTAAATGTTATAGTTTTATTAAAAATATACAAGCACTCATCATATGAAGAATTTTCGTACATTCATTTCAAGCAAGATGAAGTTAAAGTTCAACAATATGAACTGATTATTATACCCTGAGAGATCTTTTTCAATTTATTGAGACAGTTGAGCTCAATAGTTCCTAACGCAGTTGCTAGAATTGCATCATCCGAATACAATGTGAAACTCACGTCATCTGAGTTTATTTAAGCTATAAATCATAGCAAGGTAGCATTAATAACATCCCACAAGGCAGTGAAGAGTTATTAAGACGGGGAATACAGCTAGAATCCAGAGCACATGTTTCTTGTTGTCTTTCTGGCCATCAAAACAGCCACTATTGCATCAAATTGATATTCTCACTGAGTGTACAGTGGCAAATTTCTTACTCGTATAGCTAAGTTGTGATCCTCATGGCTCTAGATAACACAGTTGATGATGACATCATATTTTTTAACCCTGTTTTGAAAATGAATTAACAGCTAAAAAACCTTTCCAATATATTTAATAAGTTCAGTGTGGTCAATGTATTTTATATAAATTCTACTCATCAAAGAAAAACCCTTATTTGCAGTTATAATGCCCCTTGATTGCTTTTTGTTTTTAAAAATCCATATTAGGAACTCTCAAACTTGGTCTTTTGTTTCCTTATCCTATTACATTTCTTTGTGTCAATTGAATTTATTAGGCTAAGTGATGTAAATAAAAATGCCTTTAACTATAACTAATCATGTTATATCAATTATGTGAAGCCGTGTGACCACTACAGTTTGTGATTATAGCGTCCCGCAAAAAAAGTGTCCAAAAGGGTGAAAGTTATGCAATCCTAGAAAGTTTGTTGGTTTTCTGTAGATGTACATTGTCAACTTATTTGATGACTGAATTTGGATTTTTTTAAATTATTTTATTGTTTTTTTTTTTTCAAAGATTATTTACAAAACAATGACATACATACATACGAACATCAAGCAAATTGAAAAACCTAAGAAGAAAAAAGGGAGGAAACCAGAAAAAGAGGATAACTTTTTAATAGGGTAAGCTATACAGAAATAAAGCTGAACTTTATAACTTCATAATTCTATGGTGTCTACAGTCTTCTTGGTTGGCATCTCAGGCCAATGCAGATGGTGTGGTCTCATGACTCAGTCCAATTTATAGATAATCAGTTCAGAGAGGAAGTCCTGATTTTTGTCTTTTCGACCAAAAATCTACCAAAACTTGTCGGCCGGAATGAATCCGTCAGACAATTCGACCGTGTGTGGGCTTCATCGGACTTCCTACGGACCTTTTCGGTCGAAAATCAGACGGGCTTTAGATTTGAAACATGTTTCAAATCTCCCCGCCGGAACTCGGCCGGACCCAGTTCCTATCGGGAAATCGGTTGTCTGTATGCTGGTCCGACGGGCCAAATATGACGCAAGGACAGCTACAGCACCTGCCCGCGAGAATGTTTCCAGCACTCTCGGCGACAGGGTACTGTACATCTCACGCTCGCTGCAATAGGAAAAACACATTTTCCTATTGCAGTGAGCGTGAGAGAGAGGCGATAATGTCCCTTAAGTCTGGTATGGATTTTAAGGGGAACCCCCTACACCGAATAAACGGCATGGGGGTCCCCCCAAAATCCATACCAAACCCTTATCCGAGCACGCAGCCCAGCCGGTCAGGAAAGGGGGGTGGGGACAAGCGAGCACCCCTCCTCCTGAACTGTACCAGGCCGCATGCCCTCAACATGGGGGGGTGGGTGCTTTGGGGAAGGGGGGTGCCCTGCGGCCCCCCCACCCCGAAGCACCTTGTCCCCATGTTGATGAGAACAAGGGCCTCGGGACTGTGACGTCATAAGAGGCGGGGTCACCAGGTGACATCACCTGGTGACCCCGCCACATGCCTATATAAGTCATTGCGCACCGTGCACACAGCATTACAGCGGGAGAGAGCGTTGTGTCAACATCGGAAGAAGAGAAGAGGAAAAAGACGATGGAGAAGACCAGGCCAATGCTAGCAAGAGAGCAGCAAAAGGGCAGAACATAGCAGAGGAACTCGGCATAAGAACCGGAGAGCGGGAGAAGAACCGGACACCGGGAGAAGAGGCCAGAGAGCGGGAGAGGAGGCCAGAGAGAGCAGAGAAGTCAGAAGAGACCCCCCAAAGTCGGAAGCTGCCTAATAAATTAAAAACATTTCTAGTGTGTTTTTTTATTGACACTTTTTTTCCCCAGGTGAATGGGTAGGGGTACGATGTACCCCATACTCATTCACATAGGGTGGGGGCCGGGATCTGGAGGCCCCCTTATTAAAGGGGGCTCCTGGATTCCGATAAGGCCCCTGCCCGCAGACCCTGACAACCAACGGCCAGGGTTGTCTGGAAGGGGCCCTTTTCCTCATCAACATGGGGACAAGGTGCTTTGGGGTGGGGGGGTGCCCCCTTCCCCAAAGCACACCCCCATGTTGAGGGCATGCGGCCTGGTATGGTTCAGGGGGGCACTCGCTTGTCCCCACCCCCTTTCCTGACCGGCCGGGCTGTGTGCTCGGATAAGGGTCTGGTATGGATTTTGGGGGGACCGTCATGCTGTTTTTTCTGTGTAGGGGGTTCCCCTTGAAATCCATACCAGACCTAAGGGCCTGGTATGCTCTGCACTGGCTCCAGCGACGGGGCTAGCAAGGTGTCAATCTCGCCGATAAAAGCGGCAAGATTGACTTCCTTTTCTAGTCCCATCGTACCTCATCACGTTCAAAATGAATGCACTTTAGTCCGTGTGTGGGCAAGTCCCTTAATTCTGAAGTCCGCCGTAACTCCGCCGAAAGTCTGTTGGGAAAACCATCAGACCTAGTCTGCTGGAAAGTCCGGTCGTGTGTGGGCAAGTCCGTTAGTTCGGAAAGTCCGTTGGAAGTCCGCCGAAAGTCTGTCGGGAAGACCGTCAGACCTAGTCTGCCAGAAAGTCCGGTCATGTGTACGCGGCATAAGCCTTTTCAAGAAGGAAACATCAGTTTGGGTTAGGCATTTGGAATTTCCTAAAGTTGCCCTAACAGCCTCTTCTGAATTCCTTCCCTTCACTTTGATTGTTTCCCTGAAGAGAGTGTTCTTTTTGAGATATGGGGGTTGCCTGGATGTTAGGGTATGATGATGGTTTTGACATTTCTGCTTCTATAGTTGTGTTTGATTACTATGAGGCACAATTAACCAACTTAGAGGGTGATGTAGAAGACATGCAAGATTCTAAGTTCTAATAGTTGTGATACCCATACCCCCCCACCCCCCACCCCCACTGCCTTTAGGTCCATGGGTTTGCCCAGTGAAATTCAGGGACATTTGGAAGTTGATTTTAAAAAGACAAATAGACTGTTCACTTTGCAGGGCAATTTTCACTTTTCAAGGGAATTTTTCACATGCTTTAAAACAAAATGGTCAGGGACTTCCTTCCCTTTGTTTCTGCAGGTAGGGAAGCCCATTGCAATGAATGGACTGGTCTACACACACAGAAGCACCGATGTGAACGTCTACTTTGGAATGCATTCCTCCACTCCCCAAAACCACTCTCTGCTCACCTCTATACCAGAACCCCCTGTCTACTCACCTCTGTACCTCGCACCCCATTTCTGTTCACCTCTGTACCCCAAACTCCCTGCTCTTTGCTCACCTTTGTACTCCAAACCTCTGTTCACCTCTGAACCCCAAACCCCCCTCTCTGCTCACCTCTGTAAATGTACCCACCTTGTTCACCTCTGTACCGCAAAACCCCCTGTCTGCTCACCTCTGTACCCCAAACTCTGCACTCTTTGCTCACCTCTATACACAAAACTCCTTGCTCTCTACCCTGCTCTGTACACAAAACTTCCTGCTCTCTGCTCACATCTGTACCCCAAATCCCCCTCTGTGCTAACCTCTGTACCCCAACTCTCCCTCTCTGCTTACCTCTGTACCCCAAACCCCCTTCTCTGCTCACCTCTGTACCCCAAACCCCCCTCCACTCCGCTTGCCTCCGTACCCCAGCCCCCCTCTGCTTACCTCTGTACTCCAACACCCCCACTCACCTCTTTACCCCAAAACCCCCTCTCTGCTCACCTATATACCCCAAACCCCTGTCTGCTCATCTCTGTATCTCAAAACCCCCTCTCTGCTTACTTCTGTGTCCCAAAAAACCCTATTGGCATACCTTTGTACCCCACTCTGCAAGCCAAACTCCACCCTCCCTTCTGATCCTCTCTGTGCCCTGCTTCCTCTCATCAGGTCCCAGGGCAGGACCATACTTCTACTACAAACCATAAGGCTGTGAGCAGTTCTGGCTAGGCTAGTGAACTGCAGGGGCATATGACTGGCTGCCCGGCGTAGCTGCGGCAGGCTGCAGAGTCGGAACCTGGAGTATTTAGCACATACCCCTGCTGCTCCCCGTCTGCCCCCTTACTGGTCCTGCATACAGTCATACAGACTGTATGACTGTATGCAGTCATACAGCCTGTATGACTGTATTACACTGGTACCAAGTACTGCGCTATAGGGGAAGGTGGAGTGCCCATGATACAGGAAGCCACCTCCCCCTTCCACTGTTCTTTGTTGCATGCACTGTCTGCTGCAAGTTCCTGCTGTGCTGAATGTACAGTTTGGCAGAAAGGCATATTAGACAAGTCTGACAGCCTTTCTCAACCAGGCTGCCGTGGCATCCCTGACAACCTCGGGCACCGCCCTGTTACAGAAGGGCTGTTCTAGGTCCAGAAGACATAATATGATCTGTGAACAAGCAACTTGAAATGTTGCCAGTTTGTATTTCTCTTGCAGACCTACAATGTGGGCATTGTTTCCCCTTGAGTGATTCTCCGGGTCATACAGTTTTATCCCAAGGTGAGTTTGTTGTTTTTTGGTTTCCCGTATGGACAATTGGACCTCAGTGAGTTCCAGCATTGAAACCTTGCTTTTGGATTTCTCCTATGCATTGTAACTGTGCTAGCCAGTCATGCCAGAGGATTTGGATGTCCTTGAAGAGTGCGGCATTCAGGCTGATTGGTTTCAATATCTAAGCCATATCAGCCACTATTTTAGTGGGGTTGTGGTATCGCTTGCGGTGAGGTGGACTGAGATGTTAACATAGAATCTTTTCCCACTTTGGACCACATCTTAGCTGGGTTTGCTGATATTTCTCACTGGCTTGAAGGGCATCAGCAGGCTTGAAATGCAGCCTTTTGATACTGTGGACCTGGAGCCCACATAAGATGGGACCTCTGCATCAGGTGCCAGAACCAAAAGTCTGGATTGGGATGTTTAAAACCATGCAACAATTAAACGCTTTCATTGTTACTTTTGCAATGCAAAGGTAAAAAATGTAGAAAAGTAAATTTTTTTGATAAGAAGCAACAACCACTGAGTATAATCTGGTGATCATGGTTTACAGATTTAGGATTTCTGGATCATAAACTAGGAAAGCCGAAGTGCCACCGATTTAAAACACAAGAAAGCCTAAAGGCAGACCAGGATTCGGAACCAGAAGTCAAACCACTGACCAACTAAACTGACTAACCAGTCAGTCAAATCACTAATCCAGGTGCTTGGTCAATTCAAGAGTTAGTTTCAGGGATGCTGACAACACAAAGACGAAAGGGCAGGAGGGCAGACCTGATCCCCAGCTATAGATCTAGTAAACGATGAGCAGAAGTTAGCACCTTACCTTTGTGAAATCATATGACTTCTGCTATCTAAAAACCCCCAAGACTTGCTAATAGAATGTAATCAGAAACAAGTAAACGTGGGAAGCATACAAAAGGGACTACAGTGGTGTAACCAGTATCTGGGGGCAGTCCTCGGTTTTAGAAGGCTGTCCCTGGATAAAACGTGTCTTTGATTGTGTCCCTGGTTAAAAAAGGTGAGTCTCAAGGAGCTTCACTCTCTAGTCGTAATGAGTTGTGGCCAGGGAGCAGCACAAGTTGCCTCCTTTATGTAAGCATTGGGTCCTGTGGGTCAATGCTAGATCCAGAACTGCTGAACAGCATGCCCCCGTGAGTTCAATTCCCCTTTGCTTATATCCCAAGCTGAATACAATGCTTGTTTCTGTCATACATTGCATCCTGCACATTCCATTTAGGGCCCAACATTTTCCTGTATGTCCAGGTAATGTAAGCCTCACATACCATTCCTCTCAGTGTTTCTTCACCCTCCCTCTAGCCCTGTCACCATTAGTCACTTGTCTTAGCACCATCACAACTTCTGCTTAGCACCACTACAGACTTACGCAAGATTTCACACATTTGGTAGTAACTTGTTGGTTGATAACTTTCAACTTATTTTTGTCTTACAGCTCCACTTTATCCCCAATCCATGCTATTCAGTAAATTCTACCTTGATTAGCCATCATATTCAGCTGGATCTTCCTCTTTTATGATATATCATTACATAAATACATTTCTTATCTGGTTTATTGTTATAATATTACAATATGGAAATTGGAAGCATGTGACATAGCAGCAGTAGATACTTTATGTTTGAGTGCTTTCAGATTTATTTTATGACAGGAAAGCTATTTATCTGAATGAAAGAGAGCACATATGGTCCTAGGCAACCAGTCATATTTGCAAAGAATACCCAATCACACGTAATGAAAATAAAAAAAAACAGCATTTTTGCTTGCACATGATTGGATGATAGAAGTCAACAGAGCTTCCCCTCAAATACTAAGATCTGTAACAAGTGTACTTGTAGTGCACATTATATTTGCCTTTAATCCTAGTTCTCAGGAGGAGATCTTGTACTAACAATCTGCTGTTAGTACAGCGATCTCCCCGCTGAGCTATTGTGTTCTGACAGGGGGACGCCCACCCCCCGCCAGAAAAGACTGGTCAGTGCTCTCAGCCAATAGCTTTACTGCTACAGTGCCAGCTGCGCAGAATCACATATCAATTGTATATGTGATTCTTCTCTTCCAGGTAGGGGGCACACATGTGCGCCACTGGCATGCCATCTGTGCTGTGATTAGTCACAAGCCGATCAGAGGGTACCGGTCTATGGATGATTGCTGGCACCCATTGTTCAGCGAGGAGACAGGACAGGACTCTGTGTATGTAAACAATACAGAGCTCTGTCCTGCCAGAAGGGATGTGCTGTTTTTTGTTTCCCTCACATCCCTTAGTGAAAGCACCTCACAGCACACACATAAACACTGATTAGGCACACATTTAACCCTTTGATCGCCCTTGATGTTTAACTCCTTCCCAGCCAGTGTCATTAGTACAGTGACAGTAAATATTTTTAGCACTAATCACTGTATTGGTGTCACTGGTTCCCACAAAGTGACAAAAGTGTCAGTTAGTGTAAGACAGCCTACCATACTATCGCAATCCCGCAAAAAGTCACTGATCGCCGCCATTACTAGTATAAAAAAATGAATAATTAAAAATTCCAGTACATATATCATAGTCTGTAAACATTATAACATTATAACTTTTGCGCAAACCAATCTATATATGCTTATTGGGATTTGTTTACCAAAAATATGTACCAGAATACATATTGGCCTAAACTTGTGAACAAATTAGATTTTTTTTTTTAATTATTTGGTATGTTTTATAGCAGAAAGTAAAAAAAATATATATATTTTTTTAATTTATAGTGCAAAAAAAAAAAAACCCATAGGTGATCAAATACCACCAAAAGAAAGCTCAATTTGTGGGAAAATAATGATATAAATTTAATTTGTGTACAGCATGACCATGTACGTGTCAGTTAAAATAACGCAGTGCCGCATGGCAAAAAAATGGCCTGGATATGAAGGGGGTAAATCTTCAAGAAATCAATCTGGTTCTAAAGACTTTTTGCAGTGGTTCAGGAGCGAGCCTGCTTGGGTTCCCCTATTGCAAGCTGCTTGCTCGGTGAGCAATCGGCAGGAGGAAGGGGCCAGGAGCACCAGCAGAGGAGGATCAGGGCTGCTCTGTGCAAAACCACTGCACACAGCAAATAAACATGGCATGTTTGTTATATTTTTTAAATATAATTTCCTTTAATATCACTTTAAGGTAGGCTCAGACAGTGACAGTTGTTTTGTGTGCAGACTGCAGAAGATCAAATGTAGTGAAAGTGTTTAATTTTTGGAAAATAAGTCTTTGTCTTTGGGTTTAAGTGTGTCTGTGAAACTGTCACTTGTAGCTAGGGATGAGCCGAACACCCCCCTGTTCGGTTCGCACCAAAACATGCGAACAGGAAAAAAGTTTGTTTGAACACGCGATCACCGTTATAGTCTATGGGACACAAACATGAATAATCAAAAATGCTAATTTTAAAGGCTAATATGCAAGTTATTGTCATAAAAAGTGTTTGGGGACCTGGGACCTGCCCCAGGGGACATGGATCAATGCAAAAAAAAGTTTTTAAAAACGGCCATTTTTTCAGGAGCAGTGATTTTAATAATGCTTAAAGTCAAACAATAAAAGTGTAATATCCCTTTAAATTTCATACCTGGGGGGTGTCTATAGTATGCTTGTAAAGGGGCGCATGTTTCCTGTGTTTAGAACAGTCTGACAGCAAAATGACATTTTGAAGGAAAAAACTCATTTAAAACTACCCGCGGCTATTGCATTGCCGACAATACATATAGAAGTTCATTGATAAAAACGGCATGGGAATTCCCCAAAGGGGAACCCCGAACCAAAATTTTAAAAAAAAATGACGTGGGAGTCCCCCTAAATTCCATACCAGGCCCTTCAGGTCTGGTATGGATGTTAAGGGGAACCCCGGCCAAAATTTACAAAAAAAATGACGTGGGGTTCCCCCTAAATTCCATCCCAGACCCTTCAGGTCTGGGATGGATTTTAACCACTTGAGCCCCGGACCATTATGCTGCCTAAGGACCAGAGGTCTTTTTCCAATTTGGCACTGCGTCGCTTTAACGGCTAATTGCGCGGTCATGCAATGCTTTACCCAAACGAAATTTGCGTCTTTTTCTTCCCACAAATAGAGCTTTCTTTTGATGGTATTTGATCACCTCTGCAGTTTTTATTTTTTGCGCTATAAACGGAAAAAGACCGAAAATTTTGAAAAAAAATGATATTTTCTACTTTTTGTTATAAAAAAAATCCAATAAACTCGATTTTAGTCATACACTTAGGCCAAAATGTATTTGGCCACATGTCTTTGGTAAAAAAAATGTCAATAAGCGTATATTTATTGGTTTGCGCAAAAGTTATAGCGTCTACAAACTAGGGTACATTTTCTGTAATTTACACAGCTTTTAGTTTATGACTGCCTATGTCATTTCTTGAGGTGCTAAAATGGCAGGGCAGTACAAAACCCCCCCAAATGACCCCATTTTGGAAAGTAGACACCCCAAGGAAATTTCTGAGAGGCATGTTGAACCCATTAAATATTTATTTTTTTTGTCCCAAGTGATTGAATAATGACAAAAAAAAAAAAATATTTACAAAAAGTTGTCACTAAATGATATATTGCTCACACAGGCCATGGGCCTATGTGGAATTGCACCCCAAAATATATTATGCTGCTTCTCCTGAGTATGGGGATACCACATGTGTGGGACTTTTTGGGAGCCTAGCCGCGTACGGGGCCCCGAAAACCAATCACCGCCTTCAGGATTTCTAAGGGTGTAAATTTATGATTTCACTCTTCACTGCCTATCACAGTTTCGGAGGCCATGGAATGCCCAGGTGGCACAAACCCCCCCCCCAAATGACCCCATTTTGGAAAGTAGACACCCCAAGCTATTTGCTGAGAGGCATATTGAGTCCATGGAATATTTTATATTTTGACACAAGTTGCGGGAAAGTGACACATTTTTTTTTTTTTTTGCACAAAGTTGTCACTAAATGTTATATTGCTCACACAGGCCATGGGCATATGTGGAATTGCACCCCAAAATACATTTAGCTGCTTCTCCTGAGTATGGGGATACCACATGTGTGGGACTTTTTGGGACTTAGCCGTGCACGGGACCCCGAAAACCAATCACCGCCTTCAGGATTTCTAAGGGTGAAAATTTTTGATTTCACTCTTCACTGCCTATCACAGTTTCGGAGGCCATGGAATGCCCAGGTGGCACAACCCCCCCAAATGACCCCATTTTGGAAAGTAGACACCCCAAGCTATTTGCTGAGAGGCATGGTGAGTATTTTGCAGCTCTCATTTGTTTTTGAAAATGAAGAAAGGCAAGAAAAAACATTTTTTTTTCTTTTTTCAATTTTCAAAACTTTGTGACAAAAAGTGAGGTCTGCAAAATACTCACTATACCTCTCAGCAAATAGCTTTGGGTGTCTACTTTGGGGGTCATTTGGGGGGGTTTTGTGCCACCTGGGCATTCCATGGCCTCCGAAACTGTGATAGGCAGTGAAGAGTGAAATCAAAATTTCACGCCCTTAGAAAGCATGAAGGCGGTGCTTGGTTTTCGGGGTCCCGTGCGCGGCTAGGCTCCCAAAAAAGTATCCCCGTACTCAGGAGAAGCAGCAGAATGTATTTTGGGCTGTAATTTCACATATTCCCATGGCATGTTTGAGCAATATATCATTTAGTGACAATTTTGTGCAAAAAAAAAAAAAAATTGGTCTCTTTCCCGCAACTTGTGTCGCAATATAAAATATTCCATGGACTCGACATGCCCCTCAGCAAATAGCTTGGGGTGTCTACTTTCCAAAATGGGGTCATTTGGGGGGGTTTTGAACTGTCCTGGCATTTTATGCACAACATTTAGAAGCCTATGTCACACATCACCCACTCTTCTAACCACTTGAAGACAAAGCCCTTTCTGACACTTATTGTTTACATGAAAAAGTTATTTTTTTTTTGCAAGAAAATTACTTTGAACCCCCAAACATTATATATTTTTTTTAAAGCAAATGCCCTACAGATTAAAATGGTGGGTGTTTCTTTTTTTTTTCACACAGTATTATGTGCAGCGATTTTTCAAACGCATTTTTTGGGGAAAAAACACACTTTTTTAAATTTTAATGCACTAAAACACACTATATTGCCCAAATGTTTGATGAAATAAAAAAGATGATCTTAGGCCGAGTACATGGATACCAAACATGACATGCTTTACAATTGCGCACAAACGTGCAGTGGCAACAAAATAAATACATTTTTAAAAGCCTTTAAAAGCCTTTACAGGTTACCACTTTAGATTTACAGAGGAGGTCTACTGCAAAAATTACTGCCCTCGATCTGACCTTCGCGGTGATACCTCACATGCATGGTGCAATTGCTGTTTACATTTGACGACAGACCGCTGCTTGCGTTCGCCTTAGCGCGAGAGCAGGGGGCGACAGGGGTGCTTTTTTTTTTTTTTTTTTCTTTATTATTTTTTTGCTTTTTTATCTTATTTTTAAACTGTTCCTTTCATTTTTTTTTTTAATCATTTTTATTGTTATCTCGGGGAATGTAAATATCCCCTATGATAGCAATAGGTAGTGACAGGTACTCTTTTTTGAAAAAATTGGGGTCTATTAGACCCTAGATCTCTCCTCTGCCCTCAAAGCATCTGACCACACCAAGATCGGTGTGATAAAATGCTTCCTCAATTTCCCAATGGCGCTACTTACATCCGGCAAAATCTAAGTCATAAAATGCTCTTAGCTTCCGGTTTCTTAGGCTATAGAGATGTTTGGAGCCACTCTGGTCTCTGATCAGCTCTATGGTCAGCTGGCTGAATCACCGGCTGCATTCTCAGGTTCCCTGTTGAGACAGGAGAGCCAGAGAAAAACACGGAAGACGGTGGGGGGGGCATTCCCTCCCACGGCTTGTAAAAGCAGTCTAGAGGCTAATTAGCTGCTAGGATTGCTTTTACATGAAAGCCGACCGCTGGCTGAAAAGAATGATACCAAGATGATACCTAAACCTGCAGGCATCATTCTGGTATAACCACTCAAAGTCGTGAATGGCGTACCTGAAGACAAAAAAATGGTTAACAATAAAGCACAGTAAACGGTAAAGTATAAAAAATTGCATACCTGAAAAGCAAACATGATAAAACATAATAACAATAAAACATTGCAGAATAGAATACAGTAAAAAAGAGCAGAACAATAGAGAGAGAGAATAGAGAGAGAGAGAACAATAAAATGACAACTATTTTTTTTTATTTTATATATATATATTTTTTTTTACACTTTTTTTGTAACTAACTTTTATAACTGCAACCGGTTCCAGGTTCGGGTCTCTCAAAATGCGATGGCATCTTGGGAGACCCTGTGAAAGTGTGCCTAGTCTGTGCAATGCTGTACCCTACACTAATACTCAACTAGTGCATGGTAGCGTTCAAAACATTCACCAATGCAAAAACCAGGATTGTCCGGACAGGAGGGACAATAATAGCGGGTGTCATGCCTATATCCGCGCTTGCTGCAGACACGACATCTTTTTTGGGGGGTTCGTTGGGTAGGGGTACTCGGGAGGACATAAAGAAAATGCCTCTCATGCAGCCGACTGCACTTGGTTGGGGATGTGAATGGGGGAAGTACGGGTGCTGCAGAAGTGGTGGGTTCCCAATTAGGATTGGCGAATGCAGCAGGAAGGGCATTATGGGCACGACGGGCCTGTGTTTGTCTTTTTGGTGGCAGCGGGACACTACTTGTGCTTGCCACCTCACCAGCTTGAACTGCACTTATGGGACTCGCCACGTCACCAAGTGTTACTGCAGTGCTGGTTTGACTACGACCGGGGTGTACTAGGCCACTGGTGCTTGCCAGTTCACCAAAACGCTACAAAAAAAACTGTTAGCGATCGGGCCTGACTCTGCGAACGCTGCAGTTATACGTTTAGTGTTTTGTAAGTGACAGTGATCGATCGATACTGCACTTGGGTGGGCTAGGCTGGGCTGGGCGGAGGGGCAAAACGCAGGTGCTAGCAGGTATCTGGGCTGATCCCACTAACACTGCGTTTTTGGGAACCCTAAACTGCTGGGGACGCTAGTATAGATCTGATCGGATCAGATATTGATGCGTTCAGATACTATACCACTAAGGGAGGTGTACGCTACGTGCGTGGGTGTTAACGGTACTGGCGCTAACCTGACGCTGCTTGGGGCTGGTGCTTGCCAGTTCGCCAAAATGCTACCAAAAAAACTGTTAGCGATCGCAGGGATCAGGCCTGACTCTGCGAACGCTGCAGTTATGCATTTAGTGTTTTGTAAGTGTCAGTGATCGATCGATACTGCACTTGGGTGGGCCGGGCCGGGTGGAGGGGCAAAACGCAGGTGCTAGCAGGTATCTGGGCTGATCCCGCTAACACTGCATTTTTGGGAACCCTAAACTGCTGGGGACGCTAGTATAGATCTGATCGGATCAGATATTGATCCGTTCAGATACTATACCACTAAGGGAGTTGTACGGTGCGTGCGTGGGTGTTAGCGCTACTGGCGCTAACCTGACGCTGCCTGGGGCAGGTGCTTGCTTGCCAGTTCACCAAAATGCTACCAAAAAAACTGTTAGCGATCGCAGGGATCAGGCCTGACTCTGCGAACGCTGCAGTTATGCGTTTAGTGTTTTGTAAGTGACCGTGATCGATCGATACTGCACTTGGGTGGGCTGGGCCGGGCGGAGGGGCAAAACGCAGGTGCTAGCAAGTATCTGGGCTGATCCCGCTAACACTGCGTTTTTGGGAACCCTAAACTGCTGGGGACGCCAGTATAGATCTGATCAGATATTGATCCGATCAGATACTATACCACTAAGGGAGGCGTATGCTGCGTGCGTGGGTGTTAGCGGTACTGGCGCTAATCTGACGCTGCCTGGGGCGACGCATATCACCGCCGGGCGATCAGGGGGCTAAACCTTTATTCGGTAATAAACGGCGGGTGCCCTGACACTCTAAAAAATAAATGAACTAACCAGCGTCACCTGTAACGGTTATACGGTGATCAGTGGTGAAAGGGTTAACTAGGGGGCCATCAAGGGGTTAAAACATTTATTAGGTAGTATATGGGGGTCCCTGACGCTATAAAACGCTGACGGCGAACCTAAATATTTACGTCCCTAACTAGCGTCACCAGCGACACTAATACAGCGATCAGAAAAATTATCGCTTAGTGACACTGGTGACGGGGGGTGATCAAGGGGTTAAAACTTTATTAGGGGGGGGTTAGGGGGGTATCCTAGACCTACAGGGGGCTAACCCTAACTGTCCCAACACTGTAACTGTCACAAACTGACACCAATGCAGTAATCAGAAAAAAAACAAAAAAACAAAAAAAAACTGCTTGGTGTCAGTTTGTGACGGGGGGGGGTGATTGGGGGGGATCGGGGGGCGATCGGGGGGGGATCGGGGTGTTTTGTGTGCCTGGCATGTTCTACCGTGTGTGTTTGTGTTTTACACTCACATAGATGTCTTCTCTCCTCTGCGCCGGAACGGAAAATACCGAGCCGAGGAGAGATGACATCACTTCCTTTGCTGCTGTTTAGCATACAGCAGCAAAGGAAGAGTCTCATTGGCCAGCAGCGATCGCGAGGGGGGGGCCACGAACGGATGGCCTCCCCCTCACCTCCGATCGCCGGGGGACAAAACAGGACCGTCTCGGGCACCGGGGGGGTCCGATCGGATCCCCCACCACGGGAGGCAAATCACGTATATGTACGTGATTTTGCCTGCCCGTGCCGCTTTGCCGACGTACATCAGCGTGAGGCGGTCCTTAAGTGGTTAAGGGGAACCCGCGCCAAAAAAAAAAAAAAACGGCGTGGGGCCCCCCCAAAAATCCATACCAGACCCTTATCCGAGCACGCAACCTGGCAGGCCGCATGAAAAGAGGGGGGAAACTGTCAAAAATGTTAAAAATGACAAGAGACAGTTTTTGACAATTCCTTTATTTAAATGCTTCTTCTTTCTTCTATCTTCCTTCATCTTCTGGTTCTTCTGGTTCTTCTGGCTCTTCTGGTTCTTCCCCAGGGGTTCTCGTCCAGCATCTCCTCCGCGGCGTCTTCTATCTTCTTCTCCTCGGGCCGCTCCGCACCCATGGCATGGGGGAGGCTCCCGCTCTTCTCTTCTTCTTTTCTTCTCTTCTTCATTTTCTTCTCCGGGCCGCTCCGCACCCATGCTGGCATGGAGGGAGGCTCCCGCTGTGTGACGGCGCTCCTCGTCTGACTGTTCTTAAATAACGGGGGGCGGGGCCACCCGGTGACCCCGCCCCCCTCTGACGCACGGTGACTTGACGGGACTTCCCTGTGACGTCACGGGGAATGCCACAGGGAAGTCCCGTCATGTCCCGTGCGTCAGAGGGGGGCGGGGTCACCGGGTGGCCCCGTCCCCCGTTATTTAATAACTGTCAGACGGGGAGCGCCATCACACAGCGGGAGCCTCCCTCCATGCCAGCATGGATGCAGAGCGGCCCGGAGAAGAAAATAAAGAAGAGAAGAAGAGAAGAAAAGAAGAAGAGAAGAGCGGGAGCCTCCCCCCATGCCATGGGTGCAGAGCGGCCCAAGGAGAAGAAGATAGAAGACTCCACGGAGGAGATGCTGGACGAGAACGCCGAAGGAAGAAGCAGAAGAGGCAGAAGAACCAGAAGATGAAGGAAGATAGAAGAAAGAAGAAGCATTTAAATAAAGGAATTGTCAAAAACTGTCTCTTGTCATTTTTAACATTTTTGACAGTTTTTTTGTGAAATGGTAGGGGTTACTTTTGTACGCTCTTACCATTTCACACAGGGGGGAGGGCCGGGATCTGGGGGTCCCCTTGTTAAAGGGGGCTTCCAGATTCCGATAAGCCCCCCGCCCGCAGACCCCCACAACCACCGGCCAGGGTTGTGGGGATGAGGCCCTTGTCCTCATCAACATGGGTTGCGTGCTTGGATAAGGGTCTGGTATGGAATTTAGGGGGAACCCCACGTCATTTTTTTTGTAAATTTTGGCCGGGGTTCCCCTTTGGGGAATTCCCATGCCGTTTTTATCAATGAACTTCTATGTGTATTGTTGGCAATGCAATAGCCGAGGGTAGTTTTAAATGGGTTTTTTCCTTCAAAATGTCATTTTGCTGTCAGACTGTTCTAAACACAGGAAACATGCGCCCCTTTACAGGCATACTATAGACACCCCCCAGGTACGAAATTTAAAGGGATATTACACTTTTATTGTTTGACTTTAAGCATTATTAAAATCACTGCTCCTGAAAAAATGTCCATTTTTAAAACTTTTTTTGCATTGATCCATGTCCCCTGGGGCAGGACCCAGGTCCACAAACACTTTTTATGACAATAACTTGCATATTAGCCTTTAAAATTAGCACTTTTGGTTTCTCCCATAGACTTTTAAAGGGTGTTCCGCGGCATTCCAATTTGCCGCGAACACCCCAAATTGTTCACTGTTCGGCGAACTTGCGAACAGCCAATGTTCGAGTCGAGCTCATCCCTACTTGTAGCACAATAATTAGCTGTATTTTGTGGATACAAGGACTGCACCCTATGTGTGCAGGGTATTAAGAAAATAGGCACAGGTTCTGTTTAACCAGTTCTGGACCAGCCGCCGCATTTATACTGCGGCAGGTCGGCCCGGCTGGGCGAAGTGTCGTAGCTATACTCCCCCTAGGTGGCCGCTCCGATCGGATTTGCTTCAGAACAGATCAATCTCCAGGCCCAAGCAGGGGAAGTGATGTCATCTCTCCTCATGGAAGTCATTTCGTTCCAGAGAGAGGAGAGAAGACATCTCAGAGTAAGTGCACCAACACTACACTGACACCAGTTCACGTAGGTACACTTGTCACCCCCCCGATCACTCCCCGATCACCCCCCCAGTTAACCCCTTACCCCCTGTCACTGTGTCACGCAGTGCAATGTTCATTTTTTTTGATCACTGTACTGGTGTCATTAGTGACAAAAATCAGTTAGGGTACTTAGTGTAGGCCCAGATAGGTCTAGGAACCCCCCCAACCCACCTAATAATGGTTTAACCCTTTGCTCACCCCCTGTCACCAGTGATCACTGTATTAGTGTCATGGGTGAAGTTTGTTAGCAATTTTTTTTATAGCGTCAGGGCACCCGCGTATATTACCTAAATAAAGGTTTAACCAGCACATCCCGGCGGGTGATATCAGTTTGGTTTTAGTGTCAGATAGGGTCTGCATCGCCCCAGGCAGCATCCGATTAGTGCCAGTAGCGCTAAAACCCACGCACGCACCATACACCTCCCTTAGTAGTATAGTGTCTGAACGGATCAATATCTGATCTGAGCTATACTAGCGTCCCCAGCAGTTTAGGGTTCCCAAAAATGCAGTGATAGCGGGATCAGCCTAGATACCTGCTAGTACCTGCATTTAGCCCCTGGTCTGCATCGCCCCAGGCAGCATTGGATTAGTGCCAGTAGCGCTAAAACCCACGCACGCACCATACACCTCCCTTAGTAGTATAGTGTCTGAACGGATCAATATCTGATCTGAGCTATACTAGCGTCCCCAGCAGTTTAGGGTTCCCAAAAATGCAGTGATAGCGGGATCAGCCCAGATACCTGCTAGCACCTGCATTTAGCCCCTCCGCCCAACCCAGCCCAGCCCAGCCCACTCAAGTGCAATATTAATCGATCACTGTCACTTTTTTTTTTGCAGCGTTTGAATCAGTCGCTGACAGTCAGGAGCTCTTTTTCCAGTGAGTCTCACTGCTGTACCAGTAAATTTAGAGACCAAAATGTCAAATCGAAGGTACAGTAGTGAAGAGGCCTACACGTTTCTGAGCATGGCAGATAGTGAAGAGGAAGTCACCCATCTGTCAGATTCAGGCTCAGAATACGAACCGGTAGAGAGCAGCAGCACCCTGACAGATAGCTCTGATGACAGAGTAGTGGTCCCTGCCAAGGTCAGGCGTACCCAACCCCGTTCTTCTGCTGTCGTTGAGGTGGAAGAACCTCAGGGGGTAGAGAGCCAGTACTAGTGCCGCTCATCCTTCTGGTGAACTGGCAAGCACCAGCGGCCTAGTGCATTCTGGTCGTACATCCAGCACTGCAGTAACACTTGGTGATGTGGCGGGTCCCTTAAGTGCAGTTCAAACTTGTGAGGGGGTTAGCACAAGAAGTGTCACGCAGCCACCAAGAAGAAGACAAACATAGGCCCATCAAGCCCAGAGTGCCCTTCCTGCTGCATTTGCCAATCCTAATTGGGAGCCCACCACTTCTGCAGCACCCGTACTTCCCCTATTCACTGGCCAACCTGGAATTCAGGTGGAAACAGTTGATTTTACTTCACTTGATTTGTATTTGCTATTTTTCATGGAAGATCTCTATAGATCTATTGTGGACCAAAGCAATTTGTGTGCTGGTCAATTCATCGCTGCTAATCCCCAGTTGACCTTTTTGCAGAGATTGGAGACCTATTACGGTCTCTGAATTTAAGACCTTCCTGGGCCTATCCCTCCTCATAGGTATAACTAAAAAGAGTGAGTTGCTGTCATATTGGTCCACTGACCCAATTCACCATATGCTCGTGTTCTCTGCCTTCATGACCAGGACACGAAACGAGCAGATCTTGAGGTTCATGCACTTAATAATACACACAATAAAAAAGCCAAAAATAGTTATGGTTTTATTTTTCTTCTCTCTCTCTATTGTTCTCTCTCTTATGTTCGCTCTCTAGTGTCCACTCTATTGTTCGCTCACTATTGTTCTATATCTATTGTTCTCTCTCTGTTGTTACTGTATTTTAGAGCTGTAATATTTTATTTTTACTATGTTTTATTATATTTGCTTTGCAGGTATGGTATGTCTTACTGTTATACTGTAATGTTACTTTGTTTTATTGTTAACCATCATTTGCTTAGCAGGTACACCATTCAGCTGCAGCACGGGTTTATTTATTCTGACAGCAACAGCGTTTGCTCCCACAATACGTAAAGCCGTGACTCCAGTGCTGTAGGAGGTGATTTCACCCCCACAGTTAAAAAAAAGAGCATATATGCCGAAGTATGGGGGCAGGGGTGGAGGAGCGATTTGCTCCCAACATTAGGGGCTTCAACATTATGCTTCGGCATATATTTTTTAGGCACAGATTGCATTAAAAAATGTTTTATTTTTACTATGTTTTATTGTATTTGCTTTGCAGATATGGTATGTCTTATGGTTATAATGTAATGTTACGTTGTTTTATTGTTAACCATCATTTGCTTAGCTGGTACGCCATTCAGCTGCAGCACTGATTTACTTATCTTGACAGCAACAGCGTTTGCTCCCACAATACGTAAATCAGCGACTCCAGCGCTGTAGGAGGTGATTTCACCACCAAAGTTAAAACAAAATGGTGCATGTATGCCCATCATTAGAAGTGGGTGGATAAAGGGTGGTATTCTAATGGTGGGCATACCCACCGATCAATCTCTTTTTTTCATTCAGCCCACAGGATGCATGAAGAAAGAACATTACAATGTAATGTAATGTACAATATAATGTTTGGACATCAACAAGGACCAGCGGTGTATTGGTATGTTGCTAGACTTTGAGTGGTTATACCAGAATGATGCCTGCAGGTTTAGGCATCATCTTGGTATCATTCTTTTCAGCCAGTGGTCGGCTTTCATTTAAAAGCAATCCTAGTGGCTAATTAGCCTCTAGACTGCTTTTACAAGCAGTGGGAGGGAACGTCGCCCCCCACCGTCTTCCATGGTTTTCTCGGGCTCTCCTGTCCCAACAGGGACCCGAGAATGCAGCGGGTGGTTCCGCCAGCTGACCATAGAGCTGATCAGAGACCAGAATAAGAATATGGCCTAAGAAACCAGAAGCTACGAGCATTTCACGACTTTCACGACAAGGTTTTGCCGGATATAAACAGCGCCATTGGGAAAGCATTTTATCACACCGATCTTGGTGTGGTCAGATGCTTAGAGGGCAGAGGAGAGATCTAGGGTCTAATAGACCCCATTTTTTTTAAAAGAGTACCTGTCACTAACTATTGCTATCATAGGGGATATTTACATTCCCTGAAATAACAATAACAATGATTAAAAAAAATGAAAGGAACAGTTTAAAAATAAAATAAAAAAAGCAAAATAAATAACCAAAAAAAAAAAGCACCCCTATCCCCCCATGCTTACGCGCAAAGACAAACGCAAGCATTGGTCTGGTGTCATATGTAAGCAGCAATTGCATCATGCATGTGAGGTATCACCGCGAAGGTCAGATCGAGGGAAGTAATTTTAGCAGTAGACCTCCTCTGTAAATCTAAAGTGCTAAAGGTTTTTAAAGGCTTTTAAAAATGCATGTAGTTTGTGCTCAATTTTAAAGCATGTCGTGTTTGGTAACCATGTACTCGGCATAAGATCATCATTTTTATTTCATCAAACATTTGTGCAATATAGTGTGTTTTAGTGCAGTAAAATAAAAAAAGTGTGTTTTTTCCAAAAGAATTGCGCTTGAAAAATTACTGCGCAAATACTGTGTGAAAAAAAAATTGCAACACCCACAATTTTAATCTGTAGGGCCTCTTCTTTAAACAAAATAAATAATGTTTGGGGGTTCAAAGTAATTTTCTTGCAAAAAAAAAAAAATTTCATGTAAACAGGACAGCTCAACCCCCCCAAATGACCCCTTTTTGGAAAGTAGACATCCCAAGCTATTTGCTGATAGGCATGTTGAGTCCATGGAATATTTTATATTTTGCCACAAGTTACGGGGAAATTAGAACATTTTTTTTCCCACAAAGTCATCACTAAATGATATATTGCTCAAACGTGCCATGGGCCTATGTGAAATTACACCCCAAAATACATTCTGCTGCTTCTCCTGAATATGGGAATAACACATGTGTGAGACTTTTTGGGAGCCAAGCCATGTACAGGATCCCAAAACCAAGCACTGCCTTCAGGCTTTCTAAGGGTGTAAAATAGTGATTTCACTTCCTCGCTACCTATCACAGTTGCGGAGGCCATTAAATGTCAAGATAGCACAACCCCCCCCCCCCCAAATGACCCTGTTTTGGAAAGTAGAGACCCCAAGATATTTGCTGAAAGGCATTGTTGAGTATTTTGCAGATCTCACTTTTTGTCACAAAGTTTTGAAAAAAAAAATTTATCTTTAGTTTCTTCATTTTCAAAAACAAATGGGAGCTGAAAAATACTCACCATGCCTCTTAGAAAATACCTTGGGGTGTCTACTTTCCAAAATGGGGTCATTTGGGGGGGGGGGCTGTGCTATCTGGGCATTTCAGGGCCTCCGAATATGTGATAGGTAGTGAGGGGTAAAATCACCATTTTACACCCTTAGAAAGCCTGAAGGCGGTGAGTGGTTTTCGGGGTCCTGTACACGGCTAGGCTCCCAAAAAGTCTCACACATGTGGTATCCCCATACTCAAGAGAAGCATCAGAATGTATTTTGGGGTGTAATTCCACATATAACCATGGCATGTTTGAGCAATATATCATTTAGTGACAACTTTGTGCAAAAAAAATTGTAATATTCCCACAACTTGTGGCAAAATATAAAATATTCCATGGACTCAACATGCCTCTCAGCAAATAGCTTAGGGTGTCTACTTTCCAAAATAGGGTCATTTGGTGGGGTTTTGTGCTATCTTGGCATTTTATGGCCTTCAAAACTGTGATAGGTAGTGAGGAGTGATATTAAAAATGTACGCCCTTAGAAAGCCTATAGGCGGTGATTGGTTTTCGGGGTCCTGTATATAATTTAGTGACAACTTTGTTTAATTTTTTATTTATTTTTGTAATTTTTCAATCACTTGTGACAAAAAAATAAAATATTCAATGGGCTCAACAAGCCTCTCAGCAATTTTCTTGGGGTTTCTACTTAACAGAATGGGGTCATTTGGGGGGGTTTGTACTGCCCTGCCATTTTAGCACCTCAAGAAATGGCGTTTATAAGCTAAGCTCAAAGCTGCGTAAATTCCAACAAATTTACGCAGAAATTTAATTCAACAAAGACATGTGGCTGAATACATTTTGGCTTAAATGTATGACTAAAATTGAGTTTATTGGATTTTTATTATAACAAAAAGTAGAAAATATCTTTTTTTTTTTCAAAATTTTCGGTCTTTTTCCGTTTATATTGCAAAAAATAAAAATCGCAAAGGCAATCAAATACCATCAAAAGAAAGATCTATTTCTGGGAAAAAAAGGACGCAAATTTAGTCTGGGTACAACATTGCATGACCACGCAATTACCAGTTAAAGCAGCGCAGTGCCAAATTGTAAAAAGTGCTCTGGTCATTGAGCAGCCTAATCTTCCGGGGCTTAAGTGGTTAATCATTCCCTTTTTAATCTCTTTAATCAGCCACACCCACTGTTAAAAGCAAACTTGCCATACCCATTATTTACCCCAGCATGCTGGTTTCTAGCCCAGAGGGCCCTTCATAATACTAGTCATGCACACATATTGTCACACTGTTTTGGCTTTTTAACTGTAAATCCAAGTAGATTACCCTAATGGGTAATGGTGTATGGCAACCCCTTAGGAGCTGCTTGTGAATAAGGGATCCCCCACCCTGCACAACCAGGCACACCGCATCTTCACAGCACACTTGAGTCAACAAACAGTTCAATGATTTGTTTTTTGTGTTTTATTGAGGGGAATGAACTTGATGAGAATAGGGTTATTATGGGGTGCCCACTTGATCAAATAGCAGAACTCTTCAGGGACACAAACTATATACAGCCTATATATACACTTCTCCTTCTATCCCCAGTACAATCTTCCTTATAGATCAACAACTTTCAGGACCAGCTGGCACTGTATGGGTGGTCTGATAATAGCACAATCAGTCCTAAAGCTAATTCCCTTTGCAGGCAGGGACCGCGGGCCCCTTTGGTAGTGTATCAAAAAGAAGTCCCAGTGCTCAGCTGTCCCTCTCCTGTGGCCAGCTCTTCAGACACTGCCAGCCCACCTAGCTGCAGTTGCCCCTTTCACTAGCCTTCCTGGCTAAGACTCCACAGTCCTCCTAGACTGACTCTGCATCCATCCCAGACTGTTTGTAGATGCGGCCTGTGAGTCATCCAGCCCTTCCTGAGTCACTCAACCCTGACCCAGAAAAACACACAGACTTGTCTGCCAGCCAAGCCTGACAATTTACCTACAGTATAAAAATCCTATCACTACAATAGCTAGCACTCTACACTAGAGGGTGCTACATTGGTAATGTTTACATCTTGTTTGAATAGTCATTGAAATAAGGCCATCATTTTGTGGGTATGATTAAAACTGGACATGGTCAGTAGTGTGTATTCAAATTTCATTTTGAAACTGTGATCACATTAGATAACAGACATGTAATACATACAAGACAAAAGCATGAAGATGATTCTTTTTGGCATTTGGTTTATTAATAAGAAGTGGGCTCTAATATATAAAGATTTGGGGTTAAAACATAAATAAAACCAATAAATGAACCAGTCAATTCTGTTTGCATATATAATCTAGCTACCGCAGACTAATGGTTGAAAGGAAGGGAATAAAAACACAGACATTAATAGAGATACTTTATTTTAATGTTTATTGCACTCTGTAAACCAGACTTAAAAAACATAGAACAATCTTCTTACTCTAAGAAAAAAATGTTATTTCCAGCTAGTCAAATTTGGTTCATTCTCCCTGAAACCCACTGGAGATCATAATTTATGGACAATTGAAGCTGTAGAAACATCTTGTCTAAGGAACAGAACAGATCCATAGCAACAAATCTTTAGGGGAATATTAATCCCCAGCTTTATGTAGTGCTAAGTGTACAATAGTAATCAGAAGTTCAGTAGAAGCTGCTAATCATTAAGGGAAAAGGCTATATAAAGAATTCATAATGGAATTACCCTGCAGCAAACAAAGTCAGACAAAATTAAATCAGCCATCAAATTGCACCAGGAAATTTTAATTTACAGGTTAATGTTAGATTACATAACTAATCACTTTTAACATTTTCATTGAACGACCAATAAAATTATTTTTTTAAAGTATATTCTAATGATGTTTAGCAATGGAATTTGTTGGCAAAGTGAAAAAATACTTACTTATTTAAAATGATGAAGCCACAGTACAAATAGAATACAAAATGGTTAGAAACAATTAATTAACATAAAACTTGCATTGCTGAAGTAATCGAAAGAACTAATCAGTACCAAAAAAGATTTTATTTCTGTCTAAATGGGTAAAATTATTGTTGCAGAAGCTTCAACTGATGTTTTTTTCTCTCAGATGGATAAATTACTTTAAATAAGTAGTAACACATTCTAAACTAATTTTAAATGTTCTTGGCTTCAATTTTTAAATCAGAGACATTTGGTGTTCTTTGACATTCACAGCTTTTAGGTTTTAATTGCAAATGTTTAAATGTTTTAAATAAAAAAAAAAAAGCAAATAAAATGGATTAACATCTTGCATCTCAACAAACATTTTATAAACCAAAACCATTAAAATAATAATCCTTTTTTTCCTTTGCAACAGTAAAATCAGATCATTTTCTTTTTTTTTTCACAATAAAGTTTATTATAGAAGTATATATATATATATATATATATATATAAAGATTACAGGGTAAAAGGTATTTTGCATATGTAACATATGAAGTTATTGAAAGCTTTTAAACATAAAAAAGAGAAAACAGAAATATACATAACGTAGGTTAAACATCAATTATGAGATATTATTTATAATCAATCTTTTCATTTCTAACGTGCAATGTTATGGTAAGAATATTAGCAGCTTATGGTTAGGTATTCTATTAGACTATCAATTCTTTGGCATTAGTCGAATTAATATTTGTATAAGTCTGCGCTAAGGTATTTAATTTTGGAATGTTATAATATATTGAAAAATAGGCATAGGAGTATCATATAGAGAAGCCGCACAATAAATTCATTCTAAATAGTCTTTTCTATTCATCAAAGGAGTCTTTAATTATATATGTCTATTGGGCTAAATTAATCAATTATTAGACTTTTGTAAGTCTCAGATAAGGTAAAAACGTGACACAGTCTCCATAGATTGTGGAGTTGTATTGTGGCTTCTTTTTTAATGGCAACTGTTTCTTTCATTTCATATGTGGAGTTTACCTTCAGTAATTATTCTTTTATTAAAGGTGTGGGTCTAGATTTCCAGTGTAGGGGCATTAGTATTTTAGCTACATTAATTAGGTGCCTTGACAGGGAATTTTTGTATTCTCTGTATGAAAAGTCATTGATATGTAAGAAGCAACATTCTGCATTAAGGTTGAGTGTCAGTGATGTGGATTATCCATTTCTTAATTTGTATCCAATAGAGAATTGGAGGGCAGGACCACCAAAGGTGAAGAAAGGTGGCTCTGTTCTTGTTGCATCTCCAGCAGACATCTGACTCTTGGGGGGACCAATTTTTCATTTTAACTGGAGTGATGTACCATTGTGTACATATTTTGAATGATATTTCTTGTGTGCAAGTACTAAGAGAGAATTTCTGAGTAAAAATACATGCTTTTTCCCATTGTTCATCTGAGAATTTTGAATTAAGTTCCTCTTCCCAAATTGTTTTGTATTTATCATAAGAATCAGTGTTTGGCTGTGAGATCCAACTGTATGAGAGTGAGGTAGCCCCTCTTAATGGAGCTTGGTTGTAGCATATCTGCACCATTTTTGAAAGGGGTCTTGTCATTTGGTCTCTTTTTTTTGTTATTCTGAAAAAAATTATGTATCTGTAGATATATCCAAAAATGTTATGTTTTGGTATCAAGTTCTCTTTTTAAGCTTGAAAAAGATTTTAAGTTACCTTTGTGAAGGCAGTGAGGAGCTAATAAAGGATGTTTTTCTTTCGCTTGGGTTAATGCAATGCCTTGCAAAAGTATTCACCCCCCTTGGCTTTTTACCTATTTTGTTACATTACAGCCTTTAGTTCAATGTTTTTTTTAATTTGAATTATATGTAATGGATCAGAACACAATAGTCTAAGTTGGTAAAGTAAAATTAGAAAAATATATACATAAAACTATTTTTCAGAAATAAAAAACTGATAATTGGCATGTGCGTATGTATTCACCCCCTTTGTTATGAAGCCCATAAAAAGCTCTGGTGCAACCAATTACCATCAGAAGTCACACATTTAGTGAAATGATGTCCACCTGTGTGCAATCTAAGTGTCACATGATCTGTCATTACATATACACACCTTTTTGAAAGGCCCCAGAGGCTGCAATACCTAAGCAAGAGGCACCACCAACGAAACACTGCCATGAACACCAAGGAACTCTCCAAAGAAGTAAGGGACAATGTTGTTGAGAAGTACAAGTCAGGGTTAGGTTATAAAAAAATATCCAAATCTTTGATGATCCCTAGGAACACCATCAAATCTATCATAACCAAATGGAAAAAACATGACACAACAGCAAACCTGCCAAGAGATGGCCGCACACCAAAACTCACAGACCGGGCAAGGAGGGCATTAATCAGAGAGGCAGCACAGAGACCTAAGGTAACCCTGGAGGAGCTGCAGAGTTCCATAGCAGAGATTAGAGTATCTGTTCATAGGACGACAATAATCCGTACGCTCCATAGGCCCCTTTCACACTGGGGTGGTTTGCAGGCGTTATTGTGCTAAAAATACCGCCTGCAAACCGACCCAAAACAGCCGCTGCTTTTTGTTCAGTGTGAAAGCCCGAGGGCTTTCACACTGAAGCAGTGCGCTGGCAGGAGAAGAAAAAATCTCCTGCAAGCCGCATCTTTGGAGCGGTGTATTCACTGCTCCTTCACCGCTCCTGCCCATTGAAATCAATGGGGCAGCGCGGCTATACCGCAGCAATACCGCGGCTATAGCTGCGCTATGCGAGCGGTTTTAACCCTTTTTGGCTGCCAGCAGGGGTTAAAACCGCACCGCTAGCGGCCGAATACCGCCGCAAAAACGACAGTAAAACAGCGCTGAAAATAGCGCTGTTTTACCGCCGACGCCCCCACCGCCCCAGTGTGAAAGGGGCCATAGAGTTGGGCTTTATGGCAGAGTGTCCAGAAGAAAGCCATTACTTTCAGCAAAAAACAAAATGGCACGTTTTAAGTTTGCGAAAAGACATGTGGAAGACTCCCAAAATGTAAGTGCTCTGGTCTGATGAGACTAAAATTTAGCTTTTTGGCCATCAAAGAAAACGCTATGTCTGGCACAATCCCAACACATCACATCACCCAAAGAATACTATCCCCACAGTGAAACATGGTGGTGGCAGCATCATGCTGTGGGGATGTTTTTCAGCAGTCGGGACTGGTAAACTGGTCAGAGTTGAGGGAAAGATGGATGGTGCTAAATACAGGGATATTCTTGAGCAAAACCTGTACCTGTGTGTGATTTGAGGCTAGAACGGAGGTTCACCTTCCAGCATGACAATGACCCCAAACACACTGCAACACTTGATTGGTTTAAGGGAAAACATGTAAATGTGTTTGAATGGCCTAGTCAAAGCACAGATCTCAATCCAATAGAAACTCTGTGGTCAGACTTAAAGATTGCTGTTCACAAGCGCAAACCATTCAACTTGTAGGAGCTGGAGCAGTTTTGCAAGGAGAAATGGGCAAAAATCCCAGTGGCAAGATGTGCAAGCTCATTGAGACTTATCCAAAGCGACTTGGAGCTGTGATAGCCGCAAAAGGTGGCTCTACAAAGTATTGGCTTTAGGGGGGTGAATAGTTATGCACATTGACTTTTTCTGTTATTTTGTCCTATTTGTTTGCTTCACAATAAAAAAAAAATCTTCAAAGTTGTGGGCATGTTTTGTAAATTAAATTATGCAAATCCTCAAACAATACATGTCCATTTCAGGTTGTGAGGCAACAAAACACGAAAAATGCCAAGGGGGTGAATACTTTTGCAAGGCACTGTATATTTTTATCTATTCCAGGTGAAAAATCTGGATTATTCACTAATGATGATAGGGAACTAAGATTGGTGGATAAATTGCATGTGGTTGCAATTTTGTGAAAAATATTTAGGGTTGTACTGTATATATTAACCACTTGCCGACCAGCCGCCGTCATTATACTGTGGCACGATCCCGTGAACCGTGGTAGCTGTATGTCGGCTCCTTTAAGCGGGATAGCAGGCACGCACGCCCGCTGCACTGCGGGGGTGCCGATGCTCGTGACCGGCGGTCGCGATGACTGCCGGATACGCGTGATCGCGGGCAAGAGAGGCAGATCAGGGACATGTGTGTGTAAACACACAAATCCCTGTTCTGTGAGGAGAGGGGATGCAGATCGTAAGTTCCTAATAGCTAGGAACCATGATCTGTCATCTCCTATAGTCAGTCCCCTCGCCCTACAGTTAGAACACACACTAGGGAACACAGTTAACGGCCCCCTAGTGTTAACCCCTTCCCTGCCAGTGACATTTATACAGTAATCAGTGCATTTTTTTAGCACTGATCGCTGTTGTTAATCGACCCAAAAATGTGTCACAAGTGTCCGATGTGTCCGCCATGATGTCGCAGTCTCGATTAAAATCGCAGATCTCCGCCATTACTAGTAAAAAAAAAAAATAATAATAAAAAAATAAAAATGCCATAAATCTATCCCCTATTTTGTAGACGCTATAACTTTTGTGCAAACCAATCAATATTATTCTTATTGCGATTTTTATTACCAAAAAATGTAGAAGAATACATATCGGCCTAAACTGAGAAAAACATTTGCTTTTTTTTTTAAAAATTGGGGATATTTATTATAGTAAAAAGAACAAAATATTGTATTTTTTTCAAAATTGTCGCTCTTTTTTTGTTTATAGCACAAAAAATAAAAACTGCAGAGATGATCAAAAACCACTGAAAGAAAGCTCTATTTGTGGGAGCCAATTTTGTTTGTGTACAGCTTCACACGACCGCGCAATTGTCAGTTAAAGCGACGCAGTGCCGTATCTCAAAAAATGGCCTGGTCATTGAGCAGCCAAATCTTCCGGGGCTGACCATGGACCAAGTGGTTAATGGGTGCTTTTTGATTGTGAGTGGGTAATGCATAGGGTCTGATCATGGACAGTATTATTTGTTCAAGTTGGACCAGGATCTTTCCAGATCTACCCAGTCCTTTTTTTTGGCGTGCAAATGCCAGTCTATGATTCTTGTCAGGTGTGTGGCATAGTAATATTTCTTGAAATCAAGAAGACCTATACCACCATTTGGTTTTGGCAACTGAAGTAATCTGAATTGAATACGGGGTCTTTTGTTGGCCCATACAAAGTTTCTATGGGCCTTTGTGAGTCTTTTGAAAAAAACTGCAGTTAAATCGGTAGTGCATGGAATAGGTACAACAATCTAGGCAATACTGTCATCTTCAAGATGGCAGCCCTCCCAAACCAAGAAAACGGTTTAATGTTCCATTTTTTTCTTCAAGGTTGGAAGTTTGGACTGGACTTTTCGACAGCAAATGTCAGACGGAACGAATCCGCCGGACAATTCAATCGTGTGTGGGCTTCATGGGACCTTTGCTGTCGAAAAATCAGACGGACTTTAGAAATAGAACATGTTTCAAATCTTTCCAAAGAACTCGAGTCCGGTTGAAAAATCCATTTGTCGGTATGCTAGTCCGATGGATAAACAACGATGCAAGAGCAGCTATTGGCTACTGGCTATAAACTTCCTTATTCTAGTCCGGTCGTACGTCATCACGTTCAAATCAGTCGGACTTTGGTGTGATTGTGTGTAGGCAAGTCCGTTTCCTTGGAACTCCGTCAGAACTCAAAAGTCCATCGAAAAGTCCTTCGGAGTTCAGTCCGTCGAAAGTCAGGTCGTGTGTACACAGCATTAGATTCATCGCTTCTGATTTGTTGTGATTGATTTTAAAGTTGGAAAGTTATCTAAATATCAGCAAAGATTTATTTAGGTTTGGGATGGAGATACAGTATGTGGTTGTGTAATATAGAAAAGTAAATTGTCTGCATAATTTGAATTCTCTGTTAGCAAAACAAAATCAATGGATTTTTTTTTGTAAGTTTATGATTCTAATTAGAGGTGCTAGTGTTAAGATAAATAATAGTGGGGATAATGGGCATCCTTTTCTAGTTCCATTTTGGGTTTTTATCGGATCGGAATCAGTATTGTTGACTTTAATTTTTGCATGTGGGTTATTATATAATAATCTCATCCAGTACATCATTTTATTGCCAAAGCCAATGTGCTCGCAAGTGGAGAACATAGAGTCCCAGGGTACCTGATCAAAGGCTTTTTCAGAATCGGTTTATAGCAGGAGACCTTCTATTTCTTTTTTGTAGATCTTATGAATTAGATTTAGAGTCTTGATTATATTGTCTCTTTCCTCTCCCCTGGCATAAAGCTCACCTATTCTGGTCTGATAAGTCTATTCAGTAGGGGTCTAATTCTATTGGCTAATATTTTGGTAAGAAGTTTTAAATCTATATTCAACAGGGAAATGCGTCTGTAATCATCATTCTGATGCCCCGTACACACGGTCGGATTTTCCGATGGAAAATGTCCGATCGGAGCGTGTTGTCGGAAATTCCGACCCTGTGTGGGCTCCATCGGACATTTTCCATCGGATTTTCCGACACACAAAGTTGGACAGCAGGAGATAAAATTTTCCGACAACAAAATCCGTTGTCGGAAATTCCGATCGTGTGTACACAAATCCGACGGACAAAGTGCCACGCATGCTCAGAATAAATAAAGAGATGAAAGCTATTGGCCACTGCCCCGTTTATAGTCCCGATGTACGTGTTTTACGTCACCGCATTTAGAATGATCGGATTTTCCGACAACTTTGTGTGATTGTGTGTATGCAAGACAAGTTTGAGCCAACATCCGATGGAAAAAATCCTAGGATTTTGTTGTCGGAATGTCCGAACAAAGTCCGACCGTGTGTATGGGGCATTAATCAGTCCTGGGGTTTCCAACTCCAGTGCCAAAGGGCTGGAATCCTTACATGTTTTCAGGGTTTCTCTAATAAAAGGTTAGTTGAAAAAGAAGTAAGGTTCAATCCTCTAGAGAAAACATCACAGAAGCTTTGTTCATCTTGGATCCCAAGCCTGTTAAGGTTCCACATTGACCTAATTGACTTCCTTTTCTATGGTCTACAACAGGGGCATTTTCTGAAAGCAGTGCATTACTGCAACAAGTGGGTTTGGTTTTCATTGTGCTGAACATTGAGTTTGTATTAAAGGGGTTTAGTTAAAGTGGGGTTCCACCCAAAAAAAAAAACTACATGAAAAATCCTAAAAAAAAAATACAAAAAAACATTTGGATATTTTTTTTTTTTTACTTACCTCTAAATGCCTGTTGCTAGGTGGTCCCTCGTAGTCTGCCTCTTCCAGTGCCTGGGCTGGTGACATCACTTCCCCCTCGGCACAGGAAGGGCTCAGCTCTGCTCCCTCCCTCCTGTCAATGATCTGGGACCCATTACAGGTCCCAGGTGACTGAGCGGCCAATCACGGCGCGTGGCACTGCTCGCGCATGCGCAGTGGGTGCCAGGCTGTGAAGTCACAGCCTGGCGCCCACAGTTGCAATGCCGGCGCCGCTGAGGGGGAGACGAGCGCGGCTTCGATCCCCTGCATCGCTGGACCCTGGTGTCCAATTGGTAAGTGTCCAATTAAAAGTCAGCAGCTGCAGTATTTGTAGCTGCTGACTTTTAATTTTTTTTTTTTTTTTGACTGGACCTCGGGTGGAACTCCTCTTTAAATAGGGTCCATCTCTTACTTCTGCACCCCCCATCTCTCACCTCTGTACCCTCCCCCATCTTTCACCTCTGCATCCCTCCATCTTTTATCTCTGCAGCCACCTCCCTTCACAGCTCACACCCCTGCAGCCAGCTCCCACTCTTCCACAACTCCCATCTTTGCAGCCCCCTTCCTCCACAGCTCACACCCCTGCAGCCAGCTCCCACCGTTTGTAAGGAAACCATCAGAAATAGGCTGGCGCGTGCTGGTGCGCATGCGCACGCACGGGAGACCACAGATGCACAGGAGTGCGCCCTAGCACCAGTTGGCGCCAGTGGGCCTATTTAAAGGAGGCCCCAGCTACTGATTGGTGCTGACTGGTCTTCAGCTGTGTCCCTGTTACTGTGAACCTGTGTTATTCTGCCTGATTCCCATTGCTGACCTTTTTACCCGGCTCTGAACTCTGTTATACCTGATCTCTGGTTCCTGATCCCAGCTTCCCATCTGACACGCCTCTGTCTGATGTTCCGGTACCCTGCTGCCCACCTGTTGACGAACCCGGCTTCCCATCTGACCCATCTTTGCCTGATGTTCCAGTACCCTGCTGCCCGAACGCAGCTATCCCTGTGACCTGGCCCTGGTGCCCAGTTTGGCCCAGCACAACTACCCCAGTGTCTGCAACTACAGTCCTGTGACCAGCTGCGACTTCCTGCTCTGCAGCTACAGTCCTGCGACCAGCTGCGACTTCCTGCTCTGCGACTACAGTCCTGCGACCAGCTGCAACTTCCTGCTCTGTAGTCCTGCGACCAGCTGTGACTTCCTGCTCTGCAACTACAATCCTGCGACCAGCTGCGACTTCCTGCTCTGCAACTACAGTCCTGCGACCAGCTGCGACTTCCTGCAACAGGGTTCCTGGCTTCCACCTGCAGGCACTCGTGTGCCTCCTGTTCATTGGCTCCTTCTGTTTCACTCTCAGCGGGACCTGGACTGGAGATACAAGAGAGGCCGACCTCGTCAATTCAGTCTCCCTTCAGGTACGTGACACTCTTCTACAACTCCCGTTTTTGCAGCCCCCTTCCTCCACAGCTCACACCTCTGCAGTCAGCTCCCACTCCTCCACAGCTCTCTCCATCCACCCCCTTTTTACAGCTCACACCCCTGCAGCCAGGTCCCCTCCACACCTCTCACTGCAGCCAGCTCACACTCCTCCACAGCTTCCACCTTTGCAGCCAGCTCAGATTCCTCCACAGCTCTCACATCTTCAGCCGGATTCCCACTCCTCCGCAGCTCTCACCTTTTCAGCCTCCCTCCTCCACAGTTCTTACCTCTTCAGCCCCCCCTCCCTCCATGGCTCTCCCCTCTGCAGCCAACTTCCTCCACAGCTGTCACCTCTTTAGCTCCCTTAACTCTACAGCTCCCACCTCTGCAACCCCCCTCCATCCGCAGCTCTCACCTATGCAGCTGACCTCCTCCACAGCTCCCGCCTCTGCACCCCCCCTCCACAGCTTTCATCTCTGCAAACAGACCTCTCTACAGCTTTCACGTGTGACTATACAGAGGCTGCAGCCAGCATGGCTCTATTAGATGGGTGAGTTTTTTCTTTTTCTATACAGTTATGTCTGCACACTGACTCATGAGTTTGCTAGGGTTAGTATGCCTGTCAGACCTGTAGCATAGAGCCAAGGAGGAGTTTTGGAGCACTTCCTGAGGCACTGAGCTACAGGTCTGACAGACAGCAGGTCGGCAGGCAGAGAAGATGGCTGCTGACACAGTGTCATGTAATTTAAAAAATAAATGCAAGCAGTCTTAGAGTCAAGACTTCTTGAGACGCTCGTCCAGGAAGCCTGTGACATGATCAGCAGCAGGCAGCAACAGGTGCAGCTCAGTGGCGGCTGGTGCTTCATTTTTTTTTTGAGGGGGAGGCGGCAAGCAAGCCTCAGGCTCTAATCATGTGCTTAAAAAAAAAACCTTATCGCAATCCATGCATGTAGATTAGGGGCTGAGGATTAGAGGGGGTGGCACCCCTGCGCCCCTAATGGAGTGTCTGCCACTGTTGTAGCTGCAGCTACCTTGCTCTGAATCCTTCCTGCTGTGCAGTGTGTGTCAGAGCACAGTGGGCTCCACCGCCCTTGGGCCTATGTGCTCAGAACACCCTTCATCTAAGAAGGATATGCCACTAGTCTATAAACTGAACCAGATCCTCTACTTATTCACTGCAATAAGGTGATTTAATCTCTCACTTGTGTATCACATACAATTTAAATATTAACTAACATTCTTTCCTTATTTAAAGGCCTATGGTAAAACTATGATTACACTCTTAACTCATGACTCATGGGATATCCTGATGTAATGTTCCCCTAAACACATCAAACACCCATTAAAAGCCTAATTAACTGGCATTTTAAAAAGAGAAGTGCAATATAGAGCAATATAGGCTCTGTGGAGTACATTTAGTTAAAATGGATCTTGAAATAAAATGCATAGTCCGCTTATTACAGCCTTTCAAATTGCTGCATTAAAGCTTTTAAAATATACTTACCTTCTACATTGCAGAGAATGACATTACAATACTTCTAGTGAGATCATGCTAATGCTTAGAATCCCAAATATCATGAAAAGACACTCCAGGACAGTGCAGGAGTGTCTTCTCGCAAAGTTTGGATCCCCAGCCTTATCAGGACCTTGCTGGATGGATTGTGATATTACCCTCACATAGGCAGAAGCAAAGAGTGATGTGAGTATATTTTTTGGGTTTTTTTCCATGCTTTCCTGTTTTACAGCTTTAATACAGTAATTTTAGATGGGGGCAGTATGTATTAGGTGGACCTTGCATTTTAGAGCAAGATCCACTTTAGGGCACTGTGCCTGAGTGATGAAGAGAAGCAGTTTAAGAACTTACAGGTGCCTAGAGATAAACAGAAAGTTTATATCTGTACATTTCATTGAGTCAGTTCTGAAGTCTCTCAGACAGCAAAGGTTCCAGTGTATGCATTTTATGTACTCAAACCTAACCTGAGTCTCAGGGTGGACAAAAGGGTATTAGATCAAAAATGATAGGAGGATATCCCTGCTTACTATGGCTCCTGAAAACCCGTCTAGCTGCATTAATCAAAGGCCAGAAACCCCCTTCCGGGAATACTCTCCCTGATACTGCTTGACTGCGTGACTGTCAGTCAGCAGCTCTCTGCTCTGCCCCTCTGCGCTCACTGAGTGCTGGGCTGTGGAGGGGATGGAACTAACCGGCTCAGCCTCTCAGCGGCTCGCTAAGAGGCTGAGCTGGGTGCCGGTCCAGACATGTGGGCGGATCCCGACTCCATTGTCACAATCTTTCCCGAGCTTGGACCGGCTTTGTGACATGAGCAGACAATGGACTTCAGTCTGCTGTCTGCTGAAAATGGGTTACAGGAGTGCAAAATGAACTGCACTCCTGTGATCCACAGGAGAAGTACAGCCAAACGAGCTTTAGCTGTACTTGTCCTTTAAGTTCTTTCCATGGGGCCTTCATTGATCTTGTTTTTTCAGCACATCCCACAGATGCTTGATTGGATTGAGATCTGGAGAATTCGGAGGCCAAGTCAACACCTCAAACTTGTTGTGTTGCTCACACCTTTCTTGAACCATTTTTGCAGAGCAGGATACATTATGCTGCTGAATGAGGCCACTACCATCGGGCAATACAATTTCCATGAAGGAGTGTACTTGGTCAGCAATAATGTTTAGGTAAGTGGTAAGTGTCAAAGTAACAATCCTCATGAATAGCAGTTTCCCTGAGGAACATTACCCAAAGCATCCTACTGCTTCTGCTTTCTTCTCATAGTGCATCCTGGTGCCATATCTTCCCCAGGTAAGTGGCACACATGCACCCGCCATCCAAATAATGTAAAAGTAAAACATGATTCCTCAGACCAGGCCATCTTCTTTTATTGCTCTGAGTTATAGTTCTGATTCCCACATGACCATTGTAAGTGCTTTTGTCTGTTGACATAGGTCAGTGTGGGCATCCTGACTGGTCTGCGCCTATGCAGCCCCATACACAACAAACTGTAATGCCCATTTTTTTCTTCTTTTAACACATCAATTTTTTGGTGTAACAAGTGTCAAGACAAGTTCCTATGGGACATGATATTAGCCTCTTTTCTCAAATATTTTTCAATGTTTCCATAAGGACAGTTACAGCGTAACTTTTGTTGAGAAAAAATCATTCCCCCTGGGTGATCTATGTACATTGCAAGGATTATAGCAACCTTTGTTGCAGATTCCTACCTTTTGTTATTCAGAAGAAATCCCTGTGTGTTTGTCTGTGCCTCTGTGCTAAGTGGGTCTAATGGGAGTGGTTTCATAATTACCAATCAGCTGTGGCAGCTGCAGGGCACTAATGAGGAAAGCTGCTGGGCCTGCAACATTTTTGTTGCAGGGGATGCCTGAAATCTGACTTGTATCTTAGGCAGACTTCTGGGAAAATTGGTGAGCCAATCACACAAGCAGGAAATTATGTTTCTGGGGAGTAGGGATGAGCTTCGAGTTCGAGTCGAACTCATGTTCGACTCGAACATTGGCTGTTCGCAAGTTCGCCGAACAGCAAACAATTTGGGGTGTTCGCGGCAAATTCGAATGCCGCAGAACAACTAAAAAATGCACAGTGTGGCGCTATTATGTGAATACAATATGAAAAAACGAAACGTAAATTATTCAAATCATAAACATCTCATGTGAGCACTTGTGACAGTGACTAGTGAAAGAATAATACATATGTGTGTTTAGATGAATTAAACATCAAAAAGCAAAATCAAGTATAAAGTCCATAACACCAAAAAGAAAAAGTCTGTGATAACAGTGTATAAATGGTATACAGGTGTTTTTCTTGTACATGCAGGAAGATCAATTAGACCCGGTAGCCTGGTAGATGAATGGACCATAAACGACCAGAGGTGCACAGGAATTTGAAAACGGTGCCAGGACCATCACCAGAAGATATGGAGGCTTACCAGAAGTAGTGGCCTGAAATAGCGTATGCTAAAACAGGTCAAAAAGGCTTGGTAACCAACTGGTCTGGATGTATTGTCTGGTTAGATGTCATCACCACACCAACGGAGGGAAGGGGGGGAAGCAATCAGCACGATTTCCTCAATAATAATCACACCACCAAGCCAGGCGAAAGATTCGTGTAACATGTGAGGGATGAAAACACTCACATAGTGTAATAACGTATTAACTTGGAAGGAAGGATGTGATCAGAATATTAACAGACGTTTCCCATTCTGGTGACCTCATTATGGCCACCGCGGATGTAGCGTCCCTATACACCTGCATTCCGCATCGTGAGGGTGTGGATGCGGTGAAATGCTTTTTGAATAGGGACATCTCCCTGGCCACACCCCAGATCAACTTCATTGTTGACCTTATTGAGTTTGCGACACAACGGAATTATTTCTGGTTCAATGGCAAGTACTATCGCCAGCATAGGGGGGTGGCTATGGGAGCAAAGTTTGCTTCCAGCTTGGCCAACTTGTTCATGGCCAAGTGGGAGGAGGATGTCGTCTATGCCATGAACAACCCACATCTTTTGCTGTGGGCTTGGTACATAGACGACGTCCTCCTCCTGTGGACGGGTAGCCATGCTGACCTGTTGGATTTCATGACAGTCTTGAATACTAACGACAGAGGCATTTCCCTGACATTCGAGGCCAGCAACACCTCTGTTCATTTCTTGGACCTGGTCATTGATAGAAAAGAGGGCAGATTTAGCTTCAGTACATATTTTAAGTCCACCGACAGAAATGGTTATATATCGACTGATAGCTGCCACCATGGCTCCTGGATCAAATCAGTTCCCAGGAGTCAGTTCTTAAGACTACGCAGGAACTGTACTGACCAAGATACCTATATGGCTCAGGCTGGACTACTTAAAGATAGGTTTGTTGAGAAGGGTTATAACCCGTCTGACCTAGATAGAGAGATTGCGAACGCCAGCAATGTAGATCGCCAGCTACTGTTACAGGACAAACCTAAACAACCCAGTGATGAATTTAAGTGGTCATTCTTGACTTCTTTTTCTATGCAATATAAAGACATTAAAAAGGTCTTTGAACACCACTGGAGTGTTTTAAAAAAGGACAAAATATTGGGACCATTGTTACCTGATACTCTTAAGGTGGTTTTTAGAGGTGCTCCATCTCTCAGGAACAAGCTGGCACCCAATGTTATTGACCCACCATAGAAACCATCCTTTTTTCACAATCTGACTGGTTATTTCCCTTGCAGGAAATGTTTGGTCTGTCAATATAATACTTTCGGTAGAAGGGCGAGTCATGACTTCACCTCTACTACAACTGGCCGTACATATGCAATCAAGCAATTTTGCACATGTGCTACCACCGGGATTGTCTACCTGCTAACTTGCCCTTGTGGCAAACAATATGTGGGCCGTACTATTAGATCTTTTATTGTACGCGTCTCAGAACATATTAATCTTATTAAGGCAGGTAGCACCAAACACACTGTCCCGAGACATTATAGGGAGTGTCATGATAGAAACCCTGCTGGCACCCAGTTCCTTGTCATAGATAGATATACGGCCCCATGGCGGGGGGGTCGACTCTTAGGGGTGTCTCCCGCCTGGAGACATACTGGATTTATGAATTGGGGTCTCATTTTCCGCAGGGTATTAATGTAGAATGGGACATCAATTCCTTTAATAATCGGGCATAAATTTAGACTTGATCTCTCCATGTTTTTTTAGTTTTTTATTTTTATAATTTTATAATTTTTTAATATGTATGCCAATTCGATATGAGATGATTTTGGTATTGTTTGGGTAGGCATATGGTACTTCTTTTTAATTGCATTCATGCTAATGTATTGTACATGGTAATTCATCACTTTGGTTGTACATGATATTGGTCTGATGCCCCCTACTGGCAGTGTCCGGTAGATTTTTTTTATCTGAATTGATTATTTAGATTATGAGATAAAGTATCGCTGTATACGATCCATATTTTAGATAACTTGTTTAACTTGTCTAATCTTTTAATTAAGTTTTAAAGATGCTCATTAGTTTCTTATATTTTCAGCACTACATCCACCTTTGCTGACATTTCCTGTCCCTTCCGCCCCTTTAATAGGAGGTTGGGTGCCACTTCCTGTTCTGACTATTTTGCAGGATGTGGCTAATCCTATTGAGAATGAGGCTTGGCTAAAGGCCTGGAGCGCACCGCCATCGTTATTTGATCGTGCGCGTGACGTTATCGCGTCATTCGACGGCCGATCGAAAACGAGGCTTGGATTATACCCTTGGAACGCACGGATGTGAATTATGGGCGTGATGTCATCACGCCACCGTGCCGGAACGAGGCTTGACATTGAGGGTGGAGCGCAGCTGTGTGGAAGCGCTTCCACCTATTGTATACAGTGACTGAAAGTGAGGCTTGGTTACGGATTTAACCATCCGGACCAAAGCCGATCTATACAGTAATGTACATTGGTCTTATAGTTCGGACCTCACACAGGACTATATGATTTTGATATTCAATCTACTAATGTGTGGTTTTTAGAATTTTTTACATATGCCCCTCTGACCGGAAATAGGGTCATCTTAATTACTTCCGGTTTCGGACACTTCCAGTGGGGGTCATTCTTTGTCTATAAATAGAGCGGTGGGGAGAGAGGGTTCCACATCCCAGAAGACGACTTTTTTAGTTGAAACATGTCGGGTGGACCCCTCACAACTACCGCTATACGATTTACATGCCTGTTTGATCTGCATAAAATGTGAGTTTGTTTTTTGTTGCTATTTTTAATAAATCCAAGTTAATACGTTATTACAATATGTGAGTGTTTTCATCCCTCACATGTTACACGAATCTTTCGCCTGGCTTGGTGGTGTGATTATTATTGAGGAAATCGTGCTGATTGCTTCCCCCCCCTTCCCTCCGTTGGTGTGGTGATGACATCTAACCAGACAATACATCCAGACCAGTTGGTTACCAAGCCTTTTTGACCTGTGTCAGCATACGCTATTTCAGGCCACTACTTCTGGTAAGCCTCCATATCTTCTGGTGATGATCCTGGCACCGTTTTCAAATTCCTGTGCACCTCTGGTCGTTTATGGTCCATTCATCTACCAGGCTACCGGGTCTAATTGATCTTCCTGCATGTACAAGAAAAACACCTGTATACCATTTATACACTGTTATCACAGACTTTTTCTTTTTGGTGTTATGGACTTTATACTTGATTTTGCTTTTTGATGTTTAATTCATCTAAACACACATATGTAATATTCTTTCACTAGTCACTGTCACAAGTGCTCACATGAGATGTTTATGATTTGAATAATTTACGTTTAGTTTTTTCATATTGTATTCACATAATAGCGCCACACTGTGCATTTTTTAGTTGTTTTTTCTCCCTGAGTCTACGGGTGTGTTGGCTGCTTCTTTAGTTTGTTTTAGCGCAGCGCTGTATCATATTTCTTGGAATGCCGCAGAACACCCTTTAAAAGTCTATGGGAGAAATCAAAAGTGCTAATTTTAAAGGCTTATATGCAAGTTATTGTCATAAAAAGTGTTTGGGGACCCGGGTCCTGCCCCAGGGGACATGGATCAATGCAAAAAAAAGTTTTAAAAACTGCCCTTTTTTCAGGAGCAGTGATTTTAATAATGCTTAAAGTCAAACAATAAAAGTGTAATATCCCTTTAAATTTCGTACCTGGGGGATGTCTATAGTATGCCTGTAAAGGGGCGCATGTTTCCCGTGTTTAGAACAGTCTGACAGCAAAATGACATTTCGAAGGAAAAATTCCATTTAAAACTACCCGCGGCTATTGCATTGCCGACAATACACATAGAAGTTCATTGATAGAAACGGCATGGGAATTCAACACAGGGAAACCACAAACCAAAATTAAAAAAAAGAAAATGACGTGGGAGTCCCCGTAAATTCCATACCAGGCCCTTCAGGTCTGGTATGGATATTAAGGGGAACCCCGGCCAAAAAAAAATGACGTGGGGTTCCCCCTAAATTCCATACCAGACACTTCAGGTCTGGTATGGATTTTAAGGGGAACCCCGCTCAAAAAAAAAAAAAACGGCGTGGGGTCCCCCCAAAAATCCATACCAGACCCTTATCCGAGCACGCAACCTGGCAGACCGCATGAAAAGAGGGGGGACGAGAGTGCGGTCCCCCCCTCCTGAACCGTACCAGGCCACATGCCCTCAACATTGGGAGGGTGCTTTGGGGTAGCCCCCCAAAACACCTTGTCCCCATGTTGATGAGGACAAGGGCCTCATCCCCACAACCCCGGCCGGTGGTTGTGGGGGTCTGCGGGCGGGGGGCTTATCAGAATCTGGAAGCCCCCTTTAACAAGGGGACCGCCAGATCCCGCCCCCCCCTGTGTGAAATGGTAAGGGGGTACTTACCCCTACCATTTCACTAAAAAACTGTCAAAAATGTTAAAAATGACAAGAGACAGTTTTTGACAATTCCTTTATTTAAATGCTTCTTCTTTCTTCTATCTTCCTTCATCTTCTTCTGGTTCTTCTGGTTCTTCTGGTTCTTCCTCCGGCGTTCTCGTCCAGCATCTCCTCCGCGGTGTCTTCTATCTTCTTCTCCTCGGGCCGCTCCGCACCCATGGCATGGGGGGAGGCTCCCGCTCTTCCCTTCATCTTCTTCTTCATCCTCTTCTCTTCTTCCTTCTTCTCTTCTTCTCTTCTTCATTTTCTTCTCTGGGCCGCTCCGCATCCATGCTGGCATGGAGGGAGGCTCCCGCTGTATGACGGCGTCTCCTCGTCTGACGGTTCTTAAATAACGGGGGGCGGGGGCACCCGGTGACCCCGCCCCCTCTGACGCACGGGACATGACGGGACTTCCCTGTGGCATTCCCCGTGATGTCACAGGGAAGTCCCATCAAGTCACCGTGCGTCAGAGGGCCCCCCGTTATTTAAGAACCGTCAGACGAGGAGACTCCGTCACACAGCGGGAGCCTCCCTCCATGCCAGCATGGGTGCGGAGCAGCCCGGAGAAGAAAATGAAGAAGAGAAGAAGGAAGAGGAGAAGAGGATGAAGAAGATGAAGAGAAGAGCGGGAGCCTCCCCCATGCCATGGGTGCGGAGCGGCCCGAGGAGAAGAAGATAGAAGATGTCGCGGAGGAGATGCTGGACGAGAACGCCGGAGGAAGAACCAGAAGAGCCAGAAGAACCAGAAGAAGAAGATGATGAAGGAAGAAAGAAGAAACATTTAAATAAAGGAATTGTCAAAAACTGTCTCTTGTCATTTTTAACATTTTTGACAGTTTTTTTGTGAAATGGTAGGGGTAAGTACCCCCTTACCATTTCACACGGGGGGGCGGGATCTGGGGGTCCCCTTGTTAAAGGGGGCTTCCAGATTCCAATAAGTCCCCCGCCCGCAGACCCCCACAACCACCGGCCAGGGTTGTGGGGATGAGGCCCTTGTCCTCATCAACATGGGGACAAGGTGTTTTGGGGGGCTACCCCAAAGCACCCTCCCAATGTTGAGGGCATGTGGCCTGGTACGGTTCAGGAGGGGGGGGCTGCACTCTCGTCCCCCCCTCTTTTCCTGCTGCCTGCCAGGTTGCGTGCTCGGATAAGGGTCTGGTATGGATTTTTGGGGGGACCCCACGCCGTTTTTTTTGGCGTGGGGTTCCCCTTAAAATCCATACCAGAACTGAAGGGTCTGGTATGGAATTTAGGGGGACTCCCACGTCAGTTTTTTTTAAATTTTGGTTCGGGGTTTCCCTGTGTTGAATTCCCATGCCGTTTTTATCAATGAACTTCTATGTGTATTGTCGGCAATGCAATAGCCGCGGGTAGTCTTAAATGGAATTTTTCCTTCGAAATGTCATTTTGCTGTCAGACTGTTCTAAACACGGGAAACATGCGCCCCTTTACAGGCATACTATAGACACCCCCCAGGTACGAAATTTAAAAGGATATTATACTTTTATTGTTTGACTTTAAGCATTATTTAAATCACTGCTCCTGAAAAAACGGCCGTTTTTAAAACTTTTTTTTGCATTGATCCATGTCCCCTGGGGCAGGACTCGGGTCCCCAAACACTTTTTATGACAAAAACTTGCATATAAGCCTTTAAAATTAGCACTCTTGATTATTCATGTTCGTGTCCCATAGACTTTAACGGTGTTTGCGTGTTCGAGCGAACTTTTTTCCTGTTCGCATGTTCTGGTGCGAACCGAACAGGGGGTTGTTCGGCTCATCCCTACTGGGGAGTGGTCAGTACACATTCTGTGTATAGAACAACTCCAAGTAGCCATATTGCATTGCATTTATAGAAAATTACAGCAGCTGCAGATTGAAAAGGAAAGGCAATTTTTAATAACATTCAATTACAATAAGACTTATGTTGCAATTGTACACGCTATATTAGTTTTTCTTTATTTGCTATTTTTTTCCCCCACGAAAGTGGAGTTACCCTTTAACTTAAGAACGGAGTAAGGAGCACCTAATGACACATTTATTGTTTCTTGCAATGGGGTTAACTTACTAAAGGCAAATGGACTGTTCACTTTGCTAGAGAATTATAATTTTCTCTTAACTTAGTGAACAAGGTGTAGCTCCGCTGACTTCCATCATCAATCATGTGCAAGCAAAAGTACTGTTTTTTTTTTGTTTTGTTTTTTTATTGCATGTGATTGGGTATACTTTGTAAAGAGAATTTTGACCACATTCTCTAAGCTAAAAGAAAATTCTATTGCAAAGTGAAGAAACTATTTGCCTCAACTCCAAAGGGTTTGACCCTATTTACCTTGTCAATAATGATTGATAAGATTTTCGAACCAGCAGATGATTAACCACTTGCCGACCAGCCGCCGCAGTTTTACTGCGGTAGGGCGGCTCTATTGGGTGAATCGCCATACCGGTATGACGCTTCATGTAATAGCTATAGCAGGCATCGCTGGAGCTGATGCACATGGCCGGCGGCCTCGATGTCCACAGGCCACCTGCGATCGCTCCTCAGAGAGGCAAAATGGGGATTTGTCAATGTAAACAAAGCAGATCCCTATTTTGACAGGGGAGTACAGAGTGATTGTCTGTTCCTAGTGATCAGGAACAGTGATCTCTCTGTACTCCCAGTCAGTCCACTCACCCCACAGTTAGAAACACCTCCCCAGGACACACTTAACCCCTTGATCGCCCTCTAGTGTTAACCCCTTCCCTGTCAGTGTCATTTATACACCAATCAGTGGATATTTTTAGCTCTGACCACTGTAATAATGTCCCTGGTTCCAAAAAAGTATAAAAAGTGTCCAATCTGTCCGCTGCAACGTCGCAGTCCCACCAGAAATCGCTGATCACTGCCATTACCAGTAAAAAAAATTTAAAAAAATAAAAATGCCATAAATCGATCTCCTTTTTTGTAGAGGCTATAACTTTTGCGCAAACCAATCAATATACGCTTATTGGGATTTTTTTTAAACAAAAATATGTAGCAGAATACATATTGGCCTAAACTAAGGAATAAATTTGTTCTTTTATATATATTTTTTGGGATATGTGTTATAGAATAAAGTAAAAAATATATATTTTTTTTTTCAAAATTGTTGGTCTTTTTTTATTTATAGCTCAAAAAGTAAAAAAACGCAGAAGTGATCAAATACCACCAAAAGAAAGCTCTACTTGTTGGAAAAAAGGACATCAATCTTATTTGGGTACAGCATCGCATGCCCGCGCAATTGTCAGTTAAAGCGACGCAGTGCCGTATTGCAAAAAATGGCTTGGTCATTAAGGGGGTAAGACCTTCCACAGCTGAAGTGGTAATGTATAACTCTGGGTTGGTAAAAAAAAACATGGTGTGGTTACTTTCCTGTCCTGTATATGCAGGTTATAATGCTTGTTTCATGTAGGGGTTCTAATAGGATTATTTACCTTACTCAATGATCCAAAACTCTTTCCCCAACTAGTTCTGGTAGTGACTACCAGGCCCCCCAAATCCTTCCGAGGCTGAAGTGGGTAATCAAAAGTGAGCAAAATAAAATGACAAAGGAGGATTAATTACATATAGTGACCAATCAGAAATCTTCCCAAAACCTTGTAACCACTTATAGTGCTGCTCAGGGGTGCTCTGCTGGTAAAGAATCCAGTGTCTCACAGCAGTGAAAGGTTCCAGGATTTCTTGTGCTTGATCCAGAAATCATTAAGCATTGAGGGACATCGCACACACTAGATCAACAGATGAAGAGGAAAGTGAACAGCCTCAGCCTGGAATTTTTAAAAAATTGCCATCAAAATCTGATTGCTTCATTGTCTGGAGGCAGCTATCACTTTAAAAATGGTTTTGGCACTTTTTTTACTTATATTTCCATGTGTTTCTTTCACAATCAATCTTATGTTTAATGTGCGGCTGAGGGTGGATAAATATAATTGTCTTGCCTCACTCCTTTACCTCTATGAATAAGCCCCCCCAAGGGTGGGACTAAGGGTGGGATGAAATGCATCAAAGAGACGTGACCCAGGGGGAATTCCAGGCTAAGGCTGTTCCCTTTCCTCTCCACCTGCTGAGCTAGCGGTGTGTCTCTCATCCTTTCAATCAGAAATCTTCTTTCATTTGTCCATCAAATAAAAAGTAAATCTAAAAGAGATACTATTACCAAAACTCCATATTTGTTCTTTTTTTTATCTAGCAGTCTCATTGCAATGAGGATGAGACATAAAAAGAACAAGATGAGTGGTTTCCACATGTACATTTTTTTCTGTTTAGGACAAGATGGACCATGAAAGTCTTTGCAGTGATTGGAAGATTTATTGAGAGTAATTGTCCAAAAAAGACAGGTCACTGCAAATGTGTTGATCCATTTTGCTTATCAATTACAGCTCTGCCACTTACGGTATATACCCTTTACGGAACAGAGCAATATTTTCATTTCAGTTAAGGTCCTATTGATTCAGCAATAACTTTGTAATTACTTTTAAAACCAAAGTAATACAAATAGATTTTCCGAGACAAACAAGACTTTCTTTTGACAATACTGCCTTGTAAAATGATTGCCTTTTCCATTCAACCTATAGGTCATAAGACATAACAAAATGATGAAAAAACATTTTTTTTATCTAAATTGATCACAAGTGGTTAATTATAGGGCTATACTGTATATTGTGCAATTAACTCTGGTTTACTTTCCAACACCGCAACTCAACCCCCACCCCCCACACTGCTCATCCATAGTAATATTTATTTGTACCAATAAGTTGATGGTAAGCATAGAGGTGACCCTCTGGACAAATCTCACAGTTCAGCAGATCCCTGGTGGAGAAAGGCTGCTATAAACTAATGAAAGCTAGAATTTGATTTAATGCTAGGAGTCCTTTGTACTTTAGGAACAAGTTCTATTTAAAAAAAAAAAAAGAAGAAAAAGGTTAATCAAATACAACATATGTTTTATTTAGGCCTAAACAAAGTTAGTCTCCTTTTATTAAAAACAAAATGTACAATATATGAGCACTTCATCCCTATGCCTAATTGTTAGCCATGGAGTTTGTTCCCTTTGACAGACTCATTGTAAAATGCACCTTCCAAAAACATTATAGTGTCAATTGCACTACCCTTCAGCAATCCTGTAATAACTTTATTCAACCATTTCTAATTATAATTATATTTTCCATTCCTTTTAGCTATAGAAACTCTTTATCAATCAGAGCACAAGACAGAAAATTACTTTATTACAGCTACAGCTCGTTAGTCTGAGTGCTCTTAATGAAGCAGTCTCATAATCAGATGAAAATCATGCCACAGAAAACTTGCATCATTAGTCTAGGCCTTAATTACCAAGAAATATAGTCGCTAACAATGATACTCCATTTCATGATATGGTGCATGCACCTTCAACATAGTTGCAATTAATAATTTTACAGACTGCCATGGATTCCTTCTATTTATTAATAACAATGTAGTGGAAAAATTCCAAATTTAATTGAGCTGCTCAGATTGCACGTTCCCTCAGATTAAAATGTCAAAAGGCTAATATTCTACCTTACACTAATTCATCATTTTAATTATGCATTTTGTATGGAAGAATTGTCTTTTGTCTGCTTTTCTTGTTTCTGAAGCTTACCTTTTATCATAGGGCATGTGTGGCTACTGGAATTGATCATATAAATCTGGACATATATGCTCATCCTGATGTCATTGTAATCACTTTTACAAGCATGTAGCATGTCTACTGTTTTACGGTTTGGATAGATAAAAAAGTATGACTATCAATAATATCATCATATAAATTATCATCATGTTCCACAGCACTGTAGAGCATGCAGTAAATGTTCATACACTATTAGCAAAGCAGAACAATTACATTATGCAAATGAATGTTATGAGGTCCCTTTTTGAGCTTTGATCTAACAGTAAGGAGTTGTCAGAAACTATGAATCAGACCGAGACAGTTAAATCACACTTGTTTAATAATAAAAGTAAATAGAACAAACATAGTCAAAACATAGCCAAAGTTCAATAACCGGAACGGATAGTCAGACAAGCCAGAAAGTCAGGAAGCCAGAAATCAGCATAGTGGAACAGCAAGTAGGATCTGGAGCCAGAAGGAATGTCAGCTAAGCAAGTCTTTAACAGGAATGCAGGAGATCTGTGATGTTGACCAAGGCGAAGGTAGAGATCGTCTGGGCTGGATCGCTTAAGTAGACAGGACTAATGAGCCGGATATCATCAACAGGTGAGTCACTGTGGAGAGATAGGAGCTGGCAATTAGCCGACAGCTGAGCGGCCAGCCCAGAGGAAGGAAGGGCTGAGCCCAGCCCTGACAGGAGTGATAGATGAAAAGTCATAAAAATTCTCCATTGGCAAATATTACAGAAATTATGTCTCTAATGCCCCGTACACGCGGTCGGATTTTCCGATGGAAAAAGTCCGATCGGAGCGTGTTGTCGGAAATTCCGACCGTGTGTGGGCTCCATCGGACATTTTCCATCGGATTTTCCGACACACAAAGTTGGACAGCAGGAGATAAAATTTTCCGACAACAAATTCCGATCGTGTCAATTCCGACCGTGTGTGGCCTGTTCCGACGCACAAAGTGCCACGCATGCTCAGAAGAAATTCCGAGACAGGACAGCTCATTCTGGTAAACTTAGCATTCACAATGGATACAGCACTTTCGTCACGCTGCAATGTTAAAAATGGTTTAATACAGCGCACTCTCTTCTTCTTTATAATGTGACAAGAATTAAGTAGTTTTGCTGCTCATATTCACACACACTTCTCACAAAGTTTTATTTTTGTTTTTTTAGTGGGATTCCCTGAATATATTGTTATTAGTTGTCACATCTGACAGTTGTATATTATTATTATTTTTTTTTTTGTATTTTCAGCCTTTTTTTTTCTTTAATGTTTGGATTTTTTCCAAGGCTGATCTTTGTTCAATGTTATTTTTATTTTTACTCCAGAATATTTTTGTGTGTGTTTTGTGTGTCAAGTTACCCCAACACCATTGATATCTTGTATTATTTAATCTCCAGGAGATTGTTTGGTGTTGGTGTCCCTTGTTCATTTCACATTGTATATTTGAAATGTACCTGAACCCTCAAAAACAAACTGTCCTTTTTGAAGTAAAACACATAGGAGAGTATAATTCAAAACAAAAATTCATTTATTAAGGGATCAGAACCAAACAAAGAGGAAGGCAACACTGGATCAACAGGAGAAATTAGCGGAGCCTGGGAACCCCACGGCAGACATCAATTCTTCAACATCAAAATTGGTGGCCTGAGGAGTCCATATGTAAGGGAGGGCAGTCTGGTCCAGAATTCGCAGAGATCCGGATAGCAGAAGATGACATCTGTGTCCCCAGGCTGTGGTACCACAAGAGGCTGTATCTTTTGGCCGACCAGACTGAACCCAGGGCAATCACTGTCTGGTCTTCATTCCACGCTTCCTTCCGGGCTGTGGCTGTGCAGTTGGAGATGTGGCAGGAGGAGGAGTAGGACCTTGAGGAGGAGGAGGACTGGGAGGACCTGGAGGAGGACTGGGGGGACCTGGAGGAGAGGGAGGAGGAGGACCTGCAGGAGGAGGAGGAGGACCATCCTAAAGGTGTGTCTGAGGTGTAATTTGGCCCCTCATACCTTTCTCAAGAGCCTCCAATATGAGGGCCTCACACATGACTTGTTGGCCCTCCTCCATCCTCTGCATTTTATATGCAATGAAGGCAGCAATGTTCTCCTCCATGGTGTGAGGTGCTCCCAGGACCTCTGTAACCCTCCAAAAGAATCCTATAGCAGCCTCCTCAAGGGCACTCCTCCTACTGCCACTTTCTCTTTTCAGGGGGGGTGGAGGGACCTGCAGATCAGCCAGCCGGCTCGGCCCGGCCACCTCCTGGCTGAGACTTCCCTGTGTATGAAAAAGGGACATGGTTTTAGTTGTTGCTTCATCAATCACAATCCTAAATTAGTATTCCCAACTAACATCTAGTTAACATAATTGATTGGACAAGCAGAAATATTTAGAGGAATGCTATACCTGGCTCAATCTGGGCTCCTCCACATGTGGCCTGGAAGGCCCAGGTTGGGGCGTCAGAAGCCTCAGCCGGGGGGAAGGAAGCGTGGAAGGAAGACTGGAGAGGGATGGCCTGGGTTCAGTCTGGCTGGCCAGAAAGTGCAGCCTGTCGTAGTACAACATCCTGGGGACATAGATGTCATCTGCTGCTCCGGATCTCTGTGAATCCAGGACTTTCTTGCGCTCCCTTAGATATGTGCTCCTCAGGCAACCAATTAATATCTTTAAATAGGTGATGTCTGCCTTGGGGATCACCTGCTTCACAATTTCACACAATTGCACCAGTGCTGCCTTCTTCTTTGCTTGGTTCTTGAAATGGGGGTGGTTAATCTCCCACAGACAGGGCAGCTCCCTTAGCATCTCTAGGAATACTGACATGAAGTCATTATCTTTGAGTAGCATATCCATGTTCACTGCAAGACACAACACAAGACAAAGCCTAATGTCAGACAAAACTCTCCTAATCTTGTTACAATATAGGCCTCAATGTAGAAGCAGTATAGGCACAAGTTTGTCTCTTACCTTCGTTCTTACGATCGGCGCGTCCAATGCTCCTTCCTCCACTCACAGATCGTACGTAATACGCACGCGTGTTACGCTTTATACACACTGCGCATGCGTGTTACTCCGCCCGCCCCTGACGTTCTTTCTAGTCTATTCCTGCCCCTTTTCGTTCGGTGCAGTGGGTGAAGAGCATGATGGCGGAGTTAGAGCAGGTGTGTGCTAATTATAGCAACGAGGAGGAGGAGGAGGAAAGCCCGGATCCGGACACGTCCCGATCCAGAAGGAGACATTTTAAGGCCACAAATATGTCCTTTGGGGAGATGTTGGAGATGGTCGACATCATGAGGAAGTCCGACTATGACTGGAAGTATGGGCCTTACCCCAACCCCAACATCAGAAAGGCCAAGATCATGGCGAAAGTGATCAAAAGCCTTCACAGGAATTTCGGGGTACGAAGATCGAAAGATCAGCTCAGGAAGCGGTGGTCGGACCTGAAGTTAAGAGAGCCAGAGCAGTACTGAAAGATCCAGAGAGTGCTGCAAAAAAGTAAGTAGTTGTGCTGTGTTCCTATTCTTTCTGTCTTTATTACATTCGTGCTGCTCCATGTGCTTTTATTAATTGTAACTAGAAAACCCACAAGCAAAAGCCAGTGGGTGAGGGAGGAGGAGGTGGGACTTTGTATGAAGCCAATGGTTTGCAAGCCGACACAAACGGTGGGTCAATAAAATTCTTTATTTGCATGTTCATACAAAAAATGGTATCAGACAATATCAATATAACACTTGGTAAAATGTTAGCAATGATAACCAGAGATCAACATAAGGACCATTAGTATAGTTATCAAGGATATAAAAGGTATACAGGTAACATGGGTAATAACATGGGTATAAGCAATATTATTGAAGATAGACCAGGGATCACCAGGTGTCAGAATGCGTAAATAGTTAAAACAAGGTAATGCCTGCCTGATAGCTGGCCTCAAATTCCTGTTAAGGGGTAAAACTCTGTATAGCATGGGCTGGGACAGTAAGTGACAACCGGTAGCTCGACGCGTTTCATGGTTCAAGACCACTCATCAGGAGCAGACATGTCATGTTTCTGGAAATAAAAATGATAATAATATCAAGGGCCAAGGTAACAATGGGTACAGAGGGCTAAAAAATCCCCCAAAAATTGAATAGTACTCACGGCAATTGTGGGTGAATGGTGAATGGCCAGGTACGGCAACCATCCGGGACTAGTGCCAGGTCGGGAGCTGAGGCGGGCCCCCCCGCCGCGGCGACCAAAACAGGCAATCCCCCCCAGGGCGATGCAGAGCCACGAGGCACCCTAGAGTTGAGAGTGGAAGATGAGTGATAATGCAGGGAGTGTGTGTGCAGCGGGGGGGGGGGAAAGGAGGTGGGGAGAGTGAAGGTAAGGGGGGGGAGGGAAGGGGGGGGGAAAGAAGGGAAGGTGAACGTGAGGTAAGGGTGAGTGAGTGAATGGGTAGAGTGAGGAATGGAGTGGGGGAAAGAGGAATGGGAAAGCTAAAGGATGACATGTGCGCAAACAGGGTAAGGAGTGGCCTTACCTGTGTGACAGGGTGGTGTGGAGCGACCACCACTATGCTAAAGTGTAGCTGTAGTGTACCTCGAGCGCCGCATCGCCCCAGGCGAACAAGACGCCCATATATAGGCGCCGCCGCGAGGAGGCCCGCCAACGTCACGTCCGCACGGCCAAAAGTGGGAGGAGCCAGGGCGGGAAGCCGACCAATGGTCGGCGGCCGCTGAGACCAACCCACCAAGCCTGCGAGCATAGCAACCACAGCGTGAAGGGCGCGGCGGCGCCAGGAGGCGCGGCGCCAGGAGGCGCGGCGCACGTCCACCGCTGGTGACGTGACGTCGATGGGCAGTGGCGGCAAGCCCCGCCCCCACACACAAGTCCGCCAGGGGAGGCGGGCGAGGGAGGAAGGGGGGGGGGCCCAGAGGCTGGCAGTGCCCATCGCAGCTCCCGGGCAGGCAAAGGCCGGGCGGCCCACCGGCCAGTCACAGCCACCCACCCACAATTGGGTTGGACCACCATTGGGAAGGGTTGACCATAATATTAATAAAACCTAGAGACAGGATAAGGAACATGGCATGTAGGATTGAAACTGGTAAAAATGACACAAATGTAAACACAGGTGAGGCTACCAAGGAATCAATAGGGGCAGGAGGATAACAATCATTGGTAATATCAAGATAGAGCAATAGAGCAAACCATGGGCTTCCATCCCTATTCATATAAACAACAGCAAGGGGGAGGGGAAGTGGGACTTTGTATGAAACTGCGCCGAGTAGAGGTCACACGTTTCCATCCCTATCACACAATATCTAGAAAACCCGCAAGCAAAAGCCAGTGGGTGAGGGAGGAGGAGGTGGGACTTTATATGAAGCCAATGGTTTGCAAGCCGACACAAACGGTGGGTCAATAAAATTCTTTATTTGCATGTTCATACAAAAAATGGTATCAGACAATATCAATATAACACTTGGTAAAATGTTAGCAATGATAACCAGAGATCAACATAAGGACCATTAGTATAGTTATCAAGGATATAAAAGGTATACAGGTAACATGGGTAATAACATGGGTATAAGCAATATTATTGAAGATAGACCAGGGATCACCAGGTGTCAGAATGCGTAAATAGTTAAAACAAGGTAATGCCTGCCTGATAGCTGGCCTCAAATTCCTGTTAAGGGGTAAATCTCTGTATAGCATGGGCTGGGACAGTAAGTGACAACCGGTAGCTCGACGCGTTTCATGGTTCAAGACCACTCATCAGGAGCAGACATGTCATGTTTCTGGAAATAAAAATGATAATAATATCAAGGGCCAAGGTAACAATGGGTACAGAGGGCTAAAAAATCCCCCAAAAATTGAATAGTACTCACGGCAATTGTGGGTGAATGGTGAATGGCCAGGTACGGCAACCATCCGGGACTAGTGCCAGGTCGGGAGCTGAGGCGGGGACCCCCGCCGCGGCGACCAAAACAGGCAATCCCCCCCAGGGCGATGCAGAGCCACGAGGCACCCTAGAGTTGAGAGTGGAAGATGAGTGATAATGCAGGGAGTGTGTGTGCAGCGGGGGGGGGGAAAGGAGGTGGGGAGAGTGAAGGTAAGGGGGGGGGAGGGAAGGGGGGGGAAAGAAGGGAAGGTGAATGTGATGTAAGGGTGAGTGAGTGAATGGGTAGAGTGAGGAATGGAGTGGGGGAAAGAGGAATGGGAAAGCTAAAGGATGACATGTGCGCAAACAGGGTAAGGAGTGGCCTTACCTGTGTGACAGGGTGGTGTGGAGCGACCACCACTATGCTAAAGTGTAGCTGTAGTGTACCTCGAGCGCCGCATCGCCCCAGGCGAACAAGACGCCCATATATAGGCGCCGCCGCGAGGAGGCCCGCCAACGTCACGTCCGCACGGCCAAAAGTGGGAGGAGCCAGGGCGGGAAGCCGACCAATGGTCGGCGGCCGCTGAGACCAACCCACCAAGCCTGCGAGCATAGCAACCACAGCGTGAAGGGCGCGGCGGCGCCAGGAGGCGCGGCGCACGTCCACCGCTGGTGACGTGACGTCGATGGGCAGTGGCGGCAAGCCCCGCCCCCACACACAAGCCCGCCAGGGGAGGCGGGCGAGGGAGGAAGGGGGGGGCCCAGAGGCCGGCAGTGCCCATCGCAGCTCCCGGGCAGGCAAAGGCCAGATGGCCCACCGGCCAGCCACAGCCACCCACCCACAATTGGGTTGGACCACCATTGGGAAGGGTTGACCATAATATTAATAAAACCTAGTGACAGGATAAGGAACATGGCATGTAGGATTGAAACTGGTAAAAATGGCACAAAGGTAAACACAGGTGAGGCTACCAAGGAATCAATAGGGGCAGGAGGATAACAATCATTGGTAATATCAAGATAGAGCAATAGAGCAAACCATGGGCTTCCATCCCTATTCATATAAACAACAGCAAGGGGGAGGGGAAGTGGGACTTTGTATGAAACTGCGCCGAGTAGAGGTCGCACGTTTCCATCCCTATCACACAATATCTAGAAAACCCGCAAGCAAAAGCCAGTGGGTGAGGGAGGAGGAGGTGGGACTTTATATGAAGCCAATGGTTTGCAAGCCGACACAAACGGTGGGTCAATAAAATTCTTTATTTGCATGTTCATACAAAAAATGGTATCAGACAATATCAATATAACACTTGGTAAAATGTTAGCAATGATAACCAGAGATCAACATAAGGACCATTAGTATAGTTATCAAGGATATAAAAGGTATACAGGTAACATGGGTAATAACATGGGTATAAGCAATATTATTGAAGATAGACCAGGGATCACCAGGTGTCAGAATGCGTAAATAGTTAAAACAAGGTAATGCCTGCCTGATAGCTGGCCTCAAATTCCTGTTAAGGGGTAAAACTCTGTATAGCATGGGCTGGGACAGTAAGTGACAACCGGTAGCTCGACGCGTTTCATGGTTCAAGACCACTCATCAGGAGCAGACATGTCATGTTTCTGGAAATAAAAATGATAATAATATCAAGGGCCAAGGTAACAATGGGTACAGAGGGCTAAAAAATCCCCCAAAAATTGAATAGTACTCACGGCAATTGTGGGTGAATGGTGAATGGCCAGGTACGGCAACCATCCGGGACTAGTGCCAGGTCGGGAGCTGAGGCGGGCCCCCCCGCCGCGGCGACCAAAACAGGCAATCCCCCCAGGGCGATGCAGAGCCACGAGGCACCCTAGAGTTGAGAGTGGAAGATGAGTGATAATGCAGGGAGTGTGTGTGCAGCGGGGGGGGAAAGGAGGTGGGGAGAGTGAAGGTAAGGGGGGGAGGGAAGGGGGGGGGGAAGAAGGGAAGGTGAACGTGATGTAAGGGTGAGTGAGTGAATGGGTAGAGTGAGGAATGGAGTGGGGGAAAGAGGAATGGGAAAGCTAAAGGATGACATGTGCGCAAACAGGGTAAGGAGTGGCCTTACCTGTGTGACAGGGTGGTGTGGAGCGACCACCACTATGCTAAAGTGTAGCTGTAGTGTACCTCGAGCGCCGCATCGCCCCAGGCGAACAAGACGCCCATATATATGCGCCGCCGCGAGGAGGCCCGCCAACGTCACGTTCGCACGGCCAAAAGTGTGAGGAGCCAGGGCGGGAAGCCGACCAATGGTCGGCGGCCGCTGAGACCAACCCACCAAGCCTGCGAGCATAGCAACCACAGCGTGAAGGGCGCGGCGGCGCCAGGAGGCGCGGCGGCGCCAGGAGGCGCGGCGCACGTCCACCGCTGGTGACGTGACGTCGATGGGCAGTGGCGGCAAGCCCCGCCCCCACACACAAGCCCGCCAGGGGAGGCGGGCGAGGGAGGAAGGGGGGGGGCCCAGAGGCCGGCAGTGCCCATCGCAGCTCCCGGGCAGGCAAAGGCCGGACGGCCCACCGGCCAGCCACAGCCACCCACCCACAATTGGGTTGGACCACCATTGGGAAGGGTTGACCATAATATTAATAAAACCTAGTGACAGGATAAGGAACATGGCATGTAGGATTGAAACTGGTAAAAATGACACAAAGGTAAACACAGGTGAGGCTACCAAGGAATCAATAGGGGCAGGAGGATAACAATCATTGGTAATATCAAGATAGAGCAATAGAGCAAACCATGGGCTTCCATCCCTATTCATATAAACAACAGCAAGGGGGAGGGGAAGTGGGACTTTGTATGAAACTGCGCCGACTAGAGGTCGCACGTTTCCATCCCTATCACACAATATCTAGAAAACCCGCAAGCAAAAGCCAGTGGGTGAGGGAGGAGGAGGTGGGACTTTATATGAAGCCAATGGTTTGCAAGCCGACACAAACGGTGGGTCAATAAAATTCTTTATTTGCATGTTCATACAAAAAATGGTATCAGACAATATCAATATAACACTTGGTAAAATGTTAGCAATGATAACCAGAGATCAACATAAGGACCATTAGTATAGTTATCAAGGATATAAAAGGTATACAGGTAACATGGGTAATAACATGGGTATAAGCAATATTATTGAAGATAGATCAGGGATCACCAGGTGTCAGAATGCGTAAATAGATAAAACAAGGTAATGCCTGCCTGATAGCTGGCCTCAAATTCCTGTTAAGGGGTAAAACTCTGTATAGCATGGGCTGGGACAGTAAGTGACAACCGGTAGCTCGACGTGTTTCATGGTTCAAGACCACTCATCAGGAGCAGACATGTCATGTTTCTGGAAATAAAAATGATAATAATATCAAGGGCCAAGGTAACAATGGGTACAGAGGGCTAAAAAATCCCCCAAAAATTGAATAGTACTCACGGCAATTGTGGGTGAATGGTGAATGGCCAGGTACGGCAACCATCCGGGACTAGTGCCAGGTCGGGAGCTGAGGCGGGCCCCCCCGCCACGGCGACCAAAACAGGCAATCCCCCCAGGGCGATGCAGAGCCACGAGGCACCCTAGAGTTGAGAGTGGAAGATGAGTGATAATGCAGGGAGTGTGTGTGCAGCGGGGGGGAAAGGAGGTGGGGAGAGTGAAGGTAAGGGGGGGAGGGAAGGGGGGGGGAAAGAAGGGAAGGTGAACGTGATGTAAGGGTGAGTGAGTGAATGGGTAGAGTGAGGAATGGAGTGGGGGAAAGAGGAATGGGAAAGCTAAAGGATGACATGTGCGCAAACAGGGTAAGGAGTGGCCTTACCTGTGTGACAGGGTGGTGTGGAGCGACCACCACTATGCTAAAGTGTAGCTGTAGTGTACCTCGAGCGCCGCATCGCCCCAGGCGAACAAGACGCCCATATATAGGCGCCGCCGCGAGGAGGCCCGCCAACGTCACGTTCGCACGGCCAAAAGTGGGAGGAGCCAGGGCGGGAAGCCGACCAATGGTCGGCGGCCGCTGAGACCAACCCACCAAGCCTGCGAGCATAGCAACCACAGCGTGAAGGGCGCGGCGGCGCCAGGAGGCGCGGCGCACGTCCACCGCTGGTGACGTGACGTCGATGGGCAGTGGCGGCAAGCCCCGCCCCCACACACAAGCCCGCCAGGGGAGGCGGGCGAGGGAGGAAGGGGGGGGGCCCAGAGGCCGGCAGTGCCCATCGCAGCTCCCGGGCAGGCAAAGGCCGGACGGCCCACCGGCCAGCCACAGCCACCCACCCACAATTGGGTTGGACCACCATTGGGAAGGGTTGACCATAATATTAATAAAACCTAGTGACAGGATAAGGAACATGGCATGTAGGATTGAAACTGGTAAAAATGACACAAAGGTAAACACAGGTGAGGCTACCAAGGAATCAATAGGGGCAGGAGGATAACAATCATTGGTAATATCAAGATAGAGCAATAGAGCAAACCATGGGCTTCCATCCCTATTCATATAAACAACAGCAAGGGGGAGGGGAAGTGGGACTTTGTATGAAACTGCGCCGAGTAGAGGTCGCACGTTTCCATCCCTATCACACAATATCTAGAAAACCCGCAAGCAAAAGCCAGTGGGTGAGGGAGGAGGAGGTGGGACTTTATATGAAGCCAATGGTTTGCAAGCCGACACAAACGGTGGGTCAATAAAATTCTTTATTTGCATGTTCATACAAAAAATGGTATCAGACAATATCAATATAACACTTGGTAAAATGTTAGCAATGATAACCAGAGATCAACATAAGGACCATTAGTATAGTTATCAAGGATATAAAAGGTATACAGGTAACATGGGTAATAACATGGGTATAAGCAATATTATTGAAGATAGACCAGGGATCACCAGGTGTCAGAATGCGTAAATAGTTAAAACAAGGTAATGCCTGCCTGATAGCTGGCCTCAAATTCCTGTTAAGGGGTAAAACTCTGTATAGCATGGGCTGGGACAGTAAGTGACAACCGGTAGCTCGACGTGTTTCATGGTTCAAGACCACTCATCAGGAGCAGACATGTCATGTTTCTGGAAATAAAAATGATAATAATATCAAGGGCCAAGGTAACAATGGGTACAGAGGGCTAAAAAATCCCCCAAAAATGCGACCTCTACTCGGCGCAGTTTCATACAAAGTCCCACTTCCCCTCCCCCTTGCTGTTGTTTATATGAATAGGGATGGAAGCCCATGGTTTGCTCTATTGCTCTATCTTGATATTACCAATGATTGTTATCCTCCTGCCCCTATTGATTCCTTGGTAGCCTCACCTGTGTTTACCTTTGTGTCATTTTTACCAGTTTCAATCCTACATGCCATGTTCCTTATCCTGTCACTAGGTTTTATTAATATTATAGTCAACCCTTCCCAATGGTGGTCCAACCCAATTGTGGGTGGGTGGCTGTGGCTGGCCGGTGGGCCGTCCGGCCTTTGCCTGCCCGGGAGCTGCGATGGGCACTGCCGGCCTCTGGGCCCCCCCCTTCCTCCCTCGCCCGCCTCCCCTGGCGGGCTTGTGTGTGGGGGCGGGGCTTGCCGCCACTGCCTATCGACGTCACGTCACCAGCGGTGGACGTGCGCCGCGCCTCCTGGCGCCGCCGCGCCCTTCACGCTGTGGTTGCTATGCTCGCAGGCTTGGTGGGTTGGTCTCAGCGGCCGCCGACCATTGGTCGGCTTCCTGCCCTGGCTCCTCCCACTTTTGGCCGTGCGGACGTGACGTTGGCGGGCCTCCTCGCGGCGGCGCCTATATATGGGCGTCTTGTTCGCCTGGGGCGATGCGGCGCTCGAGGTACACTACAGCTACACTTTAGCATAGTGGTGGTCGCTCCACACCACCCTGTCACACAGGTAAGGCCACTCCTTACCCTGTTTGCGCACATGTCATCCTTTAGCTTTCCCATTCCTCTTTCCCCTACTCCGTTCCTCACTCTACCCATTCACTCACTCACCCTTACATCACGTTCACCTTCCCTTCTTTCCCCCCCCTTCCCTCCCCCCCTTACCTTCACTCTCCCCACCTCCTTTCCCCCCCCCGCTGCACACACACTCCCTGCATTATCACTCATCTTCCACTCTCAACTCTAGGGTGCCTCGTGGCTCTGCATCGCCCTGGGGGGGATTGCCTGTTTTGGTCGCCGCGGCGGGGGGGCCCGCCTCAGCTCCCGACCTGGCACTAGTCCCGGATGGTTGCCGTACCTGGCCATTCACCATTCACCCACAATTGCCGTGAGTACTATTCAATTTTTGGGGGATTTTTTAGCCCTCTGTACCCATTGTTACCTTGGCCCTTGATATTATTATCATTTTTATTTCCAGAAACATGACATGTCTGCTCCTGATGAGTGGTCTTGAACCATGAAACGCGTCGAGCTACCGGTTGTCACTTACTGTCCCAGCCCATGCTATACAGAGTTTTACCCCTTAACAGGAATTTGAGGCCAGCTATCAGGCAGGCATTACCTTGTTTTAACTATTTACGCATTCTGACACCTGGTGATCCCTGGTCTATCTTCAATAATATTGCTTATACCCATGTTATTACCCATGTTACCTGTATACCTTTTATATCCTTGATAACTATACTAATGGTCCTTATGTTGATCTCTGGTTATCATTGCTAACATTTTACCAAGTGTTGTATTGATATTGTCTGATACCATTTTTTGTATGAACATGCAAATAAAGAATTTTATTGACCCACCGTTTGTGTCGGCTTGCAAACCATCGGCTTCATATAAAGTCCCACCTCCTCCTCCCTCACCCACTGGCTTTTGCTTGCGGGTTTTCTAGATATTGTGTGATAGGGATGGAAACGTGCGACCTCTACTCGGCGCAGTTTCATACAAAGTCCCACTTCCCCTCCCCCTTGCTGTTGTTTATTAATTGTAACGTTTAAAAGGGCAACTTTAATGTTCATGGGCCCATTATTTGTTCGTATCAAACATTTTTCTTTTGGCCTCTAGAACACCATTGTTTAGGCCATATGCATTTTCCCACATTTTTTTTGGGCCTACTTGGATGCCAAATATTTGTTTGTGTAGATGGGTTTGTTACTAGAATGAATTGCCAACTAGATTGTGTGTAAGGAGAGGACACTGAGCAGCTGTTTTCACATCTGGACAGTGGAGCACTAGTGTGGGACCCCAGAACACCATTTTTATTAGGGGGGCCACACAGGTGCTCTAATGTATACTATAGGGGGGGCTACATCTGTGAAGCTTGTACTAAACAGGTAAAGTATTGCAGCTTGACAAAGGGCAATAAAAAAAAGACATCTTGGAACTCGGCTAAAATAGACAATTGTACCCCACTTCCAAGCAATGTTTCCTATTTCTAGTTCTGCCATCAAATATCTGTGTGCTAATTATACCATTTTTGTTTTACATAGGGGAGAAAAGACTCGGAGGACAGCCCTCATCCGAGGAGACCACAGACCCCCCCCACCTCTGGAAGAAGGTGAAATACCCCAAACCCAAGCTGAGCAGGAGGAAGAAGAATATGTGGTGGAGATTGGCACCACAACAGGTGAGTGTCTGCGACCACAGGCTCAGGTAAAAGAGATGGATGGTGGCAGATTTTTGAGACCTGTTTTTTTTTTTATCTTTCTCTGTCTTTTTAGGTGATCGTGATGTGAGGGATAGAGAACGCTTTACTTCAGAAAGTGCCCAGATCCTGATCGGGGAGATCATGGGGTGTAATGCCCAACTGCAAAACATCCAGCAAAAAATAAATGATGTTATTAAAAAAAATAATAACATCATTGATGTTTTGGGGCGAATTTAAAACCCCACAAAATCACTTTTTGGATTGTGGTCCAATCTTTTAAATTTTTTTGCAATGTTTTGAAAAGCCAAATTTGGAGGATGCACACAGTGTGCCAACATGTGCTATCTGCCATCACGGGAGATCAATGGACGCGTTTTGGGGGTGCAACCCCTTCCTCAATTATAAAGTCGCGTTGAGGAAGGGCTTGCTTCCCCAAAACATGTCCCTTGATCCCCCCTGATGGCAGATAGCACATGTTGACATTCGTAAATTGGTGTGCATCTTCCAAATTTGGCTTTTCCAGGGGTGATTTCCCCCCATCTGAACGCTATATCAAACCCAGTTCCTAAATACTGATGTCTGATATAGCCTTCAGGTTTTACCTAATGTGAACTTTGTAAGTTCAAGTTTTTTGGCTTTCTTGTTGGTTTTACACAGGCCTGTTTTATCTTAAATGGACATTTCGATTTTTGATAATGCTACTCCAAAAATTGTTATACAACAAACATGTTGGTTTGTTTTAAAAACCTTTGGTAAATGCACATGTGATTGTGCAGGTATAAAAAAGTGGCTTACTCAAGAATGTGTGGATTATTGTCTCAACACTACAACACTTTTGGGGTGATGTAATAGCTGTTTTATGCAAAAATGGGGGTTATTTCCTAAGGGCAAATCCTCTTTGCACTACAAGTGCAGTTTCAGTGCAGTTGCAAGTGCACTTGTAGTGAAATGTGTTTTTGCATTTAGGAAATACCAGCCAACAGTGCTTTGTATAAGGTTACCCAATCACGACATTTTCTGCACTCAAAACATTTATGTCAGGGTCAGCTAAAACAAACACAAGCAGTAAATGTCCACAAAGAATTTCTTTTTTTTTTTTTTTATTATAAAAAGGCTTCACATATTGTCTGGCATATTGATAGCCCCCCTACCAGCAAAGAACTCCAGGTAGCGTAACCGGACATCACGGGCACTCCGTCAAAACCAAAATGACAAGAACAAAGAGAGCATAAGAATCAAATGCTTTTTTTTTTTAAAATCTTTATTAGGTTTTTAACTTTACAGCCGTAGTAAAAGGGTGGCAATGTTATAAAATTACTTTTTATATTTTCATCTTTACAGCGATCTTACATTGCGGTATATATCAATTAAAATATACTATTACCGCACCCCTCCCAACCCTCTACCCCTCCCTCCCCAACTAGACAGGTTTTTTTTTTTTACTACATATTATATCCCAACTTTACCAACCAGGGGTTCCACATTTTTTCGACTTCCTTGAGATTCCCTCTCGTGATGTACAGTGCCCTTTCTCTCCAAATTATCTCATTTATTGTTTTTGACCACTCCACTACTGCTGGGGGCTTCACTGACTGTCATCTCTGTGCAATCAGTTTCCGGGCTTGAAATAGACACCTTACTACCAGTGTTGTTAAGCTTACCCCTTCCCCTTTCCCCTCTCTATATCCCAATATACAAAGTCTAGCATCCATCTCTAATGTGGTCCCGAAGGTTCTATTTATAATATCTAATACCTCAGTCTAATATCGAAATAACTTGGGACATCTCCATACCATGTGAATTAGGTCTCCTATTTCATGACATCTAGGACATTTGGCATCTGGTCTTAACCCAAACATGTACAGCTTCTTGGGAGTATAATATGCTCTATATATCAGCATTAAATGCGAGATTTTCTGTGAGGGGGAGACCGACACTGCATGCCCCAGCTCCAATATTTTTTTCCACTGTACCTCCGTAATTTCCCCTAGGGCCTCTTCCCACTTTTTCCTGCATTTGAGATGCTCAGGCCTTCAGTACTTTTGCTATATAACTGTGTATATATTTCTGAGATAAGTCCCTTCGTATTATCTGACTTCATTACTTTTTGGAGCAGTGATGCATTACTCTATACTAAGGGTTGTGTCTTAAATTGAGCACCCAACGCATGTCTGATTTGCAAATATCTGTAAAATGATTGCTTTGGTATCCAGCTTAACCATCTTAATATACCAAACATAAATTAAATTTGTTGCATCTGTAATGCCACAATCATACCTGGGCCTAACTGGGAAGATATTGATATTTAGGCCAACAAGCACATTTGGCCTAAATATTTGGCACATTTATCACCTTAATGCAGTGCGGGGACAAGGTCATCCAGCGCCCCGGGGCAAAGATGCCAAACTGTGCCCCCCTTCTTTTAGGGTTAGGGTCAGGGTGCTCCCATTCCTGTAATAAACTATTGCGCCCAGGTCAGCCGCCCCTCCTGCCCACCCCTTGTCCCGGCCCTGCCTTGATGCAGTTATATTTAGGGCAGTAGGGGGTAAGTTTCTTCCATTTCAGCACTGTTAAGTATTTTACTGCAAAATATACTGTAGGTAATGAACTTTTTTATATTTGGATGTTCCTTCAATTGGTAAACATAGAAGATGGTGTGTCAGATTCATCAGTTGAACAAAGAGCCGATGACTCTGCTACAGATTATGTCTACTAGTTTCTTTAACATATTATCTCCTATCATCATGAATGGAAAACTTGCAGCTTCCTCATTCTCGGTGACAGGGAGAACATTCCTCCATCTCGCACTGTGCGGAGTTTTAACCACTTAAGGACCAAGCCTCTTTTTTAGATGTGTTGTTTACAAGTTAAAACTGTTTTTTTCATAGAAACTTACTTTGAACCCCAAACATTATACATTTTTTTCTAACACCCTAGAGAATAAAATGGCGGTTGTTGCAATACTTTCTGTCACACCATATTTGCTCAGCGGTTTTACAAGTGCACTTTTTTTGGAAAAAATACACTTTTTTGAATAAAAAAAATGAGACAACAGTAAAGTTTTTATATTGTGAAAGATATTGTTATGCCGAGTAAATTGATACCCAACATGTCACGCTTCAAAATTGTGCCCGCTCGTGGAATAGGGACAAACTTTTACCCTTAAAAATCTCCATAGGCGACGTTGAAAAAATTGTACAGGTTGCATGTTTTGAGTTACAGAGGAGGTCTAGAGCTAGAATTATTGCTCTCACTCTACCCATCGCGGCGATACCTCAGATGTGTGGTTTGAATACTGTTTTCAATACTCACGTATGCGTTCACTTCTGCACGCAAGCTTGGCGGGACGGGGTGCATTTAATTTTTTTTTTCTTATTTATTTTACCTTTTATTTTTTATTTTTACACTGTTTAAAAAAAAATTGTGTCATTTTTATTCATATTACAAGGAATGTAAACATCCCTTGTAATAGAAAAAAAGCATGACAGGACCTCTTAAACATGAGATCTGGGGTCAAAAAGACCTCAGATCTCATATTTACACTAAAATGCAATAAAAAAAAATCTGTCATTTAAAAAAATTATTTTAAAAAAAAAGGCCCTTTAAAAGCTATGGGCGGAAGTGACGTTTTGACGTCGCTTCCGCCCTGCAATATCATGGAGATGGGTGGGGGCCATCTTCCCCTTACTTATCTCCATGCCCAGCCAGCAGAAGGACCGGATTGCCTCCGATGGCTCTGGTAAGCGATGAAGGGCACCAGAGCATGACGGGGGGCCATCTCCCTCCACCGATGAAAGTGATCTTGTGGCAAATTTGCCACAGAGACCACTTTTATCTTGTAGCGGACAACCAGTCGAACATGAGGATACCGGGGTTATGGCAGCTAGCTGCTGCCATAACAAGATATCCGTCCTCAAAGTAAGGATGTATATCAGTGTTCGGCGGTCCGGAAGTGGTCAACGCAGTGACGATCTGCCTAGATTTCAGGTAAGCATATAAAGAGAAACCAGGTATTCCTACCCGGATTCAAAAGATGGCTCTAAATTAAGTCTTTCACCAAAAATAAATAATGTTGCCATCATCCCTAATAAGGAATTGTACATTGAGGGTCCCCCACAAAAGGGTTGGGACTTTAAAGGCAACTACATTTAATAGAAAAGGTGAAAAATCTAAAAATCAATATATTTTATTGTTGTATCAAATTTAAAAGAGTTAGTGCATATGACTGTTGCAACTAACTCATTAATAACAACATTGACATGAAAAGGAAGTAACAAAATATAACCTAAGAACAATTGTAGTCTCCTCTATAAGAATGAGAAACAAGCACAAAAATCATTGTACAAACAATTGTGGTCTCCTCTTGTGAGGGAGAGAAAGAGCCGACGCGTTTCAGGAGCTTGTCCTTTCTTCAGGGGCTTGCTATATGTAGAGACAGGTGTGCATCTATCAGAAAAACGACTCATAAGAGTTGAACAATGTAGGGACAGGAGATAAGAGGAGCATCGTTGAGGCGAACAAGACAAGTCGACCATGAAAACAAAAACAAAAAAACAAAAAAACCATAAATTAAAAAAAATTTAAAAATATGATTGAGGAAAATAACCTGATGCAAGAACGACGTGTTTGCTGGTGAATGTTCACTGGATAACCTTGGACAGGAACCAAGTCCAGAAAAGAAGATTGAAGTGCTACGCTATGGTCAAGCAATATAAGGTGGCACTCAGTTGGTATATGTTGTATGTGGCCAGCAACTGTGCGGTGTATCACTGAGCAGTGCATAACTGTATGGATTTCAAGTTAACATATGGTGTCCCTGTGTGATCAAAAAAGAAAGGGGGATTTTTAGGTATAATACACAAGCATTCCTTCACAGAGGGAAAAGCTATTCATCTTAAATAAATGGATGTATCCAGTATGAATGTCAACATTATATATTGAGACAATCAAATATGTATAAATTAATATTAAATAGACCGGTATATTTAATATAGAAAACCGGTAGGTTTAGAATTTGTCATGCAATATGTCAATCCTGGTACATGCCCTGGTTTGAAAGCAGGGCAAATAACCATTTAATCTAAAGAAACAGTAAGTTTAAAACTTGTTTAAAACTTGTTATGCAATGTAATGAGCAAGGTACATACCATAGTTTAAAATAAGGGCAATTAACCAGATTGCAGAGACACCATCACATCAGCAACTGTCCTAAATTGTGAACATGCCGATGCCTGACTTTATATGAATGTACGGGATCTACTGCCGTGAATCCATGCCAATGCACGGGATTTCTTCTGTGTGAAAGGGATGCCATGTATGCACTAAGCGTCAAAATTTTTGAAATTGACACATGAGACATGCGATAAAGTTTTTGATGTGGATATTGTATGAGCAAAAACTGGAATTGTAAAAATAAAAATAAAATTAAAAATGAAAAAAAAAAAAAAAGAAAAGAGGGGGAGAAAAGTGGAAGTGGTAGGTGCATAGCTAAGTTGTCTTCTTCTCCACAAGGTATTATTCAGTTATAGATAGAACTGTTACTTCCTTTTCATGTCAATGTTGTTATTAATGAGTTAGTTGCAACAGTCATGTGCACTATATTGATTTTTAGATTTTTCGCCTTTTCTATTAAATGTAGTTGCCTTTAAAGTCCCAACCCTTTTGTGGGGGACCCTCAATGTACGGATTCAAAAGATGACTACCTTTGCAACAGAAAATCTAAATCTAATTGGTTCCATAAAAATTATATAAAGTTTATTAAATACACTTATGTCTACAGAGGCAAAGCCTCCCAAATTTACCAAAGTGCAAAGAATATCAAAGGTGCACACAACATCACACATCATGTTCCCCGGGTCCCGTCCATAGGAGAGATAACCCGGACAAAAATGTATGTATTGGACACATAGGAAGACAGGACAACACATAAACGCTGTCCTGGTCCTAATGGTGCCTAGGGAGGAGCAGGTAAACATGGTATGAACACCAGGTACACCACATTCACCACATTATCTCATTACTTTCTGGATCACTGGCCTGGAAGAAGTACAAAAGAAATGGAATGCTGTTAACTGAGCAAAGTGGAGGACAACATCATCATATCTGTTAGAGCCCAGGAGTGGCTCCCATGCGTGATTTGACATAGTTTAGGTACTGTGTCACACGCTCTGAGGTGAGCGCATATGCTTTTGGGGGCCACTGGAGAGCACAGGAGCATGTTATATATTTACACTTTTTGGATGAGCATGATGGATATCACTGGAGATGGACACTATATTTGTGCACTTTGCAATTTTTATTTATGAACTTTATTAATCACCTTATTGAAAGAGTGAGCGCTCTTTTCAAACTAGAGTTTGCACTTGGATTTTTGGCAAATTTTTTGTGCACGTTGCACGTTTGTCGATTATATCACTAAATAATTTACCACAGATTGTAATTCATTGTTTTAGATATATTGTGATATATATTTTTTACTCAATATTTATTAATATTTTTGATTTCTTTACACACTGATTGTTATTTTTTATAGTTTTTCTAGCGCAGACACATTTATTTGATTATATTATTATTTTGCACGGGTATGAAACGCGATTAGTGTTTGCAGCTGTTATCACTAGAAGTTTAATTTGGAGGCATTAATCCATTTGTGGCTCGCAAGATCTTCCTATATTCAACACATAAACAGCACTACAAAAACAAATAAAACAAAACCCCCCCACTCCCCAACTATAATACACAGAAGGTCCAGACACCAGCTTGTTCGTATCCACAGAAATAATGCTATGTGGAAAAATCGCATGAAAAGTTGAAAAACGGTCTTCCCATATGTGGCATGGAAGAATCACATATTATCATGCAAATTTCCTGTGGATAGCCCCCGGGGAATTGAAAAAATTCAAACAATGTATACAATGATACTAGAGTCTTCCCCTGAATTGATAGGGTTGGTTGGAATGATTAGAATAGATTTCAGGTACAACTTCCTAGCCTCCTTTATCTTCTTGTCATATTCTGTGGGTGTGAGGGAGAACTCCTGGAGGACCCCCCTGTTCACCCGTCTCTGTGTCAAATTCATCAGACGAACAAAGAGGTGATGCCTCTGCTACAGATTCTGCTATGGTGGGGGCTGCTTGTGTCTCTGGAGCTTTCTGTGGTTTGTTATTAATCGTTCTGCTCTTTGTATGAGGTGGAGTGCTCACAACAGGGGTTTTAGCTTCCCTAACAGCTTTCTCTTTTTTTACTTTTGGTAGCACTTTTTTTACTGTACAAGCTGGTGTGGGTGCTTCCCCCAAAGCCTCAGTCTAACAGTCCGCTTCCCCTGCATCAGACATGTCCGGTGTAGTAGAGGTACCATGTCCCGATGCCAACTGGTAATCAGCTCCCCCCACCTGCTTTACCTGTGCCTGTTGTTGCACAGTGATCTGCAATGACTGTGCAGGTTCCACCACCTGTGGAGCAGACACCTGCACAACCCGTGACTCTGGAGCGGATGCCTGTGCCTGTCTCTGATGTGTGGCATGGTGCCCTGCCAACAGATCTATATCCTCCATCGTAAGACTCGGACAGATCTGCGTAGCATACGGCGGAGGATTAGTGTTAAACGAGAAGGGAAGAGCGGTTGGATCTGGTCTCTTTTTATCTGCCTCAGCCTTATGTGTTTTTCTAGTATCCTCATCACTTGGTTTAGTGATGGATTTCTTCTGTTTCTCATTATTTCTTTGAAACCAATAAGGGGCATAATTCAACCAAATCTCACCTCCCCTCCTCATACACTCCATGTTCCACTGAGGGTCACCTGAATACCATGGGAAAGCTTTCCTATCACCCAGACACAAACCCTTCACCATGTTCAAGTGAAATTCACTATTATCCCCCTCCTGAGGGAATGGATCGCTACTGTGCACACCCTCTGTCCATCGATCCAAATTAAACACCCAGGGATTCACACACTCATAACTAGTTCCACATATTCTGGCTACATAATCTTTACCTTTCTCTCCAGGATAAGGGGAGGAGGAATCTTTCCCTGTGATCGACCCATTGTAACAGTGAAAGTAGGACTGCCTCACCTTGTAGCCCATATTTCACACAACAGATATCTTATACTCTAATCTTATACTTTATGCAATGCAATAGACAAGAAAAGCCAGATAGAGCAAGATAAAGTTTGTGGGTCTCGGTAGTAATTGCCTTATTAACACTTTTCCCTCCTTCCCAAAAGGAGTGTAGTACTACTTATTAAACTTCTTAACAGGCTTACCAAAAGCCATGCCTACCAAAGGCCACTATAAGGCATGGTCCGTCTCCCTTCTTAATTCAATTTAAGAGACTAAAGTTTTATCAGAGCTGAGGCATGAAAACAATTCGTCAGAATAAGACAAAAAAAATTACTTACCACAGCTGATCACCTTATCTCAGCAAGTGCCACCATTTGAAGGGGTTTTAAAGGTACTCCAGGTACATGACAGACCAGCCAATGGTTAATACTGCAGACTGCCGAAGATCCCCGGTACAGGGAGGCACTTTCAAATGAACACAAGATACAAGATAGTCAGTTTAAATAAAATGTCTGTCTTTATTGGGCGGGAATACAGCTTATATTTGATTCAACTTACTCAATCACAATAGGGGAGGGGTGAGTGGTTAGTAAAGGAATATACTGAATATCATTAATAATTAAACAATTGATCATTATATGGTTATAATTTATAACCCCTAAAAACATGATCAATATGATGGTTATAGTTTATAACCCCTAAAAACATGATCAACATAAGGTTATCAGAGTGAATAAGCCATCTGGCGATGACTCATAAGTCATGTTCCTGTCCCATGTCCATGTCTCATTAAACAGGAAGACAGACTAGACCACAGTCTTTACTGCATATAGAGTATACAAAGCAGAAATGCCTATGCAAGCTATCTTCTTGTGTGTGCATCTTGCAAAGTGCTGTTACAAGCTGGAATGACAGAATAAGCTAATAACTCAAGTCTTATGCCCTGCACACACGATCGGACATTGATCGGACATTCCGACAACAAAATCCATGGATTTTTTTTGACGGATGTTGGCTCAAACTTGTTTTGCGTACACACGGTCGCACAAAGTTGTCGGAATTTCCAATCGCCAAGAACGCAGTGACGTACACCACGTACGACGAGACTAGAAAAGACCAGTTCAGAACCAAGCGCGGCACCCTTTGGGCTCCTTTTGCTAATCTCGTGTTAGTAAAAATTTGGTGAGAGACGATTTTCGCTTTTTCAGACTCGTGGTTTTCAGAACGTTTTCTACTGTTCAGTTTGTGCTCGTGGGTTTGTATCTGCTCTTCAGTGTGTGCAGCAAGTGATGCGTGACTCTTGTCATTCTGTTCTTGTTTGTTCATTACTGTTTTTCGTGCTGTGCGGGGGCTTGGTGTTGGGGTCCTTACCTTGACACAAGTCCAGTCCATGAACAGGGTGGGGAGGAGTTCATGGACCAAGAATTGGTTGCTTCAGCGTGACTAGTTCTGTCATATGCCTTTGCTCCGTGAGATCCGTGAGAATAATCCTGATGATTTCAGGAACTTTCTCCGGATGACGGACCCCGTATTTCAATGTTTGTTGGCTTTGCTGACCCCTTATAATAGCAGGCAGGATACCTGCATGAGGCAAGCCATCACTCCGGAGCAGAGGCTCGTCGCCACCCTGCAGTACTTGGCGACGGGGAGAAGCCTGCAGGACTTGAAGTTCTCGACAGGCATCTCCCCCCAGGCTCTGGGGATCATTATCCCAGAGACCTATTCTGCCATCATCCAGGTCCTGCAGAAGGAGTATATTAAGGTAAGATTTTTATCCTTTAACATCACATTTTATTGTATTTAATGTTTGCTAATATATTGTATTTCTTTCCTCATTCCCTAATTACCATGATTGTAATATGCTCTGAATGTCCCCTTTGTCCTCATGCATGCTTGATATTTTTGTAATTATTTTTTGTCCTTCGTACATATTTGCCTTCACTTACCTCCCCAGCATGCTCTCCTGGCCCTATATTCACCTCATGTAGTCACTTAACAATGTATTTTGTCAGCTCCATAGTAGTGCTTTACCGCAAACACCCCTAAAATGTTTTGAAATGTGATTTGTGCTTTAAATTCAGGCAGAGTGCCAGAGGCTTTTTTTGGGGGGTCCCCAAATCATTTGGAACTCTCCCTCCCCCCAAATGCTAAGTCAGCTGATAACAATTCTCTATCTATCCTCAATCATCTATCTGCTGACTTTGCCAAACCCATACACACTATACCTACCTCTTTTGTGGCCAGATTTATGGATGAATTCCCCAAAGCATGTAGTGCAAGGGCCTGCCTGTATACTTTCAAATGGTACTGTTTAAAGTTTTGGTATCCTATTATTATCTTGATAGGTAATAGCAGAATGTCCAAATGTACTCAAATGTGTACAGTGTGTATTTATATCTTTATATTATGACACTTCTTACCTGTCCAGTGGGCTGCCAATAGTGTAACTAAGGAGGGGCTGTTCAAAGTAATACACATTATATAGGCATTCATCTCTCAATGAAGTGGAGAGGGTTACCTGTCCAAGATCCCCCCCCCCCTATAATGTTAGAAATGGCCCATGAGAGGGGGGGAGGGGGAATCTGATAGGTGTACCTTATAATTTGGTGTTTAAAAATTACCTCTAATAAATGGTATCTTGATGTTGGCCAACAATGTTTGTGTCTAATCTGCTTTCCCTGTTTATGTGCACAAAGACTAATTTTTTTTTTTTTACTTTACTCCAGTTTCCATCCACGCCACAGGAATGGCAGACAGTGACCTCCCACTTTGCCCAGCGGTGGGACTTTCCTAACTGCGGAGGGGCAATTGATGGGAAACACTTCCACATCGTATAACAGAAAGTGGGGTTGTGACCTGTCCACACAATTTTAAAGGAATGCACCGACATGCCTCCATCCCAATTGGTACAGGAAAAATTAGAGGATAGAAGCGGGACTTTGCGTGAGGCATGTTGGTGGATGTGTCAACTCAGTAATATATGCTGTGATATGATGTCTAGGGTAGGTCCTATACATAATTATATCCACAGAGAGTTTGCAAGGTAATAATGGTATAAAGGTTTAATAACATAGATCTTAGAACCTAATACAATCCAGAGTGGAAACATCATAGGGCACAATTGAATATGTTATAGACAGTAAATTGAAAGGCATAATTCAAACACTAATTGTACAGTTGCAAAAGGGAATACATTGTACAGTAAGTTGATATAGGGGGATACATTGTACAGTAAGTTGATATGTGCATCAATAGTTATTAACTCAACGCGTTTCTTGGCTTATAACCAATCATCAGGAGTCCGATGCAATTTGGCTGCATTAAAACAATGAAACATCTGTTAGTATGCGGACAGGTATGTAGAGAAAAGATACAGTGGAAATCTAAATTTCAATGATACTCACAAGTAGTGCATTGGTCGGTAATAACCTATATACTAGAATGCAGCATTGGTCTGGGTCTGCAAAGTCTCCCCCGGGGTTGAGGCAGAGAGCACGCCCCAAGAACCCATCGGCCACAGCTACCAAATTGACCGAAGTGCCCATAAGGGCCGCCAGGCGAGGACAAACAACAAGGCCACAAAACACTGGAAAGACTGTGGAGAGAAATGAAAAAAGGTATGTGAACTTGGGACAGAGTGTGAATGGTTGTGTGTGAATAGGAAAGGTGATACCATCAGCAGAAAACAGGAGGTGAGTGAGTGTCTGTGTGTAGAGAGAAGCCAAAACAAAGGATGAGGAGTTTGAAGCATGAGTAAGATAGAGTGTATGTGCAACTTGGAGGCCACTGCTGTTGTCAATAGACCAGAGTGGAAGTGTGCAGGAGAGTTACCTGTATGGTGAAAGTGCCGGGCCAGGCCAGATGCCCCAAGACTGTAGTAAGACCTCAAAGCACCCGGCCAAAGACCGCCGTTAAATGCCGCGGGCCGGGGGCGTGCTGTGAGGGCGTGATGACGCAACAGGGGGGGAGGGCAGCCAAGACACATTTGCGGCCGCCTCCCATTCCCGCAGCACTTAAGCCCAGGGGTGGTAAACCACTATTAGATCCCGCAAAGCGGTGGCCAATGACGCCGCATGCGGGGCGTGGAGAACATGACGCCGATGCGCCAAGGTCAGGGCCCGCCCACGTCATGTGACAGGACGGGTGACGGGTCATAAACTGGGCGCATCGCAACCCCGGAAAATAGACCCGATCGACCCCGACACCAACTTGCATCTAGGGAGTAGTTGAATTGGAATGTATGGATTATAATGAAGAATCATGAGTTAGTAAGGGAGAGAGAAATGGAAGGGAAAAAAAAAAACTATTGATGCACATATCAACTTACTGTACAATGTATCCCCCTATGTCAACTTACTGTACAATGTATTCCTTTTTGCAACTGTACAATTAGTGTTTGAATTATGCCTTTCAATTTACTGTCTATAACATGTTCAATTGTGCCCTATGATGTTTCCACTCTGGATTGTATTAGGTTCTAGGATCTATGTTATTAAACCTTTATACCATTATTACCTTGCAAACTCTCTGTGGATATAATTATGTATAGGACCTACCCTAGACATCATATCACAGCATATATTACTGAGTTGACACATCCACCAACATGCCTCACGCAAAGTCCCGCTTCTATCCTCTAATTTTTCCACTTCCACGTCGTCCCACCACCCAACTCGGGGTTGTACTATTATAATTATAAGGGGTTCAATAGTATTGTGATGTTGGCGGTGGTGTCGGCTACTTATGAATTTCTGTATGTGGACATGGGGAAGAATGGCCGGATGTCTGATGGTGGAGTCATCGCCCATACGGAGTTCTACAGGTGTCTCCAGAATGGCAGCTTGGACTTGCCACCTCCAGAAGACAATGTGGAAGGACTCCCATTCATCTTCGTTGCGGATGAAGCCTTTGCGCTGGGGGTCCATCTTATGCAGTCATTCCAGATGAGGACCCTCACCCCGGACCAGAGGGTTTTTAATTACCAGCTGGCCAGAGCCAGAAGAGTGGTAGAGAACACGTTTGGAATCATGGCCAGCCGGTTCCGCCTATTTCTTACACCCATACATATGGCGGAGTATAAACTGAATCATATTATCCTGGCGTGCTGTGTTCTACACAACTTTTTATGGAAACATTCTGACAACTATGCTGGCTCAGTTGGGCCTGAGGCTGCAATTACAAATGAACCAACCCTGACGGCGCTTGAAAGTGGCTGTCCTGGCTTGCCCTCCCTGAGTGCCCGTGATGTCCGGCTAAGATACCTTGAATTCTTTGCAGGTAGGGGGGCTATCAATATGCCAGACAATGTCTAAAACCTTTTTCAAATAAAAACCCCAAAAAATGCTCAAATTTTTGGTGACATTTACTGCTTGTGTTTGTTTTAGTTGACCCTGACAGAAATGTGGTGAGTCCTGAAAATGGCGTGATTGTGTACCCTTGCAAAGCACTGTTGGGTGTTATTTACTAAAGGCAAAGACACTTTGCACTACAAGTGCACTTGAAACTGCACTTGTAGTGCAAAGTGGATTTTCCCTTAGGAAATAACCCCCATTGTCACAGCAAACACCAATTCGAGCACCACAAATGTGTTGTAGCGTTGAGACAATAATCCACACAATATTGATTAACAATCTTTTTAATACCAGCACAACCACATGTGCATTTACAAAAGGTTTTTAAAACAAATCAACATGTTTGTTGTATAACAATTTTTGGGGTCAGATTGAAAAAGTTGAAATGTACATTTAAGATAAAACAGGCATGTTTAAAACACACAAGAGACACAAATTTTGAACTTACAAAGTTCACATTTGGCAGAACTTGAAGGCAATATCAGACATGAGTATTTACAAACTGTGTTTGATATTGCGTTCAGATGGGGTGAAGTCACCCCAGGAAAAGCCAAATTTGGAAGATGCACACAAATTTCAGAATGTCAACATGTGCTACCTGCCATCACGGGGGATCAAGGGACGTGTTTTGGGGGTGCAACTCCTTCCTCACAGCTACTTTATTATTGAGGAAGGGGTTGCACCCCCAAAATACGTCCTTTGATCTCCCGTGATGGCAGATAGCACATGTTGACACACTGTGTGCCTCTTCCAAATTTTACTTTGCTAAAAGTTTACACAAAAATGAAAATTAGTTTGACCACAACAAAACCCAAGGCATTTTGTGGGGTTTTAAACTCTCCCTAAAACATCAATGATGTTCTTCATTTTTTGCTGAACATCATTGATGTTTTTCAGGATGTTTTCCAAGTCCCTATTACACCCCATGATCTCCCCAATCAGGACCTGGGCACTTTCCGAGGTGAATGGATCTGGATCCACAACATCACGATCACCTAAAAAGATAGAAACAAAAACACACCATGTATTATAAATATGGCGGCATCCATCTCTTACCTGAGCCTGTGGTCGCAGACACTCACCTGTTGTGGTGCCAATTTCCACCCCGTTTCCTCCTCCTGCTCTGCTGGTCTTCGGTGGATTTCCCCTTCTTCCAGAGGTGGGGGGTCTGTGGTCTCCTCGGATGAGGGGTGTCCTCTGAGTCTTTTATCCCCTATGTACCAAAAAAATAGGTATACTTAGCACACAGATATTTGATGGCAGAAATAGGAATATGAAACATTGCTTTAAGTGGGGTACAATTGTCTGTTTTGGCAGAGTTCAAAGATGTTGCATTTGTCTTGTCCTTTGTCAAGCTTGAATACTTTACCTGTCTTGTACAAGCTTCACAGGTGGAGACACCCCTATAGTACACACTGGAGCACCTGTGTGGGGCCCCCTAATAAAAAGGGTGTTCTTTTGCCCCACACTAGTTCTCCAGTGTGCAGATGTGAAAACTGCTTCTGAGTGTCCTCTCGTTCCACAGAATCTAGTTGGCATTTAATTCTAGTAACAAACCCATCTACACAATCAAATTAGTTTCAGACAAGTAGGCCGTAAAAAATGTGGGGAAATGCATATGGCAAAAACAATGGCGTTTTCTAGGCCGAACGGACAATGTTTGGTATGAACAAATAATGTGCCCATGAACATGAAAGTTGACATTTTAAACTGGATAACAGTTAAGAAAAGCACATGGAGCAGCACGAATGTAATAAACATAAAAAGAATAGGAACACAAGACAACTACTTACTTTTTTGCAGCACTCTCCGGAACTTTCGGTACTGCTCGTGCTCTCTTAATTTGAGGTCCGACCACCGCTTCCTGAGCTGATCTTTCGATCGTCGTACCCCAAAATTCCAGTGCAGACTCTTGACAACTTTCGCGTTGGCCTTTCGGACATTGGGGTTGGGGTAAGGTCCATACTTCCCATCATAGTCGGCCCTCTTCAGGATGTCGACCATCTCCAACATTTCCCCAAAGGACATATTTGATGCCTTAAATCGTCTCCTTCTGGATCGTGATGTTTCAGGCTCCGGGCTTTCCTCCTCCTCGTTACTGTAATTAGCACGCACTTGCTGTGTCTCCGCCATGTGCTCTTCCCCCACTGCGCCGAATGAGAAGGGGCAGGGAATAGAATAGAAAGAACGTCAGGGGTGGGCAGAGTTACACGCATGCGCAGTGTATATAATGCGTAACACGCGTGCGTAGTACGTACGATCTGTGAGCGGAGGAAGGAGTATCGGAGGCGCCGATCGTGAAAACGAAGGTAAGATCTAAACTTGGGCCTATACTGCTTCTAAATTGAGGCCTATATTGTAACTATATTAGGAGTGTTTTGCCTGACATTAGTGTTTGTCTTGTGTTGTGTCTTGCAGAGAAAATGGATGGCTTCAATGACCACAATTTCCTCTCCCTGTTCATAGACAAATACAGGGAGCTGCCCTGTCTGTGGCAGGTGAAGCATCCACATTACAATAATAAACAAAAGAGGCAGACAGCGCTGGAGAAACTGCTGAAGTTGGTGAAGCCGGTGGTCCCCACAGCAACCATCCCCTATTTAAAAACCAAAATTGATGGCCTGAGGAGCACTTATCTTAGGGAGCACAAGAAGGTCACAGATTCCCAGAGATCCAGAGCTGCAGCAGATGTTTATGTCCCCAGGCTGTGGTACTATGAGAGACTGCGATTTCTATCAGACCAGACTGGAGTCAGGGAATCCCTCTCAACCCTTCCTTCCACTCTTCCTTCCACCCCAGCTGAGGCTTCCGATGTCCAACCTGGGACTTCCAGCCAGGAAGAAGTGGAGGAGCCCAGATGGAGTCAGGTATAGCATTGTTCTACAGATTTCTGGTCAATAAATAAATTACGTTTACTAGATGTTAGTATTAATCACTAATTGCTGTTTGAATAAAGTGTTTTACATATCAATAGACAGTAGTGGGCACCAAAAATTCGGACAAGAAAGAAAAATGCTGGGCTCAGAATGATAGTCTGTTATATTTGTTAACATTCAATTTGCAACAGTCATGAGATAAAAATTTTGTGTGTGATTGATGAATAAAAAACTAAAACGATGTCCCTTTTTCATACACAGGAAGACCTCAGCCAGGACAAGGCTCTGGAATGTGGCACACAGGAGGAGGCTGTGGAATGTGGCAGCCAGGAGGAGGTGGGGATTAGTGGCAGCCAGGAGGAGGTGGAGCTAAGTGGCAGCCAGGAGAAGCCTGGGACCAGTCGCAGCCTGACAGAATCGCAGGTTCCTCCCCTCCGCCTTCCATACAAAAGACTGAGGAAGGGGACTCGCATGCAGGATTCAGCACTCAGGCTCATTCAGGAGGCTTCTGCATCCCTCAGAGCCTTACCCACTCCTGAAGAGGCCTTTGCCTGCATGGCTGCCACCAAACTGAGGGGCATGCAGGAGGGTCAATGACTCATGTGTGAGAAACTTCTTTATAAAGTCCTAACTAAGGGGGTGAGTGGCCAAATCACACCCAAGACCGACGTGATTGAGTTGGACCATCCTCCTCCTGCCACAACTACACCACCACAGCCACAGCGTGGAAGGAAGCGTGGCAGGAAGACCAGAGAGTGATGACCTGGGTTCAGTCTGGTCTGACAAAAGCTGCAGTCTCTTGTATGATCACAGCCTGGGGACACAGATGTCATCTGCTGCTTTCTGGATCTCTGGGACTTCTGGACCAGACTGCACTCCCTTAGATATGGACTCTTCAGGCCACCAATTTTGCAGTGAAAAAATTGTCTGCCCTGGAGGCCAAAGGCTTCGCCAATTTCTGCTGTTTCTCCAGCATTGCCTCCCTCTTTGTTTGGTTCTGAGCCCTTAATAAAGGAATTTTTGGATTCAATTATACTCGCCTATGTCTGTTTTCCTTCAAAAAAGGACAGTTTGTTTGTGAGGAGGCAGGTACATTTCAAAAATACAATGTGAAATTAACAAGAGACACCAACACCAAGCAATCTCCTTGAGATTAAATAATACAAGATATCAATGGTGTTGCACACAAAACACACACAAAAATATTATGGAGTAAAACATAAAAAAAAACAAATAAAAAACAGCCTTGAAAAAAATACAAACATCAAAAAAATACAAAAACAGCCTTGACAAAAAAAAAAAAAATATTTCAAAACAAAAAAAATAAATTTGGTCAGATGTGACAAATCTAAATATATTGAGGGAATCACAATAAATAATAAAGAAAGAAGTTTGTGAGAAGTCTGTGTGAATATGAGCAGCAAAACTACTTCATTCTTCTCACATTATAAAGAAGAAGAGTGCGCTGTATTAAACTATTAAAAACATTGCAGCGTGACGAAAGTGCTGTATCCATTCTGAACGCTAATTTTACCAGACCAAGCTGTTCCGTCTCTGAATTTCTTCTGAGCATGCGTGGCACTTTGTGCGTCGGAACTGGCCACACACGGTCGGAATTGACGCGATCGGATTTTGTTGTCGGAAAATCTTATAGCCTGCTCTCAAGCCTTGTGTGTCGGAAAATCCGATGGAAAAAGTCTGATGGAGCCCACACATGGTCGGAATGTCCGACAACACGCTCCGATTGGACATTTTCCATTGGAAAATCCGACCGTGTGTACGGGGGCATAAGACTTTAAAGTAAAGGCATATAAACTTATAGCCACCAAGATTGAGTCACTGTTGTACGGTCATATTACTACAGATGGGTCTTAGGATCTAAAGGAACCAAGCTTTTAGTTACACTAGTTAGGACTTGGGTTTAGTTAAGTTAACTTCCCTTCAGTAAGAGGAAATGCAAGGACATAAAAAACAAACTGAAGATAGATCCTGGCTGAAAATTGTATGCCCAGCAATTGCATACATTGGAGATCTCAGGAATAAAATACCAATATATAATGAGTTTGTATAAATGTTTATTTGTATATTGCAAAGAAAGAACTCTTAAGACATGCTCATTTGAATAAAATTACATTACACTTAGCTTCATGGTAAGTAGCACAAAAAATGTTAACTATATTTGGTTTTGCAAAGAGCAGGAACCACAAAAAAACTAACTAACTAATGAAACATTTTTTTATTTACTATAACTTGACCTAAGAATGACTGATGTTTGGTTAATTTTTTATCATTACTTAGGGACCATTTACACTGGTACACTGTGTACATCATCATGCTTTATGTCATGTGTTAATGTGTGTTGAGATAGGGCAGCTTATTTAATTGCCTACTGCGTCATAATGGACCAGTAATCATGCATGCATCATTTTCATCAGCGCACTCACCAATGTAATGTGTTGCCAATGCATGCATTGTGCTATGCTGCAACACAGGTGTGCTGGGAAGGTGCATTGGAGTGACAATTACACTGAATGGAAATGCAGCACACAAACACGCATAATGCACATTACGAAGAGATGTGGTAACCCCCAAGATACTAAAGTGCAATGGTATGAATGGGCCCTAAAGGTGTCCTTATATACAAGCTAACCTCCTTATAAATCACCTATTTCCCAGGTGAATGAAAAAAAATGTGTGTAAAGTCTTATGCCTCGTACACACGATCGGATTTTCCGACAACAAATGTTGGATGTGAGCTTGTTGGCGGAAAGTCAGACCGTGTGTATGCTCCATCAAACATCCAACAAATGTTGGCTAGCAGGTTCTCAAATTTTCAGCCAACAAAATTTTGTTGTTGGACTTTCCGATCCTGTGTACACAAGTCCATCACACAACAGTCCACGCATGCTCGGAATCAAGTACGAGCCAGAAGTGCTCAGTCTTGTAAAACTAGCGTTCGTAATGGAGATATCACGTACGTCTTGTACGTCACTATGTTTGTAATTGTTGGCCAACATTTGTGGGACCGTGTGTATGGAAGACAAGTTGGAGCCAACAACCTTCCAACAAAAATCCACGGTTTTGTTGTCAGAAAGTCTGATCGTGTGTACGGGGGCATTACAGTTATAGAAAACCCTGTACCTTTCCAGCATGCTGAAAAGAAAGACACTTGTTCTCTGTTTGGAAGCAGTGGTCTTTCTGGAGAGGTCCAACATACCCCTGCTGTGTCAGAGCTAGAGCTGTAGGCCCTCCTGTTATACCTTCAAGTAGTCTAGGTAATAAGGCAAAAGGTCCACCAAAAATGTGTCTATTATAAAGCTGATTTGCTAGTAACAGGGGTCCTTTTCCATTTTGGCTGGAAGTCATGCTCCATAATTTACTTCTTTATATAGCTGTCAATGCCAGGAAGAGCCTCTTGCACCTCTCTTATTAAACATCTAATCCTAATTTATTTGAAATAAAACATTCATCCAAAATGTATCCATTTCCTGAAGGTTTTGCTCATTCATTATCTTGCTAAATACTGAGGAACAATTTAGGATTCCACAGTGCAGTAATAAATATATTTTGGCTTTCCTTTTCAGAAATATGTACAGTAACTACTAACATATCTTGAAGTTAAATGTAAAAGCAAAACCATATTTTATACTTTCACAAATAAACAAATGTCTACACTGGAAAGCTTTTAAGGCATATGCCATGATATCAAAGTAATGTTTTATTTGACTACAATCATTCTTAAAATGTAACCAACCATTATAAGAAGTGCTGCCATCTCATTATTGAAAAAAGGTGTAGCAGTTCTGTGAACCACACATTTGATTAAGATCTAAACTCTTATCTGAACCATGAAGTTTAAAAAGAGAAAACAGAAATGTGATTTCTTTGTTCTACATTCCAGTTCTGGGGTAATGCAATGCAAATGTGCAGGCCCAGTAAAAGTTTGGGTAACACACATCTTTTCAACCATTGTAAGTTAAGTAGAAAAAGATCAAAATAATTATAAGTCACCTGACTCCTATAAATGTAGTAAGCCAAAGTCTTAAACCTTAACCTTATTTTTAATTTTGGATCTCTTTTTTCGCCTGTAAACCTCAGATGGCATATGACAAAATTAATGTATATGTCAAGTTCTTACATAGAAGGTTTATTTAGCAATGGCACGTAAAGCTGAAATCCAGTCTGCTTTAAAAATAATTGTCTATCACTATATACAAGGCGTAATGGTCTAGTGGGGCTCCAAAAGAGAGAAATACTTACCTTGTTTCATGGTTCTGCCTCAGCCAACATTCACAAAATATGGGTGATCTCTTGACTTAATAATTCACAAATCAGCAGTGGCCCTATTCTTGCATTATACATAAAAGGAAAAAGACTTCACTAGTACCACTCAGTTTTATAAACTTGTCCTTTATTCAAATAAAGCAACAGGTATCACTAATCAATGTTTTGGAACTTGTGAGGATACCTTTTTTTTAAGGAAGAATTCCGTGTGCAATAGATAAAATACTTCTCTTTGCATATGGATTACTCCAATGAGATGGCAGGTGACACGTGAACAGAAAAGAAAAGTGGCTTTGGGGGGTCTGGTAGTCACTACCAGAACTAGTTGGGGGAAGCGCTTTGGATCGTTGAATAAGGTAATTAATCCTATTAGAACCCCTACACTAAACAAGCATTATAACCTGCATATACAAGACAGGAAAGTAACCGCACCATGTTTTTTACCAACCCAGAATTATACATTACCACTTCAGCTCCGGAAGGTTTTACCCCCTTAATATCAGCCCATTGTTTGCGATACAGCACTGCGTTGCTTTTACTGACAATTGCGCAGTCATGCGATGCTGTACCCAAACAAAATTGAGGTCCTTTTTTTCCCATAAATAGAGATTTCTTTTGGTGGTATTTGATTATCTCTACGGTTTTTATTTTTTGCGCTATAAACAAAAAAAGGCCGACAATTTTGAAAAAAAACCAATATTTTTTACTTTTTGTTATAATAAATATCCCCCCCAAAAATAAAAAATAAATAATTTCTTCATCAGTTTAGGCCAATATGTATTCTTCTACATATTTTTGGTAAAACAAAATCACAATAAGCATTTATTGATTAGTTTGCGCAAAAGTTATAGCATCTACAAAATAGGGGATAGATTTATGGCATTTTTATTATTATTTTTTTTTTTTACTAGTAATGGCGGTGATCTGCGATTTTTAGCGGGACTTTAGTGGGACATATCGGACACTTTTGACACTTTTTTGGGACCATTGACATTTATACAGCGATCAGTGCTAAAAATAGCCACTGATTACTGTATAAATGACACTGGCAGAGAAGGGGTTAACACTAGGGGGCAATCAAGGGGTTAAGTGTACCCTAGGGAGGTGTTTTTAACTGTGGAGGGAGTGGACCTGACTGACTGTGAGTAGAGAGAGATCGCTGTTCCTAATCACTAGGAACAGCAGATCTCTCTCTACTTCCCTATCAGAACAGGAATTTATTTGTTTACACTGACAGATCCCCGTTCTGGCTCTCTGTGAAGTGATCACAGATGGTCGGTGGCCATGCGCATCGGCTGTGGTGACGCACCACGGGCGCACGCACCTGCTATAGCCTTTAAAGGGACCGCCATACTGGTAAGGTGATTTGCCATTCTGCCGCAGTAAAACTGTGGTGGCTGGTCGGCAAGCAGTTAAAGACCATAAACAAAACCTGACCATCTTCCAGTTGGAAAGTGAAGGAAGGAGAAAGGGCTCATGGAACAAGCCTTAGGCTCCTTGCTACTCTGTGACACAATGGGGCAGAGGGGAGAACCTTCAGCTTCAGCTAATCCACAATGAGCGGAGGTGTTCACCTCTGAACATGTCAGAAAGTGAGTTGAGGGCACTTTTTCTTAGTGCATGTTGCTTTTTGGGGTCCGGTCTGTAGACTTAGTTTTCTTTCTGAGGGGCATTTGCAATAGACTTACAGTAGTAGGCTTAGGGGCAGAGCAATTAGAGAAAGGGCAGGCTCACAAACTAACAGATCCACACACTAGGTCCAATTACCCTATGCTAACGAGGTTGAAGTTTTGCTTAAGACACCTGATGTGTTATTTTTCCTGTCTTGATGTTCTATTTGCGTGTGCTTTGCAGCTTGCTCCTCTGCTATAATTTTCCGCTACACTGTTCTATGTATACCTGCCACTTTTAGCCTCACTGACTGATATAGAAATCTTGTAATTACTGTAAGAGACTGAAGCTATGCATACAAATTTCACATTCCTGAAAAGTAAAAACACCATTCTACTTGTTTAAAGCTCATGAATAGGGATGAACCGAACACCCCCCGGTTCGGATCGCACCAGAACCTGCGAACGGACCGAAAATTTGCACGAACGTTAGAACCCCATTGACGTCTATGGGACTCAAACGTTCAAAATCAAAAGTGCTCATTTTAAAGGCTAATTTGCATGGTATTGTCCTAAAAAGGGTTTGGGGACCCGGGTCCTGCCCCAGGGGACATGTATCAATGCAAAAAAAAAGTTTTAAAAACGGCCCTTTTTTCGGGAGCAGTGATTTTAATGATGCTTGAAGTTAAAAAAAAAAAGTGAAATATTCCTTTAAATATCGTACCTGGGGGGTGTCTATAGTATGCCTGTAAAGTGGCGCGTGCTTCCCGTGCTTAGAACAGTCCCTGCACAAAATATCATTTTTAAAGGAAAAAAGGTCATTTAAAACTGTTTGCGGCTTTAATGTAATGTCGGGTCCTGGCAATATGGATGAAAATCAGTGAGACAAACGGCATGGGTACCCCCCAGTCCATTACCAGGCCCTTTGGGTCTTGTATGGATATTAAGGGGAACCCCGCACCCAAATTAAAAAAGGAAACAGCAGTATACAGGCTCTGTACTCTGAACAGCAGTATACAGGCGATGCAAACAAGACAGGGACTGTAGGTTTGTTGTTAAGTAGAATCTGTTTGTAATTTTGAACTGGTACATTTTTAACATGTTTAGCTCCAGCCAAAAAAATCTATTTTAAGCTCTTTGGAAGGGCTATCACCCCTGTGACATTTGTTTTGCTGTCTGTGCTCCTCTTCAGAAGATTTCACCTCACTTTTTGTCCCAATGACAAATGTTTTTTGAAAATGTGGGTTTTTTTGTGAAACAAGGATTGGTGATAAAGCATCAGTGGAAAGGAGAAATGTTTTTCCCATTTTAACTCTTACAGGAGAGAATTTCCCTACCTAGGGGTAGATTTCATCTCATTTCCTGTTGTCTCCTTCCGTTTGCAAGTAGGAGTCGTTTGTAAGTTGGATGTTTGAAAGTAGGGGCCTGCCCTATATACTCAGCAGAAATTTGGGCCTTAGGTGTTGTTGTGGCCACAACACTGTAAGCCCTCACAGGGTCCTGCTGTGAAATATTAGATCAAGAATTGTAATTACATGCCCCTGTTAAACAGGGCCAGAAAAATTGGGCCTTTGGTGGTGGTGCTGGTGCCACAACACTGTCCTCACTCGCTCTTGGTGGGCACAGAAACAGGCCCTGCTGTGAAATTAGATCAAGAATTGTAATTACATGCCCCTGTTGAACAGGGGCTGAAAAATTGGGCCTTAGGCACTGGTGCCACAACACTGCAACCCCTCACAGATACTCTAGTTGGAACGCAGGAATGAGCCCTGCTGCAAAGTATTGCATCAAAAATTGTAATTACATGCCCCTTTTAAACAGGGGCAGAAAAATTGGGCCTTTGGTGGTGGTGGTGGTGCTGGTGCCACAACACTGTAAGTCCTCACTCGCTCTTGGTGGGCGCAGAAACTGGCCCTGCTGTGAAATATTAGATCAAGAATTGTAATTACACGCCCCTGTTGAACAGGGGCTGAAAAATTGGGCCTTAGGCACTGGTGCTGGTGCCACAACACTGCAACACCTCACAGATACTCTAGTTGGAACGCAGGAACGAGCCCTGCTGCAAAGTATTGCATCAAAAATTGTAATTACACACCCCTGTTAAACAGGGGAAGAAAAATTGGGCCTTAGGCACTGGTGCTGGTGCCACAACACTGCAACCCCTCAAAGATACTCTAGTTGGAACGCAGAAACGAGCCCTGCTGCAAAGTATTGCATCAAAAATTGTAATTACACATGTTAAACAGGGGCTGAAAAATTGGGCCTTAGGCACTTATGCAGGCTTTGCATGATCAGGGAGGCCATGCAGCGTAGGTTTGCTGAGGCATTCTGTCCGGAGTCCTTTGGGTCACTAAGGACGACATGGTCAGCAGCCACCTCCTCCCAGCCACGTACAAGTCCATGTGTTTCTTGGGACTGATCCCTTAAAGACTGCTGCTGATGCTGAGTGCCAGGCTGCACCTCCATACTGACACAATCCTCCTCCTCCTCATCCTCTTCCTGTGTGATCGGCGGGCACGCAGGAACACTGTCTGGATAAAGGGGGCCTTGAGAGCTAAGGAAGTCCTCCTCTTCCTGCCTCTGTTCTGCCTCAAGTGCCCTGTCCATTATTCCACGCAGCGTGTGCTCCAACAGGTGGACAAGGGGAACAGTGTCACTGATGCATGCACTGTCACAGCTCACCATCCTCGTGGCCTCCTCGAATGGTGACAGGACAGTGCATGCATCCCTGATCATGGCCCACTGGCATGGGGGAAAAAAACAAGCTCCCCTGACCCTGTCCTGGTGCCATAGTTGCACAGGTACTCATTGATGGCCCTCTGCTGCGTGTGCAGCCGCTGCAGCATGGCCAACCTTGAGTTCCACCTGGTGGGCATGTCACAGATTAGGCGGTTCTTGGGCAGGTTAAACTCCTTTTGGAGGTATGCCAGTTGAGCACTGGCATTATATGACCAGTGGAAATGCACACAGACTTTCCTGGCCTGCCTCAGGACATCCTGTAAGCCCGGGTACCTGCCCAAGAACCGCTGCACCACCAAGTTAAGGACGTGAGCCAAACAGGGCACATGGGTCATTTGTCCCTGTCAGAGGGCAGAGAGGAGATTGGTGCCATTGTCGCAAACCACCATTCCTGCCTTAAGTTGGCGTGGCGTCAACCACCTCTGAACCTGCCCCTGCAGAACTGACAGAACCTCTGCCCTAGTGTGGCTCCTGTCCCCCAAGCACACCAGCTCAAGCACCGCATGGCATCTTTTGGCCTGCATACTTGCATAGCCCCTTGAATGGCTACGGAGCACCGCTGGTTCTGAGGACAAAGCACAGGAAGAGGCCATGGAGGAAGAAGAAGAGGGGGTGAAGGAGAGAGGTGTGTCACAATCATTAGTAGCGGCATTTTGGAGGCGTGGTGGTGGAACAACCTCCAACACTACTGCACCTTGTCCTGCATCCTTCCCAGCTGCGAGCAGAGTCACCCAATGCGCCGTGTAACTTAGGTAACATCTCTGTCCATGCCTGCTGGACCATGAGTCAGCGGTAATATGCACCTTACCACTGACCGCCCTGTCCAGTAAGGCATGGACATTGCCTTCCACATGCCGTTGGCGTTTGGGTACCTGCCACTGAGGAACCGCACATTCCACAAACTCACGGAAGGGGGCAGAGTCTACCAACTGAAAAGGCAGCAGTTGAAGTGCTAGCAATTTTGCCAAGCTAGCATTGCTAGCATTCAACCGCTGGGCATGTGGATGGCTGGGAGCGAACTTATTTCGGCGGTGCAGCAGCTGGGGCAGGGAAATTTGCCTGGTACAATCTGACGTTGGTGTACCGAAAGCAGATTGCTCACAAGTACTTGGCTGTGACACACCTAATTCTACACCTTCATTCCTCTCAGTACTGGTCTCAGAGAGGACTGAAGGTATAGTGGGGTTGGAGATCTCAGCTGATGAGGAGCAAGGAGAGGTCCTCTTTGTTCTTTGGTGTGGGTCTTTTAGATACGCTTGCCAACAAACTGCATGGCAGGTCAACATATGTCTGGTCAAGCATGCGGTGCCCAAGCGGGAGATGTTTTGGCCACACAAGATACGCTTGAGACATATGTTGCAAATAGCAGCGGTGCACTCGTCTCAAAAAAGGCCCACACCAAAGAACTTTTGGAATAACGTGCAGAGACAGCAGCGCCCTGCACATGCAGAGCTTTGGGGTGTGATGCAGTCATTGTGCTGCCCTTAGGCTGGCCTATGGAGGGCACCCTGCCTCGTTGGTGATATGCCTCCTCCTCCTCCTCTCTCCTTTCAGGCACCCACGTTGAGTCAGTGACCTCATCATCCCCTCCCTCCTCATCACTGGAGCAAAAATAGCAGTATGCTGCAGCAGGGGGAGCATGACTGCCAGATTGCTGTCCTTCTTGGACACCCCCTCTGTCTGTGCTTACGTTACTGCCTTCATCTAGCTCAGTATCATCATCAGAGCCTTCTAAACGCTGGGCATCCTCCTGGAGCATGTACCCAACACTGTGTTCAAACAGTTTGAGGGACTCCTCAGGAGGACATGGTGGGGCTAGGGAAGGAGTCACTGATGCCATTGAGCCGAGGGAAGAGACCGCGTTGGCAGCTGCTTTGCTAGACAAAGTACCCTGAGCATGGGTGAGGGAGGATGAGGAGGATGAGGACAGCTTGGTCATCCACTCGACCAAGTCTTCCGCATGTTGCGGCTCAACACAGTCAGCTGCCTAAAAAAAGGCCAAGCGTGTCCCACGGCCACGTGCTGATGAGGATGCACCGTCTCCACGACCAGCACTGTTGCCTCTAGACAAAGAGCCTGCTTGCCCTCTTTTATTGGCTTGTGACTGTCTGCCTCTCCTTGTTGGCCCTCCACACATAGTAATGGCCTGTAGCTGCACTAAGCTGGGATATATATATATATATATATATATATATATATATATATATATATATATATATATATATATATATATATATATATATATATATATATATATATGTATGTATATATATATATATATATATATATATATACTGATACTGCAGCTAGCAAAATCAACTGCCTGCCTGTAGTATGAGAACACCACCAACCTTGTACAGGTAGCTTTAGCTGAACACTGTGCAGAGCTCGCAAAAAACTAACTTGTAGCTTACTTAGCTGCCTGCAGTAGTGATAGGATCCGGAAAACACCACCAACCTTCTACAGGTAGCTTTAGGTGAACACTGTGCAGAGCTCGCAAAAAACTAACTTGTAGCTTATTTAGCTGCCTGGGGTAGTGATAGGATCAGGAAAACACCACCAACCTTCTACAGGTAGCTTTAGGTGAACACTGTGCAGAGCTCGCAAAAAACTAACTTGTAGCTTATTTAGCTGCCTGCGGTAGTGATAGGATCAGGAAAACACCACCAACCTTCTACAGGTTGCTTTAGCTGAACACTGTGCAGAGCTCGCACTACACTAACTTGTAGTTTTAGCTGAACACTGTGAGGAGGACGCACTACACTAACTTGTAGCTTTAGCTGAACACTGTTCAGAGGACGCACTACACTAACTTGTAGCTTTAGCTGAACACTGTGCAGAGGTCGCACTACACTAACTTGTAGTTTTAGCTGAACACTGTGAGGAGGACACACTACACTAACTTGTAGCTTTAGCTGAACACTGTGCAGAGGTCGCACTACACTAACTTGTAGTTTTATCTGAACACTGTGAGGAGGATGCACTACACTAACTTGTAGCTTTAGATGAACACTGTGAGGAGGACGCACTACCCTAACTTGCAGCTTTAGCTGAACACTGTGCACTACACTAACTTGTAGTTTTAGCTGAACACTGTGAGGAGGACGCACTACACTAACTTGTAGCTAATTTAGCTGCCTGCGGTAGTGATAGGATCAGGAAAACACCACCAACCTTCTACAGGTAGCTTTAGGTGAACACTGTGCAGAGCTCGCAAAAAACTAACTTGTAGCTTATTTAGCTGCCTGGGATAGTGATAGGATCAGGAAAACACCACCAACCTTCTACAGGTAGCTTTAGGTGAATACTGTGCAGAGCTCGCAAAAAACTAACTTGTAGCTTCTTTAGCTGCCTGCGGTAGTGATAGGATCAGGAAAACACCACCAACTTTCTACAGGTAGCTTTAGGTGAACACTGTGCAGAGCTCGCAAAAAACTAACTTGTAGCTTATTTAGCTGCCTGCGGTAGTGATAGGATCAGGAAAACACCACCAACCTTCTACAGGTAGCTTTAGCTGAACACTGTGCAGAGCTCGCATTACACTAACTTGTAGTTTTAGCTGAACACTGTGAGGAGGACGCACTACACTGACTTGTAGCTTTAGCTGAACACTGTTCAGAGGACGCACTACACTAACTTGTAGCTTTAGCTGAACACTGTGCAGAGGTCACACTAAACTAACTTGTATCTTTAGCTGAACACTGTGAGGAGGACGCACTACACTAACTTGTAGTTTTAGCTGAACACTGTGCAGAGGTCACACTAAACTAACTTGTCGTTTTAACTTAACACTGTGAGGAGGACGCACTACACTAACTGTAAATAGTCTAGCTGCCTGACTGTGGTACTAATAGGATCAAAAGAACACCAGCAATTTTCTTCAGGTAGCTGTAAATACTGTAACAAGACAAGCCTGCCTGTCAGTAGGAAGATAACAGGAACGGATCTAGCTAAACTGAATACAGTGTATGACCCTATGCAGTTTTTTTTTATTTTGGCGTTGGGCGGTCCCCTCCAAATCCATACTAGATCTGAAGGGCCTAGTATGAAGCCCGGTGGAACCCCACACCATTTTTTCGCAAATTTTTTTGCCCGCAAATTATTCTTTTATTTTCAATTCAGCTTTTAGGGGGGAACCCCGCTGACAGCTGATGCCTCATTGGTTGCTAATGACGTGGCAGCCGGATTCCCGGCCCTCTACATAGCAACCCGCTATATACAGTGGTAAAAAAATAACCACAAAACACATCAAAAATCGCATCACAAACGCACCACTTGCATTTCTGATGTAGCTCCATTGAAATCTATTAGCCGCAAATCGCGGGAAAAAAGTCTCCGACCCTTTCCAAATATGCACTGGCCACAAAATGCATAGTTGTGAACTAGTAACATTGGACTAGTACCATAGGACCAAATGGACTGTAGTGCATTTCTGCAAACTGCAAAACGCACTAAAAAATGCATAGGTGTCAACATAGGGTTAATCGACTTTTGTTCAACTACAGTGGCCATACATGAATCGAAATGCAGCAGGTCCCTGCTATGCCAGTCACATTTCAGTCCATCTATGGCCACCTTTCGACTCAGAGGATCTATGAATATGCAGTGCTGAGGCAGAAGAGGTAGAGAGATGGGGCTCCTCTGATCTTTCTGCAAATCTCCTGCTCTCTGGGAGGAGCATACTGTGGCTGCCCACTGCTGATCCAGCAAGATGATGTCCCTTAAAAGGGGGAATGAATCAGTTGTTCCTTGGATGTCTTTCCAGCATCCCAGGTACATACCCAAATTGCCCAATGCCTTTGTACAGACATCAGTCCTATTAAGTATACAAGTTCAGAGGCTTTTATTAGACCAACACAGCTATAACACAATCAATTGTTCCATGATGCAGGGACCTAGAACAGCAGTAGAAGGCTTCTCTTAAAAGAGTTCATTCTATTCTGACATGGTTTGACAGATCAGAGTTACCACCAACACTGGGCAGAGGGTCAAACCCGTTGACTCAAACTGATGTCTAAGAAGGGATTTCAATTTACTACTAGTGAAGTTCAAACAGGCAAGTATATCTTTGACTCTTCTAGTGGTATTTCAGTTAATGTGGAGTAAATGAGCATGCACATTGGGTACAAACCACCTATAAGTGAATTCCTTTTCCAAGGGAGATTGTTCTGGCACAATCTTAGGTGGGGCCCAGGAACCCACATGATGTTTCCAATCTGTAAACTTCCAAAGAATGTCATCAAACAGTGGTTATAATAGAAATTTCCATTCATGTAAGACTTCAGAAACTGGGTGACACCAGAGGCTGTGCCATGGTTCTGGACCTGAAGGGCACTCTGTGGCTAATTAACATAGTACACAAAGGTCTGGTAAGCACCACAATGCAGAGCACAGTGCCCAAAGGACACATCAAAGGCTGGCCCCACAATCTCATAGTTAGTGGAGTCTGAGTATGACCTCCAGAGCTTTTGCTGAGTAAACGCTCATCTGAATATCTGAATAGCTGTGTAGAGATTAGATCAAGCAGTGTTTTTGAGTGTCTTGACTTAAAAAAAGAAAGGAAAAGGTGAGCAAAAATATAGTTAGATTTTTTATCAGTCACGATGAAGCATTTTCCCTCATTGTGAAAGGCACCACCTTGAACACTAGCAAAAAAGTGAGGCAATGGAAGGAAGAGAGGAAAGAACCTTGGTGCCGCACATCCACGGAGTCCTATGGTGGTATGAGAGAGACAACCTCAACCTGGGCTCCTGCCAGGCCATGCTCCCAATGCGTTTCACTCTGCCCCCCCTGCTGGAGCTTAGTCATGGGGAATCCCGATCTTCCAGTGACTACAGGAGCTGGGACGAGCTCCATCTCTTGCTAGCACTCCTGCAGTTGTTGCAGCATTACCTACACCACTTCCTATAGTGATAAAGCCTGAGCACACTTAACAAACCCGTGGGTCACAAAAAAAAGTGAGGCATGATGGTTAAAGGCTGAGTTATACAAGGGCTGGACTTCAACTTTTTTCTGTTTGTCAGCATCCAAACTGCTCCTGTAGGCAGCAATATATAACCCAACTATTTAAGATTTTTTGAATTCCTTTGTCCCCCCAATGGAAGCTATCCTAATATTATATACTTTTACTTCAAAATGGTTTTAGTTACTTTGCAAAATACAGTACTATATTTATCTCTTGTTATATGCAACACTGAGTATCTTAATTGGAGCTATTAGACACTGTGGGGGTTGAGACAGTTTTGGTAATGGGTATTTAGAGCTGTATTTGTAGATGCCCGAAGGAATAACAGTTATGTCTTTCAAGCAGCGTGGTTTGGTCATTGTTTCCTTTTTTTTGTTAAATAAAAGCTGGGCAACCACTATACATCTAATTGTTTTAGTTAATAAAAAAAGTGAATAAAAACCAAATATTTAATCACTTCACTGCTAAATTTAACAAATTCCAGAAAAAGGAGTAGTCCAGGCCACAAGATAAAACATTTTCAGATTTCTACTTCAGTGAATAATCAGCCACAAATACCAAAGAAAATAACTGTCTGGAATAAAACAGAGTACACAAGAATATTTCTAGGGAACAATTTGTACATCATTTTTGTTTTATTTTAACAAGCATTATTAAAAAAATAATAGGATTAAAAACCTGAGCTGTTGATTTTCCAAAGAAACTTTCACCTGACCCACCAAACCTTTTTTCATCTCCACCATCAAATCTAGATAATGAACTGGGTTGAGAAAATACATTTTCCACATCTGAGTTCAGCCTAAATCACACTGACTTGATCAAGGTACATATCCACTAGTGATGAATACATCTGCCTGGGTTCAGTGAACAAGGCAAAAAAATCCACAAACTACTAATTTTAATTTGAACCCCAATGAAGTTGATTGGAGGCAAATCTTGAAAATCAGTTTTCCCATGTTCAAGGTCAATAGCCAAGGGAATGTTTAAAAAAATCAAATAGATAGGGAGCATACTGTATCTTTTAATGAGGTTTAAACCTTGCCTTGCCTTAAACCTACCTTTGAATTAGCTCACCTGTAACATGTACTATAGCAAAAGTGACTCTAATGCCCCGTACACATGGTCGGACTTTGTTCGGACATTCCAACAACAAAAACCTAGGATTTTTTCAGACGGATGTTGGCTCAAACTTGTCTTGCATACACAGGGTCACACAAAGTTGTCGGAAAATCCGATTGTTCTAAACGCGGTGACGTAAAACACGTACATCAGGACTATAAATGGGGCAGTGGCCAATAGCTTTCATCTCTTTATTTATTCTGAGCATGCGTGGCACTTTGTCCGTCGGATTTGTGTACACACGATCGGATTTTCCGACAACGGATTTTGTTGTCGGAAAATTTTATATCCTGCTCACTTTGTGTGTCCAAAAATCCGATGGAAAATGTGTGATGGAGCCTACACACGGTCGGAATTTCCGACAACAAGGTCCTATCACACATTTTCCGTCGGAAAATCCGACCGTGTGTACGGGGCATAAGAATAAAAAAAAAAATACCATTACCATACCGCTAAATGACATTTCCCAGCCAGCTTTATTTTGTTTGAATAAAGTCCATTTTCAAAGCTAAAAGGGAGAAGATTGTTTAACAAAGGCTATGGCGATCTGGGCACTGCCCTGGAAAACATGCACCAAAAACTGTAAAAAAAAAAAACACTGTTCAGCAGGGAGCAGTTCTTTTAAAAAGGTTTAAAGAGCACCATTAAAAATACACAATTCCAAAAGGTTTGTTATAGTTTTTTTTTGGAGTCCCATGCCATTTTTTTGTTTTGTGTGGGGTATCCCTTGAAAATCTATAATATTACACTATCTAGGATAAAAGTCTTTTATTTTGAGTGGAACCCCATTGTTGTGTTACACTATGTGATTTATAATGCTCTGTGTCTTTAAGATCTGTTCCCTCTGTCTATCTGAACTTTTTCTCTCACCGTAGTTCTGTATATTCTCCTCCCCTTCCTCTCTCTGATTCATTGTGCACAGTATACCTCATTGCTGTAACATCTTTACATGTGGCTTACTACTGCAACGTTTTTCTACCTATGGATACCCATCATTAAACGGAACATTCGAGAGGATTCATCGTCTGTGTTTCCATACAGTGAGTTATCCATTGAGTTAAGCTGTCTGAATTGATGCAAGGGATAAATAGATCACCAGGTCATGTAAGCTCTATGTGAAGCTGAAGATAAAGTTTATTGCCTTGTAGTTGAGTCAGAACAGTATAAAAACGGAGTTCCACAGCCTAATTGCAAGATTTCTGCATACAGTACTGTTACAGACAAGATTTACTGCCCTCATTGCAAGAAAGAATGGGACAGCAGCACATGGAATCTTCATAACCTGAGACTAGGCTGCAGGGTGTCATATTACAGCATACAGATCCTGCCTGCTTATCACTGAGACATTCTCTGCCTGTGTCAGCCATGAGTCACCACAGCTCTCAATGTGAATACACAACTACTCCAGCACAAGACACTGAGCCAACTGACTTACCCAAATGCTCAGTCAAACCCACCTGGAAAGTGATGGAGAATTATGAAGCCTTAAGAACTGAATTGTTTAATAGCTTGAAGCTATTTTGGGAAAAGATTGCTTCTGAATCAAATACAGTGTCTGTTGAAGGTGAATTACTGACACTAGAGGGCGCCATTAAACAACTCTCTATCTCTTATCAGCTCTATCAGCTTACCAGTGATAAGTTCATTAATGTCTTACAAAATATGAACACAGAACCTTCATTCGAGGAATTAAAGAATTTCAGGGCTCTTAATCTGGAAAGAGACAGTTTTATCCAGCAAACCAAATTAAAGGCAGAAGCAAAGTTAAAGCTGCTACAGGACACTGCATCTCACAGATCTGTTTCCACTAGACATTCTAAAAGGTCTTCTAGAAGTCATAGTTCAAGATACTCAACACTCAGTGGGGCGGCACAGTGGTGCAGTGGTTAGCACTCTCGCCTAGCAGTAAAAAGGGTCGCTGGTTCGAATGCCAACCACGACACTACCTGCCTGGAGTTTGCATGTTCTCCCTGTGCCTGCGTGGGTTTCCTCCGGGTACTCCGGTTTCCTCCCACACTCCAAAGACATGCTGGTAGGTTAATTGGCTTCTGTCTAAAATTGGCCCTAGTATATGAATGGGGACCTTGGATTGAGGGTAGGGACTGATGTGAGTGTGCGATGTACAGGGTTAGGGACAAGGGTCAGGGTTGTAGACACACACTCACTCAGGTTGAACTGGATGCACTTTATGTCTTTATATGTCTTTATTCAACCTTACTAACTATGTAACTATGTAACTATGTAACTATGTAACTATACTTATTAGTGCCCACGCTGAAGCGGAAGCCAACAAGGTGCAGGTCGCATATGCAGAAAAGAGAGCAGAGTTGGAAGCTCAAACAGCACGTCAAAGAGCAGAGTTGGAAACGGAGTCAGTGCTTCAGACTGCACGTCAAAGAGCAGAGTTGGAAGCTCACACAGCACGTCAAAGAGCAACTATAGAAATCTTAAATGAACAGTGTAAACATGACGCAGCTATGGCAAGGCTAAGGGTTCTAGAGCAAGCTATCAGTGCAGATGAAGGTGCAAGTGAGAAAGACAGCATCAACCTAAACATAGCAGATATGGAAGATCCCCTCAAACGCACTAAAGACTATGTCCTAAGCCACTGCAGTATACACTCCATTGTCTCCAATGCTCCTAGCAACTTAGAAACTCCTTCACAGCTCCAAGTTAAAGAGGTTCCAGCAACTTCCTGCATGCAAAATCACTCCACTGCATTTCCTGCCTGCCTACCTAACCTTCCTTCTTATGTCACAGAGCATCAGAGCAAGCAGCAAGCAAGTCATCAATTTCCTGTCATCGGTACAGCATTGAGTCAACGTACCATTGGAACAACCGACTCACCTGACCCCACCTGAACAAGCAACTCACCTGAACGCATCTGCTGCACCATATTTACCTGTGTTCTTTAACAATAATGTCAAAGATAGTGCAATCAGCACCATTCAGCCAACAGCATCTCACATAAAGGCAGAGACAACTGAGACAGCAGAGTTTGTGAGGTACATACTTCGCGGAGAACTCACAATGGCTTGGATTGGTCCTCTATCTGCTGCACGTGTTAAGCCATTAAGATCAGTTTTCATGGACAATCCTACAGCAGGCCTCATAGCTGCATGGGAGCGACTAGAGCAAAGTTATGGCAGTCCAGAAGCTATAGAAAATGCCTTGTTCATGCGTCTGGAAACCTTTCCAAAGATATCTGGTAAGGGCAACAAGGAGTTCCAGAGACTGAGTGACCTTCTCCTTGAGCTTCAGCTAGCCAAGGCAGACCCAAAACTACCTGGACTCAGTTACCTTGACACTGCAAGAGGGGTAAACCCAATTGTCTGGTGTACAAGAGAAATGGTCTGCACTAGGATCATCATACAAAAAGAGAACAAGGTTTCCTTCCCACCCTTCTCTTTCTTCTGCAACTTCATCAGGAAAATCGCAGAGACCAAGAATGATCCAAGTTTTTCCTACTGTGAGTACAGTCTCTTCTCACCATTTCCTAAGAGTACCAGTCTTCAGGGCAACTATAGGAGCCATAAAGGCCCAGTATCCGTGAAAAAGACTGACATCCTTCCCACTCCTACCACAGTGGTGGCCACGGACAGACAGTGTAGGAAGATTGAAAACCCTAACAGAGAGTGTCCCATTCACAAGAAGCCACACCCCCTCAAAAAATGTATTGGCTTCAGGAAAAAGCCTCTTGAAGAGCGTAAGGAGCTTTTAAAGACATTTAGGGTATGTTTCAGGTGCTGTGCTTCTACCGAACATTTTGCAAGGGACTGTAATGTATCCATCAAGTGCATAGAGTGTGGCTCAGAAGAGCATGTGCAAGCCTTACATCTGCTTGAGCCCAGCTCTGCACAACCTGCTAACTCTCCTCCCAGGTTAACGCATGGCAGGGAGAATACAGACCAAGTGCCTAATTCTACCATAATTTCTTCATCCTGCACTGAAGTTTGTGGAGAAGACCGCTGCGATAAGTTCTGTGCTAAAATATGCTTGGTGAACATATAGCACAAGGACCAACCAGAAAAGACTCTAAAAGCCTATGCTATCTTAGACGATCAGAGCAATAGATCGCTTGCAAAACCAGAACTGTTTAATCTATTTGAAATAAAAGGCGAAGCTCATCCTTACACCTTGGGTACCTGTAGTGGAACTACAGAGGTTTCTGGAAGAAGGGCTCATGGACTCATGGTATCTTCTCTCAAAGGTAACTTGCAATTACCCCTACCTACACTTGTCGAGTGCAATCACATACCTGCTAACAGGGAAGAAATCCCTACTCCATTTGCTGCTTTTCATTACCCTCACCTGAAGGTAATAGCAAATGAGATACCGCCGCTTGCCAAAGATGCTCAGATCCTTCTTCTGTTAGGAAGAGACATTCTAAGAATTCACAAGGTACACAGACAAGTCAGTGGACCCCCAGATGCCCCATTTGCTCAGCGCATGGATCTAGGGCGGGTCATCATAGGCAACGTCTGTATAGGCAAAATGAAGAGACCTACCAACATTTCGTCATTCAAGACAAATGTTCTGCCAAATGGTCGAAACACTTACTTTGAGCCATGCCCACATCGCTACTGGGTGAAAGAGAAGATAGCCAGCCACGGATGGCAACATGGTATCTCAGGTAACACAAGCCCTTTCTCCTGCCACGATGATGACTTTGTCTCTTAATACAACCAGTGAAGATGACATACTGCCTCCTTCAAAGGAAGACAAAGAATTCATCAAGGTAATGGACAATGAGTTCTTTCAAGACGACTCCAATAACTGGGTAGCACCCCTACCTTTTCGTCTCCCAAGAGAGAGACTGCCCAACAACTTGCAACAGGCCATCAGTAGATTCTCCTCCTTAAAACGAAACTTAAGCAGGAAACCAGAGATGTAAAAACACTTTGTGGACTTTATGCAAAATATATTTGACAGAGATCATGCAGAGCCTGCACCCCCACTAAAGGAGGGAGAAGAATGCTGGTACCTTCCATCCCTTGGCGTGTATCACCCACGTAAACCAGACCAAATCAGAGTTGTCTTTGATTCCAGTGCTCAGCATGAAGGTGTTTCTCTCAACAACATGCTCCTTACAGGGTGTCACGGAAGACAAGTCACCTCCGTCCGCCGGGCCGCTGGGCGCATGCGCAGGGGGTTGTTGTTGAGACGTGCACCCGTGCGCGGCCTGATGGTACGGCGCGCGCGGGTGCACGGCAGCCCGCGTGTGCGCGCCGTCGCCCGTGCGGGTGCCCGGTAGCTCGTCACGCTGACGCGCTCACTGGGAGGTACTTTAGACGACACCAGCACCCAGTCGGGTTGCTGGTTTGTCATCAGCTTCCCCTGCCTGTGTTTTGAACCTTGCTTACTGTCTTGTAATACCGACCTCTGCCTGGATATAACGACCACTCTTGCTTGCTGGATACCCTGACCCTCTGCCTGGATATAACGACCACTCTTGCTTGCTAGATACCCTGACCTTCTGCCTGGATACACGACCACTCTTGCTTGCTAGATACCCTGACCCTCTGCCTGGATATAAGACCACTCTTGCTTGCTGACACCCTGACCTTTGGCCTGTTTAAGGATCACTCCGGACCTGTTGGATTTCCTGTCCTCAGCCTGTGCTTCCCACCATACTTTCCACGGGGCTGCCACCCCCTTGATTCCCTCAGTTCCAAGGACTTCCTTACCACCAGTCTGTTTTCTCTTAACCTTTACCCTTGCACCTCCAGGCACTTCTTCAAAAGACTCTCCACCATCCAAGCCATCCTACAGCTTACCGGAGACCCGTGCCTCCGCGTGCTTCCGATCCCCTGTCTCACTCTCGGGGGTTCGGGTGCGCGTGGTCGTAAGGGCAAGCCGCTCTCGGCATCTCGGCCTTGGTGAGTATTGGCCTGACAGTACAAACCAGCCAGATGTCCGAGGCCGACAGAGCGCGCTCTCCCTTGGAGATCTTATGCCAACAAGTCTCCGCCTTGGCTGATTCAGTACAGAGGCTACAAGAGGGATACACACAAGTGGATAGCCGCCTCCAACAACTGACGGGGGCACTTCCCCCTGCCACCGCAGCTCCAGCACCTAGCAATGAAGGCCCGCTCCCTCAGGCCACTGCCAGTCCTACAGTAGTAATGGCACTCCCGGAACCCAGGGTTCCCACTCCGGAACGGTTCTCAGGGGACCGTAAGAAGTTCAGGGCCTTCAAGAATGCATGCACTCTCTACTTTGCGTTGCAACCCCGAACCTTCGCATCAGAAGTGGTCAAGGTGGGATTTGCGATTTCCCTGTTGTCAGAGGAACCTCAGGCCTGGACACACGGCCTGATGGAGTCAGGGAGTCCGGTGCTTAATACCATTGATACCTTTTTTGAAAGTATGGCCCAACTATATGACGATCCACAGTGTATGGCCACCGCCGAAGCTATCTTACACCGTCTAGTCCAGGGAAGGAGACCAATTGAGGACTACACGGTGGAATTCCGTAAGTGGGCGGCCGACACTAACTGGAATGAGCCAGCCTTACGCTACCAGTATCGCCAAGGTCTGTCAGAGCTCCTCAAGGATGAATTAGCCAGGATGGAGACCCCCACATCGTTAGAGGAGTTAATTCAGGCAGCGACCAAATTAGATCGGCGTTTGAGGGAACGTCGGTCAGAGCGATTTCAAAATCCTCGCCCGGCATGGGCAACTCCAAGACTCCAACCCATTCCAGGATCTTCACCCATTACAGCTGGGTCTACTGCACTTCCCGATTCCGAACCGATGCAGCTGGGTTTAGTACGCCCACCGCTAACCTCAGAAGAGAGACAGCGTAGACGGCAGTCCAACTTGTGTCTCTATTGCGGGGGTGCCGGCCACTTCCTACGCAACTGCCCGATAAGGCCTAGTAAGTCTTTTCAACCCAAAACAATGACCTACCAAGATAACAATTCCTCTAAATCTTATGTGATGTTGTTTATCTCGTTACAGCTACCGGAAGGGGAATCCCGCCTGCCGGCGATCATTGACTCAGGCGCATGTAGCTGCTTTATGGACGCTGCCCTGGCCCGAACCTTGCATGTGCCTTTACAACTTAAAACGCAACACTTACAAGTCCACTTGGCAGATGGGTCCCTTCCCAGTTCAGGCCTAATCACCCAGGAGACTCAACCTATCCTAGCCACTACCGATTCAGGACACCAAGAACTTCTGCGCTTAGACCTCATCCACTCTCCCATGTTCCCAGTCATTCTGGGATTACCTTGGCTACAAGCCCATGACCCTCTTATCCAATGGAGCTCGAAGATGGTCTCATTTCCTTCCTCCTACTGTTCTCAACACTGCCACCCTCAGAGATCCAAGATCTGTGCTACGATCTCAGCTCCTCCGATTGACCTCCAGCATGTCCCCCAGGAGTATCACGAGTTCCAAGAAGTCTTCAGCAAACAAATGGCCGATTGTCTTCCACCTCATCGACCATACGACTGCCCAATCGACCTATTGCCAGGATCAGAAATTCCTTTTGGGCGTATCTTCCCTCTTTCCGAAACAGAGCTGGAGGCTCTCAAACAATATATAGATGAGAATCTGGAAAAAGGGTTCATCCGTCCCTCATCTTCACCTGCCGGAGCAGGTATCTTCTTCGTTGGTAAGAAGAACGGTTCCCTTAGGCCCTGTGTGGATTACCGGCAGTTGAATAACATTACTATCAAAAATCGGTACCCGTTACCGCTCATTCCAGAGTTATTCCAATGCTTTAGGTCAGCCAGAATCTTCTCCAAATTGGATCTCCGAGGGGCATACAACCTTATCCGAATCAGAGCTGGGGATGAGTGGAAGACAGCTTTCAGATCGAGGTTCGGGCATTTCGAATACTTGGTGATGCCCTTTGGGCTCTGCAACGCTCCGGCTACGTTCCAACACCTAACGAACGACATTTTCCGCAAATACCTAGATGACTTCCTCGTAGTCTACCTGGATGATATCTTAATTTTTTCCCCTACATTGGAACTGCACAGGGATCACGTCAAAACAGTTCTGACCATTTTGAGACAACACAGGCTTTACCTAAAAAGGGAAAAGTGCGAATTTGAAAAATCAGTTGTGCAATCTCTAGGGTTTATCATTTCAGCAAATGGAGTGGAGATGGATCCTCAAAAGATACAGGCTATTCAGGAGTGGCCAGCTCCTTCTGATAAGAAAGGGGTTCAACGCTTTATAGGATTCGCCAACTTCTATCGGAAGTTCATTGTCGGATTCTCTACTATAGTGGCACCCATCACTCAGCTAACACGCCGGCACGGATCATTCCAGTGGTCCCAAGCAGCACAGGAAGCTTTCATGAAGCTAAAGGATCTGTTCAGTTCCGCTCCTATTCTCCGGCATCCTGATCCTTCCCATCCGTTCGTGTTGGAGGTGGATGTATCAGAAATAGCCACAGGGGCAATCCTTTCTCAGAGACAGGGACCCAAGGCCATCTTACACCCAGTTGCATTTGCTTCTCGGAAACTCAGTGCGGCAGAATTAAACTATGACGTAGGCGACAGGGAACTGTTGGCCATAAAATTTGCCCTGGAAGAATGGAGGTACTTACTTGAGGGGGCACTCCATCCGGTGATGATTTTCACCGACCACAAGAATCTTGAGTACCTCCGAACAGCAAAACGCCTCAAACCCAGACAAGCTCGTTGGGCCCTGTTCTTTTCGCGCTTCAATTTCCATATCTCTTACAGACCTGGCAAAAAGAATGGAAAAGCAGACGCCCTCTCCCGGATGTTCTCAGCAGAACTCCAGACCTCAGAACCAAGTACAATTCTTGCACCTCACAACTTTCTTGGATTGACACAAACAGACCTGATGTCTTCGATCAAGAGATCATCCAATACATGTACCGATCCGGAGGTTCAATCCCTGAGGAAAGATGAGGGCCTCTTTTGGGTCCGGGACAAAATTTTTGTGCCCCAACAAACCCGGTTAACCGCTCTCAAGATGTGCCACGACCATAAATTGGCCGGCCACTTCGGAGTTAGGAAGACAGCTGACTTGATTTCCCGCTCCTTCTGGTGGCCGGGTTGGAGACGAGATTGCAGCGAATATGTGGCCTCTTGTCTCCGTTGTCAACGCAGCAAAGGCCAGAACGCCAGATCCTGGGGTTTACTTAAACCACTCCCTATTCCGGAACGACCATGGTCCGACGTGTCCATGGATTTCATTGTGGATCTGCCAGCCTCAGAAGGCTACACTACCATTTTTGTTGTGGTCGACCGTCTGTCCAAAATGGCCCACTTTCTACCTATGATTGGTACTCCCTCCGCAGCAGAAACAGCCAACGTTTTTCTGAAAGAGGTCATAAGGCTTCACGGGGTACCAAAGAATATAGTGTCTGACAGAGGCGTGCAATTCACGTCCAAATTCTGGAAGGAACTTTGTAAGGCCCTGGATATTAAAGTATGCCTCTCATCAGCCTATCACCCTCAGAGCAATGGCCAAACGGAGAGGACAAATCAGACTTTGGAGCAGTATCTCCGTTGCTTCTGTTCAGGATCTCAGGATGATTGGTCAAAACTTCTTCCATATGCAGAATTTGCGTATAATAACTCAGTTCACGCGGCTACCAACCAGACGCCCTTTTGGGCCAACTGCGGGTTTCACCCCACGTTCCTGACTAAGGACAGTCCTGAGGTAACAGTTCCTGCAGTACAGGACAGAATAATATCCTTACAAACCAATTTTCAGGAGATCCAAAGCATGTTACAAAAGGCTCAGAGGACCTACAAGGAGCAGTATGACCGAGGCAGGAAGGAGAATCCAAAGTTTAACATAGGGGAAGAGGTTTGGTTGTCCACCTCCAATCTCAAGCTGCAGTTACCATCCCGGAAACTAGGACCTAAATTTATTGGTCCTTTCCCTATCAAGAGGATCATCAATCCCGTGGCCATGGAATTAGCCCTGCCCAAAACGTACAGGATCCATCCTGTCTTTCATGTATCTTTATTGAAGCCTGTTGTACCCAGTCCATTTCCAGAAAGAGGAGAGGTTCCTCCCCCACCAATCAGGGTGGACGGTGAGAACGAGTTTGAGGTGGAGGCTATCTTGGGTTGTAGAAGAAGGGGCAGACAACTACAGTACCTGATCCAATGGAAGGGATACCCGCCTGAAGACAATTCATGGGAACCTGCGAAGAACCTACATGCCCCTCGCTTGATTCAAACCTTTCATCAAGACCATCCGGAGTTGATGTCTAGCTTGGGCGTCCGGTGTCCGCCCTTAGGAGGGGGGCACTGTCACGGAAGACAAGTCACCTCCGTCCGCCGGGCCGCTGGGCGCATGCGCAGGGGGTTGTTGTTGAGACGTGCACCCGTGCGCGGCCTGATGGTACGGCGCGCGCGGGTGCACGGCGGCCCGCGTGTGCGCGCCGTCGCCCGTGCGGGTGCCCGGTAGTGCGTCACGCTGACGCGCTCACTGGGAGGTACTTTAGACGACACCAGCACCCAGTCGGGTTGCTGGTTTGTCGTCAGCTTCCCCTGCCTGTGTTTTGAACCTTGCTTACTGTCTTGTAATACCGACCTCTGCCTGGATATAACGACCACTCTTGCTTGCTGGATACCCTGACCCTCTGCCTGGATATAACGACCACTCTTGCTTGCTAGATACCCTGACCTTCTGCCTGGATACACGACCACTCTTGCTTGCTAGATACCCTGACCCTCTGCCTGGATATAAGACCACTCTTGCTTGCTGACACCCTGACCTTTGGCCTGTTTAAGGATCACTCCGGACCTGTTGGATTTCCTGTCCTCAGCCTGTGCTTCCCACCATACTTTCCATGGGGCTGCCACCCCCTTGATTCCCTCAGTTCCAAGGACTTCCTTACCACCAGTCTGTTTTCTCTTAACCTTTACCCTTGCACCTCCAGGCACTTCTTCAGAAGACTCTCCACCATCCAAGCCATCCTACAGCTTACCGGAGACCCGTGCCTCCACGTGCTTCCGATCCCCTGTCTCACTCTCGGGGGTTCGGGTGCGCGTGGTCGTAAGGGCAAGCCGCTCTCGGCATCTCGGCCTTGGTGAGTATTGGCCTGACACAGGGCCTAACTTGAACAACAATCTAATCGGAGTCTTGATGCACTTCAGACAAGAGCCTGTAGCAGTTATGGCAGACATTCAACAGATGTTTCACTGCTTCATTGTCAGAGAAGACAACAGAAACTACCTCAGGTTTCTATGGCACAAAGACAATGACATCCACAAGGAAGTTATAGACTTTCGAATGAAGGTACATGTCTTTGGTAACAGTCCTTCTCCTGCAGTGGCCACTTATGGGCTAAGGAGAACAGCTCAGATTGGAGAAGAAGAATATGGATCTGATGCTCGTCAGTTTGTTGAAAGAAACTTCTACGTTGATGACTCACTCAAGTCTTTTCCTACCCCTAAAGAATCGATTGATCTCCTCACCGGAACAAAGGAGATGCTGGCTACAGCAAACCTCAGACTGCACAAGATTATATCCAACAGCCAGGAACTTATGAATGCCTTTCACTCTGAGGACTATGCCACCAGTCTAAAAAACCTTGATTTGGGTACAGATGTGCCTCCTGTACAGCGAAGTCTGGGTTTGTTGTGGAACATCAAACAAGACACATTGACCTTCCAAGTGTCAACTTGTGACAAACCCTTCACTAAGAGAGGAGTCCTGTCGGTGGTGAATAGCATCTATGACCCACTCGGTTTCCTTGCTCCAGTTACCATTCAAGGTAAGATTCTGCTAAGACAGTTATCTACTGAGAACATAGACTGGGATACTCCCTTACCTAGTGAGAATCAACACAAGTGGGAAAGGTGGAGGCATTCTTTGAAGTCACTAGAAAAACTTCAGATTTCCCGTTGCTATGTTCCAGGTTCTATTTCAACTGTTTACCGGAGGGAAATTCATATTTTCTCCGATGCATCAGTGGAAGCTATTGCTACTGTAGCCTATTTGAAGACCTCTGAAATGTATGGGGAATCACACTGTAGTTTTGTTCTAGGCAAGGCAAAACTCACTCCCAAACCTGCACATACCATACCAAGACTTGAACTTTGTGCAGCCGTGCTAGCAGTAGAAATTGCCGAAGTCATACGAAGTGAAACGGACACTAGAATTGATTTTTTCACCTTCTATACAGATAGTAAGGTAGTACTTGGTTACATATACAACCAAACAAAACAGTTTCATGTGTACGTCAGCAACAGGGTTGAACGTATTAAGAGATTCTCCCTACCAAGTCAATGGCATTATGTTCCCACTGAACTCAATCCAGCTGACTGTGGGACCAGAGCCGTGTCATCTGATGTTCTTCAGGACAGCTTATGGCTGTCACCTCCAAGGTTTTTGTGTGAGGACTCCTACTCACCCCCTACTGACAACACCTATGGGTTAGTAAGTCCTGAACATGATAAGGAAATAAGAACTGTGAACATCTCACTCCACACTTCTGTAAATACAAAACAGAAGCTGCGGTCACACCGCTTTGAGCATTTTTCCACCTGGTCATCTGCTGTAATAGCCATCGCTTGCCTAATTCATATTGCTCACAGCTTTAGGAAGAACCCTGCGGCAGAGTGTTGTGGTTGGCACAGCTGTTCTGGACACTTTACAGCAGCAGATATTTCACACACAGAAGAGGCTGGCAGATCCACACAGAAGAGGTAATTATCTGCTGTGTACAACAAGAGGTGTATCAGGAGGAACTCAAGAGAATCAGAAATGGAACTGAAATGTCTAAAAATGTTCTCTCTTCAATCTAAACCCTGTAGTTGACAGCAGAGTTGGTGGTCTTATAACGAAATCCGACTTATGCAGCAAAGAACAGAATCCAATAATCATACCAGGTCAACATCATGTTACTACCCTTCTGGTTCGTCATCACCATGAACTGGTACATCATCAAGGACGTCAGTTTACAGAAGGTGCCATCAGGTCAGCTGGCTTGTGGATTATTGGTATGAAAAGGTGTGTCTCCTTCTTGCTTTTCAGGTGTGTCAAGTGCCACAAGTTAAGAGGAAAACATCAACAGAAACAAATGGCAAATCTTCCAGCTGATCGCCTAAATACAGATCCACCCTTCACCTATGTTGGAGTAGATGTTTTCGGCCCATGGTCCGTCATCACTCGGAGAACTCGTGTGGAGCTGCCAATAGTAAAAGGTGGGCTGTATTGTTTACCTGTCTCAGCATCCGAGCAATACACATAGAAGTAATCAAGTCTATGGATTCTTCTTCCTTCATCTGCGCTCTACGAAGATTCTTTTCTGTCAGAGGACCAGTTAAGCAGCTGAGATCTGACTGTGGTACCAACTTTGTTGGAGCATGTAAAGAGCTACAATTGGACAATTTCCTAGCCAATAATGGATGTACTTGGATGTTTAATCCTCCACATTCTTCACATATGGGAGGATATTGGGAACGAATGATTGGAGTAGCACGAAGAATTCTCGACTCCATGTTGCAGACTCACAAGTCTTTACCACTCACACATGATACTTTGTCTACCTTTCTCGCTGAAGTGTGTGCTATAGTGAACGCAAGACCTTTGGTGCCGGTATCTTCAGATCCTGATGCTCCAGTGATCCTTACTCCAGCTTCGCTCCTTACTCAAAAGATTGGGACTGCTGTAATATCTACAAGTGAGATTGAACCCAAGGATATCTACAGGCATCAATGGAAGCAGGTGCAGCATCTCGCCAATGTGTTTTGGCATCACTGGAGGAAGGAGTATCTTCATCACCTTCAAGGTCGTAACAAATGGCAAACATCTAAGCCTAATCTTAAGGTTGGAGATCTCATCCTTCTAAAAGACAAGGAAGTTTGTCGGAATGAGTGGCCTATGGGTCTTATTACCAAGGTTTTGCCCAGTGACGATAACAAGGTCCGGAAGGTAGAAGTCAAGGTAACCAAGGGAGGATCCACACGAACCTTCACTCGACCCATTACTGAGTTAGTACTCCTTTTGCCAGGTGAGTGACTTATACAAGGACTAGCCATGCTGTTGGCACGGCGGGGAGTACATTGCTGCTATCTACAGGTTCTACCTTGAAAGACGTCTACCTTGGAATTCTTGGAAGACGTCATACGTCGGACTACATGTTCTTCAATCCTGTTGGACTTATGTTTATACTTGCTTGTTGCATGTTTTTCATTACAGCTTCCAGGACATTTAACAGTATTGGACTTATTGAATATATATATAATTGTTTATGGTTATGAAATCTAAAGATTTCAGACGGGGAGTGTTGTGTTACACTATATGATTTATAAGATCTGTTCCCTCTGTCTATTTGAACTCTTTCTCTCACCATAGTTCTGTAAATTCTCCTCCCCTTCCACTCTCTGATTCATTGTGCACTGTATACCTCATTGCTGTAACAGCTTTACATGTGGCTTACAACTGCAACGTTTTTCTACCTATGGATACCTATCATTAAACGGAACAATTGATAGGAGTCATCGTCTGTATTTCCATACATTGAGTTATCCATTGAGTTAAGCTGTCTGAATTGATGCAAGGGATAAATAGATCACCAGGTCATGTAAGCTCTATGTGAAGCTGAAGATAAAGTTTATTGCCTTGTAGTTGAGTCAGAACACCCATGTCTTATTTTATTTTTATTTTTTTAACAGTGTCCTATAAACAACCAATGATTGTGTGGCTGCCACCAACCTAGCAACCAATGATGTCATCAGTTACTAGAACACAGGTAAGACTGTGTGGCTGCCAGCATCCTACAGTTGATAGGACGCAGGTAGCTGGTCTGCACAGCATCCTTGGTTGCTAGAACACAGCCCACAGCCACCACAAGCTTCCTAGCAACCAAAGAAGGCAAGGAGGATGCATTGGTGGTAAGCTGTCACATTTAGGAGGTTGTTTACCAAAAGAAAATCCACTTTGCACTGCAAGTGCACTTGAAAGTGCACTGAAAGTGCACTTGGAAGTGCAGTCGCTGTAGATCCGAGGGGGACATGCAAGGAAAATAAAAAACAGCATTTTAGCTTGCACATAATTGGATGATAAAATCAGCAGAGCTTCCACTCATTTCAGATCTACCCCTTAGATTTAGAGCGACTGCACTTCCAAGTACACTTTCAGTGCAATTTCAAGTGCACTTGCAGTGCAAAGTGGATTTACCTTTCGTAAATAACCCCCACAGTCTATTTGCCTTTAGTAAATCAACCCCTTAGTGTCAGATTTGTCCGCCGCAATGTTGCAGACCCACTAAAAATCACCGCCATTACTAGTAAAAAAAATGTTTTAAATTTAAATTGCATAAATATATCCCATGGGGGGTTATTTACGAAAGGCAAATCCACTTTGCACTATAAGTGCAAAGTGCACTTGAAATTGCACTGAAAGTGCACTTGGAAGTGCAGTCGCTGTAAATCTGAGGGGAAGATCTGAAATGAGGGAAAGCTCTGCTGATTTTATCATCCAATCATGTGCAAGCCAAAATGCTGTTTTTTATTTTCCTTGCATTCCCCCCTCGGATCTACAGCGACTGCACTTCCAAGTGCAATTTCAAGTGCACTTTGCACTTGCAGTTTGCAGTTGTAGCGCAAACTGGATTTACCTTTCGTAAATAACACCCATAATTTGTAGATGCTATAACTTTTGCTCAAATCAATCATTATACGCTTATTGAGATTTTCTTACCAAAAACATGTAGCAGAATACATATTGGCCTAAATTGATGAAGAAATTAGATTTTTTAAATTTTTTATTGGATATGTTTTATAGCAGAAAGTAAAAAATGTGTTTTTTGTTGGTCTTTTTTTATTTATAGCACAAAAATAAAAAAAAATAAAAACCGCAGCGGTGATCAAATACCACCAAAAGAAAGCTCTGTTTGTGGGAAAAATACAACATCAATTTTATTTAGGTACAGCGTCGCACGACTGTGCAATTGTCAGTTAAAGCGCTGTATCGCAAAAAATGGCCTGGTCATGAAGGGGGGTAAACCTTCAGTAGTTAAAGCCAGGCAATTGGAATTTTCAGCAATAGCAACCTCTGTAGTGCTCTTGTGACAAGTGTAGTTTTATTTTACCAGATATGAAGTTCTGATTGTTTCTGAAGGTTATGTTATTTAATCAGTTTAAATAAAAATATTGCATATTGGAGTTCGTTTAAAAAAAAAAAAATATGCTCAACTCCCTGAAATGTAAACAGAATCCGAAAAAAACACATTTTAGAAGCATATTGTTTATTTCCCCCCACTTTTCTTTTCAAGAGCCAGCATGGCGCTGATCACTAGATGATTCATTTGCATGTCGATAGGCAGCCAGTGTAGCAGCTTTCAGATTAGAGACATTCTGCTGCACACTAAAAGGCTCAAAGAACAGAAAGCAAATTTCAATTCTGCCCTCTCTCTTTCCAGTCAGTGCATTCCCAGCCCATGTCTATTGATGAGCACTTGGAACAATACCAAAATGCAGTGTAAGATCAATCTTGCTGTTTACTTCACTGAGCTGAAGGAACAAAGAGCAGCAGAAAAGACTTAAATCCAGCCTTAGTGAAAGAGTGGCCATGAAAGATGAAGGGTGGGGGTTCCTGATGGGCAGTTGCACAGCATAAGCTCATTTGGAAAATAGGCAGCTCCAGCTGAGATAAAACCAATGATGATTTGTACTGTATCTTCAGGAGATAAAAGCACTTCTATCAGAGGCCATTGGAAGTGAACTTCAAACACAGCAGTAAAATCCTGTGTTTCCTACCAGAGAGAGGACAAAAATTCCCATAATTGCTAAGGAGTGTTAAATATCTGATTGTGAGTGTCCTCTCTTTATCTTCCCGTGGTGAAATAATTTATCCAGGTCCCGGCAGAATGTAGTGAGTTCACCTAATAAAACGTTCCGTTAGATACTTTAGTGTCAAATGTAGCATGACTGTTAGTCTATTGTAAATACCAATTATTGTCATTCCAAGCCTATCATTTAAGTCTAAAAAGTGCTGCAAAGAGCCTTCCTCTTAAGCCCTGAAGCTTGAATGCACAGCAAGCACAGGGAAATATGTATTTAGCTGGAAAACCTCATCAAATATAAATTACAATTAGTCATTTAAGGAAAGGATGTGTTAATAGGAAACTACCGTAATAGTTCAGAGAGACTTTATTGTACGGTTTACGCGCTTTAAAAAGGGTGTTTTATATCATTTTTATTATTTTTATTTAAGCTTTATTTTACAAATAAACATTTATTAGAGGGTGCACCATGAATTGTATTAATATAATTACTATTATTATTATACAGGATTTATAAAGCGCCAACAGTTTGCACAGCGCTTTGCAACATTATGTCAAACAGTACAATTACAGTACAATTCAATAAAGGAGGATGGTCTATAAAAAAAAATAAGCCCCTTGAGCCCTTAATGAAACAAAAACTTGACTAATGGAACCTTGGTCAGTAAATGGGCAATATAAGTAATGCAGAAAAAGGTTAAAAAGTAAGTTACCATTGCTTTCTACTGCCTGTTTGGCACTCATGGTAAGGATAGCTTTTCATAGACTGCCAGGTTACTATTATTCAGATGTTTTTACAGTATACCTATGACTGGCACTAGGTATGTTGCAAAAGCGTGGCCTTGCCCCAAAGAAATCATTCTCCAGGTCATCTTGGGCAAGGTTAAGGCTGGGTTCACATTGGGGAACACAGTGGCTCACAGCAGGAGTCTGGTGCAGCAGGAGTCTGGTCAGGTCCGATTTCAGCCCAAATTTTTGGCTGAATTTGGACCTGAAATGGACCAAAAGATGCACGGTCTCCTGTGTAATTCGCACCAGAGCTGCTGCCGAGATGTGTGAACCGGCACCATAGAGAGTGAATCACAATCTTCTGCTATGCGAATTGAATGCGGGGATGCAATAGTGTGAACCCAGCCTAAATGTTACTTATTGTTATGGCTTTGGGCCTATTCTCAGCAGTCAAACATGTTGGTTGCTCTCCCCTCTCAAACTGTCCAGCTTGAACTGTGAATTTATGTGGAGCTGTACAGGGAAGGTGGAAGAGGGTGTCACTGCATAAAAAAAAAAAAAAAGATGCAGATTTTTTGACAGAATACGATGCATTGTGCTGAACTACAGTGCATTGCAGGACATAAATGTTTTGGGGCACCCCAGTGCTATTCACAGTATACCTATACCCATGCTCTAACCTAAACATAAAGTTGCCGCGCTAAACATAAAATCATACAAATGAAATTAAAGTCTATGTAGTGTAACGGTTCATATTGTTATCCAAGGCGATACCACAAGTTGCAAGTTTCAGTGATTAAAAACTTCCTTGATGTGCATCCGGTGTAAGTGTAATAAATCTGTGAGTCAATCACCCCGATGTGCCTCCACCAAAATATGAATTAATTGTCTCCTTACCAGAAACACTGGACTCTAGGTTATAATAGTAATGCCGCATACACACAAGCGGACTTTACGGCAGACTTTGCCCGGCGGATGGGATTTCATCTGACAATTCGATTGTGTGTGGGCTCCAGCGGACTTTGTTTTCTCAAAAGTTGGACGGACTTAGATTTAAAACATGTTTTAAATCTATCCGTCAAACTCCACTCCGGTCGAAAAGGCCGCTCGTCTGTATGCTAGTTCGACGGACAAAAAGCCACGCTAGGGCAGCTATTGGCTACTGGCTATGAACTTCCTTGTTTTAGTCCGGTCGTACGTCATCACGTACGAATTTGATGGACTTTGGTGGATTGTGTGTAGGCAAGTCGGTTCATTCGTAAAGTTCATCATAAAGTCCGTCGAAAACACCGCCGGGCAAAGTCTGCCGTAAAGTCCGCTCGTGTGTACGCGGCATTAGAAACGCTGTATGCAAGCCCAAAACAGGAAATCCAATCCTTCTCTGTGGAGTCCATGTTCATGCTCATCACGATGGAGTACTCCTTACTACTAGCCATGATACTACCTTTACTATCAAAAGAAGGCGAAGGATTGGATTTCCTGTTCTGGCTTTACATACAGCGTTTCTGACTCTTATAACCTAGGGTCCAGTATTTCTGGTAAGGAGGCAATTCATTCATATTTTGGTGGAGGCACATCGGGGTGATTGACTTACACCGGATGCACATCAAGGAAGTTTCTTGACGTACCTGGATAACCCTGCCCCCTTCTGACAGCACATAACGTCAGAAGGGGCGGGGTCACTTGGTTACGTCACCGTGTGGCCCCGCCCTTGCTTATATAACAGCTGTCACTGCAAAAAGACAGCAGTCAGTGGGACGCCTCCCATCGAGGCGGAGCTTTTTTTTTTCTATGTTTCAGCTCTGTCGGCGCCATGATTGAAGAAGGATGGACATCGCGGGACACAATTTTTTCTTTTTTTATAAAGGAATTGTCAAAAACTGTATATATAAAAGATCCTGTGAGCCTCCTCTGATTATAAAATTGCCTAAATGGCACCGTGAAACAGCTGCAAGCGTTAAACACGTCTCATAAAAACATGCAGATAAAAGCAGAAATAAATATATATGCTTAATATAGGGCGCCCGCGGCCATTTTGTTGTAGCCCGCGGACACTAGTGATAGAACCTATGTGTTTAATGACAAGGTTATATGGAGATTCACTGCTTGGATACATCTATCAATAATAGCAGCTTTCCAAATCCTCCATATTGTCAGCACCCTACGGTGTCCACCTGGATTTAAAACATAAAAAATACAAAAGGGCCATGGACGCCCTATATTAACTGACAGGCTAGCCGTCCATTTATTATATTTTCCCCCTGAAGTAGATACGGAAGTTCCCTGTATCGATACGCATTGGGGAGGGGACAGGACGGACGTTCAGCAGGTGATGTGTCAGGAAAGAACCTCATACCATCCCAATACCGATCCGGTATCTTTACATGCTGTTTGCCTGATGCAGAGTGGCGCACTAACACACCTATACTATGTGAGTACCCCATAGGGAGGTTTTATGTGATTAATAAACCGTTAAAACCTTATTACACCATCCAGTCTTTTTTCACTCAACCGAGGTATAGTGCTGACGGGTCCAGGAGTCTGGTTAAAACTGCAGAGCCCCAGAGGTGGTTCACAGGCATGTACTGACTGAGCTTGCAAAGTCACACACTCAGAGGTGAGCGTTTAATACCTAAGGGGAGTACCTGAGTGTGATCACTGTGGCTTGCTTTGGATTATCTACACAGTAGTTTCCAAATTGCATGGATCACTGCGGCTTGTTTTGTATTATCTACATGGCAGTTTCCAAATCACATGGACTTTAGAAGCACTTTTGAATTGAAATAATTGGATGACACATATGCACATACAGTCTGCACATATACTAGACTGTATATATATATATATATATATATATATATAATATATATATAAATACACTGCCTGCACGCCACCAACTAACCTGCCTGCTTAATCTAGCTCAATCCATCTCCGTCGACACACGGCCGCTATGTAAGCAGCCTTATATAGTGTGGAGCGTGGACTTAGTCCCCCTGAGCCATGATTGGCCAAAGGCACCCTGCTTTTGACCAATTATGGCTCTCACAGCAGAGTGCTCTGTGATTGGCCAAAGCATGCAGGTCAGGTGCATGCTTTGGCCAATCATCAGACGTCAATGCACTGTGATCTTGCAGTGCATTATGGGGCATTTCAAGCGCTCTAATTTCCTGCGAATGCCCCATATGTTTGGTTCGTTAGCGAGCAAACGAACACCCGATGTTCGAGTGGAACTTATGTTCATCTCAAACTGCGGGCTCATCCCTAATGTGCACAAAGATCTGCACAGACACACACACAGTGCATTGTGCTATGCTGTAAGGTTCTCTGAGGCTTTTTACTAATTAAGGTGTTTTACAGTCTTCCATGATGATAGCATTCTGCACTTGATGTGGTTTTATTCCTATTAGGTATGCTCATTCAAAAATGCTAACAGCTCTTAGAAGAACCCCCAGACCATAGAGAAATGAATGTGTTATGATAGTTATTTTTGTTAACCCTGTTTTATCTGGTCTGGGATTCTAAAGCTAGTCAGGGCTCAATAACTAGCATAGGCTAGAGCCAAATCTGGCATCTGGCGGCCACTTAGGTAGCTAGAGGTCTGGCTACATGGCACATTAGAAGCTACTAGTGGCCAAGAGAGTAGATATGCTGACTCTGAGATCCAGTGTCACACCACAGTTTCTGCTGGTAGGATGCTGCATTTCAGGCTGATTAGACAATGGCTAGAGAATCTCCCCATCATTACTGATCTTGTCTCCAGGTCTCCAACACTAAGACAAAAACCACATCATGATCATCTTCGGGCCCTACAACTGGACTTTGCTGCACCATTGGCGCTATCTTTATTAATGAAATATATATATATATATATATATATATATATACAGCCAGGTCCATAAATATTGGGACATCGACACAATTCTAATCTTTTTGGCTCTATACACCACCGCAATGGATTTGAATTGAAACAAACAAGATGTGCTTTAACTGCAAACTTTCAGCTTTAATTTAGTAGTTACATTCAAATCAGGTGAACGGTGTAGGAATTACAACAGTTTGTATATGCGCCTCCCACTTTTTAAGGGACCAAAAGTAATTGGACAGATTAACAATCATCCATCAAACTTTCACTTTTTTAATACCTGGTTGCAAATCCTTTGCAGTCAATTACAGCCTGATGTCTGGAACGCATAGACATCCCCAGACGCTGGGTTTCATCCCTGGTGATGCTCTGCCAGGCCTCTACTGTAACTGTCTTCAGTTCCTTCTTGTTCTTGGGGCATTTTCCCTTCAGTTTTGTCTTCAGCAAGTGAAATGCATGCTCAATCGGATTCAGGTCAGGTGATTGACATGGCCATTACATAACATTCCACTTCTTTCCCTTAAAAAACTCTTTGGTTGCTTTCGCAGTATGCTTTGGGTCATTGTCCATCTGCACTGTGAAGCGCCGTCCAATGAGTTCTGAAGCATTTTGCTGAATATGTGCAGATAATATTGCTGAAAATCACTTCAGAATTCATCCTGCTGTTTTTGTCAGCAGTCACATCATCAATAAATTCAAGAGAACCAGTTCCATTGGCAGCCATACATGCCCACTAGGGATGAGCCGAACACCCCCCTGTTCGGTTCGCACCAGAACATGCGAACAGGAAAAAAGTTTGTTCGAACATGCGAACACCGTTAAAGTCTATGGGACACGAACATGAATAATCAAAAGTGCTAATTTTAAAGGCTTATATGCAAGTTATTGTCATAAAAAGTGTTTGGGGACCTGGGTCCTGCCCCAGGGGACATGGATCAATGCAAAAAAAAGTTTTAAAAACGGCCGTTTTTTCAGGAGCAGTGATTTTAATAATGCTTAAAGTCAAACAATAAAAGTGTAATATCCCTTTAAATTTCGTACCTGGGGGGTGTCTATAGTATGCCTGTAAAGGGGCGCATGTTTCCCGTGTTTAGAACAGTCTGACAGCAAAATGACATTTCAAATAGAAAAAAGTCATTTAAAACTACTCTACTACTAAACTATTGCATTGCCGGTCCGACAATACACATAGAAGTTCATTGATAAAAAGGCATGGGAATTCCCCACAGGGGAACCCGAACCAAAATTTAAAAAAAAAAATGACGTGGGGGTCCCCCTAAATTCCATACCAGGCCCTTCAGGTCTGGTATGGATATTAAGGGGAACCCCGGCCAAAAAAAATGACGTGGGGGTCCCCCACGTCAGAAGATGAAGAAGAGAAGAAGATGAAGAGAAGAGCGGGAGCCTCCCCCCATGCCATGGGTGCGGAGCGGCCCGAGGAGAAGAAGATAGAAGACGCCGCGGAGGAGATGATGGACGAGAACACCGGAGGAAGAACCAGAAGAGCCAGAAGAACCAGAAGAAGATGAAGGAAGATAGAAGAAAGAAGAAGCATTTAAATAAAGGAATTGTCAAAAACTGTCTCTTGTCATTTTTTCCATTTTTGACAGTTTTTTAGTGAAATGGTAGGGGTACAAGTACCCCCTTACCATTTCACACAGGAGGGGGCGGGATCTGGGGGTCCCCTTGTTAAAGGGGGCTTCCAGATTCCGATAAGCCCCCCGCCCGCAGACCCCCACAACCACCGGCCAGGGTTGTGAGGATGAGGCCCTTGTCCTCATCAACATGGGGACAAGGTGTTTTGGGGGGCTACCCCAAAGCACCCTCCCAATGTTAAGGGCATGTGGCGTGGTACGGTTCAGGTGCGCTCTCTCGTCCCTCCCTCTTTTCCTGCGGCCTGCGAGGTTGCGTGCTCGGATAAGGGTCTGGTATGGATTTTTGGGGGGGCCCCACACCGTTTTTTTTTTAAATTTTGGCACGGGGTTCCCCTTAAAATCCATACCAGACCTGAAGGGTCTGGTATGGAATTTAGGGGGACCCCCACGTCATTTATTTTAAAAATATTTTGGCCGGGGTTCCCCTTAATATCCATACCAGAACTTAAGGGCCTGGTATGGAATTTAGGGGGACCCCCACGTCTTCTGGTTCGGGGTTCCCCTGTGGGGAATTCCCATGCCGTTTTTATCAATGAACTTTTATGTGTATTGTCGGACCGGGAATGCAATAGCCGCAAGTAGTTTTAAATGACTTTTTTTCCTTTGAAATGTCATTTTGCTGTCAGACTGTTCTAAACACGGGAAACACGCGCCCCTTTACAGGCATACTATATACACCCCCCAGGTACGAAATTTAAAGGGATTATACACTTTTATTGTTTGACTTTAAGCATTATTAAAATCACTGCTCCTGAAAAAACGGCCGTTTTAAAAACTTTTTTTTGCATTGATCCATGTCCCCTGGGGCAGGACCCAGGTCCCCAAACACTTTTTATGACAATAACTTGCATATAAGCCTTTAAAATTAGCACTTTTGATTTCTCCCATAGACTTTTAAAGGGTGTTCCGCGGCATTCGAATTTGCCGCAAACACCCCAATTTTGCGAACAGCCGATGTTCGACTCGAACATGAGTTCTACTCGAACTTAAAACTCATCCCTAATGCCCACATCATGACACTACCACCACCATGCTTTACTGATGAGGTGGTATGGTTTGGATCATGAGCAGTTCCTTTCCTTCTCCATACTCTTCTCTTCCCATAAGTGTGGTACAAGTTGATCTTGGTCTCATCTATCCATAGGATGTTTTTTATATGTTGTTTGGCAAACTCTAATCTGGTCTTCCTGTTTTTGAGGCTCACCAATGGTTTACATCTTGTGGTGAACCCTCTGTATTCACTCTGGTGAAGTCTTCTCTTGATTGTTGACTTTGACACACATACACCTACCTCCTGGAGAGTGTTCTTGATCTGGCCAACTGTTGTGAAGGGTGTTTCTCTTCACCAGGGAAAGAATTCTTTGGTCATCCACCACAGTTGTTTTCTGTGGTCTTCCAGGTCTTTTGGTGTTGCTGATCTCATCGGTGCGTTCTTTCTTTTTAAGGATGTTCCAAACAGTTGATTTGGCCACACCTAATGTTTTTGCTATCTCTCTGATGGGTTTGTTTTGTTTTTTCAGCCTAATGATGGCTTGCTTCACTGATAGTGACAGCTCTTTGGATCTCATATTGAGAGTTGACAGCAAAAGATTCCAAATGCAAATAGCACACTTGAAATGAACTCTGGACCTTTTATCTGCTCCTTGTAAATGGGATAATGAGGGAATAACACACACCTGGCCATGGAACAGCTGAGCAGCCAATTGTCCCATTACTATTATTTTGGCTCTATACACCACTACAATGGATCTGAAAACATAGTCACGATACAGTCACAATACAGACAGACAGACAGACAGCTGCTGTCTGTCTGTATCGTAACTGTATCGTGACTATGTTTTTTTACCTTCTATGGATTTTATGGAATAAAGCATTTTATCCTCTGCAACCTGAAGTGCGGACATCTTCTCTTCTATAAGTGATTTTGTTTAACCAGGTGTGCCAGAGGGGCTGAGGTTGTTCTTTGGGTTCAGGCGCAGAACAGAGAACCTAAAATTACCAGCGGCTCCTGCGAGGGTGGCGCTACATATACGTGTGTATGTATATATACCTGGATATATGTGCACAATTCCACCAGGATTCCTGTTGGGCTCTTTTTTGATATTACCTGTTTGTACCTTGAATGTACTATATGTACTATTATTAATCTTTTCTTATATAAAACTTAAATTATTTCCCTACTGTGTGCATCTATATACTTATAGTTAATGTTATATGCTGGCTACAATAGTTTCTCTACTTCCAAATATTCTGAAAATTTCCCAGGAAGGAAAACCCCTCTGTTCCAAGAGGCCCTGTCCTGGGTGGAGGCACTAACAACTTTATTATCAAACCCGCTTTTCCACTTAGTGAAGGCTTTAGCTCTCTTTTTTATCTGCAGGTTTGGCACAATATCCTGTTTTAAAGGGCTGTTTCTCATACCCCCACCCCAAAAGAGGGCTACATTGGATAGCCATAACTTAGATGACATACATTCAGATGCTTGAACATACAGTATCTCACAAAAGTAAGTACACCCCTTACAGTTTAGTAAATATTTTATAATAGCTTTTCATGTAACAACACTGAAGAAATTATACTTTGCTACAATGTAAAGTAGCGAGTGTACAGCTTGTATAACAGTGTAAATTTTCTGTCCCCTCAAAATAACTCAACACACAGCCATTAATGTCTAAACCACTGGCAACAAAAGTACATCCCTAAGTGAAAATGTCCAAATTGGGCCAATTAGCCTTTTTCCCTCCCCGGTGTCACGTGACTCGTAAGCTTTACAAGGTCTCAGGTGTGAATGGCCTAGGCTATAAGAAGATTGTGAAGATTCTGAAACTGAGCTGCAGTACGGTGGCCAAGACCATACAGTGGTTTAACAGGACAGGTTCCACTCAGAACAGGCCTCGTCATGATCGACCAAAGAAGCTGAGTGCACGTGCTCAGCATCAAATCCAGAGGTTGTCTTTGGGAAATAGACATATGAGTGCTGCCAGCATTGCTGCAGAGGTTGAAGGGGTGGGGAGTCAGCCTGTCAGTGCTCAGACCATACGTCGCACAATGCATCAAATTGGTCTGCATGGCTGTCGTCCCAGAAGGAAGTCTCTTCTAAAGATGATGCACAAGAAAGCCCTCAAACAGTTTGCTGAATACAAGCAGACTAAGGACATGGATTACTGGAACCAAGTCCTGTGGTCTGATGAGACATAGATAAACTTATTTGGTTCAGATGGTGTCAAGCGTGTGTGGCTGCAACCAGGTGAGGAGTACAAAGACAAGTATGCCTACAGTCAAGCATGGTGGTGGAAGTGTCAGGGTCTGAGGCTGCATGAGTGCTGCCGGCACTGAGGAGCTACAGTTCATTGAGGGAACCATAAATGCCAACATGTACTGTGACAGGGTTAAGGCAGTGCTGGAAGATAATGGTGGCCACACAAAATATTGACACTTTGGGCCCAATTTGTACATTTTCACAAGCTGTACACGCACTACTTTCCATTGCAGCAAAGTGTCATTTCTTTAGTGTTGTCACATGAAAAGATATAATAAAATATTTACAACAATGTGAGGAGTGTACTCACTTTTGTGAGATACTGTACATTCTATAGCTAAACGCACTTCTTAATAGGTTCCATGTATGTTCTCTGTAGCCTGAGAGCAAACAAAGGAAAAATTTCATGAGCATAGATTTTGCTTATCCACATGACATCTAAACACAATTGTATATGCATACATATTAGTAGATTGGCCCTGTGTGCGTTCCCTATAAAAGAAGGCTACAGCAACATGTGCTATGGTATTCTTACTTTGCAGCATTAGGCTCCTATTCGTTGCATAGGTTTGAAAGTTGTGAGTAGTTTTTTATCTCTGCATAGAAATTAGGGAAACTCAAGCACGACTTATGCCCTGTACACACGACCGGTTTTCCCATCAGAATAAACTCTGAAGGTTTTTCCGACGGAGTTTCGACAGAATTCTGCTCTATCTGTCTTGCATACACACGGTCAAACCCAATTCCGACTGTCCAGAATGCCGTGACGTACAACACGTAGGACGGGACTAGAAAACGGAAGTTCAATAGCCAGTAGCCAATAGCTTCTGTCTTGTACTTGCTTCAGAGCATATGTCATTTTTGGTACGACGGAACAGCATACAGACAAACGGTTTTCCCGATAGCAGGGCTTTTTTTCAGCGGGAACGCGGGGGAACGCAGTTCCGGCACCTCCAGCACTGAATGTATGTAATAGCATGGGGTGTATGGTTTGCTGGAGGGTCAATTGATGTTGGCTGCTGGGGGATCTATTGTCACTGGTGCGGAAAAATTTAGAACATGTTCTCTTTCTAGGCTTGTCAGAATGGGGCATATACACATAATGTATGATGAATATATGATGAAAAGCTCCCATCAGACTCTTTCTGTTGGACATTCCATTCGTGTGTACACGGCATAAGCCTCCATAGCACCACCTTTGTAGCTAGAAGGCAAAAATAAAAGAAGTAAACTAAAATGGAAAATATAGTATGTTTGGATGTTGTCCCTTCTTACCTGCATTCTGCACCTTTTTAAAATAAACCCTAAAATGTGTATCCCCACCTTTCCTCACTCTCTGCCTATTTTTATGACTTTAAAAAGACAGAAAAAATATTTATTTTCAATGAAATAATTCTGTTTAACAGTTTTTCACACCTCAGTAATGCATACACATGTTTGACATTTTCGTTATGGTTTCTGTGCATCTAGTTTCTCACAACTTTTGGCTGGAATAGATTTTCAGCATTGACTGACACAATTTAAAATTGGCATAAATAGCATGCACTTACGTATTCTCTCATTCACAAACATTAAAGCCCAAAATAGTCACGCAAAGGCTGTTTTCATTTTTAGAGAACTGTTAATGTAAAATGCATACGTGTGAATATATATTTATTTTTTTAGGTATAATAGATAATCTGTATGTCTTATGAAGCTAAGCCTGAGGTTATGATGAAATGTGAGAAAATATTTTCTTGCTGTATCTATGAATAACAGAACTGTTGTTCTATATGCATGGTTTTTAAAATTCTTTCAAATAAATATCACTGCAGAATACGGTTATGATGTCATTGTAAAGTTGTTTTTTTTTTTTAGTTAAAAAAAGAAAATTTTTCTTAATTGTTACTTTCACGTGATTAACTGCAAAGAGCATGTTACTTTAAATAATATACAATACATAATCATTTTCTACTTGGTTATGTTTATGGGAATAAAGCTGAGGCAACAAAGTACCCATTATTCTATATTTCCTACAGTCATGGGATAGTTATACATTTAGTCAAGCATGGTAATGTTGGTTAAGAATAAATATGTATGACTTGGGTTAGCTCATGTGGTTAAAATCACAAATATTTCAAAAGAAGGCGTTTCCAAAAAGAATATTGCTAGTGGTAATATCAATAACTTGCCATGTATAGGAAACTGTGGTCAACTATATCATGTGAGGAATTAAAGATTTTTTATCATCTAACATAAGATCAATAATAAGTATGAAAAATGGCATAGTACAAAATGAAAACACTTAGAAAAGCAGTAAAATTCATTAAAGTGGATCTTAATTCATAAAGTTAAGATTTGTCATCCTATAGAGAAAATCTAGAAGTGTTAATTTTGTTTAAGCAGTACCCTGAACAACTGCAGTGTGCTACCTGGACCTAGGCGCTCCAATGCCTTGAGCCTCATAGCTGTATGTTTGCAGTATAATATAATCAATGGCACCACTACCTCTGACTGCTAATCTTACCAGATTTAGAGTGAGATTTGTTTATGTCACTACTGTGCTGCTCACCATTTTCTTTTCTGGAGAAAAAACATACCTGCCAACAGTCCTGATTTTCCCGGGACAATCCTGATTTTGGGACCCTTGTCCCGATCGGAGCTCGTCCCGATTAAAATCCCATGATTTTGCTTTTGTCCTGGGAAATCAGGACTGTTTTAAGCAAAAATGGCAGCAGGCTACACAAAGATGGCCGCCGCCGCGAGGACTGCTTTCCCGTGTGTTCAGTGGAGAGGGGAGGGGCAGCCAATTGGCTTCTCTCTTCAGTGACAAGTAGACAGTTCTCTTGTACACTGAAACCGATTGGCTTGCACAGATCGGAGACCCCTCCCCTCTCCACTGAATACAAGTAAGAAATGTAAATGGAGCTACCGCCAACCCTCCGCCCCCGTGTGTCCGACGAGCAGGAAAACTTATGTAAGGACTGGGGCTCTGCTGGGAACACTGATGTAAGGACTTGGCTCTGCTGGGGACACTGAGGTAAGGACTGGGCTCTGCTGGGGACACTGATGTAAGGACTGGGCTCCACTGGGGACACTGATGAAAGGACTTGGCTCTGCTGGGGACACTGATGTAAGGACTGGGCTCTGCTGGGGACACTGATGTAAGGACTGGACTCTGCTGGGGACACTGATGTAAGGACTGACCTCCACTGGGGACACTGATGTAAGAACTGGCCTCTGCTGGGCACACTGATGTAAGGACTGACCTCCACTGGGGACACTGATGTAAGGACTGGGTTCTGCTGGGGACACTGATGTAAGGACTGACCTCCACTGGGGACACTGATGTAAGGACTGGGCTCTGCTAGGAACACTGATGTAAGAACTGGGCTCTGCTGGGCACACTGATGTAAGGACTGACCTCCACTGGGGACACTGATGTAAGGACTGGGCTCTGCTGGGGATACTGATGTAAGGACTGGGCACCACTGGGGACACTGATATAGAGATTGGGCTCTGCTGGGGACACTGATGTAAGGACTGACCTCTGCTGGGGACACTGATATACGGACTGGGCTGCGCTGGGGACATTGATGTAAGGACTGGGCTCCGCTGGGGACACCAGATGTAAGGACGGACTCTGCTGGGGGCACCTGATGTAAGGACGGACTCTGCTGGGGGTACCTGATGGCATCTGGTGGCAGGTGACACGCTCAGGGCTCCCACTGATTCTGCATTATGGTGAGTTGAATGATTTAGTTTTATATTACAATGTAATAATAGAAATAATGCTCTTTAATCATCCTGACACCATAACAGCCATGGTGCCAGGATGATTGAAGCGCTAACACCAGATGATTGGAGTAACTTTATCTGCTGATTGTTAAACTTTCTGGAATACACATATTTCTATTGTGGTGTAGGATCTGGGCCTGCTGTACCTCCATCTATCTTTCCTTCCTTCTCTCGCTTTCCCTCCCTATCTCTTTCTTTCTTTCTCTCTCCCTCCCTCTTTCTCCCTTTCTTTCTCCCTCTATCCCTTGTTCATCTCAGACTCTAACCACACCCGTTTGAGTCACACCCCCTTTTAAGCCACGCCCAATATTTTGTTTAATGCTTGCGCTTCTTGCTAAAATGCGCTTCGCGCGCCAAATTTTTTTACCCCATATGCCACGCCTACAAATAAATACCCCACCCCCTAATTATAATAAGACTCCACCCACAGGCAAAACAGTGTCCCTATCATTTTTTTTACAATGTTGGCAATTATGAAAAAATGATGTACCTAGATCAGTGTTTCTCAACTCCAGTCCTCAAGGCGCCCCAACAGGTCATGTTTTCAGGATTTCCCACACCAGAAACGGCTGCGGTAATTACTAAGGTAGTGAAACTGATCAAAACACCTGTGCAAAATAATGGCAAGCCTGAAAACATGACCTGTTGGGGCGCCTTGAGGACTGGAGTTGAGAAACACTGACCTAGATGAATGAAATGGCTCATTCATCTAGTTACCTGTATTATCTCCATTTGCCCTGCTGCTTCTTGGTCATTTAATCACAGTAATCAGGGGGGCAGCTATGACATAAAGAAACAAAGCTTTGCCTCTACCATGCTGGCAGCCTCAATAGAAAGATACAGTGTAATATACAACATTGTAAGTCAGTAATGAGGAAAAGATCTGCAGCAGAGAGATTACAGGAAGTACTGGTGACTATTCTTTTGCCCTCTGGCTTTTTATGTAAACAGCTTTTCAGTGCTAACCTCTGGGTCAATCAATCCACTAAAACACAGAAACATAGGACAGCCCCTGATAGTCCATGAGAAGATTGGTGGTCCCCAGGGGTTCTACCGCAAACCAACATTGTGGCGGATGTATACCACCCAATGTTGTTTCCAGTGTTGTTCTCAATGCGCGCTGACAATCAATACTGTCAGCGAGCTTTGATACCCAATGCCTCCACTGTAGTTCCGGCTCCTGTGAACTCAGAGGAAGGTGCCAGGAGTGGTGAAGAGAGTGGGGGTGAAGGAGGGGATTTCCAAAGTCAGTGCTGATCACAGAGTGTGGGAGGGAGCATGGAGCTCGAGCACATGGCTGGATAAGGAGGTGATATCCAATGTCTGTGTAAGGCAGCAGTGTGATTACATAGTGTGGGGGGCAGAGAGCCAGAGCATTGTGTGTATAAGGCAGTAGTGTGATCTAGGGGGAGGGGGCAGAGAGCTAGAGCATTGTGTGTATAAGGCAGCATTGTGATCCAGGGGGAGGGAGCAGAGAGCCGAATCATTGTGTGTATAGGGCATGTAAAATTCATGCTAGTGGTCGGCGGGATTCAAAATTTTGATTTTTAGTGGTGTGTGAGGTCCAAGAGGTTGACAATCACCGACATAGGAGACCAACAGTAGAAAAAGACCAAGTGGTCTATCAATTCTTCTCTTTTATTTTGTTTTATCATTTTTTTTTAAACATTTTAGTCTGAGAATAGCCTCTTAAAAAGACCTGTAATTTTGAAATGTTATTCATCAATTGATTTTTGACTGATATAATATTAATTTTTACGCAAACATTTGTTTGTTTACTAAAAATAGCTGCCTATTTGTTAGAAGTTGATCTAATGTTGTTCATTTTAGACTATCCTGTTTATATACTAACTATCACTGACAATACCTGGTTAGAGGCTGAGGAGACTAGATGGCTTCCATTGACCTCTGGTCCAAACACTCTTGGAATGGTGACAGTGACAGGAAAAGAGTTCAGTCAACAGGTGCTCACTTCTGATAGACTACCTAGCCAGGTGGTGCTCAGGCAGACCAAAGAGGAAATCACTGTGGAGCATGCCACCAAGGAACAAACTGAAACAGCAGCTGGCAGGTACATCAGAACCCACAACAAGTTGGCAGCAGAGTCAGGGTTAGACCAGGGTTGGCAACCAGAATGACAGATAGTTGGCAGGAGGGAAGACAAACTGTGGTCAAGAGGCACGCTAAGGTTATGCCAGAAAATCTGCAGTATTGTGGTCAGAATGCAAGCCAAAGGTACACCAGGATTACAATTACATTGCACAATTTATATTACATATACCTGACATCTGCATTCTGTACATCACATACTTCTGACCCCTGCATACTGTATGCAAGCAAAAAATGTAATCCCCTCCTACTGTTGGTGCAATTTTTCCACACCTACAATTTGCCATGGGATGCTGCCTCTTTGCTTCTCTAGGAAAAAAATGATCCACACCCCTGCTGTATTGTGCTACATTAGTGTAAATTGCATTGTGCACCCACCTTTTAGATTCACAGTGCATAGACCCAACAGTCCTTTCTAGGACTACCTTTTGTGCATGTGTTAGCTACAACTTCAGTTGCTGCATAGCTGCTGGGCCCCCATTACAGCCTTTTGTGAGTTTTTTTGTTTGTTTCTTATTCCTTTTTCACTTTAATTTAGGTTTAATAAAAGCATATAGGGTTGGTATTTTGTATTTTAGGGTTAGAGTTTGAGGTTTAGTGTTTTATGGCTGTGATTTAGTATTATAGGTTTTATTTTTGTGAAGGGAGTATATTTTATTTTAAAATAATTTCACTAAAGCCTTTATTTTGGAGTCAGCAGCACGTTCCTGCATAGTGGTGTGGAACAGTTTAGTGCTTCAAATCATCACATTGTTAAGTGCATCAAAGCACTACATTCCCAATCCCCTTATTGGCATTGCTGCTAATCTGTATTCATTGTGACTCGATTATCACTATGTCAGCCTTTTTACTAGGCTGAAATTTCAGAAGCAGAGACAAAGCAGGTTTCTTCATTAATAAAAAAGTGAGGTATTGTTTCTGAGAAAAAAAACAGTACAGTAGGTTTCATCATTAAAGTGGATGTAAACGCTCACATATACCCAGTGGAGTGAACATCCTCAGCTGATACACAGAGATGAAACAAATCCCCTATATAAGTTTTACATGTATATCTGCTGTCTTCTTGTGTATATATTCTTTAGAAAGTGCTCTTCGTTTTAAAGTTTTTCTCTTCCTGGTTAGAACTAGGAGTGGATTATTGGCATACAGCCAAGACAGCTGATTGGAAGAAAGGCACACACCCCCTCTCCTCATAGGCAAAGGAAGAAAGGGATGTGAAGAGGTCTGCCCTTAGATGGCAATGTGACTGCTAATCTATTTATAGCAACCTATATAAAAATAGGGTATTATTTCTGAGGAAAAAAAACTAAAATATTGTAAATTTTTACAAGACAGTATTGTCAATAGAAAGCCTTGTTTGTCTTGTGCCAGTGTTCGATGTTAGTAGTGTCAGGGCTGGGCTCAGCCCTTCCTTCTCAGAGCAGGTCACTCAGCTGTCAGTTAATTGCCAGCTCTATATCTTTCCACAGTGACTCACCTGTTGATGATATCCTGTTCATCAGTCCTGCTGGTTACTTAAGCTGTTCAGTTCAGATCATCTCTGCCCTCGCCTTGGTCAAACACATCCAGAGACTCTCTCCTGTGTACCTGTTGAAGACTCGCTTGGCTGACGTCCCTTCTGGTTCCTGATCCTGCTTGGTGTTCCACTGCGTTGATTCTCTGGTTTCCTGATTTCCTGGCCTGTCCTGAAGTATGCTGATCTCTGGCTCCCTGATGACCTGGCTTGTCTGACTATCCGTTCTGGTTACCGAACTCTGGCTATGAATTGACTACGTTGCTCTGTTTATCTTTTATTATTATTATTATTATTATTATTAAACAAGTGTGATTTTAACTGCACTTCTGTCTCAGTCTGATTCATGGTTTCTGACAGTAGGTAAAGGCCATAAATTCAGAAGATGCAATCAATCCACTTGTTGGTAATATTTTTTCAAGGTTTAATGAGCAGGATCACCGTATAGATCAGTTTTCCATAGCGTTACAGATGCTCCTAAATCGCACGGCTCACCTGGAATCTCCCACTGTGGCTGCTCCTGTACAACCTGTTTTGCAGGCCATCCCTGCTGCTCCATGAGCCAAAAAGCCTGACGTCACCACACAGTAGCAGTCTAGCCTCAGTGGAAAACACTGCTCCAGCATTTGTTTAATTTTTGATTTTCTGTCAAAAACTTTTGTTGCCGACCTTGGTTTTTAAATAAAAGAAGTTTTAATGTACTAAACCATGGAGGCTTTTTTCTTCTAATCCCCTCTATACATGCGGAACCAAGCCGGCTGGCTATTTTGATTCCACGGTGCAGGAGAAGGATTGCGGTTTTAACACACAGACAAGCTGCTCTTCCCATCAGCTGTTTCAGTACAGATCAGCTGTTTTTCACTCAGCGGGACATCGCCTATGCCAGGGGAAGTTCGGAAGCAGATGGATATCTGAGTTTGTGGGAATCCCTTCAGCCACCCCTGCCTGCAAGATTTATTTTATCTGAGCCTGTTAGACCCCCGTAACAGGGGTCCCATGCATCTGGTAAGCGGCCGCCTTTTCTATTTCATCCTAGGATCCTAGCACCTTCCAAAAGGAAGTTTTCCTATGAAAAGCACTTCTTTGAAATTCCAGGACTGTTTAAATTGCTTTTTAAATAGTTTTTTCACCATTTATTCCTTAAGGGGTCTTTGTCACGTTAATTACTTATTTGTGTTTAATTGTTTTTACACATATATTCATTTTTTGGCCACCAGTTCTTTGTTATATGTCGGTGGAATAGACACTAGTAGCGCACCTGAGTCTCGTTATTATAAGGTGGCTGCAGTGATGTCCTAGGGAACTCCCGCACGCGTATCATCCTAATCTGGACTTCCTCAGCGGTAATAGAGTCCCGGACGTCTAATCTATATATATAGTAAGCCCCTTATCACATTCACTTGTGTGATAAATCTCCAACGGAAGCCGTCCAATTTAGCACGGACCGCTCCAAGGTCAAGGAAAAAACTTCCTGTTTGTATTCCTAGGTTGCTATAGCGACCGTGGCTTCATCGATGGCATGACGCCCAGTCACATGACCTTACATCCAGAGGAATACTTCCTATTTACAATATTGAGTTGCTGTAGCAGCTGTTACGTCATCGGCGGCATGATGCCTGGTCAGGTGACATTGCACTCGTGTTTCCAGCTAGTTAACTGGAACGCACAAAGAGGAGAAAAAACACCGCCCTTTGAAACCAACCTTTCATTTGGAGCCGTTACTAGGATATTAAACCAACACAGCCAGAGACCGCCCTCCTACGGACTGCTCAGTGGGATAGTACAAAAGCTTATACAAACTTTTAACTCAAAAACGGCTGAAGTCAAAAACCCCCAGCGAGTCCACTTATTAAGAGGTTACAGTGATAAGCAGAACAGAGTTGGTGATAGCCATGAGGGAAAAGGTATAAAAGTAGAAAAATAAGTAATTAAAATTAAAATTAAATTAAAATTTCAAACAATATGAAAATGTGGGACAAGTAATTCCTCACATAATTTTAAAAAATGACATCACTGCAGCCAACTTTTAACAATACTACAAAACAGTAATCACCATTCAGTCATATAACATATATTCCCAATCTGGATAGGTAATGGGAGCATGAACTTTACAAAAAATGCTTATCTTATTATCTCCAAAAGAAAACAAATTATTAATGATCCGAAATAAAACAATTTAAATCAAATTCGACATTGAGCCCCATGGGTACCCCCACTCGGATCTCATAGACCCAGAAAGACTCTCGGCGGCTCAATTGTCGAATATAATTCCCCCCCCTCCAATGAGGGGTCACTTTCTCAACCCCCCAAAATTTTTATTTAGCGGGGCTGCGAGCATAAAACAATCTGAAATGTTTGGAAACATTATGTGTGACCAAACCTTTTTTAATATTTGTGTTCTCCAATTCTTATATGTAGAGGTCTGGATGTTCTCCCTACATATTGGAGGCCACATTCACACTCCATGATGTATACTACCCCTGATGTAGAACATGTGATGAAATCTTTGATTTGATAGACTTTCTTGGTTGCCATGGCAATAAACTCTGTTCGTTTTTTGATATTACCCTTAGTCTGTTTACATGGTGGACAATGCCCACAGGCATAAAATCCTGTCAATACAATAAATATCCTATTCTCGAACAGAACTGGTGGATCGATGACCCCAGGGGCCAATTTATCTTTCAAAGATGGAGCCTTCTTGTAAACAAACTGGGGATATTCGGAAAGAGCTTGACCAAGTACCCTATCCTGTTTGAGAATAGGCCAATGTTTACGAACGATCCTTTCACATTTTTTGTGTTGGACATTAAAGTCCAGGATCATTTTGGTATTCCCAAATGTATCCTGTTTATCCTTAGGGCAATTGGATACCAATGTAGTTCTATCCAACACCCGGACACTCTCAATATCTCTATCTATACTGGATTTGTCGTACCCCTTTTGCAAAAAGCGGGCTGACAAGACCTGTGATAGTGAGAGATAGTCATTTTCATGTGTACAGTTTCGCCTGATGCGTACAAATTGTCCCTTTGGAATGATGCACAACCACTGGGTGTGGTGGCAACTTCCTAGGGGAATGAACGCATTGCGATCAGTAGGTTTAAAGTGATTCATCAACTTTAACCGATTACCCTCCACAGAGATGTCCAAATCAAGGAAGACTTTCCGCTCACATTATAGGATAGGACAATATTGTTCCTATCTAACTTCTGCATGAATAGATCGAGATTTGGCCGATCACCTTTCCAGATCATAATGATATCGTCAATGTATCTTTGGTAACAAACGAGTCCGGGGGTGTGTTTTTAAAGATGACATCTTCCTCCCAGTGTGCCATAAAAAGGTTGGCAACACTGGGAGCAAACCAAGCCCCCATTGCTACACCTCTGGTTTGGAGGTAGAACTGTTTGTTATACCAAAAATAATTTTTTGATAGACAGAACTTCAAACAATCCAAAATGAAGTTCTTATGTCTTCTTGTTAGGTCAGATGTTCCAAATGCCCACTGCACAGAAGTCAGGGCGTCCTCATGACTAATAATCGTGTACAAAGAACTGACGTCTGCTGTTATCAAAAAGCAAGAAGATAAAAGGGGAAGAGCTTCAAGTATCTGGATGACGCGTTTAGTGTCCTTCAAGAGGGATCAGGTTTTTGAGACCATTTGTTGAAAAAAAAAGTCGGTGTACTGACCGAGTCTTGACGAGACTGAATCGATCCCATTGACTATTGGCCAGCCTGGTGGATTGGTACTGTTCTTATGAATTTTTGGCAGAAAGTATATTATTGGAGTACGGCAGGAAGATGGATCTAGATATAATGCTTCTTTAGTACTAAGAACTCCTATATGTTTCCCTCTTTCTATAAATGAGTCTAACTCCTCCTTAAACTGAAACATGGGATCCTTGGTGAGCATAACATGCGTGTTATAATCACTAAGCAGATTCTCCATTTCGTTATTATAATATGCTTTGCTAAGTACCACAAGACCTCCTCCTTTGTCTGCTGGACGCAACACTAAATCTTTCTACTTCATCAATGATTTAATACCCTTCCTAATGTATACTGGATGATTCACCTTCCGGATCTTAAGTGATTCAAGATCTTTAATAATAATGTTTTTAAAAACATTGACATGTTTTGTATCCAAGTTGGGGGGATTAAAAACCGATTTGTTACGAAGGGTAGAGTGTATACCAGGTGGTTTAACTACATTCAATTCAGTCTGGACTGTGGTGTTGGAGAGGTAGTATTTCTTAATATTCACATTCGTGATGTATTTTTGCAGGCTAATGTAGGTCTGGAATTTGTTTAGATTGCGGGTAGGGGCATACTTAAGACCTCTGTCTAAAACCTTAATTTCGTCCTCATTCAGGGACGAACCACTAAGGTTGTAGATCCCCGCTCCTATTGGGGTCTTACTCTTTTGAGTTCGCCTGCCTCCTCTCCTTCCTCTCTGATTTTTCTTTTTCTTAGTTGTCCGTTGTCTATATTGGTGGGGGGAGGGGCTACATTCAACCTCCCTCCTGGGTTGGGTGGGAGAAATGGGGCCCCCCTCCCTGCCCCCCTTGGGGTCCTGTGAAAATCCCCTCCCCTTCGGGGTCCAAGATTTTGCAAAGGTGCCAAACAAATCTGAGTAGGTATTGGGTTCCCATGAGGTTGGGAAACCCTACCGCTGTTGTAATAGGTGTTGGTAGACCTAGATGCATTCTGGTATTCATTTAGAAGATGACCTGGCCTAAACTTCCATTGTGGCCAGTACCGTTAGGGTCCCCTCCTGGGTAGTAGCCATCCTGATAATAATTGGGGCCCGTAAAAGGTTCATCATTAACATAAGGGGGATTCCATGGGTACTGTCTATATGGAGACTCACAGGAATCTCCCGTTTGACCCCAACCTTTTTTATTTTTGCCTCTCTTGTTATATACGACCTTATACTGATTGCTATTTTGGGGTGTCCCAACATTAGCATAGTTAGTATGGTCATAAGTAAAACCCAACTCATCCCTTGGGTAGGGGTGTATTGGAAAGCCCTATGGCAGAAGGACCCAGATGTGGTTGGACCATGCTCACATCCGCAGGTCTTATCTGCCATTTATACACATTCCCTTTCCCAAAATCCTCCAAATCTCTGATGATTTTTGTTTTGTTTTGTGTCTCATAGTCCCATTTAATGAGCCTATTTTTTAACTCAGCCGATAGTCTAAGGATTCTTTTTGAGACTCAATGGAGCTCCTAAGCTCTATAATCTGGGTTTCTAGCTGCGTCATTTTGTGTCGTTTCCGTGACAGCAAAAAATCAACTAATTCCAGGCCTTTACTGGCAAAAAAGTCCCCCCATTCCTTCATGGAATCATCATCCATAAGGCCGTCGTTGGGAGGCACTTCCCACCTGAGACGCCTAGGGATCAGTTTTGCATCAGTTTTGGATCAGTTTTGCAGTCAAATACTGTTCAAATGAAACTATGTCCCACCATGTTTTGACTTTCTTCTCAAATAGGTGTTAGAATAAAAAATGCAGCGCTAAACATAAAAATCAATAATGGATAATACATAAATGTGTGACAATCATGTATGCAACGTGATGGTGTGATAACCATATGTGGAGAAAATAGTTCTCATAGAAAAAACTGCAGTCCATGACCATATGAATGTCCAACTGAGTAAACGTATTTTTTCTCCACATATGGTTTTTTCATAGTAGCGCAACAATATTTTAATTCAATTCTCAAATAGGTGTCCTAACTTTCTGAAACCTTGGGCTAATTATTTTCCTCTCCAGTATTCTGGTTTTTGGAAAAGATCTCTCCCAATTTAACCTCTCTTTTTTCTAAATATTGAAATATCTCCATTGGAAATGCAGCTAAACTGTAATATGTTATAAATGTCAGTATAAAAATAGGGATTCAGTCAGCGCAAAACACAGTAACCTAACTGTAAAATACAAGCAGCTGGACACTGAAGGTAAATATTTAAACCCTTTACAAGTACAAAATACATAAACAGTGCAGCGCTAAAAGTGCAACCAGAGGACTCAAAAATTGCTCATAGCATAAATATATTGAACGTCCCCTTAAAATGAAGAAAATAGAAAGAGAAGAGTTGATAGAAAGAAGCCTCCTCTGCGGTGGTGAGGGTGCTCACAGAGGTTCATACAGTGCAACGCAATCTGTGATTCCACCAGCAGCTAGCCAAACCGCTCACCTCAGTTAGTGGACCCCTGAGCTAACAGATGGGTCAAACAGGCATTTACCATTCTCAGTGGTCATGGATGGAAGCTTGAATAGGTAGACAATCACACCAGTTTAGAAGACCACACTCTGTTGTTCTCAATTTTCAGCCGTAATAACATGAAATATAAAGATATATATAGTGCACACTGTGTGGCTAAAATAACATCAGTTATTAAAAGTCAGGTACTCACATAAAAGGCACTAAAACCCTAGTGCTGGGATGAATGGTGTATTGTAACATCGTGGTATAACATCAATAGATAAGGTGGCTGCAGTGACATCCTAGGGAACTCCCGCACGCATATCGTCCTAATCTAGACTTCCTCAGCGGTAATAGAGTCCCGGACATCTAATCTATATATATATAGTAAGCCCCTTATCACATTCACCTGTGTGATAAAACCTCCAACGGAAGCCGTCCAATCAGCACGGACCGCTCCGAGGTCAAGGAAAGAACTTCCTGTTTGTATTCCTAGTTTGCTATAGCGACTGTGGCATCATCGACGGCATGACGCCCGGTCACATGACCTTACATCTAGGGGAATACTTCCTATTTACAATATTGAGTTGCTGTAGCGGCCGTGACGTCATCGGCGGCATGACGCCCGGTCAGGTGACATTGCACTCGTGTTTCCAGCTAGTTAGCTGGAATGCAAAAAGAGGAGAAAAAACTCCGCCCTTTGAAACCAACCCTCCATTTGGAGCTGTTACTAGGATATTAAACCAACACAGCCAGAAACCGCCCTCCTACGGACTGCTCAGTGGGATAGTACAAAAACTTATACAAACTTTTAACTCAAAAACGGCTGAAGTCAAAAACCCCCAGCCAGTCCACTTATTAAGAGGTTACAGTGATAAACAGAACAGAGTTGGTGATAGCCATAAGGAAAAAGGTATAAAAGTACGACTCACCTGGAATCTCCCACTGTGGCTGCTCCTGTACAACCTGCTTTGCAGGCCGTCCCTGCTGAGGCTCCAGTCTCTGTGCAGGCACCCGCCTCGAGTATTACCTCTATAAGGGGTATGTCTGGTTCCGCTCCGCTTCCCCAGCGATTTGGGGGCAATCCATTTCAATGCAGAGGGTTTCTCATTCAGGTTGAGATATACTTCGAGATGCTGCCCCAGGCGTTTCCCACGGACAGAAGCAAAGTAGGTTTCGTGATATATTTGCTTTCTGAGAGAGAGCCTTGGCCTGGGCAAACCCTCTATGGGAGATGCAAAAACCCATTGTCCTGAGTTACCCAGAGTTTGTGGCTTCCTTTAAAAGGGTATTTAACTTTCCCGCACGCTCCGCTTCTGCTGCCAAGTGCCTCATGTCCATCAAACAGAGTATGAGAACTATTCCCGATTACGCCATTGAATTCCGTACTCTGGCAGCAGAGGTTGTGTGGAACAATGAGGCCCTCGTGGCTGCTTTTTCTCATGGTCTCTCGGATACCATCAAAGATGAGATAGCAGCCCGAGATATACCCACTGAGCTGGAGAAGTTGATCACGTTTGCCATTCTCATTGACTCCAGACTCAGAGAAAGACTTTCTTTTAAGGAGAGCTTGCGAAAGCCTCCTGAACGTTTTTTTCCGAACTTTGTAGTCCCACCCTAGCCTCCCTTACCTCCCACTCCTCCTGGTTCCGAGTCGGTCAGTGAAGGTGAACCCATGCACTTGGGCTTCACATATCTCTCTGCAGATAAGAGAGAGCCCTTAGGAGGAGGGAGAGATTGTGCCTTTATTGTGGCCAGGCAGGTCACTTTTTGAAGTCTTGTACTACCTGTCCAGTGAACGTCCGAACCTTGAGGTCCTGTAACTGACAGACCTTAGGTGGTGTTGTTTCGACCCCAGTTATCCAGAAGGATAAGCCTCTGGTTCCAGTTACCCTTTTTTAGTATGAGTCGTCCATTGAGATACAGGCTCTAATCGACTCTGGGGCTACAGGCCTGTTCATTGATGCTGCCTTTGTATCTAAGCACTTGATTCCGCTGCAGCTGCTTGCCACTCCACTTGCCATTGAGGCTCTTGACGGGAGACCTCTACAGTCTGCCCATGTGACTCATGAGACTGCTCCGTTGTCCATGGCTGTAGGGGCTCTTTACCATGAGATAATCCAATTCCAAATTATTTCCTCACCTAAGTTTCCACTGGTTATTGGTTATCCTTGGTTACAGAGGCACAAACCCTCTTTTGATTGGCTTTGTGCTGAGGTTCTCTCCTGGTCGCCACAATGCAGCAAGACATGTTCCCAGAATGTGGCTAAGGTCCTATGCACCTCTTCACTCTCCTCCCCGCCGGAGGAGTACCGCAATTTTAGCGATTGTCTTTGACAAAGGTCAAGCAGGTAGTTTGCCTCCACACCGGTCGTATGATTGCGCAATTGACCCTCAACCTAGTGCAATACCCCCTCGTGGACGAGTTTACCCTTTGTCGGTTTAGAAGGATAAGGCCATGGAGGAGTATGTTGCAGACGCACTTTCTCGAGGATTCATTCGCAAGTCCTCATCCCCTGCTGGTGCTGGTTTCTTCTTTGTGAAGAAGGGGAGTGGTGAATTGAGACCCTTTATTGATTATAGGGTTCTCAATCGTTTCACGATTAAGAATGCTTTTCCAATTCTGTTGATTACGAAGCTATCTGACCACCTCAAGGGAGCAGCAGTTTTCACAAAGCTTGATTTGAGAGGAGCATACAATCTTGTGAGGATCAAGGAGGGCAAGGAATGGAAAAGTGAATACCAGAACAGGCCATTATGAGTACTTCTTGCCATTTGGCCTTTGCAATGCTCTGGCAGTTTTCCAGGAATTTGGTGGTTTATCTCAACGCTATCCTAAATTTTTCCAGGTCCCTAGAGAGCCACCAAACAGATGTCTGCTGTGTGCTTCAGAAGCTGAGAGAGAAGAATCTCTATTGTATATTGGAGAAATGCGAGTCCCATCATGAACAGTTTAAATTCCTGGCTTATGTAATTTCCACTGCTGTTTTTCAATGGACCCAGAGAAACTTTCAGCAGTCCTACAGTGGCCCCGACCTGTGGGTATACGTCCTCTACAACATTTTCTTGGCTTTCTTGGCTTTGCCAACTTTAATCAGAAGTTTATTCGTAACTTCTCGTCTCTGGTCAAGCCCTTGACTGATATGACCAGAAAGGACAGTAACCCACAGAGTTGGTCTCTGGAGTCCATTAAGGCCTTTGAGAGTCTCAAGGCTGCCTTTGTTTCTGCTCCTTTGTTGGCACATCTTGATCCTACGTTACCCTTCATGCCCTGTACACACGGTCGGATTTTCCTGCGGAAAATGTAAGATCGGAGCTTGTTGTCGGAAATTCCGACCGTGTGTGGGCTCCATCGGACTTTTTCCATCGGAATTTCTGACACACAAAGTTTGAGAGCAGGCTATAAAATTTTCCAACAACAAAATCTGTTCACGTCAATTCTGACCGTGTGTGGACAATTCGGACGCACAAAGTGCCACGCGTGCTCATAATAAATTCTGAGACAGAACTGCTCGGTCTGGTAAAATTAGCGTTCGTAATGGATATAGCACTTTCGTCAGGCTGCAATTGCAGCGCACTCTCTTCTTCTTTATAATGCTAGAAGAATGAAGTTGTTTTGCTGCTCATATTCACACAGACTTCTCACAAACTTCTTTCTTTATTATTTATCGTGATTTGTCACATCTACCGAAAAAAATTACATTTTTTGATGTTTTTAGATTTATTTTTTTTAACCATTTGCCGACCGGGCCATAGCCGAAAGACGGCTACAGCGCGGTCGGCTTATTCTGGGAGGGCATCCATGGTCCTCCTCCCTGAATCCCGCTCTCGCGCGCCCCCTGGGGCATGCACCCAAGAATATCCGTGACCCGGCGCATCAAGGATCACGCTGATCGTGCAATGCCCTGCACTGCTCTGCACTACCCTGCACTGCTCTGCACTACCCTGCAATACTCTGCAATACCCTGCACTACTCTGCAATACCCCGCAATACTCTGCAATACTCTGCAATACTCCGCAATACTCTGCAATACCCCTTAATACTCTGCACTACTCTGCACTACCCTGCAATACCCTGCACTACTCTGCAATATCATGCAATACCCTGCAATACTCTGCAATACCCTGCAATACTCTTCAATACTCTGCAATACTCTGCAATACCCTGCAATACTCTGCAATACCCCGCAATACCCAGCCATACCCAGCAATACTCGGTGATACCCAGCCATACTCTGCCATACCCAGCCATACCCAGTCATACGCGGCGATACCCTGCAATACCCTGCCATGCTGAGCTATACTCTGCCATGCTCGGCCATACTCAGCTGTACTCAGCCCCTGTATGTGGTCAGGCTGTGGATGTCTCACACATATGGTACCACCGTACTCAGGAGGAGTAGGAGAATCTATTTTGGGCTGTCATTTTTGGTATGTACATGCTATGTGTTATAAATATTGTATAAATGGACAAATTTGTGTAAAAAAAATGCATTTTAACCACTTCCCGCCCGCCAGCCGTCATATGACGTCCTTGACTTTGTGCGGGGATATCTGAATAATGCCTGCAGCTACAGGCATCATTCAGATTTTAGCTTTTTCAGCCGGCGATTCCCTATACCATAAGAACAATCATAGTAGCTGTTCCACTGCTTGATCATTCTTACTGGAGGCAAGAGTGGACATCCCCCTCTTCCCGCCACCCTCCGGTGCTTCTACCGACTCACCGCTACGATCGAAGCCATTTTTAAAGCGCCCCTGTCCGTGTGCTCGCATGCAGAAGCGAACGCACACATAAGTCCTGCCCACATATGAAAACAGTGTTCAAACCACACATGTGAGGTATCGCTGCGAATGTTAGAGCGAGAGCAATAATTTTGGCTCTAGACTTCCTCTGTAACTCAAAACATGTAACCAGTAAAAAATTTTAAAGCGTCGCCTATGTGGATTTTTAAGTAGTGAAGTTTGGCGCCATTCCACGAGCATGTGCAATTTTGAAGGGTGACATGTTAGGTATCTATTTACTCGGCGTAACTTCATCTTTCACATTATGCAAAAACATTGGGCTAACTTTACTGTTTTTTTTTTGTTTTTTTTAAGCACAAAACTGTTTTTTTTCCAAAAAAAAGTGTTCAAAAAATTGCTGCGCAAATACCGTACAAGATAAAAAGTTGCAACACCCGCCATTGTATTCTCTAGGGTCTTTTCTAAAAAAAACATATAATGTTTTGGGTTTCTATGTAATTTTCTAGCAAATAAATTATGATTTTTACATGTAGGAGAGAAATGTCAGAATTGGCCTGGGTGCTCCAGAATACCTGAAGGTGCTCCCCTGCATGTTGGGCTTCTCTATGTGGCCACGCTGTGTAAAATTCTCACACATGTATCACCATACTCTAGAGTAATAGCAGAATGTGTTTTGGGGTGTAATTTGTGGTATGCATATGCTGTGTGTGAGAAAAAAACCTGCTAATATGACAAATTTGTGAAAAAAAATCTTGATTTTGCAAAGAATTGTGGGAAAAAATGACAACTTCAAAAAACTCACCATGCATGTTTCTAAATATCTTGGAATGTCTTCTTTCCAAAAAGGGGTCATGTGGGGCTTTTGTACTTTTATGGCATGTTAGGGTCTCAAGAAATTAGATAGGCCATCAGTACTTCAGGTGTGATCAATTTTCAATGATTGGCACCACAGCTTTTGGACTCTATAACTTTCACAAAGACCAAATAATATACACCAATTTGTACTTATTTTTACCAAAGATATGTAGCAGTATAAATTTTGGCCAAAATTTAATAAAGAAAAATTACGAGTTTGCTAAATTTTATAACAGAAACAAAGAAAAATTCATTTTTTTACTGAATTTCTTTTTTTCTTTTATAGCGCAAAAAAATAAAAAACCCAACGGTGATTAAATATCACCAAAAGAAAGCTCTATTTGTGTGAAAAAAAGGACAAAAATTTTTATATGGGTACCGTATTGTATGACTGAGTAATTGTCATTCAAAATGTGAGAGCACCGAAAGCTAAAAAATGTTCTGGTTAGGAAGGGGGTTTAAGTGCCCAGTTGTCAAGTGGTTAAATCCTGATCTTGTGTTATTTTTTGTATCTTTTTTTTTTACTCCAGAATAGTTTTGGGTGTGTTTTGTGTGTCAAGTTACCACAACACGATTATTATCTTGTATTATTTAATCTGAAGGAGGTTGCTTGGTGTTGGTGTCTCTTGTTAATTTCACATTGTAGTTTTGAAATGTACCTGCCTACTCACAAACAAACTGTCCTTTTTGAAGGAAAACACACAGGCGAGTATAATAAAACAAACCAAAAATTTATTGAGGGGTCCTAACCAAAGAAAGAGGAAGGCAACGCTGGAGAAGCAGCAGAAATTGGCGAAGCCTTTGGCCCCCAGGGCACACATCAATTATTTTAATGCAAAATTGGTGGCCTGGGGAGTCCATATATAAGGGAGTACAATCTGGTCCAGAAATCCAAGAGATCATGAACAGCAGCAGATGACATGGATTGTCTCCAGGCTGTGGTCATACAAGAGCCTGCATCTTTTGTCAGACCAGACTGAACCCAGGCCATCACTCTCTGGTCTTCCTTACACTCTTTTTTCCAGGCTGTGGCTCTGGTGTTGGAGGTGTGGCAGGAGGAGGAGGGGGAGGGGGACGTGGAGGAGAAGGAGGAGGACCATGGTTGAGCTCACAAACGTGGCTTTGGCTTGTGAGTTGTCCCCTCAAGCCCTTATTTAATGCTTGGAAGATAATTTACTCACATATTAAGCGTTGGCCCTCCTCCATTTCCAGCATTTTGCAGGCTGTTATGTATGCAAAGTCCTCTTGAACACTGTGGGGGGTTCTGAGGGCCGCAGTAGCCTTCCAAAATAGGCCAATTGCTGCCTCCTTCATGTTACTCCTCTTCCTGTCACTTTTTGGTTGAAGGCGGAGGGGAGGGACCTGGGTATTGGCCAGGTTACTGGGCCCGGGCACCTCCTGGCTGAGATTTTCCTGTGTATGAAAAAGGGACATAGTTTTAGTTTTTGATTCATCAATCACAATCAGAAATTAGGAACCCAAACTAACTTAGATTTAACATCATTAATTTGACCAACAGAAAATATTTAGAAGAATGATATACCTGGCTCAAGCTGGGCTCCTCCACATGTTGCTGCCTGGAAGGCCCAGGTTGGACGTCAGAAGCCTCAGCTGGGAGGAAAGGAAGTGTGGAAGGAAGAGTAGAGAGTGCTGGCCTGGGTTCAGTCTGACCTGCCAAAAAATACAGTCTGTCATAGTACCACAGCCTGGGGACATAAATGGCATCTGCAGCTGCTAATCTCAGGGAATCCTGGACTTTCTTGCGTTCCCTAAGATAAGTGCCCCTCATGCCACCAATTAGGGCCTTCAAATAGGGGATGTCTGCCGTGGGGATCACCGGCTTCACAAATTCCAGCAATTTATCCAGTGCTGCCTTCCTCTTTGTTTGATTCTTATAATGTGGGTGGTTTACCTGCCACAGACAGGACAGCTCCCTGTACATATCAATGAATATCGGGATAAAGTCCTGATCATTCAATATATCCATTTTCTCTGCAAGACACAACACAAGACAAACCCTAATGTCAGGCTAAAGTCTCCTAATCTTGTCCCAATATAGGCCTCAATCTCTGAGCAGTATAGGCCCAAGTTTAAATGTTACCTTCGTTATCACGATCTGCGTTTCCTATACTCCTTCCTCAGCTCACAAATCGTACATACGATGCACACGTGTTAAGCTTTATATGCACTGCGCATGCGTGAAACTCCTCCCGCCCCTGATGTTCTTTCTAGTCTATTCCCCGCCCCTTCTCTTTCGGCGCAGTGGGGGAGAGCACATGGTGGAGACAGAGCAGGTGCGTGCTAATTACAGCAATGAGGAGTAGGAGGAGGAAAGCCCGGAGACAGAAACGTCATGATCCCGGAGGAGACGATTTAAGGCCTCAAATATGTCCTTTGTTGAGATGGTGGAGATGGTCGACATACTGAAGAGGGCCGACTATGACGGGAAGTATGGACCTTACCCCAACCCCAATGTCAGAAAGGCCAAGATCATGGCGAAAGTTGTGAAGAGTCTGCACAGGAATTTTGGGGTACGGCGATCCAAGGATCAACTGAGGAAGTAGTGGTTGGACCTAAAAATCAGGGAGCACGATCAGTATAGAAGGATCAGGATAGTGCTGCAAAAAAGTAAGTAGTTGTGCTCTGTTCCTATTTGTTATTTTAATAACGTTCGTGCTGCTCCATGTGCTTTTCTTTTTTTTTTTTTTTTTTTTTTTTAAAGTAAAGTTTATTGAATTCTTGAAAAAATACATCAATCAAGATAGATGAAAAGGAGCACAACGCTCGTCAGGTACAGGTTATAAAAACGGTACAGCTGTTATATATGATGTCAACAGTAAGTTTTGCATAGTCATCAACTTGTAACCTAAACACATATATTGTTTTGAGCTTTGGGAGTCTCGGCACCAGAGCCCCTTCTGGGAACTGACTGCTCCGGTGAACCGGGAAACCCCGAGCCCATTTCATTATCTAAGTGTGGAAAAATGTCCAGGATATCAAAACAGCTTTAGTAACTGAAAAAAAAATAATAGACCAGAAAAAAACTGAAGTGAGCATGTATCTATAAAGCTACCGATTAACATGCTAATAACATAGTCATACACACATTGCTTTAAACAATAAAGCCTGTCGGTCAGTCGACCTCTCAGAGTGGGTTAAACTCTGGTTGATCGGTCCGGACCGAAGTATGTTATGTTTGAGGAATAAGGTATAAATATTATTGAGAGTCCGCCCTGAGCGCCTCCTTGAGGCCAATAACCCATATAATACACTGTACCGAGAGCTTGAGGGACCAGAATTACAATAGGGAGAGAGAAAGTAGGGGAGTGGGATAGGGAAAGAAAGAAAGAAGTTAGAAGAGACAGAGGGGATAGGGGGGGATGCGAAGAGTAGCTGATCATCAGGAGTAATGAGAAGGAGGTGCACAGGAGACCTCTCCGAGAGAGAGGTTAAGAGTCCACAGGCTGTAAATCACGCTTAGAACTGTCATTCACACATACAGAGGATACCCCACTAGATTTGCCCAGGGTTCCCAGATAATTTTGAATTTGTCAAGGGTATCTAGAATTGTGTTGGATATTTTTTCCTGCAGCATGATCCAAGTGATTTTTTGTTTGGCAAGTCGAATAGATACTTTCGGTGATTTCCAGGATCGGGTTATGGTCATTTTAGCCCCTACTAGAATAAAATGGATCAGCTTTTGGGTATATTTGGAAATTTTAGGGATGGGACCATTAAGCAATGCAATAGTTGGATCTTGTTTCAGGGTACAACCGCATGTTCTGCGGATAAGGGAGAAGATCTTGTTCCAATACATCCTGATTTTAGGGCATTCCCATAGTATGTGTAAAATAGTTCCCACATGACCGCAGCCTCTAAAGCAGAGAGGCGACACTTGTGGAAAGAATTTAGCTAGACGAGACGGTACCAAGTACCAGCGTGTAAGAATTTTCAACCCAGCTTCATTTATGGAAGTGTTAACCATACCTTTGAATGAGCGGGCAAAATAGTTATGCCACTTGTCCAGGTCCCAACTGAAATCAAGATCTCTCTCCCAGCTTATCATGTACGCTGCCTTTTCTGTAGGTTCCGCCAGGGAGGAATAGATGAGAGAGATACCTCCCTTTGTGTCTGAGGCCGAAGCACACCATTGTTCATAAGGCGTTACTGAAAGATGATTCTCATTGCTCTTCCATATTTGATTTAAGAAATGTGACAGTTGGAGGAATCTGAATTTTTCGGCCGAGGGCATTTCTAATTTGGAAATACAGTATGCTAGAGTCAGGGGACCATTGGAATTGAAGAATTGCCCAATTCTATAAAGGCCTTTGTCAAGCCACCATTTGAAGGCTCGGATATCTAATCCAGGTGGGAAGTTCTGATTCCTAAAGATATGTGCCAGGGGATGCCAAGTAGAGATAAGGGATTTGAGCTTATGAAGGGAATCACAAAGTTTCATTGAGTGAGATAATGTAGGAGCTAATATAGGGGGACGTTTTTTGGGGATATTCCAAAGCAGAAAGTCTAAAGTGAATCCAGGGACCGCCTCTCGTTCCATGTTTACCCAGTCTGGTTTGGGTCCTTTCATATAAATAGTTGAAAATTGGCTCAGATGTGCTGCCTGGTAATACCACCAAAGATTAGGAACCCCTAATCCTCCCTTTTTTCTGGGTCTAAAAAGTACCTCTTTAGAGAACCTGTGGCCTTTTTTATCCCATATAAAGCGTATTATTGCGGATTGTAGTCTTAGAATGTGCGATTTGGGTATTGGGATGGGTAAGGAACGGAAGAGATATAATAACCGAGGTAGAAGTGTCATTTTGACCGCGTTTACTTTACCTAACCACGATAGCTTATATAGCGACCATTGGGTCAGGTCGTCTGTGAGTTTTTTGAACATGGGGGGAAAATTGTGTTTATAAAGTGTGTCAATACCAGGCGTAAGGTTAATGCCGAGATAAGGGATGGATGCGGAATTCCATGCGAATGGGAATTTACTTTTTAGGGTGTCAACTATGTCTTGAGAAGTTGAAACATTAAGAGCGACTGATTTGGAGACATTAACCTTAAGTCCGGAAGCTGCTTCGAAGTCTTGTAAAAGTTGCAGAATATTAGGGATGGAGATTAAGGGAGATGTGACGCACAAGAGGACATCATCCGCGAATAAAGCGCATTTGTGATTATTCTGCCCACAACGAACTCCATGGATGTCAGGGTGTTGTCTAATCGCGATGGCTAAAGATTCGATAGCCATCGCGAAAAGAAGAGGGGAGAGGGGACATCCCTGCCTCGTCCCCTTCTGTATAGAGAAATTATCTGATAGGTGTCCTTGTAATCTCACCTGTGCCTTGGGTTGGAAGTAAAGGGTTCTCAAAATATTAATAAAATTTGGGCCAAAACCCCATTTGCTTAAAATTGTGAAGAGATAGGGCCAAGCCACTGTGTCAAATGCTTTTTGGAGATCTATGGAAAGGAGGAGGCCTCCCTGAGGAGGTCCCCCGTCCCACCCCGATCTCATTAGGGAGACTGCATTTATTGCTCTACGTATCTGGTCCGGTCCCTGTCTCCCCGGTATGAACCCCACCTGATCCTTATGTATGTAGGTGCCTATGAAAGAGGCAAGTCTATTGGATAATATTTTTGTCATAAGTTTTAGATCATTATTTATTAATGAAATAGGTCTGTAGTTACTAACTTCGCTGGGGTCTTTACCTGGCTTAGGTATGACCGAGATAAAAGCCAAGTTGGCATTAGGGTCTAGCGGAGAGGCTTTGGTTAAGGAGTTGAAGAGGCGGACCAGGTACGGAGAGAGAGCATCTATAAAAGTTTTATAATAGTGGTTTGAGAAACCATCTGGGCCTGGGGCAGAGTCTTTTCTAATCCCTTTAATGACTGCTCGGATTTCTGATTCTTGGAATGGAGATTCCAAGATGGAGCGGTGAGATTCAGAAATTGTAGGAAGTGGGATTTGTTCTAGAAAGGCATCCAATTTTTGTTGAGAATATGGGCAATCGTCGGAGTACAGGTTAGCATAAAAGGATTGGAATGATTTAAGGATTTTACTTGGATTTTGGGTGTGCGACCCGGATTGTGTTTTTATTTTGGGTAGGGCAAATGTCCTGTGTTTCGGGGTAAGTTTGGCTGCTAGCTGGGGGCCAAATTTGTTCGCGCGCAGATAGAAATTACCGCTGAGCCAATGAAGGTGCTTTTCTGCGTTGGAGGTAAGGGCTGAGTTGAGAGATAGTCTAATAGCATCAAGTTTAGAGAGATTGTTTGAATTGGGGTTCAGTTTGTGGGATCTACTAAGATTCTTGAATTCTTTCTCTAACTTTATGATGTCTATCTGCCTTTCTCGCTTTAATTTGGCCGATAATTGAATCAATTTCCCTCTAATTACCGCTTTGTGGGCGTTCCAAAGAGTAGTAGGGGAGATGTCCTCAGTGTCATTCAATAGGAAATACTCTTTAATGTCCTTTTCTATTAGAATACAGTGGACAGGGTTAGATAAGATTTTCTCGTTTAGGCGCCATGTGCGAGAGCCAGATGGGGACAATGAGTTGGATATTCCTAAGAGTACCAGGGAGTGGTCAGACCATGGAACATCGTGGATAGAGGCATGGTTAGCTAAGTGTATATCAGGGTTTGACAAGAAAATGTGGTCGATTCTAGCATATGTCTTGTGTGGAGCTGAGTAGTGTGTATAGTCCCTTAATGATGGGTTTAGTTCCCTCCATGAATCAATTAAGCCTACCGAGTGAAAAAGTCTGGCAATCTGGAGGCTCTGTTTGGGGGGCTGTTTGAGACGAGGGATCCCCTGAGCTGCTTTATTTAGGACCTGGTCAAATGTAATGTTGGAGTCCCCCCCCATAATCACCCTACCCTCAAAGTGGGAAGAGAGATTAGCCAATAAGGAGGAGAAAAATTTAGCTTGGCCTTTGTTGGGGGCATAATATGAGATGATAGTGTAGAGGTTACCTTCAATCAAACCTTTGACCAGTATGTATCTCCCATCAGTATCTTTAACTGTTAAAGTGTGAGAAAAAGGGGTCTGTTTGGAGATTAGGATGGCCACTCCTCTTTTTTTCTCGCTAGCGTTTGCAAGGAAGAAAGTGGGGTATTTGTTGTGTAGAAAAGAAGGCGAATAGTTCGCGGGAAAGTGAGTTTCCTGTAGGAGCACGACATCAGCTCCCCTGGATTGGTAGCTTTGGAAAGCTTTGCGTCTCTTGACGGGCGAATTGAGCCCTTGGGTATTATGAGAAATCACCTTAAGTGCCCTCTGTAAAGGAGGTGGGTCAGCCATAGTCACAATGGGAGTGATCCTGGTATGTTAGGTGCACACCTACCCGGTTCCCCAAAGATGCATCGCTGAGTCTGGGAGAGAGGTCCTGTTGTTGCAGCGGAGTGGACTGGATAAAGCTGGTCTCCTGTGCACCTTCCTGAAATAGAGAGGAGGGTAAGGAAGAGAAAAGGGAAAAGATGAGAGTGAAGAGAAAATGAAGGAAAAAAGGGAGAATCATTAAATAAAACATACTAATAGCGTCAAAAGGGTCTAGGCTTATGAGCCCAGAAAAGTAGAGAACTGGACTAAAAAAGTTCAGTTCAAGTCTGAGACCCAAAAACAGTGGGATCTCAGAAAAACACGAACAACCTCAGCCGAGGTTGTTAGTCTGACATGACCAGTGGGAGAATTCCCCCTGGCTACGACAGAAGGAGTGGCGATGCTAGCCCAGCCGAGCCGCCGGTTCCCCATCTATTGGGGAAATATGGAACCTTAAGAACCTGAAATTCAAAAACATTGTAACTATATTCTCATATAAAAGAAAGAAAACGAAAATGAGGAGTTATGCCCAACCTCTAAGAGATACCTGGGTAAATCACTACCTGAAAAAAGAATAACAAAACAATTCCTACCATAGGAGATATCTTTCCAGTAATCAGGGAAGGGGAGGGAAGGTGGGAGAGGAAGGGGGGAGGGGAATAAAACATCCCGGTATCATCTACCCCCCTCTTTATTTTGAGGAATTGAGTGAAGAAAGGTCAGGTAAGTGCGACCATTATCACTAATGGGAATATATGGTCGGAAGGGGTGCATACAATGTACACCCGTTCCCCTCGTTCAGAGGGAATGACTTGGAGGAGAAAAGGAAGTCACACAGTCCTTTTCGGACCATAACAAGAGGAGTTCATCTTGGAGGGAAGGCATCACGGTGGCGCTTAGGTTGCTGTTTGTTCCAGAGAGGAGTGATGGGGCTGCCTGAAGGGGGTCTCTTCGAGGAGCTTGGCTTGGATGGGAGATCTTGGGGGGAAGCTTCTTGGGAGATGAGTCCAAGTCGCAGGAGTAAGTGTTCACCTTCTTGGAATGAGGAGAATCCGTACGATCTTTCCTTATATTGAAATTGGAGACGGAAAGGGAAGGTCCATCGATATTTAATTAATTTCTGTGAGAGGATTTCAAGGAGAGGTTTCAAGGCTCTTCTTTTTAAAATTGTAGTTTTGGAGATGTCAGCGAAGACTTGAATTTTGTTTCCTTGGAAGGATAGGGTGTCCAAATTCCGAGATCTTTTCATAACTTCTTCTTTGGTTTCGTAATAGTGGGGCTTAACCACTATGTCCCTCGGGAGCCCGTCTTGTCTGGGAGGCTGCAGCGCTCTGTGGGCCCTATCAATCTCTAGTTTGTGGTCAGAGATATCTGGGATAAGTTCTTTCATGAAGAGCTTCACTGTGTCATGAACGTTAATAACAGCTTCAGGTATACCGCGAATGCGGAAATTACCTCTCCGATTGCGATTTTCCAAGTCATCGATCTTCCCTAGTGCTGAATCAAGTTGTTCCTGCAACAATTGAATACAGTCAGTGTTCTGGTTGGTGCGTGCAACAGTATGATCCACGGCTTGTTCGATTAAATCAATGCTCTGTAAGTCGGCCTTAATAGACGTGGTAATCTGCGCTGCATTTTGGGCCAGGCCTGTGGCCAGCATATCTGAAAAACAATTCAGAAGTTGTGCCATGTCTGATTGGTGGGGTGAGTTCAGGTTTGCGGCCTGTTGCATGGCAGGGGATGGATGAGCCTGCAGAGATGGGATGTGGAGCATATCAGATAAGGCTCTGTTAAATAGGGAGTCTTTGCTGTTAGGAAGAGCCGTTTTAGGGGGGGTACTACTCACAGAAGATCCCAGTGTGGTAGTGGCGAGCTGTTCCTCCTCAGGGAGGTCTGCCATGAGGTCTCCGTCTCCTGTGTCATCATGTGGAGGGGCCGCGGCCGCCATCTTAGGAGCGGTGGGGTCAGGCAGGCCGAAGGTGAGTTTCCTGCTAACCGCAGAGCGATGCGAGCGGTTAGGCATATGAAAGTGTGCCCACTGACCTCCTCTACCTGTGGGTGTACGGTGGGGAAGGTTCCGCTAGAGAAATCAGCGTCTGGGGACCGCGGAAGGCTCGGCTGCGACGGAGCTCCCGTTCAGAGCGTCTTCCCGGAAGTCCCGCGCATGCGCACTCCATGTGCTTTTCTTTACTGTTGTAAAGTTTAAAATGGCAACGTTTATGTTCATGGACACATTATTCGTTCGTAGGAAACATTGTTCGTTCGGCCAATAAAACGCCATGTTTTGTCCAGATGCATTTCAATACAGTTTTTCTAGCCTACTTCTCTTAAAATAATTTTGTTGTCTAGATGGGTTAGTAACTAGAATGAAATGCAAACTAGATTCTGTGTAAGGAAAGGACACTCAGCAGCTGTTTACACATCTAGACACTGGAGCACTAGTGTGGGACAAAAGAATACCCTTTTTATTAGGGGGCCCACACAGGTGCTCCAGTGGATACTATAGGGGTGTCTCCATCTGTGAAGCTTGTACACAACAGGTAAGTATTCAAGCTTGACAAAGGACAAAAAATATTTCTTCATCTTGGAACTCTGCCAAAAGAGATAATTGTACCCCACTTCCAAGCAATGTTTCATATTCCTATTTCTGCCATTAAATATCTGTGTGCTAAGTATACTTATTTTTTTTTCCCATAGGAGAGAAAAGACTCGGAGGACACCACTCATCAGTGGAGACAACAGACCCCCCACCTCATGAAGAAGGGGAAATCCCCCAAACCCAAGCAGAGGAGGAGGAGGGAGACGTGGTGGAAATTGTCACCACAACAGGTGAGTGTCTGTGACCACAGGCTCAGGTAAGAGATAGATGCTGGCATATTTATAATACATGGTGTGTTTTTTTTTTATTTTAGGTGATCGTGATGTTGTGGAAGAAGGTCATTTCACCAGTGAAAGTGCCCAGATCCTGATCAGATAATGGGGTATAATAGGGACTTGGAAAACATCAAGCAAAACATCAATGATGTTCAAAACAAAATGAAGAACATCAGTGATATTTTAGGGAGAATTTAAAACCCCTAGAAATCCCTAACTTATTTCTGCTTTGTGTTTTAGTTTTTTTGACAATTTTGTGACATATTATAGAAAAGCCAAATTTTGAAGATGCACACACTGTGTCAACATGTGCTATCTGCCATCACGGGAGATCAATGTATGCTTTTGTGGGTGCAACCCCTTCCTCAATAATAAAGTAGCTGAGAGGAATGGATTGCACCCACAAAACACATCCATTGATCCCCCATGATGACGGCAATTTGTGTGCATCTCCACAATTTGGCTTTTCCCGGGGTGACATCACCCCATCTGCTGAACGCAATATCAAGCACAGTTTATAAATACTCTCTGATATTGCCTTCAATTTCTATAAAAGTTGAACTTTGTAAGTTCCAGAGTTGTGTATTTTTTTTTGGTTTTAAACATGCCTGTTTTACCTTAAAAGGCAATTTCTACTTTTTAATCTGACCTAAAAAATTGTTATACAACAAACATGTTGGTTTGTTCTAAAAACCTTTTATAAATGCACATGTGATTGTGCTTTCATTAAAAAGATTGAGAATTAACAATGTGTGGCTTCTTCTTTCAATGCTCAAAAGCATTTTTTGTAGTAAAGTTGGTGTTTTCAGTAGCAATGGGGGTTATTTACTAAAGGCAAATCGACTTTACACTACAAGTGCAGTTTCAGTGCAGTCTCAAGTGCACTTGTAGTGCAAAGTGTATTTTCCTTTAGTAAATAACACCCAACAGTGCTTTATAATTTTACACAATCACGCCATTTTCAGGACTCCTAAAATTTCAGTCATGGTCAGCTAAAAGAAAGACAAGCAGTAAATCTAAGCAAATATTTGTTCAGTTTAAAATATATTTTTATTTTAAAAATGTCTCAGACATTGTCTGGCATATCGATGGCCCCCTACCCGCAAAGTATTCCATGTATCTTAGATGGACCTCGCGGGCACTCTGGGGGGCAAGCCACGACGGCCAGCTTCAAGCGCCATCAGGGTTGGTTCATTAATATAAATTCCGGTCTCAGGCCCAACTGAGCCAGCATAGTTCTAAGAATTTCTCCTTAAAAATTTGTGGAGAACACAGCAAGCCAGGATGATGTGATTGAGTTTATATTCCGCCATGTGTATGGGTGTAAGAAATTGGTGGAACCGGCTGGCCATTATTCCAAACATGTTCTCCACCACTCTTCTGGCTCTGGCCAGCCGGTAATTAAAAACCCTCTGGTCCAGGGTGAGGGTCCTCATAGGGAATGGCCGCATAAGATGGTCCCCCAGCGCAAATGCTTCATCCGCAATGAAGACGAATGGGAGTCCTTCCGCATTGTCTTCTGGAGGTGGCAAGCCCAAGCTGCCATTCTGGAGATGCCTGTAGAACTCTGTGTGGGCGATGACTTCACCATCTGACATCCGGCCATGCTTCCCCACATCCACATACAGGAACTCGTAAGTAGCCGACACCACCGCCAACATCACAATATTTTATTTTTATTTATTTATTTCAGTTACTTATATAGCGCCGTCAATTTACGCCGCGCTTTACATATACATAGTACATTCACATCAGTCCCTACCCTCAAGGAGCTTACAATCTAAGGTCCCTAACTCACATTCAAACATACTAGGGACAATTTAGACAGGATGCAATTAACCAACCAGCATGTCTTTGGAGTGTGGGAGGAAACCAAAGTACCCGAAGGAAACCCACGCAGGCACAGGAGAACATGCAAACTCCAGGCAGGTAGTGTCATGGTTGGGATTTGAACCAGCGACCCTTCTTACTGCTAGGTGAAAGTACTATCCACTACACCACTGTGCTGCCCTATTGAACCCCTTGTAGTTGTAATAGTATGACCCCGAGTTGGGTGGTGGGACGATGTGGACGTGTTTCCCATCAATATCCCCGACTCAGTTAGGAAAGTCCCACCGCTGGGTAAAGTGGGAGGCCACAGTCTGCCATTCCTGTGGGTTGGAAGGAAACTGTGGAGTCAAACAAGAAAAATAAATTAATCATTTTGCACATAGAAAGCAGATTAGACACAAACTTTCTTGGCCAAAATTAGTATAACATTTATTTTAGGGAGTATTTAAAGACAAAGGTATAAGGCCCACCTATCAGATTCCTCCCCCCACCCTCTCATGGGCCATTTTAAAAATTTTAGGAGGGGGGGATGTTTTGGCCAGGTAACCCTCTCCACTTCATCGAGAGATGAATGCCTAAATAATGTGTATACTTACTTTACACTATTGGCAGCCCACTGGACAGGTAAGAAGTGTCATAATACAAAGATATAAATACACACTGTACACATTTTAGCACATTTTTACATTCTGATATTACCTATCAAGATAATAATAGGATACAAAAACTTGAAACAGTACCATTTGACAGTATACAGGCAGGTCCTTGCGCTACATGCATTGGGGAATTCATCCATAAATCAGACCACAAAAGAGGTGGGTATAGTGTGTATGGGTTTGGCAGATAGAGGATTGGTATCAGCTGAGTTAGCAGTTGTGGGGAGGGAGGGTTCCAAATGATTTTGGCACCCAAAAAAAAAACCTCTGGCACTCTGCCAGAATTTAAAGCACAAATCACAATTTTACACATTTTAGGGGGTATTTAGGGTAAAGCACTACTATGGAGCTGACAAAATACATTGTTAATTGAGTAGACAAGGTGGATATAGGCCCAGAAGAGCATGCTGGGGAGGTTAGTGAAGGCAAATATGTATGAAGGACAAAAAAATGAAAAAAAAAATCCAGCATGCATGAGGACAAAGGGGACATTCACAGCATATTACAATCATGGTAATTAGGAAATAAGGAAAGAAATACATTACATTAGCAAACATTAAATACAATAAAATGTGATGTAAAAGGATAAACATCTTACCTTAATACACTCCTTCTGCAGGACCCGGATGATGGCAGAACAGGTCTCCGGGATAATGATCCCCAGAGCCTGAGGGGAGATGCCTGTCGAGAACTTGAGGACCTGCAGGTTTCTCACCATCGCCAAGTACCGCAGGGTGGCGACGAGCCTCTGCTCCGGAGTGATGGCTTGCCTCATGCAGGTATCCTGCCTGCTGATATAAGGGGTCAGCAAAGCCAACAAACGGTGAAATACGGGGTCCGTCATCCGGAGAAAGTTCCTGAAATCGTCAGGATTATTCTCACGGATCTCACGGAGCAAAGGCATGTGACAGAACTGGTCAAGCTGGAGCAACCAATTCTTGGTCCATGAACTCCTCCTCGCCCTGTTCATGGACTGGGCTTGTGTTAAAGTAAGGACCCCAACACCAAGCCCCCACACAGCACAAACTCTACGATGAGTACGTACACGCAACATTGCTAAAAAATGGTCGGCTGGTCAGAACGAAGTAACAGAACGCACTGAAGAACCGCAAGGCCTGTGAAGAGCGACCTGAAAATTAGTAATGAACTCACTGCACGCACTGAAGACCAGATACAAACCCACAAGCACAAACTGAACAGCAGAAATACGATCTGAAAACCACGAGTCTGAAAAAGCGCGATTCGTCTCTCACCAAACTTTTACTAACATGAGATTAGCAAAAGGAGCCCAAAGGGTGCTGCGCTTGGTATTCAACTGCCCTTTTATAGTCGTACGTGGTGTACATCACCGCGTTCTTGGCGTTCGGAAATTCTGACAACAGTGCGACCGTGTGTATGCAAAACAAGTTTGAGCCAACATCCGTCGGAAAAAATCCATGGATTTTGTTATCGGAATGTCCGATCAATGTCCGGCCGTGTGTACAGGGCATTATCCTTGAGGTTGATGCTTCTGAGACTGGAGTTGGCACCCTTCTGTCTCAACGTCCTACCTCTGAGAGCGCTATGCATCTTTGTGGCTACTTTTCCAAGATATTGTCACCTGCGGAATGCAATTACGAGATTGGGGACAGAGAGTTGTTAGGGATAATTTTAGCCCTTAAAGAATGGAGGCATCTCCTCGAAGGTACCACTATGCCGATTCTCATTCTTACTGACCATAAGAATCTCACATTCTTGTCTGAGGCTAAACGCCTTCTTGTCAAGTTTCAATTACATTGTCTCCTTCTTACCCGGTACTAAGAATGTAAGGACTGACGCCTTGTCACGACAATTTTCCTCCACTTCCAGGATGGAATCGGTTCCTGTTCTTCCTAATCGTATTCTGAATATGGTTCGCACCAGTCTCACTTCTCCTTTGAGTGACAAAATTCTTTCTGCTCGGGTCCATGCTCCTCCTGAGAAACCTTGTGACCGCTTCTTTGTCCCTGAGAGTCTCTGTACTGCCCTGCTCCAGACTTACCGTTCTCCCAAGGCTGCTGGCCACCCAGCGAAGAAGCAACTCTTTTGGGCCATTTCCCAACAATTCTGGTGGCCTAGTCTACGTGGTGATATAGTCACCTTTGTAGCTGCTTGTTCCGTGTGTGCTCAGAATAAGACACCACAACACCTTCCAGTGGGCCTCCTACAATCCATACCCAATGGAGAGAGACTTTGGACCCACCTGTCCATGGATTTCATGTTGGAGCTAAACAACCCTCAGGGCAACACAGTTATCCCTATGGTGGTTGATCGGTTCTCGAAAATGTATCATTGTATTCCACTTAAGAAGCTGCCCACATCTAAGGAACTGGCTTCCATTTTTGCTCGGGTGATCTTTTGCTTACATGGGCTACCCAAGGTGATCATCTCGGACAGGGGTAGTCAGTTTGTATCTTTTTCTGGCGAGCCTTTTGTACACGGTTAGGAATTCAGCTTTCTTTCTCCTCTGCGTATCACTTGCAGTCTAATGGGGCCGCAGAGCGAGCCAACCAGTCCTTAGAGCAGTTTCTACGTTGCTATATTTTTGACCGTCAGACCTCTTACCTTAGGTGGAGTTTGCTCACAATAGTGCCTTGAATTCTGCTTCCCAATTGTCCCCATTTATGACAAACTATGGTTTCCATCCATCCATGCTGCCTGACTCATTTTTTCTGCAGAGCATTCCTGTGTTAGAGGAGCATCTCAGTGGTCTACATGCCACTTGGGTACAAGTCCAGGAGGCCTTGCGACATGCCAATGATAGGTACAGACTCCATGCTGACTGCAGATGCCTGCCTGCGCCTTCCTACCAGGTTGGGGACAGTGTCTCGCTGTCATCTCGAAACCTCCAACTCCGGGTTCCCTCACTGAAGTTGGCTCCTCAGTTTATTGGGCCTTTCCGTTTTCGCCGCAAGATTAACCCAGTGGCTTACCCTTTAGACCTTCCTTCCAATATGCGTATCTCAAATGTATTCCATGTCTCCTTTATTAAAACCTTTGGTCTGCAACCGCTTCACCACCTCAGTGCCACGTCCTCACCCAGTACAGGTTGAGAACCATGAGGAGTATGAAGTACAGTCCATTGTTGACTCCTGTAGGTTTCATTGGCGCATACAATACCTGGTGCATTGGAAATGGTACAGTCCGAAGAAATGCTCTTGGGTCTCATGCTCAGATGTACATGCTCCTGTCCTCCTCCATGCTTTCCATAGACATTTTCCCCTCAAACCTGGTAGTCCCCTGAGGGAGAGGGGTCAGTGAGGAGGGGATACTGTCAGGGCTGGGCTTAGCCCTTCCTTCTCAGAGCAGGTCGCTCAGTTGTCGATTAATTGCCAGCTCTAAATCTGTCCACAGTGACTCACCTGCTGATGATATCCTGTTCGTCAGTCTTGCTGGTTACTTAAGCTGTTCATTTCGGATCATCTCTGCCTTCGCCTTGTTCAAACACATCCAGAGACTCTCTCCTGTGTACCCGTTGAAGACTCGCTTGTCTAACGTCCCATCTGGTTCCTGATCCTGCTTGCTGTTCCAGTACGCTGATTCTCCAGTTTCCTGATTTCCTGGATGGCCTGAAGTATGCTAATCTCTTGCTTCCTGACGCCCTGGCTCCTCTGACTATCCGTTCTAGTTACCAAACTCTGGATATGATTTGACTACGTTGCTCTGTTTACCTTTTACTATTATTATTATTAAACAAGTGTGATTTTAACTGCACTTCTGTCTCGGTCTGATTCATGGTTTCTGACAACCAGTTGATGTGGTATCAACTTTATATTGCCATACTGTTGGAACAGCACTTCTATTTACAGGACTTCTCCTTTACCTTAGTAAATGTCTTTGCATTGTTACTGGTGGATCAGTGAATTTCAGGTTAAGTGTTGTGTGAGTCACCACTGGGCGCACCAGAACCAAACATCTCAGCAGCTCTTTAGGGATTCAGTGCTACATTTATATGAACCATTTGTTTGGATTTGAGCATTAGGATTTTTTTTTCTCTGTGGGTTTACCTAAATATTTATTGGCAAAAATATTTAGTCTCATTCATTAGAATGAGACTACGTTTAGTCTCACTTTACACTCAGTCACTATTGTAATAGTAATAGGAGCTCTGACCAATCACAGCAGATCACATGACAATTGCTTCCATTCATACCATTCATTGTGTACTATTGTGTTGATCTCTGTGATTGGTCACAGTGATCACGTCCCAGATAGCAAGCAATTGTGCTGCGAGTTTGAAAATGACATGCTAAGCTATTGCTAGACTTGCCAGGCTTCACAATTTGTTGCACAATTGCAGCAAGTCTGCATTGCATGACTTCAGGTCAACATTCTTTGCAAACATTCTACAAATCTGCTGCAAGTTCTGGTTCAGTTATGTTGTGCAATAGTCATCCCACTACAGGGGTCCCTGTGGCTGATTTTTCATGCTGTAGATTTTCAGAGCTCTTGCTGTAGACTCACAATTGCAAATTTGCTCTTGCTAGAGACGTGCCACAAAAGTTTGCTACAAATTGGAAAAGTGTCAACTAGAACTTGTGCTTCAAGTGCTCTGCAAGTGTACTAATTGCCAGTGAAAATATGCAGCAAGTTAACAGACTTCCAATCTCAACGCTGCCACACATTTGTGGCAAGTTGTCCTTGCTATCTGGGATGGTACCGACAGGGCCATTAACAGCCCATCTGTACCATGTGATTGGCCAACTGGAGTATAGTCAGGGAGCTCCTCACTAATTTACTTATGTATATATATATATATATATATATATATATATATATACATACACAGTCTAGTGTGTGTGTGTGTGTGTGTGTGTATACAGTATCTCACAAAAGTGAGTACACCCCTCACATTTTTAAATATTTTATTTTTTTTTGTTCATGTGACAACACTGAAGAAATGGCACTTATACAATGTAAAGTAGTGAGTGTACAGCTTGTGTAACAGGGTAAATTTACTGTCCCCTCAAAATAACTCAACACACAACCATGATGTCTAAACCCCTAGCAACAAAAGTGAGTACACTCCTACGTGAAAATGTCCAAATTGGGCCCAAAGTGTCAATATTTTGTGTGGCCACCATTATTTTCCAGCACTGCCTTAACCCTCTTGGGCATGGAGTTCAACAGAGCTTCAGAGGTTGCCACTGGAGTCCTCTTCCACTCCTCCATGACGACATCACAAAGCTTTTGGATGTTAGAGATCTTACACTCCTCCACCTTCCATTTGAGGATGCCCCACAGATGCTCAATAGGATTTAGGTCTGGAGACATACTTTGCCAATCCCTCACCTTTACCCTCAGCTTTTTAGCAAGGCAGCGGTTGTCTTGGAGGTGTGTTTGGGGTGGTTATCATGTTGGAATACTGCCCTGCGGCCCAGTCTTCGAAGGGAGGGGATCATGCTCTGCTTCAGTATGTCACAGTACGTGTTGGCATTCATGGTTCCCTCAATGAACTGTAGCTCCCCAGTGCCGGAAGCACCCATGCAGCCCCAGACCATGACACTCCCACCATCATGCTTGACTGTAGGCAAGACACACTTGTCTTTGTACTCCTCACCTGGTTGCCGCCACACACGCTTGACACCATCTGAACCAAATACGTTTATCTTGGTCTCATCAGACCACAGGACATGGTTCCAGTAATCCAAAGTCTGCTTGTCTTCAGCAAACTGTTTGCGGGCTTTCTTGTGCATCATCTTTAGAAGAGGCTTCCTTCTGGGATGACAGCCATGCAGACCATTTTGATGCAGTGTGCAGCATATGGTCTGAGCACTGACAGGCTTACCTCCCATCCCTTCAAACTCTGCAGCAATGCTGGCAGCACTCATACGTCTATTTCCCAAAGACAACCTTTGGATATGACACTGAGCACGTGCACTCAACATCCTTGGTTGACCATGGCGAGGCCCATTCTGAGTGGAACCTGTCCTGTTAAACCGCTGTATGGTCTTGGCCACTGTGCTGTAGCTTAGTTTCAGGGTCTTGGCAATCTTCTTATAGCCTAGCTAATCTTTATGTAGAGAAACAATTCTTTTTTAAGATCCTCAGAGAGTTCTTTGCCATGAGGTGCCATGTTGAACTTCCAGTGACCAGTATGAGAGAGTGAGAGCGATAACACCAAATTTAACAAACCTGCTCCCCATTCACACCTGAGACCATGTAACACTAAAGAGTGGCTAATTGGACCCAATTTGGACATTTTCACTTAGGGGTGCACTCATCTTTGTTGCCAGTGGTTTAGACATTAATGGTTGTGTGTTGAGTTATTTTGAGGGGACAGCAAATGTACACTGTTATATAAGCTGTACACTCACTAATTTACATTGTAGCAAAGTATTTCTTCAGTGTTGTCACAATAAAAGATATAATAAAATATTTACAAAAATGTGAGGGTGTACTTACTTTTGTGAAATACTATATATATATATATATATATATATATATATATATATATATATATATACATATATATACTCTGCATTCAGTGTAGCCTATATATACAGTGCATTTGGTGGTGTATAGTTTCTAATAACTTCAGGCGGTGTACACAATATATAATGGGCGGCACAGTGATGTAGTGGGTAGCACTCTCGCCTAGCAGTAAAAAGGGTTGCTGGTTTGAGTTCCAACCACGACACTACCTGCCTGGAGTTTGCATGTTCTCCCTGTGCCTGTGTGGGTTTCATCCGGGTACTCTGGTTTCCTCCCACACTCCAAAGACATTCTGGTAGGTTAATTGGCTTCTGTCTAAATTGGCCCTAGTATATGAATGTGAGTTAGGGACCTTAGATTGTAAGCTCCTTGAGGGTAGGGACCAATCTAAATGTACAATGTATAGGTAAAGCGCTGTGTAAATTGACGGCGCTAATAAGTACCTTAGATAATAATAATACAGTGTAGTGTGGTGTTGCAAAACAAAAAATACATCATGTCCGGAAGGCCACCAAGGAGAGGCAGATGCTCATAGGCCACTAAAAGAGGGCAAGCAGCCTCTGTGTTAACAGTGGTGGACATGGTGCATCCTCTGCAGGTGGCTGTGGGGCACACTTGTCCTTTTTTTCTGCTGCTGGCCATGTTATTGAGCCACAAGAGTTGGTAGAGTGGATAATGAAGCCGTCCTCATCCTACTTATCCTCTGTCACCCAGGCTCAGAGTAGTTTGCCTTCCAACGCAGCTGCTAAAGCGGCCTATTCCACCGGCTCCATGTCCACAATCACTCCTTCCTTGGTCCCATCGTTATGCACAGAGGAGTCCCCACAATTATTTGACCACAGTGTCGGTTATATGCTGCTAGAAGATGCACAGCGATTTGAAGGCTGGTTCACAGGTTGAGGAAGGGAATAACGTGAGCCTAGAGAGAGGGGGTGCCACAGAAGGACAAGAAACTGGCAGTCATGTTCCCCCAGCTGCAGTATACTGCCAAGTTTGCTCCAGTGACGAGAAGGGAGGGGATGATGAGGTCACTGACTGTACTTGAGTGCCTGAGAGAAGAGAGGAGGAGGCACAACTCCAACAAGGCAGGATGTCCCCTAGGGGACAGCTTAAGGGCAGTCACCCCAATGCATCACACCACAGAGCTCTGCAGGTTCAAGGCGCTGCTGACTCCCCGTTGACTTTTTAAAGTTCCTTGGTGTGGGCCTTTTTCGAAAAACACATGTGCAGCAGATTGCACCGTTGCTGTTTGCAACCTATGTCTGAAGCGGATCAAGCGTGGCCAGAATAGCAGCCGCTTGGGCACCACATGCTTGACTAGACATATGAAGACCTGCCATGCAGTCTGTTGGAAACAGCACTTGAAAGACCCACATCATAGAATTAGGCGGACTTCTCCGTGCTCCTCATCTGGTATCTCCAACCCTACTATACCTCCAGTCCTCTCAAAAACCTGCATGGAGAAGAATGAAGGTATAGCAATAGATGTCCCAAGTACTTGCAGCCAATCTGCTAGCAGTACACCACCAATTGATTTTAGAGGGCAAATTTCCCTACCCTGGTTGCTGAACCGTAAAAATAAATTCGGTCCAAGCCATCCACATGCTCAGCGTCTAAATGCTAGCTTGGCTAAATTGCTAGCACTGCAACTGCTGCCTTTTCAGCTGGTAGACTCTGCCCCCTTTCATGAATTTGTGGAATGTGCTGTACCTCAGTGGCAGATACCAAAACGCCATTTCTTTTCATGGAAGGCCATTCCGGCTTGTGGAAGGCAATGTTTTTAACCTCGTTGGACAGGGCGGTTAGCAGTAAGGTTCATATTACTGCTGACTCATGGTCCAGCAGGCATGGGCAGGGACGTTACTTTTCCTTCACGGCGCACTGGGTAACTCTACTGGCAGCTGGGAAGGATGCAGGATTACTGGCTGGCAACCCTTCTTGATCCACATTACAAGAGTAAAGTTGCAGAACTCATCCTGCCTTCGCAGAGGGAGCAGAGGATGAAACATCTTCAGGAGGCCTTGAAGAAAGGTTTGTGTAATGCATTTCCAGACCCTGGAAGGTTACCATTTCCTGCTGCTGGACAACATGTTGCTGAGGCTTTGTTCAGTCAGAGGAAGAGCGGGGGAGAAGGTATAACTACTCTGGCAGCTGCAGTGGACTGTGCACTAGTCTCTGCTTGGGTGAGGGAGGATGAGGAGGATGAGGATGGTTTACTAAGCCACTCCACCACCTCCTCTGCATGCTGTTGAAAAGGTGAAGAAGCACCGACTGACTGATGCCTTTAAACAATTTTTCAGTCCTCAGCGCCAAGGTTTGATCGGTTCAAGCAAGCATCCCTAGCGTCTGCAATTATATGGTGCAGGAATATCTAGGGGCAAGAGCAGACTTAGAGACCTTTCCAACAGAGAATCAACTGGGTTACTGGGTCTTGAGGATGAACCACTGGCCAGAACTTGCTCAATATGCAATTGAGCTACTGGCCTGTCCTGCATCCAGCGTGCTTTCTGAACGCACATTCAGTGCTGCTGCAGGGTTTGTAATGGATCAAAGAGTGCATCTGTCCACAGACTCCATTGATATGCTCACATTTATTAAAATGTATCAGTCTTGGATTAGCAGCTATCAAGCACCTGATGCTGATGTAACTGATTGAATTTGCTATGGACCTGGGATCCCTTGAAGACTGCCTATGCTGACTATTCTATTCCTCCCCAATCTTGATGATGCTAGCTTCCAACAATATTTTTAGTTTAGGGTACCACCAGCACCACCACCAAAGGCCCAATTTTTCTGGCTCTGTGTAAAAGGGGCATGTAATTACAATTTATGATATAATATTTCAATGCAGGGCCTGTTCCTGCACCCAACAAGAGTAACTGTGAGGGCTTACAGTGTTCTGGCACCACCAAAACCAAAGGCCCAATTTTTCTGCCCCTGTTTAACAGGGGTATGTAATTACAATTTTTGTTATAATATTTCAACGCAGGGCCAGTTTCTGCACCCAACAAGAGTATCTGTGAGGGGTTACAGTATTTTGGCACCACCACCACCCAAGGCCCAATTTTTCTGCCCCTGTTTAACAGGGGCATGTAATATACATTTTTGATATAATATTTCAATGCAGGGCCCATTCCTGCACCCAACAAGAGTAACTATGAGGGCTTACAGTGTTCTGGCACCACCAACACCTAAGGCCCAATTTTTCTGCAGAGTATATAGGGCAGGCCGTATAGTATATATACTGCTGTTCAGAGTATATAGTGCCTGGGGGCCTGGGGTACCCCCCACGCCATTTAAAAAAAAAAATTTGGTGTGAGGTTCCCCTTAATATCCATACCAGACCTGAAGGGCCTGGTAATGGACTGGGGGAGGGGGACCCACGCTGTTTTTTTCAATGATTTGTATCTATATTGCCGGGATCTGTCAATACATTACACAAGCAGTTTTAATTTACATTTTTTCTTTTAGAAATGTCACTTTGCTGTGGTACTGTTATAGAAAAGATGCACTACTTTACACGCAGACTAAGGAGACCGCCCAGGCATGATATTTAAAGGAATATTTAATTTTTATTCTTTTACTTTAAACCTGATTAAAATCACTGCTCCCGAAAGAAACAGCCATTTTTACATTTTTTTTTTTATGTATCATTTGCATTGATACATGTCCCCTGGGGCAGGACCCAGGTCCCCAAACACTTTTTATGTCAATAACTTGTATATAAGCCTTTAAAGTGAGCACTTTTGATTTTTCACGTTTGCGTCCCATAGACTTTAACGGTGTTCGCATGTTCGCACAAATCTCTTGTTTGTTTGTATGTTCTGCTGAAAACTGAACTGGGGGGGGGGGGGGTGTTCGGCTCATCCCTACTGCACAGGCTACATTTTGGGGCTGGCCAAGTGTAGACAGGGACTGAGACACCATATCAGCAATATCTATCATATATGCAGTGGTGATGACAGCAGAAAACAGAAGTACAGCAGAAGCTGCACTTTCTGGAGAAACTTTTTGCAGAAATAGGACATTAGCGTACAACAAGACAGAGGTAGACGCTTACTCTAAAAGGAGGATACCCAGAGTTGGACTTTAATGTCTTAGAAGTGTCTAACACACTCAGAAGAGAGAATAAGTAATATTCAATTCCCTAATGTGACCAAGTCTTTTAATCTCCATAGTGGGAAACACTGTAAATCTTGTTCCTGATCCTCTTTATGATGATGACGATGATGTTGATGATGTTGTACAAGTGAAAGGGAACATGACATAGGCCACCAGTACTCATCATCAGTAGATGAGATGCTGGTAGATTTCATTAGATGAAAAGCTGTTTTTTCCCTTCTCTCCTACTGATGTTTATTGATTGGTGAAGTTCAGCCCTTCATGTAATACTTTCATGTCTCTACTTTGTAGCTAAGCTCGGAGAAAGGAATATTGCAGATTGATCTCTTTTAACTGACTTTGTTAGCTTTACAAAGAAAAAACTAATTACTTAACTTCCAGATGCTGTCTTCTCATGTTCTGCTTTCAGATATATACCCACAATAGTTAAATAAGTCTGAGCTAATATTTTTTAACACACACTGTTGAGTCTATTGATGGACTACTTCATTAATGATTTATGCAACAGACTGAGGCTGACACTAAATTCTCTGACCTCTGTTATTGAGTACACACTGTTTCTCGCATTGTCTGGTCAGCATAACAGAGCACAGAGGATTATATCATGATAGCAGAGTTATTACAAGACTGTAAGAAACAATTTACCAAAGGGTATAAGCTTGTCTTCAACTCAAGAACCTGCAGTTCAAACACCCAGTCACGTCAAAGAGAAGTTAGAAACAGAAATTCTCAGCTCAGACAGATATTTGAAATGAATACTGATGTGTGGAGTTTATGTAAAAATGGATGGCTAAAAGGCATTGTGAACATAGGGCTTAGCTTTAAAGTAAATTTCTGGGCATAATCTGAACCTACACATTCCTTTCCACCCACCTCACTTCTACCTATTCACAAGTTTAAAAAAAAGCCTTCCAAAACCCTTAACAAAGCCCTGTGAGGAAGCCTTCCAAAGCCCTGTGAGGAACCTACAGATGGACAGCCAATGGGAAATGTCAGTGTCACCAGGCTATGATATGGGCACCAAAAGAAGGACCCTCCCACTCTGCAGTCCACAAAAAAGAAGTCACATGACCAGAATTTGAGTTAAGCTGGGTACATACTATAAGTTTGTTTTTTTTGCTTTTTTTCGTTCAACCCAGCTGGCTAAAGGAAAAAACTTGCAGATTGCTGTACTAACACAACTGATGTTAATAATGTCCCCTACTGCCAGAACACACTGATCCAGGCTGGCAGCCATTGGCTCCCAGTGCTGATCAGATGTTGGTTTTCCAGCATGCCCATTTGACAGAAGCCAGTCATGAGAATGGCTTCTGTCAGACAGGGAGGGACAGGGAGGCTCTGAGGAAGAAGGTATCTGTTCGAAACATGTAAGCCAGCAGTGGTCCTGAAGTCCTCTCTTTTACCATCTGGAGACTGTTGCACCTAGATTGACTGCCACCATTTGGAGGGTTTTACAAAACAAATTATCTTCACATGTTTGTGAGTAGTTTTTAATCTGTTTTTACAAATAAATTTACAAAAGGATAATAATGCACAAGGCTGGTACACCCTCTTTTCTCTATTCCCTCTCTAGTTATGGGCGGAACGTCAGCAGGTTCCTGCTGCACCCACTATTTTCGGCTCATGTTCAGCTGATGTGTACCCAGCCTGAGAATTAGGTAATTTCGTTTTTTTGGCCACTTCAACCCAGACTGTTTCACCCCCTTCCTGACCAGACCATTTTTTGTGATACTGCACTGCGTTGTTTTAACTGACAATTGCGCAGTCATGTGACATTGTGCCCAAATAAAATTGACGCCATTTTTTTCCCACAAATAGAGCTTTCTTTTGGTGGTATTTGATCACCTCTGCAGTTTTTATTTTTTGCAATATAAACAAAAAAGACCAACAATTTTGAAAAAGAAACTATATTTTTTACTTTTTGCTATAAAACATAGCCAGTAAAAAAAAATCTAATTTCTTCATCAATTTAGGCCAATATGTATTCTGCTACATATTTTTGGTAAAAAAAATTACAATAAGTGTATATTAATTGGTTTCCGCAAAAGTTATTGCTTCTACAAACTATGGGATATACTTATGGCATTTTTATTTTTACTAGTAATGGCGGCAATCAGTGATTTTTCGCGGGACTCTGACATTGCGGCGGACAAATCTGACACCTGACTGACACTTTTTTGGGGACCAGTGACACCAATACAGTGATCAGTGCTAAAAGAAATGCACTGTTACTGTACTAATGACACTGGCTAGGAAGGAGTTAACATTAGGGGCGATCAAAGGGTTAAATTTGCTCCTAGGGAGTGCTTGCTAACTGTGTGGGGATGCTTTGACTGGGGAAGACAGAGATCTGTGTTCCTGCTTAGCAGAAACACAAAATCTCTCTCTTCCCCTCTAACAGAACGGAGATCTGCCTTGTTTAATTTGGCAGACCGCTGTTCTGCCTCTCTCGGAAGATATCGCTGGGTGCCGGCGAACATAGGGCCTGCCGGGCTCGCTGATTGGCTCCCGCTGTGTCCAATCATGTGCACCAGACCCGGAAGAAGCGGCAACGTACAGGTACCTTGTTTCGCATGGCCGGGCCACCCTTACACAGTAATGCCCCGTACACACGGTCGGATTTTCCGATGGAAAATGTCCGATCGGAGCGTGTTGTCGGAAATTCCGACCGTGTGTGGGCTCCATCGGACATTTTTCATCGGATTTTCCGACACACAAAGTTGGAGAGCAGGAGATAAAATTTTCCGACAACAAAATACGTTGTCGGAAATTCCGATCGTGTGTACACAAATCCGACGGACAAAGTGCCACGCGTGCTCAGAATAAATAAAGAGATGAAAGCTATTGGCCACTGCCCCGTTTATAGTCCCGACGTACAAGTTTTACGTCACCGCGTTTAGAACGATCGGATTTTCCGACAACTTTGTGCGACCGTGTGTAGACAAAACAATTTTGAGCCAACATCCGTCGGAAAAAATCCTAGGATTTTGTTGTCGGAATGTCCGAACAAAGTCCGACCGTGTGTACGCCCTATAAGTGTGCGGTGGGCGGTCCTGAAGCAGTTAATTTATGGCCAAACTGAGTCTTTAAAGTGGTTGTTAAGCCACTCGAACAAGCATGCACCGTCCGCGCTGTCTCCTTATGCAGTGCCCCCACTGTGTGTGATTTATAAAAATAAATGCTGTAAATACCGTATTTCAGAGCGGAGATCGCAATCACATGACCGGCTGGGTCTCTCCTTTCCTCCTCTGTCAGATGCAGCGGGAGGGGCTGAGATTCCCCCGCTGACATCACTCGAGTTGGGAGGAGGAGAGGACAAGAGACCTGGCCGGTCATGTGATCGTGATCTCGGCTCTTGCATGAGGTATTTACAGCATTTATTTTTATAGATCACACACTGAGGGGGGAACTGCATAAGGCGACAGCACAGATAGTGCATACAAATTACAGTTATTTGAGCAGCAGGAGTGGAGGGGGCAGCACTGTCAAGAGCAGACAGGCAAGGAGGGGAGGGAGGAGAAGGACACAGGAGCACAGAGGAGACACAGGACAGCAGGCTGCGGATGACAGAGGCACGTAAAATGACCTCGGTGTCAGGGATAAGCAGCCATGATACACCATGATTAGGGATGAGCCGAACACACCCCCTGTTTGGTTCGCACCAGAACATGCGAACAGGCAAAACATTTGTTCGAACACGCGAACACCGTTAAAGTCTATGGGACTCGAACATGAATAATCAAAAGTGCTAATTTTAAAGGCTTATATGCAAGTTATTGTCATAAAAAGCATTTGGGGACCTGAGTCCTGCCCCAGGGGACATGGATCAATGCAAAAAAAAGTAGTGATTTTAATAATGCTTAAAGTAAAACAATAAAAGTGTAATATTCCTTTAAATTTCGTACCTGGGGGGTGTCTATAGTATGCCTGTAAAGGGGCGCATGTTTCTCGTGTTTAGAACAGTCTGACAGCAAAATGACATTTCAAAGGAAAAAAAGTCATTTAAAACTACTCGCGGCTAATAATGAATTGTCGGTCCGACAATACACATAAAAGTTAATTGATAAAAATGGCATGGGATTTCCCCACAGGGGAACCCGAGCCAAAATTTTTTTTAAAAATGGCGTGTGGGTCCCCCTAAATTCCATACCAGGCCCTTCAGGTCTGGTATGGATATTAAGAGGAAGCCCGCGCCAAATTTTTTTTTAAAAATGGCGTGGAGGTCCCCCTTAAAATCCATACCAGACCCTTATCCGAGCACGCAACCTAGCAGGCCGCAGGAAAAGAGGGGGGATGAGAGAGTGCCCCCCTCCTGAACCGTACCAGGCCAAATGCCCTCAACATTGGGAGGGTGCTTTGGGGTCCCCCCAAAGCACCTTGTCCCCATGTTGATGGGGACAAGGGCCTCATCCCCACAACCCTTGCCGTTGGTTGTGGGGGTCTGCGGGCGGAGGGCTTATCGGAATCTGGAAGCCCCCTTTAACAATGGGACCCCCCCTGTGTGAAATGGTAAGGGGGTACAAAAGTACCCCTACCATTTCACAAAAAAAGTGTCAAAAATGTTAAAAATGACAAGAGACAGTTTTTGACAATTCCTTTATTTAAAGTCTTCTTCTTTCCATCTTCTTTCTTCTATCTTCCTTCGGTTTCTTCCTCCATCTTCTTCTTCCTCTGGTTCTTCCTTCGATCCTCTGCTTCTTGCTCCAGTGTTCTCATCCAGTATCTTCCTCCGCAGCGTCTTCTTCCCTTTTTCGTTCTCGGGCCGCTCCACATCCATGATGGGAGGCTCCCGCTGTGTGACGCTTCTCGTCTTCTGACACCTCTTAAATAAGGGAGGGCGGAGACACCCGGGTGACCCCGCCCCCCTCTGATGTCACAGGAAAACCCATAGGGCAGTTCCCGCAAAGTCCCCATGCGTCAGAGGGGGGTGGGTTCACCGGGGGGCCTGACCCTCCGTTATTTAAGAAGTGTCAGAAGACGAGAAGCGTCACACAGTGGGAGCCTCCCATCATGGATGCTGAGCGGCCCGAGAACGAAGAAGGGAACAAGATGCCGCGGAGGAAGATGCCGGACGAGAACACCGGAGCAAGAAGCAGAGGTTCGGTGGAAGAACCAGAGGAAGAAGAAGATGGAGGAAGAAACCGAAGGAAGATAGAAGATAGAAGAATGAAGATGGAAAGAAGAAGACTTTAAATAAAGGAATTGTCAAAAACGGTCTCTTGTCATTTTTAACATTTTTGACACTTCTTTTGTGAAATGGTAGGGGTACTTTTGTACATATATATATATATATATATATATATACTGTATATACTGTATATATACTGTATATATATAGTCCTACTGTATTGGGCCCCCCCCAGGGTGGCAGAAAACAAGAGATATATGTCACCAGCATACTAAGAAAATATAAGGGTCCAAAGCAGTGGGAGAACTATCAGGGTTGCAAAGGTTGTCTTACCACCAAGCCCTTGTGTTCTGCCACTGTGGGGTTCCCCATTCTCCTCTTGCTGTCCTGCCCCTGCTATTGACAGCGCTGGTCTGGCATCTCTTGGAAATTACAGGCTGGTTCTCCTGTCCTAAGGACGGGAGAAATCCGTCTGTTTTTTCAGTTATTCATACACAGCTAAAATAACTTATGTTGGCAAAAATTAAAAAATCATGAACCTGCAGGTGGATGCAAGGGATAACAAATCAACATGGCTGCCACAGAAACCGAATGGCTCCTTCCATCACGGCCATTGTAAAGCATGTCTTTTTGTTCCACAGTGAAAGAATTCACACACCCAAATAACAGTGAAAAAATACAGATGAAATCCTTTTACAACTGTAGTTTGAGAGAGCTTAAATAGACAACTAAGGCAATGTGCCCTAGAACATGTAAACGATATACTCTTGAAGAAGGATTGACCATTAACAAGGCATTTCTGGGATAAACATAGGGCTAAACCCGATGGCCTAAAATATTGGGATGTACAGGGCACTAAATTGGGACATAGAAAAGGCGATTTGGATAGAATGCTGCTGAGAGCTGAAGCTAGATGGATTTTTAGATTGGGATCAAGGGCCCCTTTAGCCCTTAATGAAGTTTTCACATTCCTGACATTCATACATGAATAAACTAATTATACTTGCTGCAGTCTGATGTTTCCCTCTAGGTGCATCTGTTTTGGTGATTCCCTAATAAATAAAGTTATATACTTGAAATGGTTAAAAGTTGGTAATAATGTGCAAAGAAAATTGGCGGTATGAATCTAAACATGTATGGTACAATTGATACCCTTTTTTCACTCCTGACTAAGCCCTTTTTTGGGTGAAACATGTTGACCTTTGGGGTTGGGGTGCTCAGTTTTTGATGTGCTTTATATTATCAAGGGATGCAGGGTAAAATCAAAAAATAATCTTGCGTGGGAGGCACTCATAAGTATGCCCAATTTTTAGACATACGTAAGGGAATAATGGGCAGCAGATTTGGGGAAACTTTGGACTTTCACGGTGCAGTAAAGACTAACAGAAAACAGGATATAAAAAAGTATAAATTTGTTAAGAAATAACATTGTTAAAATAATCCTTTAAAGGAAAGAACAGTACATATAATGAAAATTGGATAACTCTGAAAGGAGCTGGAGAGAAATAATGTGCATCCACCCATGAAGAGGATCAGATATTCGTCCCTTGCCAGATCAACCTCTACATGTTTCGCGACTGCAGGAGTATACGTCAGAGTTTTTTTATGTGTGTATGTCTCTATAGAGAACAAATTTTATATATATATATATATATATATATATATATATATATATATATATATATATATATACAAACTTAATACAATGAAACCAAATAAACACATTTAGAATTGCAAAGACCTGGGAAAATGGGTACCACCCATTACCTGCCTAGTGGTGAGCCATCCCATAAGTCATGCAACCCAAAGCTATAGTACTTATAGATAATGTTCACCATGTGTAATGTATCACCAACAAGGAATAGGCACATGGAGCTTACCAAAAGGGGCCGACACAGACCAATAGGACATCTCAGGGCCCGAAGGGCAGTTTCCTGGGCGAGTTTGGAAGTCAGGTCAAGGCACACAGAATAAAATAGCTGTCAAAAATAAACAATAAATATGTGTAACTAATACAGCAATTCATCAAGTGATTTCTGAGCCAATGTACATGCAGAGTGCAAGATAAACATGCAACCACATATACATAAACCATATACAAGCAGAAAAAAGGGGATATGCGTATGATAATATGCACCAATTAGATGCTCATCATAAGATAAAGTAGATGGCTATGAGGCCTGAGGGGGTGGAAATCTCAAGAAATGGAGCTTAAGAACTTGGAAGTTGTAGAGAAAGGCTGTATAGAATACCGTATATACTCGAGTATAAGTCGAATTTTTCAGCACATTTTTTTGTGCTGAAAGTGCCCCCCTCGACTTATACTCGAGTCAAGCACTTTTCTGCAGCAAAAAATTTCATTTTCTGAACCGATTTTGGGGCCCCATATCTTAGGGCCACTTGGTGCTAGGAATCCCAAATTTGGTATGCAAACCCAGTGAAACTGGTGCCATAACATATCCAAAGCTGAAGTTTCTAGCACTAAATGGCCCCGAGATACGGGGCCCCAAAATTGGTTCGGAAAATGTCATTCTCTGCTGCAGAAAAGTGCTTGACATTTTCTGAACCGACTTTGGGGCCCCATATCTCAGGGCCACTTGGTGCTAGGAACCCCAAATTTGGTGTGCAAACCCACTGGAACTGGTACCATAACACGTCCAAAGCTGGGGTTCCTAGCACCAAGTGACCCTGAGATACGGGGCCCCAAAAAGGGTTCGGAAAAGGTCATTCTCTGCGGCAGAAAAGTGCTTGACATTTTCTGAACTGATTTTTGGGGTCATATCATCTCAGGGCCACTTGGTGCTAGAAACCCCAGGTTTGGAAATTTTATGGTGCTAGTTCCACTGGGTTTGCACACCAAATTTGGGGTTCTTAGCACTAAGTGGCCCCGAGATACGGGGCCCCAAATTCGGTCAACTGTGTTCATCTGCAGCAATGTCATTTCGGGACCCTTTGGGTTCAGAGACCCCAAATTTTGGCAGCAGCTAGGGGGCATCTAGGAACCCTTAACTACCGAGTTTGAAGTTCAGGGGACCTATGGCTGCAAATGGGCACAGTGAGGCATGCAAATGGGCACGGTGATGCTGCAAGGGGCATTGTTGACCCTCTTTTCCACTTACAGTAGCTGTGCATTTCTCACCCTCCTCTTATACTCGGGTCAATACATTTTTCCCATTTTTTTTGTGGTAAATTAGGGCCTCGACTTATACTCGGAACGACTTATACTCGAGTATATACGGTATACACTAACAGATAGGAAGTGTGTAAAAAAACATGTATTCAGATGTGTATACACAGCAGAAAATACCATTGGGTTATGCAATCAAAATGACCAATGAGAAAACTCACCCAGCTAGTATGGCTAGTGGTGTGAGAAAACACTCCACCCATTAGACCCAAAGGTCTGAACAGCCTATCCAATCTGGTACAGGTGAGGTCAGTTAGGATTAGTCCAACATATCCGCAGCCAAGAATCGCTACAAATTAGTAATACATGGGAGGTTATATATAGTAAAGAAAGGGCCCACATAGACACTGCAAATGATTTGCAGGTTGCCTGGACCTCAGAGACATCCACCTTAAGACTTGCTCCAAAAGAATTAAACAGTCAGCGCCATCATGCAGCCAAACAATGGGAGAGGCTCTCATTAAATAGACCTGGCTTCTATCCGGGTTCTGTCATCAGCACAGCGCGCTGGCGCCGGTCGATGACATCATTGGACACGATTTCAGACTGCGCATGTGCCAAACCGGCGCATACGCAGTACCGGAGAAACAGCACAGCAATGCCCCTCTGGGTCTATGTGCTGTTTCTGCGGTACCGTGATTGTGTCCAGTGATGTCATCGGCTGGCGCCAGCGCGCTGTGCTGATGACAGAAACCAGATAGTAGCCAGATCTATTTAATGGGAGCTTCTCCCATTGTTTGGCTGCATGATGGCGCTGATGGTTTCATCCATTTGGAGCAAGTCTTAAGGTTGCAGTGAGTTTGATTTACTAAAGGTAAATAGACTGTTTGCTTTGCAAGTGAATGTTTTCTAGGGCAATGAGGTGAAGCTCTGCTGGTTTCCATTATCCAGTTATGTATATGCAAAAATTATGTTTTTTTTTGCTTTTGCTTGATTGCGATTGGGTTTTCTTTATGAAGTGAAAATTCACCACATTCACTAAGGTCTTAGAAAAAATTAACTTGCAGAGTACAACTTTCCTTGCATAGTGAGTGCAAATCAACTGTATAGTCCTTATTCTCAAAGTGACAGACAGCAACTGTAAATGTATACATTTGAACTGTGTATTTAGCTATTTGTCTGGAGTTGCACTTTAATCCTAGTGTCATTGTCTTGCAGATAACATTGGCTGTTACTGATTGAATATTTGTACTTTTTACCCTGAAGTTGTTTTTTAAATATGAAAACTATTTCTTGACCTTATATTGGTTTTCATGACCTACCCGTCTGTATTTCACTTTGCCAAAACTCCTTGGCAAGCCATAGTTTTGCTGGCTGTAAGAAAAGAACTTGGCAGAGGCATATGTTTAGATACAAAATTATAGCTAGATGTAGTTCAAGTAAAAACACTATTGTAACAGGATGTGTAGGCAATCCGTTGCATTTCTATGACTAGCATGGCCCAGGAAAATCTCTCTGTAAATATGTTTTATTTGAGATATGTTTTTCCTCCACAAATAAAACAAACTGCAGGTGCTTTACCAGCAAATGATGCTTTAAACAAAACCAATATGGCATTAACACACACATGACCTGTTTATATACTGGCAAGGTGGCGGCCTGGCAGATTTTTCCTATGCGTTCATTTTGCTGATTTTGCTGTGACTCATACATATGCTATTAAAACAAGTTCTGTTTATAGAATTGTGCTTTATTTTAAACAAGTGTTACATTTTGCCATTGTTAAATGTTTTTTTTGTTTTTTAACAAAAAACATACTGTAATGATAACTTTCTAAACATGTGTACACATTTAGACACATTTATTTGTCTGGATGCTTCTGTTTAAATAAATACGATATGGTCAGGATGTGTTCAGTTACGGTTGGGTTGAGCAGAAAGTGCTATTTGCATCTAGGACAAGTAAATCCAATTTATTTCGTTTTAGTTTTAGGATTTAGTAGTAGTAGTAGTTTATTTTGTACATGTTAAAAACATATATAAAAATAAAAGAAGTGATAACAAATTAATCAAACAGTAGTAAACAGACACAAAAAACTGTTTACAAAAGAAAACATAAAACTGTAAACAAAACAACATATTCAAAAAGGAGTGGGAAAAGTACCGAGTGCTTTTGGATTACAAGCACGTTTCCAGAACGAATTATGCTCGCAATCCAAGGTTTTACTGTATTTAATCCCATCCCTTCTCCATAATCAATAATAATAATAAATTATTTAGCTTCCCATCGGTATATACAAAAATTATTAATTCTAATATATTATACTAATTACTAATAATCTTGTTATATAATCATACAAGCATGCTAAAGGCAAATAGACTGTGTACTCTGTAATTGCAGTTGCTCCAGAGCTTAGTCAATGAGGGGAAGCTCTGTTGACATCCATCATCCATTAACGTGCAAGCAAAAATGTTTTTTTGTTTTTTTTCCATTTTCCTTTTATTTGACTGGGTATTCTTTGCAAAGTGAAGCTTAATAATACAGTGTACATACACCCATGCAAAGAAATGGTATCAAGCAAACAAATTATAAAACAAATATGTGAAAAGGGAGCTGCTTTTCATCAGACACTAACAAAGTCCAAAGATATATAATCAAAAAATCCTAAAGGGTATTATACTTGGGAATCCTGAGTCTCTTAATCTCTTTCCCCAAAATATCAATATCATCAAATACATCAAATTATGAAGCAGTACAAAAGAAAGAAAGATATAAAATACATAACTAACCAGTGTACTATTAAAAAGTGCTCAGTGATGTAAACAATTCAAAATTATGTGACAATATTTCGTGACACCACAACTGTGCTTTTCCTCTTCACCAACAATTTGCCACACTTACTAAAAGCTGTTGACCCCTTTTGGAAATAAGGAAGGAAAATGTGCTTTAATTCACAAACTGGCAATTTTCCATTAGCGGCAATTGATCTCCAATCCATCTCCTGGATCATCTTGTACACATTGATAAATTTGTAGCCAATGCACCTAAGTGTTTCTGCACCTTTAACCACTTCCCGCCTGGCCTATAGCAGATTGACGGCCGAGAAGTGGTTCTGTTATCCTGACTGGGCATCGTATGATGTCCAGCAGGATGACATGCCGGCGCGCGCCCGCTGGGGCGCGCAGTGCAGCGTTTGCGAGTGCGGCGTGTCAGTCTGACACCCCACATCTCAGATCGTGATAAGAAGCCTCTGTCAGAGGCTTCTTACCAAGTGATCAGCTGTGACCAATCACAGCTGATCACAGCGTGAACCAGGAAGTGCCGGTAAATGGCATTCCTCAGTTTGCACTGACAGGGAGAGCTGATCGGAGCCGATCGGCAGCTCTTCCTGTCAGAGGGGGGGTCTGTGCTGATTATCAGCACATTGATTATCAGCACAGCCCCCTCAGATGTGCAAAAAATCACTACCAATCAGTTCCCAGCAGTTTGCCCACCACAGTGCCAATCAATGCCCACCATAGTGCCAATCAGTGCCCACCACAGTGCCAATCAGAGCCCACCATAGTGCCAATCAGTACTCACCACAGTACCAATCAGTGCCCAGCAGTAACACCTGTAAGTAACACATCAGTACCTCATCATCAGTGCTGTCCATCAGTGCCACCTGTCAGTGCCACCTGTCAGTGCCAATCAGTACCACCTATCAGTGCCAATCAGTGCCGCCTGTCAGTGCCCATCACACCCGCCTGACAGTGCCCATCGCAGCTGCCTGTCAGTGCCCATCAATGCCGCCTGTCAGAGCCCAGTGCTGAATATCAGTGCCGCCTATTGGTGTCCATCAGTGCTGCATATCAGTGCCACCTATCAGTGCCCATCAATTCTACATATCAGTGCCTCCTCATCAGTGCCCATCAGTGCCACCTTATCACTGCCAACTCATCAGTGCCCATCAGTGCCGCCTCACCAGTGCCCATCAGTGCCACCTCATTAGTGTCCGTCAGTAAAGGGGAAAACAAAATTTTATGACAAAAACTAATAAAAATTTTATTTTTCAAAAATTTTGGTCTTTTTTTAGTTTGCTTATCAAAAAATAAAAACCACAGAGGTGATCAAATACCACCAAAAGAAAGCTCTATTTGTGGGAAGAAAATGATAAAAATGTTGTATGGGTACAATGTTACATGAACGCGCAATTGTCAGGGCCGATCCTAGGGTCACCGGCGCCTGGGTGCAGAAATATTTCTGGCGCCCCCACATGGGCGTGGTCATCTTACCAACTCCACCCCTTTACAAATGATTCTATGGCAACGACTCAAATACAGAGCTGCTCCCCTAAGAAGTCTTTGTTACCCTGAAATCCTCCCATGATCTCTTAACAATAAAGAAAATACAGGAAGAGAGAACACTAATGAGACCTGGAGGGGAGACTCTCTGATCCACACAGAGAGGGCTTCTGTTAGAAAGAGTCCCCAGACATAATACAGGATACGGTCAAAGACTGCAGACATGATACAAGAGCTGGACAGAGACTGTAGACATGGTACAGGAATTGGTCAGAGACTGCAGACATAGTACAAGAGAAGGTCAGAGACTGCAGATATAATACAGGAGATGGTCAGAGACTGCAGACATGGTACAGGAGATGATCAGAGACTGCAGACATAATACAGGAGATGATCAGAGACTGCAGACATAGTACAGGAGATGATCAGAGACTGCAGACATAGTACAGGAGATGAACAGAGACTGCAGACATGGTACAGGATATAATCAGAGACTGCAGACATAGTACAGGAGATGATCAGAGACTGCAGACATAGTACAGGAGATGAACAGAGACTGCAGACGTAGTACAGGAGATGCCCAGAGACTGCAGACATGGTACAGGAGATAATCAGAGACTGCAGACATGGTACAGGAGATGATCAGAGACTGCAGACATAATACAGGAGATTATCAGAGACTGCAGACATAGTACAGGAGATGATCAGAGACTGCAGACGTGGTACAGGAGATGATCAGAGACTGCAGACATAGTACAGGGGATGATCAGAGACTGCAGACATAGTACAGGAGATGGTCAGAGACTGCAGACATAGTACAGGGGATGATCAGAGACTGCAGACATAGTACAGGAGATGGTCAGAGACTGCAGACATAGTACAGGAGATGATCAGAGACTGCAGACATGATACAAGAGATGGTCAGAAACTGCAAACATAATACAGGAGATGGTCGGAGACTACAGACAAGATAGAATAGATGGTCAGAGACTGCAGACATGATACAAGAGACAGTCAGACACCGCAGACATGGTACAGAAGCTGGTCAGAGATTGCAGACATGATACAAGAGACGGTCAAAGGCTGTAGACATGATACAAGAGATGGTCAGAGACTGTAGACATGATACAAGAGACAGTCAGAGACTGCAGACATGGTACAGGAGATGGTCAGAGACTGCAGACATGGTACAGGAGATGGTCAGAGACTGCAGACATAGTACAGGAGATGATCAGAGACTGCAGACATGATACAAGAGACAGTCAGAGACTGCAGACATGGTACAGGAGATGATCAGAGACTGCAGACATGGTACAGGAGTTGGTCAGAGACTCCAGACATGATACAGGAGATTATCAGAGACTGCAGACATGGTACAGGAGTTGGTCAGAGACTGCAGACATGATACAGGAGATGGTCAGAGACTGCAGACATGGTACAGGAGTTGGTCAGAGACTGTAGACATGGTACAGGAGATGATCAGAGACTGCAGACATGATACAGGAGATGATCAGAGACTGCAGACATGGTACAGGAGATGATCAGAGACTGCAGACATAGTACAGGAGATGATCAGAGACTGTAGACATAGTACAGGAGATGATCAGAGACTGTAGACATAGTACAGGAGATGATCAGAGACTGCAGACATGATACAAGAGACAGTCAGAGACTGCAGACATGGTACAGGAGATGGTCAGAGACTGCAGACATGGTACAGGAGTTGGTCAGAGACTGTAGACATGGTACAGGAGATGATCAGAGACTGCAGACATGGTACAGGAGATGATCAGAGACTGCAGACATAGTACAGGAGATGATCAGAGACTGCAGACATGGTACAGGAGATGATCAGAGACTGTAAACATAGTACAGGGGATGATCAGAGACTGCAGACATGGTACAGGAGATGATCAGAGACTGCAGACATAGTAGAGGACATGGTCAGAGACTGTAGACATGATACAAGAGACAGTCAGAGACTGCAGACATGGTACAGGAGATGATCAGAGACTGTAGACATAGTACAGGAGATGATCAGAGACTGCAGACATGGTACAGGAGATGATCAGAGACTGCAGACATAGTAGAGGACATGGTCAGAGACTGTAGACATGATACAAGAGACAGTCAGAGACTGCAGACATGGTACAGGAGATGATCAGAGACTGTAGACATAGTACAGGAGATGATCAGAGACTGCAGACATGGTACAGGAGATGATCAGAGACTGCAAATATGATACAAGAGAAGGTCAGAGACTGCAGACATGGTACAAGAGAAGGTCAGAGACTGCAGATATAATACAGGAGATGGTCAGAGACTGCAGACATAGTACAGGAGATGATCAGAGACTGCAGACATAGTACAGGAGATGATCAGAGACTGCAGACATAGTACAGGAGATGATTAGAGACTGCAGACATGATACAGGAGATGGTCAGAGACTGCAGACATGATACAAGAGAAGGTCAGAGACTGCAGATATAATACAGGAGATGGTCAGAGACTGCAGACATAGTAGAGGACATGGTCAGAGACTGTAGACATGATACAAGAGACAGTCAGAGACTGCAGACATGGTACAGGAGATGATCAGAGACTGTAGACATAGTACAGGAGATGATCAGAGACTGCAGACATGGTACAGGAGATGATCAGAGACTGCAGATATGATACAAGAGAAGGTCAGAGACTGCAGACATGGTACAAGAGAAGGTCAGAGACTGCAGATATAATACAGGAGATGGTCAGAGACTGCAGACATGATACAAGAGAAGGTCAGAGACTGCAGATATAATACAGGAGATGGTCAGAGACTGCAGTTCCTATGGACATTAGTAGATAATGGCCGATTGGCCCTCTCACCTGACCCAGCGATGGTTCCTCTGATCAGGAGTAAGCTCACTCTGAATTGCCCGTGGTGACTCCGCTGGGTAGCACCCAGATCTGTATTCTGGCAATGACTCCATTCCTTTCTCCACCAGGGATGGCACCAGACTGTGTGGCTTTCCCTCTGGCTCCTGTATCTCTCTCTCTCCCATTCAGCTGAGCCTGCTGTGTGGACTGCAGTTTCCGTGTTACAGTGGGGCTGCCAGTCCTCGGGACTACATGTCCCACAATCCTCTTCTCCTTTTTCTATTCTATTTTTCCCTGGCTGATATGAAGGCGGGGGAAGAAACATAGTGGGAGGCTGTGCTGGCCAGCGCCGCTCACTAGTATAGCAGTGCACGTGCGGAGGAGAGGGAGAGGGAGAGGGAGGGGAAGGGGCGAAAGAAGAGCCTGCAGCTGCAGTGACGTCACTAGGGTTGGTGTCACCAGGTGCGGTATTACATGGTGTCACCCTCCTTCCACCAACTTTAGTCACCCCTCAGTACAGACCTCCCTCCACTAAGTATAGACCCCCACTAAGTATAAACCCCTCTCTCAGTACAGACCCCCCTTCATCAGTATAGACCCCCCCAGGACAAACCACCCCCACTCCATTAGTAGACCCCCACCAGGACAACCCCCCCTCCATTAGTACAGATCCCCCCAGGACAAAGCCCCCCTTCATTAGTACAGACCCCCCCAGGACAACCCCCCTCCATTAGTACAGACCCCCCAGGACAACCCCCCTCCATTAGTACAGACCCCCAGGACAAACCCCCCCTCTATTAGTATAGACCCCCAGGACAAACCCCCCTCTATTAGTACAGACCCCCTAGGAGAACCCCCCTCCACTAGTACAGACCCCCACAGGACAAATCCCCCCTTCATTAGTACAGACCCCCCAGGACAAACCCCCCCTCCATTAGTACAGACCCCCCCAGGACAAACTCCCCCTCCATTAGTACAGACCCCCCAGGACAAACCCTCTCCATTACTACAGACCCCCCAGGAGAACCCCCCCTCCACTAGTACAGACCCCCACAGGACAAATCCCCCCTTCATTAGTACAGACCCCCCACCAGGACAAACCCCCCTCCATTAGTACAGACCCCCCACCAGGACAAACCCCCCTCCATTAGTACAGCCCCCCCCCAGAACAACCCCCCTCCATTAGTACAGACCCCCCAGGACAAACCCCCCCTCCATTAGTACAGACCCCCAGGACAAATCCCTCCATTAGTACAGACCCCCCAGGACAAATCCCCCCTCCATTAGTACAGACCCCCCCAAGACAACTCCCCCTCCATTAGTACAGACCCCCCAGGACAACCCCCCCATTAGTACAGACCCCCAGGACAACCCCCCATTAGTACAGACCCCCAGGACAACCCCCCCATTAGTACAGACCCCCCAGGACAACCCCCCCATTAGTACAGACCCCCAGGACAACCCCCCCATTAGTACAGACCCTCCAGGACAACCCCCCATTAGTACAGACCCCCCAGGACAACCCCCCCATTAGTACAGACCCCCCAGGACAACCCCCCATTAGTACAGACCGCCCCCCCAGGACAACCCCCCATTAGTACAGACCGCCCCCCCAGGACAACCCCCCCATTAGTACAGACCCCCGAGGACACCCCCCATTAGTACAGACCCCCCAGGACAAACCCACAATAGTACAGACCGCCCCCCCAGGACAACCCCCCCATTAGTACAGACTGCCCCCCCAGGACAACACCCCCATTAGTACAGACCGCCCCCCCAGGACAACCCCCCCATTAGTACAGACCGCCCCCCAGGACAACCCCCCCATTAGTACAGACCGCCCCCCCAGGACAACCCCCCCATTAGTACAGACCGCCCCCCCAGGACAACCCCCCCATTAGTACAGACCGCCCCCCAGGACAACCCCACATTAGTACAGACCGCCCCCCCAGGACAACCCCCCCATTAGTACAGACCACCCCCCCAGGACAACCCCCCCATTAGTACAGACCGCCCCCCCAGGACAACCCCCCCCATTAGTACAGACCGCCCCCCCAGGACAACCCCCCCATTAGTACAGACCGCCCCCAGGACAACCCCCCCATTAGTACAGACCGCCCCCCCAGGACAACCCCCCCATCAGTACAGACCGCCCCCCAGGACAACCCCCCATTAGTACAGACCGCCCCCCCAGGACAACCCCCCCATTAGCACAGACCGCCCCCCAGGACAACCCCCCCATTAGCACAGACCGCCCCCCAGGACAACCCCCCCATTAGCACAGACCGCCCCAGGGACAAACCTCCCTCTATCAGTACAGACAGACACATTAACACCCGGGCAGCAGCTAGAGAGGACAGTGTGCAGCCGTGAACAGATCGAGACAGGCTGCAGGCATCAGCTTAGGCGGGAGTGAGAGACAGAGGAGGAGAGAGAGAACCTGTGTCAGGCTGCAGGCACGGGCCGCCCCCCCTCCCCACTCCCCCCAGCGAAGTCACTGCGCGACTGGTCTCTCTCAACACAGAGACCAGCCGATCCGATCTCCGGCGGCTGCTCTCCTCTGACAGGAGGAGGAGGAGGGAGGGGGGACAGGCTCTAGCAATGTAAAGCACAGCGGCGCCGGCGCGGCCGCTCCGCGGCGGTGAGCTGCTGCGGACAGAGCTACTTCTGGACACGGAGGGGAGGAGGAGGAGGGAAGGGAGCACTCTGGCGCTTCAGCGCCCCCACCTCTCTGGCGCCTGGGTGCACTGCACCCCGTGCACCCGCCTGGGACCGGCCCTGGCAATTGTCATTTAAAGTGTGACAGTGCTAAAAGCTGAAAATTGTCCTGGGCAGGAAGGGGTGAAAGTGCCTGGTATAGTGGTTTAGAAGCTCAATGATATGCCAAATGTTACATATATAAAGAGATGTGGAAGCCTTTTTATCAGAATGTGCCTAAGAAAATTTACATGCTGTACCAGAAAAGGGCCCCCTTGCTGGGTGAATCCATCTTTCAGAGAAAGTTAGGGGAGAACTAAAGAAGACAGTTGGGCTTATTTACTAAAACGAAAGCGCACAACATCTTGAACAGCTCTGCATAGAAACCAATCAGCTTCCAGGTTTTATTGCCAAAGCTTAATTGAATAAGCAGAAGTTAGAATCTGATTGGCTACTATACACAGCTACACCAGATTCTAAGTACACAAGTTTTAGTAAATCTACCCCACTGTCTTTCTGCGCCAATGTAGCAGGAGCTACCGCAGTCAGCTGGTCATGACATGACTGTCTCCTGTAGTGATCCAGTGCTGTGTTTGGCTGCAAATCTTTTCTTCTCTTCTTTTTTGCTCTTTTCTCTTCTCTTTTTTTTAATTTTTTTAATAGACTTCACAACTACCTTAAGTTGGAACTAAAGAAGTACAGTGCTGCTTTTGCTCACCAGCTCTTAGATTGACCTAGTCAGTCTGAGAGCTGGTGAGCAGAACAGAACTGTGGTTTGCAGAGGAGGGAGCTGTGCGTTATCTTTGATGCACTTTTGTAGTCCCAATGTAAGGTGGTTGTAAAGTCTATTAAAAAAAAAACAAAGAGGAAGAGAAGACTCCTGCTTCAGGAGTCTCCCTAGTGTAATCTCAGGTGTTTAATAATGTCAGAACTTGCCCAAGTGAATGATTTCATAACCCCTGTCCATGTGACAGTGCTCAGGTCCAAATACCATCACATGGAGGAAGTCATATGCTTCCCCATTCCCAGCAGACCCACTTTACTAGAGTAATGAAGTAACAAGTCCCAATGGAGCGGGGAAGAGATGAGGGAACATAGATGGGAGAGCACACATTACTAGGGCGATAGACTCAGAAGGCACTGGGGTTAATTTAACAAAGGCAAACATACTGTACTGTGCACTTTGCAAAGTGCAGTTGCATTCTGCAAGGGCAGTTTCTCCAGAGCTTAGTAAATGAGCAGAAGCTCTGCGAATTTCCATCATCCAATCATGAGCAAGCAAAAATGCAGTTTTTTTTTATTTTAAAATTTCCTTGCAGGTGATTGGGTATTCTTAGCAAAGTGTAGCTTTACCTCATTTACTAAGCTCTGGAGCAACTGCACTTTGCAAAAAAAACCTTCAGTCTTATGCCCCATACACACGATCGGACTTTCTGACAACAAAACCTTGGGATTTTGTTCGAAGGTTGTTGGCTTTAACTTGTCTTGCATATACCTGGTCACACAAATGTTGGCCAACAATTATAAACATGGGAACGTGGTGACGTACAAGACATATGACGAGCCAAGAAAAAGGAAATTCAATAGGCAGTGCGGCTCCTTCTGCTTGATTCCGAGCATGCGTGAACTGTTGTGCGTAGGACTTGTGTACACACGATTGGAAATTCCGACAACAAAGTTTTGTTGGTGGAAAATTTGAGAACATGCTGGCAGAAAGTCCGACAACAAATGTTCGATGGAGCATACACACGGTCGGACTTTCAGCCAACAAGCTCACATCCAACATTTGTTGTCAGAAAATCCGATCGTGTGTACAGGGCATTAGATGTGAAATTATTCTTCCAGATCAAGAAACCGAATGGTGTGAAGAAAGTTCCTGGTGTTTAGAAACCTTTTATTTAACTTCATGTTGCTGTATAGAAGGATTTGTAACAATGGTCCACGTTTAGTTTAGATAGGGGAATCCAAATAGTTAAAGCAGTATTAAACCTAAAAGGCAAATATTTATTATATTGCAGCTCACCAATTCTCTGGAGACTTACAATGGTCAGCTTTTATTTATTTATGTAAAACCTATATTACAAAAAGGAAAAAAAGTGTTTGCTGTAAGTACTTATAAAGTGTTAGCTGGAATTTGGCTTCAGTTCATGAATGTATCTACTGTAAATCTGCTAGTACAGTCCTCAATTGTGTTATAATATGCCCGTGAAATAAACAGGTGGATAATGTTTGGTTAGGTTGGTGACTTAAGACATGTTGGTTAAATAATGCAGCCCGTAGGGCTTATAAACATGATATACCTAGTGGAAATATGTATTACTGTATGCAACTGTGAAGTCGGTATCTGTATGTTTTTACATGTTTTTCTCAATAAAATATTTTTCTGAATAAAAAAAAAAAAAAAATCTGCTAGTATATCTAACACTCCCCTCCTCCTGGATTAGCAATGCTGCTGCTCAAAGGTACCTCTGTGCTCCTTCCTCCAGAGTGGGAGCACTCTAATACAGGAGGTGTGTTGCTGGCCAAATCACCAGGTGAAAACAGAGGGGAATAGCCTAAAAAAAACAAATGCAACCACCACATCTAATGATTTCTAAACTACAATATTTTACATTTTGGTTTACTACTGCTTAAAAGTTCATCATAAAAAAAATAAAATAGTGAGGACGTCTCTGAAAGTTTGTGAAGTATTATTTTGAGATATAACCCTGTGTGGACTTGTGATTTACAATTCCAGTATAATGCAAAATGTCTGTGTGATTGAAAACTTGGTAAAATCATTCCTAGATTGACAACTGATTAGTCTGCCAGCTTGATTATATGCAGATTTCTATTGAGGTAATTGTGATCAGTAGAAATGTGTAATTGCAACACATATTTAAAATATGTATATTTAATTACCATGCATATTTATAACATTTATATTTTTATGTAATGCATATTGCACATTACCATTTTAATGTGACAGTTAAGTTTTCTCATTGCAACTATTTTATTTTTAAAATAAATTTATAAACTGCTACATCAAAAGATGAGACCATTGTCATGCCCAGGGAAAATTTCCACCATCTTTTTTGGAGGTAAAAAAAAAAATCTAAGTTTGATTAATCAGCAGGTTTTGCAGAAATAGCAAAATATAAAAGAAATTAAATAAGTAGGATGTTGAAAGGGTTTTGGACCCTGGGTGGAGAGCACCGCTTTTGTTTTGTTAACATTAAGACCTATGATATCAGCTTAGTCATGCAGTGCCAAATAACCAATGAACTCCAATTGAACTCTCAGTTTAAACCAGCTAAATACATTAGAGGCACATCAAAACAAAGTGTGTGCAAAAGTCTTATATATATTTTATAGTTTAACACCTTCACGCCGATCGTACGCAAGTTTGCGTTCATGGTTTGAAGGGGTTATACCGGGATGATGCCTGCAGTCGCAGGCATCACCCCAGTACCGTTTTTTAGAGCGGGCGGTTGGTTCTTTAGTGATAACAACCGATATGGCTAAAAGCCACTCGGCTGTTATCCTAAAGGAGCGAGAGGGGACATCCCCCCTCCCACTGCCTTCCGCCACTCTTCCCTGGCCTCCTGTCCCACCAGGATACCCGAGCCACCAGCCAGCATGTCCGCCGGCTAGGCTGAGACCCCCATGAAGCCGGAATCGGATCGGGTAAAATCCTGGAAGCAATGACACAACGTCACTTCCGGTTTACTTGACTGCCAATGGCTCTAATTTTTTAAAAATGACAGTATTCAGAACCACCGTTTTTGGCGATCAGAATACGTTTAAGTACAAAGGAAGGATTTGGGGTCTTTTAGACCCCCGATCCTTCCATAAAGAGTGCCTGTCACCGCCTATTACTGTCACAAGAGATGTTTACTTTCCTTGTGACAGCAATACAAGTGATCAGATTTTTTTTTTCTTTTAATGGGACAATGTAAAAAAAAAAATAAGAAAAATAAATACATTTTAAAGTGCCCCGTCCTTGTGTGCTCGCGCAGCAGAGAAAACAACCTGGAGGATGGGATAAACAGTTCAATCTCTGTATTTGCAGACGATACTAAGCTAAGCAGGGCAATAATTTCTCCACAGGATGTGGAAACCTTGCAAGAAGATTTGAACAAATTAATGGGGTGGGCAACTTCATGGCAAATGAGGTTTAATGTAGAAAAATGTAAAATAATGCATTTGGGTGGCAAAAATATGAATGCAATCTACTCACTAGGGGGAGAACCTCTGGGTGATATCTAGAATGGAAAAGGACCTGGGGGTCCTAGTAGATGATAGGCTCAGCAATGGCATGCAATGCCAAGCTGCTGTAAGCAAAGCAAACAGAATATTGGCATGCATTAAAAAGGGGATTAACCCAAGAGATAAAACAATAATTCTCCAACTCTACAAGACTCTGGTCCGGCCACACCTGGAGTATGCTGACCAGTTCTGGGCACCAGTCCTCAGGAAGGATGTACTGGAACTGGAGTGAGTCCAGAGAAGGACAACCAAACTATAAAAGGGACTGGAGGACCTTAGGTAATCAGGAAAGGTTACGAGCACTGAACGTATTCTCTCTGGAGAAGAGACGCTTGAGAGGGGATATGATTTCAATGTACAAATTCCGTACTGGTGACCCCACAATAGGGATAAAGCTTTTCCGTGAAAGAGGATTTAAAAAGACATGTGGCCATTCACTAAAATTAGAAGAGAAACGGTTTAACCTTAAACTGCGTAGAGGTTTCTTTACTGTAAGAGCGGTAAGGATGCGGAATTCTCTTCCACAGGCAGTGGTTTCAGCGGGGAGCATCGATAATTTCAAAAAGCTATTAGATGGGCACCTGAACAACCACAACATACAGGGAAATGCAATGTAATACTGACATAAAAGCACACACAAAGGTTGGACTCTTTTTTCAACCTCACCTACTACAATATCTCACAAAAGTGAGTACACCCCTCACATGTTTGTAAATATTTTATTACATTTTTTCATGTAACAACACTGAAGAAATTACACTTTACATAGTTTCAAAGTAGTGAGTGTACAGCTTTTTTTTAACAGTGTAAATTTGCTGTCCCCTCAAAATAAATCAACACATAGGCATTAATGTCTAAACCGCTGGCAACAAAAGTGAGTACACCCCTAAGTGAAAATGTCCATGTTAGGCCCAATTAGCCTCTCTGGTGTCATGTGACTCGTTAGTGTTAGGTCTCAGGTGTGAATGGAGAGCAGGTGTGCTAAATTTGGTGTTATGGCTCTCACTCTCTCATACTGGTCACTGGAAGTTCTAAATGGCACCTCATGGCAAAGAACTCTCTGAGGATCTGAAAAAAAGAATTGTTGCTCTACATATAGATGGACTAGGCAATAAGAAGATTACCAAGACCCTGAAACTGAGCTGCAGCACGGTGGCCAAGACCATACAGCGGTTTAAAAGGACAGGTTCCACTCAGAACAGGCCTCGCCATGGTCGACCAAAGAAGTTGAATGCACGTGCTCAGCGTCCTATATAGAGGTTGTCTTTGGGAAATAGACGTATGAGTGCTGCCAGCATTGCTGTAGAGGTTGAAGGGGTGGGGGGTTAGCCTGTCAGTGCTTAGACCATAAGCTGCCTACTGCATCAAATTTGTCTGCATGTCTGTCGGCCTCTTCTAAAGATGATGCACAAGAAAGCCAGCAAACAGTTTTCTGAAGACAAGCAGACTAAGGACATTGATTACTGGAACTATGTCCTGTGTTCTGATGAGACCAAGATAAACCTATTTGGTTCAGATGGTGTCAAGCATGTGTGGCGGCAACCAGGTGAGGAGTACAAAGACAAGTGTGTCTTGCCTACAGTCAAGCATGGTGGTGGGAGTGTCATGGTCTGGGGCTGCATGAGTGCTGCCACCACTAGGGAGCTGCAGTTCATTGAGGGAACCATGAATGCCAACATGTAATGTGACATACTAAAGCAGAGCATGATCCCCACCCTTCGGAGACTGGGCCGCAGGGCAGTATTCCAACAAAACGACACCAAACACACCTCCAAGATGACCACTGCCTTGCTAAAGAAGCTGAAGGTAAAGATGATGGACTGGCCAAGCATGTCTCCAGACCTAAACCCTATTGAGCATCTGTGGGACATCCTCAAACAGAAGCTGGAAGAGAGCAAGGTCTCTAACATCCACCAGCTCCGTGATGTCATCATGTAGGAGTGGAAGAGGACTCCAGTGGCAACCTGTGAAAATCTGGTGCACTTCATGCCCAAAAGGGTTAAGGGAGTATTGGAAAATAATGGTGGCCACACAAAATATTGACACTTAGGGATGTACTCAATTTTGTTGCCAGCGGTTTAGACATTAATGGCTGTGTGTTGAGTTATTTTGAGGGGACAGCAGATTTACACTGTTATACAAGCTGTACGCTCACTACTTTGCTTTTTGCTGATTGCAGAGTATCAATGGACTTACCAAAATACCTGTGGCATTCTCATCTTTAATGCATATCATGGACATTCTAAGGACCTTTTGGGACCTATCAGCCTATAGACAGCTCCTTTTAAGTTAAAGATAAAAACTACCTTAACCACTTCCCACCCGCTGTATAGTAAAATGATGGCAGGTGGGATGCACTTTCCTTCTGGGATGACGTCATATGACGACGCCCCAGAACCGTGCTGTGTCCTAGGAACTCAGCATGATCAAGATAAAGAGCCTATAATGCAGCTCTTTACCATTTGATTGGCTGTGTCCAATCACAGCCGGTCACATGTAAACAAGGAAGTGCCGTTTATCGGCTCTCCTTGGCTCACGCTGACAGAGTGTGAGGAGCGGAGAGCTGATCAGTGGCCTCTCCTTACAGGGGAGACCTGTATAAGTAATCAGGGCACTGATCAACAGTGTCCTTATTACAGTACAGCCCCAGCAGTGCCCATCAGTGACACCGACCAGTGCCCATCAGTAACACAAATTAGTGCCCAGTGACACCAATCAGTGCCTATTAGTGATGCCAGTCAGTGCTGCCTTTCACTGCCCATCAGTGCCTGCTCATCAGTGCCACCCATCAGTGCCGTCCATCAGTGCCCATTAATGCTGCCCATCAGTGCCGCCCATCAGTGCTGCCTATCCGTGCCACCTATCATTGCCCACCAGTGCCCATCAGTGCCACCTATCAGTGCCCACCAGTGTCACCTATCAGTGCTCATCAGTTCCGTATATCAATGCCACCTATCCAGTGCGGCATATAAGTGCCTCCTCATCAGTGCCACCTAATCAGTGCCCTTCAGTGCCGCCTCATCAGTGCCCATAAGTGCTGCCTCATCAGTGTCCATCAGTGCAGCCTATAAGTGCCCATCAGTGCTGCCTCATCAGCTCACATCAATGAAGGAGAACAATTACTTATTTACAAAATTTATTGACAGAAACTAAGAAAAACGTTTTTTTTTCAAAATTATTCAGTCTTTTTTCGTTTTTTTTAGCAAAAAATAAAAAACCCAGTGGTGACTAAATGCCACCGAAAGAAATCTCCATTTGTGTGAAAAAAAATGACAAAAATTTCATTTGGGTACAGTATTGCATGACTGCGCAATAGTCATTCAAAGCTGAAAATTGACCTAGGCCGGAAGGGGTAAAAGTGCCCAGTAGGTAAGATTTGGGTCCAGTGGTCTACCAATACTTCTAAAAGTAAAAATGTCCCTAACAGGTCACCGCTGGTTTAGGATCCAAAAATAAACTTTGGGTCATAGCACTGCAATGATATTAAGATCACAGAGAATCCTGGGATGGTGTCTAGTGGGAGTATTCTAAGACACAATTGACAACTATTTTTTTCTGGTTCTAGTCCAGCTGTTTTATTTACCGAAAGTACACAACATTATAATTAAGGAAAATGTGACATGGGAATTTTCAACAAATGTCTGAAAATGAGAAGCACATGAATCTGCCACTGTATGTTTTATTAATCATAGACAGACATGATTATGTTGATGGGGCACATATTTTATGTATGTATGAATGGTACACCAATATGTGTATATTACAATTTTAGTCAGTAACACATCCCTCCCTGTAGCATCAAGCCCTATCTAAATAATGGTATTTATCCCAAATGATCACATCACTCTTTCTGTTAGCTGTTACTACGGTTTCCCAATGTTCCCATTTTTTTTAGATAAGACCTAAGTGCATGAAATTTTAATCTTACTGAATCTTTTTGGTGTCATGCAATACAATATGAAACAGCAGAAGAAAAATGGTAACTGCCTTTCTAATGCATACACACCTCATTAGGCTTGTGAAACAGTTTTTCTTCTTTCTCTAGGGCAACCATAAGAATATTACTTGTTGTTGCTCTTTCTCGTTATAATTGTGAGCAGATAAGAGCCTTATAATCTTAATTGCAGCTTGGAAACGTACGAATGCAATCTCATTTTCTGTTTAAAGGTCTGGACGTATGAAAAATGTTTGTGCAGTGCATTATGGGAAGTCATGCGAAGTGCAGGGTACTTTATATTAGCTGAGCCTTCTTACATTTATTTCTTACTCAAGTGTAAAATTCCTAGGAACTGAAATATTTTCCTAATGAAGAGACGTGACAGGTTTAATTTACAATGTTTGTATGTGTGTTTCAGAGGGCTCTATATTATGATGTTTACTGTAGTTTACGAAATGCTTCCCGTTCTGCTCTCTGATTGAAAATGATCACAATATTTCTTGTGGTATCATCTCCAAAATTGATTATTTTCCTGTGTTTGGGCAGTTAAGGATACAGTCAAAGCCCCAAATCTCTGGGATTGGATGTAATGTTTGTGGCAGTAAGAATGACTGTCATTCGAAGCTGCTACAGGAACCGTGCGTTATCCCCAGCGCGGGGAACAGCGCTCCTTATTTACTTGTTAGGCTGATGTGATCTACCTGTCACATACATGGCCAGTGTGATCCCGGTCAGGACATTTGCATCTATTGGAGGTAGTGCCTCCTTAAAATGACTCTGTATAGATTTGTTTCTACCATCCAGGATATGTACGTGTCTATATGTTGAACCTAGACTTTTATAAATGGTCCAATGGTCCTTAAACTTAATCTTTCTAAAACTGAGCTTGTTATATTTCCTCCTTCACGGTCCCCCTCCTGTGACTTCACCATTAATATCAACAACACAACCATTGGTCCTCCACACATGCCAGGGTCCTGGGTGTAATCCTTGACTCTGACCTCTCCTTCAGCCCCATATCCAATCACTGGCTAAATCCTGCCACCTTAACCTCCGCAACATCTCCAGAATTCGACCCTTCCTGACTAATGACACCACAAAGCAACTTATTCACTCCTTGATTATTTCCCGCCTCGACTACTGCAGCTCTCTCCTTAATGGCCTACCCTTAAGCAGGCTATCCCCCCTTCAGTCTATTATGAATGCTGCTGCTAGACTAATACACCTCACCAATCGATCCATGACTGCTGCTCCTCTCTGCCAATCCCTTCACTGGCTTCCCCTACCCCACCGTGTAAAATTCAAAATGCTAACCATAACATACAAGGCCATTCACAACATCGCCCCCATCTACATCACCAACCTCATCTGCAGATATCACCCAAATTGCCCCCTCTGCTCCTCCCAGGACCTCCTGCTCTCTAGCTCCCTTATTACCTCCTCCCATGCTCGCCTTCAGGACTTCTCCAGAGCCTCTCCCATCCTCTGGAATTCCCTGCCCCAGTATGTCCGATCAGCCCCTACCCTGTCCACCTTTAGGAGATCCCTGAAAACTCATTTATTCAGGGAAGCCTATCTCACACCCACATAACTGTCCCTGAGCCACCCTCATCAGATCATTCTTTGCAGCTATTACCTTTTGTACCACCACCCCCTCCCTTTAGAATGTAAGCTCTATGAGCAGGGCCCTCCTGTACCTTTTGTATTGTACTGTAATTGTGTTGTCACCCTTATACATTGTAAAGCGCTGCGTAAACTGTTGGCGCTATATAAATCTTGTATAATAATAATAATAATGTGTCCACTATCACCGATCCAGTCCACTAAAAACAGATGGATGGGGATTCATTCCCCATCCATGTGGCGGATCTGATGACAATCAGATGGAAATGGACAGGCAGTCTGTTTGCCATCCGACCGCCCCATAGAGAACAGCGGGCTGTGTCTGTGTCATTGCATAGCGGAGCGGAGCGGACACTGACCTGTCATCTGCCTGCTCAGCGGAGAGGTCCCCCTCTGAGCAGGCGGATCCACTTGGATGGATTATGCTCCATCTAAAAGGGGCCTAAGACTTAATTACAGGGAGAGTATAAACAAAGACTTATCAAATCTCCATAATTCAGGGAAAGTTCAAACATTTTACGACAGAGAGGTGTCCATTCAGTTCTCAGTTGTAGAGTAATCTTAAAGATCATCATAGCTTGGAAAAGTGAGTGTAGTATATAAATACATTCATTTCTTAAAATATTAAATAAATAAAATGTTTTAAAAGTTGTATAAAACATAACAAAAGAAATAAAGAAAATATACACAAAAATATTACGCATTTTCTTTAATATAACTGATCCAGTGAATTAAGCCTATAAAATGCATGTGGCCCTCATGCAGGAAACTATATACAACCCTCTTCTGTACCCACCTCTGGGGTACAAGGGTCTGTCTTTCTTAGACTGTCTGCTACATCCCACCATTAGAATTGTATGCATTGTCCATTCCCTTTCTAATGCCAGTCTTAACAAATGTAGTCACACAAAATATTTTCCAGTCTTTTCAATAAAATTTCTAGATCCAGGCAGACCAAACAACTCTATTTGGATTCTCCTGGGAGCAAAAAGATCTATACAGGGTTCTTTTTGTGTGTTTGGATGAATAAGGTTTTTTAAAGATGCTGAATCCCACCATCTGTGGTTGAAGAATATGGTTTGAGTGTAGAGTGGTGGTGAACTCTGGACTAACATTGGCCCCCCAGGGCTAGAGGTGACTGCTGGTTGTGGTTTGGAAGCTGTATTCTTGTGGTTTGCAGCTTTCTAATGTCAACCCTAGTTATACCTTAATAAAGCTGTTTCTGTAATACTACCCAAACAGGCTCTTCTTTAATTATCAAAAATGGCGGCAATCTTGACATTTTATTGATAGAAGCAGTGGACTAGGTAATGGGATTATTGCGGTGCCAAAAATACAGCAATACAAATAATAAAATTAATTCAATTTATTACAAAAATCATTTAAAAAGAGAGTACATTTCATACAAAATATAAGTTACAAAATGGAGCAAAGGCAGATGTTTACAACCAGTGGATGGAAAAAATCTATTAAAATAGTCCCTACTAGTTTCGCCAATACATTGGCTTCCTCAGGGGATATAACAGGTTGTAATTCTATAAAAAGAGAATCTCATATTAGTATAACATAATATACAAATTGTAATAACAGGCAGCGTTGTGCAGGCTACTAACACGAATGCAAAGGGACTAGACAAATGCAATCTCCCCCAACCAATATGTCCCAAAAAAGGTGGAAATAACATCAATCAAGGATTGTGGCAACATACCCACTGAACCCCAAGGGGCCGGGTGGGCTACCTCCAAAGTGAGGGTCATTCTTCACTGCCTTAATGTGACTGCAGGGGGCTTGATAAAAAACCTTGAGAATAGCTGTGGAAATGCACACATGTAAGGCTAGAAAGCTCAATTAACTATAATGAAAAAAGAAAGGACAAAAGAGTCCTAAATACTTACCAAAAACAAGGTTAACTAATAAGAAACCCGGGACGCTAAAAAGATCAATGATAATTGATCAATTGGAGCGACTAACTTGTTCTGTGGATTGACTGCACTGAATAAAAATTGAAAGGGGAGATAGATATAATATGCTAACAATAGAAAAATGTTTTATATTGTACAAGAGTACTAGAGTTGACTCAAAGATCATACCTGCTGGAGAAAATAGACAGGCTAGGCCGCAAACAAAGACAGCCTAATAACTTCAGTTTAAAGCACTGACTGAAGAAGATGCATATAGTATCCACATCAGATAGGGTGCATAAGCCTGGTGAATATAAACAAAGGACCTCGATTGAGCATGCATGATAGTAAAATTAAAACTTTGATCTATTGTCACTGCATCATATCAATAGTGTGGTCACCCAGAGGGCAGATTTACCTGTACAGTCACTATGGCTTGTGCAGCGTCCCGGTATGTCCGCAATTACGGATGAGTAACTGACCTATTTAAAGCCCCCCACCTGATTGGCGAATAGATTTTGCCAATCAGGAGCAGACAAGGAGCGGCCCGTGCGCCTGCGCACTAGCCACCTCAAAGTGCCTACAATTCCCATTGTGCCATGGTAACCCCTGGGAGCGTAGGAGGACGACGATCGTCCGACGCACGTAACCAGGGGCATGGCTAAAGATGGAAGATGGCATTGTGGCAGAAGGAGGGGGTGGAGAGTAGGGGGCGGAGACAGACAGAGAGGCAGGCTGGCCAACAGAAAGGCCAGCCCTTGGGTGTCCATACAGCCATGGGCTGTAATGAGAAACCAACCCAGCACAAGGGAGAAGCCGAAGGCCGAGCGGGAACAGGGCATGCAGGGAGGAACCAATGAGATGAACAAATTGGGAAATAGTGGGAGGGCGAAATTGAATAGGGAAATATGAGGCATGCTCCAAGGCCAAGCAGTTCAATCATCCATACAGTCGTGAAGTAGTACTATGCACAACGCTGTAAAACAATGGGTAAATATACAACATGAGTAGTACAGGGTCATATTGGAAAAATAAACAAGCATATATTTATGAACATATTTAATTGTATTCGAAACAATATATTAGTAACTAAAACGGGGGAAAAATAAATAAAAAAGAAGAATTATGAAGAAAAATGAAAAAACCAAATTAGTACATTTGGAAATAGTCAATAATTTATAAAAAGAAATAAATATGGAAAAGGGAAGGGCACTGGCACATGCGTAGAGCCTATGGAATAGAAAAGGCCAATAGAACAGCAACAGTCATGGTGGAAAAGTGGAGAGAGATGGAAAAGAGGGAAAAGACCAGATACAAGAGCCAGATCAGACCAGAGGACCAGTTAGATTATTAAAATAGTTTAATGATGAAATAATAGTATATATCATTACAAAAAGGATTTAAAACTAATATATTCATTCAAGCCAGGATATTTGGTAGCATCTAAGCAATGTATCCACCTGGTTTCTAATCGTAAAAGAGCGATGTCAATACTGCTACCTCGCACATGCTCAAGCGCCGCAAATCGCACAATGTGAGGATCGCAATTATGTTGAATAACAATGTGTCTATTTAGGGCCGTGGTGACCAGTCGCTTATGAAGTGGCATAATATGGTCCCTAATGCATCTGAAAAATGGACGTTTCGTCTTGTTGATGTTAAAACATCCACAGACGCACAGGGCCAAATAGACCACTCCAATAGTGTTGCAAGTAATGTGATGTTTTATAGACTGAATTAGGCCATTGGGAAGAATAACTGTTTTGGAGTTATTGATAAATGGGCAGATGTCGCAACGCCCACAAGAGAAAGTGCCAGTGTTGGAAACATTAGCAGGTTGTTTAGGTGTATGATGACTCATAACTAGTCGGTCCCTCATAGAGGGGGCCAGTCGATAGGTGATCTCAGGGTAAGGCCCCTTTCACACTTATATGACTTGTCCCACGATTTTGTACTGCAAAATCGTATGACAAGTCATTCTCCATGATTTTCAATGACTACCATTCATATTGGCACGACTTTAAGTCGTGCCGACTTCAAAGTAGTCCCTGCACTACTTTGGTCCAACTTCCATACGATTTCTACTCCATAGACCTCAATGTTAAACCCTGAAGTAGCATGCAAGTCGTGCCTGAATAATATAGACACGACTTCAGTACGACTTTGTAAGCACAAGCCTGGCTCGCTGATCGGGAAAGGAAAACTTTTTTTTCCTTTCCCGATGAGCGACAGGCAGTGCTGACAGCTGTCTGGTATGAATCCAGAGGGGGAACTCCACGCCAAGTTTTAAATAAAAAAAAACTGGCGTGGGTTCCCCCCCAGGGGCATACCAGGCCCTTAGGTCTAGTATGGATTGTAAGGGGAACCCCCTATGCCGAAAAATCGGCGTGGGGTCCCCCCCAAAGTCCATACCAGACCCTTATCCGAGCATGCAGCCCGGCCGGTCAGGAATGGGGGTGGGGACGAGCGAGCACCCCCCCCTCCCCTCCTGGACCGTACCAGGCTGCATGCCCTCAACATGGGGGGTGGGTGCTTTAGGGCATGGGGGGCACCCTGCCGGCCCCCCCACCCCAAAGCACCTTGTCCCCATGTTGATGAGGACAAGGGCCTCTTCCCGACAACCCTGGCCGTTGGTTGTCGGGGTCTGCGGGCGGGGGGCTTATCGGAATCCAGGAGCCCCCTTTAATAAGGGAGCCCCCAGATCCCGGCCCCCCACCCTATGTGAATGAGTATGGGGTACATGGTACCCCTACCCATTCACCTAGGGAAAAAGTGTCAATTTAAAAAAAACACTACACAGATTTTTAAAGTATTTTATTAGACAGCTCCGGGGGTCTTCTTCCGACTTCGGGGGTCCTCTTCCGACTTCGGGGGTCTCTCCGGCGTCTCCTCCCGGTGTCCGCATCTTCTGCCGGCTCCTCCGCTTTCTTCTGCAGCTCAATTGCTAGCGGTGGTCCGGACTTCTGCCTTCTGCCTTCTTCTTTTCTTCCAGAGATGTTGACACGACGCTCTCTCCAGCTGGAATGGTCTCTGAACGCTCCGCAGCGGACTTATATAGGCGGTGACCCCGCCCCCTTATGAGGTCACTGTCCCGGGGCATGCTGGGACTGTGTCGTCATAAGGGGGCGTGGTCATCACCCGGTGACCACGCCTCCTATAACGTCACAGTCCCAGCATGCCCAGGGACTGTGACGGCATAAGGGGCGGGGTCACCGCCTATATAAGTCCGCTGCGGAGCGCTCAGAGTGCATTCCAGCCCCAGAGAGCGTCGTGTCAACATCAGGAGAAGAGGGCAGAAGGCAGAAGATTGAAGACCGGGCTCCTTCGCTATAGCAAAAGAGCGGCAAAAGAGCAGAAGAGAGCGGAGGAGCCCAGCAGAAGACCCGGAGAGCGCGGGGAAGAACCGGAGAGACCCCTGAAGTCGGAAGAAGACCCCCGGAGCTGTCTAATAAAATACTTTAAAAATCTGTGTAGTGTTTTTTTTTTAAATTGACACTTTTTCCCTAGGTGAATGGGTAGGGGTACCATGTACCCCATACTCATTCACATAGGGTGGGGGGCCGGGATCTAGGGGCTCCCTTATTAAAGGGGGCTCCCGGATTCCGATAAGCCCCCCGCCCGCAGACCCCGACAACCAACGGCCAGGGTTGTCGGGAAGAGGCCCTTGTCCTCATCAACATGGGGACAAGGTGCTTTGGGGTGGGGGGGCCGGCAGGGTGCCCCCCATGCCCTAAAGCACCCACCCCCCATGTTGAGGGCATGCGGCCTGGTACGGTCCAGGAGGGGGGGGCGCTCGCTCGTCCCCACCCCCATTCCTGACCGGCCGGGCTGCATGCTCGGATAAGGGTCTGGTATGGATTTTGGGGGGGACCCCACGCCGATTTTTCGGCGTAGGGGGTTCCCCTTACAATCCATACCAGACCTAAGGGCCTGGTATGCCCCTGGGGGGGAACCCACGCCAGTTTTTTTATTTAAAACTTGGCGTGGAGTTCCCCCTTATGATTCATACCAACCACTGTATGTTTTCATTTGTTAATGCCAAGAAACATGGCAAAGTCGTACTGCTCCCAAATCGCGGTAAAATCGCGGCAAATCGCGGTAAAATCGCGGCAAAATCGGGGCTGCGAAATCGCAGTAAAATCGCGCGACTTTGAAGTCGTATAAGTGTGAAAGGGGTCTAAGCCTTGACATACTTGTTGATGGTGGAATCCGCCGTCAACAGGGGCCCACATTTTTTGAAAATGGCCGTCCTCATCCTCCTCATCTTCTATCACCCAGGCTCAGAGTAGTTTGCCTGCCAATGCAGCTGCCAAAGTCGTCTATTCCATCGGCTCAATGTCAACAGTCACTCCTTCCCTAGCCCCACCATCATGCACTGAGGAGTCCCCCGAACTATTCAACCACAGTGTCGGGTACATGCTGCAGGAGGATGTGCAGCAATTTGAAGGCTCCAATGATGGTACCCAGGTTGAGGAAAGGAGTAACCTAGAGAGAGGGGTTGCCCAAGAATGTCAAGAAACTGGCAGTCATGTTCCCCCAGCTACAGCATACTACCAAGTTTGTTCCAGTGATGAGGAGGGTGGGGATGATGAGGTCACTGACTCTACTTGGGTGCCTGATAGAAGAGAGGAGGAGGAGGAGGCACATCTGCAATGAGGCAGGATGCCCTCCAGGGGGCAGCTTATGGGCAGCCACCCTATTGCATCACACCGCAGAGCTAAGCAGGTGCAGGGCACTGCTGATTCCCCGCATATTTTGAAAAGTTCTTTGGTGTGGGCCTTATTTGACACATGTGCAGAAGATTTCACCATTTCTATTTGTAACATATGTCTGAAGCGTATCAAGCGTGGCCAAAACAGCAGCCGCTTGGGCACCACATGCTTGACCAGATATATGATGACCTTCCATGCAGTATGTTGGCAATAGCACTTAAAAGACCCACATCAAAGAACAAGGCGGACCTCTCCTTTCTCCTCATCAGTTGGGATCTCCAACCCCACTATACCTCCAGTCCTCTGAGAAACCTGCACTGAGAGGAATGAAGGTATAAAAATAGGTGTCCCAAGTACTTGTGGCCAATCTGCTAGCAGTACACCAACATCCGATTTTAGCAGGCAAATTTCCCTACCCCAGTTGCTAAACCGTCGAAAGAAATTTGGTCCCAGCCATCCACATGCTCAGCGTCTGAATGCTAGCTTGGCCAAATTGCTAGCACTGCAACTGCTGCCTTTTCAGCTGGTAGACTCTGCCCCCTTTCGTGAATTTGTGGAATGTGCGGTACCTCAGTGGCAGGTTCCCAAACGCCATTTCTTTTCACGAAAGGTCATTCCGGCTCTCTACCAGCATGTGGAAGGCAATGTCTTGGCCTTGTTGGACAGGGCGGTCAGCAGTAAGGTGCACATTACCGCTGACTCATGGTCCAGCAGGCATGGACAGGGATGTTACCTTTATTTCACGACGCACTGGGTAACTCTGCTGGCAGCTGGGAAGGATGCAGGACAGGGTTCAGTATTGTTGGAACTTGTTCTGCCACCACACCTCCAAAATGCTAATAGTGGTGATTCTGCCACACCTCTTACCTCCACCCCCTGCTCTTCTTCTTCCTCTATGGCTTCTTCCTTTGCAAATTTGTCCTATGAACCAGCGGTGCTCCGTAGGCGTTCAAGGGGCTACGCAAGCACTCAGGCAAAAAGTTGCCATGTGGTGCTTGAGTTGGTCTGCTTAGGGGACAGGAGCCACACTGGAGCAGAGATTCTGGCAGCTCTGCAGGGGCAGGCTCAGAGGTGGTTGACGCCATGCCAGCTTCAGCCAGGAATGGTTGTATGCAACAATGGCACCAACCTCCTCTCTGCCCTCTGACAGGGACACTTGACCCATGTTCCCTGTTTGGCTCATGTCCTGAATTTGGTGGTGCAGCGGTTCTTGAGCAGGTACAGGATCTCCTGAGGCAGGCCAAGAAAGTCTGTGGTCATTTCCGCCGGTCATATAATGGCAGTGCTCAGCTGGCTGACATTCAAAGAGAATGCAACCTGCCCAAGAGCCGCCTCATTTTTTACATGCCCACCAGGTGGAACTCAACGTTGGCAATGCTGCAGTGGCTGCACACGCAGCAGAGGGCCATCAATGAGTACCTTTGTGAGTATGACACCAGGACAGGGTCAGGGGAGCTTGGCTTTTTTTCGCCATGCCAGTGGCTACTGATCAAGGATGCATGCACTGTCCTGTCACCATTTGAGGAGACCACGAGGATGGTGAGCAGTGACAGTGCATGCATCAGTGATACTGTCCCTCTTGTCTCCCTGTTGGAGCACACGCTTAGTGGAATAATGGACAGGGCACTTGAGGCAGAACAGCGGGAGGAAGAGGAGGACTTCCTTACCTCTCAAGGCCCCCTTTATCCAGATAGTATTCCTGCGGGCCCACCGATCACACAGGAAGAAGAAGAGGAGGAAGATTGTGTCAGCATGGAGGTGGAGGATAACACTCAGCATCAGCAGCAGTCTTCAAGGGATCGTTTTCAGTCCCCAGAAACCCATGGAGTTGTACGTAGCTGGGAGGAGGTGGTTGAGGATCATGTGATCCTTAGTGACCCAGAGGACTCAGGATCGAATGTCTCTGCAAACTTACGCTGCATGGCCTCCCTGATCCTGCAAAGCCTGCAAAAGGACCCTAGGATATGTGGTATCAAGGAGAGGGATCATTACTGGTCGGCAACCCTTCTTGAGCCACGTTACAAGGGTAAGGTTGCAGAACTCATCCAGCCTTCACAGAGGGAGCAGAGGATGAAACGTCTCCGGGAGGCCTTGCAGAAAGGTTTGTGCAATGCGTTTCCAGAGCCTGGGAGGTTACAATTTCCTGATGCTGGACAATGTGTTGCTGAGGCTTCGTTCAGTCACAGAAAGAGCGGTGGAGAAGGCTGACCGATGCCTTCAGACAATTCTTCAGTCCTCAGTAGGGATGAGCCAAACACCCCCCTGTTCGGTTCGCACCAGAACATGCGAACAGGAAAAAAATTCGTTCGAACACGCGAACACCGTTAAAGTCTATGGGACACGAACATGAATAATCAAAAGTGCTAATTTTAAAGGCTAATATGCAAGTTATTGTCAATAAAAGTGTTTGGGGACCTGGGTCCTGCCCCAGGGGACATGAATCAATGCAAAAAAAAGTTTTAAAAACGGCCGTTTTTTCAGGAGCAGTGATTTTAATAATGCTTAAAGTCAAACAATAAAAGTGTAATATCCCTTTAAATTTCATACCTGGGGGGGTGTCTATAGTATGCCTGTAAAGGGGCGCATGTTTCCCGTGTTTAGAACAGTCTGACAGCAAAATGACATTTTGAAGGAAAAAACACATTTAAAACTACCGCGGCTATTGCATTGCCGACAATACACATAGAAGTTCATTGATAAAAACGGCATGGGAATTCCCCACAGGGCAACCCCAAACCAAAATGTAAAAAAAAAATGATGTGGGAGTCCCCCTAAATTCCATACAAGGCCCTTCAGGTCTGGTATGGATATTAAGGGGAACCCCAGCCAAAATTTTTAAAAAAAATTGACGTGGGGTTCCCCCTAAATTCCATACCAGACCCTTCAGGTCTGGTATGGATTTTAAGGGGAACCCCGCGCCAAAAAAAAAAAAAAACACGGCGTGGGGTCCCCCTAAAAATCCATACCAGACCCTTATCCGAGCACGCAACCTGGCAGGCCGCAGGAAAAGAGGGGGGGACGAGAGTGCGGCCCCCCCCTCCTGAACCGTACCAGGCCACATGCCCTCAACATTGGGAGGGTGCTTTGGGGTAGCCCCCCAAAACACCTTGTCCCCATGTTGATGAAGACAAGGGCCTCATCCCCACAACCCTGGCCGGTGGTTGTGGGGGTCTGCGGGCGGGGGGCTTATCGGAATCTGGAAGCCCCCTTTAACAAGGGGACCCCCAGATCCCGGCCCCCCCCCTGTGTGAAATGGTAAGGGGGTACTTACCCCTACCATTTCACTAAAAAACTGTCAAAAATGTTAAAAATGACAAGAGACAGTTTTTGACAATTCCTTTATTTAAATGCTTCTTCTTTCTTCCTTCATCTTCTTCTTCTTCTGGTTCTTCTGGCTCTTCTGGTTCTTCCTCCGGCGTTCTCGTCCAGCATCTCCTCCGCGGCGTCTTCTATCTTCTTCTCCTCGGGCCGCTCCGCACCCATGGCATGGGGGGGGAGGCTCCCGCTCTTCTCTTTATCTTCTTCTCTTCTTCATCTTCTTCTTCATCTTCTTCTTCTTCTTCTCTTCTTCCTTCTTCTCTTCTTCATTTCTTCTCCGGGCCGCTCCGCAGCCATGCTGGCATGGTGGGAGGCTTCCGCTGTGTGACGGCGTCTCTTCGTCTGACGGTTCTTAAATAACGGGGGGCGGGGCCACCCGGTGACCCCGCCCCCCTCTGACGCACGGGACATGACGGGACTTCCCTGTGGCATTCCCCGTGACGTCACAGGGAAGTCCCGTCAAGTCACCGTGCGTCAGAGGGGGGCGGGGTCACCGGATGGCCCCGCCCCCCGTTATTTAAGAACCGTCAGACGAAGAGACGCCGTCACACAGCGGGAGCCTCCCACCATGCCAGCATGGCTGCGGAGCGGCCCGGAGAAGAAATGAAGAAGAGAAGAAGGAAGAAGAGAAGAAGAAGAAGAAGAAGAAGATGAAGAAGAAGATGAAGAAGAGAAGAAGATGAAGAGAAGAGCGGGAGCCTCCCCCCATGCCATGGGTGCGGAGCGGCCCGAGGAGAAGAAGATAGAAGACGCCGCGGAGGAGATGCTGGACGAGAACGCCGGAGGAAGAACCAAAAGAGCCAGAAGAACCAGAAGAAGATGAAGGAGAAAGAAGAAGCATTTAAATAAAGGAATTGTCAAAAACTGTCTCTTGTCATTTTTAACATTTTTGACAGTTTTTTAGTGAAATGGTAGGGGTAAGTACCCCCTTACCATTTCACACAGGGGGGGGGCCGGGATCTGGGGGTCCCCTTGTTAAAGGGGGCTTCCAGATTCCGATAAGCCCCCCGCCCGCAGACCCCCACAACCACCGGCCAGGGTTGTGGGGATGAGGCCCTTGTCTTCATCAACATGGGGACAAGGTGTTTTGGGGGGCTACCCCAAAGCACCCTCCCAATGTTGAGGGCATGTGGCCTGGTACGGTTCAGGAGGGGGGGGGGGCCGCACTCTCGTCCCCCCCTCTTTTCCTGCGGCCTGCCAGGTTGCGTGCTCGGATAAGGGTCTGGTATGGATTTTTAGGGGGACCCCACGCCGTTTTTTTTTTTTTTTTGGCGCGGGGTTCCCCTTAAAATCCATACCAGACCTGAAGGGTCTGGTATGGAATTTAGGGGGAACCCCACGTCGATTTTTTTTTTTTATTTTGGCTGGGGTTCCCCTTAATATCCATACCAGACCTGAAGGGCCTTGTATGGAATTTAGGGGGACCCCCACATCATTTTTTTTTTTTTTTTTTTTGGTTCGGGGTTGCCCTGTGGGGAATTCCCATGCCGTTTTTATCAATGAACTTCTATGTGTATTGTCGGCAATGCAATAGCCGCGGGTAGTTTTAAATGAGTTTTTTCCTTCCAAATGTCATTTTGCTGTCAGACTGTTCTAAACACAGGAAACATGCGCCCCTTTACAGGCATACTATAGACACCCCCCAGGTACGAAATTTAAAGGGATATTACACTTTTATTGTTTGACTTTAAGCATTAATAAAATCACTGTTCCTGAAAAAACGTCAGTTTTTAAAACTTTTTTTTGCATTGATCCATGTCCCCTGGGGCAGGACCCGGGTCCCCAAACACTTTTATGACAATAACTTGCATATAAGCCTTTAAAATTAGCACTTTTGATTTCTCCCATAGACTTTTAAAGGGTGTTCCGCGGCATTCGAATTTGCCGCGAACACCCCAAATTGTTCGCTGTTCGGCGAACTTGCGAACAGCCAATGTTCGAGTAGAACATGAGTTCGACTCGAACTCGAAGCTCATCCCTAGTCCTCAGCGCCAAGGTCTGATCGGTTCCAGCAACCATCGCCAGCGTCTGAATTACACGGTGCAAGAATATCTAGGAGCAAGATCAGACTTGCAGACCTTCCCAACAGAACATCCACTGGGTTACTGGGTCTTGAGGATGGACCACTGGCCAGAGCTTGCTCAATATGCAATTGAGCTACTGGCCTGTCCTGCATCCAGCGTTCTTTCTGAACACACATTCAGTGCTGCTGGAGGCTTTGTAACCGATCACAGAGTGTGCCTATCCACAGACTGTGTTGATCGGCTCACATTCATAAGAATGAATCAGTCTTGGATCACCAGCTACCAAGCACCTGATGCTGATGTAAACGATTGATTTTTCTATGGATGTGGGATCCGCTGAAGACTGCATATGCTGAGTGACTATCCTATTATGCTGAGTGACTATCCTATTCCTCCTCAATCTTCATGATGATAGCTTCTAAGAATATTTTTGGTTCAGTGCACCACCATCACTGTCTAATTTTTCTGCCCCTGTTTAACAGGGGCATGTAATCACAATTTTCGCTCTAATATTTTACAGCAGGGCCCGTTCCTGTGCTCAACAAGAGAATCTGTGAGGGGTTACAGTGTTGTGGCCCCACCACCACTACCTAAGGCCCAATTTTTCTGCCCCTGTTTAACAGGGGCTCGTAATTACAATTTTTGATCTAATATTTCACAGCAGGGCCCGTTCCTGCGCTCAACAAAAGTATCTGTGAGGCTTTACAGTGTTGCGCCACCACCACCACCATCTAAGGCCCAATTTTTCTGCCCCTGTTTAACAGGGGCATGTAATTACAATTCTTGATATAATATTTCACAGCAGGGCCCGTTCCAGCGCCCACCAAGAGTAACTGTGAGGGCTTACAGTGTTCTGGTACCACCAACACCTAAGACACAAACAGAATGTCTGACAGAAAAAGTCAGGAAGCTTTTCATCGTATATTCCGATCGTGTGTGTGCCTCATCTGACTCTTTTTTCGAAAATTCTGACGGACCTAGAAATAGAACATGTTCTAAATATTTCCGATGGAACCAATTCCTATTGGGAAAACCACTCGTCTGTATGCTTTTCCGATGGCCAAAAAACGATGCATGCTCTGAAGCAAGTACAAGACGGAAGCTATTGGTTAATGGCTATTGAACTTCCTTTTTCTAGACCTGTCATATGTGCTGTACGTCACCGCATTCTGGACGGTCGGACTTTGGTCGGACTTTGGTTTGACCGTGTGTAGGCAAGACCGCTTGAATAGAATTCCATCTGAGTTCCGTCGGAGAAACCTTCGGAGTTTATTCCGATGGCAAAACCGATCGTGTGTACAGGGCCTAAGGCCCAATTTTCCACAGAGTGTATAGGGCAGGCCGTATAGTATATACAGACGGTCCCCTATTTTCAAACATCCGACTTACAAACGACTCCTACTTACAAATGGAGGGAGACAACAGGAAGTGAGAGGAAATCTACACCTAGGAAGGGAATATTTTATCCTGTAAGAGTTATTATGGGAAAAAGGTGTCTCTACTGATGCTTTATCACCAATCCTAGTTTCCCTAATAACCCAAATTTTTCAAAATCCAATTGTCATTGGGACAGAAAGAAAGTGAGGTGAAATCTTCTTAACAGGGGCACAGACAGAAAAACAAATGTTACAGGGGTGATAACCCTTCCCTATGTTATCCAAAAAGCTTAAAAATAGATAAATAGATTTTTTGGGCTGGAGCTACACTTTAAAAATGTACCTGTTCCAAATTACAATCAGATTCAACTTAAGAACAAACCTACAGTCCCTATCTTGTTTGTAACCCAGGGACTGCCTGTATATTGCTGTTCAGAGTATATAAGGCCTGGGGGCCCCATGCCTTTTTTTTGGAATTTGGGTGCGGGGTTCCCCTTAATATCCATACCAGACTCGAAGGGCCTGGTAATGGGCTGGGGGGGAGGGGGCATGCCGTTTTTCTCAATGATTTTCATCTAAATTGCCAGGGCCCAACATTATATTACAGCCACAAGCAGTTTTATATGACTTTTATTCCTTTAGAAGCGTCATTTTGTGCAGGGGCTGTTCTAAACATGGGGAAAATTTGCCACTTTACAGGCATACTATAGTCACCCCCCCTCCCCCGGCACGATATTTAAAGGCATATTTCACTTTTATTGTTTCACTTTAAGCATTATTAAATTCACTGCTCCTGAAAAAAACGTCCATTTTTAAAACTTTTTTTTGCATTAATACATGTCCCCAGGGGCAGGACCCAGGTCCCCAAACACTTTCTATAACAATAACTTGCATATTAGCCTTTAACCACTTGCCTACTGGGCACTTAAACCCCCCTCCTGTCCAGACCAATTTTCAGCTTTCACTTTGAATGACAATTACTCAGTCATGCAACACTGTACCCAAATAAATTTTTTGTCCTTTTTTCATACAAATAGAGCTTTCTTTTGGTGGTATTTGATCACCTCTGGGTTTTTTATTTTTTGCGCTATAAATGAAATAAACGAAAATTTTGAAAAAAAAAACGCATTTTTCTTAGTTTCTGTGATAAAATTTTGCAAATTATTAATTTTTCTTCATAAATTTTGGCCACAATTTATACTGCTACATATCTTTAGTAAAAATAACCCAAAATTAGTGGATATTATTTGGTCTTTGTGAAAGGTAGAGAGTCTACAAGCTGTGGTGCAAATCATAAAAAATTGATCACACCTGATGTACTTGCGACCCGAACAAGCCAGGAAAGTACAAATTTTTTTTTCACCAAATTGTCATTGTAATAGGTTATTTCTCTCACATGGCATGTGTATACCACAAATAACGCCCCAAAATACATTCTGCTACTCCTCCTGAGTATTACGATACCACATGTGTGGGATTTTTTCACAGCCTAGCCACATAGAGAGGCCCAACATGCAGGGAGCGCCATCATGTGTTCTAGGAGCATAAATTACACATCTAACTTGTTGACTACCTATTACACTTTTGAAGGCCCTGGAGCACCAGGACAATGGCACGTGACACTGATGTGGCACTGATACATGGCACTGATGGCACGCGGCACTGATACGTGGCACTGATGACAGATGGCACTAATACATAGCACTGATGACACGTGACACTGATGACAAATGGCGCTAATATGTGTCACTGATGTCACATGACACTGATGTGGCACTGATGACAGATGACACTAATACGTGGCACTGATGACAGATGGCACTAATACATGGCACTGATGACAGATGGCACTAATACATGGCACTGATGACACATGACACTGATATGGCACTGATACCTGGCACTGATGACACGACACTGAAAACTGATGGCAAGTGACACTGACAGGTGGCACTGATATGTGGCACTGATGACACGTGACACTGATAACAGATGGGACGTGGCACTGGGGACAGATGGCACTGACAGGTAGCACTGGGGACAGATGGCACTGACAGGTGGCACTGGGGACAGATGGCATGACAGATGGCACTGACAGGAACTGTGGGCACTGAATTTTCAATTTTTTTGTGTACACTCACCGCTGCAGCACGGGACAGAGACAGCGTGTGAGGAGGGAGAGCCGGCGATGAGAGATGATCTCATATGTTTACAGAGATCACCAATGAGATCACCTCACATTGGACACGGCGATCGAGTGCTAAATGGCCGCTGTGATTGGCCATTTAGCACGATCTGTGATTGGCTGTGTCCAAGGGACACGGCCAACACAGAACTTCCCTAATGCAGTGGCGCGCAGAGGGGAAGTAAACAGGAGGATGTCCAGGGAAGCCCTCCCGGCAATTGAGCGCCGCGCTGTAGCCGTCTTTCGGCTATAGCGCGGACACAAAGTGGTTAAAATTAGCACTTTTGATTTTTCACGTTCAAGTCCCATAGACTTTAACGGTGTTCGCACAAATTTTTTGTCTGTTCGCATGTTCTGCCGTGAACCGAACCGGGGGGTGTTCGGCTCATCCCTACACAGGATATACAGTATGTCACAAAAGTGAGTACACCCCTCACATTTTTGTACAGATTTTATTATATCTTTTCATGACAACACTGAAGAAATGACACTTTGCTACAATGTAAAGTAGTGAGTGTACAGCTTGTATAACAGTGTAAATTTGCTGTCTCCTCAAAATAACTCAACAGACAGCCATTAATGTCTAAGCCGCCAATTAGCCATTATCCCTCCCCGGTGTCATGTGACTCATTAATGTTACAAGGGGGGAACACCCTAAAAGATGCATTAAAGATGGTGCAGCCATAAGACCATACAACAGAACAAAATATTAGAGCGCATACCATATTGCTATATGGTGCTTAAGCCCACTTACTGCGACAAAGTACCCCATGATTAGTGTGTCCTACACTATCCATAGACTGGGAGATCCTGCTTTTCTGAACCATGGGAGCAATACACTCCTCTATATGGGAGAACTTGAGGTCTCCACCCATGACACAGGTGGATACTAATGAGAGGTACCTAATGAGGGAGTGGGGTGCTCCTCACCCAAAAGGATTTAGTCAGAATCCATACAATAGACAAACAAGATATTTGGGGGCACACCCTAAAAGATGCATTAAAGATGGTGCAGCCATAAGACCATACAACAGAACAAAATATTACAGCACACACATGCAAAAGAGACATTTACCTCCAGCAAGTAGAGTTGCCACCTCATCCCTTTAAACCCGAACACATATTAATTACACAGGTTCTGTGGCTGATTAAGGTGGTAATTAAATTCACTTGTTGCCTTATCTGCATTTAATTAGCCTCAGAACCTGTGTAATTCAAAGGTGTTTGGGTTTAAAGGGATGAGGTGGCAACCCTACCAGCAAGGCTTATTTAAAACACCTAGACATTTTCAAAAAACATTATCAAAAAATATGGGGATTTGGTCACACCATATTGCTATATGGTGCTTAAGCCCACTTACTGCGACAAAGTACCCCCATGATTAGTAGGTCCTACACTATCCATAGACTGGGAGATCCTGCTTCTCTGAACCATGAGAGCAATTCACTCCTCTAGTAAATTCAAACCCCAAGCCATGCTTTTCAGTAAATGGTATTCTGGCAAGCCTTTAACCACTTCAGCCCCGGACCATTTGGTTGGCCAAAGACCAGAGCACTTTTTGCGATTCGGCACTGCGTCGCGATCCGCGATCTTACTCACGGAGCTTGCAGCGGGTACATGCGCGCGCCGAAGGCAGCATATACACAATGGCACAGCGGCAAATTCAAAGGGACATACAGGTACACCCATTTGCCCTGCCATTCTGTCGACGTATATCTACATGCGGCAATCGGGAACCGGTTAAAGTAGAACTATAGGCAAAACTTTTTTTCATTTTGGATGGAGCAAGGGATGGTTATAATCACTGTCAGATTTGTTTTCCCCATTTGTATCCCATTGCATAGATTTACCTTCACTTCCTGTCCCATAGCCCAACAGGAAGTGAGAAGAAATCCCTGCAAATTTAGGGAATTCTTTGGGGGTCCCCAGGTCACAGGAACTAGTATTCCCATTGGAAGAGTTCCCCTCTATTACTTTTCTGGGGACAACACAAAAACAGGACAAATAGAGAGGGTGAATCTCCTTAATGGGGCATACACAGCATGTCTGCCGATGTCTGCCGGGACACGCTGATCATTCCCGACAGAGGCAGAATGGCAGTCTGCCTATGTAAACAAAGCAGATCGCTGTTTTGTAACAAGGGAAGACAGAGATTCTGTGTTTCTGCTAAGCAGGAACGTGGATCTCTGTCTTCCCTCAGTCAGACCATCCCCCACACCCTTAGCAAGCACTCCTAGGGAACACATTTAACCCTTTGATCGCACTTGATGTTAACCCCTTCCCTGCCAGTGTCATTAGTACAATGACAGTGCATATTTTTTAGCACTGATCACTGTATTGGTGTTACTGGTCTCCAAAAAGTGTCATTTAGTGCCCAATTTGTCTGCCACAATGTCTCAGTCCAGCTATAAGTTGCTGATAAATAAATAAAAATTCCACAAAAATATCCCATGGATAGTAGACTAACTTTTGCGCAAACCAATCAATATACAGTACGCTTATTGTGATTTTTTTTTTACCAAAAATATATAGTAGAATACATATTTGCCTAAATTGATGAAGAAATTAGATTTTTGATATTTTTTTATTGGGTGTGTTTTATAGCAGAAAGTGAAAAAAAATTTTTATTTTTTTTTAATTGTTAAGTCTTTTTTTTTGTTTATAGTGCAAAAAATAAAAACCGCAGAGGTGATCAAATACCACCAAAAGAAAGCTCTATTTGTGGGACGAAAAGGACATCAATTTTATTTGGGTACAGCGTCACACGATCATGCAATTGTCAGTTAAAGTAACGCATTGCCGTATCACAAAAAATGGCCTGGTCATTAAGGGGTAAACCTTCAAGAGCCAAAGTGCTTAAAGACAAGGACATCATTTTAATTGGCTAAAAAACAAGGGTAATTCTATCATAGGTCACCCTAAACTAAAAACATATTTTTAGGATGAGCTGAATGTACCTGGGTTCAGTTTGAGGTGGGTGAACTTTACTGAAGTTCCGGTACTGAATTCTAACCCAATCAAACTTAGTGGCAGAATAAAGTTAAAAACCAGTAATGGCCATTTGCTATGCAAGGGATTGTCTATCAATGGCATGGAGACACTGCCCCAGTAACCTGTACCAAAGCAAAACATTTTTTAAAAATTCAGTTTGGCGGAGAACAGTGATTTTAATACAGTTCAAAATGAAACATTAAACATGCAGAATTCCTTTAAATAACATGTCTGGGGGAGGCTCTTAACCTGCTTGTGAAGCGGTGCATCTATCTGATGTATATAACCTACTACAACAAAACTGACATTAACAAAGAAATACAGTATATATATGCCAGGTAAATTGACAGTAAATGATAGCTTCAGCCGTTTACCAAAATGCCTGGGGATTCCTAGGCTATATCACTATATCAGACCTCTAGATGACAGTCAAGTATAGATGTTAATGAAGGACCCCACGCCAAAAAAAAAAAAAACCTCATGTGGTTCCCTCCAAACTCTGTATAAGGGTGAATACCATGCAAAAACCAAGAAGAAAAGAGCACGGATCCCCCACTTTCATGATGGATTTCATGACGCTGTACTGCACTGGTGACAGTATGTAAAATATTTTAAAAAATTGTGACAAAAAAATTACAACTTCGAAAAAACTCACCATGCCTCTTACTAAATAAGTGCATGGCTGTGTGATATCACTGGTTGCTAGGGACAAGGTGGTGCTGCTTCTAAATATGACATTCAACTTACAAACCTTTAGCTCATCCCTAATCCTCATAAAGGAATTAGCATTTTGTTTGAATCAGAGTGGCGTTAAATAGCTTTTTCCATCTTTATTAAGCACACCTCAGGAAGATGCAAAAACAATACTCTCAGAGTAAAGAAAATACCTATCTGTATTCACAAAAGTTAAAGCATTTTTTGTAAAAAAACAAACATGTTATACTTACCTGCTCTGTGCAAGGTTTTGCACAGAGCGGCCCTGATCCTCCTTTCTCGGGTTTCCCTGTGGCACTCCTGGCTCCTCCCTTTCATCAGGTGTCCCCACAGAGAGACGCTTTCCCTGGGGGCACTCATGCGGGCGCGCTCCCGAGACGTGCTGCCCATTGACACAGACAGCAGGACTCAGCCCCGCCCTTGACTCCCATGTCACTGGATTTGATTGACAGCAGCGGGAGCCAATGGCTCCCGCTGCTATCAATCTATCCAATGAGGACCCAAAACAGCGGGCTGGAGCTGCTGGGGTCGCGCTCATCACTGGAATGACCGGGTTCAGGTAAGAAAAAGGGGGGCAGCTGCAGCGCAGAATATTTTTTACCTTAAAGCATAGAATGCATTAAGGTGAAAAATCTTGAGTGTTTGCAACTCCTTTAAGGCATGTTCACTAATAGTAAATTATTATGAAGAGAGGAAAAACAGATACCCTATTATTAAATACTATTTATAGTGTAACTTAATGACACATACACTAAGTATGATCATAAAAACTTTTTTTATTATTTATTGTCCCTTTTGACCTATGAAAAGTTGAGGAGCATAGAAAAGGTAACAAACTTGATTGATTATGAAGAACATTTCCAATGCATTATTCTGACAATAACTTCAAACTGTTTCAAACTATGTTTAAATCTGTTGTCTTTCTTGCTTTTATTTGGTCATTTACAGCTAACCCAATGCAAAAAGATGCTTGTTTAGCAATACAATGCAAGAAGCAAAGCTAATGTGCTAAACAAAATCACAATATTTAATCAGAATTCACTTTGCTGAAGCCAGAACGGAACAATATGCCTTCCAATTGGTTGGTATGGTTTATGGACTTAGCACATACAGTTTGGTCCATTCGCACTTTCATTAACTATGCTCTACTATATGTCGTTTTGCTGATAACTCATGGTGTGTGCTTGTAATCATCTGTTAAAGCATATTTATGAAACACTAAACATTCTGCAACAGTTGAAATGCCTGGACAATTATTAATTCAAATCAATCGGAGAAAAGAACACATTGCATGACAGTCTTTTTTAATCAGGTAGCGGTAGGAACCAGATTATCTGTCTGTAGGTGATAGATTGCCGCAATAATAAATTTGCTTTAAGACACCAGATCAATTTTTAATTAAGACAAGAATTATTGTTGCAGAAAGATAAAATGACCCATGAGAAGATGCCTTAATTTTCCTCCAATCAAATTATAGCTTTTCTAAGTAAGATGTAATGAGATCTAAGGAATAACCAGGCTTCACATTCAAACTAATTGCCTGTGTTCCTTGTCATGTAGCACTGCTGCACTAGTACAGGGACTCTGAATTTACCCAGAAGAAGATGTAATTAGTTTTTCCACAAGCCTGTACATGAAACAAAAGCAATGGCATTTGTCGTTTCCATCTATCAAGACTGTCTCAAAGGCATGTGTTCTTACAGCCAACATGAAATATTGTTGTGTGAGAGTGCTGATTTCTCACAAACAGTCCTACAGAAAATAGCCATCTTTTGTAAACCTACAGTATATATATATATATATATATATATACAGTATATAAGCCCAATTTCAAAAATGTTTGGATGTAAAGTCTACTTAGAAACAGAATGCAATGGTTTGCAAATCTAATAAGCCCAAAACAGCTCAAAAAAGTTGGGACAGGTCCATGTTTACCACAATGTAGCATACTCTCTTCTTCTCACAACACTCTGTAAATGTCTGGGAAATAAGCAGATCAGTTGCTGGAGTTTTGGGAGAGGAATATTTTCCCATTCTTGCCTGATATAGGATTCTAATTGCTATTGGTTTATGTGATTTGCAAATCATTTATTTAGTTCCTATGTATATTTTATACAGTGTCCCAACTTTTTTTAGGAATTGGAGTTGTATATTCAGTTATAAGAAAAAGAGGACCCAAAAGAACTAGCAATCAGAATTTGGTTTTTTTTGTTGTCGCAATTTTTGTTCAAGATACATCAAAAGTTTTTAATCGGTGAAAGATCGCCAAATAGAATGTAACATTTTGAATCGTCTGACTACAGTACAGTTTTCCACTTTTCAAAAGACCATTTTAAATGATCCTGGGAAGATGCCAGCTTTTCTGGATCATATTAGGTTACAGCTTTTTCTTTGCATAATAGAGCTTTAACTTGTATTTTTGGATGGCACGGCGAACTGTGTTCACAGACAGCAATTTTTGGAAGTATTCCTGAGCCCATGCAGTGACGTCCATCTCAGAATCATGCCTGTTTTAAATGCAGTGCCATCTGAGGGCCCAAAGATCACGAACACCCATCACTGCATTTCGGCCTTGTCTCGAGATTCTCAGAATCTTTTGATGATATTATGTACTGTAGATGATAAAATATTTAAAGTCTTTGCAATTTTTACGTTGAGTAATATTATTCTGATATTGTTTAACAATGCAGTTATTCAGATTGGTGAACCTCTGCCCATCTTTACTTCTGAGGCACTCAAACTCTCTAAGATTTTCTTTTTATACCCAGTTATGTTGTCAATTAAACCAATTAGTTGCAAATTTTTCTTCCAGCTCTTCCGTATTTGTACTGCTTACTTTGCCAGCTTAGTTTTTTTTGGTGACCCATCCCAACTTTTTTGAGATGTGTTGTTGCCATCAATTTTAAAATTACCTTTTTTTTTTTTTTAAATGTTACATTTTCTCATTTTAAACATTTTATATGTTTTCTATTTTCTATTGTGAATAAAATATGGGTTTATAAGATTTGCAAATCATTGCATTCTGTTTTTATGTATATTTTACATAGCGTCACATTGCAAAATGATTGTTCACTTTGCAGGGGAAGTTGCATTCTGCAAGGGATTTTGTCCTAGAGCTTAGTGTATATAGAGAAGTTTCCATTTGCAAAGAATATCCAATCATGTACAAGTAAAATAAAAAAATAAAAATAAATAAAGTATTTTTGCTTGCACACGATTGAATGATGAAAGTCAACAAAGCTTCACCTCATTTACGAAGCTTAGTCCAGGACCACAAAAATGACCTTTAGGGTGTCAATCATTGTGTACATGTAGCGCTGGTAGATTTACAATCTACCGCAGGTTAGGTAAATTTAGTAAATAGTGTGTTAGGAAGGTTAAAAGTTCGCCTCTGTTCCAGCTTGGCTGACGTTGGTTGTACTTCCGTGCTGACCGGTGGGTGTCGCTGTTACCACTGGTAAGTGTTGGAAAGGCAACGTGTCGAAGTGTATAGATGCTCCTCTGTCTCGGAGACAAGCTCGGTGGAGGTGGTCCTCCGAGTTGCATTCTGGGAAGAGGGTATTTATGGGACAGACGTCATGTTCTAGGGTTTTTTACAGCCACCTGAGGGAGGCCCACGATACAGCGGCGCAGGGGTGGGCCCAGAGGCTTGTCCGGGGCCTACAACCGCGGCCGAGGAATGGTCTTGAGCTGTCGGTCCTGTGTGACGAAGCTGGGCGGCCGAGGAGATCCCAGGGGAGGACCCGTCTTGGAGAGATCACGCAGCGTGCTGGTCTATAGAGGGGCCTGGTGACTCGGTCGAAGGACGTATCCAAAAGAAGTAACTATACAGCATAGTGTTGCCAGTTCAGCTTAAAGGTTCAGGCACTGTGACTGACTTTCACTGCAGAGAAAATCGGATACATTCTGTGGCAGAGGATCGTACGAATTTACCCCCCAAACGAGTCTGTGGCAGAGACTTTTGATTCGTGCTGCGTACTGGCTGCTAGACCGGTGAGAGAGGCCTATCCAGACGAGCAAGGAGTGTGTCCCACAAGGGGAGCGCATTCCACCTAATTATCTGAATTCTAGAAGGACATTTGTCGCTAAGATTCTATAAGAAGATATTTGAGTTTCTCCTGAAAGTTTCCTTTTCCGCCTCTTTCCTGCTACTTCCTAAAGTTTGTTTGTTCAATAAAGCATTGAAAACGTGCTCCAGTGTTGATGTGTGTGTCGTCCAGAAGTAAACTCAACGGAACCCCTAGACCCGGTGCCAGTTAAACCAAGGGAAGCACGGTGAAGGTAACAGACCCGCTTAAACTAGCAGCTCCACCGTGAGTTAGTGCTTCATACAGATGAGAAATAACATATCTAATCTCCCCTTCATACTGCCAACCTAGAAGCACTCTATTCTGAGCACTTCTGGGTTTGCCATCTGCTGCAGTGTCAGAGGCTGATCAGAGACAATGCAGGGTAGATTTTATGAGTCTAAAAAGATCTCTGATGTCTCCATAAAAGTGCCTGTCATAGGGAACTCGGTCTCCCGAAGACCCTTATAGATGTCTGGAACCACAGTGGGGATGATGCCACTCAGAAAAAGATACTAAGTTAAAACCAGCTCTGTATAGTCCTGCTCACCACTGTGGCTGCGTGACCTCACAGGCTCGGTTCTTCCCCTCTACATGCGTATCGCCCTCTGATTGGGCTTTCTCAATAGATGAATAATGCTTAATTATAGTGTTTAATGCTTAAATATATATAATATAATAATATATAATATATAATATAAATGTCAATGGTCCTAAAAATGTGTTAAAAGTGTCCGATCTGTCCGCTGCAATGTCGCAGCACCACTAAAAATCGCAGATCACCACCATTACTAGTAAAAAAAAAAGAATAATAAAAATGCCATAAATATTTCCCATAGTTTGTAGTTGCTATAACTTTTGCACAAACAAATCAATATACACTTATTGCAATTTTTTTACCAAAAATATGTAGCAGAATATATATTGGCCTAAACTGAGGAAGAAATTTGTTTTTTAAAAACATTTTTGGGGATATTTATTATAGCAAAAAGTAAAAAAATATTGTTTTTTTTTCAAAATTGACGTTTTTTTGTTGTTTATAGCGCAAAAAATAAAAACCACCAAAAGAAATCTCTATTTGTGAGAAAATAAGGACGAAAACTTTGTTTGGGTACAGTGTCGCATGACCACGCAATTGTCATTTAAAGTGACGCAGCGCTGTATCGCAAAAAATGGCCTGGTCATTAAGCAGCCAAATCTTCCGGTCTGTAATTTTCCTATATCTTGTAGATCTGTTACATAGTTAGTCAGGTTGAAAAAAGACACAAGTCCATCCAGTTTAAGCATTTAAAAAAAATAAATAAATAAATAAAATAAAAAATATCGTACAATCCAATATACCCAATTCTATACCCACAGTTGATCCAGAGGAAGGCAAAAAACCCCAGCAGAGCCTGCTCCAATTTGCTACAGCAGGGGGAAAAAATTCCTTCCTGATCCCCCAAGAGGCAATTGCATTTTTCCTGGATCAACTTTACCTATAATTGTTAGTACCCAGTTATATTATGTACATTTAGGAAAGTATCCAGGCCTTTCTTAAAGCAATCTACTGAGCTGGCCAGAACCACCTCTGGCAGGAGTCTATACGACATTTTCACAGCTCTTACTGTGAAGAAACCTTTCCATATTTGGAGATTAAATCTCTTTTCCTCTAGACGTAAAGATTGCCCCCGTGTCCTCTGTGTTGACCGTAAAGAGAATAACTCAACACCAAGTTCATTATTGCCTCGTTTCCACCGAGCGGATCGGTTCGGGTTGGATCGGTTTGGAAGGCCTAGAATGGTCCGGCCTATTCAGGCGAGCGTTTCCACTGCAAGTCAGACCGACAGGGGCCATACGTGGGTTTAGAAAAAATGCCGTCATGGCGTCACACGTCCACCAATCAGTGTAATGTATCGTAGCTCCGCCCTAACCAAACCGTTCCATTTTCTATGGCCCCACATCTGAAGCAGGACCCTGAATGGAACGGTTCGGTTCGGTTGTATGGGCCGCTTTCATAATGGAAACAACCAAAATAGCGTACCGTACCGAACCAAACCGATCCGTTCAGTGGAAACGAGGCATATATGGACCCCTTATATATTTGAACATGTTGATCATATCCCCCCTTATTCTTCTCCTCTCAAGAGTGAATAAATTCAGTTCCTCTAATCTTTCCTCATAGCTGATCTCCTCCATGCCTATTATCAGTTTGGTTGCCCTTCTCTGCACTTTCTCCAGTTCCCCGATATTCTTTTTCAGAACTGGTGCCCAAAACTGAACTGCATATTCCAGATGAGGTCTTACTAATGATTTGAACAGGGGCAAAATTATATCTCTCTCTCTGGAGTCCATACCTCTCTTAATACAAGAAAGGACTTTGCTCGCTTTGGAAACTGCAGCTTGGCATTGCATGCTATTATTGAGCTTATGATCTACCAAAACCCCCAGATCCTTCTCCACTATGGATTCCCCCAGTTGTACTCCCCCTAGCATGTATGATGCATGCATATTCTTAGCTCCCAAGTGCATAACTTTACATTTATCAACATTAAACCTCATCTGCCACATAGTCGCCCAATTAGACAGTGCATTGAGGTCAGCTTGTAAATTGTAGACATCCTGTAAGGACGTTATTCCACTGCATAGCTTGGTGTCATCTGCAAAGACAGAAATGTTACTTTTGATCCCAGACCCAATATCATTTATAAAGATATTAAAATTAAGGGTCCCAGCACTGAACCTTGGGGTACACCACGGCATAACCCTAGACCATTCAGAGTAAGAATCATTAACCACTACTCTCTGAATTCTGTCTTTTAGCCAGTTTTCTATCCATTTACAAACTGATATTTCCAAGCCTGTAGACTTTACCTTACACATGAGCCGTGTGTGCGGGACTGTATCGAACGCTTTTGCAAAATCCAAGTATACCACGTCCACAGCCACACCTCTGTCCAAGGTTTTACTTACCTCTTCATAAAAAGAAATCAGGTTTGTCTGACAACTTCTGTCTTTCATGAATCCATGCTGTCTGTTGCTTAAAATTTTTTTTTTCCAGCAGAACTCATCTATGTGGTATTTTATTAAACGCTCCAGTATCTTCCTGACTATAGAAGTTAAACGAACTGGTCTATAGTTACTTGGTAAAGACTTTGATCCCTTTTTAAATATAGGCACCACATTCGCCCTGCGCCAGTCTAGTGGTACTATTCCCGTCATTAATGAGTCCCTAAAAATTAGATACAATGGCTTTGAAACTACAGAGTTCAATTATTTTAGGATCCGTGGGTGGATGCCATCAGGTCCAGGTGCTTTATCCACCTTTATTCTGTCTAAATATTTCTGGACCATATCACTTTTGAGCCATTGTGGATCATTCGGGGCTGTGTCAATACCACCCCCATTATGGGCATGAGCTTCCCCATGCTCTTTTGTATACACAGAGCTGAAGAAAGTATTTAATAAATTAGCCTTCTCCTTGTGCCCAGTCACCCACTCTAGATTGTTTTGTAAAGGGCCTACATGCTCAGACCTGACCTTTTTACCATTAATATATTTGAAGAATTTATTGGGGTTTGTCCTACTATCTTTTGCAATCTGTCGTTCGTTTTGAATTTTTGCATCCTTGATTTCCTTTTTACATATTCTGTTAAATTCTTTGTAACATTTAAACGACAGTAGTCCTTCATTTTTATATTTTTTAAAAGCTCTTTTCTTATTGTTTATAGCTTTTTTAACTTTGACCGTGAGCCACATAGGTTTTATTTTTAGCCTTTTAAACGTATTGCCCATGGGAATATACTTTGCAGTGAGGTCCCAAACAGTCTTTTTGAAGAATTCCCATTTCTGTTCTGTGTTTAGCGATGCCAATATTCCTTCCCAGTCCAAATCCTGGAGAGCAGCCATCATCCTTGGAAAATTTGCTCTCTTAAAGTTAAGTGTTTTTATCTTTCCCGTATGTTTTTCTTGTTTACAGCTAACATCAAATGTAATCATGTTATGATCACTGCTACCCAGGTGTTCCTTTATCTGAACATTAGTAATAAGCTCTGCATGGTTTGAGATTACCAGGTCCAACAGAGCTTCATTCCTAGTTGGGGCCTCAATAAACTGGATCATAAAATTGTCCTGTAATAGGTTTATACGTTTTTGCCCTTTAACTGTCCCAGCAGTGCCATTACTCCAGTCAATTTCTGGGTAGTTAAAATCCCCCATTATTAGCACCATACCAGCCCTTGCAGCCCTTTCCATCTGTGCAAGGAGCTGAGTCCCCACCTCCTTGTTAACATTGGGTGGTCTATAACAAACTCCAATGATTAACTTTGAACTACGCACATCTATATGCAGTTCCACCCATAATGCTTCAGACTCATCACACTCTCCATCAACCAGGTCCTCTTTCACACTTGCTTTGAGATCACTTCTCACATAGAGACAGACCCAGCCACCTTTCCTTTTTACCCCGTCTCTCCGAAAGAGTGCATAGCCAGGAATATTATTAGCCCAGTCATGTGAGGATTGATCCCAAGTTTCAGCAATACTGATTACATCATAGCTCTCCTCATGCACTAGAGCTTCCAACTCACCTATTTTGCTTGACAGACTTCTGGCATTGGTGAACAAACACTTTAATGCATTATTACATTTTGCTCTGGTGTTTTTCATATCATTTTTTAGTAGTACAAATGGCACTATAGTTTCCAATGGCTGTTTGCAACATGGGAACTTTCTTGTCACCTGCCATAACCCTCCCCCCACCTATGCCCATTCCACCCTCCATTAATGTCTGACCCCTAACTGACCTGTCTTCCCGATGTAATTCTAGTTCACCCTCCCCCCTCAATCCTAGTTTAAATACTCCTCCAGCCTTCCCATAAACCTCTCCCCCAGCACAGCAGACCCCCTTCCATTCAAGTGCAAACTGTCTTTAGCATATAGGTTGCACCCCATTGAAAAGTCAGTCCAGTGCTCTAGAAACCCAAATCCTTCCTCCCTACACCAGGTCTTTAGCCATGCATTCAGATCTCTAATCACCCCCTGCCTTTTCTGTGTTGCGTATGGCACAGGCAATATTTCAGAGAATATCACCTTGGAGGTCCTACCCTTCAACTTGCAGCCTAGTTCTTTAAATTGATTCTTAAGGAGCTTCCATCTTCCATGTATACTGCCATTGGTTCCAATGTGGACCAAGACAGCTGGGTCATGCCCAGCCCCTCCCAGTAAATTATCCACCCGGTCCACCACATACAGAACCCTAGCACCAGGGAGACAGCAAACCATTTGATTGAGGCGAGCGCTGTCGGAGGTGATTTCACCACCACAGTTACATACTTCAGCATATATGCCGAAGCGTGGGGGCAGCAGTGGGTGGAGGAGTGATTTGCTCCTGCCTTTTGCGGGAGGATGCCCCCATGCTTCGGCATATACATATTTTAGGCACAGGTTGCGTTAAATGTTTTATTTTTTACTATTTTTTTTGTATTTGCTTTGCAGGTATGGTAAGTCTTACTGTCTTACTGTAATGTTATTTTGTTTTATTGTTAACCATCATTTGCTTAGCAGGTACGCTATTCAGTTGCAGCGCGGATTTATTCATCTTGCTAGCAACAGCGTTTGCTCCCACGGTACATAAAGCCGTGATTCCAGTGCTGTTGGGGGATGATTTCACCACCACAGTTACATACTTCAGCATATATGCCGAAGCGTGGGCGCAGCAGTGGGTGGAGGAGCAATTGCTCCTGCCTTTTGCGGGAGGATGCCCCCATGCTTCGGCATATATAAACGGTGCATATATGCCCATCATTAGAAGTGGGTGGATGAAGGGAGGTATTCTAATGGTGGGCATACCCACCGATCAATCTCTTTTTTTCGTTCAGACCACAGGCTGCATGAAAAAAAAGTTTACAATATATGCCCAACAAGGACCAGCAAGGTACTAGTATGTTGCTGGACTTTAAGTGGTTATACCAGAATGATGCCTGCAGGTTTAGGTATCATCTTGCTATCATTCTTTTCAGCCAGCGGTCGGCTTTCATGTAAAAGCAATCCTAGCAGCTAATTAGCCTCTAGACTGCTTTTACAAGCAGTAGGAGGGAATGCCCCCCCTCCCACCGTCTTCCATGTTTTTCTCTGGCTCTCCTGTCCCAACAGGGAACCTGAGAATGCAGCCATTGATTCGGTCAGCTGACCATAGAGCTGATCAGAGACCAGATTGGCTCCAATCATCTCTATGGCCTAAGAAACCTGAAGCTACGATCATTTTATGACTTAGATTTCGCCGGATGTAAACAGCGCCATTGAGAAATTGGGAAAGCATTTTATCACACCAATCTTGGTGTGGTCAGATGCTTTGAGGGCAGAGGAGAGATCTAGGGTCTAATAGACCCCAATTTTTTCAAAAAAGAGTACCTGTCACTACCTATTGCTATCATAGGGGATATTTACATTCCCTGAGATAACAATAAAAATGCTAAAAAAAAATATGAAAGGAACAGTTTAAAAATAAGATAAAAAAGCAAAAAAAAAGAAAAAAAGAAAAAAGCACCCCGGTCTTCCCAGCTCTCGCGCAAAGGCGAACGCAAGTGTCGGTCTAGCGTCAAATGTAAACAGCAATTGCACCATGCATGTGAGGTATCATCGCGAAGGTCAGATCGAGGGCAGTAATTTTAGCAGTAGACCTCCTCTGTAAATCTAAAGTGGTAACCTGTAAAGGCTTTTAAAGGTTTTTAAAAATGTATTTAGTTTGTTGCCACTGCACGTTTTAAAGCATGTCATGTTTGGTATCCATGTACTCGGCCTAAGATCATCTTTTTTATTCCATCAAACATTTGGGAAATATAGTGTGTTTTAGTGCATTAAAATTTAAAAAAGTGTGTTTTTTCCCAAAAAAATGTGTTTGAAAAATCGCTGCGCAAATACTGTGTGAAAAAAAAAAATGAAATACCCACCATTTTAATCTGTAGGGCCTTTACTTTAAAAGAAATATATGATGTTTGGGGGTTCAAAGTAATTTTCTTGCAAAAAAAAATATTTTTTCATGTAAACAAAAAGTGTCAGAAAGGGCTTTGTCTTCAAGTGGTTAGAAGAGTGGGTGATGTGTGACATAAGCTTCTAAATGTTGTGCATAAAATGCCAGGACAGTTCAAACCCCCCCAATGGGATGTCTACATTTTGGAAAGTAGACACCCCAAGCTATTTGCTGAGAGGCATGTTGAGTCCATGGAATATTTATTATGTGACACAAGTTGCGGGAAAAAGACAAATTTTTTTTTTTTGCACAAAGTTGTCACTGAATGATATATTGCTCAAACATGCCATGGGAATATGTGAAATTACACCCCAAAATACATTCTGTTGCTTCTCCTGTTTCGGGGATACCACATGTGTGAGACTTTTTGGGAGCCTAGCTGCGTACGGGACCCCGAAAACCAAGCACCGCCTTCAGGCTTTCTAAGGGTGTAAATTTTTGATTTCACTCTTCACTGCCTATCACAGTTTCAGAGGCCATGGAATGCCCAGATGGCACAAACCCCCCCAAATGACCCCATTTTGGAAAGTAGACACCCCAAACTATTTGCTGAGAGGTATGGCGAGTATCTCTGACTGCAGGAACGGCCTGCAGTCAGAGATAGGCTTGGCTAGACTAGAATGCAGTAGATATATATATATGTAGAAGACTGTATATATATTCGTTTGGGTACAGCATTCCATGACCGCGCAATTAGCAGTTAAAGCGACGCAGTGCCAAATTGTAAAAAGTGCTCTGGTCAGAAAGGGGGCAAATCCTTCCGGGGCTGAAGTGGTTAAAGTAAGTAAAGTGGCACGTGTTTCCTGCTTTTAGAACAGTCCCTGCACAAAATGACATTTCTAAAGGAAAAAAAGTCTGTAATGTAATGTTGCCCCCCCCCCCCAGCCCATTAATTGGTCTGGTATGGATATTAAGGTGAACCCTGCACCCAAATTTTAAAAAAAAGGCGTGGGGCCCCCAGGCCCTATATACTCTGAACAGCAGTAGTATACAGGTGGTCTCTGGGTTACAAACAAGACAGGGACTGTAGGTTTGTTCTTAAAGTGGAGTTCCACCCACTTTTACAACTCTTCAGCATCCCTCACTAAACTGCGCACTGTAAACGAATTGGATATTTTTTTTTAAAATTTCTCAGCACCTACTGTATATCTGCTGTATTCATTTTTCACTTCCTCCTCCCTGGCCGTGGCCCATCATATCATTTCCTGTTTGCAATGCCTTCTGGGAAGGGGCGGCAACTTCCTCTGACACTGCCATTGTTATGGAAACCTGACCTGAAACCTACTACACTGCTTGTGCTGCACTAAGCATGTGCGAGATCTGCAAGGATGAGACTCAGGAAAAAATACAGTCTGGCTTCAGATGCCCACACTTAAGATGGCCACAGCCTGCTGTAAGTTTATAAAATAACAAACTACTGCTATAAACTAACAAAACAGACCTTAGTTTACAGACTAACTTTACTAGAATAGATTAAGCTTGTGTATTATAGGGGTATTTTTATTTAAAAAGTATCATTTCGGCCGGAACACCACTTTAAGTTGAATCTGTTTGTAATTTGGAACAGGTACATTTTCTAAGTGTAGCTCCAGCCAAAAAATCTATTGTTAAGGTTTTTGGATAACATAGAGAAGGGTTATCATCACCCCTGTAGCATTTGTTTTGCTGTCTGTGCCCCTGTTCAGAAGATTTCACCTCGCTTTCTGTCCCAATGAGAATTGGATTTTGAAAATGTTGGGTTGTTGTAGAAACAAGGATTGGTGATAAAGCATCAGTGGAGACACCTTTTTCCCATATTAACTCTTAGGGCCCTTTCACATTGGGGCGGTTTGCAGGCGCTATTGTGCTAATAATAGCGCCTGCAAACCGACCCGAAACAGACGCTGCTGTGTCTCCAGTGTGACAGCCCCCAGGGCTGTCACACTGGAGTGGTACACTACCAGGACGGGAAAAAAAGTCCTGCTAGCAGCATCTTCGGAGCGGTGAAGGAGCAGAGTGTATACTACTCCTTCACCGCTCCTGCCCATTGAAATCAATGGGACAGCGCGGCTTTACCGCCAGCAAAGCGCCTCTGTAGAGGCGCTTTGCAGTGTTTTTTAACCATTTCTCAGCCGCTAGCTTTACCGCCGACGCTGCCCTCGCCCCAGTGGGAAAGGGCCCTTACAAGAGAGAATTTCCCTTCCTGATAGATTTCCTCTCACTTCCTGTTGTCTCCCTCCATTTGTAAGTAGGAGTTGTTTGTAATTTCGATCTTTGAATATAGAGGACCGCCTGTATATACTATACAGCCTGCCCTTTACACTCTGTGGAAAATTGGGCCTTAGGTTTTGGTGCTACCAGAACACTGTAAGCCCTCACAGTTACTCTTGGTGGCCACTGTAACAGGACCTGCTGCAAAATATTATATCAAGAATTGTAATTACATGCCCCTGTTAAACAGGGGCAGAAATATTGGGCCTTAGGCGGTGGTGGTGGTGGTGGCACAACACTATAAAGCCTCACAGATACTCTTGTTGAGCACAGGAACGGGCCCTGCTGTGAAATATTAGATCAAAAGTTTTAATTACACACCCCTGTTAACAGGGGCATAAAAATTGGGCCTTAAGTGGTGGTGGTGGTGGCACAACACTGTAACCCCTCACAGGTACTCTTGTTGACCGCAGGAACGGGCCCTGCTGTGAAATATTATATCAAAAATTTTAATTACATGCCCCTGTTAAACAGGGGCAGAAAAATTGGGTCTTAGGCAGTGGTGATGGCACAACACTGTAACCCCTCACAGATTCTGTTGTTGAGCGCAGGAACGAGCCCTGCTGTGAAATATTAGAGCAAATATTGTAATTATATGCCCCTGTTAAACAGGGGCAGAAAAACTGGGCCTTAGGCGGTGGTGGTGGTGGCACAACACTGCAAAGCCTCACAGATACTCTTGTTGAGTGCAGGAACGGGCCCTGCTGTGAAATATTAGAGAAAATATTGTAATTACATGCCCCTGTTAAACAGGAGCAGAAAAATTGGGTCTTAGGCAGTGGTAGTGGTGCCACAACACTGTAACCCCTCACAGATTCTGTTGTTGAGCGCAGGAACTAGCCCTGCTGTGAAATATTAGAACAAATATTGTTATTACATGCCCCTGTTAAATAGGGGCAGAAAAAGTGGGCTTTAGGCACTGGTAGTGGTGCCACAACACTGCAACCCCTCACAGATACTCTAGTTGAGCGCAATAATGAGCCCTGCTGAGAAATATTACAGCAAAAATTGTAATTACATGCCTCTGTTAAACAGGGGCAGAAAAATTGGGCCTTCAGCTCTGGTGGTGGTGCCACAACACTGCAACCCCTCACAGTTACTCTAGTTGAGCACAAGAATGAGCCCTGCTGCGAAATATTACAGCAAAGATTATAATTATACACCCCTGTTGGTTAGGTAATGGGTGACCCCGCCCCCCTCTGACATCAAGGGGAAGGCCATAGGGAAGTCCCTGTCAAGTCCCCGTGCATCAGAGGGAGGCGGGGTTACCGGGTGGCTCCGCCCTCCGTTATTTAAGAAGTGTCAGAAGAAGAGAAGCGTCACACAGTGGGAGCCTCCCATGGATATGGAGTGGCCCAAGAACGAAGCGGGGAAGAAGACGCCGCAGAGGAAGATGCCGGACGAGAACACCGGAGCAAGAAGCAGAGGATCGGAGGAAGAACCAGAGGAAGAAGATGGAGGAAGAAACCGAAGGAAGATAGAAGGAAGAAGACCCAAAGAAGATGAAAAGAAGAAGACTTTAAATAAAGGAATTGTCAAAAACTGTCTCTTCTCATTTTTAACATTTTTCAAAAATGTTTGTGTGAAATGGTAGGGGTATTTTTGTACCCCAAATGAACAAAGAAAAACTCCTACTAGCCAAAATGAACCTAATGCTAAAAGTAAGCACTACACAGCCACATACATGAATCACGCCTTGTAATGCGTGTAAAATATTAAATAAATGAATAAATAAATATGATGCGCTAGAGTGTGCTAACCGTGCCCTAATCCTGGCACACAGAGATACAGTGCATATACAACAGAGTATAAAATAATTTAACCCCAATATGTGCTATATCCCCCAAGATAAACAAACTTAATGTGCAAAAATAAACAGTGCAGTGAGCATGTGAAATGGTAATATCAACAAAATGCTCCAAACTGAATCAGTGCAAACCAGGTGCTAAAAGTGCAATAAACAAATAAATAATAAAGAACGTTAATTCATAAATGATTCATATATGCAAACAAAAGCTGAAAAATTACATGTGCCAGCCAAAAAGTGCAGAGTGTCACACAATACATATACTTAATCGTCCATCATAAAATAGACATATATTAAACACAAAAGTCCTTAATGAAAGTGATGACAACTGTGCTTCAGTGATGATGTTTTCAAACGTGCTGCGATTCCATGTGCCACATATCATGCGATGGTGAAATGAAAGGTGACCCCCCCTAAGGTAAAGCGCTCACCTTAGGGAATGTGACTAAGTCGCTAGACAGAGTCAGGAAACGCTTATGAGCCACCCAGGGCTCAGTGTGGAGCACAGGAAAACAGGCTCCAGCATAGGCTCAAATCATAGATAAAAAGAGAAAGGAACCATATGGCGTGATAACGTTTAAAAAGTGTTTATTAACAAGGTCAGATAAAAAACTCTCCCCCAGAAGGGGGTACTCACATTTTGAGGGTGCGTCAGTGCACCACTCAGAAGAGGCATAAAATCTGGATAAAACAATGAGGTAATAGATGTAGCAGTGAGGTTATGGAGACCATCCCAGCACAGACAGCTGCTGCTGGTTAACACTCCGTCCTGGGCCCTCCCCTACGCGTCTTCGACACAGGGCATACGTGTGATCATCAGGGGGAATGTGATTTAACACGTGTCGGAACAAGCTCCAAAAAATATTGCACCCTGTCCTGTATCCTTCCCAGCTGCCAGCAGACTTACCCAGTGCACCGTGAAAGAAAGGTAACGTCCCTGTCCATGCCTGCTGGATCATGAGTCAGCGGTAATATGCACCTTACCGCTGACCACTCTGTCCAATGAGGCCAAGACATTACCTTCAACATGCCTGTAGAGAGCCAGAATGGCCTTCCGTGGAAAAGAAATGGCGTTTGGGAACCTGCCACTGAGGTACTGCACATTCTACAAATTCACGAAAGGGGGCAGAATCTACCAGCTGAAAAGGCAGCAGTTGGAGTGCTAGCAATTTAGCCAAGCTAGCATTCAGCAGCTGAGCATGTGGATGACTGGGACCAAATTTCTTTTGATGGTTTAGCAAATGGGGTAGGGAAATTTGCCTGCTACAATCGGATGTTGGTGTAGCGATAGCAGATTGGCTGCAAGTACTTGGCACACCTATTTCTACACCTTCATTCCTCTCAGTGCAGGTTTCTGAGAGTGCTGAAGGTATAGTGGGGTTGGAGATCCCAGCTGATGAAGATCAAGGAGATGTCCGCCTTGTTCTTTGGTGTGGGCCTTTTAAGTACTGTTGCCAACGGACTGCATGGGGTGCCCAAGCGGCTGCTGTTTTGGCCACACTTGATATGTTTTAGACATATGTTGCAAACAGCAACGGTACAATCTGCTGCACATGTATCAAAGGCCCACACCAAAGAACTTTTCAAAATACGCAGGGAGTCAGCAGTGCCCTGCACATGCGGAGCTCTGCGGTGTGATGCAGTTGGGTGGCTGCCCTTAAGCTGGCCCCTGGAGAGCATCCTGCCTTGTTGGAGATGTGCCTCCTCCTCATCTCTTCTATCAGGCACCCAAGTAGAGTCAGTGACCTCATCATCCCCTCCCTCCTCAACCTGGCAGTATGCTGCAGCTGGGGGAACATGATTGCCAGTTTCTTGTCCTTCTTGGGCACCCCCTCTCTCTGGGCTCATGTTACTGCCTTCCTCCACCTGGGTACCATCATTGGAGCCTTCAAAACGCTGCGGATCCTCCTGCAGCATGTACCCGACACTGTGGTCGAACAGTTCGGGGGACTCCTCCATGCATGATGGTGGGGCTAGGGAGGGAGTGACTGATGACATTGAGCTGATGGAATAGGCCGCTTTGGCAGCTGCATTGGCAGGCAAACTGCTCTGAGCCTGGGTGACAGAGGATGAGGAGGATGAGGACAGCTTAGTTATCCACTCTACCAACTCTTCTGCATGTCGTGGATCAACACGGCCAGCTGCCGAAAAAAGCACAAGCGTGCCCCATGTCCACGACCAGCACTGTTGGCTGTAGACACAGAGGCTTCTTATCCTCTTTTAGTGGCCTGTGAGCATCTGCCTCTCCTTGGTGGCCTTCCAGACATGCTGTAAAATTTTATTAGCAAAACACTGCCTGAAGTTTACTAGAAAAAGTACACCAGGAACGACCTGCAGACAGATATAGGCTTGGCAAGACTAGAATGTAGTGGATATATATATGTAGGAGACTGTATATATATTTTATGCACTGCAGATCACTGAATCACCTGCCTGCCTGCCTGAAAGTGTATTTAAAAATGTACACCAGGAACGGCCTGCAGTCAGATATAGGCTTGGCTAGACTAGAATGCAGTGGATATATATATGTAGGAGACTGTATATATATTTTATGCACTGTAGATCACTTAATCACCTGCCTGCCTGAAGTATATTAGAAACAGTACACCAGGAACGGACTGCAGTGAGATCTTGCTAAACTGTATGCAGTAGATATACAGTGGGGCAAAAAAAGTATTTAGTCAGCCACCAATTGTGTACTTGTAAACTGTATGCAGTGAATATATATATATATATATTAATACTAGACTGACTGTATATATATCCCTGATGAAGTCACAAGGTCACGTGACGCAATGCGTAGGATCCCACTAGCAATCACGTACAACATTCGACGCTGTTCCGACCCCGGGTGTTGTTACTGTGAACCGGAAGCTTTGTACTAGGTGACGGCGTTCCGCCACCATCTCTCCCTGTCACCGCTCCACACTGTATCCACAGTGTGGATGCTATCTTTTTGATTATTTTTACTCAAATAAATTGGATTTTTAAAAAACTTACTACACCATTGGGAGCCCCCTTGTTCTTTCTCTCGTTTTTGTGGACTTGGAGTCCAGGATACAGAATCACTCCCATCAAGAAGCAGCCAAGGTATCCATTCATCTGTAACCAGTGGACATCACCTGGCAACTTGGAGAACAGACATCCCCAGACCATCACCCCACATTCACATTAAGGCTTTATCTTAAGCCCCTTGAGGTAAGGGCAATGAGAGCACTTACACAGAGGGAACGAGTCCAGTTGTGAATTTTGTATTTTTGGAAACACTATCACCAAAGCCACGTCACACAGCTGATTGATCACATTATTGTTTAACCAGAAGCCAGAGGCCATTATTTAATATTATTTCACTATTATTGGACACTTGGAATGGATTTTTTATTAATGGTTGTACACAGATCACGTGACACACCAGTCAACACTTATGTATGATATATATATATGAAATACACTGCAGCTAACTGAATCACCTGCCTGCCAGAAGTATAGTAGAAAAAGTACACCAGGAACGCACTGCAGTGAGATATAGCTAAACTGTATGCAGTGGATATATGTATATATACAAGACTGACTGTATATATATATATATATATATATATATATATATATATAAATATATATATATATATGTGTGTGAAATACACTGCAGCCAGAAGTATAGTAGAAAAAGTACACCAGGAACGGACCGCAGTGAGATATAGCTAAACTGTATGCAGTGGATATACAGTGGGGCAAAAAAAGTATTTAGTCAGCCACCAATTGTGCAAGTTCTCCCACTTAAAAAGATGAGGGAGGCCTGTAATTGTCATCATAGGTATACCTCAACTATGAGAGACAAAATGTGGAAACAAATCCAGACAATCACATTGTCTGGTTTTTGAAAGAATTTATTTGCAAATTATGGTGGAAAATAAGTATTTGGTCAATATCAAAAGTTCATCTCAATACTGTGTTATATATCCTTTGTTGGCAATGACAGAGGTCAAACGTTTTCTGTAAGTCTTCACAAGGTTGTCACACACTGTTGCTGGTATGTTGGCCCATTCCTCCATGCAGATCTCCTCTAGAGCAGTGATGTTTTGGGGCTGTCGCTGGGCAACACGGACTTTCAACTCCCTCCAAAGGTTTTCTATAGGGTTGAGATCTGGAGACTGGCTAGGCCACTCCAGGACCTTGAAATGCTTCTTATGAAGCCACTCCTTTGTTGCCCGGGCGGTGTGTTTGGGATCATTGTCATGCTAAAAAACCCAGCCATGTTTCATCTTCAATGCCCTTGCTGATGGGAGGAGGTTTGCACTCAAAATCTCACAATAGATGGCCCCATTCATTCTTTCATGTACACGGATCAGTCGTCCTGTTCCCTTTGCAGAGAAATAGCCCCAAAGCATGATGTTGCCACCCCCATGCTTCACAGTAGGTATGGTGTTCTTTTTGGTTGCAACTCAGCATTCTCTCCTCCAAACACGACGAGTTGTGTTTCTAACAAACAGTTCTACTTTGGTTTCATCTGACCATATGACATTCCCCCAGTCCTCTTCTGGATCATCCAAATGCTCTCTAGCAAACCTCAGATGGGCCCAGACATGTACTGGCTTAGGCAGGGGGACACGTCTGGCACTGCAGGATCTGAGTCCCTGGCGGCGTAGTGTGTTACTGATAGTAGCCTTTGTTACGTTGGTCCCAGCTCTCTGCAGGTCATTAATTAGGTCCCCTTGTGTGGTTCTGGCATTTTTGCTCACCGTGATCATTTTGACCCCACGGGATGAGATCTTGCGTGGAGCCCCAGATCGAGGGAGATTATCAGTGGTCTTGTATGTCTTCCATTTTCTAATTATTGCTCCCACAGTTGATTTCTTCACACCAAGCTGCTTGCCTATTGCAGATTCAGTCTTCCCAGCCTGGTGTAGGTCTACAATGGTGTCCTTCGACAGCTCTTTGGTCTTCACCATAGTAGAGTTTGGAGTGTGACTGTTTGAGGTTGTGGACAGGTGTCTTTTAAACTGATAACAAGTTCAAACAGGTGCCATTAATACAGGTAATGAGTGGAGGACAGAGGAGCCTCTTAAAGAAGAAGATACAGGTCTGTGGGAGCCAGAAATCTTGCTTGTGGGAGCAAGTGGGAGAACTTGCACAATTGGTGGCTGACTAAATACTTTTTTGCCCCACTGTATATATATATATATATATATATATATACTAGACCCACACTTATATAGTGTGGGCGTGGACTTAGTCCCCCTGAGCCATGATTGGCGAAAGGCACCCTGCCTTTGGCCAATTATGGCTCTCTTAGCTGAGGGCGCTGTGATTAGCCAAAGCATGCAGGTCATGGTGCATGCTCTGGCCAATCATCATATAGCAACGTCCCACAGTGCATTATGGGCTGTTACGCGTCTCGAATTTGGCGCAAACGGCCCATAAAGTTTGGTTTTCGACGAACAGGCGAACAGCCAATGTTCGCGTTGAACTCATGTTCGACCCGAACAGAAAGCTCATCCCTAGCTGCTGCAGTATTTAAGCCAAACTAAATGTAAAGTTAAAGAATCATCTACACATCCAAAATATGCAATGCCATAATATGGTACCTCCCAAGCATTTAAATTAAGGAATGGTGTTTTTTCTATTGTTGCACTTAAAGTATCATTAAAGGAACCCCTCCCAGCTTTACATTATTTTTCTTTAAATGTCCCCCATGGGAGTGCACAGCTCCCCATGCCATTTTTTGACAATAGCTTGACTGTAATGCCCCGTACACACGGTCAGATTTTCCGACGGAAAATGTGTGATAGGACCTTGTTGTCGGAAATTCCGACCGTGTGTAGGCTCCATCACACATTTTCCATCGGATTTTCCGACACACAAAGTTTGAGAGCAGGTTATAAAATTTTCCGACAACAAAATCCGTTGTCGGAAATTCCGATCGTGTGTACACAAATCCGACGGACAAAGTGCCACGCATGCTCAGAATAAATAAAGAGATGAAAGCTATTGGCCACTGCCCCGTTTATAGTCCCGACGTACATGTTTTACGTCACCGCGTTCAGAATGATCGGATTTTCCGACAACTTTGTGTGACCGTGTGTATGCAAGACAAGTTTGAGCCAACATCCGTCGGAAAAAATCCTAGGATTTTGTTGTCGGAATGTCCAAACAAAGTCAGACCGTGTGTACGGGGCATTAGTCTTGAAAATGTCCAGAATTTAATATCAGGATTTGTACCCTATAGACATCACTTTTAGTGAGTTTAGGGGGTTTCAAGCAGAATGTGACAAATCCCTAGCAGTAACTATTTCACACTAAAATATTTGCTTGGAACTCCACAATAATTGACCATTAACATTTTCTAAAAGCTGGTAATCAAGTGGAATGCCAATTTTGCTTTTATTTGAGGCTACTGAGATAAACAAATTTCCCTCTGAGCATATTTTTGCAGTTTGTTGAATTCTGCAACACACTTGACCTGCACTTTAGTATTCGTGGTGTAGTTTCAAATAGAATGTCTACAGAAAACTACAGGAGGATTGATAAAAGAACATTCATCCTGCACAAGGACAAAAAGCAAGGTCTTTATTACAGGAAATTTCTGCAAAGCGGCTTGTTGCAGGAACTGCTTCATGTTGAAATATTGCACTGCTCTTAAAGAAAAACATAAAGGACATAAACTCAAAGAAAAATAAACATGCTTCTTGCATTTAGGTAATATTTATGCCTGAAGCCCGAATTTCAGCTTCATGGTAGGACATTGTGTTTTTTCTAATCTAACGAACAGAATCTAAGACAAACAAGTTTCAGATCACAGAGCAATGAACAAGAGCATAATTTCTTCGCTTAGTCATAACCCATAAGCACTAGCAGTCACATACTTTAACCAATTGCCAAACGCGCTATAGTTAAATGATGGCTGCAGCAAGGTTGGATAACTCTGGGAGGGCGTACTATGATGCCCTCCCAGAATACCGCTCTCGTGCTCCCCCTGGGGCCTGCACCTGAGAACAACCGTGACCGCCGGGTCCAGAGGACCCGGTGCATCACAGATCACAGTAAACAGCGGCAGTTTACCATGTGATTGCTCCGTCAAATGACGGAATAATCACTAGTAAACAAACTGGCATCACCTCCGTTTCCTCTCTCCCCTCTCTGTACAGATCCGTATAGTGCGAGGGGAGAGGGGGAGAGATCGGTGGCAGCAGTGCTGTGGGCTGGATGTGTAGTGCCCACAGCGCTGATATGTGCCCATTGCAGCCTCATCCATCCATTCATCCATACATGCTCAACATACCCATCCATAGTCACTCACCCATCCATACTCAGCATACTCATCCATCCATGCTCAGCCATCCATACTCAGCATATTCATCCATCCATACTCAGCATACTCATTTATCCATCAATGCTCAGCCATCCATACTCAGCATACTCATCCATCCATACTCAGCATACTCATCCATCCATCCATGCTCAGCCATCCATACTCAGCATACTCATCCATCCATCCATGCTCAGCCATCCATACTCAGCATACTTAGCATACTCATCCATCCATACTCAGCATACTCATCCATCCATCCATGCTCAGCCATCCATACTCAGCATACTTAGCATACTCATCCATCCATCCATACTCAGCATACTCATCCATCCATCCATGCTCACCCAACTATACTCAGCATACTCATCCATCCATCCATGCTCAGCCATCCATACTGAGCATACTCAGCCATCCATATTCAGCATACCCATCCATACTCAGCATACTCATCCATCCATGCTTAGCCATCCATACTCAGCATACCCGGCATACTCATCCATCCATCTATACTCAGCATGCTCATCCATCCATCCATGCTCACCCATCCATACTCATCCATCCATCCATGCTCAGCCATCTATACTGAGCATACTCAGCCATCCATACTCAGAATACTCATCCATACTCAGCATACTCATCCATCCATGCTCAGCCATCCATACTCAGCATACCCATCCATACTCAGCATACTCATCCATCCCTTCCATGCTCAGCCATCCATACTCAGCATACCCATCCATACTCAGCATACTCATCCATCCATCAATGCTCACCCATCCATACTCAGCATACTCATCCATCCATCAATGCTCACCCATCCATACTCAGCATACTCATCCATCCATCCATGCTCAGCCATCCATCCATCCATCCTCAGCAATGCTCATCCATCCATCCATGCTCAGCCATCCCATTCACCCCCATCCATAATTAGCCATACCCATTCATACTCAGCCATACCCAGCAATACCCAGCAATACTCAGCCGTACCCAGCCATACCAAGCCATACTCAGCCGTACCAAGCCATACTCAGCCATACCCAGCCATCCCAGCTATACTCAGCCATACCCAGCCGTACTCAGTCGTACTCAGTCGTACCAAGCCATACTCATCCATACCCAGCCATCCAATCTATACCCAGCTATACTCAGCTGTACTCATCAGTACTCAGCCGTACCTGGCCATACTCAGCCATACTCAAACATGCTCAGGCATCCCCATCCACAGCTCATCCATCCCCATTCATGCTCATCCATGCCACATCAGTTATCATCCATGCAACATCCATGCCACTACAGTGCCTCACAAAAGTGTAATAGGCAGTCAATTTAGATTTGAAACGTATGCCCCTAGAACACCTGACGGTGTTCCCTGCATGTTGGTCCTCTGTATGTGGCAACGCTGTGGAAAAGTCTCACACATTTGTATCAGTGTACTCAGGAGAAGTAGGAGAATCTATTTTGGGGTGTAATTTTTGGCATGTACATGCTATGTGTTAGAAACATTGTGTAAATGGACACCATTGTGTAAAAAAAATGCGTTTTCATTTTCTTTACACATTTTCCAAAAACTTGTAGAAAAAAATGACGTGTTCAAAAGACTTGATATGCCTCATAGATTATACATTGGGTTGTTTTCTTGGGGTGTTTCCATTGTCCTGGTTCTCCAGGGCCTTCAAAAATGTAAGAGGTAGTCAAGAAATTATGTGTAAAAAAATATGTGTAATTTATGCTCCAAGAACGCCTGATGGCGCTACCTGCATGTTGGGCCTCTGTATGTGGCCACGGTGTGTAAAAGTCCTACACATGTGGTATTGCCATACTCAGGAGGAATTGTAGAATGTGTTTTGGGGTGTAATTTGTGTTATGCATATGCTGTGTGTGAGAAATAACCTGCTAATATAACAATTTTGTGAGAAAAAAAAATCTTGATTTTGCAAAGAATTGTGGGAAAAAATTACAACTTGAAAAAATTCACCATGCCTCTTACTAAATACCTTGGAATGTCTGCTTTCCAAAAAGGGGTAATTTGGGGAGTATTTGTACTTTTTGTATTTGTATTTGTACAAGCTTCTGGCTTGTTAAGGTCTCAAGAAATGAGATAGGCCGTCAGTACTTCAGGTGTGATCAATTTTCAGAGATTGGCACCATTGCTTGTGGACTACATAACTTTCACAAAGACCAAATAGAATACACCAATTTGGGTTATTTTTACCAAAGATATGTAGCGGTATAAATTTCGGCCAAAATATATGAAGAAAAATTACTAATTAGCAAAATATTATAACAGATACAAAGAAAAATGCATTTTTTTACAGAATTTTTGGTCTTTTTTCTTTTATAGAGCAAAAAATAAAAAAAAACTATTAAATACCACCAAAAGAAAGCTCGATTTGTGTGAAAAAAAGGACAAAAATTCATATAGGTACAGTGTTGCATGACTGAGTAATTGTCATTCAAAATGTGAGAACACCGAAAGCTGAAAATTGGTCTGGTTAGGAAGGGGGTTTAAGTGCCCAGTGGTTAAGTGGTTAAATAGTAATGACACAGCTGAATGACATGGAAGTGCTTAATTGGCTCTGCTCCAAACAAACATCACAGAAAAAACACAACACAATTTGCTAAAATCATTTAAGTTCATTTTTTTCCTCATTAATGTACACACAGCACCCCATATTGACAGAAAAACATAGAATTGTTGACATTCTTGCAGATTTATTAAAAAAGAAAAACTGAAATATCACATGGTCCTAAGTATTCAGACCCTTTGCTGTGACACTCATATATTTAACTCAGGTGCTGTCCATTTCTTCTGATTATCCTTGAGATGGTTCTACACCTTCATTTGAGTCTAGCTGTGTTTGATTATACTGATTGGACTTGATTAGGAAAGCCACACACCTGTCTATATAAGACCTTACAGCTCACGGTGCATGTCAGAGCAAATGAGAATCATGAGGTCAAAGGAACTGCCTGAAGAGCTCAGAGACAGAATTGTGGCAAGGCACAGATCTGGCCAAGGTTACAAAAAAAATCTGCTGCCCTTAAAGTTCCTAAGAGCACAGTGGCCTCCATAATCCTTAAATGGAAGATGTGTGGGACGACCAGAATCTTTCCTAGAGCTGGCCGTCCGGACAAACTGAGCTATCGGGGAAGAAGAGCCTTGGTGAGAGAGGTAAAGAGGAACCCAAAGATCACTGTAGCTGAGCTCCAGAGATGCAGTCGGGAGATGGGAGAAAGTTGTAGAAAGTCAACCATCACTGCAGCCCCCCACCAGTCGGGGCATTATGGCAGAGTGGCCCGACGGAAGCCTCTCCTCAGTGCTAGACACATGAAAGCTTGCATGGAGTTTGCTAAAAAAAACACCTGAAGGACTCCAAAATGGTGAGAAATAAGATTCTTTGGTCTGATGAGACCGAGATAGAACTTTTTGGCCTTAATTCTAAGCGGTATGTGTGGAGAAAACCAGTCACTGCTCATCACCTGTCCAATACAGTCCCAACAGTGAAGCATGGTGGTGGCAGCATCATGCTGTGGGGGTGTTTTTCAGCTGCAGGGACAGGACGACTGGTTGCAATCGAGGGAAAGATGAATGCGGCCAAGTACAGGGATATCCTGGATGAAAACCTTCTCCAGAGTGCTCAGGACCCCAGACTGGGCCGAAGATTTACCTTTCAACAAGACAATGACCCGAAGCACACAGCTAAAATAACAAAGGAGTGGCTTCACAACAACTCCGTGACTGTTCTTGAATGGCCCAGCCAGAGCCCTGACTTAAATCCAATTGAGCATCTCTGGTGAGACCTAAAAATGGCTGTCCACCAACGTTTACCATCCAACCTGACAGAACTGGAGAGAATCTGCAAGGAGGAATGGTAGAGGATCCCCAAATCCAGGTGTGAAAAACTTCTTGCATCTTTCCCAAAAAGACTCATGGCTGTATTAGATCAAAAGAGTGCTTCTACTAAATACTGAGCAAAGGGTCTGAATACTTAGGACCATGTGATATTTCAGTTTTTCTTTTTTAATAAATCTGCAAAAATGTCAACAATTCTGTGTTGTCTGTCAATATGGGGTGCTGTGTATACATTAATGAGTAAAAAAATGAACTCAAATGATTTTAGCAAATGGCTGCAATATAACAAAGAGTGAAAAATTTAAGGGGGTCTGAATACTTTCCGTCCCCACTGTATGTATATATATATATATATAATAAAATAAGAAAATATAATGATAAAAGTGCATATCTCGTGTGTTTGTCATAAAATCGCATTGTATCCGTTCCGGGTTCCACTTGAGATATGTGTTTTTGTAGTGGATGTAGTATGGATAATAAATAGACCAAACACATCCACCTAAAATAGAAAATTGCCTCGAGGGACATGTAGAAAACAGATAAAGCGACAAAGATACATAATATATTTTATCAAAAAACAGAGGAAGAAAGATGAGGGAGTGATATCTATTGCAGAGGTATACATACTGTAGCACACAATAATCTCTGTATAGACAAAGTACTGATGAAAAAAATTGCATGTATATATTATTTACAAAAAAAAAAAATACATCTCATCGAATATGAATATAAATGTAAATATGAATATATGTGAAAAAAATATGTATACAGACATGACTAGAGTAATCAAAATGCAGGAAAGAATTCATTCAAAATAATGTAAACTAATCATAATAGTCAGTCACATCCCATTCATAATTTAATCCATTAGGCAGTGGCGTAGTGTGGGGGGTGCGGAGGGACGAAATTCCGCGCCAGTGTGTGACTACTGGCTGCCTCCTCCTAAATTCATTGCCCTGTGTCCCCACGCTCTGGCCGCCATGTTCAGTCTCTGGCGCCCTGTGATTGGCCGTATAGGGTCATGTGCGGTGGCGGGGCTGGCCTGTCCACGATCACGGTACATCCTGGAGTCCCGCCTCTGTACATGTTCAGTCTCCAGCACCCTGTGATTGGGTGAATGGGGTCATGTGCGGAGGCGGGACTCCAGGAGCAAGCGCGAGCGTTAACAGGCCAGCCCCGCTGCCGCACATGACCCCATACGCCCAATCACAAGGCACCAGAGACTGAACATGGCAGAGTGCGGGGGACACAAAAATTCAAGATTGTGAGCTGCCGCTGTCTCCTCCTCCTGCTCCCCTCCGGACAGGAGGAAAACAAAGAAGAAAAGGTGAGACTCCCTCGTGATGAGAGTCGTGTTGCTGGCCCGGGAGGGGGGGGGGGGACGGTCTGGAAAGAGGGAGCAACCAACCAGAGAGAGAGAGTGAGTGGAAGAGCAGCTAGAGTCATGCAGTGTAGTGGTCAGTAAAGGAATACTGTAGGTAGGATAGTGTAGTGGACAGTAAAGAGGTCAGTGCAGTATGGTGGACAGTATAGTGGTCAGTATAGTGGACAGTATAGTGTAGTGGTCAGTATAGTATAGTGATCAGTGTAGTGGACAGTATAGTGTAGTGGACAGTATAGTGGTCAGTATGGTGTAGTGGACAGTATAGTGGTCAGTATAGTAGACAGTATAGTGTAGTGGACAGTATCGAGGTCAGTATAGTGGACAGTATAGTGTAGTGGTCAGTATAGTGTAGTGGTCAGTGTAGTGGTCAGTATAGTATAGTGGTCAGTATAGTGGACAGTATAGTGGACAGTATAGTGTAGTGGACAGTATAGAGGTCAGTATAGTGGTCAGTATAGTGTAGTGGACAGTATAGTGGTCAGTATAGTGTAGTGGACAGTATAGTGGACAGTATAGTGTAGTGCACAGTATAGTGGTCAGTATAGTGTAGTGGTAAGTATAGTATAATGGACAATATAGTGGTCAGTGTAGTAGACAGTATAGTGGACAGTATAGTGTAGTGGTCAGTATAGTGGACAGTATAGTGTAGTGTAGTGGACAGTACAGAGGTCAGTATAGTGTAGTGGGCAGTATAGTGGTCAGTATAGGAATCAGGTTGGTTAGTACTATTGTAGGAAGGGAAGGGACAGGACTCGGGGAGTGCTAAAAGTCCGCAGGTTAGGGGGCGCAAATTACTTGCCTTGCCCCGAACGCTGACATCCCACACTACGCCAAGCCATTAGGTATTCTACTTCGTAATTTAAATATCTAGAATACTTCTCTTTTACATAAGAGGTGGAAAATATCTTCTCCCCTTAATGGTATTGTTACTTTCTCTATAATCTGGACCTTAACTAGGGACAAATCTCCATTATGTAGACTATTAAATTGTCTTGCAGCATTTGTAGATTTATTCAACCTAATATCTCCCAGATGTTCTCTAAATCTATCCCACAGTCTTCTAATCGTTCTTCCCACATATTGTTTACAGCAAACAGCACATGTAATGACATAGACTACAATTGACGTGTTACAATTTTAAAAAAGTGTTAATTTTAAAAATTCTGCCATTGCTTGAAACAACATCTTGGCCTGATTGTATGTGAGAACAACAGAGACATTCTAAAGAACCACATCTGAAGTTCTTTTTGAAGTGCAACCAGGTAAATGATCGGGTTTGTGCACTGCTGGATCGAAATGGACTAGGGGCCAAATAATTGCCCAGAGATTTTGCTTTTCTGGCTATAAAGTCAATGCCCTGATCTAGTATTCGGGCACATAATGGGTCATTGGATTGCCCCAGTGAATATTTCTGTATTATGTGCTTGATTTGTTTGAACTCCAGGTTCTAGGAAAGTACCGATGAAGGTTTTTTAGGGGTCACTCTGCTGCTCTTTTTATATATTTTCTTATCTTTCTTAATAACTCATATCTATTTTTGTTAAAAGCAGTAGAATAAGCCCTATCTAGGGACCACTTGGAGTATCCCCTTACCAAAAACCTATCATACATCAAAGAGGACCCCATTTTTAAAATCTGATTGGGTGCTACAAATTCACCATAGAAATTGTCCCACTAGAATGCCCTTTATGGTGTGATGGGGATGACTAGATCCTGCCAAAAAGAGACAGATTCCTGCTAATTGTTTCCTGTACAGTTGAGTGGTGACTTTGTGCATGTCACCACTCAAAAGTACACCCAAAAAGGGGACAGTTATGGGATCATTGATACCTGTAAATTGTAAATTGCCCTGATTATCATTTAAATATAGCAAGAAGGCTGTAAAATCCACATCCCTCTTGCAAACAAAGATGAGATTGTCTATGTAATGAAAGTACAAAACGATAGGACTCCTCATAGATGCTATATAGATAGACTTAGGAAGCCAGTGAGAGAGTAATTACACTTTAACATTCCTGAAATGTAAAGCAAACACTTGAATCACATTAGAAATGGTAGATAGATAAGTAGACAGATAGATTTATAACTAGACCCTGGGGTGGGTAAGGCAATTGCCACACTTTGACTGCTGGAAGCCAAATAAATTTCAGTGGAGAGTGAAAAACAGGAAACAAACAGGAAAAACAGTTGTGATTTTGATTACTGGTGATTGCTTGGGGTGGCAGTTGTTTTAGTTTCTCCTTTGGAAAAGGTTTTAAAACATCTTTTCTGTCACTTTTTAAACAGCATTTTTTTTCTCTTACCCTTCCTTCAGTCTGCTAATTATGGGGTGTGGTTAATTGTTCACAGGTGCTACAACCACTTTTTAACTTTCTGTAGAACTCACTTGGAGCTTGCCCACATGTATGCTTGCTGGAACTTTGACAAAGTGGGAAATTTGACTTAGTGCCAATGACAGGGAACCAATGGCAAAATACATGGAAAGGGGAGGCTCCTTAAGAAACAATTTAAAGAACTAGGTTGCAAGTTGAAGGGAAGGACCTCCAGTGTGATATTCTCTGAAATATTGCCTGTGCCATGCACAACACAGGAAAGACAGGAGGAGCTTAATAACTGAATGCATGGCTAAAGACCTGGTGTACGAGAGAAGGTTTTGGTTTCTAAAGTACTGGACTGATAGATAGACAGAGAGACAGTGTCATTTGATTAGATAGAGTAGGCAGGCGAGTCAGTTAGCTGCCCTTACAGTGTATTGTGTATATATATATATACATCCTAGGTGTTGTGTATATATATATATATATATATATATATATATATATATATATATACACACTGTATTCAGTTTAGCTAGATCCGTTCCTGTTATTCTCTTCCTACTACTGACAGGCAGGCAGGTGTTTTTACAGTATTTACAGCTACGTGAAGAAAATTTCTGGTGTTCTTCTGATCCTATTAGTCCTATTAGCTACAGTATTTACAGTTAGTGTAGTGCATCCTCTGCACAGTGTGCACCTAAAGCTACCTGAAGAAAATTAGTGTTCTTCTGATCCTATTAGTACAGTACCACAGGCAGCTGCAGTATTTACAAGTTAGTGTAGGGCGTCCTCTGCACGGTGTGCACCTAAAGCTACCTGAAGAAAATTAGTGGTGTTTTTCTGATCCTATTAGTACAGTACCACAGGCAGCTGTAGTATTTACAAGTTAGTGTAGTGCATCCTCTGCACAGTGTACACCTAAAGCTACCTGAAGAAAGTTAGTGGTGTTCTTCTGATCCTATTAATACAGTACCGCAGGCAGCTGCAGTATTTACAAGTTAGTGTAGTGCGTCCTCTGCACAGTGTGCACCTAAAGCTACCTGAAGAAAATTAGTGGTGTTCTTTGCACCAGGGCTCGTTTCTGCGTTCCAACTAGAGTATATGTGAGGGGTTGCAGTGTTGTGGCACCAGCACCAGTGCCTAAGGCCCAATTTTTCAGCCCCTGTTTAACAGGGGCGTGTAATTACAATTTTTGATGCAATACTTTGCAGAAGGGCTCGTTTCTGTGTTTCAACTAGAGTATCTGTGAGGGGTTGCAGTGTTGTGGCACCAGCACCAGTGCCTAAGGCCCAATTTTTCAGCCCCTGTTTAACAGGGGCGTGTAATTACAATTTTTGATGCAATACTTTGCAGCAGGGCTCGTTCCTGCGTTCCAACTAGAGTGTCTGTGAGGGGTTGCAGTGTTGTGGCACCAGCACTAGTGCCTAAGGCCTAATTTTTCAGCCCCTGTTCAACAGGGGCATGTAATTACAATTCTTGATCTAATATTTCACAGCAGGGCCCTGTGAGGGCTTACAGTGTTGTGGCCACAACAACACCTAAGGCCCAAATTTCTGCTGAGTATATAGGGCAGGCCCCTACTTTCAAACATCTAACTTACAAACGACTCCTACTTGCAAACGGAAGGAGACAACAGGAAGTGAGATGAAATCTACCCCTAGGAAGGGAACTTCTCTCCTGTAAGAGTTAATATGGGAAAAAACATTTCTCCTTTCCACTGATGCTTTCCAATTCTTGTTCCACAAAAAAACCCAAATTTTCAAAAAACATTTGTCATTGGACAAAAAGTGAGGTGAAATCTTCTGAAGAGGAGGACAGACAGCAAAACAAATGTCACAGGGGTGATAACCCTTCCCTATATTTTCCAAAAAGTTTAAAAAAGATTTTTTGGCTGGAGCTAAACACCTTAAAAATGTACCGTTCAAAATTACAAACAGATTCTACTTAACAACAAACCTACAGTCCTTGTCTTGTTTGCACCGCCTGTATACTGTTGTTCAGAGTATATAGGGACTGGTGGCCCCACACCTTTTCTTATTTTAATTTGGGTGCGTGGTTCCCCTTAATATCCATACAAGACCCAAAGGGCCTGGTAATGGACTGGGGGGTACCCATGCCGTTTGTATCACTGATTGTTATCCATATTGCCAGGACCCGACATTACATTAAAGCCGCAAGCAGTTTTAAATTACTTTTTTTCCTTTAAAAATGACATTTTGTGCAGGGACTGTTCTAAGCACGGGAAACACGCGCCACTTTACAGGCATACTATAGACACCCCCAGGTACGATATTTAAAGGAATATTTCACTTTTTTTTTAAACATCATTAAAATCACTGCTCCCGAAAAAACGGCAGTTTTTAAAAAAAATTTTTGCATTGATACATGTCCCCTGGGGCAGGACCCGGGTCCCCAAACCCTTTTTAGGACAATACCATGCAAATTAGCCTTTAAAATGAGCACTTTTGATTTGGAACGTTCGAGTCCCATAGACGTCAATGGAGTTCTAACGTTCGTGCAAATTTTCGGTCCGTTCGCAGGTTCTGGTGCGAACCGAACCGGGGGGTGTTCGGCTCATCCCTAGTCGGGATCAGTTCTTTATGGTAGACATCTTTCACCAACTCTGGAAGGCCCTGAATTCTAAAGTTATAGCACCTAGAGCTATTTTCCAGATCATTCAATTTGGACATGGCACTCTCTAGATGGTTCTGGAGTTCCTGTATTCTGGCTGAGTTTTGGTTAATTCTGGCAACCGATTGGTCAGTTTTCTATTTCATTCCATGTCCATCCGCGCCCCTATTAGTTGGAGATCAGCATGTATAGAAGATGTGATCTGAGCTGCTGTTTGGGCTAGGCTTCTGGATAGAATTTTAGAGAAGGCTAACATCATGGAGGGGAAGTCAGTAGGCATTGGAGGGTAATTATGTATCTGGGCTGGCCAGCAGATCACTCATAGAAGTAAAGTTGAGACCCTCCAATGTTCTCCCGATTAAGGATTCAGTGGGTGCAGGGGATAAAGCAACCTGCTCTGGGGTACTCACTGTGGCTTTCCCCTGTAGGGGTGGAGTGTTTGCCTCGTTCTGATCAGAATCCTGATCTGCTATGGACTCGTCTGGCTCAGTACATGGACCTCATTGAGTTGCAGCTGCCATTTTGGATAGGCAGAGTGCAGCCCAGCTGATGGGAGAGATCCCTCTGCGCAGAGCCCATGGACATCTGGTGACTACTGGGGTGTTCCCCAAACTTTCAGCGGTGGAACAGGGCCAGAATGAGGGCTCTGATGGCTGTGGCGGGGATCAAGGGACCGAATCAGTGCGGAGCTTCAAGGCTAAGCGACCATCTTAGACGGGTCCACGCATGCACTCCTGCATTTTTTTATGATGTGGGTCTTTCAGGTGCTGTTGCATGGTAGGTCTTTATATGTCTTGTCAAGCATGTGGTGCCCAAGAGGCTGGTGTTCTGGCCACGCTTGATCTGCTTCAGACAGAGATTGCAAACAGCAACGCTGCGGTCTGCTGCACATGTGTTGAAAAAAGCCCACACCAAAGAACTTTTGGAAGTCAGTGGGGAGTCAGCAGTGCCCTGCACCTGTGGAGCTCAATGGTGTGATGTAATAGGGAGACAGCCCTTAAGCCAGCCCCTGGAAGACATCCTGCCTCGTTGGAGTTGTGCCTCCTCCTCGCTTTCCTCCTCTGTTCTCTTAGGCACCCAAGTACAGTCAGTGACCTCATCATCCCCTCCCTTTTTGTCACTGGAGTATGCTGCAGCTGGGAGAACATGACTGCTAGTTTCTTGTCCGTCATTTGCACTCCCTCTCTCTGGGCTCACATTATTCCCTTCCTCCACCTGGGAACCAACAACGGAGCATTCAAATTGCTGTGCATCCTCCAGCAGCATGTAAACGACACTATGATTGAATCATTCTGGTGACTCTCCTCTGAATTTTGGTGGGGCTACGGAAGGAGTAGCTGTGGCCAAGAAGCTGGTAGAATAGGCTAATTTGGCAGTTGCAGTGGAAAGCAAACTAGTATGAGCCTGGGTGACAGAGGATTAGGAGGATGAGGATGGCTTAGTTATCCACTCCACCAACTCTTCTGCATATTGTGGCTCAATAACACGGCCAGCAGCAGAAAAAAGGGGCAAGCGTGCCTCGCCTGCAGAGGATGCACTATGTTCGCGACCACCACTTTTCACTGTAGACACAGAGGCTGCTTGCCCTCTTTTAGTGGCCTGAGAGCGTCTACCTCTCCTTGGTGGCCTTCCAGACATGATGGGGATTTTTTGGGGGGATTTTTTTTTTGCTTGGTGCACTATAAACGTTTTGATTATTGTTTTTGATTTTTTGGGGGGGATTTTTATAACTCTTTATTATAGAGTGTGGGAAGGAAATGTGGTGCTTGGGTGCAATACTTTTGTGCTTGGCACACTTTAAACTGTTTTACTATAGTTTTTTTTATATAAAGAAAATAAGGATGCAGCAATTGTGGAGAATTTTTTTTCACTGCCACTGTATTATATATACTGCACTACGCTGTGTTATTCACACTGCACTACATTCTATTATATACTCTGCACTGCACTGTATACTCTACTCGGCACTGCACTATATACTCTGCACTGCACTGTAGCTGTCAGAAACCATGAATCAGACTGAGACGGAAGAACAGTTAAATCTCACTTGTTTAATAATAATAATAAAAAGGTAAACAGAGTAAACTTAGTCAAAACATAGCCAGAGTTCAGGAACTGGAATGGATAGTCAGACAAGCCAAAACATCAGGGAGCCAGAGATAAGCGTAGTAGAACAGCAAGCAGGATCTGGAGCCAGAAGGAATGTCAGAGATGTGGCCAAGGCGAACGCAGAGATCATCTGGACTGGACGGCTTAAATAGACAGGCCCGACGAGCAGGATCATCAACAGGTGAGACACTGTGGAGAGATGGGAGCTGGCAATTAGCTGAGAGCTGAGCGGCCAGCTCAGAGAAGGAAGAGCTCAGCCCAGCCTTGACAGTACCCTCTCCTCAATAACCCCTCCCCCTTGGAGGACCACCGGGCTTGAGGGTAAAACGTGAATGGAAATCACGGAGGAACGGAGGAGGACAGGGGCATGAATGTCCGAGGATGGGACCTAAGAGCATTCCTCCAGACTGTACCACTTCCAATGCACCAGGTACTGTATGCGCCCACGGAACCTACGGGAGTCAACAATGGACTGTACTTCATACTCCTCATGGGTCTCAACCTGAACAGGGTGAGGACGTGGCACAGAGGTGGTAAAGCGGTTGCAGACCAAAGGATTTAATAAGGAGACATGAAACACATTTGAGATATGCATATTAGAAGGAAGGTCTAATTCGTAAGCCACTGGGTTAATCCTGCAAAGAATACGGAAAGGCCCAATAGACCGAGGTGTGAACTTTAGAGAGGGAACACAAGGTCGGAGGTTGCGAGATGACAACCAGACCCTGTCTCTAACCTGGTAAGAAGGCGCAGGCAGGCGTCTGTGGTCAGCATGGAGTCTGTACCTATTATTAGCATGTTGCAAAGCCTCCTGGACTTGTGCCCAAGTGGAACGAAGACCACGGAGATGCTCCGCTAATGCAGGAATACTCTGCGGAACAGAAGAGTCAGGGAACATGGAAGGTTAGAAACCATAGTTCGCCATAAATGGGGACAATCGGGAAGCAGTATTCCAGGCACTATTGTGAGCAAACTCTGCCCACGATAAGAGGTCTGACCAGTTGTTATGACGGTCAGAAATATAGCAGCGTAGGAATTGCTCCAAGGACTGGACCAAGGCTCGCCAGAACCGGTACACAAAATGACTACCCCTGTTCAAGACAATCACTCTGGGTAGCCCATGTAAGCGAAAGATCTCCTGAGCAAAAAATGGAAGCCAGTTCCTTAGAAGTGGGCAACTTCTTAGTGGAATACAATGAGACATTTTCAAGAAACGGTCAACCAACATAAGGATAACTGTGTTGCCCTGGAAGTTGGGTAACTCCACAATTAAACCCATAGACAGGTGGGTCCAGGGCCTCTCTTCATTGGGTATGAGTTGTAGGAGACCCACTGGAAGGTGTCGCGGAGTCTAATGCCCCTTACACACGGTCGGATTTTTCGACGGAAAATGTGTGATAGGACCTTGTTGTCGGAGATTCCGACCGTGTGTAGGCTCCATCACACATTTTCCATCGGATTTTCCGACACACAAAGTTTGAGAGCAGGCTATAAAATTTTCCGACAACAAATTCCGTTGTCGGCAATTCCGATCGTGTGTACACAAATCCGAGGGACAAAGTGCCACGCATGCTCAGAATAAATAAAGAGATGAAAGCTATTGGCCACTGCCCCATTTATAGTCCCGACGTACGTGTTTTACGTCACTGCGTTCAGAATGATCGGATTTTCCGACAACTTTGTGTGACCGTGTGTATGCAAGACAAGTTTGAGCCAACATCCGTTGGAAAAAATCCTAGGATTTTGTTGTCGGAATGTCCGATCAATGTCCGACCATGTGTACGGGGCATTACTCTGAGCACACACAAAACAGGCAGCTACGAAGGCATTTACATCAGCACATAGACTAGGTCACCAGAATTGTTGGTAAATGGCCCAAAAGAGTTGATTCTTCCTAGGGTGACCAGCAGCCTTGGGAGAATGGTAATTCTGGAGCACGGCAGTAGGGAGACAAAGCAGCGGTCACAAGGTTTCTCAGGAGGAGCATACACCTGAGCAGCAAGAATTTTGTCACCCAAAGGAGAAGTTAGACTGGTGCGAACTGTAGCCAGAATACAATCAGGAGAAATCACAAGAACCAGAACCGACACCATCTTGGAAGTGGAGGAAAATTGTCGTGACAAAGCATCAGCCCATCACGCCCTTCTGGGAGAGAGATGTTTAGCCACAGACAAGAATGTGAGATTCTTACGATCAGTAAGAATGAGAACCGGCACAGTGGTACCTTCGAGGAGATGTCTCCATTTTTTCTGGGCTAAAATGATCGCTAACAGCTCTCTGTCACCAATCTCGTAATTGCACTCTGCAGGTGACAATTTCTTGGAAAAGTAGCCACAAGGATGCATAGCGCTCACAGAGGTAAAAAGAGTAAATACCGCGCTAAAGAGCAACTACTAAAACGCTTCTTTCACTTCTTACTTTTGACAGGGATACAGCCATCAATTATATACAGCTTTATTAAATACCCTGTTGGGGGTACACGACGCGGATCTGACCGGGTTGTAATGACTATAAGAAGCACTACCCGTCAATGGAATCTAGGAGGACCTCATATATGGTGCTAGGCTATTGGGGTCCCCGCCCCCATAGCCCCCTATTAAGACCACTAGTGAACTATTGCGTATTTGTGAAAACCCCCCACCCCTTCCCGTTCCTCTTCTCCCGCCCCCTAGCGCCCCTGCATCCCTTCTATACAAAATCCGCCCCAAACACAGAGTTTAAAGGTTTACAATTGTTACCTACTTAAATCCAAACACCAATAACACTAAATTACTTTATGTGATTCACTGGTTCTGAAGACCGTGAGTGTAAAGACCGAGAAAACTCCAATGGTGTAGTAGAGTAAATAAAAAAAACTTTATTGCTCAGGGTCAAACAGGCAGCAACAACACATCCGCTCTGAAAACACATATAAAATTGGCCGGAAAGTTTAAAAGCAAAGCGAACACCCGTGTACCAAAATAACATGGGGCGTAATAGCGTGATGGCATCAGTGCTTAGCCATGCTCTATATGTTTTATCATAGATGACGTCTTCAAGGCTCACAGAGGTAGGACATTAAGACAGAAGGGCGCCAACTCCAGTCTCAGAAGCACCAACCTCAAGGATAAAAGGTAACATAGGATCAGGATGTGTCAACACAGGAGCAGAAACAAAGGCAGCCTTGAGACTCTCAAAGGCTTTAATGGACTCCAGAGACCAACTCTATGGGTTACCATCCTTTCTGGTCATATCAGTCAGGGGGTTGACCAGAGACGAGAAGTTATGAATAAACTTCCGATAATAGTTGGCAAAGCCAAGGAAACGCTGCAGAGGACGTATACCCACGGGTCTGGGCCACTGTAGGACTGCTGAAAGTTTCTCTGGGTCCATCGAAAAACTAGCAGTGGAAATGACATAACCCAGAAATTTAACCTGTTCACGATGGAATTCGCACTTCTCCAATTTACAATAGAGATTGTTCTCTCTTAGTTTCTGAAGCACACAACAGATATCTGTGTGGTGGCTCTCCAGGCACTTGGAAAATATGAGGATATCATCAAGATAAACCACCACACATAACTGCAACAAATCTCAGAGGACATCGATAATAAATTCCTGGAAAACTGCCGGGGCGTTACAAAGGCCAAAAGGCATTGAGGGGGTACTCACAATGGCCTGTTATGATATTAAACGCAGTTTCCCACTCGTCGCCCTCCTTAATCCTCATGAGATTGTATGCCCCTCTCAAATCAAGCTTTGTGAAAACCATTGCTCCCTTGAGGTGGTCAAATAACTCCATAATCAATGGAATCGAATAGGCATTCTTAATCATAATATGATTGAGACCCCTATAATCAATACAGGTTCTCAGTTCAACACTCTGCTTCTTCACAAAGAAGAAACGAGCACCAGCAAGAGACAAGGATTTGCAAATAAAACCTTGAGAAAGTGCATCTGCAACATACTCCTCCATGGCCTTATTCTCCAAGACCGACAAAGGGTAAACCCAGCCACGAGGGGTTATGGCACCAGGTTGAAGGTCAATTGCGCAATCATACATCTGGTGTAGAGGCAAACTACCGGCTTGACCTTTGTCAAAGACATCATTAAAATCATGGTACTCCTCCCGCAGGGAGGAGAGTGAAGAGATGCACAGGACCTTGGCTACCTTCTGGAAGCATGTTTTACTGCATTGTGGCAACCAGGAGAGAACCTCAGCACAGAGACAATCAAAAGAGGCGTTGTGCCTCTGTAACCAAGGATAACCAATAACCAGTGGAAACTTAGGTGAGGAAATAACTTGGAATTGGATTATCTCATGGTGAAGAGCCCCTACAGCCATGGAAAACAGGACAGTCTCATGGGTCACATGGGCAGGCTTTAGAGGTCTCCCATCAAGAGCCTTAATGGCAAGTAGAGTGTCATGCAGCAGCAGAGGAATCGAGTGCAAAGGCAGCATCAATGAACAGGCCTGCAGCCCCAGAGTCGATTAGAGCCTGTATCTCCACGGACAACTCAGCCCAAGAAAGGGTAACTTAAACCAGGGGCTTAACCCTCTGGATAACTGGGGACGAAACAATGCCACCTAAGGTCTGTCCATGTCAGGACCTCAAGGTTCAGGCGTTCCCTTGACTGGTAGGGCAAGACTTCAAAAAGTGACCTGCCTGGCCATAATAAAGGCACAATCTCTCCCTCCTCCTAAAGGTTCTCTCATCTGCAAGGGGAGACGGGTAAAACCCAAGTGCATAGGCTTACCTTCAGTGACCGACTCAGTTCCAAGAGGCATGGGAGGTGAGGGAGGCAAGGATGGGACTGCAAAGCTCTGAGACAAATGTAAAGAAGGCTTCCGCAAGCGCTCCTTTAAAATTCTATCTCTGAGTCTGGAGTCAATGAGAATGGCAAACGTGAGAAAAAGCAGCCACGAGGGCCTCATTGCTCCAAGCAACCTCTGCTGCCAGAGTACGGAATTCAATGACGTAATCAGCAACAGTTCTCCTACTCTGTTTGATGGACATGAGGCACTTGGCAGCAGAAGGGGAACGTCAAATACCCTTTTAAAAGAAGCCACAAACTCAGGGTAACTCAAGACAACAGGTTTTTGGGTCTCCCATAGAGGGTTTGGCCAGGCCAAGGCTCTCTCAGAAAGCAAAGATATCACAAAAACGACTTTGCTTCTGTCTGTGGGAAATGCCAGGGGCAGAATCTCAAAGTATATCTCAATCTGGTTGAGAAACCCTCTGCATTGGACTGGATCGCCCCCAAATTGCTGGGGAAGCAGAGCAGAACCAGACATACCTCTTATAGAGATAATACTCGAGGCAGGGGCCTGCACAGAGACTGGAGCAGCAGGAGGGATGGCCTGCAACACAGGTTGCACCGGAGCAGCCACAGTGGGAGATTCCAGATGAGCTGTGTGACTCAGGAACGTTTGTAACGCCATAGCAAACTGATCCATGCGGCGATCCAGCTCATCCAATATGGAAAAAATATTACCAACAAGTGGATTAACTGCATCTTCTGAATTCATGGCTTTCGCCTACTGTCAGAAACCATGAATCAGACTGAGACAGCAGTACAGTTAAATCATACTTGTTTAATATTAATAAAAAAAGTAAACAGAGTAAATGTAGTCAAAACATAGCCAGAGTTCAGGAACATGAATGGATAGTCAGACAAGCCTAAAGGTCAGGGAGCCAGAGATGAGCGTAGTAGAACAGCAAGCAGGATCTGGAGCCAGAAGGAATGTCAGCCAAGCAAGTCTTTAACAGGAACACAGCAGAGCGTCTCTAGAGATGTGACCAAGGTGAAGGCAGAGATCATCTGGACTGGACAGCTTAAGTAGGCAGGACTGATGTGCAGGATCATCAACAGTTGAGTCACTGTGAAGGAGAGGAGCTAGCAATTAGCCAACATCTGAATGGCCAGCTCAGAGAAGGAAGGGCTGAGCCCAGCCCTGACAGTAGCATGTACTCTGCACTGCGTTATATACACTACACTGACTGCACTGTATTATATATTCTACATTGTCTGCACTGTATTATATATTCTACACTGACTGCAGGCCTGTGCTGGCCATCGGGACTACCGGGAGTTTCCCAGTGGGCCGATTGGCAGTGGGCCACTACACTTCTCTGACTGTCAGTGTCTCTCTCTGAGTCTCCATTGTCAGTAACGCTGGGCGCCGGGCGGCTCCGCTCCTGCACTCGGCGGGCACACAAACACCGGCATCATCACGCTAGCTGCCACTATTCACTCCCCTAGGCACTCCCCCTAACATTATAGCCTTGGGCGGCCTCTTTGTCCCGGCGCCGTGACGTTACTTGCGGCCGGAGGGCGGAGGCGGCCCGGGGACATAGGAGGAGGCGGAGACAGGGCGTAGCTTTGCAAGCAAGCCTGCAAGACTGCAACCAAGAGGAGCCGAGGCCGAGCCAGCACCGCTGAGGAGGAGGATTCGGAATTTCGGAACCATACCAGAACCAAGTTGCAGGCAGCAAGTACAGAGTACAGTGACAGTCAGACCAAATCTATAGTGTGATTCATCATTCAAGTAAGCATTAATAACTTTACTAATAATAATAATAGTAATTAGTAAGTAACTGAATATGCAGCATGGCGGGGGGGAGGGGGTAGGGGTAAATCTGTACTGTAAATGTACTGCCACTGGTCATGGTTAAATTATTCATCAGTTACCATGGCCAGTGGCATTAAATTAATAATTGACCAGTGGCATTAAATTAATATTAATGCCACAGTGGCATTAATAATAATTTAATGCCACTGGTCAATTATTAATTTAATGCCACTGACCACGGTAACTGATGAATAATTTATTGCCACTGGTCAATTATTAATTTAATGCCACTGGTCAATTATTAATTTAATGCCACTGGTCAATTATTAATTTAATGCCACTAGCCACAGTAACTGATGAATAATTTAATGCCACTGGTCAATTATTAATTTAATGCCACTGGCCACGGTAACTGATGAATAATTTAATGCCACTGGTCAATTATTAATTTAATGCCACTGGTCAATTATTAATTTAATGCCACTGGTCAATTATTATTTAATGCCACTGGCCACGGTAACCGATGAATAATTTAATGCCACTGGTCACGATAACTGATTAGTAATTTAATGTCACTGGTCACGGTAATTGATGAATAATTTAATGTCACTGGTCACGGTACTTGATGAATAATTTAATGCCACTGGTCACGATAACTGATTAGTAATTTAATGTCACTGGTCATGGTAATTGATGAATAATTTAATGTCACTGGTCATGGTAATTGATGAATAATTTAATGCCACTGGTCACAATAACTGATTAGTAATTTAATGTCACTGGTCATGGTAATTGATGAATAATTTAATGCCACTGGTCACGGTAACTGCGGTAACTGATTAGTAATTTAATGTCACTGGTCATGGTAACTGATTAATAATTTAATATCACTAGTCATGGTAACTGATTAATAATTTAATGTCACTGGTCACGGTAACTGATTAATAATTTAATGTCACTGGTCACGGTAAATGATTAATTTAATGCCACTGGTCTCGGTAACTGATGAATAATTTAATGCCACTGGTGAATTAATTTACTGCCACTGGTCACGGTAACTGATGAATGAATTTACTAGTGCCACTGCTGATCATGGTCACTGATGAATGAATTTACTAGTGCCACTGCTGGTCATGGTCACTGATGAATGAATTTGCGGCCACTGGTCATAGTCACTGATGAATTAATGTACTGCCACTGGTAGTCATGGTCACTGATGAATTAATGTACTGTCACTGCTGGTCATGATCACTGATGATGAATGAATGTACTGCCACTGGTCACTGATGAATTAATGACTGACCACTGGTCAGCCATTAATTCATCAGTGACCAGTGGCAGTACATTCATTCATCAGTGACCAGTGGCAGTACATGAGTTCATCAGTGACCAGTGGCAGTACTGGCATTCTTGGCAGCAGCCCTGCTTGGGGAATCATTGCTGGGTTGGCTGAGAGCTCTGCTGAAGTGCTCATCCACCAATGAGCTGATATCTCCCTAGAAATATGTGAACAGGACACTTCTGGAGGCCTCTCCTTCTCTGGGCTGCAGAGCAGAGATTTTTTGCGCAATTGCATATAGTTTATATACTGTTTTTGTGTGTGTTTGCAAAATTAAAGTGGGCCGGTCTGGATGAAGTCCAGGGCCAAATTTTTGTCCCAGTCCAGCCCTGACTGACTGCACTGTATTATATATTCTACACTGCCTGCACTCTATTATATATTCTACACTGACTGCACTAGACATGTGCATTTTGTTTAGTTCCAAATCGAAATTCGGACAAAATTTTCATTATTCGGACATTCGGATGCATCCGAAATACCGAATTACAATACTAACGAATTTAAACGAATCCGAAATGTTTCGAATCGAAAACCCACGGACGAAATTCAAATCGAATTCGAATCGAATTCGAAACCAAATTCGAAATATATTCGATTCGAAAACAAATTCGAAATCTATTCGACTCGAATTCGAAAACAAATTCGAATCGAATTAGAAAAAATATAAATTGATTTCTAAAAAAGAATACAATAAAATAGAATATAAAATAATAAAACAATAGAATAAACATAAAAGATTTGTAAAGAATAGAATAGAATTTAATAGAATTTAATAAAATACAACAGAATATGACCATCTTCTGAAATTCGAATTTCGAATAGTATAAATTCGAATTCGAAAATAGATTGGAAAATAACAATTTATATATATATTCGAATTCATTCTATTTGAAATTCGAATTTCGGAAAATGGTTATATATATTTATATATATTTATATATAATATATATAATATATATAATATATATATATATATATATATATATATATATATATATATATATATATATATATATATATATATATATATATATAAAACCATTTTCCGAAATTTGAATTGCATATAGAATGAATTCGAATTCGAAAAGAAAAGAAAATAGACTAGAAAAACAATAGAACAGAATAGAATAAAATATAATATATATATTAGATTATTTTCTGTTCTATTGTTTTTCTATTCTAATCTTTTCTATTCGAATTTGAATTCATTCTATATGAATTTCGAATTTCAAAAGATGGTTTTATATAAATAAATATCTAATATATATATATATATATATATATATATATATATATATATATATATATATAGATATAAAACCATTTTCCGAAATTCAAATTTCATATAGAATGAAATTGAATTTAAATAGAATAGAAAATAATATCATAAAAAAACAATAGATCAGATCAGAAATATATATATATATATATATATATATATATATATATATATATATATATATATATATATATATATATATATATATATATATATATATAACCATTTTCTGAAATTCGAATTTCATATAGAATGAAATCGAATTTGAATATAAAAGATTAGAATAAATTAGAAAATAATAGAAAAGAATGAAAGAATATCATAGAAAAACAATAGAACAGATCAGGGAAAAAAATATATACACATCTATATATATATATATATATATATATATATATATATATATATATATATATATATATATATATATATAAAACCATGTCCCGACATTCGAATTTAATATAGAATGAATTTTTAAAAGAAAAGAAAAGAAAATAGACTAGAAAACCAATAGAACAGAATAGAATAAAATATAATATATATATTAGATTCTTTTCTGTTCTATTGTTTTTCTATTCTAATCTTTTCTATTCGAATTTGAATTCACTCTATATGAATTTTGAATTTCAATAGATGGTTATATATAAATAAATATCTAATATATATATATATATATATATATATATATATATATATATATATATATATATAACCATTTTCCGAAATCCGAATTTCGTATAGAATGAATTTGAATAGAAAACATTAGACTAGAAATAGAAGATAGACTAGAAAAACAATAGAACACAATTGAGTAAAATATAATGTGTATATATATTATATTTTATTCTATTCTGTTCTATTTTTTTTTCTATTCTAATCATTTCTATTCTATTCTATATATATATATATAACCATTTTGCGAAATTCGAATTTCATATAGAATGAAATTGAATTTAAATAGAATAGGAAATAATGTCATAAAAAAAAAAATAGATCAGATCAGAAAAAAATATATATATATATATATATATATAAATAACCATTTTCTGAAATTCGAATTTCATATAGAATGAAATCGAATTTGAATATAAAAGATTGGAATAGATTAGAAAATAATAGAAAAGAATATCATAGAAAAACAATAGAACAGATCAGGAAAAAAAAATTATATACATATATATATATAACCATGTCCCGACATTCAAATTTCATATAGAATGAATTTTTAAAGAAAAGAAAATAGACTAGAAAAACAATAGAACAGAATAGAATAAAATATAATATATATATTAGATTCTTTTCTATTCTATTGTTTTTCTATTCTAATCTTTTCTATTCGAATTTGAATTCATTCTATATGAATTTCGAATTTCAAAAGATGGTTATATATATAAATATTTTTTATATATATATATATAACCATTTTCCGAAATTCGAATTTCATATAGAATGAATTCGAATTTGAATAGAACAGATTAGACTAGAAATAGAAAATAGACTAGAAAAACAATAGAACACAATTGAGTAAAATATATTTTATTCTGTTCTGTTCTATTTTTTTTCTATTCTAATCTTTTCTATTCGAATTTGAATTCATTCTATATGAATTTCAAATTTCAATTGATGGGGTTGATGGTTATATATAAAATAATATCTAATATATATATATTATATATAAATATATAAAACCATTTTCCGAAATTCGAATTTCATATAGAATGAAACTGAATTTAAATAGAATAGAAAATAATATCATAGAAAAACAATAGAACAGATCAGAAAAAAAAAAAAAAAATATATATATATATATATATATATATATATATATATATATATATAATATTTATATATATATATGTATCTTCTGAAATTTGAAATTCATATAGAATGAATTCAAATTTGAATAGAAAAAAATAGAATAGAATAGAGTAACAATAGAACAGAATAGAATAAAATATAATATATTATTCTATTCTGTTCTATTGTTTTTCTAGTTTTTCTAGTCTATCTATATATCTATATATATATATATATATATATATATATATATATATATACATATATATATATACATATATATATATTTTTTATTTTTTTTCTGATCTAATCTATTGTTTTTCTAAGATTTTATTTTCTATTCTATCCAAATTCAATTTCATTCTATAAGAAGTTCGAATTTCGTAAAATGGTTATATATATATAAAAAAATCTTTTGAAATTCTATTTTTTTTTTCTATTCTAATCTTTTCTATTCAAATTTGAATTCTTTCTATATGAATTTCGAATTTCAATAGATGGTTATATATAAATAAATATCTAATATATATATATATATATATATATATATATATATATATATACATATATAAAACCATTTTCCGAAATTCGAATTTCATATAGAATGAAATTGAATTTAAATAGAATAGAAAATAATAGTTTAGAAAAACAATAGATTCGATCGGAAAAATAAATAAATAAATATATAATATATATATATATATATATATATATATATATATATATATATATATATATATATATATATATATAAATAACCATTTTCTGAAATTTGAATTTCATATAGAATGAAATCGAATTTGAATATAAAAGAATAGATTAGAAAATAATAGAAAAAAAATCATAGAAAAACAATAGAACAGATCAGGAAAAAAAATTATATATATATATATATATATATATATATATATTTCCTTGTCAAAAGAAGTTTATTGAGTATACAATGTTATAAAGATACATGAAGTAAGTTTACAAGGATCTATAAAGTAAGCTCATTGTTTTACAGTAGGGTTTATATAGGTAAATATCATGAAATTTCAAATATTAAACATTGGGTTCACGTAAACCTAAATTAAAGATATATATCATTTCCTTAGTTACTTTTGTAGGTATTTAAATTATTTATACCCACTATACATATTGTTTACAAGTAGAGTGTATATAGGTTAAATAAATTCTGATAATGAGCTTTAATCATAAGGTGGAGAAAAGGAAAGAGAAAGAAGAAAAAGGGTTGAAAGGTAGAGGTATGGTCCACAAGGTTGTCCCGCTCGTCAGTTTATTATTCTTTTTAGTTCTCTTTGAAGCCTTAGAATGGGTGTCTCTGTAAGTCATTTAATCTGTTACCATGGCAACAGGACAGAGTCATTGAAGTTTGACAGGAACTGTTGTTTTATCCAAGGATGCCAAAGTTTTTCAAATTTTGGAATTTGATTTTGATCGATGGCTACCATCTTAGCATGGGACATTGTATTATTCATTCTGTGAATTGTTTCTGCTAGTACCAATGTAGGAGATTTCCATGCCTTGGCCACTGTTTGTTTTGCAGCCGTTATTAGTTGGATCATAAGTTTGAATTGAGAGAGTGTTAACCATTCCGGTTTTAGATTAAGTAAAGTTAAATATGGATCTGGTTGTATTATTTTTTTAAATATTTTAGATGCAATCACGAAGACTTCCTTCCAGAAGGTTTGGATTACTGGGCACGTCCACCATATGTGTAAATATGTGCCTATTTCTGGGCATCCTCGAAAACAAAGAGCTGAGGTATTAGGTGAATATTTTGCCACTCTAGCGGGTACAAGGTACCAGCGAGTTAGGACTTTATAATTTGTCTCCAGTGCTAAGATGTTGGGTGAAGATGACTTAGATGTGAGCCATATGTTAGACCAGTCCGTGTCAAGTTCGTCCCAGGTCCTCCTCCCACCTCTGAACGTAAGAGGGTCTATTAAGATTTGCTACTCCATATAATTGATTATAAAGAGATGAAATTGTACCTTTAGCAAATGGATCTTTTGTACAGATTGATTCAAAAATGGATAATTGGGATAATGGTGTATCCCCCTTTAGGAATGGTGTATAGAAATTTTTGATTTGGAGATATCTAAATATCTCAGAGTTTGGTAGATCATATTTTTCTCTAAGCGATGGGAATGAAAGGAATGATTTAGATGCTATGAAGTCATTTAGTGTCTGAATGCCTGATGTTGTCCAAGCTTTAAAAGAATTTGGGTAGATCCATGCCGGATAAAAGGCCGGATTTCTGATAAAAGAAAGGAGAGGATTGTGTGGAGATTGTAACTGATATTTGGTTTTTAGTTTATCCCAGAGAGATAAGAAGTGTTTAGTTATGGGATTATGAATTTTAAAGCGGTCTTTAGGATCAAGCCATAATAAATTTGATATTAATAGAGGGTCATTTTCTGAAGCCTCTATAAATACCCATAATGGCATTTCCTGTTTTGCATGGTATTTGGACAGACTGGCCAAATGTGCTGCTCTGTAGTAGTTAGTAAAATTAGGGTATCCCAGGCCTCCTTTATTTTTGGGAAGATGTAGTGTGTGTATAGGTATACGTGGTTTAGAAGAGCCCCATATAAACGAAGTTGCTCTTTTTTGTACTATTCTCAAAAAATAGGAAGGAATTGGAATAGGGAGGACTCTGAATAGATAAAGCAATTTGGGTAGAATAGTCATTTTGATTGCATTAATCTTCCCTATCCAGGATAAAGGAAGTTGCGACCATTGTTTTATTAGATTTGTGATCTGTCTTAATACAGGAGGATAATTGGTTGAGAATAAGTCAGAATGACATGCTGTTAAATGAATTCCAAGATATGGGATTGATTTTTCTGCCCATGTGAATGGGAGTGCAGCCCTAGCCGGGATCAATTCCATGTTGGTGAGTGAAATATTAAGCACTAGGCATTTCTTAGGATTAATCATAAGGCCGGATAGGGCTGCAAATCCATCAAGAGCTGGTAAAAAGTTAGGACCAGAGACCTGTGGTGATGATAGAAAAAGTAATATATCGTCTGCAAATATACATAATTTGTGTGTAATACCTCCTACTTCAATGCCAGTTATAGTTTGGTTTGTTCTGATGTATTGGGCCATGGGTTCGAGTATAAGGGCAAATAATAAGGGAGATAATGGGCAACCCTGTCGGGTACCTCTTTCGATATTAAAGGCTTCAGATTTGTATCCAGCATATTTTATATAGGCTTTGGGTTTATTATATAATGCTTTGATCCATGTTAAAAAGTGGGGTCCAAAACCCCATTTTTGTAATGAATATTGCATATATTGCCAGGATACTGTGTCAAATGCCCTCTTAATATCGAGAGATAGAAAACATAAAGGGATTTTCCGTTTTTTAGCAATATGTGCCAATAACACTGCCCTGCGTATATTATCGCCTGCCTGTCTATTTGGCATGAAGCCTACTTGATCTCTATGTATTAATTTTCCTATAATGCTATTGAGGCGTTTTGCTATTATTTTTGCTAATAATTTAATATCGAGGTTTAACAGAGAGATAGGCCGATAATTCACACAGGAAGTATCATCAGAAAGGGGTTTTGGGATCATACAAACAATTGCCATTAGTGTTTCTTGCCGAAAAGAATGTCCATCTAGAAGTTTGTTAAAAGTTTCAGTGAGAATGGGAGAGAGTATTTCTGAGAATGTTTTATAGTATAAAGCCGAGTAGCCGTCTGGGCCTGGTCTTTTGTTAAGTTTTAGGTCTTTTATGGCGTTAGCAACTTCATCTATAGTTATAGGCTCATCCAAACTGCTTTTTTGATTCTGAGATAACTCGGGTAAGGTTATTTTTGAGAAGAAGGATTCAGCCTCTGTAGGATTAAATTCATTGTTTGTCTTGTATAAAGTTGCGAGATGTGAGTGAAATTTATGGACTATTTTAACTGGATTACAAGTGTAAACATTTTTTGATAATTTCAAACGTATTGGTTTGAAAGATTTGTTAGTTGAATTTAATGCCCGAGCCAAATATGTACCTGGTTTGTTTGTATTCATGTAGAAATTGTGTTTGGAGCGTTTGAGGGATTTATCAACTGACTCAGTGAGAAATAGATCGTATTCCAATCTAGATTTTTCCAGATGAGATTTTGTACTCTGAGATGGATTATCTTGAAATGATATGTAGGCTGCATTAAAATTGAGTTCTAGTTTTTTTGCTAGATTTTTGCGTTCCCGTTTAAATAGTGCCATTTGTCTTTGTATTGTACCACGCAAGACAGGCTTATGAGCTTCCCACAGTGTTATTGGGGAGATGTCTGTTGTATTATTAATTGATATGTATTCCTTTAAAGCTTGTTCAATGGCCATCTGATGTAGTGGGTGTTTGAGCATTATATCCGGTAAGTACCACGTTGGGTCATGCGCTTTTGGTATGGCTGAGGCTATAGTAGTGTATACTGCATTATGGTCAGACCACGGAATCGGAATTATATCTGATGCAATAATTTCTGGTATCATTCCTATTGTTAGAAAAATATGATCTATTCTGGTGAAAGTTTGATGAGGGTGCGAGAAATAAGTGAATTTCTTTTTCATTGGGTTACTTTCTCTCCATGAATCTACCAGATTGTATTTGGAAAGGAGTTGAGAAAAAGGTAATCTAGAGGTTATTTTGGATGGTGTAAAAGGTGATTTATCTAGAAATGGGAGGACCTGGTTTGAATCCCCACACATTATCACTGTTCCTATTTTGTGTGTATTAATCACTTGTAATATATGTGAGAGGAATGGTGTAGGTTGTTTGTTAGGAGCGTAGTAGGAAATCACTGTGATTGCTGTATCCATTATATAACCCATGAGTATCAGGTATCTACCTTCTGGGTCTTTAATTTCTGATGATAAGGTGAATGGTGTGGATCGGTGAAATGCAATTAGAGTTCCCCTTTGCTTGGTACAGGCAGAAGCCGTGTAAATTTGTTGATAAAAAGGAGAAATATATTTTGGAGTAGAATCTTTGGTGAAGTGTGTTTCTTGGAGGCATACTATGTGAGCCTTCTTGTTATGGAAAGTGCGGAAGGCTTTGGTCCTTTTCTGAGGGACATTTATTCCCTGAACATTCAGGGAAAGTATATTCAGTGGTGCCATGGCAATAGATCAAATAGTTTTGACTTACTTTTTGTTATGCAGAGCTGACTGCGCAGATCAACCTGTGTGGACTGAAGAGATGAATAGATAGAAAAGAAACCAGTGAATTCTGGAGTAAAGAGTAAACAAAAAACATATGAGATTAGATGATACATTGTATAAATTATTTTTTGGAAGTAATCACAATTTACCCGTGAAAGAGAATAAATATCTCTCTCAGGGGAATAAGTGCCTTCGTCACACTCCCACATAATATGGTTGGGAGAATGAGGAGTGCTAATGGGGGAACACGGATCTTCCGCTTACAGGAGAGAAGTGCTATGTCAAAAGACATCAAAATGATGTTTCATTAATTGGAGTGCAGAATATAGTTTTTGTTGAAATTATTTATTCCAGGGTGGTTGTATATGGTTAGTCTTGCCCTAGGCTAAATAATTCAGTTAGAAAGGTAATGTTAATAACTTTGGTATTGATGAAGATAGTTTGAATTATTTTGGGATTTTAACCCTTTTAGAGTAAACAATTACATATTTTATTCATATGTAACTGTTTAGATATGTTAACTCATAAAATTGAGGTTGTATTGCTTCAGATTAAAATAAACAAAAACATAATTCTAGGAACTATTACTAGGTAATAATATATTTGTTTTAAGAAAAGAAAGAAAAAGCTTCCATTACTTCTGGATTATTGAACATATTTGTCCTAAAAAGTAATAAATCTATTGTTATTACCTGATAATATATAACTGAACATGAATTTCCTTATTTCACTTATATATTCTAAGGCTATATGAATCAGAAGTAATAAGAAATATAACTGGAATGTAACATGATCCCACACAGTGTGTGACTATCAGAATGCAGTTACATTCAGTTATAAATATAGGTTTTTTATAGAGAACCATCTCTTAGTATAATAAATGAAGAGATATCAGGAATTAGGATGTCAGTCCATTGAATCTTCTTGGTCCATGGATGATGTGGCATAACGGCCTCTTTTGTGAGAATGATGATTCCCATTTTGTTCTGAAATTTTCTGGGTGCTGCCTGAAGGTGAAGATGATGTAATTCTTCTGCGTGTGGGAGAGTTGCTGCTTGTGGGTTCTGTCAGATTTAATTTTAAAAGGGTTTGTTGTAGTTCATCTGCTGATCTGCTTCTGTAAATTGTACCTTGGTAGTTAAATCTGACTGAAAAGGGGAAGCCCCATTGATACATAATGTTGTGGCGTTGCAGTTCCATTAGTTGGGGTTTCATGGATCGTCTTTTAGTAATAGTAAGTTGGGATAGGTCAGCAAAAATTTGATAATTGTGTCCTTGAAAATTAAGTTCCTTTTTTTCTCTTGCAGCAATTAGTATTTGTTCTTTCGTTCTGTAATAATGAAATTTTGTGATTATATCACGTGGGGGTCCATCTTTCTTTTTGGCTGTGAGGGCTCTGTGTACTCTGTCCAGTTCTACACGTTCAATAGGGATATCTGACTTTAGTTCTTGTAATAGAGCAGTAATAGTAGATTGCAGGTCTGTCACAGTTTCAGGTATTCCCCTTATGCGCAAGTTTGGCTCTATTTTCGTAATCTTCGAGCTTAGTTTGAAGTATTAAATTCTCTTTTTTTAATTGTTCTAATTCTGTTATATTTTCTTGGGTTGTAATTTCAATTTCATCCATTTTTATTTCTAAGGCTGCGGTGCGGTTTCCCAGCTCTCTTATTTCTTTGGTTAGGCTTTTTGTTATTTGGTCTGAGGTTTGTTTTAAAGCCTTATGAAGCATCTTTTCAAATTGTAATAATATTACTGGGGATACTGAGGAGGCTTGTGGAGAAGTTTGTGAGAGGATTTGTTCTGTATCTGACTCAAATGGAGAGTCTTGCTGTGATATTTTCTGTCTGTGAGAGCGCCCTGATGCTGTATCTTGTGAGGTGACTGGAGCTGCTTCAGCTGCAGTGAGTGCCTGTGAGCTCTTTGTGAGGTGATTTTTATTTCTGCCACGGTTTCCTCCCAGTACCATATTTCCTGCCCAAACTTTCACAGTTTGTTCCCTGGGGCAAAAAGGTTCAAATGGATACCTTTTGAGCCTGCGGGCTCCGCTTTGTCCTTCTCTTCTCTCCTCAGCGGTGTGGAGCTCTAACAATGCATGTCTGCTCTGCTAGGCTCCGCCTCCTGCCCCCATATATATATATTTCATATAGAATGAATTTGAAAAGAAAAGAAAATAGACTAGAAAAACAATAGAACAGTATAGAATAAAATATAATATATATTAGATTCTTTTCTGCTCTATTGTTTTTCTATTCTAATCTTTTCTATTCGAATTTGAATTCATTCTATATGAATTTCAAATTTCAAAAGATGGTTTTATATATATATATATATATATATATATATATATATATATATATATATATATATAACCATTTTCCGAATCTCGAATTTCATATAGAATGAATTCGAATTCGAATAGAAAAGATTAGACTAGAAATAGAAAATAGACTAGAAAAACAATAGAACAGAATTGAGTAAAATATCATGTGTATATGTATTATATTTTATTCTATTCTGTCCTATTTTTTTTCTATTCTAATCTTTTCTATTCAAATTTGAATTCATTCTATATGAATTTCGAATTTCAATAGATGGTTATATATCAATAAATATCTAATATATATATATATATATATATATATATATATATATATATATATATATATATACAACAACAATATAGATCAGATCAAAAAACAATAGATCAGATCAAAAAATAAATAAATAATAAAAAATATATATATATATATATATATATATATATATATATATATATATATATATATATAATTTTATTCTATTCTGTTCTATTGTTATATATATAATATTTTATTCTATTCTGTTCTATTGTTAATCTATTCTATTCTTTACTATTCTAATCTTTTCTATTTAAATTTGAATTTATTCTATATGATTTTCAATTTTCAGAAACTGGCTATATATATAAATGATATATATATATATATATATATATATATATATATATATATATATATATATATATATATATATATATATATATATATATATATATATATATATATATATATAATATATATATAGCCATCTTCTAAAATTTGAAATTCATATAGAATGAATTCAAATTTGAATAGAAAAAAATAGAATAGAATAGAATAGAGTAACAATAGAACAGAATAGAATAAAAAATTATATATATATATAGGAAGGCAGGTTTACTGGCCTGAAGTTATGGGAGGAGCCTGGAGGGTATTTAACCAGACCATCCACGATGGTCTGTGTCGGTTCCAGTGCGCGGTACCTACATCACCAGGCCGACTTTCGAGAAAATCACCGCATGTTAGCAAGTTCCTACTCTCCAGTTCCAGCGTCGCTGTTCCCCGTTCGCAGTCCCTGATTTTCGATCGTTCCACCGTCGCAGGTAGGAGGTATTGTTACCGTTTATAGAACGTATTGTTACCTTATCCATACGGAGCCACGCACGGGACAAGTCGCCCACAAGTCCCAAAACCTTGTTCCACACATCACTCCCTCCCCCCCCCTACTACTAAACCATACACCTTTTACGAAAAACCCCCACTGTCATCTAAAACTGACTCTACACCTTCACAAGCACTCACCAACAGTGCGCTTCTTTCCCCTGTCCACTCGCAAACAGCGGCTCAACAATTCCTCAGCATACACAAGCACTCACCTCTTTCATCCGACCGGTCCGAGTCCAGGCGCAACAGCGACTCAATGATTCGGACCTTCAGCATACACAAGCATTCACCTACAATATGCTTCTTTATTCGACCGATCCGAGTCCAGTCGCAACAGCGGCTTAATGATTCAGATCTTCAGCATACACAAGCACTCACCAACAGTGTGCTTCTTTCATCTGACCGGTCCGAGTCCAGTCGCAAACAGTGGCCCAATGATTCAGATCTTTAGCATACACAAGCACTCACCCACAATATGCTTCTTTAGCATACACAAGCACTCACCAACAGTGTGCTCCTTTCATCCGACCGATCCGAGTCCAGTTGCAACAGCGGCTCAATGATTCGGATCTTCAGCATACAAGCACTCACCAACAGTGTGCTTCTTTTATCCGACCGATCTGAGTCCAGTCGCAAAAGCGGCTCAATGATTCAGATTTTTAGTATACACAAGCACTCACCAACAGTGTGCTTCTTTTATCCCACCGATCCGAGTCCAGTCGCAACAGCGGCTCAATGATTCGGATCTTCAGCATACAAGCACTCACCAACAGTGTGCTTCTTTTATCCGACCGGTCTGAGTCCAGTCGCAAAAGCGGCTCAATGATTCAGATCTTTAGCATACACAAGCACTCACCAACAGTGTGCTTCTTTCATCCCACCGATCCGAGTCCAGTCACAACAGCGGCCCAATGATTCGGATCTTCAGCATACACAAGCACTCACCAACAGTGTGCCTCTTTCATCCCACCGATCCCAGTCCAGTCGCAACAGCGGCCCAATGATTCGGATCTTCAGCATACACAAGCACTCACCAACAGTGTGCTTCTTTCATCCGACCGATCCGAGTCCAGTCGCAACAGCGGCCCAATGATTCGGATCTTCAGCATACACAAGCACTCACCAACAGTGTGCTTCTTTCACCCCACCGATCCCAGTCCAGTCACAACAGCGGCCCAATGATTCGGATCTTCAGCATACACAAGCACTCACCAACAGTGTGCTTCTTTCATCCGACCGATCCGAGTCCAGTCGCATACCGGCCCAATGATTCAAGATCCTCGGCACAACCAAAACCCCACCGTCCATTCCGAATCCAGTCGTAGCACCGGCTCAACGATTCAGATTCTCGCCAATCCAACTTTCACTGACCGATCCCAGTCCAGTCGCATACCGGCTCAATGATTCAAGATCCTCGGCACAACCAAAACCCCACCGTCCATTCCGAATCCAGTCGTAGCACCGGCTCAACGATTCGGATTCTCGCCAATCCAACTTTCACTGACCGATCCCAGTCCAGTCGCATACCGGCTCAATGATGCAGGATCCTCGGCACCACAAACCCCACCATCCAATCCGAGTCCAGTCGTAGCACCGGCTCAACGATTCGGATTTCTCACAACAAATACCATAAACACACAACTCACACCATATATTTTCTACCAATACTGCGCACGTTTTTTTCCTACATAATCAAATTTCTGCAAAAAAAAAACTCTTTCACTTCGTAATCACCGCAAACATTTACGAAATGGCTTCATACAGCCACTCATCTCCAGTAGCAACACAGCTACTCATCGATTTCTCTATCCCTTCTCCCTTTTCAGGTCAGTAGAGTTGTCCAGTTGATCCATCCTGCACCAGGTGTGGACAGTATCTTCCTCAGCTTCCCGGTCGACCCAAGTCTCAACCCCAAACTAAAACTCCACTACTAGGGCTTCAAGGCAGGTGCGTAATTCAAAAAAAAAAAATCTATCCCCTCCTACCTTTTAAACTTGTGTAAAACATACGCATTTCCCCCCCTATCTTAGCGGACGCCATGTCGCAGGCCGACAGCGAGGACCTCGCCTCCACCCCGTCGTCACCTGGGGCAGACTCAGCAAACGACGACTTACAGTCTCTCAGAGCTTGGACCATCCCCAAGCTTACAGCTGAACTACGGCGCAGGGGTATACCCTACCCCGCGACTGCTAGGAAAGCTGAGCTTTTCAGGTTGCTGTTTTCTCCGCCAGCGGCAGCCCAATCAGGCACCCAGGCGTCACTACAGTCAATCTCATCAGCAATCACTCAGCTGCACTCCTTGGTGACCACACTATCGGCAGCAGTCACCGACGTCCAGACAAGAGTGGGAACCCTGGAGGTACATCAAGCTGCACCCTCACCATCTACAGTAACCACCGCCACCCCCGTGCCTCTCCTTACAGGTATGCCCGACATCTGTACCTACGTCCTCCCCGCACATCTCGTCCCAGCAGGCATCAGGAAGGACATCATGGATGGGAAGGACATTAACTTAGCATCCCTCCTCATCGCAGTACACGACCCAGCTGAAAACAAGTCCTATTCGTGGGGAGACGTTTCCGTCGTCCTAAAGGCCAAAGACCATAGGCTTACCCGCAAACTCAATGTTGCGGAGTTCGTGCTAGCATTTGGCATGTTCAGAGACGTGCTATGCACGATCAACCCCAACAGGAGAGAGGAGCTGGACCTATACTTACACGCAATAGTAGATCTAGGTTATAAATATGGGGGGTGCTCGTTTTATGACTATCACAGGTCATTTTCAGCAAAAGCAGCAGCCAGACTTTCCCAGTTTCAGGCAACTACCAACTGGAGTACCATCGATACAGAGCTGTTCTGTCGCCATTTCGCTGGCCTACGTTCACCACTCTGTACTAACTGCCAGTCGTCCACCCATACGGCTAACTGGTGCTTCGAGTCAGGTGGCAGACGCCCCCCCAACCTTCCCTCCTTTCCCAGTGTCACTCGTTACTCAACGGCATTTACTCAGCCGGCTCAGGCAGACAGATTAGGACGACCCGTCCATGCACTAGGGGGAGCAGCCATATGCAATAACTTCAACTTTGGGGGTTGTAACTTCCCCCACTGCAAACTACTTCATGTCTGTCTCACATGCCACAAAGCTCACCCCAGGTACACCTGCGCTATGAAACAGCCTAAACCCAAATGACTAAGCCGAGTGTACGTCGGATGGCTCGCGTTTTACCTCAGCTCACACCCAACACCTTCACTGGCAGCCTTTCTCATCCGGGGATTCACGACAGGCTTTCACACCGGACTTATCACACTCCCAAACACAACTCACGAGTGCAAAAACCTGCTTTCAGCTGCTACCGACGAGGAAGCCATCACCACCCTGCTGCAAACAGAACTAGACCGGGGATACATAATCGGCCCCTTTACACAATCACCTTTTTCTGTATGGAGAGTCAGCCCTATTGGCCTTGTGAAGGGCAAGTTTTCAAATAAACTCCGTTTAGTTTATGATTTGTCCGCGCCTCATTGTTCACACATACCCAGTTTAAATTCCCTAATACCTTCAGAAGAGTTTTCACTTAAATATTCATCAGTAGACTCAGCTATTCAATCTATCATTTTCGCAGGAGCAGGCGCCTGGTTGTCTAAAGCAGACATCTCGGACGCATTCAAATTGTTGCCAATTGATCCGTGCCTATGGCGATGGCACGGAAACAAATGGAAAGGCCTATACTATTTCGCCACCAAATTAACGTTCGGCTCCAAAAGCAGCCCGTGGCTATTTGATACTTTTGCTCAGTCCCTTTCCTGGATTCTCTCACAACATGCGTCCTGTCAGAAAGTGATTCACTACTTAGACGACTTCCTACTCATAGAGAAACCTAACGAGCCCCCAGTTGATCTAAACAGCCTAAGAACAATCTTCCACAATCTTAACGTGCCTTTAGCGGATAAGAAGGTGGAAGGCCCGGCACAGATCGTCACCTTCTTGGGTATCATACTCAACACTCACACCATGCAAGCTAGCCTGCCTCCCGACAAATTGACCCGCATCAGGACAGTCATCCACACGTTTACTAATACGCAAGGCTGCACAAAAAAGCAACTACAATCCCTCCTTGGCATGCTGAACTTTGCCATAAGGATCATCCCTCAAGGGCGATCCTTTGTCTCACGTCTCCTGGTGTTCCTTTCCCAGGTACAAGACCCTGACCAAATATTTAAACTAGACAAGGCAGCCGTAGCTGACCTAGCCATGTGGGACGATTTTCTAACAAATTGGAACGGCATTTCGATGTTTATTCCATCAGCGTCTCCCACTTCACCTCAAATAATCACGGACGCCGCAACCTCCACAGGCTTTGCAGCTATTTTTGGCCACCACTGGTTTGCAGCACCATGGCCGCCAGAAATACTCTCGATCCCCGGGTTCAGTCAATCCTCCTCGATGTTTGAGATCTACCCCATTGTTGCAGCAGCCCACGTCTGGGGCAACAACTGGGTAGGACAAACAGTGACATTTTCCACAGATAATCAAGCCACAGCCTCTATTATAAATAAAGGTCGCTCCAAGTCCTTGGCCATCATGTCCTTCCTACGCAGGCTGGTGCAACTCTCACTACAGCACCAATTTAATGTCCTCTGTGTACATATCCCCGGTAAATGTAACACTTCGGCCGACGCGCTATCTCGTTTTAACTTCACAACCTTCTTTTCGCAGGAACCTGGAGCCGACCCGACCATGTCTGCTATCCCACATTGGTCACAGCTAACCCTGGATTAAAGCGACATCTTCATGACGCCACTAGTCTGATTAACCAGTCACTATCTCACAATACCCTGAAAGGCTACCATGCTGCCTGGAAAATCTATCACAGGTTTCTAGCTGCTAACCCCGGGGCAATACCAGGAGATCTCCATCATATCCTGGCCTTCATATCATACTGCCACACTCAGCTGAAGTTATCCCACAATACTATTAGACTCTACCTAGCTGGCATCCAGCATTTCACCTCTTTACTAGATCCTACCAAACCATCTTTGTTCGCTACCCATGCGGTCAAGGCATCCACAAGCAAAAGCCCCAAGTTAGCGGTAAACGCTTACCGGTCACCAGTGCCATGTTTCGAGACATGTCCACTATCCTTTCACGCTCACCTTTCGGTTTTTTGCCCAGCTTGGTCATCCAAGCAGCCATCTACCTGGCATTTTACGGCTTTTTACGACCCAGCAAATTCACAGTCAGCAGCACCAGTCATAAGGCCTTACGCAGACGCCACCTCACGCGTCACCACAGTCATTTCACAATACACCTCGAGGTGTCCAAAACACAACAGTCCGGTCCAGGGGTTGACATCAAGCTCTTCAGAACGCACAACACCTGGTGCCCCGTAGCCATCCTAGATCATCTATTAGCTCATCTATCTGATCCCTTGCAGGACAGCCCATTGCTGCCATTCCCGATCAGCCCGCTTAGTACCAACCAGTTCACTACTCACGTCAGGATCCTTCTGCGCAACTTAGGCCTTGACCCCAACCGTTATTCTGGACATTCTTTCCGCATTGAAGCAGCATCAGCAGCCTCACGAAACGGAGTCCCGGACCACGTGATCAGAAAAAGGGAAGGTGGAAATCCACCTGCTTTGCTCGCTACATTCCCAATCCACAAGTAGAAACGTCACGAGCCTTTGGCAAGCTTGCCCTGTAGTATGTCCATAAACTTAAATAAAGCATTACCTCCCTAAACCAAGTCTTTTTGCGCCCTTCTCTGGCATACCGCCCAGCAGATCTGGGTTTACCATACAGCAGGCCAGGGCACACTTCAGGTCTATTTATGTTGTTAGTCTTGTGACGTGTTTATGTGTTTCATATCTGTCAGGACGGAGGGCTCCGACCATAAATAGGAAGGCCGGTTTACTGGCCTGAAGTTATGGGAGGAGCCTGGAGGGTATTTAACCAGACCAACCACGATGGTCTGTGTCGGTTCCAGTGCGCGGTACCCACCCACCCATTCCCCTTCTCAAGGTACTTCTCTTCAAGCAATTTCTCTACAGAAACATCCATTACTTTCTTAAGGTATGCGCCCTTCTCTGGCATACCGCCCAGCAGATCTGGGTTTACCATACAGCAGGCCAGGGCACACTTCAGGTCTATTTATGTTGTTAGTCTTGTGACGTGTTTATGTGTTTCATATCTGTCAGGACGGAGGGCTCCGACCATAAATATATATATATATATATATATATATATATATATAATTATTATTTTTTTTGTAAACGCTATAACTTTTGCGCAAAGCAATCAATCAACGCTTATTGCAATTTTTTTTACCAAAAATATGTAGAAGAATACGTATCGGCCTAAACTGAGGAAAAAAATGGTTTTTTATATATTTTTGGGGGATATTTATTATAGCAAAATCTAAAAAATAATGCGTTTTTTTCAAAATTGTCGCTCTTATTTTGTTTATAGCGCAAAAAATAAAAACCGCAGGGGTGATCAAATACCACCAAAAGAAAGCTCTATTTATGGGAAAAAAAGGACTTGAATTTGTTTGGGAGCCACGTCGCACAACCGCGCAATTGTCAGTTAAAGCGATGCAGTGCCGAATCGCAAAAAGTGCTCTGGTCAGGAAGGGGGTAAATTCTTCCGGGGCTGAAGTGGTTAAAGACTTGTAGTTTTATTAGCTGTTTTTTTTTTTTTTTTGACAGGGGCGCAGTTTCAGTGCTTGCCATAGGTGCCATTTTCACTAGATACGCCTCTGGGAGACACAGAGAGAGAGAGAGAGAATGTAATCATTTTTATTTACCGATGGCGGATGCAGTCTGGGGTGCGATCAATCCCTCTCACAGCTTTTACTGCCATGGTGACGCGAAACCATGCAGCGTTCTTCTGGTTTGCTGAAGAGGAATATTATCTGAATATTATCAAATTCGAAAATAGAAATATTTTCGAATGCGATTGAAATATTATCGAATACGATTGAAATAATTTCTAATACAGTTGAAATAATTTCGAATGCTGTTGAAATATTTTTGAATGCGGTTGAAATATTATCGAATCCGATTGAAATAATTTTGAATACAGTTGAAATAATTTCGAATGCGGTTGAAATATTATCAAATTCGGTAGAAATATTTTCGAATGCGATTGAAATATTATCGAATACAATTGAAATAATTTCTAATACAGTTGAAATAATTTCGAATGCTGTTGAAATATTTTCGAATGCGGTTGAAATAATATCGAATCCGGTTGAAATATTTTCGAATTCGACCGATTTTCGAATTCGGTCGAAAACGAAACTGATTTGAAAAACGAATTTAATAAATTTTACTAATCTAACTAAACTAAATTAATTAAATAACGAATTAAAACGAAACGAAACAAAATGAATTTTTTCATTTTGCACATGCCTAGACTGTACTGTATTATATACACTACACTCCCTGCACTCTATTATATATTCTACACCACCTACATGCTCTATCCACTAACTAACCTGCCTACTCTATCTGCACTACAACACACTACATACGGTCGCCGTGTAAGCAGCCTTATATAGTGTGGGGTGTGGAATCGTGCTGTGATTGGCCAAAGCATACAGTTCAGGTGCATGCTTTGGCCAATCAACAGCCTTCAATGCACTGCGATCTCGCAGTGCATTATGGGGCGCATCATGGCGGGCGAATGTCCCGCAAGTGCCCCATATGTTTATCTGTTCTACAAACAAACGTACACCCGATGTATCGAATAATGTGTATGGAGGTTGATTATTTGAGTGTGTTTGGGCTTTTTTTTCTTTCCTTTGTTGGTTGAACTGGATGGACTTTTTTCTACCAGATTACCTATGTTACTTAACTATATATACCAAATATTTTGTCTAAATAATATTTTATACAAAACATGAGTGGTTCTTGCCTTGTTACCTTACAGCCTTGTTTACTTTCAATGTATTCAATGGTTTGAAGATGAAAAAAATCAAACAGTTCCGTGACTGAAAAGTACACTTTGACTTAAAACACATGCATGCAGCTAATTTGCTCTATTTAAATTGACAAAGTGGGATATTAGAAAAATTAGATGGTGAGAGCATTAATATTTAAGTATCAGCTGCTTTCAGCCTCTACCAAAGGAACATGTTATTTAACTAATACTTGAGAGTATAAAACCATTACTTAGATTAATTGCTCCTTTAGTAGCAATCAGAAGAAGCCACTAATCAAAAATTAATGCCTGCTCTTTTGGCCAGTACTAATTATCGCACTTTTGAATCTCAGATTATAAATTCAGTTGCGTCTCCCCACAAATGGACAAAGCAGAATTTACCATTAGGCACAGTAGGTATGTGGCTATAGACGATAGAGGCAAAAAGGCCCCTGACTGCATTATTTCCCTGTATTAATAATGACCACACTTTTATTTTCTTTCTCAGTAGGAATAGACATGTCATAAGGTTATTTACACATTGTGCCCGTTTTACTAAAGAAGCTGAGAATATTCACTCTATAAATTGTGTAACTATTCACTTCAATTATCCAATCATGTAAAAAGCAAACTTCTGTGTACTTATTTTGTGTGCACGGGATTGGTTACTTTCTCTTTAGGTTGCTTTCTCTATATTCTACGACATGCTTAACCTCTTCACGCCTAAGGGTAAAACAAATGTCGATGCCTAAGCACAATTATGTAATTTTGACATGTGTTAGTAAAACTGTACATATCATCACAATTACCTTTCTGTATCCAGCTGGATTATACCAGGTTTTGTTCATGACAAATCGGGCTTTCATGTGGTTGTAAATGATAATAGATATCTCCTCAATTTTTTGTAATAGCATTGGGAAACTGGCCCAAGATAGTAAAAAAATATATACTTTTTTAAATTTAGCTGTATATTTCTTGTTACTACCATAACCTTCCACCAAAGAACAACCCAAAATAAATTACCCTGCTCTGGAAGAGCAGAGTAATACAACATATGTGTATGTTAGTTGTTTTATGTACCTGTAGTACAGCCCAAAAACAATAGTGTGCATTTTACTTTTTTTCATCCTGCCTAAAACACACTGACACTAAAAAAGAAAAACTGTATCCAAATAGGCAGGCCCATGTAGTGCATGGGCCTGCCTGTTTGGATACAAGGTGATTGGATAGATAGTTGTGTCCTCCTACTATATTGTTTTGATAAATCTAAAGGAGATTTTAAAGAGATTGCACAATCAGAATGTATAGTGTATGACCACCTTTATATATGAACTAGTTGTATTTTTAATGCCATTGTTAACGGCACCTCAAATGTGAAAGCAAAATTATGCAATAGGGGAACCCCTCTAAACAATTAATTTGATTTGTATCAAATCAGGCAGGCCAGTGCACTACATAGTTAAGGATAGATCTAAAGGAGATTATACAATCAGATTGTGCAGTACACGGTCAACCTAAAGAAAAAAGCTGTGGATGAAATAAAAAATTAGGTGGCATATTAATGGCGAAGTGTGGTTCAGGGAGGTAAAACACGTCCTATTGTGTGATGCAGTAAGGCAGTACATGATGGGATATGACATTCTTGGAAAGTCACTTGATGATGATGTCTCAGAATGCATTTTTAAAAATTTAGAACTGAGAGCTGAAGATTCAAAGCTGCCATGGACTAGGTAAGTGAGAGATAAACACAATGGGATTGCTTGGACAGAAACGACACTAGAAAAGGCTTTTATGTATTATGAAAAGTAAAATTATGTCCTATAAGGTAAACTTAGCCTTTTAAGGCTCCAATTAGGAAACTCTGGCTGGGGGCTGGTTTACCTGCCAAAGGATTTGTTTTTCTGTTCAGCTAAATTTGAGTGAGAATATTTAATGTTAGCCATGCCATGATGGTAATTTTAATTAATGAGAAATTTTGCCTTGCACTAAGATGCCATCACTCAAAAAGAATTAGCAACTAGCTGAAATGTAGACATCTAAAAAATGCCATAATAAAGCTGGGCCGTTTTTAAATAAATGCCCTTTGCTTTTACTGGCTTCAATTTCTGTGGAAAAATTGACACAAAAGGAATTCTGGACAATATTGTCTGCCAACTAAGTAATACACTCTAAATCAGGGGTCTCGAACTGGCGGCCCTCCAGCTGTTGCAAAACTACAAGTCCCATCATGCTTCTGCCTGTGGGAGTCATGCTTGTAACTGTCAGCCTTGCAATGCCACATGGGACTTGTAGTTTAGCAACAGCTGGAGGGCCGCCAGTTTGAGACCCCTGCTCTAAATGGTCTGTAAATGTAATCAGGGCATGTCGAGGCTGCATTGTTCCAACTTGCAGGGGCTACTGCACAGTGGCTACACTGGCTAAATTGCCAATAGGGAAAACTAATGCCCCGTACACACGGTCGGATTTTCCAATGGACTATGTTCGATCGGAGCGTGTTGTCGGAAATTCCGACCGTGTGTGGGCTCCATCGGACATTTTCCATCGGATTTTCCGACACACAAAGTTGGACAGCAGGAGATAAAATTTTCCGACAACAAAATCCGATCGCGTCAATTCCGACCGTGTGTGGCCTGGTCCGACGCACAAAGTGCCACACATGCTCAGAAGAAATTCCGAGACGGGACAGCTCGTTCTGGTAAACTTAGCGTTCGCAATGGATACAGCACTTTCGTCACGCTGCAATGTTCAAAATGGTTTAATACAGCGTACTCTCTTCTTCTTTATAATGTGACAAGTTTTGATGCTCATATTCACACACACTTCTCACAAACTTCTTTCGTTACTATTTATCGGGATTCCCTCAATATATTTTGATTTCTCACATCTGACAACATATTTTATTTTTATTTTTTTGACTTTAATGTAGATTCTTTTTTTGTGTTTCTCCTTTTTAATTGTTTTTTTTTTTTTGGATTTTGATTTGTACTCCCGAAAATGTTTGTGTGTTTTTTGTGACAAGTTCCCACAACACCACTAATATGTTGTTCTATTTAATCTGCAGGAGATTGTTTGGTGTTGTTGTCCCTTGTTAATTTCACATTTTATGTTTTTAGAAATGTACCTGAATCGCCACCAACAAACTGTCCTTTTTGGATGAAAACTCACACAGGAGAGTAGAATTTACATAAAAAATTTTTTTAAGGGGTCACAACTAAACAAAGAGGGAGGCAACGCTGGAGAAACTGCAGAAGTGGGTGATGCTTGGACCCCCAGGGCACACATCAATTATTTAAAAGCAAAATTGGTGGCCTGAGGAGTTCATATCTAAGGGAGGGCAGTCTGGTCCAGAAGTCCCAGAGATCCGGAAAGCAGCAGATGACATCTGTGTCCCCAGGCTGTGGTCATACGAGAGACTGCATCTTCTGTCAGACCAGACTGAACCCAGGGTCATCACTCTTTGGTCTTCCTTCCATGCTTCCTTCCAGCCTTTGGCTGTGGTGGTGGAGTTGTGGCAGCAGGAGGAGGAGGAGGAGGATTGTCGATCTCAATGACATCCGTCTTGTGTGTCAGTTCCCCACTCTCCCCCTTACGTAGGACTTTATAAATCAGGTCCTCAGAGATCTTGCGTTGGCCCCCTGCATGCCCTGCAATTTGGTGGCAGCCATGCAGGCAAAGGCCTCTTCAGGACTGGGGAAGGCTCTGAGGGACACCGAAGCCTCCTGGATCATCCTGTATGCTGAATCCTGCACAGGACTGGGAGTCATCTTCCTGGCTCGTTTATGTGGCAGGCGGAGGGGAGAAACCTGAGACTCAGTCAGGCTGCGACTTGTCCCAGGCTTCTCTTGGCTGACACTTAGCCCCGCCTCCTCCTGGCTGACACTAATCCCCGCCTCCTCCTGGCTGCCACATTCCACAGCCTCCTCCTGGCTGAGGTCTTCCTGTGTATGAAAAAGGGACATAGTTTTAGTATTTTTTACATCAATCACACACAATTTTCACCTCCTGACTGCTGCAAATTGAATGTTAACAAATATAACAGACTATCATTCTGAGCCCAGCATTTTGCATTCTTGTCCCAATTTTGGGTGCCCACTACTGTCTATTGATGTGTAAAACACTTTATGAAATCAGCAATTAGTGATCAATAATAACATCTAGTAAACATCATTTATTTATTGACCAGAAATCAGTAGAACAATGCTATACCTGACTCCAGCTGGGCTCCTACACTTCTTCCTGGCTGGAAGGCCCAGGTTGGACATCAGAAGCCTCAGCTGGGGTGGAAGGAAGAGTGGAAGGAAGAGTAGAGAGGGATTCCCTGACTTCAGTGTGGTCTGACAGAAATCGCAGTCTCTCATAGTACCACAGCCTGGGGACATAAACATCATCTGCTGCAGCTCCGGACCTCTGGGAATCTGTGACCTTCTTGCGCTCCCTAAGATATGTGCTCCTCAGGCCACCAATTTTGGCTTTTAAATAAGGGATGGTTGCTGTGGGGACCACCGGCTTCACCAACTTCAGCAGTTTCTCCAGCGCTGCCTGCCTCTTCTGTTTGTGATTATAGTGGGGGTGTCTCACTTGCCACAGACAGGGCAGCTCCCTGTACTTGTCAATGAACAGGGGTAGGAAATTGTGGTCGTTGAACCCATCCATTTTCTCTGCAAGACACAACACAAGACAAACCCTAATGTCAGGCCAAACTCCCCTAATCTTGTTACATATAGGCTTCCATTTCGAAGCAGTATAGGCCCAAGTTGTTTAGATCCTACCTTCGTTAGCACGATCGGCGTCTCCGATGCTCCTTCCTCCGCTCACAGATCGTACGTAAGACGAGCGCGTTACGATTTATACACACTGTGCATGCGTATAACTCCGCCCGCCCCTGACGTTCTTTCTAGTCTATTCCCCACCCCTTTTTGTTCGGCGCAGTGGAGGAAGAGCACATGGCGGATAGACAGCAGGATCGTGCTAATTACAGCAACGAGGAGGAGGAGGAAAGCCCGGAGCCTGAAACGTCCCGATCCAGAAGGAGATTGAAGGACTCAAATATGTCCTTTGGGGAGATGTTGGAGATGATAGACATCCTGAAGAAGGTCGACTATGATGGAAAGTATGGGCCTTACCCCAACCACAATGTCCGAAAGGCAAAGATCATGGCGAAAGTGGTCAGGAATCTGCACCGGAAATTCGGGGTACGACGATCGAAAGATCAGCTCAGGAAGCGGTGGTCGGACCTCAAATTACGAGAACATGAGCAGTACAGAAAGATCCGGAGAGTGCTGAAAAAAGTAAGTAGTTGTGCTGTGTTCCTATTCTTTTTGTGTTTATTACGTTCGTGCTGCTCCATGTGCTTTTAGGAACTGTTGTACAGTTTAAAATGGCAACTTTCATGTTCATGGGCACATTATTCGTTCGGATCACACATTTTTATTTCGGACGATAAAATACCATTGTTTAGGCCATATGCATTTGGCCACCATTTTGACGCCCTATACTTGTCTTCAAAGAATTGGGTTGTGTAGATGGCTTTGTTACTAGAATGAAATGCAAACTAGATTGTGTGTAAGGAGAGGACACTGAGCAGCTGTTTTCACATCTGGACACTGGAGCACTAGTGTGGGACAAAAGAACACCATCTTCATTAGGGGGGCACACAGGTGCTCCAGTGTATACTATAGGGGGGGCTACATCTGTGAAGCTTGTACCAAACAGGTAAAGTATTGAAGCTTGACAAAGGACACTAAAAAAGCTACATCTTGGAACTCGGCTAAAATAGATAATTGTACCCCACTTCCAAACAATGTTTCATCTTTATAGTTCTGCCATCAAATATCTGTGTGCTAAGTATACCATTTTTGCTTTACATAGGGGAGAAAAGACTCGGAGGACACCCCTCATCTGAGGAGACCAGAGCCCCCCCCCTCTGGAAGAAGGGGAAATCCCCCCAACACAAGATGAGCAGGAGGAAGAAGACGTGGTGGAACTAGTCACCACAACAGGTGAGTGTCTGCAACCACAGGCTCAGATAAGAGATGGATGGCGGCATTTTTTGGGAAACCTAATTTATTTTGGGGTTCCTCTCTTTTTAGGTGATCGTGAGGTTGTGGATGAAGATCCTTTAACATCCGAAAGTGCCCAGATCCTGATCGGAGAGATCATGGGGTGTAATTTACAATTGGAAAACATCAAGCAAAACATCAATGATGTTATTCCAAAATATAAAAACATCATTGATGTTTTGGGGCGAGTTTAAAACCCCTCCAAATCACTTTCTTCTTTTGTGTGCTACAATGTGCGAAATGTTTTTGTGATTTTTCCCAAAGCCAAATTTGGAGGATGCACACAGTGTGTCAACATGTGCTATCTGCCATCACGGGAGATCAATGGACGCGTTTTGGGGGTGCAACCCCTTCCTCAATAATAAAGTAGTGGTGAGGAAGGGCTTTCTCCCCAAAACACGTCCCTTCATCCCCAGTGATGGCAGATAGCACATGTTGACATTGTGAAATTTGTGTGCATCTTCCAAATTTGGCTTTTCCAGGGGTGATTTCCCCCCATCTGAATGCAATATCAAACACAGTTCCTAAATACTCATGTCTGATATTGCCTTCCAGTTCTACCAAATGTGAACTTTGTAAGATCAAGATTTGTGTCTTTCTTGTTGGTTTTACACAGGCCTGTTTTCTATAAAATGCACATTTTGATTCAAAAATTGTTATACAACAAACATGTTGGTTTGTCAGAAAAACCTTTGGTAAATGCACATGTGATTGTGCTGGTATTAAAAAGATTGTTCATCAAGAATGTGTGGATTATTGTCTCAACGCTACAACACTTTTGGGGTGATGTAATTGTTGTTTTATGAGAAAATGGGGGTAATTTCCTAAGGGCAAATCCTCTTTGCACTACAAGTGCAGTTTCAGTGCAGTTGCAAGTGCACTTGTAGTGAAAAGTGTCTTTGCATTTAGTAAATAACAGCCAACAGTGCTTTGTATAATGTTACACAATCACGACATTTTCTGCACTCAGCACATTTCTGTCAGGGTCAGCTAAAACAAACACAAGCAGTAAATGTCCACAAAGAAGAGCCTGGGGAGAGATGCCTGTCGAGAACTTTAAGTCCTGCAGGCTTCTCCCTGTGGCCAAATACCGCAGGGTAGCGACCAACCTCTGCTCCGGAGTGATGGCTTGCCTCATGCAGGTATCCTGCCTGCTGATATAGGGGGTCAGCGAAGCCAACAAACGGTGAAACACGGGGTCCGTCATCATGAGAAAGTTCCTGAAATCATCAGGATTATTCTCACGGATCTCACGGAGCAAAGGCATATGAGAGAACTGGTCACGCTGAAGCAACCAATTCTTGGTCCATGAACTCCTCCCCACCCTGTTCATGGACTGGACTTGTGTCAAGGTCAGGACCCCAACACCAAGCCCCCGCACAGCACGAACTGTACGAGGAGTACGCATACGAAACATGGCTAGAAAACGGTCGGCTGCTCAGAACGAAGTAACAGAACGCACTGAAGAACAGCAAGGCCTGTGAAGAGCGACCTGAAAACCAGTAACGAACGAACAAGAATACAATGACTACTTAAAGTCACGCGGAACTTGCTTGCACGCACTGAAGAGCAGACACAAACCCACAAGCACAAACTGAACGGCAGAAAACTATCTGAAAGCCACGAGTCTGAAAAAGCGCGAATCGTCTCTCACCAAACTTTTACTAACACGAGATTAGCAAAAGGAGCCCAAAGGGTGCCGCGTTTGGTTCTGAACCGGCCTTTTCTAGTCTCGTCGTACGTGGTGTACGTGACCGCGTGGTTGTCGATCGGAAATTCCGACAACTTTGTGCGACCGTGTGTAGGCAAAACAAGTTTGAGCCAACATCCGTCGGAAAAAATCCTAGGATTTTGTTGTCGGAATGTCCGAACAAAGTCCGACCCTGTGTACGCCCTATAAGTGGTTTATAGAAATTACACATAATACATACAGTGCCTTGAAAAAAGTATTTACACCCCTTGCAATTTTCCACATTTTGTCATGTTACAACCAAAAACATATATGTATTTTATTCGGATTTTTTGTGTGAGACCAACACAAAGTGGCACAAAATTATGAAGTGGAAGGAAAATGATAAATGGTTTTCAAAATTTTTTACAAATAAATATCTGAAAAGTGTGGTGTGCATTTGTATTCAGCCCCCTTTACTCTGATACCCCTAACTAAAATCTAGTGGAACCAATTGCCCTCAGAAGTCACCTAATTAGTAAATAGAGTCCACCTGTGTGTAACTTAATCTCAGTATAAATACAGCTGTTCTGTGAAGCCCCCAGAGGATTGTTAGAGAACATTAGTGAACAAACAGCATCATGAAGGCCAAGGAACACACCAGACAGGTCAGGGAAAAGGTGTGGAGAAGTTTAAAGCAGGGTTAGGATATAAAAAAAAATATCTCTAGCTTTGAACATCTCACGAAGCACTGTTTAATCCATCATCCGAAAATGGACAGAGTATGGCACAACTGCAAACCTACCAAGACTTTGCCGTCCACCTAAACTGACAGGCTGGGCAAGGAGAGCACAAATCAGAGAATCAACCAAGAGGCCCATGGTAACTCTGGAGGAGCTGCAGAGATCAACAGTTTAGGTGGGAGAATCTATCCTGAGGACAACTATTAGTCGTGCACTCCACAAATCTGGTCTTCATGGAAGAGTGTCAAGAAGAAAGTCATTGTTGAAAGAAAGTCATAAGAAGACCTGTTTGCAGTTTGCGAGAAGCCATGTGGGGGACACAGCAAACATGTGGAAGAAGGTGCTGTGGTCAGATGAGACTTTTTTGGCTAAAAGCAAAACGATATGTGTGGCAGAAAACTAACACTGCAGATCACCCTGAACACACCATCCCCACTGTGAAACATGGTGGTGGCAGCATCATGTTGTGGGGCTGCTTTTCTTCAGCAGGGACAGAGACGCTGGCCAGAGTTGATGGGAAGATGGATGGAACCAAATACTGGACAATCTCAGAAGAAAACACTATTAGAGTCTGCAAAAAACTTGAGACTAGGGTGGAGGTTCACCTTCCAGCAGGACAACGACCCTAAACATACAGCCAGAGCTACAATGGAATGGTTTCGATCAAAGCATACTCATGTGTTAGAATTACCCGGTCGAAGTGCAGACCTAAATACAATTGAGAATCTGTGGCAAGACTTGGAAATTACTGTTCACAGACGCTCTCCATCCAATCTGATGGACAGAGCTTGAAGAACTGGCAAAAAATGTCACTCTCTAGATGTGCAAAGCTGGTAGAGACATGCCCAAAAAGACTTGCAGCCTTTAATTGCAGCGAAAGGTGGTTCTACAAAGTATTGACTCAAGGGGTGGGGGGGCCGAATACAAATGCATGCCACACTTTTCACATATTTATTTGTAAAAAAAAAAAAATTAAAAACCATTTATAATTTTTATTCCACTTCACAATTATGTGCCACTTTGTGTTGGTCTATCACATAAAATCCCAATAAAATACATTTACGTTTTTGGTTGTAACATGACAAAATGTGGAAAATTTCAAGGGGTATAAATACTTTTTCAAGTCACTGTATATAGCAGTTGCACATGCAGACACAATCCAAACCTCAAGGGATATTTATATGATACACTTTTCCATAAGCATGCTTATTATTGGAACTAGCCAAGCTTGCATGTTTATTTGTATGGAAGAGGGAAGGAAAGTCATCTGCAGACATTGTCACTGTCCTAGCTCAGAGAGAAATAATAACAATTAGCCAAGCAAATGCAAAAAAGGCCAATCATCTTTACTTTGAGAAGGCCTGAGAACGGTCTAGCAAGGTCTTGTGAAATATACACAATATAAACATTTCTTATGTTGACTGTGACTGTAACTCACTTCAGCTCCGACAGATTTTACCCCCATTCATGAGCAGTAGGGATGAGCCGAACACCCCCCTGTTCGGTTCGCACCAGAACATGCGAACAGGAAAAAAGTTTGCTCGAACACGCGAACACCGTTAAAGTCTATGGGACACGAACATGAATAATCAAAAGTGCTAATTTTAAAGGCTTATATGCAAGTTATTGTCATAAAAAGTGTTTGGGGACCCGGGTCCTGCCCCAGGGGACATGGCCGTTTTTTCAGGAGCAGTGATTTTAATAATGCTTAAAGTCAAACAATAAAAGTGTAATATCCCTTTAAATTTCGTACCTGGGGGGTGTCTATAGTATGCCTGTAAAGGGGCGCATGTTTCCCGTGTTTAGAACAGTCTGACAGCAAAATGACATTTCGAAGGAAAAATTACATTTAAAACTACCCGCGGCTATTGCATTGCCGACAATACACATAGAAGTTCATTGATAAAAACGGCATGGGAATTCAACACAGGGAAACCCCGAACCAAAATTAAAAAAAAAAAATGACGTGGGAGTCCCCCTAAATTCCATACCAGGCCCTTCAAGTCTGGTATGGATATTAAGAGGAACCCCGGGCAAAATTGAAAACAAAAATGACGTGGGGTTCCCCCTAAATTCCATACCAGACCCTTCAGGTCTGGTATGGATTTTAAGGGGAACCCCGCGCCAAAAAAAAAAAAAACGGCGTGGGGTCCCCCCAAAAATCCATACCAGACCCTTATCCGAGCACGCAACCTGGCAGGCCGCAGGAAAAGAGGGGGGGACGAGAGTGCGGCCCCCCTCCTGAACCGCACCAGGCCACATGCCCTCAACATTGGGAGGGTGCTTTGGGGTAGCCCCCCAAAACACCTTGTCCCCATGTTGATGAGGACAAGGGCCTCATCCCCACAACCCTGGCCGGTGGTTGTGGGGGTCTGCGGGTGGGGGGCTTATCGGAATCTGGAAGCCCCCTTTAACAAGGGGACCCCCAGATCCCGCCCCCCCCTGTGTGAAATGGAAAGGGGGTACTTACCCCTACCATTTCACTAAAAAACTGTCAAAAATGTTAAAAATGACATGAGACAGTTTTTAAAAATTCCTTTATTTAAATACTTCTTTCTTCTATCTTCCTTCATTTTCTTCTGGTTCTTCTGGCTCTTCTGGTTCTTCCTCCGGCGTTCTCGTCCAGCATTTCCTCCGCGGCGTCTTCTATCTTCTTCTCCTCGGGCCGCTCCGCACCCATGGCATGGGGGGAGGCTCCCGCTCTTCTCTTCATCTTCTTCATCCTCTTCTCTTCTTCCTTCTTCTCTTCTTCATTTTCTTCTCCGGGCCGCTCCGCACCCATGCTGGCATGGAGGGAGGCTCCCGCTGTGTGACGGCGCTCCTCGTCTGACAGTTCTTAAATAACGGGGGACGGGGCCACCCGGTGACCCCGCCTCCCTCTGACGCACGGTGACTTGACGGGACTTCCCTGTGACGTCACGGGGAATGCCACAGGGAAGTCCCGTCATGTCCCGTGCGTCAGAGGGGGCGGGGTCACCGGGTGGCCCTGCCCCCCGTTATTTCAAAACCTTCAGACGAGGAGACGCCGTCACACAGCGGGAGCCTCCCTCCATGCCAGCATGGATGCGGAGCGGCCCGGAGAAGAAAATGAAGAAGAGAAGAAGGAAGAAGAGAAGAGGATGAAGAAGAAGATGAAGAGAAGAGCGGGAGCCTCCCTCCATGCCATGGGTGCGGAGCGGCCCGAGGAGAAGAAGATAGAAGACGCCGCGGAGGAGATGCTGGATGAGAACGCCGGAGGAAGAACCAGAAGAGCCAGAAGAACCAGAAGAAGATGAAGGAAGATAGAAGAAAGAAGAAGCATTTAAATAAAGGAATTGTCAAAAACTGTCTCTTGTCATTTTTAACATTTTTGACAGTTTTTTAGTGAAATGGTAGGGGTAAGTACCCCCTTACCATTGCACACAGGGGGGGGGGGCGGGATCTGGGGGTCCCCTTGTTAAAGGGGGCTTCCAGATTCCGATAAGCCCCCCGCCCACAGACCCCCACAACCACCGGCCAGGGTTGTGGGGATGAGGCCCTTGTCCTCATCAACATGGGGACAAGGTGTTTTGGGGGGCTACCCCAAAGCACCCTCCCAATGTTGAGGGCATGTGGCCTGGTACGGTTCAGGAGGGGGGGGGCCGCACTCTTTTCTTTTCCTGCGGCCTGCCAGGTTGCATGCTCGGATAAGGGTCTGGTATGGATTTTTGGGGGGACCCCACGCCGTTTTTTTTTTTTTTTTGGCGCAGGGTTCCCCTTAAAATCCATACCAGACCTGAAGGGTCTGGTATGGAATTTAGGGGGAACCCCACGTCATTTTTTTTTTCAATTTTGGCCGGGGTTCCCCTAATATCCATACCAGACCTGAAGGGCCTGGTATGGAATTTAGGGGGACTCCCACGTCATTTTTTTTTTTTTAATTTTGGTTCGGGGTTTCCCTGTGTTGAATTCCCATGCCGTTTTTATCAATGAACTTCTATGTGTATTGTCGGCAATGCAATAGCCGCGGGTAGTTTTAAATGTAATTTTTCCTTCGAAATGTCATTTTGCTGTCAGACTGTTCTAAACACGGGAAACATGCGCCCCTTTACAGGCATACTATAGACACCCCCCAGGTACGAAATTTAAAGGGATATTACACTTTTATTGTTTGACTTTAAGGATTATTAAAATCACTGCTCCAGAAAAAACAGCCGTTTTTAAAACTTTTTTTTGCATTGATCCTTGTCCCCTGTGGCAGGACCCAGGTCCCAAACACTTTTTATGACAATAACTTGCATATAAGCCTTTAAAATTAGCACTTTTGATTTCTCCCATAGACTTTTAAAGGGTGTTCTGCGGCATTCGAATTTGCCGCGAACACCCCAAATTGTTCGCTGTTCGGCGAACTTGCAAACAGCCAATGTTCGAGTCGAACGTGAGTTCGACTCGAACTCAAAGCTCATCCCTAATGACCAGGCCATTTTTTTCTATTCGGCACTGTACCCAAACAAAATTTATATAATTTTTTCACACAAATAGAGCTTTCTTTGGGTGGTATTTGATCACCACTAGGTTTTTTATTTTTTGCAGTATAAACAGAAAAAAGATTGAAAATTTAGAAAAAGAAACTATATTTTTTACTTTCTGCTTTTATAACATATCCAATAAGAAAAAAATAAAAATAAATTCTTCATAGGTGTTGATACAGGAATCCTTCCTGCTGAGACATTGTCTTCTCACGGTGAGGGGGAGCCGTCCCCGCTGGGAGAAGACCATGGTTATTGAAAGGGACTATAGCGGCTTCTTCCACAAGGAAAGAGGAGAAGAAAGGACTAGTATATATATATATGTGATTTAAGGGACACTTGGTACAAAGACTTTGTTATTAATAAATGTATTTATCTGTTCACTTATGTTAGATTTTTTTTTTCAAGTCCATGGTTCTGATAGTAGTGGCATAACAAGTGGATATTAGGTATACTAATTGTACATATACTTCATGTTTTAAATATTGGTTTTGTGTATTGCTTGGCACTATTTGGATAACATTACTGTATATAGGTGTAGGTGAGATCACATTTAGTGTCAGCAGCAATACCTTCAAGTATCATAGATATTTGTAGTATTTGCACTGGAGTATCTTGATACATAATTTCTCACTGAGCCATCTTGCGCAATGACGACTGGACTGTACTGAACTCACCAAAGCAGACTTTGTTAAAGTGATGCTCCACCCAAAAGGGTAAGCGCTGCTTGTCTGCCTCCTGCCCCCCTCCGCTGCCACATTAGGAACCTTTTGGGGGTTGGGGGAGCGGGTACCTGGTTTTGACAGGTACCCGCTCCCACTTCCGGCTCAGTTCGCCTTGGCCCCTCTCCTTCCCCTGCAGCCTTCTGCAGCCCAATCACAGGGCACAGCGCACTATGTGCATGAGCAGTAGGAACATGGCTGTGAAGCAACAAGGCTTCACTGCCAGTTTCCATTAATCAAGATGGCGGCACAGCACCCAATAGTGATTGAAGAATCAGCTCAGGTGAGGATAGTGCTGGATGACTGGACAGGTAAGTGCCCTAATATTTAAAGTCAGCAGCTTCAGTATTTGTAGCTGTTCACTTTTATTTTGTAGGGGGCTGGAGCCCCTCTATAAGTATTTTTACTTTTAAACCTTTTTTATTTTCTGTTGTATTATTGTCTCTTTTCCCTTTGTAATACTCTATTTATGCAAATAATTTATTTACACCGTTTCACGTTGTCTATTATTAAACAATATTTTGAAAAGGTTTAAAATTGTCTCTAATGTACTAATGCAGAACTTAAAGAATCCCTGTCTCTTTGAAGAGTGCTACCTGTCTGTGGTGAAACTGGGTATTTACAGACATTTATTAAAAGTCATAATTATTTTTGTGACAGTTTGATATTTACAATAAAATATCTAGTGGCAGAGTAAAGAGTTAACTGCGTAGTTATTGAAACCCAATGACCATCTCTCTCAGTCTGCTGTCACTTGGATTGTAGTCCTGCGGGTAGGGAAATCTTTTTGCAGCGTGAGGCTGAGAATGTCATTGTCGTGAATCGGTGACAGCACGATGTGAGTTTGACCAGCCATTTGTCACAAGTTGTTGAAGGTGGCTGGGGTTTGACATCACATCTGTTACAACAAATACTTTACCAATCTGAGTATTGAGGTCTTCATGCAATGAATGTCTATATATCAAGCTCTCCTGGACATTCTTCCACACACCAGGCTCCTCTGAAGATTTTTAAGACAGGCAGATATATACCTGTTTTTTAGGCCTCTGACAAAGGCTAGCTTACATTCCTTACACCAAGGGTCATATTCCCAAGAGAAAAAAACTCATTCCTCACTCTGGCCTCCCTACCAGGCAAAAAACTCCTCTTACACTGACATCCTCTCCAGGCAAAGCTTGCGAGGAAAGGACAATACTCACACTGGTTTACTTCCCAGGTAAAATATGGGAGACATAGGACCGTTCTAGAAGGTTGCTTCAAATTTATATTCCCTTCCCTCAGCCCACATCACTGGAATATGACTCTCAGTGATTGGCCAAGGTATATAACCCAATATAATGATAGCTACTGTAGACAACTCAACAGCAGCAGACAGAAAACAATCAATATATATGGAAAAGCATGCAGCACTCCAAATTATATGTAATAAAGTGCATAGCACAAATAAATAAGTAAATATAAAATTTGCTGATAAAAATACTGTGCAATGCAAAAGAAATTAATTAAATGTGTAAACTACTTCCAAAAAATGTATGCAGTTTTAAAAAAACAAATATATAAATGCAGTGCTTAATCTCAAAGAATGTCATAAGATATTGAATAAGGAATGAACCAAAGCCAAAAACCAGTCCTTGTGGATGGGTAATACAAAAAAATAGCCACAGTCCATGGGTATAAAGAAATGTCACTAGAGAGATAAAGTGAGTAAACATCTAAAAGATCACTCCACCACATGCAATAAAGATGGGGGTTTACCAGATGGTTATGACCATAGGCGTGCGCAAGGGGTATGCCAGGTGTGCCTGGGCACAGCCTAATCCTGGGGTTGGCAACCTGTCATTGGTGGGCAAGTGACAGGTAAACCACAACCCTTCCTTGCCGACCCTCAGAACCTGGACAGGAAAGGTGGCATGGGTGGAAGTTAGTGGAACCAATCTGTACTTTCCTCCTGCAGCAGCTGAAAGTAGGCTTCTCCTCTCCCTTTTGTCAACATTCAGCTGCCACAGGAGGAAAATATAGGGGATTGGTACTAATATATGCCACCCCACCACCCCTCATTTCCCTGTTCCTCTTCCTTCTGTTGCCCGGGTCTCCCATGTGCTCCCTTGCTCCCCCTTCCTCCCATTGTTTCAGGATGGAGAGCAGGTAAGAGACCGGTAAATATGCCAAACGCATATGTGTCGAAGCTTTGTGGTGCACACCCTAATGAAATAGGCTGCGCACACCTATGGTTATGACCCCGATTAAGGTGGTCAATATGGGCCTTTGTGGATACAATGAGACATCAATGGCAAACTCACTGGTGGTGTGGATACTGAAAGATACTCCAGTGCTCCTGCCTGTTACAAGGGGTAAACGTCCTTGACCAGATCTTCCCATCTATCAGTCGGGTAGCTTGTCACATACGTGGAACAAAAGAACCAACCATAGTGTAATCCCGTACTAGGGTTGCACCGATACCGATACTAGTATCGGTATAAAGAGCCGATACCGAGCATTTGCCTGAGTATTTGCATTCGGGCAAGTGCTCCGATGCTTGATCTGCTACCTGGGCAGTCAGGGGTGATCGATGCGGCTGTGGGGGGAGTTACAAGCACTGATCCCCCTTTATAGATTTCAATAAGCAGCTGACAGCCACTTCTCCTCCTCTACCTCCCACGGTTTTCAGCTGCTTTATTGAAATCTATACAGGGGGATCAGTGCTTGTATCTCCCCCCACCGCAGCACCGATCACCCCTGACTGTCCCTGTATACTTTCCAGTCCCCCTCTGTGTTCTCCTCCGTGCTCCTGTGGTCCCCCTTCATGCTTCCCTCTGGTCTCGCTCTGTGCTCTGTTCCTGTCCCTCTCCGTGCTCCGCTCCTGTCCCCCTCCGTGCTCTGCTCTGGTCCCCCTCCGTGCTCTGCTCCGGTCCCCCTCTGTGCTGTGCTCCGGTCCCCCTCCGTGCTGTGCTCCGGTCCCCCTCCGTGCTGTGCTCCAGTCCCCATCCGTGCTCCTCTGCCCCCTTTGTCCTTGATCTGTCAGGATGGAGAGTGGAGGAAGGACCCGGTCGATCTGTCATTTATTGGCTCCTTCCTTTTTCAAATGAACAGAGTCAGTGATCACTCACTCTGTCCATTCATAACTGAGCATTGTAAACTGTGTTTAGGATGCTTCAGTTTATGAATGGAGAGGAGCCTCTGTCTCCTCTCCATTCATCTCCAGTGCAGCTGAGGCTGCAGAGAAAAGGACTGGGGAATCTCTGTCCTCAGTCTCTTTCTCTGTCTCAATAGGGAGATATATCACCAAGGCCACCCAACAGGGCTGATGAAAAAAAATAAAATAAAAATAAAGAATTGTAATAAATAAATAAATATTTAAAAGGTTAAATTGTAAGAATAATAAAAAATAAAATTAAAAAACACACTGACACCGTCCACTCCCCCCCCACCAAAAAAAAGAAAGCATTGTAAACAGGTACTTGGGTACTCTGATGAGCTGGAGACAGGCACTCTGATGGGCTGGTGATGGGTACTTGGCTACTCTAATGAGCTGGTGACAGGCACTCAGATACTCTGATGAGTTGGAGACAGGTATCAGGTACTCTGATGAGCTGGTGACAGGTACTCGAGTACTCTAATGAGCTGGTGACAGGTACTTGAGTGAGCTGGCGACAGGTACTCTGAATGACTCACAGACAGGTACTCTGATGATGGGCACACAGACAGGTCCTCTTTATTATGAGGGCAATCAGGGCACAGTAATGCACAATATAACTGGTAACTCACTTTTCCCACAATCTCCTCCTCCCACTGGATCAGTGTGTTAGGAGGAGAACCTGGTATCAGGCAGTTACCATGGTTTGTTTACATTTATGACCAACTGTGATTGAAAACAGCTGGTCACGTGGGCCAGCGCCAATGAAATTGTCTATTTACCCTGATCGGGGATGGGCTTTGTCCAAATAGGTAGGTAGTTGTGCACGAATGGCATGCACAAAGACCTGGTAAAGACCTTGCATGTGCCTGGCTGTGATTGGACACAGCCGGTCACATGGTAAAAACCCTTTTTCATTGGCTCTTTACCCTGATTAGAGATGGGATGTGTCCGCTCCCGGGGCACGCACTAGCGGTGATATTGGGCGGATGTCATATAATGCCTGCCTGGAGGGATGAAAGGTTCCTGCCGGCGTCATTTTATAATACACCTGTGGAAAGCGATTAAAAGTATAAAGATTGCACTTACAAGATAAAAAAGTGTTCCGGTGTGTATATAATGCAGTTGGAGAAAGTGGATCCTTTCTTCAGTACCCAAAATGGCCACGATAGGCCGCGCATGCATTGCGAGTTTTGCGTTGTACGTCCTAGCTCCGCCCTATGCGTTTACATCACCAGGGGCAAAAAGAAAAAAATCAATATTCTGAACTTAGGAGAAACACAATAAACAAAGCTCTGAATGGCTACAGTCTAGCTGCAAACACTAAATTTAGCATGGGACATTCCAGTTTAACCGCTTGCCAACAGCATTATTTAGATATACAGTGGCAAGGCGGCTTTCCTGCACTGGATCACATACCTTAGTACGTGATAGACATGTGCGATTAGTTTCGTATGAATCGGAAATTCGTACATTCGTGAGAATCCGAAATACGAATTTTTATGCATACGAATTTTGTACGAAATGCGAAATTTCATTTACGAACTGCGGATAAATATATCATAACGAACTTTCATTATTGTTACGAAAAGATAACGAACCTAAAAGTTAAAAACCCCAGGAAGTCAGCACAGCACAGGGATAGTGGGAGCCCCTCATAATGATAAATTTATCATAACGAAGTTTCGTTATTATTACGAAAAGTTTACGAACCTAACAAAAATTCGTATTTTGGTATGAATCCGAATTGAATTTTTAGACATTAATTACGAATTACGAATCAATTTCAATACGAAACGGAACGAAACAAAACAAATTTATTGATGGCGCACATGTCTAGTACATGATCCAGCAATTCTGGTAGTGTTGGGCGAAAGGTTTGCCTGAGCATGAATTTAGCCCGAACCTTGGATGTTTTGGAGACAGAGGAAGACATACGGCAGGGGGCCCCTGCTACGTACCGTATAGTAGAGTCTGACGTGTAGGAGGAGACCTCTCTTACAGCCCTGGCTCAAGAGCCACTGGAGTGGGAACAGTAGACTAGAGAGCGCAGTGAGGTAGGAGTGCCTGTTTGTGGTGTAGACACGGATGGATGGACGATGAGCCACCAGGAAGGTCTGGATGCTGATGTCAGCAGAGGCAGGTGCAGGTCAGCCACCTGAAAGCTGGCAGGTACAGACTGGAGCAGAGTAAGACAAGCCCAGTCAAACACAAGTAATCAAACAGAACTTGATCAGCAGGCTGGAGCAGAGTGAGACAGGCCGGGTCATACACAGGTAGTGAGGCAGGTAGGGCTGTAGCTGAAGCAGAGTCAGGTGAACAGGCAGAGGTCGGCAACAACGTATCAGCAAGAAGTCCTTATAACAGGGTCAAGGCAAGCCAAGGTCAAAGTTGGAGAAATCGGGTAAGTCAAACAGAGTCGGGTCAATGCAGGTGATCAGAATGATGCAGGGTTTCAGGAATCACTAGCTGCAGATCAAACAGCACTGCACTTGTGCAACTGCTGTCCTTTTAAAGGCCTATTGGCTCCAAACAGCATCTAATGTGCGCGCACATGCATCCGGGGCGTGCCCCCGGGCACGCCCGGCACTCGCTGTCGCGCAAACTCCCCTATCTGACTGGTACCCGTGTGCGCATGTGCACACACGCACCTCCGTCCTGTCATAGCAGATCCTGGACAAGCCCGATGCATGTGGCCAGCGGACGTGATCGCCGCCGGCCAGCCGCGATTGCGGGCACGAAAGCCAGCATGGAGATTTGTGTGTGTAAACTCACACATCCCTGTTCTGTCAGGGGAGAGGAGACATATTATTTGTTCCTAATAATTAGGAACAGTGATATATCTCCTCCCCCAGTTCCTCCTATCCCCATACATTTAGAAACACTAACTACGGAACACAGTTAACCCCTTGATCGCCCCCTAGTGTTAATCGGTGCATTTTTATGGCACTATATTTTTATATGTGTCAAAAGTGTCCGATCTGTCTGCCGCAATTTCGCAGTACCGCTAAAAATCACAGATCCCCGCCATTACTAGTAAAAAAAATATATATATATAATAAAAATGCCATAAATCTTTCCCATAGTTGTAGACGCTATAACTTTTGCGCAAACCAATCAATATACGCTTATTGCAATTTTTTACCAAAAATATGTAGAATAATATATATTGGCCTAAACTGATGAAGAAATTTGTTTTTTAAAAACATTTTTGGGGATATTTATTATAGCAAATGTAAAAAATATTGTTTTTTTTTTTCGAAATTGTCGCTTTTTTGTTTATAGCGCAAAAAATAAAAACCGCAGAGGTGATCAAATACCACTAAAAGACAGCTCTATTTGTGGGGAAAAAAGGACGTCAATTTTGTTTAGGTACAGCATTGCATGACCACACAATTGTCAGTTAAAGCGACACAGTGCTAAGTTGTAAAAACTTTATTTTCATTGATATATGTCCCCTAGGGCATTACCCAAGCCCTATACCCTTTGTATGCCCAATAACTTGCATCTAAGCCCTCAAAATGGGAACTTTTGTGATGTTCGGGAGTGTTGGCGTGAACCAAAAAGTGGGTCATTCAGCCCATCTGTAACTTCCAGGTAGGGGGCACACATGCACCACCAGCGCCACGGCTGTGCTATGATTAGACACAGCACAAGCTGATCAGTGTGTGCCAGCCAATGCCGGCCTGCTGATCATTGAGGAGAGACACAGAACAGAGCTCTGCCTATGTAAAAAGGCAGAGCTCTGTTCTGTCAGCAGGGATCTGATTAATTTTCTTTCCCTGCAATGCGGGAAAAAAAATCCATCAGATCCCTTAGTAATTCCTGGATAAGACTAAACATAGCTGTTGAACGACAGTTATCTAATTCAGCCAAAACTCATATATGTGGATTCTCCTTTATGTTACTTGCCAGCAGATATCAGAGGTAACTCTCAATTGAACATTTTCTGAAACCTATTTTAACCTATATTGTTGCCACTTGAAATAGGCAGTACCCATCTGCTCCCCCTTACTCCTGTTCACATTAAAGTGGTTGTAAACCATCCCTAGTGACTTTTAACCTCCATGGCGGTATGATTATTTCATATTTTTTATGCTGAAAGCGGTACAATTATTTTGCATGGAAATTTGGGGTTTTATATTGTAGGCCTGTAATAACTCACTTAAATCTGTCCAAACCAGAGTCTAGTAGACATCTCGGGTATGATAAAGTTTGAAATACAAAATCATAAATTATAATATAATAAATAACTATAAATAATGATACACAATAATAATTTAATAATAATAAAAAATTAAAATAATAAAAAATTATTCAATAATGTAATCAAATCAAAAACTCTGAAATTTGCTCAGTTGCAGAATTGTCACTGTCATTACTTTCAGTGTTTGATGACGGATCTCCCCACAAATCACTATTGCTCAATTCTGTGAGTGATTCTAATTTATTATCACTGTTTTCTAGCTGGTCTAAAACCACTTTTGATGTAAAGGGACAGTTTTGGTTGCTATGGACAATCTCCAGTTTCCAGGCAGAAAGAACAGTTTTATATAATATAAAACTGTATGCAGGCCACTGGAAAAACCACTAGGGACAAAAGGGATGTGAAATAATTTCATACAGTAATGTAATCTGTAAGATTACAGTATACTGTATGTATTGTGTGTGTTTCACTTTTTGAATCTGGCACCGTTCTCTGCCCCGTGCGTCGCAACGCTCGCAGGTAACGGAGCTCGGCTCCGTGATAATTCGAGCGGAGGACGGCTTGCTCACACTGCAGGGAGACATCGCAGGATCCAGGGGACAAGATAAGTAAGCTCTTCCTGGATCCTGCGATGCAATCCCGAGTCTGGCTCGGGGTTATTGCTTTTGGTTCTGAAATTCCACCCTGAGTCAGACTCAGGAATACCGCCATGGGGGGTTAACTATAAGTAAGCCTAGAATAAGGCTTACCTATAGGTAGTGGAAATATCTCCTAAACGTGCGCTGTTTAGGAGATATTTCACTTATAGTGCGCCGATGATGTAATTGGCGCATGCTCTGTGAAGAAACGGACCTCCGTGCTGTTTCTTCCCCCAGCGCGTGTCATTACTAACGGCTCCCGTGTGCATGCGCGGGAGTGACATCACGCGGCTCCAGCCAGTCACAGAGCCGGAGTCTGCGGCCCCTGGAAGGAAGAGTGGCGAAGATGGATGCAGCCTGCACAGGGGACAGCCATGGATTGGTTTGCAGGTAAGTGTCACATAATGGGCTAGTATGTGATGCATACTAGCCAATTATGCTTTTAATGTGCAGGCTTTGCAGGGAGCAAAACAGGAAGTAAAACATCAGGGTTTACTTCCTCTTTAACTTTCTAGGATGACAGAACCAAGCTTGCAACTTGCAAAAACTTTTATCCTGAGTGCAATCACACTTGCACCTCCTACCACACTCTAATTTCCATGGGTAGCCTCAAGTTTTATAAAAATATGCATCTTTGGAAATTTGTGATGTAAAATCTAACAGTTGTTCATTATTACTGTAATCATCAAGGCCACTTTGAGTTTAGTTTTATCTAAAACACTACTCCTGCAAAATATTGTTTTCCTGCCCCATTGATTGTAAAGATCCCAAAGAGCATCACCACAGTTACTGAAAGTATTTGAAGACCTTTTATTTGTAGTCCCTCCAGAATTTCTAAATTTTGATATTCATGCTATTGAAAACATTGATAACCATCAAGACAAAAACAATGTACTACAATACACTATGCATGTAGTTTCAATGATCTGATTTTCCATGCTACAAGTAAATACATATTTAAAGAATGATTAAAAGTTTTAGAAAACACTTTTTTTTAATTTGAAGTGGCTTACAGCAAATATCGTCCAAAACAGTATACATAGTGGTATGTTAATTTATATTGACATTTCATATAGTTAAAAATGGAAACTTGTTTCTTAATTAAATGTACAATTTATGTGGTAATTTATTATGCTTAAGCAAAATGCATAAAACACTGGTGTCAAATAAGTGAAGACGTTTCTAGTGTTAACACAAAAACACATTTTGAAATGTATGATATTATTGCTTTTGTCATAATATTTTTATTTAAAAAATTGTAACCTTTAATCTTTACTATTTTGCTGTTAATGATATTTATACTTCAAGACCTTTAGATAGTCAAATACATTGTGTTACTAAATTCATTTTGGAGATAAATAATATGCAGTACAAATAGAAGAAACTTAGATTAGTTCAATTATTTATTTTTACTTGCATTGGGAAAATTAAATGATTATGTCATTTATCAATAACAGACAATTTTGTAACACAACAAATGTTGTAATTTTAAAACTCTTGCTTCAGAAAGTGTGGCTGTAAGTTTTATTACCTCATATTTTGTTAATAACATGGCCTTTTGAAAGCATCCATTAAGATCTGAAGAATTAAATTACCAGGAATGTAATGTAACACAGTTGGAAATTTCCTGTTAAATTAGCTTTACTCACTTTTAATGGATGCTCTAATTGGACATAGTTATTAATGAAAATATGACACTGTTTAGGAGAACTTATAGCTTTCTGTAATACTTTACATGGTTCTACTTTTAATTAATATTTTTAATCTAAAACTTTTAATAAAACTTACTTCTAGCTTTTTTTCACATAATGTTGGAAATTTGTTCTCTGGAACAATTAAAGATTATAGCCACAGTATGCATGTTATGAAAGTAGAATTTGGGAAAAATATATATATTTAGAGTATATGGTTATATGTCTAAAATTAAAACCATTTATCTATGCTTTTTTTTTTTTTTTTACTTAAAACTTTTTTTGAAATACTATTTTTATTCTAAGCCTGTTATAATAATACGTTTAAAATACATCTTACAAATGTATAATTTTGCAATGATAAATATGTAGCACCCTCTTAGCTAGGTTACTGTTGTTGAGGCAAATGTAGTTTTTGACTCCCCTGCAGCATAGAAGGAGTGTTCAATTGCTTATGGATGTTCTGGGTTCTGCTGGTTGCAGGCTCTGCTGCTTTCTGCAGGATTTTGTAAGGTTCCAATATTTAGTGGGTGGATTGGGCAGACACCCTCCTGCATATTCATGCAGCCTCAGTTAAACCCAGGCAGGAAGAATGGCCACTAGGGAGCTGAGGTGTGTATAAAACATACGCAGGGCACAGTGAGTACAAGCTTAAAAAAGATCCCAGAGATTGACCATGCTACTCTTTGGGATAGCTCATTCAGATGGCTGGCTAAGTCTGTATTTTTTTGCAATGGGGTCTCCTGAGCTGTAGTTTACTAGTTACTAACTTCAAGAGGGTGTTAGCACTATGAAGAGACAATACAGTTAGAGTGTCCTTCACTACTTTCACACTTGTTTTGGAATAGCCTATAGCCTGGAATAGCTGCATACACATGGTCAGAATTTTTGACAAGAAAAGTCCGATGGGAGCTTTTGGTCGGATAATCCGACCGTGTGTATGCCCCATCTGACTTTTTCTGTTGGCATTTCCGACGGACTTAGAAAACATGCTCTAAATTTTTACGTCGGAAATGCCAACAGAGCTTGTCCCGTTGGCAAGTCCGACTGTGTGTATGCGGCATTAGGCTCACACTGCATCCTAACCAAATTTATTGAGTCATACATTTACAAAAGATACTATCTGCCTGGTTTCTTATGAGTCTGGGGAGCTACCGTGTGCCTGGCTACTTGCACCTACTAGGGAGTAGAACGGGTGACAAATAGCGGGACCAGTCTGAGGGTCATGTTTACATCTATATGAATGAATGAATGAAAAATTTATAGAACGCTGCAAATGCGAACTGAATCGCCTCAAGGCGCTAATGCGTTGGTGTTGTCAGCTTCTAGAAGAGGAAGGTCTTGAGTTTTTTCCTGAAAGCCAGATGGTTTTCTTCCATGTGGATGTGGGGCGGAAGTGCTTTCCATAGTCGAGGTCCTTGGACTGCGAACCTTCGTTCTCCCTTTGCTTTGCAGCGGTATTTGGGAATGAGAAGGAGGTTTTGGTTAGATGATCGAAGATTGCGATGGGGTGTGTAGTGTTTTATTTTCTCTCGAAGGTATTGAGGCGCGTTTCCTTGTATTATTATTATTATTATACAGGATTTATATAGCGCCAACAGTTTGCGCAGCGCTTTACAACATGGGGCAGACAGTACACTTACAATACAAATCAATACAGGAGGGATCAGAGGGCCCTGCTCGTTAGAGCTTACAATCTAGAAGGGAGGGTCAAGTGGAGACAAAAGGTAATAACTGTGGGGGATGAGCTGATGAAAAAAAACGAAAGTACAGTCGTTAGGTGTGGGTAGGATAGGCTTTTCTGAGGAGAAGGGTTTTCAGGGATCTTCTGAAAGCTAATAAAGTAGGAGATAAGCGGACAGATTGGGGTAAGGAGTTTCATAGGATTGGAGAGGCTTTGGAAAAGGCCTGGAGGCGAGCATGGGAGGGGGTGACAAGGGAGCTAGAGAGCAGGAGGTCTTGAGAGGAATGAAGAGAGCGAGTAGGTTGGTATTTAGAGACCAAGCTAGTGATGTAGCTGGGGGCGAAATTGTGGATGGTTTTGTACGTAGTTGTTAGAATTTTGAATTTAATTCTTTGGCCGAGCGGAAGCCAGTGGAGGGATTGACAGAGAGGAGTGGCAGACACAGAGCGATTGGTAAGGTGGATGAGTCTGGCAGCGGCATTCATAATGGATTGAAGAGGTGATAGACTATGTAGTGATAAGCCAATGAGAAGGGAGTTGCAGTAGTCAAGGCGATAGAGATGACCAGCGAGTGAATTAAGAGCTTTGTTGTGTCATTGGTTAGAAAGGGGCGTATTTTGGAGATGTTGCAGAGGTTGAGGCGGCAGGATTTGGACAGTGATTGGATGTGTTGCTTGAAGGAGAGTTCAGAGTCTAGGACTACACCTAGAACCTTGGCATGTGGGGATGGGCTTATAGTTGTGGCATCGGTTTTGACAGAGAGATCAGGGGAAGAGGCATAGGGGGGAGGAAAAATTAGAAGTTCAGTTTTGGCTCGATTGAGTTTAAGGAAGTGGTGAGACATCCAGACTGATATATCTGAGAGTAAATTACTGATACGTGAGGAGACAGAGAGAGTGAGCTGAGGGGTAGAGAAATAGATTTGGGTGTCATCAGCGTAGAGGTGGTATTGAAAGCCATGGGGGGCTATCAGTTGACCCAGGGAGGCAGTGTAGATTGAAAATAGTAGAGGTCCAAGAACAGAACCCTGAGGGACCCCAACAGAGAAAGGAAGAGGAGAGGAGGAAGTAGAGTTATAAGAAACGCTAAAGGTGCGGTTGGATAAGTAGGAAGAGAACCAGCGAAGTGTACATTCACAGAGACCAAAGGCGTGTAGTTTTTTGAGGAGGAGGGGGTGGTCAACCGTATCAAAGGCGGCAGAGAGGTCCAGGAGTAGGAGTACAGAATAGTGTCGATTGGTTTTGGCCGTTAGTAGATCGTTTGTTCGTTTTAGGAGAGCAGTTTCTGTGGAGTGTTGAGGACGAAATCCAGACTGAAGGGGATTGAGAAGGCCATTATCATCGAGGTGGACGTGCAGTCGGTTGTAGACCAGACGTTCCAGGAGTTTGGATAAGAAGGGGAGCAAGGAGATGGGGCGTAGGTTGTTAAGATTGGATGAGTCCAGTGAGGGCTTTTTAAGTATGGGTCTGACAAGTGCATGTTTTAGAGAGTTAGGGAAGATGCCAGAAGAGAGGGAGAGATTGAAGATGTGGGTTAGAGAGTGTAGTATAGGGCCAGAGGGTGAACGTAGAATTTGTGAGGGAACAGGATCCAGAGGGCAGGTGGTAAGGTGGACATTAGCAAGTAGTTTAGCAACTTCGTCTGTAGTGGTGGGGTTGAAAGAGGGAAATAATGATTGTGCCTGTGGGCATGAAGTGTAAAGCGTGGAGGGTGTCGGCACAGTAGAGATCTCAGCGCGAATAGTATCAATCTTCTGCTTGAAGTGATTGGCGATCTCCTGTGCAGTGAGTGAGTTGGCGGGTGGAGGTGGTGGAGGACGAAGTAGAGAGTTGAAGGTGGAGAATAGTTGATGGGGACAGGATGATAAGTTGCTAATGAGAGTGGTAAAATAGGTCTGCTTGGCACAGAGGAGGCTGGAGTTGTATTTTTGGAGGGCAGATTTATATTGGTAGAAATCTCTCTGGGACTTAGTCTTACGCCACAGGCGCTCCAGAGCACAACTACGTTTTTTCAGACTTCTAGTATCATCTGTTTGCCAAGGTTGAAGGGGTCTGGGCTTGATTCTGTGTGTAGTGAGGGGGGCAAGTGAGATCAGTGAGGCTAGAAGTGAAGCGTTGTACACAGAAGTGGCTAGGTTGGTGAAGGATAGGGGTGAGATTTTGTTGTAGAGGTTGTTGATAGCAGAGTAGAGAAGAGAAGGGTTGAGATTATGTAGGTTTCTGCGGGTAACTTTAAGGTGGTTGGAGGGAGAGGAGGTGAAGGAGAGGGAGAGAGTGAAACTAATAAGGTGGTGATCAGAGAGAGGGGATGGATAGTTAGAGAGGTTGCATGGAGTGCAAAGGTGAGAGAACACGAGGTCAAGGATATTGCCTTCTGAGTGAGTTGGAGCATGTATCCACTGCTTCAGGTCAAAGGAGGATGTTAGGTTGAGAAGTTTGGAAGTGGAAGGAGTGTTAGTATTAATAGGGATGTTGAAGTCCCCGAGAATGATAGTGGGGATTTCAGAAGAAAGAAAGTAGGGTAGCCAGGCAGAGAAGTCTTCAAGAAAGGTTGATACTGGTCCAGGGGGCCTGTAGATCATAGCTATCCTTAGGGAAATTGGAGTGAAAAGGCGAATACAGTGTGCTTCGAAAGAGGAGAGTGACAGAGAGGGAGGTGGCTGAAGTACCTTAAAGGTGCTATGTGGAGCTAGAAGGATTCCGACACCTCCTCCCTTACGTCCGCTGGATCTGGGGGAGTGAGTCCAGAGAAGACCACCATGGGATAGGGCAGCAGAAGATGCAGTGTCTGATTCGTGGAGCCAGGTTTCGGTTATGGCGAGTAGGTTAAATGAGTTGGCAATAAAGAGGTCATGGAGAGAGGTGAGCTTGTTGCAGACAGAGCGCGAGTTCCAAAGGGCACAAGAGAAAGGGAGTCTGGATTTGGGAAGAATAGAAATGGGAATTAAATTGTGTTGATTGTGGCGGCTGCTGCCAGAGGGTGTAGGGTGATGGGTGCATGGGGTACAGTTAAATGATGGAGGCCCAGGGTTTGGGGATATATCTCCAGAGGTTAGGAGAAGCAAGAGAGTGAGGGAGGTAATATGGGAGTGGGATTTATATGAAGTGACATGCCCCAGGGTCTTGGAGATTTTTAGTGTATGTGGGTTTAGAATTAGCAGGAGTTGGTGGGTGCAGTAATAAGGACAGGGCAAGAGTGAGGGTGATATATATATGCTGTGGGGGTGGAGAAGAGAAGTGAAGGAGAGAAAGTTTTAGGATGGAGGACAGAGTTGTCAAAAGCAGTGGTAGAGAAAGCATGTTCCAAGGAAAAAGAGCTAAAGGAATAAACAAGTTCACCTGATGTCTGTGTGCTGGTTTTCAAAGTGTTTATCTTGTGTCCTTTCGCTTTGTGCCTTCGCTGAAGTGCAGAGTCAAAAGTACATTTCACTTGTAGAAATCGCCAATTTGAGAAAGAGCCAAGTTGCAAATGTGTCCCCCCTGCAAATGCTTCCCCCAAGAGAAGCTTAAATATATACTGATAGGGGTAGGGTGTGGGCAGATTTCAATTAGCAATCAAGAGGTTATAAAGCTTGGCTGGTTAATAGGGCAAAATTCTTAAGTCACAAACAGACTAGCAAGAGGGCACTAAAGTTAAGAGAGCCATACTTTTGGGTAAGACAAGGGAGATAATAAAGCATTGTAATGTGGACAGGTCTACAGACAGTTAAGTAAAAATAACATACCAGCATTATTAGAGACACATAAGAAAAAAAAGATAGCAGTGTTTCAGTTTTTGGCTGGAGTTGTGGGTGAGGCAGAGGGTCTTGAATGTGATCCGATTCTTTACTGTTAGCCAGTGTAGGCTCCTCAGGGATGGGGATATTGACTCCCAGGGTTTTTTTCCTGTTAACAGTCTTGCTGCCATATTTTGGATGAGTTGTAAGCGCGTAAGCTGATATTGGGGTAATCCTATATAGAGCGAGTTAGCGTAATCGAGTCGGGAATTGATGATTGTTCCAACTACTGCTGCTTTGTCCTCCTCTGGGATGAAGGGGATAAGTCTACGTAACAGGCGGAGGAGATGGTGGGATCCACTGACTACCGATCCTATTTGTGCATCCATTGTCATTTCTGAGTCAAAGATAACTCCGAGACTCTTGACTTTGGTGCTCGGAGAGATGGTCTGTCCTAAGATGGTGGGAGGTGTCCACAGAGTCTTGTTTTTGGCATTTTGGTTAGCGTGTAGGAGAAGAAGTTCTGTTTTGGAACCATTGAGTTTGAGGGAGCTAATGGTCATCCAGTCATCTATCATAGTGAGGCATTTTTCTAGTTGTTGATGGTGGTCTTTTTGTCCGGTGATGGGAAGGTACAGTTGGGTGTAATCAGCATAGGAGTGGAAGGAGAGGTCCGATTTTCTGATGATTTTGAGGAGTGGGCGGATGTAGATGTTGAATAGGACTGGTGATAAGGGTGAACCCTGCGGGACTCCACAGGAGATTGTGTGGGTTTCAGAGGTGAATGCTCCAAGTTTCACTATCTGAGAGCGATTCTCTAAGAAGGATGCAAACCCTTTTAGACCAGAGTCTGTGACTCCTGCTACTTCTTTGAGGCGGGCGAGTAGAGTGTTGTGGTCCACTGTGTCAAATGCTGCACTGAGGTCTAATAGTACCAGGAGACATGATTCTCCGTCATCTGCTGCATCGAGGGCATCATCCCATATTTTGAGAAGTGCTGTTTCTGTGCCATGCCCTGGGCGAAAGCCTGATTGCAGAGGATCCAGGAGTTTGTGTGTGTCCAGGTGGAGCTGTAGCTGTTGTACTACCGCTTTCTTCATAATCTTGGAGATGGTGTTGAGGCTTGTTATTGGTCTGCGGTAGTTGGGGTCCTTAGGGTCGAGATTGGGTTTCTTTAGTAGGGGTTTGATGATACCTTGCTTGAGAGTGGTTGGCACAATCCCCTCTTTGAATGACTGATTTATGAGGTGTGTGATAGTAGGGGCCAGAATGTCGGAACACTCTTTCAGGAGTTTTGTAGGAATTATGTCATTTGGAGATGTGCTGTCTCGAAGACTTCTCATGATGTTTCTAGTCGTGTCAGTGGAGATTGGTGTTAAAGAGAGATCTGGTGGTTTTGTGATGTTCATGTCGATATCCTCTTCTTGCTTTGGGTGAGTTGTTTTTTTTGGTGAATTGATTTCCGAATATTGTCGATTTGTCGATGAAGAAATTTGATAGCTCATTGCAGAATTCTTGAGTATCGTTTGCTGGGGGCTCTAAGCAGGTAGGTTTCATTGATTGGGCGACTATTTTGAAGAGTTCCCGTGGTCGGTTTAAAGCAGTTGAGATGGTGTTTGAAAAATGTTCTTTTTTGGATTGGAAGATTGCTTTGTGGTATTTCACAGTGAGTACTTTGTATTTTGTATGGTTTTCCTTGGTAGGATTTCTTCTCCATGCCCTTTTAGCTCTTCTACGTTCTTGTTTCAGTAGTGTGAGGGTGTCATTAAACCATCTGGAGTTTTTTTTGCGGATGAGTGTTCTGCGTTTTGGCGCCACTAAGTCTGCTGTTTGTAGTAGTGCCTTGTTTAGGAAGTTGAGTGTTTGTTCCGTTGAGAAGTTTGAGTTAAACAATGGTATTTTGTTTGATAAAGTGGTTTTGAAGATTTCGGAGTGTCGTTTCTTTTGAGATCTGTTCCAATGTGTTGTTATATGTTTCTGTTTTTGAAGGGTGGTGTCGGTGGTGATTTTAAACTTGATGGCGTGGTGGTCCGTCCATGGAAGCGGTGTGTTGTTGAATATGTTGATGTCCATATTCTGTTCGAAGATGAGGTCTAGAGTGTGTCCTGAACCATGCGTGGGAGCATTTATCAGCTGTTGAAGACCTAGTTCTTCCAGTTGGTTAATGCAGGCGGTCGCGATAGGGTCTTGGGTAGAGTTTGCCCAGAGGTTGAAGTCCCCAAGTATCAGAAAATTTTTGTTTTCCAGGGTGTGTATTGAAATGAGTTCAGTGAGTGGTGTAAGGAGCTTGGTCTTTGGTCCTGGTGGTCTGTAGCATAGTAGTATGTGAATGGTGTCTTGGGGTGTTGTTTGAAGCCGCAGGGAGAGTGTTTCCATAAAAGGCACTGAGTTCTGTGAAGTTGGTTTGGTGAACACAAGGTGCGATTTGAAGATCACTGCTAGGCCTCCTCCTTTTTTTCCTATTCTATGCTCAGTTAGGATGCTGCAGTTCTCAGGCACCAGTTCCGTTAGGATGGTGTTGCAGTCGGGTGTTAGCCAGCTTTCTGTAATGAAGAGGCAATCTATGTTGTTTTCGGTGATGAAGTCATGGATTTCCAGTCTGTGTTTTACTGCAGATCTGGTGTTGATCAGGGCGCATGCTAGTTGCTGTGGTTGGATTGTTGTCTCCTTGTATTTGATGGTTGACTGTGGTTTGGTCCGTAGTAATTTTTCTTTTTTTATTCTTTTTTTAGTGTCGGTTGGTATAGTTAAGGAGGTGTTTCTTAGCCTGTGGAGGGCGTCCGCAGTGTACTTGAAATTGTACATGATGGTAAAGACTGTTGCTGAAGGAGGATGCAGAATTGCTGGGGGATGGAGGGGTTGGAGGCTGTTTCTGCTGCTGGAGATATAGTTGCCGGCTGAATGATGGTGTGTAGTACTGGGGGTGATGGGGGGCTGCCTACTTCCCTCCTGTTGATCCAGAGGAAGGCAAAAAACCCCTAGCTGAGCTAGCCAATCGCTACAGCAGAGGAAAAAATTCCTTCCTTACCCCCCCGAAGGGCGATCGGCTCGAGGAGCCTGGATTAACTACTGGGGTACCCGGTGGGCTTACCTGAGCAGGAAATCCGGAGGAGAGGGGAGGGGGGCAATTTGTAGGGGGGTGTTGGCTTACTGGTTAGCCTGGTGGTGCCTGCGTCTTGGAGGATCTCTGGAGGAAGCTAGTCGGGCCAGAGCCGTGGAATCCTGGTCCCTGGAGTTAAACTGTGTCCCTGCAGGAGTGTTCTGGTGAATAGGGCACGGAGCCCCCTGGACGGGTGTGGGGGGGTTGTGAGGTGCTGGCTTGCCGGAGGTTATGCCGCAGCTGTGGTCTGTCCCCTGAGTCTAGTGACTTAGAGCAGTGGGAGTGAATGGACGGTGGCTGCAGTTGCGGTGGTGCCCTGGGGGGGACATGGATCGGCAGAGGGGGTCCGAGGGATGATGGGTCTTACCTGGAGGTAGGTCAGTGCAGACCTGGGAGGGGCGGGAGGGAGCGGGTCCTGATACTGACCTGCTGGGTGGCGATCTGGCTGAGCCCCGGAGAAGGGTGGAGATTTCGGCCTCCTGGGTGGACCAAGATGGCCGCCGAGGTAGGCCCGAGCCGCGGGCTTTCCTGATGCTCGGCTCCCAGATGGTTGTAGTCCCGTCTGCTGATTAGCCCTGTTGGGTGGAGTGCTCGGCTTCCGATGGAGGCTGGGGGTGAGCGGCGGGCAGCGTTAGCGGGGCTGGCCGGAGCCGTGGTGTGTCCTGCGGGACTGCTCCGGAGGCTGACAGCTGATAGCTGTAAATCAGTGGGATAGTGTTCTATCATGATGGCGTGGTGAGCGGTGAGAGTGGGCTGGCGGAGCGACGGGAGGGGCCGGGATCCCGTTCCGTTCCCGGTCACGTGGCTGGGTGAGGGGGGTCCCGGTGACTATGTGGCTGGGGGTCCGGGATAGTCCTGGGTGAGGGGAGGCTAAAAGGTGGCTGGATGGCCGGAGCTACTGGAAGCCGGAGCTTCACAACTCACGTCTGCTCTCTCTCTCTCTGAGCTGTCTGAGCGTGTCCCCCTGAGCAGTCTGATTGTAAACCCTAAAATCAAGCTAAAGCTAATTTAGCTGACAATTTACCGAAAAACCTCTATGGCTGAAAATGTTAGTATATTGCTGGTTAATTAACCACCAGTTTTTCAGAGTCTCTATGCTTTTTTATTACAGGGTGACAAAGGGTTATCACTCTACAGGCAGCTGTGCTCACCATGCATCAGGTATAGGAAGCCATAAAAAAAAAATGGGTAGATGTTACTGTAGATGCTATCTTTGCCACCATTATCAATTACCAGTATTACAACTCTCTAATTAACGTGAACATTTTTTACCGATTGATGTTTTCTGTGTACACGTATGAATAGATGGACAGCCATGTTTGCTCATTATATAAACAGTATCTCACAAAAGTGAGTACACCCCTCACATTTTTGTAAATATTGTATTATATCTTTTCATGTGACAACACTGAAGAAATTACACTTTGCTACATTGTAAAGTAGTAAGTGTAACAGTGTAAATTTGCTGTCCCCTTAAAAATAACTCAGCACACAGCCATTAATCTAGTCTAAATAGCTGGCAACAAAAGTTGGGCCAATTAGCCATTTTTCCTCCCCAGTGTCATGTGACTCGTTAGTGTTACAAGGTCTCAGGTGTGAATGGAGAGCAGGTGTGTTAAATTTAGTGTTATCACTCTCACTCTCTCATACCGGTCACTGGAAGTTCAACATGGCACCTCATGGCAAAGAACTCTCTGAGGATCTGAAAAAAAGAATTGATGCTCTACATAAAGATGGCCTAGCCTATAAGAAGATTGCCAAGACCCTAAAACTGAGCTGCAGCAAGGTGCCCAAGACCATACAGCGGTTTAACAGACAAGGTTCCACTCAGAACAGGCCTTGCCATGGTCGACCAAAGGAGCTGGGTGCACGTGCTCCGCGTTATATCAGGAGGTTGTCTTTGGGAAATAGACGTATGAGTGCTGCCAGGATTGCTTTAGAGGTTGAAGGGGTGGGGGGCCAGCCTGTCAATGCTCAGACCATATGCCTCACACTGCATCAAATTGGTCTGCATGGCTGTCATCCCAGAAGGAAGCCTCTTCTAAAGATGATGCACAATAAAAAAACACAAACAGTTTGCTGAAGACAAGCAGACTAAGGACATGGATTACTGAAACCATGTCCTGTGGTCTGATGAGACCAAGATAAACGTATTTGGTTCAGATGGTGTCAAGTTTGTGTGGTGGCAACCAGGGGAGGAGTACAAAGACAAGTGTGTTTTGTCTACAGTCAAGCATGGTGGTGGGAGTATCATGGTCTGGGGTTGCATGAGTGCTGCCAGCACTGGGGAGCTACAGTTCATTGAGGGAACCATGAATTCCAACATGTACTGACATACTGAAGCAGAGCATGATCCCCTTCCTTTGGAAACTGCACCGTAGGGCAGTATTCCAGCATGATAACGACCCCAAATACACCTCCAAGACGACCACTGCCTTGCTAAAGAAGGTGAGGACAAAGGTGATGGACTGGCCAAGCATGTCTCCAGACGTAAACCCTATTGAGTATCTGTGGGGCATCCTCAAACGGACGGTGGAAGAGCGTAAGGTCTCTAACATCCACCAGATCCGTGATGTCGTCATGTAGGATTGGAAGAGGACTCCAGTGGCAACCTGTGAAGCTCTGGTGAACTCCATGCCCAAAAGTTTAACCACTTGACGACCGCCTCACGCCGATGTACGTCGGCAAGGTGGCACGGACAGGCAAAATCACGTACAGGGTACGTGATTTGCCTTCCGCGGGTGGGGGGACCGATCGGTCCCCCCCCCGGTGCCCGAGGCGGTCGCCATTTCTTCCCGGGCGATCAAAGGTCAGGGGGAGGCCATCCATTGTTGGCCACCCCCTCCCGATCGCTCCCGGCGAATGAAAATGCTTCCTTCCCTCTGTAATGTAAACAGAGGGAAAGGAAGTGATGTCATCTCTCCTTGAGCCGGTCTTTTCGTCGCCGCGCCGAGGAGAGAAGACATCAAGTAAGTCTGCACAACACTACACTAACAGTAGAACACGCCAGGCACACTTGTCACCCCCCATCACCCCCCGATCACCCCCTGATCACCCCCCTGTACCCCCTGTCACTCTGACACCAATAGCATTTTTTTTTTTTTTTGCATTGGTGTCAGTTTGTGTCAGTTAAAAGTTTTAGGGCAGTTAGGTTAGCCCCCTTTAGGTCTAGGGTACCCCCCCTTAGGTCCAGGGTACCCCCCTAACCCCCCCTAATAAAAGTTAACCCCTTGATTACCCCCCGTCACCAGTGTCGCTAAGCGATCGTTTTTCTGATCGCTGTATTAGTGACACAGGTGACGCTAGTTTAGGGAGGTAAGTATATAGGTTCGCTGTCAGTGTTTTATAGCGACAGGGACCCCCATATACTACCTGCTAAAGGTTTTAACCCCCTGATTGCCCCCTAGTTAACCCTTTCACCAGCGATCACCGTATAAGTGTTACGGGTGACGCTGGTTAGATAGTTTGTTTTTTGTAGTTTATTACAGTTTATTACAGTTTATTATAGTTTTAGGGCACCCGCCGTTTATTACCCTATAAAGGTTTAACCCCCTAATTGCCCGGCGGTGATAGATTTATAGTTTTTAGGATCTGATAAGGTCTGCGTCGCCCCAGGCAGCGTCAGGTTAGCGCCAGTACAGCTAAAACCCACGCACGCAGCATACACCTCCCTTAGTGCTATAGTATCTGAACGGATCGATATCTGATCCGATCAGATCTATACTCCCCAGCAGTTTAGGGTTCCCTGAAACGCAGTGTTAGCGGGATCAGCCCAGATACCTGCTAGCACCTGCGTTTTGCTCCTCGGCCCAGCCCTGCCCAGCCCACCCAAGTGCAGTATCGATCGATTACTGACACTTACAAAACACTAAGCACACATAACTGCAGCGGTCGCAGAGTCAGGCCTGATCCCTGCGATCGCTAACAGTTTTTTGGTAGCGTTTTGATACAGTCGCCAACAGTCAGGAGCTTTTTTGCCTGTGAGTCTCACTAGTGTACCCCTAAATTTAGAGGCCAAAATGGCAAATCCAAGGTACACTAGTGAAGAGGCCTACAGGATTCTGAGTATGACAGATAGTGAAGAGGAAGTCACTCATCTGTCAAGTTCAGGCTCAGAATACGAACCTGTAGAGGACAGCGGCTCCATGACAGATAGCTCTGACGACAGAGTTGTGGTCCCTGCTAGGGTCAGGCGTACCAGACCCCGAACTTATGCTGTCCTTGAAGTGCAAGAACCGCAGGACTCTCGTATGGAGCAGAGCAGTACTAGCGCCGCTACTCCTTCTGGTGAACTGGCAAGCACCAGCGGCCTAGTACACCCTGGTCGTACATCCAGCACTGCAGTATCACGTGGTGACGTGGCGAGTCCCATAAGTGCAGTTCAAGCTGGCGAGGTGGCAAGCAGTAGTAGTGTCCCGCTGCCACCAAGAAGACAAAGACAGGCCCGTCGTGCCCATAGTGCCCTTCCTGCTGCATTGGCCAATCCGAATTGGGAACCTTCCACTTCTGCAGCACCCGTACTTCCCCCTTTCACTGGCCAACCCGGAATTCAGGTGGAAACAGTTGACTTTATGCCACTGGATTTTTATTCACTGTTTTTCACCGAAGATCTCTATAGATCTATTGTGGACCAAAGCAATTTGTACGCTGGTCAACACATCGCCACTATGCCCCAGTCCACCCTTGCCAGAGATTGGAGACCAATTACGGTCTCCGAATTTAAGACCTTTCTGGGCCTTTCCCTCCTCATGGGGTTGAATAAAAAGAGTAAGTTGCGGTCATATTGGTCCACTGACCCAATTTACCATTCATCCTTGTTCTCTGCTTCCATGGCCAGGGCACGATACGAGCAGATTTTGCGGTTCATGCACTTCAACGACAATGAACTCTGTCGTCCTCGTGGAGACCCTGCATACGATCGGCTCTACAAAATTCGGCCCCTCGTAAACCACTTCAACCAACGTTTTGCAGACTTGTTTACCCCCCATCAAGTTGTCTGCGTTGATGAGTCCCTGATTAAGTTTTCTGGCCGCTTGTCATTCAAACAGTACCTTCCCAGCAAGCGTGCCAGATACGGGGTCAAGATGTATAAGCTCTGTGACAGGGCCACAGGCTATACATATAGATTTATGGTTTACGAGGGCAAAGATAGTCACGTAGAGCCGACAAACTGCCCTGACTACATAGGAAGCGCTGGCAAGATAGTGTGGGACTTGGTGTCACCCTTATTCGGAAAGGGGTACCACTTGTACGTGGACAATTATTATACGAGCGTGCCACTTTTTAGTCACTTGTTTGATCAGCAGATTGGAGCATGTGGCACCGTGCGACCTAATCGCCGGGGCTTTCCCCAGCGGCTTGTAGATTCCCGTCTTAGGCTGGGGGAGAGAGCCTGCTTGAAGTATAATAATTTGCTCGCTATGAAGTGGAGGGATAAGAAGAATGTTTTCGTTCTCACCTCCCTTCATGCAGACACGACGACCCAAATTTCTACGGCGACTGGTGTTGTGGAGAAACCCCTCTGTGTCCACGAATACAACCTTAATATGGGAGGGGTGGACCTCAACGACCAGTTGTTGGCGCCGTACTTAGTTGCCCGTAAGGCCAGACGCTGGTACAAAAAAGTGTCTGTATACTTATTTCAATTGGCTTTGCTGAATGCTCATGTGCTATACAGAGCTTCAGGACGGACTGGATCCTTCCTTAAATTCCAGGAAGAGATCGTCAGAGCCCTTCTGTTTCCAGACGGTGCTCTACCTCACCATCCCCAACCAAATGCAGTAAGCCGGCTGCATGAGCGGCATTTTATTTATGCCATCCCGAGTACCCCTACCCAACGAGCCCCCCAAAAAAGATGTCGTGTCTGCAGCAAGCGCGGATTTAGGCGTGACACCCGGACTTATTGTCCCTCCTGTCCTGGCAATCCTGGTCTTTGCATGGGTGAATGCTTTGAACGCTACCATACATTAGTTGAGTATTAGCGTAGGGTTCAGCACTGCACAGACTAGGCACACTAACACAGGGTCTCCCAAGATGCCATTGCATTTTGAGAGACCCAAACCTGGAACAAAAGTTACAAAAGTTAAAAGTTACTAAAAAAAAGTGTAAAAAAATAAAATTAAAAAAAATTAAAAAAAATAAAAACACAAAAAAAAATATAAAATAAAAAAAAACAAAAATAGTTGTTGTTTTATTGTTCTCTCTCTCTCTATTCTCTCTCTATTGTTCTTCTCTTTTTTACTCTATTCTATTCTGCAATGTTTTATTGTTATTATGTTTTACCATGTTTCCTTTTCAGATTTTTCATACTTTACCGTTTACTGTGTTTTGTTGGTAACCATTTTATTGTTTTCAGGTACGCCATTCAGTTGCAGCGCGGATTTATTTATCTTGACAGCAACAGCGTTTGCTCCCACGATATATAAAGCCGTGACTCCAACGCTGTCGGAGGTGATTTCACCACCACAGTTACATACTTCAGCATATATGCCGAAGCGTGGGGGCAGAAGTGGGTGGAGGAGCGATTTGCTCCTGCCTTTTGCGGGAGGATGCCCCCATGCTTCGGCATATATATATTTTAGGCACAGGTTGCGTTAAATGTTTTATTTTTTACTATTTTTTTTTTTGTATTTGCTTTGCAGGTATGGTAAGTCTTACTGTTATACTGTAATGTTGCTTTGTTTTATTGTTAACCATCATTTGCTTAGCAGGTACGCCATTCAGTTGCAGCGCGGATTTATTTATCTTGACAGCAACAGCGTTTGCTCCCACGATATATAAAGCCGTGACTCCAACGCTGTCGGAGGTGATTTCACCACCACAGTTACATACTTCAGCATATATGCCGAAGCGTGGGGGCAGAAGTGGGTGGAGGAGCGATTTGCTCCTGCCTTTTGTGGGAGGATGCCCCCATGCTTCGGCATATATATATTTTAGGCACAGGTTGCGTTAAATGTTTTATTTTTTACTATTTTTTTTTTTGTATTTGCTTTGCAGGTATGGTAAGTCTTACTGTTATACTGTAATGTTGCTTTGTTTTATTGTTAACCATCATTTGCTTAGCAGGTACGCCATTCAGTTGCAGCGCGGATTTATTTATCTTGACAGCAACAGCGTTTGCTCCCACGATATATAAAGCCGTGACTCCAACGCTGTCGGAGGTGATTTCACCACCACAGTTACATACTTCAGCATATATGCCGAAGCGTGGGGGCAGTAGTGGGTGGAGGAGCGATTTGCTCCTGCCTTTTGCGGGAGGATGCCCCCATGCTTCGGCATATATAAATGGTGCATGTATGCCCATCATTAGAAGTGGGTGGATGAAGGGAGGTATTCTAATGGTGGGCATACCCACCGATCAATATCTTTTTTTCGTTCAGCCCACAGGCTGCATGAAAAAAAAGTTTACAATATATGCCTAACAAGGACCAGCAACGTACTGGTATGTTGCTGGACTTTGAGTGGTTATACCAGAATGATGCCTGCAGGTTTAGGTATCATCTTGGTATCATTCTTTTCAGCCAGCGGTCGGCTTTCATGTAAAAGCAATCCTAGCGGCTAATTAGCCTCTAGACTGCTTTTGCAAGCAGTGGGAGGGAATGCCCCCCCTCCCCCACCGTCTTCCGTGTTTTTCTCTGGCTTTCCTGTCCCAACAGGGAACCTGAGAATGCAGCCGGTGATTCAGCCAGCTGGCCACAGAGCTGATCGGAGACCAGAATGGCTCCAAACATCTCTATGGCCTAAGAAACCGGAAGCTACGAGCATTTCATGACTTAGATTTCGCCGAATGTAAACAGCGCCATTGGGAAATTGGGAAAGCATTTTATCACACCGATCTTGGTGTGGTCAGATGCTTTGAGGGCAGAGGAGAGATCTAGGGTCTAATAGAGCCCAATTTTTTAAAAAAAGAGTACCTGTCACTACCTATTGCTATCATAGGGGATATTTACATTCCCTGAGATAACAATAAAATTAATTAAAAAAAAATAAAAATGAAAGGAACAGTTTAAAAATAAGATAAAAAAGCAAAAAAATAATAAAGAAAAAAAAAAAAAAAAAAAAAAGCACCCCTGTCCCCCCCTGCTCTCGCGCAAAGGCGAACGCAAGCGTCGGTCTGGCGTCAAATGTAAACAGCAATTGCACCATGCATGTGAGGTATCACCGCGAAGGTCAGATCGAGGGCAGTAATTTTGGCAGTAGACCTCCTCTGTAAATCTAAAGTGGTAACCTGTAAAGGCTTTTAAAGGCTTTTAAAAATGTATTTATTTTGTCGCCGCTGCGCGTTTGTGCGCAATTTTAAAGCATGTCATGTTTGGTATCCATGTACTCGGCCTAAGATCATCTTTTTTATTTCATCAAACATTTGGGCAATATAGTGTGTTTTAGTGCATTAAAATTTTAAAAAGTGTGTTTTTTCCCCCAAAAATGCGTTTGAAAAATCGCTGCGCAAATACTGTGTGAAAAAAAAATATGAAACACCCACCATTTTAATCTGTAGGGCATTTGCTTTAAAAAAATATATAATGTTTGGGGGTTCAAAGTAATTTTCTTGCAAAAAAAAATTATTTTTTTATGTAAACAATAAGTGTCAGAAAGGGCTTTGTCTTCAAGTGGTTAGAAGAGTGGGTGATGTGTGACATAAGCTTCTAGATGTTGTGCATAAAATGCCAGGACAGTTCAAAACCCCCCCAAATGACCCCATTTTGGAAAGTAGACACCCCAAGCTATTTGCTGAGAGGCATGTCGAGTCCATGGAATATTTTATATTGTGACACAAGTTGCGGGAAAGAGACAAATCTTTTTTTTTTTTTTTTTTTTTTTTGCACAAAGATGTCACTAAATGATATATTGCTCAAACATGCCATGGGAATATGTGAAATTATACCCCAAAATACATTCTGTTGCTTCTCCTGAGTATGGGGATACCACATGTGTGGGACTTTTTGGGAGCCTAGCCGCGCACGGGACCCCGAAAAACAAGCCCCGCCTTCAGGCTTTCTAAGGGCGTAAATTTTTGATTTCACTCTTCACTGCCTAGCACAGTTTCGGAGGCCATGGAATGCCCAGATGGCACAACCCCCCCCCCAAATGACCCCATTTTGGAAAATAGACACCCCAAGCTATTTGCTGAGAGGTATAGTGAGTATTTTGCAGACCTCACTTTTTGTCACAAACTTTCGAAAATTGAAAAAAGAAAAAAAAAATACATTTTTCTTGTCTTTCTTCATTTTCAAAAACAAATGAGAGCTGCAAAATACTCACCATGCCTCTCAGCAAATAGCTTGGGGTGTCTACTTTCCAAAATGGGGTCATTTGGGGGGGGTTTTTGCCATCTTGGCATTTTATGGCCTTCAAAACTGTGATAGGCAGTGAGGAGTGGAATCACAACTTAACGCCCTTAGAAATCCTGAAGCCGGTGCTTGGTTTTCGGGGCCCCGTATGCGGCTAGGCTCCCAAAAAGTCCCACACATGTGGTATCCCCATACTCAGGAGAAGCAGCAGAATATATTTTGGGGTGTAATTCCACATATGCCCATGGCATGTTTGAGCAATATATCATTTAGTGACAACTTTGTGCAAAAAAAAAAAAAAAATTGTCACTTTCCCGCAACTTGTGTCAAAAAATAAAATATTCCATGGACTCAACATGCCTCTCAGCAAATAGTTTGGGGTGTCTACTTTCCAAAATGGGGTCATTTGGGGGGGGTTTTGTGCCATCTTGGCATTTTATGGCCTTCAAAACTGTGATAGGTAGTGAGGAGTCAAATCACAACATTATGCCCTTGGAAATCCTGAAGGCGGTGCTTGGTTTTCGGGGCCCCGTATGCGGCTAGGCTCCCAAAAAGTCCCACACATGTGGTATCCCCATACTCAGGAGAAGCAGCTAAATGTATTTTGGGGTGCAATTCCACATATGCCCATGGCCTGTGTGAGAAATATATCATTTAGTGACAACTTTGTGCAAAAAAAAAAAAAAATTGTCACTTTCCCGCAACTTGTGTCAAAAAAGAAAGTATTCCATGGACTCAACATGCCTCTCAGCAAATAGCTTGGAGTGTCTACTTTCCAAAATGGGGTCATTTGGGGGGGTTTTGTGCCATCTGGGCATTTTATGGCCTTCAAAACTGTGATAGGTAGTGAGGAATGAAATCAAAAATTTATGCCCTTAGAAATCCTGAAGGCGGTGATTGGTTTTCGGGGCCCCGTTCGCGGCTAGGCTCCCAAAAAGTCCTAAACATGTGGTATCCCCATACTCAGGAGAAGCAGCAGAATGTATTTTGGGGTGTAATTCCACATATGCCCATGGCATGTTTGAGCAATATATCATTTAGTGACAACTTTGTGCAAAAAAAAAAAAAAAAAAGTGTTACTTTCCCGCAACTTGTGTCAAAATATAAAATATTCCATGGACTCAACATGCCTCTCAGCAAATAGTTTGGGGTGTCTACTTTCCAAAATGGGGTCATTTGGGGGGGTTTTGTGCCATCTTGGCATTTTATGCCCTTCAAAACTGTGATAGGTAGTGAGGAGTCAAATCACAACATTATGCCCTTAGAAATTCTGAAGGCGGTGCTTGGTTTTCGGGGCCCCGTATGCGGCTAGGCTCCCAAAAAGTCCCACACATGTGGTATCCCCATACTCAGGAGAAGCAGCTAAATGTATTTTGGGGTGCAATTCCACATATGCCCATGGCCTGTGTGAGAAATATATCATTTAGTGACAACTTTGTGCAAAAAAAAAAAAAATCGTCACTTTCCCGCAACTTGTGTCAAAAAAGAAAGTATTCCATGGACTCAACATGCCTCTCAGCAAATAGCTTGGAGTGTCTACTTTCCAAAATGGGGTCATTTGGGGGGGTTTTGTGCCATCTGGGCATTTTATGGCCTTCAAAACTGTGATAGGTAGTGAGGAATGAAATCAAAAATTTATGCCCTTAGAAATCCTGAAGGCGGTGATTGGTTTTCGGGGCCCCGTACGTGGCTAGGCTCCCAAAAAGTCCCACACATGTGGTATCCCCATACTCAGGAGAAGCAGCTGAATGTATTTTGGGGTGCAATTCCACATAGGCCCATGGCCTGTGTGAGCAATATATCATTTAGTGACAACTTTTTGTAAATATTTTTTTTTTTTTTTTTTTTTGTCATTATTCAATCACTTGGGACAAAAAAAAATAAATATTCAATGGGTTCTACATGCCTCTCAGCAATTTCCTTGGGGTGTCTACTTTCCAAAATGGGGTCATTTGGGGGGGTTTTGTACTGCCCTGCCATTTTAGCACCTCATGAAATGACATAGGCAGTCATAAACTAAAAGCTGTGTAAATTCCAGAAAATGTACCCTAGTTTGTAGACGCTATAACTTTTGCGCAAACCAATAAATATACGCTTATTAACTTTTTTTTTACCAAAGACATGTGGCCGAATAAATTTTGGCCTAAATGTATGACTAAAATTGAGTTTATTGGATTTTTTTTATAACAAAAAGTAGAAAATATCATTTTTTTTCAAAATTTTCGGTCTTTTTCCGTTTATAGCGCAAAAAATAAAAACGGCAGAGGTGATCAAATACCATCAAAAGAAAGCTCTATTTGTGGGAAGAAAAGGACGCATATTTCGTTTGGGTACAGCATTGCATGACCGCGCAATTAGCAGTTAAAGCGACGCAGTGCCAAATTGGAAAAAGACCTCTGGTCCTTAGGCAGCATAATGGTCCGGGGCTCAAGTGGTTAAGGCAGTGCTGGAAAATAATGGTGGCCACACAAAATATTGACACTTTTGGGCCCAATTTGGACATTTTCACTTAGAGGTATACTCACTTTTGTTGCCAGCGGTTTAGACATTAATGACTATGTTGAGTTTTTTTGAGGGGACAGCAAATTTACACTGTTATACAAGCTGTACACTCACTATTTTACATTGTAGCTAAGTTTCATTCTTCAGTGTTGTCACATGAAAAGATGAGGGGTGTACTCACGTTTGTGAGATACTGTACATCTTCTGCTTCCTACTTAGTATCATTGTGCTTCATTACCCTGCCTTTCTCTCAGTACAAGTCTTCGGACCACTTCTTATCTGATTGGAAACAATCTCTTAAGACCAACCTAAGATTCTCTTCAGACCAACTTAGTCTATCTAAGTAATCCCTACAGGCAATCTGTTATTTTTTTTAATTTTTATGGTTTTTTTTTTCAGTTTTCAAAAGAGCTTTATTGTTAACATGGAGAGTACCATTAGGGCAAAGAAATACCCACGCAGGGGTGAGATAAAGTCATAAGGGTATAGAAGACAAAATACAGAGTCTTGCACAGAATAAACAAATTAAAACAATCAATATAATAAAGGACAAGGTTTAAAGAGAATATATCTAAAATAAACGTATATGGAGTCCACCGCAGGCCACGGGGAGCCAGTCGAGGACCGCCCATGCCACATGACACCCCAGCTGGGATCAATCTGTGCCCTGGGACAATGGGCTAACCCCGTGTGGGCCGCCAGGGGCCAGCCTGAACTCCCATTGGGTGGAGACATATGATACTTCGAACTTTATGAAAGTAAATTATAGAAATGCTAATAGCAAATCACAGAAAGGCAAGAAGCCCTGTTTGAGGAACGTTAACCTTAAGAACGCCTAGTGGATAAAGGGGCGTATATAGAAATAAGAGTTGAGGGAATGTTACTAGCTTATACTAACTTCCCCATTAGATAGGTTTAATGGGGTGTGTGAGGAAGGAGAAGGCAAGAAAGGAAAGGAAAGTCAAAAATATAATGAAAGGGGGAAGCAGACAGAAAGACGGAAAAGGGGGTCCGGGTGCAGCCACATTGATGGCTAGGTACAGAGGGGGAGTTGTAAATCGAAAGGGTTACTCAAGGGGTGGTGAAGTGTTTTAAATAGTGGTGCCGATGTGCTGGGCCCAGGGTTCCCAAATACTTTTAAAGGAATCTAATGTATCCAGTATAGCATTGGAGGTTTTCTCCTGGATCATAATCCAAGTAATTTTTTGCTTTGCTAAAGGAAAAGAATACCGAGGGGGACTTCCAGGCCCGCGCCATTGTTATTTTAGTGCCTAGTAGCATAAAATGTATCAGCCTTTGCTGAAATTTTGGGGTATTGGGGATCTGCTTGTTCAGAAGGGCTATTGTTGGGTCCTGATTGAGCACTGCCCCAGTGACTGTACGAATTAGGTTAAAGATTTTGTTCCAAAAGCTCCTGATCCTGGGGCACTGCCAAAGGATATGGAGGTGGGAGCCCAGGTGATCACACCCTCTGAAACAAAGGGGCGATGATTGAGGGTAAAATTTAATAAGTCGAGTCGGGACCAGGTACCAGCGGGTAATGACCTTAAGATTTGCTTCAACTAGGGATACATTAAGGATTCATTTGAATGCTTTTGAAACCTGAAAGTTCCAAGTGTCCGAGTCCCACTCGATCTCAAGGTCTCTCTCCCAGCTTAGCATGTCTTTCTCCGGAGAGTCAGCAAGTGCTGAGTATATCAGGGAGATACCTCCCCGCACATCCATGGTAGTGGAGCACGATTGCTCATAAAGGGTGACCGCGAGGGGGGTATTGTCCTTGGGTGTAAGAGAGAGCAAGAAGTGTGATATTTGGTGAAAGCAAAATGTTTTGGTTGGGGGCAAATCTAGTTTAGAAGTGCAGAAGCTAAGTTTTAGGGGGCCGTTGGAGTTGAAAAAGTGTCCAATTCGATAAAGGCCTTTATCCAGCCACCATTGAAAGGCCCTAATATCCATTCCTAGGGGGAAGTTGGGGTTATGAAAAATATGTGCGAGGGGGTGCCACCTAGATGATATAGAGTTTAATTTATGTAGGGAGTCACACAAGGAAAACGAGTGGGACAGTGTGGGAGAGAGGATAGGGGGCCTAGATTTGGGGGACAGCCACAGGAGGAAATCTAAGGTGTAGTTAGGGACAGCTTGTTTTTCTATACCCACCCAATCTGGTTTAGGACCTCTAGAATAAATGACGGAAAATTGGGTCAATTGGGCCGCCAGGTAGTACCACCAGAGGTTAGGTAGACCTAGACCTCCTTTCTTTCTGGGTCTAAAAAGTGTCTGTTTGGGGAGTCGGTGATTTAATTTGCCCCAAGTGAAACGAATAATTGCCGATTGAAGGTTCGTTATATGTAGTTTGGGGACGCGGATGGGGAGGGAGTGTAAAAGATAAAGGATCTTGGGAAGGAGGGTCATTTTAACGGCATTAATCCTACCTAGCCAGGATAAATTGTAGAGTGACCATTGATCAAGGTCAGACTTGAGTTTCCTAAACATGGGGGGATAATTATTTTTGTATAGCTGGTCTATGGAGGCTGTGAGGTGGAATCCTAAATAGGGAATAGAGGAGGCACTCCAAGAGAATGGGAAGTGAGTTTTAAGTCTATCTAGCAGGAGAGACGGGATAGAAACATTAAGGGCGGTGGATTTGGACATATTAATCCTGAGTCCTGAGGCTTGGCCAAAATTGTTTCGTAACTGTAATACATTAGGGGTCGAGATGAGGGGGGAGGTTATCGTCCGCGAATAGTGCACATTTGTGTGTTGAAGGGCCACATTCAACTCCGTGAATGTCTGGGTGTTCTCTTATAGCAATGGCTAAGGTCTCTATTGCTATGGTGAAAAGGAGGGGGGAAAGGGGGCACCCTTGACGTGTTCCTTTAGTGATAGGGAATGAGTTGGAAAGGGATCCTTGAAGCCTAACCTGAGCTTTGGGTGAGTAAAGGGCCTTCAATGAGGAGAGGAAGTGTGGGCCAAATCCCCACTTCGAGGGTTGTGAAAAGGTATGGCCAAGTGACCGTATCGAAAGCCTTCTGAAGGTCTAGTGAAAGGAGGAATCCCTCCTGAGAAGGGCCCCCTTCCCAGCCTGACCTAAGTATAGAAATTATATCCACCGCTCTCCTTATCTGGTCCGGTCCCTGCCTTCCCGGGATAAAGCCAACTTGGTCTTTGTGTACGTAAGACCCTATAAAAGACCCCAGTCTGTTAGAGAGAATTTTTGTCATGATCTTAAGATCGTTATTGATTAATGAAATTGGTCTATAGTTGCTGACTTGGCTGGGGTCTTTGCCTGGTTTAGGGATGACGGAGATGTAAGCAAGGTTTGCTGTAGTGTCTAGAGCCTGTCCCCCTCGAAGGGAGTTAAAGAGCTGGACCAGATAAGGCGATAGGACATCTGAGAAGGTCTTGTAATATTGATTCGAAAAGCTGTCCGGGCCTGGGGCTGAACCTTTTTTAAGTCCTTTGATGAACTCTCTGACCTCTGCTTCAGAGAATGGGGAGTCCATAATAGATCGGTGAGAGTCGGTTAATTTAGGGAGAGGGGTGTTGTCAAGGAAGGAGTTTATATTAGGAGGGGAGCCGGTATTGGTATCTGCATATAGGTTAGAATAGAACGCGTGGAAGGCCTCTAATATCTGCTTTGGGTTTTGGGTTAAAGAGCCCGAAAGTGATTTTATTTTGGGGAGAGCTCAAATTTTTTGTTTGGGGGAGAGTTTTGCAGCAAGTTGGGGGCCAAATTTGTCGGCAAGAAGGTAAAACTTGCCACTTGACGTGTTTTTTGGCACTGGAGGTAAGGGCTAAATTAAAGGCTACTCTAGCTGCATCTAGGTTAGAGAGAAAACTTGGTGTCTTTTTTTCTTGTGTATTTTGCTAAGGGACCGGAATTCCTTCTCAAGCTTGAGAATATCCATTTGTGTCTCACGTTTCAGACGTGAGGATAATTGGATGATTTTTCCCCTCATGACCTCTTTATTAGCACCCCATAAAGAGTTGGGTGTACAGTCAGCATTGTCATTAAGGAGGAAGTATTCCTTTAAGTCATTCTCTAAAATGGTGCAATGTACTGGGTTAGAGAGAAGAGAATCTTTAAGGCACCACTGGGGTGGGCCCACTCGAGTGGGGGAGTTTGTGATTTTGAGAGTGACTATAGAGTGGTCTGACCAGGGGACTTCGCAAATGGAGGAATGGGATGCTAATTGAATCTCGGATGGATGTAAAAAGATGTGATCGATTCGGGAATAGGTCCCCTGTGGAGCCGAATAATGAGTATAGTCTTTTACGGAAGGGTTCGATTCCCTCCAGATGTCTATGAATCCTAAAGAGTGAAGTAGTCGGGCAATGTGGAGGCTTTGTTTGGGGGGTCTTTTGGAGATGGGGATACCTTTTGGCGATTTGTCTAGTAGATGATCGAATGCAATATTCGAATCTCCACCCATTACTATCGTACTTTCTAGATGAGGCCATAGGGCGGTAAGCATGGAAGCGAAAAAGGACGCTTGTTTCCTATTAGGGGCATAGTAAGAGACCAAAGAAAAAAGGTTGCCATTAATGTGTCCCTTGACTAGGATGTAACAACCTTCACTGTCTCTAATGGTCTGGGAATGGGTGAAAGATATGCGTTTAGAGAGGAGAACTGCTACACCACTCTTTTTGTTATCCACGTTGGCCAGAAAGAAAGTCGGGTAGCTGTGATGGAGGAAGGTAGGAGAAAAACTTTTGGGGAAGTGGCTTTCTTGTAATAGGAGGATTTCCAGCCCTCTGATAGTGATAGTTTTGTAGGGCTTTACGCCGTTTGACTGGGGAGTTGAATCCCTGTGCGTTATGGGAAGCTATTTTGAGGTTCGCTGTGGGTGAGGTGGGTTCAGCCATGGATGTGAGGGGGGGAGCGCACATAAAATAGGAAAGATCCTACCTGGTATCGAGGAGTGGGAGGACTTGTCTTGGAGCAGCTGTTCAGTTTCAGCAACCTGGCAAAGTAAGATCGACTAGCCATCAATGGGTGCACCTGGAGGGGGAAGAAGAAGAAGTTAGGAAAGGTAATGCAGAGCCAGAAAAAGGGTTGAAGGGTAAAGAGAATAAGAGAACTCAGTAGCAGGGAAGAAATTGTCCCTGTTTCCTGAGGGGTAGGGCTGGTGTGCCAGGCCCTACTCCGAAACCCAATAAAATTCGGATTTCGGTGAAGAGGCAACCTACAAAGGGGTTGCATTCCTGATGAACCTAGGGGAGAGGGGCTCCTCTAGAACTCAGCAGATGGAGTGGCAAGTGGAACCGCTCCGGTTTCGTGGCCCCTTATAAAAAACAGGAGAAAAGGACCCCAAGATGGGAGTCAACACATCTATAACTGGGTGTGTTAGTATAGTAAGATTTTATAAAACAGTGCATTAAACCAAAAAAGGAATAAACGAAACCAGAAATCAACAAATCTGTCTAGAGGGGGAGAGTACATTTGTTGGTACTATGTTGAGGAACCATCTCTGGTAAAGGGTTTGAGGGTAAGAAGGGAGGGGTGGGAAAGGGTAAGGGTAAAGGGAAAAGGGAAGATGGGATGGGGGAGGGGGGGGGGGTTAGGCAGTGGATGATGGAGGCAGCATATACAGTATTAATACCAGTGCGTTGGGTCCTGGACCTTAGATCGGTTTCAGCCAGTCTGAAGGTGTATATCGCTGGATCATATGAGGGAACCTGTATAAATTTAAAACAAAGAACTAACCCCAAATGGGAGAAAAACAGGAGGTAAAAAACATTGCAGTAAAAAAGCCAAAAGAAATGCAGACTATTCTGGCCATCATAAGGGAGGCCTAGGTGGGTGTAGAAAAAACTACTACACCGTCAGTAAGAGGAATAACCTCAGGAGTGAGACTATTTCAGACAATTAAATCTCGGATTCATCACGGTGGGATAGAGACTCGGAGTCTCTTTGATTGTTGCTTGATCCAGAGGGGGGTGAGGGGGCTGGTCGGTGGATTGTCTCTTAGAGGTGTTGTTAGGGAGGCCTTTGTCTTGGCGATGTGACGATTCCTGAGAGATAAGACCGAGTTGCAGAAGAAGATGTTCGCCATTTTGGATGCTAGTGAAACCGTAGGACCTGTCTCTGTACTGGAATTGGAGACGGAAGGGGAAGGACCACCGATACTTGATCGAATTTTGGTTGAGAACATCCAGGAGGGGTTTAAGGGATCTCCGTTTAATAATCGTGGCAGGGGATATATCAGCAAAAATTTGTATTTTGCTGCCTTGTATGGCCATATTGTCCAGGTTCTGAGTTTTCCTCATAATCTCTTCTTTCACTGCATAGAAATGAGGCTTGACCACTATGTCACGTGGAAGACCGTCCTGGCGAGGGGGTTGCAGGGCTCTGTGGGCCCTATCCAGTTCTAATCTGTGGTCCTGGATATCTGGGATGACATTTTTAATGAAAGATTTGACGGTGTCCTGTATGTCGACGATCGATTCCGGTACACCTCTGATGCGGAAATTTTATCGCCTGCTCCTGTTCTCTAAATCATCGATCTTAGAGAGAGCCAGATCCAATTGTTCTTGCAGTGTTTGGATGCATGTGGTGTTTTGATTAGTGCGTGCTGAAGAATCATCTACTGCTTGTTCAATAGCATCCATGCGGGCACCGAGATTCTGTAGATCAGCTTTGATGGAAGTAGTGATCTGCAGAGCAGTTTGTGCAAGCCCTGCAGTAAGCATGTCTGAAAAGCTGCTGAGGAGTTGGGCCATTTCATTGGGATGAGTTTGGATGAGGGGAGAGGCCTGCAAGGAAGCAGCCAGGCTGTTAGGGGTGTTCAATAAGGGAGACAGGGGCAATCCCATCATGGATCTGCCTATGAGAGATTCCGTGTAGGCAGGGGACACTGTCAGGTCCTGTCTGATGTGTAGAGGGAGAGAATCCATATTAGGAGAGGGCGGGGGATCTGCTATGGATTCCCTATCTCCCAGGCCTGTGTGTGAGGAGGCCGCAGCCGCCATCTTGGAGGGCTCAGGGGCTGTAAGGCCGAACTTCAGGTGTCGGTTTACCTCCTTCTTTGACTTGTTCTTCGGCATGCAGGCGGGCACTCCGTCTCGTCCTGCGATCGGGGGGGTGCTCACCGAGGGGTCCCGCTATCGGTAGCTGTCATGGGGGTCACAGAAGGACCAGAGCGGTACAGAGCTCCGGACTAGCGTGTCTCTCCGGAGGTCCCGCGCATGTGCACTCCTATTTTTATGTTTTCAAGCAAAAAATACATTGTATTTTAAGGACAAAATAGATATTATATAGGGATAGTTCAAATGTTCACACAGCACATGACTTATTGCTATACTGTGAATACAAGAGAATAGCAGAATATTAAATCAGAAGATAGATAGATTTAAAGAGATTTAGAGAGATTACTGCAAGCATAGTACTATGAACATATCTCTTATTAAAATAATAATGTCAAATCAAGATGTATACAAAAAATTATAATATATAATATATATAATATATAAACATAATAAATAGATACAAATACCACAATTAAAATAGCCAAAAACCATTATGGTTTCCATTTAAGCAAGAAAACTAACTCCTCTGATATGCAAATGAAATATTTAGGAATCAGAATAAAAAAATAGTAAAATATGCATCAGCAAAAAAGTGCAAATTTAAAAACATTTAAAAATATGTTTAGGTTTATGTTATAATAGCTCAAAATGTATACTTTCTGAAAATACCTTAAAGTTTCCCTTTTAATCTACTTTTTTTCTGTCACCAAATAAATGGGGCTTACGGGCCTCTTACAAGTCACTAGCTGATCATCACAGTTGTACACATTTAAATTTCTTTTTATATTCTAGGGACCTTGCTTTAACCACTTGCCCCCCGGAAGATTTACCCCTCTTCAATGACCAGGCCATTTCTTGTGATACGGCACTGCGTTATTTTAACTGACAATTGCACGTTATTTTTGGTAAAAAAAAAAAACAATAAGCATATATTGATTGGTTTGCGCAAAGGTTATAGCATCTACAAACTATGGAATGTACTGTATACTGGAATTTTTATATATATATTTTGTTTTCTACTACTAATGGTGGCGATCAGCAACTTATGGCAGGACTGCATTATTGCGGTGGACAGTCTGACACCAACTGACACTTTTGACACTTTGTGGGAACCAGTGACACTAATACAGTGATCAGTGCTAAAAATATGCACTGTCACTGTACTTATGACACTGGCTGGAAAGGGGTTAAACATCTAGTGTGATCAAAGGGTTAAATGTGTGCCTAACCAGTGTTTATTTGTACCATGTGTGCTGTTTTTACTAAAGGATCTGATGGATTTTCTTTTCTAGCATTGCTGTTCTGTGTCTCTCCTTGCCTATCAGCGGGTGCCAGCGGACATCCATTGGCGTGGTTAGAGATGGGCCTAATGACCCCCTTTTTGGTTCATGCCAGAACTCTCGAACATCACAAAAGATCCCATTTTGAGGGCTTAGGTGCAAGTTATTGGGCATACAAAGGGTATTGGGGTCTGGGTACTGCCCTGGGGGACATGTATCAATGAAAATAAAGTTAGTAAAAAAACATAATTTTTAAAAAGAGCAGTGATTTACTGATGCTTAAAGTGAAATTAAAAAAAAGAAAGATTCCTTTAAATATAGTGCCTGGAGGGGTCCCCTCACCCTTTGTCTGCCTGTAAAGTGGTGCATCTGTACCATGTATAGAACCTGCTGCAGCAAAAACTCATTGAATCCATTAAAATTACATTTTCCCTTTGGCGCATCAATGCACACCCATTGATGAAACCATGCATGCAGTTCATTTTAAAGGAACACATTAGAGAAAGCTTCCATAGGGGGTCATGTATTTACGTAGTCAGTACATTCTTTGGCACTGATGTTTAGGAAAAGGTAGGCAAGCATTAGAAATGCATAGTCTTTGGACATGTTTACAAGGGACCCTAAACTGGCCATAGATTGTCAGATATCTCACAAAAGTATAACATCTGCCCATCATGCACTACCAGTACTCACTGTAATCTTCTGTCTGAATGGCAGACACGTGGATGCTATACATTTGCAGTGACTTGCTCTTTCTCTCTGTATTAAAATAAACTCAGAAAAGAAATTCCAACAAGTTGTAAACATTTCTATATGTGATAGCAAGTACACATGATTGGCAAAATTACTCATTATTACTCATTAACTGCTGAAAGGCGAGCCACATGACCTAGCTCTCACCTGAAATGCAAGATCTGAAATCGCATCTAATGCTTATTTAATACGCTCTGTTAAGAGCATCCTATGAGAAGGCAATAGTGGTGGTGATCCTCTTGTAATTCTATCTATAGTTCCAAAGGATAATGCAGAGTTATTTATTCAAGGGGTGTAATTGGTGATTGGGTCTAAGTGGCTTATGTTGTGAAGAAATCAGAAGCCATAATTCAGTAGTCAGATTAAAGCAGTAGTAACCTGCAGTCGATGGAAAATAAATCCCCTGCAAGGCAATATCATAATGTGCTAGTATGCATCGCATACTAGCACATTATGAGAGACCTACCTTAGAACAAAGCCCCCCAGTGCCACGCTGTCACTGCTGAGTGGGCTGACATATTTCTCCGGGTCTTCCTTCCATGTTCGCATCCGGCTACATGAGTGGCCGGGGGCGCCATGATGTCACTCCTACAGCACGGGCTCTGAAGGTCCGGCACTGTATGCCGGACCTTCAGAGCACATGTAATGGTAACATCACCAGCTGCATACATTCTGAATATCTCCTAAACTGTGCAAGTTTAGGAGATATTCACAGTACCTACAGGTAAGTCTTACTATAGGCTTGCCTGTAGGTACAAGTGGTAGAACAGAGTTTACTACCACTTTAATTGCAGATTGCATTCTATTCTCTAAACTCTGGAGAAGTAAAGTGAATTACAAGTCAGACTCCTCTGGTGTTGCCAACACATGGGAGACTCATGTTAATGATGGGCAGCCTTTATAAATAATAAGGTTAGAAAAGAAGATGGCAAAAATGATCTTGTATCCTCACTATACAAGCACAGTCAGCTTCACTTTTAAAATGAATTTACAAATATATCAGTAAACATTCTTTAATTAGAAAACAGATGGCGAGATACAGAAAAATTATATAAAACAAACTGCAAATTATATAACACAGTAGTAATAGTAGTAGTGGTAGGAGTTGTAGTCCCCCTGTAAGCAAAATGCAGTAAAGGGAAAGCACAAATGTCAATTTATGAAGAAGAATCCTAAACAACAAATCTATTATACATAACTAAAAGAGAGTAAAATACTTTACTGACAGCTACCATTGAGATGTAGAACAATACTAGGAAGATTGAATAATAAATTATAATTAATAAATTAATAAATGGAGTTGGCACTTATGACAGTAAACATATGAAACAGAATATTCATGTTTCTTCAATGGGAATAACACATGACAAAAGGGAAGATTTCTACAGCATGTTTATGGAAAATTAATTTCCAGGGAGACCTTGTGTTAAAATCACTCTATGATGTTAGTGTTTGTTAGATGCCAGTAGCCACCAGAGTATGCCCTTACATTATTTCCATTTATTTGTCTTCATACAAGCCTCAGAAACTGTCAGAAAAAAAAGATCTTTCCTATTTAAATAAGGTAGTAATGGGAATCCATCCAAAAATTACCAGATACTCTAGAGTGATAGTAAAAAGATGTTGAGGGATCATGGGACTTTTGTCCAAATTAATTAAAATTATATTTGAGCAGTAATAATAAGTTAAATGATTAAAACAAAGCAGTCTACATCCTTACTTGTTTGCCTTGAAAGTGAATCTCATTGTTGTCTGTATGGGAAATGTATTTATTAGTGAATTATTTCACTATATTCTTTAAAATGCTTTCAAAGTGAGGCTTTATTCAACAATTTTTATTTTTTTTTAAGCCATCACAAGTACTATGAGGTTAGAAATGTTAAGGCATTTTTCCAGTCAGAAATTAAGTATATTTTGTGTCCCAATCAGCTATTAATCCATTATCTCTACTCCATATATTAGTTTTTATTATTCACTGAGACAGTGGCTGAATGGTTAGCGCTTCAACCTAACAGCAGTAGGGTCGTTGGTTTGAATCCCAACCATGGCACTACCTGCCTGGAGTATGTGTAGGTTTCCTCCCACACTCTAAAGACATGCTGTTAATTGGCTTCCGTCTAAATGTGCAATTTGTTTTGGCCCGAATATAAATTCAGACGAATGTTTGGAGATTTGGACGAATTTCGTATATTCGTTTTCTAACTAATTCCAAATTTTCCGAAAATTCTAATTCATATCGGTCGATCGTCAAAAATGATTGACCGATTCAAATTCTGTGTGAAGAATAGCTGGTTTTAAGGAGCAGGCCAGGTAGCCGGCTGCCGCGTTCTTAGCAACCGTTGGCTCATCAGCTGTCAGTGGGCTTCCTCGCTAACAGTTGAATGTAAATAAAAGACTATAAACAAAAATAAAACAGCGTGGGGCCCCTCAAAAGTCCATACCAGACCCTTATCAAAGCATGCAGTCCTGCAGGCCAGGAAAGGCGAGAGATGAGTGAGCCCCCCCAAACTATATCAGGCCACGTGCTCTCAACAAGAGGTGGGGTCACCTGATGACTTCTTTAGGTGGCCCCGCCCCTTAGTTATTTCAGAACTGTCAGATGGTGGAGCTGGCAGATGGCGGGAGCCTACGTCCAGACCAGTGGGTTTTGTTTTTTTTTCGGGTCGGCGGTGGCTGCTGGCATCGTGATTGACAATGGATCTATTCCGGGGGACATTTTTTTATTTTTTAATAAAGGACTTTTTAAAAACTTGTCTTATGTTTTTATATACTTTTTAAATTTTTTTGGTGAATGAGTAGGAGTACTATGTACCCCATACTCATTTACATAGGGTAGGACCACCTTGTTAAAAAGGGCTTCCAGATTCCGACAAGTTCCCTGCCTGCAGAGCCCCACAACTACCAGCCAGGGTTGTGGGGAAGAGGCCCTTGTCCCTATAAACATAAACAAGACCTTTTTCAGTTATGCCCCTTTGACAGAAGCCGGACATTCGGGCGGCTTCTATAAGGCCAGCTGCCGTACACATGAGCCGAAATGTCGACCGGTTTCTGTTGAACTAGCCGATACTGCTCAAAAAGTGACCCATATATATGGGGCTTAAGGCTAATGCAGCGTACACACGAGCTGACTTTTCGAACGGACTGGTCCGACAGGGCGAGTGAGGCGGACAATCCGATCATGTGTGGGCTTCATCAGACCTTCAGCGGACTTTTCCAGTCGAAAATCTGACGGACTTTAGATTTGGAACATGCTTCAAATCTTGACGTCGTAACTCCACCGTACCCAGAAATCCGCTCGTCTGTATGCTATTCCAACGGACAAAAAAATGACTCATGCTCAGAAGCAAATACGATACGAAAGCACTCGGTCTTGTAAAACTAGTGTTCGTATTGTAGGTAGCACATTCCTCACGCTGCAGATTCTGTGATCGTTAAATGCAGCGCATTGATTGTCTTCTTTATAATGCTTAAAGAACGAAGTTGTTTTGCTGTTCCTATTCACACAGAGTTCTCACAAACTGATTTCTGGATTATTTATCTTGATCTCATGATCTCACAAATTATATTTTATTGTTAAAAGCCATATCTCCTTACTAATGTTTACACAATTGTTTTTGGAGTCATCATTTATTATTTCATCAAGATCTTTTTTTTAGGATTGTTTCCAAATTATTTTCTTTTTATCTCCATATATTTTATTTTTTGGTTTGTAAAGTTACCACAAAGAACCATTGATTTTTATTTGTTTCTATATTTTTTTTTTGTAAATTTACCACAAAGAACCATTTATTTTTATTGATTTTTTTTATGTTGTAAATTTACCACATAGAACCATTTATTTGTATTGATAATGTTTTGTTTTTTTTGTTGTAAATTTACCACAAAGAAGCATTTTTTTATTGGTTATTGTTTTGTAAAGTTACCACAAAGACCAATTTTTTTTGTACATTTTTCATTTTGGTTTTGTTTGTTTTTTGGTATATTTTTTTTTTTTTGTAAAGTTAACACAAGAACATTATATATTTTTTTTGTTTTTGGAATCTCAAGGAGGTTGTTGTCCCTTGTTAACATCGTTTTTTTTAGAAACAATGTCAAGTTAATAAAAACACATAAAGTCTTTTAATTAAATAAAATATCCATTTATTTATGGTAAACAAAATAAAGATGAAGTCAACGCTAGAGAAAATTTTTGAATTAGTGAAGAGTTTTGGTCCCAGGGCACACATCAAGTCTGTGTAAAAGAAAATTCTGATCTTCAGGAGTCCATATAATAGGGAGCACAATCTGGTCCAGGAATCCCAGACATCAAGAGCAGCAGCAGATGACATATATGTCCCCAGGCTGTGGTACTACACCAGCCTGCGTCTTCTGTCAGACCAGACAGAAGCCAGGTCATCACTTTCTTCTCTTTGTTCCAGCCTTCTCTCCACGCTGGCCTGCACCCTTCCCTGCAGCCTTCCTTGTAGGCTGCTCTGGTGGTTGACTTGTGGCAGGAGGAGGAGGAGGAGGGGCTTGCTCGTTGATTTGTGTGTTAACAGTTAGATAAAATAAAGAGGAGAAGGCGGGACTTTAAATGAAGCATGCAGTCGATAGTGAAGGGTCAAAAAAGGGATATTATTGTATAAAACATGATAAATATTCCATACAAATAGGTACATGGGTCACAAAAATTCATCAATTATTACATATATTTATACTATATCGGTATTACACATTGCATGTACAAGGGTTAGTAGTTATCTATAATAAATATATCTGTGTTACATTGGTACTACACATTGTATATACAGAAGCTCTGCGCGTTTCGTGGAGTATTCATATCCACTCTTCAGGAGCGACAATGTGTATTAACTGAAAATAAAACATATAATACATTTTAAGGTCAAATGCTTGTAAAAAATAGGAACAAAATATAGAAATGTATATAGCTTGGGAATAACCCCTAGTCATAAAAATACTCACAACTACCATGCAGTAAGAGCGCAATGGTGAGGGCTGGTGGCTCCCCATAGGGGCATCTTTTCCGGGAGCTGTTCCGACTGGCGCAAGTGGGACCCCCCCCCCACATGACAACACCGGGGGTGGACAGAATTCCAAAGGGTGGTGGTCCCTGATATGGATTGTGTGGGTGATTTGGAGACATCTTGAGGGGTATCTAGAAAAAATGTGAGAGTGAATGGGATGACGTGAAAAAAAAAATTATAATAAGAATAAATGTAGATGTGAAAATCTATGTCTTATGTGAACGCAGCATTTTGAGCCTATGTCAGGGATGGTAACCATGAAAAGCAAAACCAATAAAATTCATTGTAATGTGTGATATGCAAATCCAAGATGAAAATGAAGTCCAAAAAATGTTAGTGAGTGCATTGTCTAAAATACCTTACCTAGTGCTGGGAGGTAAGAAAATATGGTGAAGTGCTGGGTGCCGACAGTGTGTGAAGGGATGACCAACCCATGCAAAGAGCGGACCCTGAATGGGACACATGAGGGCACGCACGCCAATCACCAGCAAACGCCACGCAGGCGTGCAAAAACGTGGGGGCGCCTGTGGCCGAGAGATTGAGTCTCGCGGTGTTTGGCGTCAATACCACCCACATATGCCGCTGATGGAAACCACCAGGCACGACGGCGCTCGGTAGATCGCCGCACGCGTGGCGTGTAAGGCGGGACGTCGATGCACAGTGCGGCCGCATCCCAACCCTCCCATGGATACAAGGGGAGGGGAGGAGACCCCGCAGTGTGCATCGCAGTTCCCGGAAGTGAAGTGAGCTGACGACTCAAGCATCCAGATCACAAAGCACTGGTAGAGCAGGTGTGGAGATGATATATTATTTTGATTGGGTAAAACAAGCATGAACCAACTTTGTAGATGAATAGTTGCTTAACGAAGTTAGGAATATATAAAGAAATTAAACAAACTTGATTGAATATACTAGATAGCATGTATGGACCCACTGCAATAAAATTGTTCCGATTACTGGGGTCAGACCCGACCGCGCAGAATGTACGCCTCTATCCCTATTGCACTAGCAAGAATGGGGTGAAGTTGGGACTTTGTATGAGGCAGAGACTTGGCGGGGACTCGTGCCTCCATCCCTGTCAATATAATAAAGGGGAGAAGGCGGGACTTTAAATGAAGCATGCAGTCGATAGTGAAGGGTCAAAAAAGGGATATTATTGTATAAAACATGATAAATATTCCATACAGATAGGTACATGGGTCACAAAAATTCATAATTTATTACATATATTTATACTATATTGGTATTACACATTGCATGTACAAGGGTTAGTGGTTCATCTATAATAAATATATCTGTGTTACATTGTTACTACACATTGTATATACAGAAGCTCTACGCGATTCGTGGAGTATTCATATCCACTCTTCAGGAGCGACAATGTGTATTAACTGAAAATAAAACATATAATACATTTTAAGGTCAAATGCTTGTAAAAAATAGGAAAAAAATATAGAAATGTATATAACTTGGGAATAACCCCTAGCCATAAAAATACTCACAACTACCATGCAGTAAGAGCGCAATGGTGAGAGCTGGTGGCTCCTCTCAGGGGCATCTTTTCCGGGAGCTGTGCCGGTGACCGACGCAAGTGGGATGGACAGAATTCCAAAGGGTGGTGGTCGCTGATATGGATTGTGTGGGTGATTTGGAGACATCTTGAGGGGTATCTAGAAAAAATTTGAGAGTGAATGGATGACATGAAAAAAAAAAATTATAATAAAAAAATGAATAAGTGTAGATGTGAAAATGTATGTCTAATGTGAAGGCAGCATTTTGTGTGTTAACAGTTAACTCTCCCTTCAGTCCCTTGTGAAGGACAGCAGAAAAAAGTTTTTAACACACAAGGCGTTGTCCCTTCTCCATTTCCAGCAACCTGCCAGCTATATAGGAGCCATAGGCCTCTTCAGCTTCGGGGGCACTCTTGAGGAAATTAGTTGCTTCCCTCATGAGGCGCAGTGATGCCTCCTCTGTCACCGTCACCTTTCTGGGCATTTTGGTATGAAGGCGAAGGGGAGGAACCTGAGATTGTGTGAGGCTCCTACTGGGCCCGGCCACCTCCTGGCTGACTCTAACCCCTGCCTCCTCCTGGATGACACTAGGCCTGGCCTCCTCCTCGATGACACTGGGCCCGGCCTCCTTCTCGATGACACTGGGCCTGGCCTCCTCCTGGATGACACTTTCCACACCTTCCTCCTGGCTGATCTCATCCTGTGTATAAAAAAAGGAACAAAGTTTGAGTTTTTGTTTTATCACTGACACACAATTTTCAGCTCATGACTTGCAAATTCAATGTTACATATAAAAGAGTATCAATCTGACAACAGCATTTATTAAAGCTGGTGACAAACATTTTTGGCCACTACTGTCAATTGACATGTAGACATAATTTTTAGGAAAAAATCCTGAATAATAGTTAATCAATTATACCATCTAGTTAACATCATTAATATTAGGACACTAAATATGTATAAAACTAATTTACCTGAATCCAGATGGTCACTGTGACAGACCTAGCCGGGAGAGAGACTTTTGGATAGGACTGTATGCTAGCCTCTTGCCGATCGATCGTGGGCCCTGGCATTTGGGGGAACGGTGCTCTTTGTGAGCTGTATGCCTGGGGACCCTTGAGGTGGTATTACTGTGGATTCGGGTCCTGGTCCCCCAGGACACACAGACTCTGGGGACCCTGGATTTGCCATATTGGAATAGTGACTGATTCATACCGTTGGGACTCCTACTGTTAAATGCTAATGTCATCAATTCCAGCTACCTGTCTGTTGTCTGCTAAAATGTGTATTGTAAATAAGTCTCTAGTATGGGATCTAAGAGTCATTAGATCCCCATTGTTGTTTGTGTTTAATTAACTCTGCTATTGTGATAATGTTGATTGGGGGTTCTAAGCTACAAGACGGCCAGTTTGGCCTAAAGGTCATGTCTGAATCATCTAGGCTGTCTAAAGGTATTAGGTAATTAGCCCATGTTAATTAGGTTAATTAGGTTACAGGTGTATTGTTAGAGTAATATGAGCTGGAGGTATGCACCTCCACTGTTAGTGTATAAAAGAGCCTGTATTTTTGAATAAAGGAGGTTCCTGGTTGAACTTACATACAGCCTGCCTGGTGTTTGTTCTGAGCTATCACTACTGGGTTAGAACGGCACATAGCTGTAGTTCTAATCCCGGAGCATCGGATGACCGAACAATCAGATGTTGCGATCTGCAGTCTGATTCTATAGCTGCAGAGGAGTGTCGGGAGAGTGGAACCGAGCGAGCAAGGGGCTTGTTACAGTCAAATCCGGTTCTTCCAGGATGGAAGACCCAGCTTGGTCCTCATCAGCCTCTGCTGGGGTGGAGGGAAGGGTGTATGGAAGGGTGGAGGGAAGGGTGGAGGGAAGGGTTGAAAGTGATGCCCTGGCTTCAGTCTGGTCATCAAGAAAATGTAGTTTATCGTAGTACCACAGCCTGGGTACATATACATCATCTGCTGATGCTCCTGATCTCAGGGAATTCTGGATCTTGTTATGCTCCCTCCTATACATATTTCGCAAGATCCCAATTTTCTTTTCCAAAATCTCCACGGTTGCTTCTGGGATAAAAGTCTGCAGAAATGCGAGAAGTCTCTCCAGCGTTGACTTCCTTACTGGTTTAATGTAATATTGAGGGTGTTTGACCTCCCACAGATTCCTCATCTCCCTGTACTTCTCAAAAAATGCTATCAAAAATTCTGGGTCCTTAAATTTGGCATTCATGTTTTCTGTAAAACATAATACACAAGACAAAAACACTTATGTTTCAGCTAAACTCTCATCATCTTAACCCAACATAGGCCTCATCAATCTTTAAGCAATATAGGCTGCTACAAAGATAAAAAAATTTACCTTTGTTTCGGACGGTCGCAACTTCAGTTCCTATATCCTCCACGCACAGAACGTACATATGACACATGTGTAGTATCTTTATATACACTGTGCATGCGTGAAACTCCGCCTGTGTCGCCTGCCCTTGAAGTTCTTTTTTAACGAATATTCTCCGCCCCCTTGTCTCTACGCACAGAACGTACGTATGACACATGCGTAGTATCTTTATATACACTGCGCATGTGTGAAACTCCGCCTGCGTCGCCCGCCCCTGACGTTCTTTTTTAACAAATATTCTCTGCCCCTTCTCTCCACGGTGCGCAGTAGGAGCAACAATGGCGGAGACACAGCAGGTGTTTAATACCTCAGGTAGCGAGCCCGGAACGTCTCGATCCTGGAAACGGAGATTTAAGGCCTCCAATATGGCCTTTGAAGAGATGGTGGAGATGGTGGGTTTTTTTAAGAAGAAAAGATTATGATGGGAAGCATGGACCATACACACGGCCTAATTTCCGAAAGGCACAAATAATGGCGAAACTTGTGAAGACCTTGCATCTTTGTTTTGGGGTATGGCGCTTTAAAGATCAGCTGAGGAATCGATGGTTCGACCTCAAACTCCGGGAGCCGGATCAGTATAGACGAATCCATAAAGTGCTTAAAAAAAGTAAGTACTTGTCGTGTGTTCATATTCTGTTTATTACCTTGCACACTGCTCCATGTGCTTTTCTTTAGCGTAGTTTAGAACATTAAACGATCGTAGTAAACCTTGTTCGTAGTAAACACTATATGTATATACACACACACATATATATATATACATATATATGTGTGTGTTTGTATATATCAGGGGTCTTCAAACTGTGGCCCTCCAGGTGTTCAGGAACTACAATTCCCATCATGCCTAGTCATGTCTGTGAATGTCAGAGTTTTACAATGCCTCATGGGATGTGTAGTTCTGCAACAGCTGGAGGGCCGTAGTTTGAGGATCCCTGGTATATATACATACATATGTACACATACGTTTATTTTTATTGATTTATTTATTTTATCTTCTCCATCCATTCATCCATCCTGTCGGGTTCAGCCTCTCCCGATTCAGAAGACTCCCCATATAGGCTGTAAATCTCCTGAGGAGGTGGGTTCCGTGGTGCTGGAATTGTATGGTACAGTATAAATGACTGTGTATTACTGGCAAAGGTCACTGGCAGTATAAATGACTGTATATACCTTCGTTAGGCAGGTGCTGGCACTCTCTCCTTCCATGTTTTTGTGTGTTCAGGCAGTGGTTTGGCTCGCTGGGACTGGTAGTTCACCGCCTCCACATGTACTCCTTTCAGGAAGCTCAGAGTTGAGCAGGTGAGGTCAAAGGTAGCTTCCTCTTTGGGTTGCCTAGCAAACACCAGAATGCTCACTGCTGATTTGCAGCAGCCTCTGTCCTCTAGGCTGATCTCAGTCTCCAGCTGGTCAATCTGCTACTCTGCTCTGGTAAGCCTCCTTCCAGGTCTCTCATTATGTTCTACTGTGTTACTTGTCCGTCAGAGTTTTTTTATTATCCTGTACCTTCTAGGACTGGGGAATTTTGCCTGCCTGCCTAGCTGCCTTAAGCACAGAAGATTTGGATGGAGAAGTTTATTTTAATTGTATTTATTAATTTATGTATTTTTGTTTTGAAAAAAAAAAAATTTGTTTATTTTTTAAAAGAGAGCACATCCTCTGTGTTTTACAGAGAAAAGGGCCCACTGCATAATAAACTCCTGCAAAGAGGTTCCAAATCAGCATTCCAGACTCAAAAGAGTAAAGAAGGGACTAGACATGACAAATCGCAGAGGTGCATGCAGCTGGATAGATGCCTGTTGTCACAGCATTCCAGATCTCCCTCGCTCTTACCTGACTTTAGTCGCTCGGACCCAAGCCAAGAGAGGTCAAAACATCAGACGGCTCAGGACAATGCTGCGAAAGCACCCCAGGTTAAATCCTACATTAAGGACGCAGTCAAGGAAGGGTTAAAGAGTGTTTCAAGGAATCCTGCTCATCCTGCTGTATCTTCACCATCTGCAGATTCAGATCATGTGTTTTCAGTGTGTTTTAACTCTGAAGTCGATTGGGATTCGGATCCATCTGAGGCTGAGATGGTCTCAGAATTGCATACGTTTTATTTTTGCACTGGTTCCCCCCTTGGTGGAGGCTGTTAAGGAAAGAATCGTCACCTCCAAAGAAACAGCAAAGATACTACCCGTATTTAAAGAAATCGTTACCCTCCTTCCCATTTCCTTTCTGAAATTAAAAAAGTAATTGACGATGAGTGGGGGGGGCTGAGAAGAAGCTCATTGTGCATAATGGAGTGTTGAAGCTGTACCCCTTGGGACACTATGCCTAAGGTGGATACTTCATTACGTATATTCGCCCACCACATTACTCTTCCACTGGAGTATTCAGACTCTTTTAGGGATCCTATGGATCGCAAAATAGACGCAGACCTAAAAAGGTTGTATAGTTTGGACAGCAGCCTGCAGACCGGCGGTAGCACTCACTCCTGTGGCAGTAGCACTTGGGCTGGGTTCACACCTGTGCGTTTTTTGGTGCTTTTTGCGTTTTGCGGATTTGCACTACCGTCCATCTATCATGGTCTCCTATGGAACACATTCTGTGGTGCGTTTCTGCAGAATGCGCTGGGAGTGCATGGGTGTGAATCCAGCCTTAGAGTGTGGGTAGCAGAGCTGGTGGATGGATGTTTGGATGAAAGTCTGAGAAGTGGCAGTTCTTCTCCTTTGCAGACTGCTGTAGAGTTGTGGCTGAAGTGGCTGTCGACCAGGTCAAGATGACAGCAAAGATAATGACTCATTCCGTCACAGCCCGCAGAGCCTTATGGTTGAAGCATTGGTCGGCCGATAGGGCTTCTCAGTACAGTCTGTGTTCTGTTCCATTTGATGGGAAGCTACGCTTCGTGAAAACTTAGAATCAGCAATTCAGCGGGTTTCTGGCGGCAGATCTGGCCTAATCCCGCAAAGACACAGCAACCCTTTCGGTTTAACAAGAGATCCAAAGAAGGATTCAGAGAGGCTAGGGCTTACAGACAGTTTTTCAGACAGTGGAGGGGAGCTGGTTCAACCTTCCAGAAACCTGCCAAAACCAGGGCCACCAAAGCTCCTGGGGCTGTGTTTCCACTGCTGCGTCCCCAGAGTCGCGCGATTTACACTGCGACTTTGCTGGGCGATTTGTGATGCAATGTCATTGGACCTGTGAGAACAAATTGCACAGATGTCGGAACAAAGTAGTGCAAAAACCTTTTTTGGAGTCGCTGCGACTTAAGTCGCACCAATTAGAACGGGGACCATTGAAATACATGGGTTTTGACTTGTCATGCGACTTTGCATGTGTCAGGTCACACAACAACTCGCAGTAGTGGAGACAGAGCCTAAGGCTTCAAATAAGTCCTTCAGAAGCTGTCTCCACTTAACCCTCTCAAGTAAGAGCAAGACTAGCCCAATCTAGGGGGGGTTTGGGCGGACAAATTACATGATGCCTGGATTGTAGCCATCATTCAATCACGTAATCATCTCGAGTTCAGAACAAGGCCCCCTCAGACCTTGTTCATAGAAACTGGATTTCCTTCGGATGTAGAAAGGAGGCAATGTTTGCAAGGATATATAGAGGAGCTGTTGGCAGCAAGGGCCATCCTTCCGGTTCCAAGGCACGAATTGTGTCAAAGAGTATGTTCCCCCTTTGGTCCCAGAGGCGTCAGGGGGTTTTGGACCAGTTTTTGACCTAAAAAGTCCTGAATTCCTACATGAAGGTTCCACCATTCAAAATGGAGTCATTGGAAACGATCGTTTCGGTTGTGGAGTCAGGAGACTGGATGGTTTCCATCGATCTGGCGGATGCGTATCTTCATGTCTCCATAGACACATCTCACCATCGTATTCTCAGGCCTTCCTTGGAAGGCTCTCATTTTCATTTTTAACCTCTCCCATTCGGTCTTTGCACGACTCCGAGAACGTTTTTAAAGCTACTGTCTGCTGTCGTTTTGACTCCCAGGCTCAAGGGAGTGCAAATATTTCATTATCTAGATGACATGCTGCTTCTGGGTCAGTCAAATGAGCTCCTTCTAGTTCAAGTGCATTCACTTGCAAAACACTAACTCGTTTCCGTTGTTGATCAACTTTCGTAAGAGCCAGATGCATCTGACCCAAATGTTGGAGTACAATTCAACACGGATCGGGGTCGTGTTTCTCTTCCTCAGCGGAAGGTCCAGGAGATCCAGTCTCAGACAAAGCAGTGATGGCCAGGCCTTCTATGATGCTAAAGGAATCCATGCAGTATCTGGGGGCTTTATCAGCCACAGTTCCATTAGTCCCGTGGGTCAGGTGGCGCAGAAGGAGGTTTCAATGCAACTTTCTTCCTCAGTGGGATCATCTGCCAATTCCGATTAATCTGGTCCCTGGTTGGTGGTCAGTAGCTTGCAATCTTTCCCGCGGAGTTCCGTTATAGGCCTCAGAGCCAATGGTGGTGTTGACCAATGCCAGTCTGGCAGGCTGCAGGGCACACTGCCTGGGACAGCAGGTTTAAGGCCAATGGTACCTTTGTGGGGCAAAGCGTTCACATTTCCTGGGACTGGATCCTGTCAGACACGCTTTTAGCATTCCAACCTATGTTGCGAGGTCGAGCGGTCAAGATTCTTTTGGACAAAAAAACTACGGTGGCTTATGTGTCTCATCAAGGGGGCACAAGAAGTCACCCTCTCCTTCAGGTGGCATGTCAATCTTCCTCTGCATAGAGAAGAGTGTCGGCTCTCTTACAGCATCTTAACTCCCAGGGCCTGGCAATGTTTTAGCAGATCGCTTGAGTCGCGGCTTTGGGGATCACAACAAATGGGGTCTCAACCCCAAGTATCTACGCAAGATCTTCAGGGTCTGGGGGGCGCCTTCGATAGATCTTATGGCATTGGAGAATTGTCAACTGCCTTGCTTCTTCTCCAGGACTTAGCATCCACAGGCATTGGGTCAGGGTGCTCTGTCCAGGTCTTGGAACTTCCCCTTGGTGTATGTGTTCCCGCAGCTTCCATTGGCTCTCAAAATCCTGCTGAAGATTCAGCGAGAAAGGGTCACAGCAATAGTAGTCCTACCTTACTGGCTCAGGGAGCTGTGGTTCCCTCTGGCTTGGAGGATAAAGTTGGGCTCACCAATCCCTCTGCCTCCTTGTCAAAATCTCCTTCTGCAGAGTGGAGCCTGACACCCGAACCGCAGGAGGATAAAGTTAATTACATTATTACAGGATCATCAGAACAAATGTAACCTATCGCTGGATCTGGAATACTACGGAAAGGGTTTGGACCTTGGATCTCCTTCAGTATCTAACATTTTGGAGTTTCTGCAGAGTAGTCTCCAAGGGTTAGCTTATAATTCCCTGAAGGGTCAAATCCCTGCCTAGTCGACTATGTCGTGTACAAGATATGCTCTACATCCGTTGGTGATCTGATCTGATTTTTTAGGGGCAGCCATAGAAATCAGACCTCCATTGAAATCATTTTTTCCAAAAGAGGACTTAACACTAGTCTTGGGAACATTGCTGGTTCCTCTGTTTGATCAAGCTTTCTCTTGTTCATTATTTCTTTTAACAGTTTTTTGTTATTGTTTTTTTACTAGCCGTGGCCTCGGCCAGAAGAGACTCTGAGTTGTGCGCCTTCTCATTTAAAGAACCATATTGTTTGGTGCTCCCAGACAAGATAGTCCTTAAGCCGATACCGAGCTTTCTAACTAAGGTGGCCACATTCGTATGAACTGGGAGGCCATTCTCCCAGCCTTTCCGGCGAATACAGCTGATGATTAGTGGAGTAGGTTAAACCTGGTCTCTGTGGTTTCAACCACCCCTGGTCGCCCCTGAGGTAGTTTGCAGAGCAGCAAGCTAGAGCTGCCCAACACCTTTTATTGGGCATTACAAGCTTAATATGGCTTGTCCGCCTGAGGAAACTTTTGGCTCTACAGTTACTACGGCGGCTATTGCCCATTAAAAATTTTGAGTAGCATTGCATTGAGGGTTTGGCTTATTTTTTATTTTTTGTCTTTCCTCCCTTCTTAATATTGCTTGGTGCATCCCATAGTAGGCTGACGTGGGGAGGTCCAGGAATAAGGAAAATTGTAATCCATACATACCGTAATTTTCCTATCCTGGATCCTCCCCATGTCAGCCAGAGGATTCCCACCCAGTTTATCCGTCGCAAGGCAGGGTTTTTTTGAACACTGGTGTGGGCAGAAAGCCACCCTTTTATGGGCTAGAAAAGGGGTGGTCCTGGAGGGGTCAGAGGGGGCAGAGCTGTAGTAGGCTGACATGGGGAGGATCCAGGAAAGGAAAATTACGGTAAGTATGGCTAACAATTTACCTTAATATATGTGTGTGTGTATGTGTGTATATATATATATATATATATATATATATATATATATATATATATATATATATATATATATATATATATATATATATATATATATATATATATACACACACACACACACTTGTTGGGGTGTCTCTATCTGTGAAACGTGGCCAAAAAAGGTAAAGTATTCCAGCTTGTTTCAAAGGGAATTTTAATTATGTCTTCAACTAGGAACTCTGCCCAAACAGACAATTTGTACACCACTTCACTACAATGTTTCATATTACTATTCCTGGACTCAAATATCTGTGTGCTAAGTATAGCTTTTGTTTCATTCACATAGGGGAGAAAAGACTCAGACAAGCTGAACCCAGTGACCCCCGACCGCAACACCTGGATTGGGAAATCAGTCCAATCTATGTATGGCTACATATTTTTAAATACATATTTTATCATCTATTTTAGGTGATCTGGTTGTGGAAGGGGAAGAAGCAAGCACCAGCACCAGCACCAGCCCCAAGGATGTGTTTGAAGGAGAGTTGGAAGAAGTAGGCGACATGTGCACCCCACCAGGTGAGTGTCTGACACACCAGCTTACGGTAATCTATGTATGGCTGTAAATTTTTAAATACATTTTTTATCATCTGTTTTAGGTGATCTGGTTGTGGAAGGGGAAGAAGCAAGCACCAGCGCCACCCCCAAGGATGTGTATGAAGGAGGGTTGGAGGAAGTAGGCGACATGGGCACCCCACCAGGTGAGTGTCTGACACACCAGCTTACGGTAATCTATGTATGGCTCATATTTCTAAATACATAGTTTTTTCCTTTAATTTTAGGTGATGTGGAACCTTTTAGCACAGACAGTGCCCAACGCTTAATTGGACAGATCATGGCCTGGAATGGGGATATTGATGCCATGCGCACTACCTTAGACCGAATGCGGAATCGGCTGGACAATATGCAGCAGGAAATGAAGAACATGATCGATGTTTTGGGCAGAATCTAAATCCCTTTTTCACCCAAAAAAAAAAAACATCGATCATGTTCTTCATTTCCTTGTTTGCTGACCCCATTCTGGGCCTTTGATTTTTTTTATAAAAATGTAGGCCTGTTTCTAAAAAATATTTTATAACATTTAAAAAAGAAATGAGGCCTGTTTTGTTAAAAAAAAAAAATAATAATAATAATAATAATAATAATAATAATAATAATAATAATAATAATAATAATAATAATTATATATATATATATATATATATATATATATATATATATATATATATATATATATATATATATATATATTTTTTTTTTTTTTTTTTTACAAAACAGGCCTCATTTCTTTTTTAAATATAAATGAATTATATATTATATATATAGAGGCCTGTTTGTTAAAAATAGATAAATTAATTAATTAATTAAAAAAAAGTTATATAGAGGCCTGTTTGTTTTTATAAAAATCAAAAAAAAAAATGGCGTTTGTCAAAATAAAAAGAATAAAAAATCATTAATAATTTTGACAAAAAATTATTAATGATATTGTTTAAAACTAAAATATATATATTTTAAAATATAAAATTTGACTAAACGCACATGTGAATGTGCACAGATTAATAAAAATTATGTTATTAATCAACAAGATGTGTGGCTTCTTCTTTCAAAGCTCAATACCAGTTTTGGAAGTTATTTGTTGTTTACAGTAGCAATGGTGCTTATTTATTAAAGGAAAATACACTTGGCACTGCAAGTGCTCTAGGATAACCTAGGAAAAAGTCAAAAAGAAAGGCAAGCAATAAATATAATTAGAAATGTTATCTGATCAGCATTTTTTATTAAAATAAATATAGATTCTGTGGCATTGCAATGGCCCCCCTACCAGTAAAAAATTCAACATATTGATCCCGAACTTGACGGGCACTTTGGGGGGCCAAGCCAGTATGGCCAGTATCCAGGCCTGTCAGAGGATTTTCTATAAGTCCAGCCTCAGGCCCAAGTGATAGCATATAATTGGTTGAATGTTTGTGTAAATAATTGTGCAGGATGCAGCACGCTAGGACAATATAATTTATTTTGTATTCCGCGTGGATAGCTGTCTGAAACAGGCGGAAGTGGCTGGCCATAATCCCAAAAGCATTCTCCACAACTCTTCTTGCTCTGGCCAGCCGGAAGTTAAAAACCCTCCTCTCCGGGGTGAGGGTCCTTTGGGGGAATGGCCTCATGAGGTGCTTGCTCAGACCTAGGGCTTCATCTGCTATGAAGACAAAGGGGAGTCCTTCCACGTTATCGGCATCAGGTGGCAATCCCAGGCCACCACTCTGGAGACGCTGGTAGAGCGCCGTCTGAGCGAAGACTCCTCCATCTGACATCCGACCATTCTTCCCCACGTCCACATATAAAAATTCATATTGTGCTGACACCACCACCATTAAAACAATACTATGGAACCCCTTATAATTAAAATAGTATGACCCCGAATGGGGTGGTGGCACAATGTGGACGTGTTTCCCATCTTTAGCCCCTCCACAGTTGGGAAAGTCCCAACGAGTGGCAAAATGGGATGCCACAGTCTGCCATTCCTGTGGCGTTGAAGGAAACTGGGGAGTCAAACAAGAAAAAACAAAAATCAGTTATTTTGAACATAACATTGCAAGCACATTACACAAAAAACATTGGTGCCCAGCATCAGTATAACATTTATCGTAATATTATTTAAAAACTAAAATATAAAGGCCCACTTATATTCCTCACCCCCTCTGATGGCACATTGATAAATTTTAGGGGGGGGGGGGAATTTTAAATCAAGTTAAGGACACACAGAGGTTGATTTACCAAAGGCAAAAAGACTGTGCGCTTTGAAAAGTGCAGTTGTTGCACTCTGCAAGTGCAGGTGCTCCAGAGCTTAGTAAATGAGGTAAGGCTTCATGTTGCAAAGAGTACACAATCACATGCAAGGAAAATTCCAAAAACATAATTTTTGCTTGCACATGATTGGATGATGGAAATCAGCAGAGCTTCTGCTCATTTACTAAGCTCTGTAGCAAATGCACTTGCAGAGTGCAACTGCATTTTGCAAAGTGCAACATCTATTTGCTTTTAGTAAATCAACCCCACAGAACATTTTAATAAATTTAGGGGGGGGGGGATTCTAAATCAAGTTAAGGACACACAGACCATTTGGATAAATTTCAAGGGGGGGGATTCTAAATCAAGTTAAGGACACACAGACCATTCTGGTACATTTTAGGGGGGGAGGGGATTCTAAATCAAGTTAAAGACACACAGACCATTTGTATAAATTTTAAGGGGGGGGGGGATTCTAAATCAAGTTAAGGACACACAGACCATTTGGATACATTTTAAGGGGGGGGATTCTAAATCAGGTTAAGGACACACAGACCATTATGATACATTTTAGGGGGGGACAAAATACAATACAAGTGAATAGACTAGGTGGATATGGGCCCAGCATTGCATGCTGGGGAGGTTAGTGAAGGCAAATATGCATGCAGGACAAAAAAGAGCATTCAAAAATTACAGCATGCATGAGGACAAAGGGGACATTCACACTATATTGCAATCATGGAAATTAGTGTTTGAATAAAGAAATACATTACATTAGCAAACATTAAATACAATAAAATGTGATGTTAAAGGATAAATCTTACCTTAATATAGTCCTTCTGCAGGACCTGAACTATGGCAGAACAAGTCTCTGGGATAATGATCCCCAGAGCCTGGGGGGAGATGCCTGTCAAGAACTTAAGGTCTTGCAGGCTTCTCCCTGTCACTAAGTAATGCAACGTGGTGACTAGCCTCTGTTGCGCAGTGATGGCTTGCCTCATGCAGGTATCCTGCCTGCTGATATAAGTGGTCAGCAAAGCCAACAAATGGTCAAAAACGGGGACTGTCATCCAGGGAAAGTTCCTGAAATCCTCAGGATTATTCTCATGGATCTCACGGAGCAATGGCATGTGAGAGAATTTGTCATGCTGGAGCAACCAATTCTTCGTCCATGAACTCCTCCTTGCCCTGTTCATGGACTGAGCTTGGGCTGAAGAATTAACTACAGCACCAAGCACATACAAAGCACAAACTCTACGATGAGTGCGTACACGCAACATGGCTTCAAAACGGTCGGCTGGTCAGAACGCACTTAACAGAATGCACGGAAGAACAGCAACGAGTGGACAATAAGACACTGAATGAATCAATGCGAATTAACCACACGCACTTATGCCACGTACACATGAGCGGACTTTCCGGCATACTTGGTCCAGTTACTGTACTGTGTACCCTGCACAGTTGCACCTACAGTATAACTACCTGAAGCCAGGTCCTTGTGTAGGCTCTTGATGTATTTCCCGTTAATGTACTGTGTACCCTGCACAGTTGCACCTACAGTATAACTACCTGAAGCCAGGTGCTTGTGTGAGCTCTTGATGTATTTCCAGTTACTGTACTGTGTACCCTGCACAGTTGCACCTACGGTATAACTACCTGAAGCCAGGTGCTTTTGTAGGCTCTTGACGTATTTCCAGTTACTGTACTGTGTACCCTGCACAGTTGATAGCTACAAAGCAGCTGCCAACGCGGCCTCTTTCCTCGGCTCAATGGCATTAGTGACTCCTTCCCGAGCCCCACCATGTCCTCCTGAGGAATCCCTTGAACTGTTTGACCACAGTGTTGGGTACATGCTCCAGGAGGATGCCCAGCGTTTTGAAGGCTCTGATGATGGTACTCAGCTAGAGGAAGGCAGTAACGTGAGCCCAGACAGAGGGGGTGCCCAAGAAGGACAGCAATCTGGCAGTCATGTTCCCCCTGCTGCAGTATACTGCCAGCTTCAGTGATGTGGAGGGAGGGGATGATGAGGTCACTGACTCAACATGGGTGCCTGAGAGGAGGAGAAGGAGGCACATCACCAACGAGGCAGGATGCCCTCCAGGGGCCAGCCTAAGGGCAGCACACTGTCAAAAAACAAAATAAGTGTAGCGCTAGGATCCTAGCGCTACACTTATTTTGTTTTTTGACATTGTTTACACTTGCTGGTTGTGTTAGCTGCTGTTTCTATTCCCCTTTTTGGTAGCGCAGAATTATTGTGTATATAAGGGCAGCACACTGAATGCATCACACCAAAAAGCTCTGCATGTGCAGGGCGCTGCTGTCTCTGTGCGTTATTCCAAAAGTTCTTTGGTGTGGGCATTTTTTGAGATGAGTGCATCCCCTTAATATCCATACAAGACCCAAAGGGCCTGGTAATGGACTGGGGGGGGTACCCATGTTTGTCTCACTGATTTTCATCCATATTGTCGGGACCCGACATTACATAAAAGCTGCAAGCAGTTTTAAATGACTTTTATTCCTTTAAAAATGACATTTTGTGCAAGGACTGTTCTAAGCACGGGAAACACGCGCCACTTTACAGGCATACTATAGACACCCCCCAGGTACGATATTTAAAGGAATATTTAACTTATTTTTTTTTTCTCACTTTAAGCATCATTAAAATCACTGCTCCCGAAAAAACGGCCGTTTTTAAAACTTTTTTTTGCATTGATACATGTCCCCTGGGGCAAGACCCGGGTCCCCAAACCCTTTTTAGGACAATACCATGCAAATTAGCCTTTAAAATTAGCACTTTTGATTTCGAACGTTCGAGTCCTATAGACTTCAATGGGGTTCTAATGTTCGTGCGAAGTTTCGGTCCGTTCGCAGGTTCTGGTGCGAACCGAACCGGGGGGTTTTCGGCTCATCCCTACTCAGCACCCTACGTCAGTATCAAGATCAGAAGGCACTAGTAGGGGAGGACCTAAATACCCTCCCAACCGCCGGCATCAGGTGCAAACTGATTCCTGGGATCTGCTGAAAGACACCCTCTAGTGGACACAGGAATTACAACCCTCTGTCCAGGGAACCACAGTAGCACCATCAGGACCGTCTTTAATATTGATTGGACCCTGGGCAAAACTTTTCTTGGGCCCCCCCATGCAGTTTTGCTCTTCACCTGCTCTGAGACATACAATAAATAGGAGCTAGACTCAAAATCAGTTTACTGAATCAGATCAGGCAGCTATTGCGATTGGTTGCCAGAGGTTACAGTGCATCATTACCGCTCACCGATTGGTTGCTAGAGGTTACAGCACACATTACGGCTCACTGATTAGTTGCTAGAGGTAACAGCACATAATTTCTACTTGTTGATTGGTTGCTAGAGATTACTGTGGATATGACCTCAGGGGGGCATGATATACATATCAATGCTGCCGGCCGCCACTATTTACATATGAATGCTGACGCTATTTACATATGAATGCTGGTAATTTACATCTAAACACAGGGTCTGCAGGTGAGTCATCTGCACACAACAATAGGGCAGAGCTGGGCAGCATTAGTAGCAGCACGTCACACTAAGATATTGTGACACAGCACAGGACTAAAACCTCAAGGGACGAGGGAATTTAAACCAGGATAGTTGGCAAGTATGAGGCAGCTGCTTTGGGCCCCACAACAATGACAGGGCCCAGGGCAGCTGCCCCTTTTGCCCTGCCTTAAAAACGGCCCTGAGCACCATCAGGTGATCCAGGTACTGTAAACTGGTGAGGCAGAGATCAAAATGCTTTTACTGGCCTACATTGGCACTGGTGTGGCTAGTGATTATGACACTGTTGCTGGTTTACACTGGCTCTGGTAAAACTGCCCTAGAGTGGTTAGTGATCAGAACTATGTTGTTGGCTTAGGGTTAATTGTGTTTTGTAATTACTTCTTCCTCGTGCTGCCTATTTCCCATTTTTGGGTCCTATTTAAATTTTAACATGCATTTTATATTTTGGGCACAAGATGGTGCCACAAGGAGAATTGCTCTTAGCTATATCATACACTTTTTAATGTTTAGCATACGATGGCGCTATCAGAATATTTTAGCTTGCCTTGTTCTGACGTTCCTTCTTTAAGTTTCGAGTATTGGTTGTTTGCTGTTACTGGGCTATGCCATTCTGTTGTGGCCATTCTGCTCGTAATTGGGAGCATGCACACTTACACCCTTCTCGATCCCAGTTACTATATAAAGGTCAGGTGCGTGATGCTACCTTATGGCCACTCCCCCTGATGACGTCCACTGTGACTAAATGCATCAGATGGGGCCAGCATAAGTGACATGACACACAAGCCGGGACCCGGAAGTGAGCGAGTGTGTAGCACGAGGAGGAAGTTTGACTGTTCGTTCGCTTGATGGAATATCAGACTATGCCTATTCTAACTTGCTGCTTCGTGAGTATTTTTAATCCTTTTAAATAAACCGATTTATCTACTTACTACACTATGAGTGTTTTTCCATTATCTTTGACTTTTTCAGTGGATGCTTTCTGAGTAACGCATTGAAGGTCTTTTGGATATCCAGTGATTCCCTTACTGCAGTGATCATAATAACAGCATGCTTAGACCATCTGTCATAGGTGGTCTTGCCGTTGGGTAAGGTGAACCTATATACACAATCAGGGCCGTCTTTAATTTTGATTGGGCCCTGGGCCAACATTTTCTTGGGGCCCCCCCTCCATTCTGAGACATACAAAAAATAGCGGGTAGACTCAAAATCAGTTTACTGCAGCAGATCACGCAGCGATTGCAATTGTTTGCCAGAGGTTACAGCCTATCATTACTGCTCAATGGCTGGTTTCTAGAGGTTACAACACAGTAATTTCTGCTTGCCAATTGGTTGCTAGAGGTTAATGTACATTATTAGCGCTCACTAATTGGTTGCTAGGGGTTACAGCACATCTTTAGCACTTACTGATTGGTTGCTAGAGGATAAAGCAGATCACTACTGTTTGCTGATTGGTTGCTAGAGGTTCATGCACATCATTACCTCTCACTGAGCAGTGGAGCAATCCCAAATAATTGAGCAAGTAAAGGGGCACATTAATACACATACTACAGGAGAGGTTAAGAGACTGCGGACATACTGTAGGAAACAATCAGAGACTGCAGACATACTGCAGGAGACCATCAGAGACTGCGTACATACTGCAGGAGACAATCAGAGACTGCAGACATACTGCAGGAGACCATCAGAGACTGCGTACATACTGCAGGAGACAATCAGAGACTGCAGACATACTGCAGGAGACCATCAGAGACTGCGTACATACTGCAGGAGACAATCAGAGACTGCAGACATATGCAGGAGATTACCAGAGACTGCGGACATACTGCAGGAGATTACCAGAGACTGTGGACATACTGCAGGAGACAATCAGAGACTGCGGACATATTGCAGGAGATTACCAGAGACTGCGGACATACGGCAGGAGACAATCAGAGACTGCGGACATACTGCAGGAAACAATCAGAGACTGCAGACATACTGCAGGAGACAATCAGAGACTGCGTACATACTGCAGGAGACAATCAGAGACTGTGGACATACTGCAGGAGATTACCAGAGACTGTGGACATACTGCAGGAGACAATCAGAGACTGCGGACATACTGCAGGAGATTACCAGAGACTGCGGACATACTGCAGGAGATTACCAGAGACTGTGGACATACTGCAGGAGACAATCAAAGACTGCGGACATACTGCAGGAGATTACCAGAGACTGTGCACATACTGCAGGAGACAATCAGAGACTGTGGACATACTGCAGGAGACAATCAGAGACTGCAGACATACTGCAGGAGACACTCAGAGGCTGCGGACATACTGCAGGAGACACTCAGAGGCTGTGGACATACTGCAGGAGACAATCAGAGACTGCGGACATACTGCAGGAGACAATCAGAGACTGCGGACATACTGCAGGAGACAATCAGAGTCTGCGGACATACTGCAGGAGACAATCAGGGACGGCGGACATACGGCAGGAGACAATCAGAGACTGCAGACATTATACAGGGGATGGTCAGAGAACTTTCAGCAATGCACAGCTTTCCGGTAAATAACACAGCTCAGGGTTTAAACAGTCAGGCATTTTATGGTTGTAAGGACATACCTGGCCAGCCAAACTCACTACATACATTCAGGACTGTGGGCGGGGCTTCCACTCTCTGCTCTCACTAAAGCAGCTGGGAGCTCCACTGATGCTTTGTTGGGTGGGCCCACATCACCCGTGAATTGTCACCCTGATGACAGCTTTACAGAGCGCACAGAGGACATGGGAGGATGTATTCCGCGCTAGCCAGCTGAGAGGGGCGGGGCCAGGAGCTCCACTGACGCTCTGACCCCGCCCACGTGCAGCCTGTGTACTGGGCATAGAGCGCCTGTACTGAGAGCCAGTGATCGGAGTGGGAGTGTCATTGGAGCTCCCGCCCCCGCCCCCGGACCTCTGTATTCACCAGTCAGTATAGAGGGGGCGGGGCCGGAAGCTCCACTGACACTCGCACTCCGATCACTGGCTCTCACTACAGAAGCTCTATTCCGAGTACACAGGCTGCACGTGGGCGGGGTCAGAGCGTCAGTGGAGCTCCCGGCCCCGCCCCCTCTCAGCTGGCTAACGAGGAATACATCCTCCCGTGTCCTCTGTGCGCTCTGCAAAGCTGTGATCGGGGCCCCAAGTCACAGCTAGCGCGGGCCCCCCATCAAAGATTGGGACCAGGGCAAGTGCCCCGTTTGCCCTGCGCTAAAGACGGCCCTGTACACAATTGGTATCTGGGTGAAGGCTTTTCTGCCACTTTCTCCTGCTTTTAAGTAGGGGTGAGCCAAACAACACCCCCCCCCCCCCCGTTCGGTTTGCAGCAGAACATGCGAACAGGCAAAAAATTTGCGAGAACACCATTAAAGTCTATGGGACACGAGCGTGAAATATCAAAAGTGCTAATTTTAAAGGCTTATATGCAAGTTATTGCCATAGAAAGTGTTTGGGGACCCGTGTCCTCCCACAGGGAATGTGTATCAATGCAAAAAAAAGTTTTAAAAACAGCCGGTTTTTCAGGAGCAGTGATTTTTTTAAATGCTTAAAGTGAAACAATAAAAATGAAATATTCCTTTAAATTTTGTGCATGGAGGGTGTCCTTAGTATGCCTGTAAAGTAGCGCATCTTTCCCATGTTTATAACAGTGCCACAGCAAAATTAAATTTCTAAAGGAAAAAATGTCATTTAACCGCTTGCCGACCAGCGCACGCCAATGTACGTCGGCAGAATGGCACTGGCAGGCAAAAGGGCATACAGGTACGTCCCCTTTAAGAAGCGCTGACGCGGTCGTGAGCGCACCGCCGGAGGCACGCGCGCCCACTGCAGTCTCCGTGACCGCGTGTCCCGCGGACTCAATGTCTGCCAGGTACCCGCGATCGTGTCACGGAGAGCAAGAACAGGGAGATGCTTATGTAAACAAAGCATTCCCCGTTCTGCCTAGTGACAGGACAGTGATCTACTGCTCTCTGTGATCGAGAGCAGTGATCACTGTCCTGTGTGTTCAAGCCCAGCCCCCTCACAGTTAGAATCACTCCCTAGGACACACTTAACCCCTCCACTGCCCCCTAGTGGTTAACCCCTTTACTGCCAGTGTTAACAGGGGTAGGTAACTTTTGCGCAAACCAATCAATAAACACTTACTGGGATTTTTTTTTAAGTGTTAGCTTTACATCTATATTCTGTTTTAACTGCTTGCAGACCGCCCCCTGTCTTTTTACTGAGGCCGGGTGTCTGCTCTGTGATTCACATTTTCAGGCATAGGGCCCACATGCGCCAGCTTCCCAATCTGTGCTGCTATTCAGTTCAGCACAAGTTGATCATCAGGTCCAGGCCAGTGATTTTTGACCTGGACCTGCTGATCGGCTGTATTGAATCACAGCACAGCCTATGTCAATGATGGCGAACCTTGGCACCCCAGATGTTTTGGAACTACATTTCCCATGATAGAAAGGCATGATTATTGTCATATGCAGCAGAGTGCCAGTCCACTACTTTTTGGTGGACTGGTAAACACCAGTGGCCTAGTACATCCTAGCCTTTTATGTACCAGCACTGCAGTATCTTATGGTGACATGACGAGTCCCAGAATTGCTGTCCAAGCTGTTGAGGTGGCTAGCACTACTAGCATCCCACAGCCACCAGGAATTCAAACACAGGCCAGTAGAACTCGTAATTACCTTCCAGAAGTGCATGCATACCCTGATTGGCAGCACCCGTTATCCCCCCATTCACAGACCTACCCGGAATTCATGTGGAATCGGCAAATGTAACAACTCCCCTTGATTTTTTTTACCTGTTTTTTACTGAAGAACTGTGTCAATTGATTGTGGACCAAACCAATTTTTATGCTGACCAGTACATGGCCGCCAACCCATATTCATACCTTGTATAGTAAAAGAGAAGCCACACTGATAAAGTCCCAAATAATGCTAGTGGATGCCTTGTTTGTTGCTATCTGGTAAGCAAGAATTTTTTTAGGGTGGTGGCACACGTTTTGATGTGAATCACTGTGGTGGCATTGGGAATAAGATCTACCTTATCATTCCGATTATGGACACATATTGTCATGATGTGCAATCAAGGATACACTAGCATTATTTGGGACTTTATCAACGCGGCTTCTCCTTTACTATATTTGTCTGTGTGTATCCCACCTTAAGCTGCTACTTTTTTTTTTTTTTTTTTTTTTATTTATTCATACATTAGCGCAGTTTTAGCCTAATAACTGCAAATTCATACCTTGCCAGATCATTTGAGTGGAAACGTATAACGGTTTCCTAGTTTAACATTTTTTTCAGACTAACCCTTATCATGGGTATTACAATAAAGAATGAATTTCAGTCATATTGGTCCACAGACCTGATTCATCATATGCCTCTGTTCTCTGCTGCAATGGCCAGGCATAAATATCAGCATAAAATGTGTTTCATGCATTTCTCAGACAATACACTCTGTCCTCAGGGTGACTCTGAATACAATCAGCTGCACAAAAATCAGCCCCCCTGTAACTTACCTTCCATTTGGGGCGGTGTTAGTATTTTTTTTGGCATTTCAAGGCCTCTGAAACTGTGATAGATAGTAGGCAACATGAGGAAGTAAGCCCTTTGAAGGCCTGAAGGGGTCATTGGATTTTGGGGGCATGTATGTGGCTAGGCTGACAAAAAGTCTCTCACATGTGGTAGACCCACTCTCAGGAGAAGTAGTAGAATGTGTTTTGGGGTGTAATTTTACATATACCCATGGCATGTGTGAGAAATATCTTCCATGCGCTCAACATGCTTCTCAGCAAATGCCTTGTGGCGCCTACTTTCCAAAAAGGGGTCATTGTGTGTGTGGGCAGGGGGGTTTGTACTACCCTGGCATTTTAGTACCTCAAGCAATGCGATAGGCAGTCAGAAAGTAAAGACTACGTATTTTCCAATATATTCCATAGTTTGTAGACGCAACAACTTTCAAAAAAAACAATTAATATACACTTATTGGAATTGTAGACATCTAGCAGAATAAATTTTAGCCTAAATGTATAAAAAATTTTAAATTTATTGAATATTTTTTATAACAGAAAGTAGAAGATATCGTTTTTTTTTTTTCTAAATTTTCAGTCTTTTTTCGTTTATATGTTAAAAAAATAAAAAACCCAGTGGTGATCAAATACCACCAAAAGAAAGCACTATTTGGTAAAAAGCCTCATCTTAAAGCCAGTGTCACCGTTACATATACATAAAGTATAAACCATTTTTTACTATGACATAGACAATGGAGGTTTAGCATTATCATTGGTATATATTATTAAAGTATTCCAGAATATGAGCTTTACATGTGTGGTTATTAAAATCCAAGCAGTATAAATAAAAATGTGGTGGCTACATGGTGGCTACATAAATAAAAATGTGGTGGCCCCACGAACATGTTATAATTATCTCTGTACTTCAGCATTTACATGTTTGCATAAAAAAAATGAACCATTCTTTTCCATTTAGGGGGTTTCTATTTTTAAAAGTTTATATTGAAATTAAGCTGAAAATGTACTCACATTGTTATAGTATTTTGAAATTTATTTTAAAAAGGAAAAAAAGAAAATTGCAACAGATTTTGGGCCATTTTCTTTCTTAGACTCGTGTCTTTGAGTCTGACACTGAGTTCATTTGTTATGGTATCTACTGTAGCTGACAAGATATCTTTTCCTTCTTAATGGTCTCTATTCTCACTTTGCCCTTTGTCGCGTGTATGTCGGTCCTGAGAGAGTGAGACAGAGCTTTGAGCGAAAGGTTATCCCATCAATCAAAAGCACAGTGGCTCCATCCTTAATGTGCTCTGGAAAATGTTAAGTGACCTAACTGTGCGGTGAACTGCTCATACCGTAGACACTAACATTACATTAATTAGGTAATATTCATTAAACTGCGATATCTATTTGTGATTGTTAATGACATTTCATCTAAATGTGAAGCCATCATCCAGCTAGTCCAGATGTGCTCAGCACTGTATTAGAATGATTGCTCTAATAGATTAGATCCATATGCTCTGCCTATTCCACGACAATAAAATCAATGTGTTTATTGGCTACCAATAAAAAATTAGCAGCTCCTTAAACATTTATTACCCCTTAGCATACACAACAAGGGCTGGAATTTCAGGTACTTGTGTGTAAAGAATAATCTACATTTGATCCTGTCATTTTCCTGTAAAATAATAAATTAACTGCTTGCTTGCAAAATTCAAGAATGAGTTCACCTTTCTCAACATGTTACATGTTGTACTTATATTTAGGGTGTAACATGTAATATGTTGAGCATCCACCACCTCACCCCCCATCCCCATCCACCCCTTCCTTGTGGCAGCACGTGGGGGACCTTCTCCCCACATGTGCTGTCACAAATTGAAAACAGCATGGCCGTGCGGACACCCGCCCACATGGCCAGGTCATTAATTCACAGAGTTCTGTGAATGAATGCCTACAAGTACCGTCAGCCATTGCAGCTGACAGCTTGTAGTGCTCAATTAACTGCAAGTGCACCGGTGAGCGCTTTCGTAGTCCATTGAGCTTCCTGGACTTCAGTAACTGCCTGCACCATTGGAGTTATAGGTAGACAGTGTACTGACAGTCTGCAAGAGCCTGACATTGCACCCACAATCTGCTGACCATGAGTGCAATGCTTTACAGGCTCCAAAGAAAAAAATAAAAATAAATACACATTTTTTACCTGCAAAAAAATGTGCATTTTTTTTTAAAGGTTAACTAATCTTTTCATTTAGTTAGCAGTTAGGTTTAAAAAAAAAAACTTTGAAAAATATAATAATACAAATGTTACTGTTAAAATTAAAACTGACTTTTTTAACTTGGCATTTACTTTCATTCACAATGCAGGGGTCAGGAGTAAGTAATCCAGTTCAAAAGTCACTAGTATGTAATACAGAAATCTGAGGTCAGTAGTATCTAAAGTAAAATACAGAGGTCAGAGTACTACGTAATGCGTAGGATAGAAAAAGTTCCATAAAGTGTGTCAGTACATGTCAGTATATCACTTGATGTTATTGTGGCTCCTTCTCTTCCCCTCCTTAGGCTCCAGTGCTTGGTCTCAGCAATTGATTGTGGTGTCCAGTAGTTATCAGGGCAGTATGAACAGGGTCCCCATAATATGTAGGCACCCATTTACTGACTCGCTATTGTCATCTATCCAATTCCATGCCTCTAAGCTCGGCAGTCACTTCTGTACCATATGACAGGTCTCCTTGACAACAACCAAGCACTGAGCACAAAGCCTTATTACCAAAACCTCCTTTTCTCCAACCTTAAATTGCAGCCTTGTGTCCTGGTCAGGGACCTAAGATTATTTATGTTGTTACTGCTCTTACAGTCAACATTGTTTAATTTGTAGATAGCAATTATGTCTGCTCCTATAGCCTAGTACGCACGGGCCAAATGTCAGCCGGCATCGGCTGGTTCAATAAAAACCGGGCCGACATTTGGCCCGCGTGTAAGGCAGCCGGTACGGCTTCTGCTGAAAGCTCATGACCGAAAAAGGTCTGTTGATCAGCTCCCAATCAGCGAGCATTGATCAGAGTGTTCTGGCGGGGGGGCGTCATAATACCTCTGCAGGGGAGATCGCTGTACTAAAATCAGATTGTTAGTACAGCGGCTCCGACCTAAGCTGCCAGGTTTTTTTTCATTCAAACCACTGGGTTGAATGAAAAAAATAAAATTGTGGTATGTATAAGGCTTTATTTCCCCCTCTTAAAGGTAAATAAATAGTTCTTAGCTCCCTCCAGCCCTCTTGTTAATTTTGTTACCCTTCACTGGGGACCAAAACTGAACTGCATATGCAGTGCCTTGAAAAAGTATCCCCCCTTGGCTTTTTACCTATTTTGTTACATTACAGCCTTTAGTTCAGTGTTTTTTTTAAATCTGAATTATATGTGATGGATCAGAACACAATAGTCTAAGTTAGTGAAGTAAAATTAGAAAAATATATACATAAAACTATTTTTCAGAAATAAAAAACTGATAATTGGTATGTGTGTATGTATTCACCCCCTTTGTTATGAAGACCAAGAAAAGCTCTGGTGCAACCAATTACCTTCAGAAGTCACATAATTAGTGAAACGATGTCCACCTGTGTGCAATCTAACGCCGCGTACAAATGGTCGGATTTTCCAACTGGAAATGTTCAATGGGAGCTTGTTGTCGGAAATTCTGACTGTGTGTAGGCTCCATTGGACATTTTCCGTCTGAATTTCGGACAAACAAAATTTGAGATCTGGATCTCAAATTTTCCGACAACAAAATCCGTTCTCGTAAATTCCGATCGTGTGCACACAATTCCGACGCACAAAATTCCACGCATGCTCGAAATCATGCAGAAGAGCCGCACTGGCTATTGAATCTCATTTTTCTCTGCTCGTCGTACTTGTTGTACGTCACCGCGTTCTTGACGTTCGGAATTTCCGACAACATTTGTGTGACCATGTTGTATGCAAGACAAGTTTGAGCCAACATCCGTTGGAATAGAAACATGGATTTTGTTGTCGGAATGTGCGATCGTGTGTACGCGGCATAAGTGTCACATGATCTGTCATTACAAATACACACCTTTTTGAAAGGCCCCAAAGGCTACAACACCTAAGCAAGAGGCACCACTAACCAAATACTGCCATGAAGACCAAGGAACTCTCCAAACAAGTAAGGGACAATGTTGTTGAGAAGTACAAGTCAGGGTTAGGTTATAAAAAAAATATCCAAATCTTTGATGATCCCTAGGAACACCATCAAATCTATCATAACCAAATGGAAAGAACATGGCACAACAGCAAACCTGCCAAAAGATGGCCGCACACCAAATCTCATGGACCGGACAAGGAGGGCATTAATCAGAAAGGCAGCACCGAGACCTAAGGTAACCCTGGAGGAGCTGCAGAGTTCCACAGCAGAGACTGAAGTATCTGTACATATGACGAAAATAAGCCGTGTGCTCCATAGAGTTGGGCTTTATGGCAGAGTGGCCAGAAGAAAGACATTACTTTCAGCAAAAAACAAAATGGCACATTTTGAGTTTGCGAAAAGGCATGTGGAAGACTCCCAAAATGTATGAAGGGAGGTGCTCTGGTCTGACTAAAATTGAACTTTTTGGCCATCAAAGAAAACGCTATGTCTGGCGCAAACCCAACACATCACATCACATCACCCAAAGAACACCATCCCCACAGTAAAACATGGTGGCAGCATCATGCTTTGGGGATGTTTTTCAGCAGTCGGGACTGGGAAACTGGTCAGAGTTGAGGGAAAGGTGGATGGTGCTCTGTGTGTGATTTGAGGCTAGGACGGATGTTCACCTTCCAGCAGGACAATGACCCCAAACACACTGCTAAAGCAACACTTTGTGTGGTTTAAGGGGAAACATTTAAATGTGTTGGAATGGCCTAGTCAAAGCCCAGACCTCAATTCAATAGAAATCTGTGGTCAGACTTAAAGATTGCTGTTCACAAGCGCAAACCATCCAACTTGAAGGAGCTGGAGCAGTTTTGCAAGGAGGAATGGGCAAAAATCCCAGTGGTAAGATGTGGCAAGCTCATAGAGTGATAGCCGCAAAAGGTGGCTCTAGAAGTATTGACTTTAGGGGGGTGAATAGTTATTCACATTGACTATTTTTGTTATTTTGTCCTATTTGTTGTTTGCTTCACAATAAAAAAAAAATCTTCAAAGTTGTGGGCATGTTCTGTAAATTAAATGATGCAAATCCTCAAACAATCCATGTTAATTCCGAGTTGTGAGGCAACAAAACACAAAAATTGCCAAAGGGGGTGAATACTTTTGCAAAGCACTGTACCTGATGAGGCCAAACCAATGTTCTGTCCCTCAAATAAATACCCTTCCAATGCACATTAGTATTTTTCTTGCTCTGCTAGCTGTGGCCTGACATAGCACGCTATTGCTGCTAGATCTGTGGTCCACTAGGACACCGAAAACTTTTGTCATCACTGATTCTCCTAGAGTAACCTCACCTAGTGAATATCTTGCCTGCACACAAATCCTTAACTTTGCATTTTTTCAACATTGAACTTCATCTTTCAACTTTCTGCCCACCCTCCTATTTTATCCAGGTCTTCCTGTAATTCTGCTACATCCTGTACCAAAGTTATTTCACTTCATAATTTTGTATCATCAGCCAACACAGAAATTGAACTCTTAATTCCAACCTCAATATCTTTCACAAAGATAAACAGCGCTGTCCCCAAGACAGAATCCTGGGGCACACCACTCGCAACCTTAGCCCCCTCAGAGGCTGAGTCATTAACCATTACACCCATACCAAAGTCAGCTTTCTTTCCAAGTACATACACTTGCCTACACTCCAATGGACCTTAGTTTGTTAGCTTTTGGGACACAGTGTGCCAAAAGTCCTTATAGAATATTAACAGGTTGGACTGACAAGTAAATAAATCTACTTTGATTGCTAATTATATTACCATTTTTCCTAACAAATTTCAATAGAGTATCATAGCATTCCATCAAACACATTAAAAACTATTGATGTTATGCTGACTGGTCTGAGGTTCCCTAGTATAGTACATAAAGACCATTTTTTGACAATTTAAACCACATTTGCTCTACATCAATCAGCTGATACTATCCCAGTTTCTAAGTCTCTGAGCCAAACTTCCTAAGAAATAGTAAGGCATGGATTCACACCTATGCAGATTTGGTGCTTTTTGCATTTTGCAGATTTGCACTACAGTCCATTTAACCTCCCTGGCGGTATGATTCTTTCTGATTTTAGGTGCTGAAAGCGGTACAATTATTTTGCATGGAAATTTGGCGTTTTATATTGTAGGCCTGTAATTCTTAACAATAACACACTTAAATCTGTCCAAACAAGAGTCTAGTAGATATCCTGGGTATGATAAAGTTTGAAACACAAAAACATAAATTATAATATAATAAAAAAAAAAATAATAATTAAAAAAAATAAAAATAAATAGTAATAAAATAAATTTCCACACGATTCACTATCGCTCAATTCTGCAAGTGTTCTAATTTACTATCGCTGTTTTCTAGCTGGTCTAAAGCCATTTTTGACGTAAAGGGACACTTTTTGGTTGCTATGGACATTCTCCAGTTTCCAGGCAGAAAGAATATAAAACTGGGGACAAATGAGATGTGAAATGATTTCATACAGTACTGTAATCTGTAAGATTACAGTACTGTATGTGTTATGCTTTTTACATTTTTCTGAATTTGCCGCCAGGCTCCGCCCCCGTGCGTCACGACGCTTGCAGGGAACGGAGCCTGGCACGGAGAGGCTTCGGAACATGACACAGCCCGCGGACACTGCGGGGGACATCGCAGGATCCCGGGGACAAGGTAAGTAAGGAGGCACCAGGATCCTGCGATGCAATCCCGAGTGTGGCTCGGGGTTACCGCTAATGGTCCTGAATTTTAACCCCGAGCCACACTCGGGAAAACCGCCAGGGAGGTTAACATGGTTTCCTATGGAACATGTTCTGTAGTGCAAATCCTCAAAATGCAAAAAGCACTAAAACTGCATAGGTGTGAATCCAGCCTTAGTGTAAGTCATCAGGCCCTTGTGACTTCTTTATATTTATCTTTCCTAGTCTGTTTCAGACCTCAATTTCTAACAACCACAAGAGTGCTTTTCATACACTAATATTAGCAATAATATTTCTCCCAATAGAGTCTTCTTTGCGTGTACAAACTGAAAAAAATATGTTATTTAACACATTAGCCTTAGCTGTGTCATTGGTGACCAAAGTCCCATATTTGTCTTTCATGGGGTTTTCTTATTCTGAAAAGTGTTCCCAACTTCATTGAGAACAAAATGCAGGGAAACATATATGCATATAATAAACCAGAAACAGGTGCAAGGTTTGAAAAGTGATCCAACCTCCCCTTGAGCAAATATGAAAAAATCAATAATAATATATCAAAACATTAGTGCAAAAAACATAAACGCGAAAAGCTGCAATATATGATGCAAGCAAATAGATGAATTAAAAATGATGAAAAAAGGAAGTCCATATACATGAACACCCAAAAGTGATATAGCAATCCAAGATTGTCCGATTATGTGAAATCCCAGGTGTATGGGTCCACCACCATAGATAAAAGTGCCTGGCCGCTTACCAGAACTCCATGACCCCCGTTACAGAGGGTCTAAATGAGCTTTGAAATCCTGCTATTCCGGACCGTCAAGGAGTCAAGGTGGAAGCTGGAATGGAACATCAGAAACTGTGGTGCAGATGGGTGGATCCACAGGGAAAAAAGGCTCAGCCCTTTAAATTGGAGTCATGACTGATGCTACAATTTCTCCTGACTGGCTTTGGGTAGGAGCTGTAAATATGAGTTGTTAAGTTGTCATAGCAACAGCAGAATGTGACCCAGGTGATGAGGTCTCAAGCCCCTTGGGAGAGAAACAGACATGAAGTTGGGAACACTTTTCAGTTATACACATTGTAGTTTGTTGTAAGCGCGAGTCATCAATTTCCTAATTTTACGTTTGTGTGTTTGTGTCACATATAGGACTCTGCAGCACATATTATTATCATTATCTCCTTTGATGCGCAGTTTTTTCACTTTTTCTTTTTCCTCTTTCTTATTCTGCCCTTACTTTTTTACTGTTCATATGTTTATAGAATTTTGGGGGGTTGTTCTTGTTTTCCAAAGCAATGTGTTCTTGATAATCAATTTTAGCTGCTCTGATTGCCCTCTTGCATTCATTGTAACTCTTAAATGCAGAAGCTGTCCCTTCCATTTTGTATTTTTTGAAGACCAAATTTTTCTCTTTACTTTGCTTTTTAAGACTAGCATTGAACTACATAGGTTTTACTTTTTTTACTTACAGTATATTTGTTACTCAATGGCATTCAATAGTAAATGATCCCACTTCTCCTCTGTGTTCTTTGTTAATAATATTTGACTTCATTTAGTATCACATAGTAAATAGCACAGCTTGTTGAAATTGAGTGGTTAGTCTCCCTGTCTTGTAATTTAATTCAAACATGATTAACCACGTCAATACTGGCCACTTTCACCCCCTTTCTGCCCTGGCCATTTTTCAGGTTTTAGTGCTGTCACGCTTTCGGTGGTATTTAATCACCACTGGGTGTTTTGTTTTTTTTGCTAAATAAACAAAAACACACCAAAAAATTTTGCATATAATCTTTCTTCATACATTTAGGCCAACCTATGTTCTGCTACATTTCTTTGGTGAAAATAACCCAAATTAGTGTATTTTATTTGGTCTGTAGGAAAGTGATAGACTCTACAAACTATGGTTTATGTATCTGAAAATCAATCAATCCAGATGTACTGATGGCCTATATCATTTCTTGAGCCCTTTTTCGAAAGTAGACAGTCCAAGGTATTTAGCAAGAGGCATGGCCAGTTTTTTTTTAAGTTTTAGTTCAAGTAATTTTTTGGAAAATGAAGAAATGTAAAAAAAAAATTTATACGGTCACCAGTGCAGTACAGCGTCATAATATAACTGGTTTGCAGTGATCAGGGGCACTGACTGATGACAGTATGTAGGAACAAATAAACACATTTTTTCATTTTTTTTCTTTTTTTAACACTGTGATCAGAGCAATACAGTTTTAGCATGGTAACACTATACTACTCTGGGGAAGTGATCAGGATTTTTTTTAACACTATGATAGCTTATACAAGTGAATTTGACTATCATAAGCAACCATTTTACTGAATGAAATGGATACATTCAGTGTGTACCATTATGGTTAACTGTGATTGGCCTGTCTGTACCATGTAATAACTGTGACCAATCACGGAGATCAACACAATAGTGCACAATGAATGGCATGAATCAAAGCCATTCGTTGTGTACAATTGTCATGTGATCTGCTGTGATTGGCCACAGTGATCGCATGGTACATCATATGACCCCCATATGTTGCCCACCCAGAACAATGAATGTCCCGCCCTGCCTTCATTTGACTATAGGCCTGGTGGGAACTGGTTAAAGATTGCTCTTGATGTATATGAATACCCCTCCAACTCTACTAGCAACCTTGCCCTCCTAAGAGTGAAATCTTGATTTTTGCAGCCCAGTATTATGAACAGTCATTTCTGTGAGCAGATCCACTTAAGATATTCCCAGAAAGTCAAAACTCTTCACCTCCTAAAAGTTTCAGCCCATCCATTTTATTTGCCAGTCTTCTGGCATTTGTGTAAATGTGTAAATGTTTTTTCAATTTATTTTAGCACCTAGCATTTTATTATTTCTTGTTCTTATATTACAATTTGTAATTGCTAGACTTACTACATTTGTTTTAGATAATAATATTTCCCCACTGTTTTGTCTGTACCCCACCTCCCTCCTTTTCCACCCACCTCTGTATCCTGTACCTCCATTGGTCCTTGCTCACTATACGCAAACTTTTTGCCAGCCTTCCCACACAGACTCTAGCTTAAAAGCTTCCCAAACTTCTAACCATTTTCTATTCCAACAGAACTATACTTTGTTCAATGTTGGTGCAGTCTGTCTCTTTGTAGAGACAGTATCCAACTGAGAGTTCTGCTCAGTTTTCCATGAACCCAAACCCAAATCCTTCTTATACCAGCCTCTCAGCAACTTGTTCAGCTCAATAAGCTCCAGCTGCTTCTCTGGTGTGTCCCTTGGCACAGGCAGTATTTCAGAAAATACTATCCAGGAGGTACTTATCTTATGTTTGGTATCTAAGGCTCCATTCACACTAATGCGTTTTTTGGTGCATTTTGCAGAAATGCATGGGAATTTTTTAACATGGGTTCCTATGGAACATGTTCACATCAATTCATTTTTGTGCCTCTGCGTTTTTGGAAAGGGTCAGGGACTTTTTTTCATGCAAAATGCAGCGTTTTGCATGTAATAGAATTTAATGGACCAGCATCAAAAACGCAAGTACAGCATTTTTACAGCGTTTTTGCGGCGTTTTTGACGCGTTTTGTGTGGTTTTTTTTAGCATAGGTGTGAATCCAGCCTAAGGCTGGATTCACACCTACGCATTTTTAGTGCCTTTTGCATTTTGCAGATGCAAACAGCACTAAAAATGCATTGGTGTGAATTAAGAAATGCAGGACATCGGCACCGATAGATCAGCGGGACGCAGCACCGGAGGAGGGTCATCGGCGGGAGCGACGGCAGAGGAGGAAGAACACTGGACAAAGAAGGAGAGGGGAAGAAGAAGCAGGAGGAGAAGGAGAAGACCGGAGGATGAAGATACGGGAGAAGACGGAAGAAGACCGGAGGAAGAAGCAGAGAAGAAGAAGAAGATTTTTTATAAAAGACTTGTCAAAAACTGCCTACTGTATTTTTTAACACTACACTACTTTTTATTTGTGAATGGGTAGGGGTACAATGTACCCCATACTAATTCACATAGGGGGGGCCGGGATCTGGGGGCCCCCTTATTAAAGGGGGCTTCCAGATTCCGATAAGCCCCCCGCCCGCAGACCCCAACAACCACCGGGCAAGGGTTGTCGGGAAGAGCCCCGCCTGCCCCAAAGCACCCGTCCCCCATGTTGAGGGCATGCAGCCTGGTATGGTTCAGGAGGGGGGGGCACTCGCTCGTCCCCTCCTTTTCTTGACCTGCCGGTCTGCATGCTCGGATAAGGGTCTGGTATGGATTTTGGGGTGGCCCCCATGCCATTTTTTTTTTAAATTTTGGTGTGTGGGGGTCCCCTCTGAATCTAGACCCAAGTGCCTGGTATGGACCTGGGGGGGACCCCACGCTGTTTTTTTCATGATTTTTTTTTTTTTAGCCAGCATTTTTTGTTTCTTGTACATTGAGCTGGAAGCCAGCTGACAGCTGATGACTTATCAGTTGTTAAGGACGCAGGGTCGGCTTCCTGGCCCCCTCCTTAGCAACCAGATATATACAGTGTAAAAAACACAAATCGCGCAAAATCGCAGTAAAATCGCTGTAAAAACGCGGTACTTGCGCTTTGGATGTGGGTCCATTGAATTCTATTACATGCAAAATGCTGCATTTTGCGGGAAAAAAGTCCCCGACCCTTTCCAAAAACGCAGAGGCACAAAAAATGCATTGATGTGAACATGTTCCATAGGAACCCATGTTAAAAAATTTCCCTGCATTTCTGCAAAATGCAAAATGCATCAAAAAACGCATTTGTGTGAATCGTGCCTTAAAATGTATCATGACAGCTGGGTTTTTTCAAGCCACAACCTGATCTGCAATGTTCGGACTGTTCAGAAATCATGGTCATTGTGATAACCTTCTTATGTTAATATTATATTTTATGCAAAAATGTATGTAAATGTATGTAAAAAAAAAAAAAGTTAACCTTATATTCTGTATTTTTCTACTGCTTCTGCAGCCTACCAGTGACAGATGAAACTGACAGGTCTTTTTATAAACAAACCCATGGCATGGAATCACTATGATTAAAAATGCAAGAATAGAACAATTGTAGTAACCTAAAAATGAATGAACCCATTAATGAATGGATAGACATAGCATTATAGTCAGATGTTATAGACATGAATGCTACAGGTATATGTCGATATGGCTGTGGATGTGCATATATACAACTTAATTAAGAAATTATCTTTTCAAACATGTGAGCCGACACTGAAGTCTTGTTTTTAGAGGTGCAAGCTCCAGCTTTCATAATTATTCCTGCTTTCATTTTTAGTGAATGAGAGGAAAACAAGTGTACTCAGTGAAGTTGGGTTTTTTGACCTGCATCCTGTTTCTGAGTCAAAGGCTCACTGAGGCTTGGTTCACACTGACGCAACCTGAAAGTTGTGCGACTTACAGTGCGACTTTGCTAGGTGACTTTGACGAGACATTGAAGCAACTTCAGGGAATGCCTGTGTAATCTTCCTGTAATGTCGGATCCAAATCACATCAATTAACCACTTAAGGACCGGGAGACTTAATGACCAGGCCATTTTTTGCGATATGGCACCGCATCGCTTTAACTGACAATTGCGCGGTCGTGTGACGCTGTACCCAAACAAAATTGATGTCCTTTTTTCCCACAAATAGAGCTTTCCTTTGGTGGTATTTGATCCCCTCTGCGGTTTTTATTTTTTGCGCTATAAACAAAAAAAGAGCAACAATTTTGAACAAAAAGCAATATTTTTTACTTTTTGCTATTATAAATATCCCCCAAAAATATATATAAAAAACATATTTCTTCAGTTTAGACCGATATATATTCTTCTATATATTTTAGGTAAAAAAATCACAATAAGCGTATACTGATCAGTTTGCGTAAAAGTTATAGCGTCTACAAAATAGGGACTAGATTAAGGCTGGGTTCACACCTATGCGAATTGGATGGGGGTTTACCCGCATTCCAATTCTCATAGCAGGAGAATGTGACCTGATCTCTATGGAGCCGGTTCACATACCTCTGGGGCGGCTCCGGAGCGCACTGCATTCCTGTGCAATCTGCGGCCGGTTTAGGATTGAACCGAGCCTTATGGCATTTTTTTTTTTTTTTTTACTAGGAATGGCGGTGATCTGTGATTTTTAGTGGGACTGAGACATTGCGGCAGACAGATCGGACACCTAACTGACATTTTTTACTCTTTTTTGAGAACCAGTGACATTATTACAGTAATCAGTGGTAAAAATATGCACTGCTATTGTACTAATGACATTGGCAGGGCAGGGGTTAACATCAGGGGCGATCAAAGGGTTAAATGTGTTCCCTTCAGGTGTGTTTTAACCGTATGGGAGATGGGCTGTCTGGGGGAAACACACAGATTAGTCTTCCTGCATAGCAGAAAGACAGGATCTGTGTGATCTCCCCTGTCAGAACGCAGATTTGCCTTGTTTACACAGGCAGATCCCTGTTCGGTCACTGTAGGGAACGATCGCGGATGGCTGCCGGACATCGAATCCATCCCACCCGCTGATTGGCTCCCCCCGCTGGCCAGGCATCACGCGCATGCGTCCACAAACTAGAGTTTCCGAGCCAACGTACAATGACGGCGATTCGCGGGAACAAACCAACTTGCAGCAGTACAATGACGACGGCTGGTCGGCAAGTAGTTAAAATGAGTATTCAACTTGAAGGCAATGTCCATTAAAGTCTATGGGCACAAGTCGGATAAAAATCGCTTTGAAGTAGTACAGGAACCTTTTCTAAAGTACGAGCGACTTCAGTAGTGCCAACTAAAACTGCTCTCATTAACTAAAATGGGACTTCACATATCATGCGACTTGAAGTCTCACAAGTTGAATCCCAAGTCGCGGCACTGAGCCTAAAAGTATAATGATGACAACCCAGGCATTTGAAACTAGTTGACAGTGGTAACTCTCATGTATCTATCCTATCAAGTTCCTATAAACAGAGGTTTTCATTTTTTAATGGTATCATATATTAATAAATTTATATTGCAGATAAATATAACCATATTAAAAAAAAATGTCTAAAATAATATACATTCCCTCTAAAATCCATGGTGTTAACTTACATTTCAAATGATGGGCACAGCTGTACCGAATATGTGCCTTTTCCCATTTATCTATTAGGCCTGTACTGTATAAGGGTGCATGAATGAATAATGGTTTATGGAGCAATCTCATCTCTTCAGGAGTGATTGCAAATAAAGGAATGATGGCTGGATCTCTAGTCTTGCAATAAATATTCATTAGCATGATCATTAACACCTTAATTGATAATAATATGATGGTGACATATTAACAATTAGAGCTGGGAATTGTTCTATTATTCTGTGAAAACCTGAAGTGAATCTGTACAGAAAGACTGTTAACTACTGAATCATTGCACTTCTGCTCTACTGGGGCTGGATAAGGATGTGGGGCATTTCAGCCTATCTCAGCAATACTTTACAATAGAAACTATACACTAGATTGAACTTGGGGGTAAGCAAATATTAGTATATATTTAAGCTAAAGGGGTTGTAAAGGTAATTTATTTTTTTTTTTTAAATAACAAACATGTTATACTTACCTTCACTGTGCAGCTCGTTCTGCACAGAGTGGCCCCGAACCTGGTCTTCTGGGGTCCCTCGGCGGCTGTTTTAGCTCCTCCCCGCAAGCATTTACCACCTTAATGCGAGCTCCCTCGCATAGTGGTGAGTGCTTGCGGGCGCGCTCCCGTGATACAGCCGGCGGCTATAGCCGCTCGCTGTATCACTCGGCCCCACCCCCCGGCGCGCCGCGTCATCGGATGTGATTGACAGCAGCGCGAGCCAATGGCTGCGCTGCTTTCAATCCATCCACTGCAGCCAATCAGCGACCAGGCTGAGCTGCAATGAAGATGACAAGGACGAGCAGCGAAGATTCAAGGCGTCAGGTAAGTAAAACGGGGGGGCTGGGGGCGGCGGTACTGTCAAAAGTTTTTCACCTTAATGCATAGAATGCATTAAGGTGAAAAAATTTTTACCTTTACAACCCCTTTTAAGTAAAACTGATCCTAATGATCTAAACTTGACTTAGAAATGATTTTTTTCGGACAGTTTACCCAGCAGAGTGCTGACTGTAATGTTGCCTTTCCTGTAGGTTCCAAAGATCTGAGTTTTAAAAATATGTAAATGAGATTATTTTGAATCAGCAAGTTGAACAGTGATGCTAGAATGCTGACAAGTAAATTGATAGACAGGTTTGTAAAATTTTGTACTTTAGGAATCCAGTGCACTGTATTATGTTGATGATAATTCTGCTTGTTTTAACCATTGTTAATCTCGTTTCCAGAAGTATCCACACAGAATGAGGAAAAATATTCACTTAAAGTGACCCTGTTGGGAAAATGAAAAAATGAAATTGGCCAAAAAGCTCACCCTGCAAAAGAAGGGAGTACATTTTCAATACTCCTACTGCCCAAACTGCTGAAAACAGCTTAGTTGAAGAGAAATCTTTCACTTAGGTATTCTTAGAAACCAACATTTCCAGGAGTGTCAGTCTCAAGGCTCCTGCTGCTTTCCATGGCTTTTTCCAGTGACCTCTATGTCACTATAGCACACGGTACCCTTTCCATGATCCAGCACTGCACTCTGTGTCATTCTCTATTCCTGACCACCACGCCTCTTCTGGGTAAATGATGCCCCGTTCAACTCAACCCATCTGTGCCATACTGGTTGTACATTTAAGTGTTAACATACGCTATGATCTCAAAAGTATTGGGACACCTGCCTATACACGCATATGAACTTTAATGGCATCCCAGTCTTAGTTCATAGGGTTCAATATTGGGTTGGCCCACCCTTTGTACCTATAGAAAACCTTTGGGATGAGTTAGAGCAGAGACTGCGAGCCAGGCCTTCTCGTCCAACATCAGTGCCTGACCTCACAAATGTGCTGCTGGAAGAATGGTCAAACATTCCCATAGACACTGTTAGGATTGAGTTCACCTGCTGGTGGCACTATCCTGTTCTGGGCTGTTTGCTGCAGCTCCAGTGTCCACCAGTAGGTGTCTCCCAGGAGCCAGCAGGCTGCGGTAATCAGGTACATTAGTGTTCAGCTGCCGGGGGGCTCCTTAGGGCTGCTCCTCCCTTCCCCCGGTGCATCACGATTCTGATCCCTTCCTTGCTACCAGTTTGTTCCTGATTGCCAGATCCAGCCTGCACGCATCTGCCTTGCTCTTGCCCTCCTTTGCCTAGCTCCTGCTTAAGTTCCCAGCCTTGATCTCCTCTACCTCGCATTCCTGCATTCCCTGTATCCTTAGCAGTATATTGTATATATTTGTATTTCATTAGTAGTTAGGTTAATTAGTTATTCTGGTTCTTGTGCATTGGGGGTTTGCGATTGGGGGTTTTTTTCTTTGTCTTTGGGGTTGTTTATGTTTGTTGTTTGCTGTGTTCATGGTTTGCTGTTTTTCACTGTAAATAAATATCACCTTAAAGATATATACTTTGATTGTTTGGTCTCAGTTCCCTTGTGTAGCTACGTGTCTGGTCTCCTTAGCCTCCGATTCCTGACAGACACACTCCTAAACCTTAAGGACAGCCCTCCCAGAGGTGTTAAAGTGATTATAAAGTCTGTTTTTTTCTATTAAAATAACAAATAGTGAATTTGCACAGAGCAGCCCAGATCCTCCTATTCTCGGGTCCCTCTTCTGTGCTCCTGGCCCCTGCCTCCTGTTGAGTGCCTCCACAGCAAGCTGCTTGCTGTGGGGCCACCCAAGCTGAGCTGCAGATCCCTGTGTCCATTCAGACACCGAGCTATGGTTTGGCCCTGTTCCCTCTCACTCCTGATTGTCTAACTGACTTTGAATGACAGCAGCGCGAGCCAGTGGTGACGCTGCTGTGCCTCAGCCAATCAGAAGGGAGAGTCCCGGACAGCCGAGGGACTCATGGACATTGCTGGACAGAGATGAGGCTCAGGTAAGATTAGAGGGGCTGAGGGGGGCTGTTGCACACAGCAGGCTTTTTTATCGTACTGCATAGAATACATTAAGATATAAAACCTTCTGATTTTACAATCCCTTTAAAGCTGTTATAGCTGCAAAGGGTGGTCCAACTCAATATTGAATCCTACAGACTAATGCCCCGTACACACGATCGGACATTCCGACAACAAAATCCATGGATTTTTTCCGATGGATGTTGGCTCAAACTTGTCTTGCATACACACAGTCACACAAATCTTGTCGGAAATTCCGAACGTCAAGAACGCGGTGACGTACAACACATATGACGAGCCGAGAAAAATGAAGTTCAATAGCCAGTGTGGCTCTTCAGCTTGATTACGAGCATGCGTGGAACTTTGTGCGTCAGAATGGTGTACATGCAATCGGAATTTACGACAATGGATTTTGTTGTTGGAAAATTTGAGATCCAGATCTCAAATTTTGTGTGACGAAAATTCCGATGGAAAATATCCGACGGAGCCTACACACAGTCGGAATTTCTGACAACAAGCTCCCATCGAACATTTTCCATAGGAAAATCTGTGTGTACGGGGCATTAGACTGGGATGCCATTAAAGTTCATGTGCGTGTAAAGGCAGTTATCACAATACTTTTGACAATATAGTGTATATGAAATTATCTTGGGGCAGAAAATATGGAAAGCAACAATGAAGACATGAAAGTTGCATAGAATTTTTACAAAGAGAGGTAATAAAAATGGCAGCCTCCATGTTTCTTTTATGGCATGTTTATTTTGTGAATTTGTGTACCTTCACGATCAAAAGTAAAAATATAAGGACCTCAGTGGCTGTCAGTTTTAAAATTATCATTTTAATTTTCCAGAACAACTAAAGTTTGTTGCTGAACAGCTATACAAAATGTAAATCTTAGGCTACTAAAAGGAGAGGCAGATAGCCTTTAGTTTTGCTGTTGTGTAAAATAGGTGTATCCTTAGCATCTCTCTAGTAGGCTTACTCATTGCTCCTCACTATAAAATACTGGGAACTGCAAGTATGCAAATCTCCTGTTCTTTGGTTCATACCCTGCATTTAAAAACATTGGCAGGCACTTTCTTTTCAAGTATCAACCTGTAAATTAAAACTGACAGAACCTTGAGAGTCACAGTGATGTAGCTTTGGTGTATTAACAGTACATATTGACAAAATGCACTTATTCTTTACCTACCTAGAGGGTCAACAAGTGGCATATGGCCAACTAGGAGTCATCAGAGTAAAAAGCTGTTATGTTAACTGCTAATATTTTCCAGTAATTACTATATTTGTTTTTGCACATCATGGCATTAAACAATGCTTTAAAACAAGTATCAACAGTGAATGTTAAAAAAATATTTTGTTTGTTGCACTAAAATTTTTGTTTTTAATTAACTATACCAAGCGTATTTTTACCATACATTTTCATTGCATTACAAAGTTTACTTGATCCTATCGGGTCTAATGAAAGCTCAACCACAGCCCCAATATACTCTTGAAAAAATATTTGGTTGGGTTCTTGTGTTCTTGTGTTCTAGAATTTGTTATTCTACTTTCATTCACTTCTCCTAGGCTTTATTTTTCATTATAGAGCATCTTAAAATCATATCTATACAAACAATTCATTTTCAAACGCTTTCATTTATTTATTTTTTTAAGTCCAAGCCATCTAGTATTCTAAAGGGACTGGAAACTCGTAGTTGCTGGAGCAATTCTAGTATAGAACAGACACTGAAAGACGACAATGATACCAAGCAAAACACACAAATGGTCCATAGAGTTTTTTTAAGGGATTTCTTAGCCCGCCAGAAGGAAGCTTGGTCGAGCTTAGTCAAAAACAGTAATGGCATGAAAATTAAACAGACAGGTGGAATAAGCACATACAAAAACTACACAGACTGAAAAGAGTTTTATGCAAATTAGATTGTATCAATGAAACTTTGTGCTGAAATGCCATCTATTGGAAATGCTATACTTGACTTTGTTATTTGAAACACAAATAAAATAAACTGACCTTATTTTTTTCTCTATGCTTTTTTAATTGGTATATCTTATCAAAACCTTTTTTAAATAAAAAAAAGTATAACATTAGAACACAAGGGAAACATTCTCTAGAAGGTACGGTTATAAAATGTATAGAACATACCGTAAATTAAAAAGTTCTTATTTTCAATGTTTTTTTTATTTTTTTAACTCTTCTAAAGTTAAGAATTAACAAGGTCCTGCCACACTACAAGAGCCAGAAATGTTAGTTTTAACTCATAGTAAAAGGAATTGTACTTCACTATTCTGCTTTTTAATACTAGGTCTTGTGATGTATGCTAATTTAAAGTTGGAGATGGGAAGATGTAAAGAGTGAAACTAAAACATAAGAGAATATTAAGGAATATTTCAGTATATAGTCAGTAGGTAAAAGACTGGCACTCCAATATTTCAGATGGACGAGTCTGGAACCCCTGTATGGATGTGATCAGTGATCCTGTTATAGCAGATATACCCACATCTTCTAGCTACTAATCATAAGAACTAGTATAGACTTCAATATATTATTCAGTAGGGAAAAAAGGGGGCTCCTACTTTTTTTCCAAATAGGTTGACACATCTAAAATAAACTTCAAAGTCCCTTTTTTTAAGTTAAAGTATGATGTTAAGACATTTTAAGAATAATTAAAGTGTATGTAAAGCCAGACCTTTTTTCATTTTTTGGATAAGAGTTTTGCTTTTTTTCTTTCATCTGTTTCATTGGCTCACTTCCTCTTCAATAAATAACTGAAGTAAAAAAAAAGCTCCACATTGGTGATCAGAACAAATAGAGAGTGTGAATTTCTGCAATAGAGTCACACACAGACATCAATAAAAACCTGGGTGAAGATGGATTTTTTTCAAAATCGGTGCAGTTATGTTTTAATGAAAAAATAGCTTCACAGCAGGATAACGCAAAAAGTAAATGTGTTTTAGGGACCAAACATTCCAACTTCATTAGGACTTAGGCCCCTTTAACACGATAAGCCCGCTCGGATCCGCCTGTCCATTTTTCAGGCGGATCCAAGCGAGCCACCCATTGACTCCTATGGGCAGGCTGATGTCAGCGGAGATGTGTCTGCTGACACCCGTCTGCCGTCCGATCCGCTCAAAACCGGCGTATGGCGATACGTTCGCCATCCATCTTGGCGGATAGGATGAGATGTGATGTAAATGGACATGCTGCCCGTTTTCATCCAATCTCCCCATAGAAATCAGCGGGGCTCTGACAGGTCCCTCCCCTCTCAGTGACAGACCTGTCATCCGCCGGCTCAGCGGAGATCAATGGAGCGATCTCCTGCTGAGCTGGCGGACTACGCTGAAATGGATCTGGTTATCTCACATTTATGTGATCACTGTGACAGACAATCACATGTGTTTGTTTACAAAGCAAACCCAAATTTTGTTTTTATTGGGCCTTAAACCAAGTGAGGCACAATGACAGTCTGTTGTTGCTGTTAAAGTAAAACACAGACATAAAAAATACATACATATTAAAAATGTTTTTAAAGTTTTAAAGCTGAAAAACGTTAAAAAAAATAAAAAGCATTTAAAAACTTGGTTTAGGTAGGCAAAACAGAGTTATTGTAAAGTTAAAAGAGGCATATTGATGTTGCTATATTTGGTCTGGGCATCTAAGTTTTAATTCCTCTGGTAATGAAAGGGTTAAAATATCCCAGGCAAGAATGTAGAATTAGTATTAATGTTACAAGTTACATAGAAACATGGAAGGGTGATGGCAGAGAAAAAAAAAAGTGGTTTATTGAGTCTGTTTTTTTTTTTTTGGTTATTGTATTTTAGCCTTTTTGTCTGAGTATAGATGTAGATGTTTGTTCTAAGCAAGTCACTTGAGGCACCAGGGGTTCACACCTGAATTGCACAGGAATGCGGACTGCATTTCTGTGTGATTGCTGTGCAATTTTTACACTGGATCGCACAAAATGCACCACTCTTAAAAAACGCACTGCACCAATTTTCATGGTACTACAGTACCATGCGATCCTGTGCAGTACCAGGCAAACACATAACGCCTTTTGTCACCTCCACACCATTTCTTAAAGAAACAACTCTTACAGTTGAATTACCAACAAGAAGGCATTTCTTTTTAGAAACCTCATCAATGACACCTGTCATCTTTTTCACAGACAACTACTGCCATCCAGTTTAGAGAGAGCACTTTAAGGGTTATATGATGATACACCAAAAGATACATGTCTATGTTTCATAGTCCTCGTTCATCCAGACCCCACAGATGTCCACAATGTGCAGTCACTAGGGATGAGCTTCGAGTTCGAAGCTGCGGAACGCCCTTTAAAAGTCTATGGGAGAAATCAAAAGTGCTAATTTTAAAGGCTTATATGCAAGTTATTGTCATAAAAAGTGTTTGGGGACCCGGGTCCTGCCCCAGGGGACATGGATCAATGCAAAAAAAAAAGTTTTAAAAATGGTCGTTTTTTCGGGAGCAGTGATTTTAATAATGCTTAAAGTGAAACAATAAAAAAGTGTAATATTCCTTTAAATTTCGTACCTGGGGGGTGTCTATAGTATGCCTGTAAAGGGGCGCATGTTTCCCGTGTTTATAACAGTCTGACAGCAAAATGACATTTCAAAGGAAAAAAAGTCAGTTAAAACTACTGGCGGCTATTAATGAATTGCCGATCCGACAATACACATAAAAGTTAATTGATAAAAACACCCTCCGTTATTTAAGAACCGTCAGAAGAGGAGAAGCGTCACACAGCGCAAGCCTCCCATCATGCTAGATGTGGGGCGGCCCGAGAAGACGAAGGGAAGAAGACGCCGGCGCCGCGGAGGAAGATGCGGGACGAGAACACTGGAGGAAGAACCAGAAGAACCAGAAGAATAAGAAGATGGAGGAAGAAACCAAAGGAAGATAGAAGATAGAAGAAAGAAGAAAAAAGATACAAGATAGAAGATAGAAGAAGCATTTAAATAAAGGAATTGTCAAAAACTGTCTCTTGTCATTTTTAACCTTTTTGACACTTATTTTGTGAAATGGTAGGGGTACTTTTGTACCCCCTTACCATTTTACACAGGGGGGAGGGGCGTGATCTGGGGGTCCCCTTGTTAAAGGGGGCTTCCAGATTCCGATAAGACCCCGCCCGCAGACCCCCACAACCCCACAGCCGTTTTTATCAATGAAATTTTATGTGTATTGTCGGACCGGCAATTCATTAATAGCCGCCAGTAGTTTTAACTTTCAATAAATGTTTATTGTTTTCAGCATGCGAAGACAAAAGGTACAATTATAGCATGGTAGATCGCTCCGGGGGGAAGGCCCCCGAAGTAAAATAAGAACATACATACAATCAAAGAATGCTAAAGAACGTTTATAGAACGGAAGATAAGTATGGGTGGGCTGTCAACATGTCACACTTGAGGTTGCCAACATATCGTCCGGATAGGGGCTAGGCCCCTGGAGGGGTGGGGTTCCCTCCACCCCAGCACCCCGGTCGGGATCAAGCTGTGCCAGAAGCAGAGTTCCCCCCGCCCCCTCCAGGTACACGCCACAGTTATTTCAAGCCTGCCTTGGATGGTGACTCTGCTATATGAGTGAGTCCAGCCTCAGTAAGACAGTCCTGTGTGATTTTTTAACTGTACAAACGTACAGCAGAAACCTGTCAGTATGTAGAAGAGAAGGAAGGAAAGAGAAGAAAGAGAAAGGCTGCAGAGAAGGAGGGGTAGGGTAGGTAAGAGGGTGGTGGGGTATAGTGCCGACTATGGTGCCTTGGGGTTGTGTGCTACTTAGAGAACACCAGAAATAAGGGAGGTTCCCACAAAGTTAGCCCAAGGTTCCCAAACCATTTTAACGGTAGTATCTGTTAAAATGCTGGAAAGCTTTTCTTGTGTCATAATCCATGATATTTTCCTTTTGACTGCATGTATGGATGGTTTTTTTCCAGGCTTTAGCAATCGTGATTTTAGTCCCAAGAAGAATGAAGTGGATTAGCAATTGCGTAGCTTTAGGGAGTTGTGGAATGTGTGCATTAAGGATGGCAACCTCAGGAGTTCTAGGGATCTGGTGACCTGTCACCTTGTGGATCATGTTGAATATCAGTCTCCAAAATGTGCGGAGCTTGGGGCATTCCCACCAAATGTGAGCCATTGAGCCCAGTAACTGACAGCCTCTAAAACAAAGAGGGTCTGCTGATGGAAAAATGGCTGCCAGCCTGGTGGGGGTGAGGTACCACCTGGTTAAGATTTAAATGCTAGCCTCCATCAGGGAGATATTCTGGATCCCTTTGAAGGATTTGGTGAATGATGTTTGCCAGGTCTCCAGCTCCCATTTACATTGGAGGTCCTCCTCCCATGCCAGCATGTAGGAGGTTTTCTCGGTAGGGTGAGTGAGGGCCGAATAGACTACCGATATGCCTCCCCTCTGCTCCATGGCCTGTCCACACCACCTCTCATAAGCCGTGAATGTAGGTGGCAGGGGTTTGTTCAACCATATTTTGTTTAGGAAGTGGGAAATTTGTCTGAAGCGGAACCTTTCCGACTCTGGAGTTCCAAGTTGTTGATACAATAACTTAGGGAAATAGGTCCGTTAGTGGTGAAGTAATGTCCTATCCGATATAGCCCCTCCGCCAGTAGTTTTAGATGACTTTTTTTCCTTTGAAATGTCATTTTGCTGTCAGACTGTTCTAAACACGGGAAACATGCCCCCTTTACAGGCATACTATAGACACCCCCCAGGTACGAAATTTAAAGGAATATTACACTTTTATTGTTTCACTTTAAGCATTATTAAAATCACTGCTCCCGAAAAAACTTTTTTTTGCATTGATCCATGTCCCCTGGGGCAGGACCCAGGTCCCCAAACACTTTTTATGACAATAACTTGCATATAAGCCTTTAAAATTAGCACTTTTGATTATTCATGTTCGTGTCCCATAGACTTTAACGGTGTTCGTGTGTTCGAACAAATTTTTTGTCTGTTCGCATGTTCTGGTGCGAACCAAACAGGGGGGTGTTCAGCTCATCTCTAGCAGTCACTGTAAAGATGTCCACTCCTGTACAGTCTCTGAAGAAGTGGTGACTTTTTGCAAGGTAACAGAATAAATTGGCTTAGATATCCTCCTGATCTCAGACTAAAGGGCACAAACCAAGGAATGAGGACAAACAAAGTCACCACATAACTTGGCAATCTGCATAAAAACACGAGTTTTCAGAGTACGGCGGAAAACAACTGGCAGATAAGTGTTGAACTGAACTAAACCAGATGTCTTCAAAAGTTAGTAGTATGATCAAACACAGGTACTTGGGCCAGGCATGGGCTGTTTACTGCCTTCAAACTCCTACTGTTTTCAACCTAATGATTAAATGATGCACTTTTGTCCACTGCACTCACACTGAAAATGAGCAAACGTTTTACTATTCCACCTAAACAGCACACTACCCCTCTTACAGTACATATTATCATTGGAACACACCTAGTACCCCAAACACTTAATCAGCAAAAAAAAAAAAAAATCCCCAGGACTAACAACACCTAGTAAGTAAACACGAATAACAACAACCCAGCAACAACCACAATACCAAGGTTAACCACTTCCTCCAAAAGGACGTACTTGTACATCCTCTGGTTGAAGTGGTTACACAGGGCCATGACTGCAGCCGGCAATGCTCTTTCATGTAAAAGCAATCTTAGTAGCTAAGAATGTTGTTCATCATTTTATTCTCTAGGGCCTCTGCTTAAATATATATATAGAGGGGCCCAGAAAAATGTATACACACTTCAACATGAAAAATATTTGCATAAAAATGTTATTACTGGATTTATATAAACATCAAAGGGTAGCTGTAAGTCATGTTTGAATTAGGCAATCACATTAGGTGCTCTAAGGCCTGGTTCCCACCTATGCATTTTTAGTGCTTTTTGCATTTTGCAGATTTGCACTACAGAATGTGTTCCATAAAAAAAACATGTTAAATGGACTGTAGTGCAAATCTGCAAAATGCAAAAAGCACCAAAAATGCATAGGTGTGAATCAGACCTTAGTGCCCACCATTAGCATCCAGACACTTTCTATTTGGCTAACTACTGCATGAACAACGTTGACTAGAGTGTCCACAGGAATTGTTGTGCATTCAATTTCTTCCTGTAGTGCAGTCAGTGTAGGTGGTTTTCTATGGTTCACCACATCCTTTAGTGTTCCCCTCAGATAGAAATCAAGTGTTGTTATGTCTGAGGGACGTGGAGGAAATTCGACAGCACCTCTACGATCTATTTAACATCCTGGCAGAATGTCATCGAGATAGGCTCTCATGACTCGGTGGTATTGAGATGGTGCACCATCTTGCTGGAACTAAAATTGCTCATCCGCATAAACTGCATGAATGGCCGATAACATGATGACATCAACAATGGTGCGATTACTGACATCTTTAGGGGAAACATGTCACCACATATTGCTGCCATAATTCAATTCAGGTTTTAAAAAAGGGCATAGATAACAACTGTTGTTATATATAATTCTGGGGGGTTCTAAGTAAGCTCTAGCAAAAAAAAAGCTGATTTTTACATTAAACTTATGTGAGAAGTGTCAGAATAAGCTTGGGAAACAAGTAATCAAATCAAGAAAAAATAAAACAAATTGGAAATACTTTATTCTTACCCCATCCGACTATTAATGTTTAAACTATGCACTTTTTTCTGCTGTACTTTTGTCCAGACACACTCACAATCCCATTGTTTAGAAAATAAGAGTAATATAACAGTTACTTTAGCATGAAGTTTGTACTTTATTGGTTTCCTAATGTATATACATTGGGGCAAAAAAGTATTTAGTCAGCCACCAATTGTGCAAGTTCTCCCACTTAAAAAGATGAGAGAGGCCTGTAATTGTCATCATAGGTATACCTCAACTATGAGAGACAAAATGTGGAAACAAATCCAGACAATCACATTGTCTGATTTTTGAAAGAATTTATTTGCAAATTATGGTGGAAAATAAGTATTTGGTGTCCTACAAACAAGCAAGATTTCTGGCTCCCACAGACCTGTATGTTCTTCCTTAAGAGGCTCCTCTGTCCTCCACTCATTACCTGTATTAATGGCACCTGTTTGAACTTGTTATCAGTATAAAAGACACCTGTCCACAACCTCAAACAGTCACACTCCACTATGGTGAAGACCAATGAGTTGTCGAAGGACACCAATAACAAAATTGTGGACCTGCACCAGGCTGGGAAGACTGAATCTGCAATAGGCAAGCAGCTTGGTGTGAAGAAATCAACTGTGGGAGCAATAATTAGAAAAGACATACAGGACCACTGATAATCTCCCTCGATCTGGGGCTCCACGTAAGATCTCACTCTGTGGGGTCAAAATGATCACAAGAACAGTGAGTGAAAATCCCAGAACCACACAGGGGGACCTAGTGAATGACCTGCAGAGAGCTGGGACCAGCGTAACGAAGGCTACCACCAGTAACACACTACACCATCAGGGACTCCGATCCTGCAGTGCAAGACGTGTCCCCCTGTTTAGGCAAGTACATGTCCGGGCCCATCTGAGGTTTGCTAGAGAGCATTTGGATGATCCAGAAGAGGATTGGGAGAATGTCATATGGTCAGATGAAACCAAAGTAGAACTGTTTGGTAGAAACACAACTTGTCTTGTTTGGAGGAGAGAGAATGCTGAGTTGCAACCAAAGAACACCATACCTACTGTGAAGCATGGGGGTGGCAACATCTTGCTTTGGGGTTGTTTCTCTGCAAAGGGAACAGGAGGACTGATCCGTGTTCATGAAAGAATGAATGGGGCCATGTATCATGAGATTTTGAGTGCAAACCTCCTCCCATCAGCAAGGGCATTGAAGATGAAACGTGGCTGGGTCTTTCAGCATGACAATGATCCCAAACACACCGCCAAGGCAACGAAGGAGCGGCTTCGTAAGAAGCATTTTAAGGTCCTGGAGTGGCCTAGCCAGTCTCCAGATCTCAACCCCATAGAAAAGCTTTTGGAGGGAGTTGAAAGTCCGTCTTGCCCAGCGGCAGCCCCAAAACATCACTGCTCTAGAGGAGATCTGCATGGAGGAATGGGCCAACATACCAGCAACAGTGTGTGAAACCTTGTGAAGACTTACAAAAAACGTTTGACCTCTTTCATTGTCAACAAAGGATATATAACAAAGTATTGAGATGAACTTTTGATATTGACCAAATACTTATTTTCCACCATAATTTGCAAATAAATTCTTTCAAAAATCAGACAATGTGATTGTCTGGATTTGTTTCCACATTTTGTCTCTCATAGTTGAGGTATACCTATGATGACAATTACAGGCCTCTCTCATCTTTTTAAGTGGGAGAACTTGCACAATTGGTGGCTGACTAAATACTTTTTTGCCCCACTGTATACATGTGATATAAGACATAGGTCTAGTATGTGGTAATATATGCTGTCGATTTATTTGAACATGTTGTATTTCTGCTGAGCAGCTAAATGGGGTATTCATTGAGAGGGATTGCAGACAAGTATATTGCCCTCAGCTAACTCCACATTATATAGTTTCAAGAAATACAGCATAACAACCTGAGCAGGCATATAGTGCAATGTGCTGGGGCATTTTTTTTTTTTTTAGTCTGAAGTTACATTTTAATTATACAAGAAGTGCAGGGTTGGAGAGTCATATACCAAATGTTTTGGTAGCAAGCAAAATAAATTGTACTGCAGATGTGTCAAAGAGGCGATAATTCCAATGACATTCATTATATGGTTTGGGGTTATTTTACAGATCGCATGCTGTGAGTTAATCTATGTTGTGTTTTTATTTATTTATTTATTTATTTATTTTATTGTCTTTGTTTTATTGCATACAAAATACATCTGTCATGATAGTACTACAGAGGTTGCAGTTGCTGACCCCACATTCTGAAAATGTGAGAGTCCTCACTGTCAGGCTAGTTCCTTGTCTTTTGATCAATGCACTGGGGATAATTTAAAAAAAGAATGTGCAGTTGGTTTAGTGCTCACAATTCTATGTTGGGGAATTTAAAAACACAGGACTTTGTTTTCCATGATTGGGTGTTTGTGGACACAGCTTCACTTTATTACGTAAGCATTTTCAACTTCTGTAGTAAATCAACCCCTTTGATTCACCTTACCTAAAAACAAGCATGCATTAAAAAAAAAAAACTCCTGAGTTTTCTCTTACTTGATCCAAATTATACATAAAATTTGGATGAGGCTGTAGAAAATAGTGAATAAGTTACAACATTTTTTCAGTATCAATATTTTATTCAGGTAAAGAAAAGAAAAGAATGCATCAAACATATATCCATTGAGGCAAGCTTTTTCATTGCAATACTTGCAAAAGCAAAGTTTCATTGTGAACTTCTATTTGAAGCTTAAAGCTGAATTCCATGCAACCAGCTAAAACAGATTAAATACATATTTTAAAGATGTTTTACCTGCACAGGATAGTCCTAGCAAGCAGGAGAGGGGACCTGTTATTTCTATGCTGCAGTTTCACTTTCACTTACAAGCAGTGGTGTATTTAACTTTTGTGCTGCCCTAGGTCTGACTAAACTTGCGCACCTCTATTTAAATATGACCCACCCCTTCCTGTCAAGACTACACCCCTTCCTTTTTAAGACCCGCCCTGTCATCTTCATGGGAGGAGGACAGAGGGATGCCGTGGGATGGGGGTAGAGGGACGCTGTGGGAAGAGGACAGAGGGACATCATGGGAAGAGGGCAGAGGGACGCCGTGAAAGAAGGGCAGAGTGTTGTCGTGGGAAGAGGTCAGAGGGAAGCTGTGGGAAAAGGGCAGAGGGACAACCATGGGAAGGGGACAGAGGGACGCCATGGGAAGAGGGCAGAGGGATACCATGGGAAGAAGGCAGAGGGACGCTGCAGGATGAGAGCAGAGGGATGCCGTGGGAAGAGGGCAGAGGGATGCCATGGGAAGAGGGCAGAGAGATGCCGTGGGAAGGGGACAGAGGGACGTCATGGGAAGAGGGACAGAGGGACACTGTGGGAAGAGGGCAAAGGGATGCCATGGGAGAAGGGCAGAGGGACGCCGTGGGCAGAGGGACACCGTGGGAAGGGGACAAAGGGACACCATGGGAAGGGGACAAAGGGACACCATGGGAAGGGGACAGAGGGAAGCCATGGGAATGGGACAGAGTGATGCGTTGGGCAGAGGGCAGAGGGATGCTGTGGGAAGAGGGCAGAAGGATGCCGTGGGAAGGGGACAGAGGGACGTTGTGGGAAGGGGACAAAGGGACGCCGGGGGAAGGGGACAGAGGGACGCCGGGGGAAGGGGACAGAGGGACGCCGTGGGCAGAGGGAAGAGGGACGCTGTGGGAAGAGGGCAGAAGGATACCGTGGGAAGGGGACAGAGGGATGTTGTGGGAAGAGGGCAGAGGGATGCCACGGGAAGAGGACAGAGGGACGCCATGGAAAGCGGACAGAGGGAGGCCGTGGGAAGAGGGCAGAGGGATGCCGTGGGAAGAGGGCAGAGGGACACCTTGGGAAGAGGACAGAGGGATACTGTGGGAAGAGGACAGAGGGATGCCATGGGAAGAGGGCAGAGGGACTCCGTGGGAAGGGGACAGAAGGACAGCGTGGGAAGAGGGCAGAGGGACGCCATGGAAAGGAGACAGAGGGATGCCACGGGAAGGGGACAGAGGGACGCCGTGGAGAGGGACGCCACAGGGAGGGGACAGAGGGACGCCATGGGGAGGGGACAGAGGGACGCTGCGGGGAGGGGACGTGGCATCTTTTAATTTGGGGAGAGGAGGGTAAGAGGATATGTGCTGGGGGGTGCTTTGAGAGGGGAGAGGATATGTGCTAGTGGGGGGGATCAGCACGTATCTTCTCCCCTCCCAAAGCACTCCCCTTACCCCCCCTCCAATCACTTCATGTGTGCATCTGATATCTGCTCCCCCTTCCTGGTTACCGTGTCTGCACACAGCACACAAACTTCAGACCAGCAGCGCTGTCCTCTCACTGAAGTTGTGTCCCTCCTTGGCTCCTCCTCATTGGACATTAAACATTGGAGCCAAGGGGGAGGAGGAGCCAAGGATTTTGTGTGGATGTCAGTGGAAAGAGAGGGACAGATGCTCTAGAAAGCCGAAGGACCCCAGCGGCAGATGTCCCGGGTGCTCGCGCTAGCGCATCCTTGTCCGGCCAGTTACTGGAACTCAGTGTCGAAACTTGTTGTGGCACTGGGCTCCAGGATTCAGCTTTGCAGGAGGAGGGGAAGGGGAGGTTTCGTGTGGGGGGGTTTGCCATGCCCCGCAAAGTGCCGCCCTAGGCCTAGGCCAAAATACAGCACTGCTTATAAGTGTTCCATCACCCCCTTCCCTGCTACCCTGTGACTGGACAATGAATAGAGAAGCAGTACATTAATAACCTCATCTTTCTGGGACTCTGCTCTTTTCTATACTGTGGCACAACTGAATGGCTCTTAGTGCTGCTCTTCCCTCCCCCTACACGAGCTCTGCTGTACAAACTGTAGAGTGGATTGCAAGACCCGTCACTCGATTGGCTGAAAGGCGATCCTATTGAATGCCTAGGAGGAAGGGAGGAGACGCACGGCAGACGCTGCCGTGATGAAGGAGAGCACACAGGAGCTGCTGCCCAATACCCGCCACCTAGATGGGGTAAGTGCCGGACTGTCTGGCAGACAGCAAGTGGGGGGAGGGGAGGTGCGGACGGCCACCCGGGGGGGGTGGTTGTTTGCCGCCTGCCCCCAAAAAAACACCAGCCACCACTGTCTACCAACCTAGCCATTAGCTTTTAGCTGTTTAATTGCATATTTCCATAGCATGCAAACAGCTGCATTACACAATATAAATTCCACTACAATTTGCATCTTGTCAAATACAGAGTTCTAGGAACAAAACACCTGACAAGTGCAGAGTACAATGCTATGCTATTGTCTGCCTATAGCACTGTAAAAAGCTATTTTATAAAACACTACTCTGACCTTTATGTCCATTACAGTCTAAGGCAAAGGTGATTTGGTCTCTGTGTTCATTATGGGTGCTTTACCCCATTAGAGACTGCACACAGTCTTTTCATTTCAGCAGGAGCAGATCCTGCTTGTGTAATGAGGAGACATGGTTTCCCCCATGTACTGCACATACAAAATTTAAAACATATCTTAAAAAAGGTTTTTAAAAGTTTTTAAAGTCCATCTCTGGACAAAACATCCTCCACCACCACCATCACCCTTTAACCCATCCAGCATTTTCTTTTCTTGTGAAGAGTTACATATTCATCTAAGTCCACTACCTGGGTCCATTACCATAATTTACAGGTGCAGGGAGCGGTTATCCAATGCTGCAGATGTGTCTGTGCTGGCTGGTCCTCAATAGTTCTCTATTACTTGAAGATTCTCTTCTCGATCCTAAAAGGTCCCTGCTGCTCAAAAGCCAATAAAAATGTCCATGTCATGCAGACAGACATGGACACCTGAAGAACCCTGCCTCCACAGAAGAAGAGAGAAGACTCGAGATTGGAGAATCATGTGATAGTGGATTTAGGTGAGTAAATGGGCATGTAGGTAGGGTTTTTTTCACCAGTAAGAGGTTGTAGGAAGAGGTTAGGGAGAAGGAGCCTGAAGGATATACTGATAATAGGGATAGATAGACAGACAGACAGACAGACAGACAGACAGACAGACAGACAGACAGATAGACAGACAGACAGACAGATAGATAGTGCAGAGGCAAACATTTTATATATAAAAATATCAAAATAGAACGTACATTTTGCAGAAACATCAAGGAGCTATAATTGTACACAACACTTTCCACTATAAAGATGATTTACCAGCTTATTTATTGCAACTTTAGCAAAGCATGAAAGTGTCTGATGTACCTTCTTGATGAATGGCGGATGATGGAATTGGTAGACCAAAGTCATGCTTTTCCAAGTAAACACGATTATACTAAAAAGCTTGTATAGAGTTCACAGCGATAAGTGATTTGCAAGATGGCAAGAAAGTATTATTTTTCTGTCCTATGGTGAGTGTGTCAATGAGACCAGATGCATTTCTCACTGATTTAATAAGCCATCAGATCATTTAAGTCTTTTCCTATTTTTAAGTACATTTTGTCAGACAAATGAAATGGAAAATCAACATCGTCCTTTTATGAGTTGATTATGTGTAATGGAGCCTTTACAAGTGCAGAATCTTTTTCTCCTTTTACCTCATATTATCCAATCACTGAACATATCAGTACTAGAAAGAGTCTCATTTTCATCCGATTTATTAAGGATTCCCTCTACAATGCTCTGACATGACAACCTGATTTTTTTTTTGAAAGCGGCATTTGCAAGGTGAAAGACTGATATTCTGCAAAATATTTTGCTTGTCATCAGTTTTGTGTTCTAGAATCCCAGCCTGAGACAGCGTATGACAGATTGATTCAGTCATCGTATTTTAAACAATGGCATGGCTTCTCTGAAAGCCTTGACCATACTGCTCCCATGTGGTTTGTTAGGAGAATTAAGAAAAGAGTATTGTGACAGGATAAATAGGGCCGCTGAAGGAATCATATTTGTGCTATGCTAGCAAATTCACACTTCCCTCCAGTCAAGTTAAGGTGATATTTCTACTTTTATGTTTGATATTCATTAAAGCCCAACTTCAGGCAAAAAATGAATTTAAATAGTGCATGGTGCATGGTGCATCAATTGCTTTACTCCTCAGCCTTGATCCCAAACACCTCTTCCTAAGTCATCCTGCAGTCTAATGCAGCCTTTTTGAACCAGGGTGCCTTGAGGTTCTTTCAGGGGTGCCTTTGGAAAATGCCTAAAATATGCTCAAACATTGTATACAAGATGGCGTATGGATGAAGCCTGCCTTTTAGATACACAAAGCCACAGTTTTTCATTGTTTACCATTACAACCTTCTAGCTTCCGGCATCCTAGTCACATCATCAGTTGATAAGGAGGATGTCAGTTGCATGCATAGCATCCTTGTTTGACCCTCCCCTGCCCCTCTGCATCAGCACTGGGGTCACATTAGCTGAGTGATGGAGAAAAACTGAGGGAGAAGAGAAACATTGGAATACTAGTCAGTACCAGTGTGCAAAGGTGTATTTGGTTTGGAAGAATAAATCACCTCTAACGTTGGATGTCCTACATGTGTGGATGTTGCTGTATTATGTACAACTATTAGAATAGTTTTTATATTTTAGAATGGGGTGCCTTGAGATTGTCCATAATTTTTAAAGGGTGCCTTGACTGAAAAAAAGAAACACTGGTCCAATGGATCAGTCACAGTTTCCTCTATAAGGCAAGCTAATTTCCTGCCTTGGGGACCAGGCATTTTTTCTGCTCATTACCTTCTTGGGCACTGTTCCCCTCACTACCCCTATGAGTTCTCTTGAGTCTGGAGCCTATAAGAGAGGACCCAACCACTGGAAGTGTCACCTCCACCACTGCCTGCATAATATGAACACCCAAAGAGGGACCACAGAAAGTAAACAGAAAAAGAGAGGCAGATCATCATGTGACCGTGGGGTTTAGGTAAGTAAATCGTACATTTGTCGCATGTTTGCGAGGAAGGTTTGCGAATATCTTGAAGTTGAGCTTTAAAGCTAAATTCCAGGCAGGTTATAATACATATTAGTTAAACATTTTTTTTTTCTTAACGAACAGAATGTTCCCTCTTATATTGTAAGCTCTAACAAGCAGGGCCCTCTGATTCCTCATGTATTGAATTGTATTGTAACGGTACTGTCTGCCCTAACGCTGTAAAGCACTGCGCAAACTGTTGACGCTATATAAATCCTTATGATAATAATATTGTTCCTTTATTGACAACAATGGCATGGTACAAACTCAGCAATAAAGAATGGTATCAAAAACAGAATACATACTGAGAGTGTCAATAACTTAATGTCCACATGGCATAGTACAAAGACACACAAACCTATATACTGTATAAACTGTGACAGTGCCAGTGCCCTGCATCCATTTCTCACAATATTAAGATAGTGTACTGCAGCCACATCGGCGCCAGGTCAAACCGTGCAATAGGAGAAATTGCTCACCTGCTAAGCCGCCCATGGCTGCCACACCCTGTCAAACTTCCTAGGGCAATTCCTACCAATGTAAGTCAGTTTATACATGGGAAGAAGTTAGTTAAACATTTCTCAAAAATAATTAGGTGTGCTTTTAAAAATAACTAGTTTCAGTACCTAAATTTGACTTTATCAGTTTCTCCCTGTATATCAGAGTTGAGACTGGGAGATAGATAAGGAGCCAAACAGTTGTACTGCAGTGGTCATGTGCTAACAAGAGACGTGCTGGTAGGAGAGAGCAGAGGCACAGAAAGATGAGCTAATCAGTCTGCTTCTTCTCCTTCACTGTCCAATCACAAATTGGGACAAACCTTTTTGGCATCACTTAGTTGCAGTAGAAAAAAGTCAGATCTCTGGGCTAGCTGTGCTGTCTACCAGAGCTGTGTAAATCTCAGGAATGAATAGACAGAAATACAAATCTTTTGGTAGGAAAACAGCTATTAAATGTTGGCAGGTAAAACAGCCAGCAAAATATAGTGTGGATAGGGCAGAGTGGGGGCTATTAGAGAACGTTGTGGGGATAGGGCAGGGCATCTGCCAGAGAACATAATATGGAGGAGGAAGGTGGACACTGACAGAAAACGTAGTGTGGTCACTAGGGGGATGGAGGATGCCACTAGGGAGGGTGGAGATGCCAAGGAACAGAGTGTAAGTACTGGAGGGAGAGCTGGCAGAAAAAGCAACTGCAGACAATCTGGGATGAGATGTGACATAATCCAGTGCAGACACTGGGCAAAGAGGTAATATAAGGGGTGTGCATAGACTAAGCTATGATAAAGGATAAGATAGGATGAGCAGACAGGTCACATAGGAAGTTGTAAAGATAAGGCAACTTTTAGGGGACACAAAATATTCTGACTGTCCATGCCCATCCCTCATTTTTGCTATCCAGTTAATATAGCAGTTATTCAATAGTCAGAAAGTTTACTAAATTTAGTTTAACGTGAGCTCTATGTAATCGCTTGCACAGTAAACATACATAGCTCCAAGGGTTCAGTAGAAAATCTGCAGGAGTGTCTTCCTCTCTCTAGTTTGAATCCAATTGGTAGCTGTGAGCCACCTATTGGTTCTGTGTATGTAAGGTAGTAAGGTAGGTGCTCCAGCATCACCAGCAGATGTGTTCAAGGACCACCATATTATCCCTTTAACGCTGCCTCTCAGCAGCCTTTTAAACTGGTTGTAAAGACAAAAGCTTTGTTACCTTAAGGCTGGTTTCAAACTTATGCAATGCCAGACATTGCATGTGATTCACATGGCATTGCTGTGCATTAGACCTTATTGGCTATGCATTTTCTTTTTAGATGTATTCCACATTGGCTTCTGATAAATAGAGGTGTCCACGAAATGCGTTGAGTCCATTCACGATGCAATGTTACCACCATCGTCTATATTCACCATCAGTTTACTTACGCCATCCTCTTTTTTGGGGGGAGGTGTTTTATTCCAATCACTTTTTTTTACAATTGTTGTCCATGATAGTTAGGGAGGATGTAGTTATTCATATACAATATTTTTTATACCGTTTACCATATTGGAATATATGCAATACATGCAATTACTATGTTTTTTTTCATTGACAATACATTTAATCTATGTTATTTCCTTCATGTACTATATGATAATAAATATACTGTGATTTATTATACTTCTTTGTAGCCGTTTGCCTCATATAAAGTCTCAAACCCTCTTTTTAAAATGATGTAAGGTAGAAGGGTAGGTGCTCCAGCATCACCAGCAGATGTGTTCAAGAAACACCATATTATTCCTTTAACGCTGCCTCTCAGCAGCCTTTTAAACTGGTTGTAAAGACAGAAGCTTTGTTACCTTAAGGCTGGGTTTACTGTAATATGATGCCAGACATTGCATGTGATTCGCATCGCATTGCTGTGCACATCACATGCGATGTCTGTGCGATGCAAATCCAGCCATACAGTTGGTATGGCTGAAATTGCATTGCATTGGCACCAAAATGGTGCAGGACCCTTCTTTCGTCCGCACTGGAATCAGATTGCAGGGGTGTTCAGACCCATGCAATCTGATGCCACAGTTTGCACTGCGTTCTGCGAACCGATTTGGGGGTTTCATTAACTTTATATTGACACCGCAACAGTTCGCAGATGTCAATGTGAACTGCCTGTGAGTCAGATGCAATGCGGGAACCCGCACAGGAATCACGCTGGTTCCCGCATTACACCACTGAGAATGGAGACTCATTTATGCTCTACATTAATGTTAAAAACTTTCTGCAATCAACTCCACATCTAAATACATACCTATGCCAATCCAGCACTGTACCAAAGAGCAGCAGTGCTGTCAAAGGTGTGCGCAGGGGGTGTGCCAGATGTGTCTGAGCACACCCTAATCACTCTGTGCAATGCTAATTCCCCCTACTGCCTGGGCTTGCCCCCATGTTGCATCCCCCCACAGCAGTTCTACTGGCTTCCCTCTTCTCCTCTCCCACCAGCTGCTGCTGGGAATGTTTCAGGATAGAGAGTGGGGGAAAGAGGCTAATCAATATGTCATTTACCAGCCCCTTCCTTTTCTAAATGAACACAGTGAACACACTATGTTAATCATAACTGAAGCATATTAAACTGTTTACTATGCTTTAGTTTGTGAATGAACAGGAAGCCTCTCAGCACAGAGCACTTCCCATCCATTCACTGTCCTATGCAGCTGAGGCTGCAGAGAAAGGCATTAGTGTTTGTGCTTTGGGGTGCACACCCTAATGCAATGAGCTGCACACACCTATGAGTGCTGCTCTTTTCCTCCCTCCTCACTGGACATGGAAGCAGCAGCAGGAGCCATTGTCATTGGATGCACATATCCCATCTTAGGATTGAGCCCACACAAGTGTCCCCATAGCAAGTGGCTTGCTATTCGGGCACTGGGAAGGAAAGAGGAACCAGGAGCGCCACTGAGATCATTGCTCAGAGCAGGTATGGATGATATGTTTACTACTTAAACAAATCAAACCATTAGAATGTATTTAAGTAGGTGTTAATATACAAGAGGTGGTATGGCTTCTGTATTATGTGACTGCACGATTGGCTCTCACAGCAGTCACATGATCAGAAGTTCATCCCACTGGCTCCCGACCAGAAGCCTTGACCGAGCTTTCTCATCACACAAATTCCTGCCTCCATGATGCATACAGTATGTGCAGCGGCTGGGCGATTAACCCACCTTTCTTTCCACCACATATGTGCATTTCGTGGTTAGCGAGAGGTTATAGACAAAAGGGAGTGGGTGGACTGATGTAGTACTACTAAATAGGGGTGGATGAACGGTTCGGCCCGAGCATATGTTCGGGCCAAACTTTGGTTGTTCGGCCGTTCGGCGAACAACGAACATTATACGGTGTTCGCGGCAAATTCGAAAGAAACGGAACACCGTTAAAGTCTATGGGACACTAACATGAAAAACCAAAAGTGCTCATTTTAAAGACTTATATGCAAGTTATTGTCATAAAAAGTGTCCCCTGCCCCAGGGGACATGTATCAATGCAAAAGAAAATTTAAAAACGTCAGTTTTTTTCGGGAGCAGTGATTTTCATAATGCTTAAAGTGAAACAATAAAAATTAAATATTCCTTTAAATATCGTGCCTTGGGGGTGTCTATAGTATGCCTACACTCGACAATTCATTACAGCCGCGATCAGTTTTAAATGACTTTTTGCCTTTAGAAATATCATTTTGCTGTGGTATTGTTCTAAATATGGGAAAACTGCACCACTTTACAGGCATACTATAGACACCCCTCAGGCACGATATTTAAAGTAATATTTTATTTTTATTGTTTCACTTTAAGCATTATTAAAAATCACTGCTCCCAAAAAACTGACGTTTTTAAAACTTTTTTTGCATTGATACATGTCCCCGGGGCAGGACCCAGGTGCCCAAACACTTTTTATGACAATAACTTGCATATAAGCCTTTAAAATGAGCACTTTTGATTTTTCATGTTCGTGTCCCATAAACTTTAACGGTGTTCGCGTGTTCGTCCAAATTTTTTGCCTGTTTGCATGTTCTGCTGCGAACCGAACCGGGGGTGTTTGGCTCATCCTTACTGCTAAATACTGAGTGGGTAGGTTGTGCTTTCTTACATCTCAAGGTTTCATTTTCAAACAGACCTCCAGCTGTAGGTGAAAAATTTAATGTGCAGATGGTTACACTTACTTCTACAAAATCTACTACTACCCCTCTGAAGTCTACCGGAAAAAAAGGATTAAACTATGGTATTATCTAGTTGTTTAAAGTAAGTGTGTTCTTATTACACAAATCCCACATGTATTCAGAAAAAATGGGGCAGATATTATAAAGTTGAATTATGCCTAGAGATACAGTGAACTGGAAAATAAAACCCAAAATTAAAAATAATCCATAGTCTTAAGAGAAACAGTCATAGAGAATGTTCGGTCAGAGTGAGAAGATATTTGGATATCCCTGGGCAGCATGTCAACATATTTTCAGCCTCCATGTTTACCACACTCCATGGAAATAGTGTAGGCACAGAAGACATATTCTTCAATACAAAATGCCAGCAGGTTAAATAATATTTATAGAGGGGTGTTGCCTGCAATGCTGGAGAAGTTGCGGAAAACAGAATGTAGTGACTCATAACTGGTTTGCCTTTTCTACACATATATGCTAAGGAAATCATGATGCAATGTGTGGTAATGCCATAGGAAAGGTTGTATCATCCTCTGCCATGGAATTTTTTAAAGCCAAGCATTATAAAACAATGCTTTTTAATGCTTTAAGAGGACTCTAGATAGAGCACACAATTCTGTGTATGTTTTTGATTTTAGATCAAGTTCTTGAAGGTTGAAAGAATTTAAGCCAAGGGTCCCAAACATAATCAAACCTAGCGGATATGTCTTTCAGTATACTGACCAGCTTTTCATGTATCATGATCCAAGTCAGCTTACCTTTAATAACCACCAAGTCAACTACCAGTTTCTTGGATGGGGATTTCGGCAACCGGCTTATTAAGGAGGGCCACTCTGGGATTCTTTACTATGTTTACTTACATCACAGAATAGACCAGCATATGAACTCTCACCCAGAACTGACAAACCTTAGCACATGACCACCAGTTATGAAACATCATACTGGGCTGACCACAGCCCGTAAAGCACAAGGGGAAAGTGCCCACATACATTTTAGAAAGACGATGTGGAACCAAGTACCGCCGGGACAAGCCCGCTGTCACCAGATCCATATTCATAATGCTCGTATATGACAATGTGGACCAGGACCACCAGTCACATAAACCGATTTCCTCCCCAAAAATCCCGTTCTCATGCCAACATATAGGGCAAAGTTTGTCGGATAGACAAACAATTTGTAACACATCGAGATACCCCCTCTCTGAACCTCACCATAAAGACATCTAGACTTATAGGTGGTACGTGTCGTAATATCATCCGTAGCTTTCTGCACGGAACACAAAAAATGTAAAATCTGTTGCAATCGGAAGTTCTCAGATGGGGGCATCTTCAACTGCTGCACAAAATAAGACATAGGGTGGGAGTGGATACCGGTATGGTCAATAAAGTGACCTATTCTATATAGACCCTTATTGACCACCCACTAAAAGTCTTGCAGGCATAAAACCAGTGCAAACGCTGAGTTAAGGAATAATGGGGCTACTGGGGCATGCAGGAACCACAGAGGTGTTGCTTTACATGACAGATCCCATACCTGCAAGGAGTGAGAGAGTGATAAACATAAGATCCATAGTGTAATATTGTAAAAACACCTACATTTATTGTAAAGTATTGCACTTACATGGTTTAAACTTGCAAGACAGCATGTAAAAATTGTCAGAAACTAATACATGTTCTTCCTTCAGTAACCAAAATGGCCGACGCTCGGCTGCACATGTGCAGTAGCGTGTGTACATGTCTCCACCCTATGCATTTTGTCAGAGATGACATCATCAGGGGTATGTTTCTGGCATTTTTTATATGCTGTCTTGCAAGTTTTAACCATGTAAGTGCAATACTTTGAAATAAATGTAGGTGTTTTTACAATATTACATTATGTTGAGCCCTTAGATTACATATGTTATGAGAGCGAGTTGGAGCTTATCTGATTACTGGACATATCTCCATTGCTGCGGTTCTTGTGTTGGTGCTTATTCCTTCCATGAGATCCACCTTTATTGACAGAGCGAGTTTTGACCACTCTAAATAAGGGGATCGCTGGCATTCTGGTAAGCCTCCAGTTTGAATCTTTGTTTGGGTGTCACCCTGGCTATTCCTGGATCCCTTTCCAAGCACACAAGTTATTGTTTGGGACTCTTTCTTTTTTCTTATACTCACCTTGGAGGTGCAATGATTAATACATGTCAGAATATTTCTTGTTTCTTACTTTTGATATTAAATGGCTAAATACTTTCCAGGCAGACTTTGTAAATATACAGTATATACAGTATCTCACAAAAGTGAGTGCACCCCTCACATTTTTGTAAATATTTTTTTATACCTTTTCATGTGACAACACTGAAGAAATTACACTTTGCTGGAATGTAAAGTAGTGAGTGTACAACTTGTATAGCAGTTTAAATTTGCTGTCCCCTCAAAATAACTCAACACACAGCCAATAATGTCTAAACCGCTGACAACAAAAGTGAGTACACCCCTAAGTAAAAAATGTCCAAATTGGGCCCAGAAGGGAGGGGATCATGCTCTGCTTCAGTATGTCACATTAAATGTTGGCATTTATGGTTCCCTTAATAAACTGCAGCACTCATGCAGCCCCAGACCATGACACTCCCACCACCATGCTTGACTGTAGGCAAGACACACGTGTCTTTGTACTTCTTACCTGGTTGCTGCCCCACACGCTTGACACCATCTGAACCAAATAATTTTGTCTTGGTCTCATCAGACCACAGAACATGGTTCCAGTAATCCTTAGTCTGCTTGTCTTCAGCAAACTCTTTGCTAGCTTTCTTGTGCATAATATTTAGAAGAGGCTTTCCTCTGGGATGACAGCCATGCAGACCAATTTGATGCAGTGTGCGGCATATGGTCTGAGCACTGACAGGCTGACCCCCATCCCTTCAACCTCTGCAGCAATGCTGGCAGCACTCATATGTCTATTTCCCAAAGACAACCTCTGGATATGATGCTTAGCACCTGCACTCAACTTCTTTAGTGGACCATGGCGAGGCCTGTTCTGAGTGGAACCTGTCCTATTAAACCACTGCATGGTCCTGGCCACCGTGCTGAAGCTCAGTTTCAGGGTCCAGTATGAGAGAGTGAGAGCGATAACACCAAATTTAGCTCACCTGCTCCCCATTCACACCTAAGATCTTGTAGCATCAATGAGTCATATGACACCGGGGAGGGAAAATGGCTAATTGGGCCCATTTGTTGCCAAAGGTTTAGACATTAATGGCTGTGTGTTGAGCTATTTTGAGGGGACAGCAAATTTACACTGTTATACAAGCTGTACACTCACTACCTAACATTGTAGCAAAGTGTAATTTCTTCAGTGTTGTCACATGAAAAGGTATAATAAAATATTTACAAAAATGTGTACTTCCTAACATGTAATGTAAGATTCTTGTGTGTTGAGCGACAGAGGTACTAGACTTGAAGGTAATAAAGTAATTAACACAACTGATGAGGGGTCATTATACCTCCCACATACTGTGTACCTTGCCCGTACATAAGCAACATTCTGATAAGCATGAGAGAGCTATCACTAAGGTTGATTACCCAAAATGCATTTGATTTGTGCCACCATCTTAACTAAAGACTTTTATCAATAAAGGATTTTAGAGTTTACAGTCAAGCTCCGGTATTCGTAGTATGTGAGCAAGTGAGCAGAAACCCATTGGTAGAGCTAACACTCCATGGACTATATTTGAGAGGTAGAGCTTGTCTCTTCCTTTTAACAGTGGCAAGAGAACCTGTCTCCACAGCAGCAGATATAGACCCTAAGAGAAAGCAAATAGTGGCGCAGGGGCCAATTTCGAAACCTTGATAGCTGGTGCAGAACGCTTTTCTGAATGATGATGTCTATCTTGGTATCTTTGAGAGAGTCAAGGAGCATTAGACTGATGAGTGAGCATTCTTTTTAACAGAACCCCCCCCCCCCAAAAAAAAACAAACAAACAAAAGAATACATCTCAGGGTCCCTCCTGGCAAGGTAACCCCCCCCCCCCACATGTTGAGAGCATAGCCTGTTATGATTTAGGAAGGGGACTGCATACTCATCACTCCTTTCCTGATTGTACAGGCTGCTTATTCAGAGAAAGGTCTTGTAAGATATTCAAGGGGAAATGCCACACAAAAAAACAAAAGAAAAAAAGCGTGAGCCCCCCCCCATAAATTCATACTGGACCCTTAGCAGGGCATGCAACCTGGCCGGATCCCTTGTTGATGAAGACAAGGGCCTCTTCCCCACAACCCTGGACAGATTATTGTAGGGGTCTGAGAACATGGGTCTTATCTGGGAGTCCCCTTTAAAAATAAAACTGTTACTCCCATGGGAATTAGTAGGAGGTAAATAGCACCTCTACTCATTCAAACACAAAAAGCCACAAGTGTACATGAAGACACACACATTTTGACATGTCCTTTATTAAAAAAGATTAAAAAATACAAACGATGTCCCATGATGTACATTCAACTTCAGTCACCATCCAGTGATGAAGAGCCTCATCAATTATGATGAATGAAGCCCACTGATTGACAAACATGTATGATCCTGTCACTGTACTTTCCCTGCATGACATCTCCCAGTCCCCGACGCTAGATGTAAACAAAGGGGCAAGGCCTTCCAGGTAATGTCATATACCAAATAATGTCATTGCAATACTTGGTTAATGTCAATGCCTAAATATGGCCATGTGGCCATATTTGGTAAGTGATGTCAGTGCTAATCCTACCCTTTTGTTTACATGGCCAGGGATTCTCAGCTATTAAATGAATAGGGCCTTGTGACATCACTGGTTGCTAAGGATGTCATGGGTTCTTCCTTAACCTTCCTGTCAGTATTCCCGAGTGTGGTTTAGGGTTAAATTTCAGTACCATTAGCAGTAACCCCAAGCCACACTCGGGATTGCATCTCAGAATCCTGGTCCAGGTTACTTACCTTGTCACCAGGATCCTACAATGCCCCCCCGATGTATTTGCGGGCTGTGTCCTCCGCCCGATGCCTCTGTGTGCCGGGCTCCGTTCCTGCGAGCGTCCCAACGCATGGGGTGGAGCCCAGCTGCAAATTCAAAAAGTACAAAGAACATAACACATACAGTACACTGTAATCTTACAGATTACATTACTGTATCAAATCATTTCACCTCCCTTTTGTCCCTAGTGCTTTGTCCAGTGCCCTGCATGCAGTTTTATATTATATATACTGTTCTTTTTGCCTGGAAACTTGAGATTGTCCATGGCAACTAAAAAGTGTCCCTTTACATCAAAAGCACTTTTAGACCAGCTGGAAAACAGCGATAGTAAATTAGAACACTTGCAGAATTGAGCGATAGTGAATCAAGGGGAAATTAATTTTATTATTATTATATTATTATTTTTTATAATTATTTATAGTTATTTAATATATTATAATTTAGGACCTTAGCCTGAACACCTTTGAGATTAGAGTGGAGATTGCGAGTCAGGCCTACTCTTCCAACATCAGTGCCTGACCTCACATAAGCACTTCTGGAAGAATGGTCACACACTCCCATAGACACACTCCTAAACCTTGTGGACAGCATTCCCATGAGATGAGTTAAAGTTGTTATAGCTGCAAAGGGTGGGCCAACTCAATATTAAAACCTACGGACTAAGACTGGGATGCCATTAAAGTTCATGTGCGTGTAAAAGCAGGCGTTCCAATACTTTTGTTAATATAATAGTATATATAATACTATTTACACTATATATAGATTATATCTATATATCTATATATAGATATATAGATACATATACCCCAATAGAGTTTGTGTTTTTTTTATATTTTAACGTTACACTTCAGTTTGTCAAAAAGCAATATTTTTGTTTGTTCATGAAACTTGGTTTTATTTATAAAGACATTATGGGGTTTATTTGCTAAAGGCAAATCCACTTTGCACTGCAAGTGCACTTGGAAGTAAAGTCACTGTAGATCCAAGGGGTATATGCAATGAAGATAAAAAACAGCATTTTAGCTTGCATGTGATTGGATGATAAAAACAGCAGAGCTTCCACTCATTTTAGATCTACCCCTTAGATTTAGAGTGACTTCACTTTCAAGTGCCCCTTCAGTGCACTTTCAAGTTCACTTGCAGTGCAAAGTGGATTTGCCTTTCGTAAATAACCCCCTATATATAATAAAAGCTAATTCTTTGTCTGTAGTGCATGTTCAAACCTCGATACCATAAATAATAACATGTTATTAGATTTTTACTCCAGGAGTATATAATAAAGTTTGGCAATTATAGAGAAATGCCTAAATAATGCATTACTAGACATGAGCAGTTTGTTTCATTCCGAATCGAAATTTCTTATTCGGAAATCCGCATGTAGCCGAATTTCCGAATTACAATAGTAACAAATTTAAATTAATCTGAAATAGAAAAAGAAATTCGGGCGAAATTCAGATTTGAAATTGTATTCCAAAACAAGAATAGAATAAAATAGAACAGAAAATAAAGGAATAGAATAGAATAAAATTGAATAAAGAATAGAATAGAAAATAATATAATAGAGTAGTGTAAAACAGAACAGAATAAAATAAAAGAATAGAATAAAATAAAATAGAAAACAAAGGAAAATAATATAAAAGAATTGAATAGAACAGAAAATATTCTAAAATAATAGAATAGAATTTAAAATAATAGAATAGAATAGAAAAGAATAGAGGAAAACAGCACAAATTATAATATAAAATAAAAGAATAGAATAAAATAGAATAGAAATTAAAGGAATAAAATATAAAAGAATAGAGAAGAACAGAAAATAATAAAATATAATACTATAGCATATAAAATAAAATAGAAGTGTAAAATAGAACAGCATAGAATAGAAATAAAATAATAAAATAAAATAGAATAGAAAAGAATAGAATTGAAAAAAAATAGGGTAGAATAGAATACAATAGAAAAAATATAACCGTCTTCCTAAATTCAAATTTTTCAAATAGAAAAAATTTGAATAGAATAGATTAGAATAATTAAAAAAAGAAAAGAGTAGAGTAGAAAAAAACATTCAGAATTGAATATAATAAAAGAAAATAGAAAGAATAGAATATATAATAGAAATATAACCATCTTCTAAAATTTGAATTAGAATAATAATATACTAAAATAGAATAGAATTAAATAGAAAGAATGTAACCATTTTCTGAATTTGGAATAGAGTAAATTTGAATTCAAATAGAATAGATTAGAATCGAAAAGAATAGACTAGAAAATAAGAGAATAGAATATAAAAAAAATAGAATCAAATAGAATAAAATAGAAAGAATATAACAGTCTTCCGAAATTGATTTTTGAATAGAATAAATTTAAATTTGAATGTCAATTCAAATTGGAATGCCGATTCAAATCAAATTTGAATCTAATTAGAAAACGAATAAACTAAACAAAATCAATTCTGAAAATGAATTAAAATATTTAAAATTTATCTAAACAAAATGATTTAAATAACGAATGAAAATTAAACAAAACTCATTTTTACGATCTGCACATGTCTATGCATTACACTTTAACTAAACCCATTAGATTTTAGTTGACTAAATTGTACAGGAGATTTTAGTTGACTAAAATACAACTAATGACATACTGTGCTAGAAAAACATGGCAATCTAATGCACATTCCCCAGCACTTATGTGTTGCAAAAAATAAATAAATAAATGTAAAAAAATTACTCCTTAGGAGACAGCTACTTAAAACAATCAAAACCTTACATAAACCAATAATATATCACACTCAGTGCAGTAGCGCTCCTCAATAGTTCATATTTTCAAAGAGTCCACAGTCCTCCACCCTGGTGTTGAAGCAGTACAGCAGAGAGTCATTGGTGACATTTTTTTGGGACACCTGTAAGCTTCAATCCTCCACCATTAAGGACAACACACCTTTTGTGCTCAGTGGGCTACAACCCATTAAGATAACACACTCACCACAAACGATAGCCTGCCACGTCAATAAAAGGCAAACTGCGCTATTCATAAACATCCCTTCAGGTGTATTCCTCGGACCTCCTCATCTCCATAACGATCATGCTCCAAAAGTTATCATGAAAAAATAAGGGAGTACACATAGCGTGATCCCTTTTCACACGTTTGTTACTAAAAAAATCACCATTAAAATTCACACTCACAAACAGTGCTTAATCGCTTTTGTTACATGTAAACGCCAGATAATCACTGTCAGACCGAGATGCTAGCGGTATCTCACCACTCCTTGGGTCCCCATGTTCCTTCCCGATCAAACAGTCTGATGTCACTCAATTCACGCCATTCAGCCAAACCCCTAACATTTCATCCTTGTGACTTCATCTAAGGGAATGGCTGAACAGCACGGCATGCCTCTATTTATCATTACCTCTTGATAAAACTTAACTCTTTACATCTCCATTTCATCAGATAGAAGTGAATTCGTCCCTCCACTATGTAAACTACGACATCTAGTGGTCATATACCACATTGCACTTCATTGTACATAATCACAAATATCTTTAACCACTTCAGCTCCGGTAGGTTTTACCCCTCTAATGACCAATAAGCACACTAACCATTCACACATGCATATTTGTTTTAGGAATTTAACTGAACTTCAACAAATTATTACTAGAAATAATAGCAACAATAGTTGCTTAACCACTTTAGCCCCGGAAGGTTTTACCCCTCTTCATGACCAGGCCATTTATTGCAAAACAGCACTGCGTTGCTTTAACTGACAATTGCGTGGTCGTGCGATGCTGTACCCAAATAAAATTGATGTCCTTTTTTTCCCACAAGCTTTCTTTGGTGGTATTTGATCACCTCTGCGGATTTTATTTTTTGCGCTATAAACAAAAAAAAAACGACAATTGTTTAAGGCCTACTAGGCCCATTGGGGGCTGCTGTTTGGAGGTGAGAGGCTGGGGGAAACACCTGGGAGATGCACTAGAACGTGCATAGAAGAAAAATTACCAGTCACTGCACACTTTTTTGCACTGTGTTTAAAGACTTTTTGTGGAAATCACCCATCACTACTGCACCTTTGTATGGACTATATTGCACTATTGTCACCGTTTGGGACAGCATCTCTGTGGTGGGATTAGCTGTCCTATCACAATCGATTATTTCTTAATTACCAATTCATTATTTAATACTGTATTTAATACTTTATTTATTATGGCATGATTACACTATTCATTTTGGTTATAATTATTTATTATTGCGCATTTTATGCACATAATTTTTGCTGATCTTAAGAATTTTTTCTGCATTATATGTCACTTTATTATTCTTTATTCTCAGCTCACATTGAAGAGCCACTTTATTTATTTCGCTATCAGCATTAGAATTAATTTATTTCCAGTGATTATTTGTGAGCTACTGGTTATCACTTGTGTATGAATTTTGGTTGTGAGCATTTAATTTGGGAAGTCATTTTTTCATACCCACAGATATATTTTTTCACCTAATGAGGGGTGACCGGTTTATTTCACCAAGCACTGAGTCACTTTGTAATTAATTGCTTATATTCTTTTATTTAATTTTTCTTATCGCAGAATTGCATCTCTTTTTTTGATCTACTCTTGTATGGTGACATTTATTTCTAGGCTATCATTCACTCTTTCCTGGCATATTATATGAGGGGGAGTGTACTCTGCCCACTTCATCATACATTTTTTTGTTACTCATTGATTGAATAGCGCCACATATTTTTATTTAATACATATTTTTTACTTTCTGCTATAAAACATATTCAATTAAAAAAATGTAAACATCTAATCTCTTCATCAATTTAGGCCAATATGTATTCTTCTACATTTTTTGGTAAAAAAAATCCCAATAAATGTATGTTGATTGGTTTGCGCAAAAGTTATAGCATCTACAAACTATGGGAAAGATAGATAGAAACACGGTCAAAATACATTATTCAAATTATTCCCAAAAATCTTACATTATTTCCCTTCAGAACTGATACCTATTAATAATCACTAACAAAACAATTAATGTGGATTTCTATTATCAGGCCTTTAGGGGTTAATGTGTCTGTCATATAGATCCATTTTGTTTCTCTTTTTGATGGATCTCTCACCATATTATTACCTTTTCCTTGAGGTGTGATTTTATCCACCTCCCAAAACTTTAAGCCAGTAGGATCCCTCCCATGGCATTGTCTTAAATGAAGCGAGACACTATAGTAGTTTTACTTGTTGTCACATGAACAGAAACTAAGGGAAAATCTCCAAATGGAGACAGGTATTTCAGTGACAACTGTCTAACAGGATATTTTGTAGATATTTTAGAGACATACTGTATTTTCTTTCTCTACCTGTTGTGTCTACTGGTCAAGAAAAGAAGGGTAATTTCCCAAACAAACCAAACACAGTAAAGAAAAAAAACATGTTTTAAATCCTACTCTGCCCAAAACTAGAATAAAATGTTTTGGTTAAAAATACACTTTGAAATGTAAAATAATAATGAAAATAGATTCTTGAAAATCATGCTATATTGACTCATCTGATTAGTAACTATGACACATCAAGCCACTACTCGTGTTGGGTCCTCCATTTAGCTATTTTTTTTCTGAAGAAAACTGCATGCGCAGCCATTTATTTGGCTTAAAGAACACATTTATTTATCGGCTTTACCAAATTTAAACATCTGACGAGTGTCAGTGGTGCTGATTTTATTCATCAGTTAATTGGTTCGCCACCTGGAGCTGCGGCTTTTATATATGCAGCTTTTAAAAGATCTCAATTATTCTTTAATTTGTTCCTTGAATTTAAAGCAGGGAAGGCTGGTTTAATCAAACATTGTCTCAATCCCATTGGGGCTTGTCTAGTTACCTTATAACAAGGTAAGCTTTCATTTAATCATATGATATGATAATTCCCCACTTTCAACTTGGCAATCCTGTTACTTACAATCAATTTTCAGCTAAAGGAAAAAAATAAACATTGTCTCTTTTCTGAACTCCCAGTAGAGAAAATAGCCCTTTTTGTGGGCTGCTGTTAATACAACACAGTGAATTTCTCTGCAGGAATCCTATAAACTGGATAATTTGACAATTCTGATCAGCGCAATGATGCTTTTTAACAGTCTTTTTCTGGCACACAAGGACGCTAATAATGAGGACTCCCACTGACAGATAGGACGCCTTTCCACAGCCGCGCTTCAAGAATCTTGTCATTCTTCAAAAAAAATGCACTGAAAAGGAATACAGTTTTTGCCCCTGAATATTTGACTGTAGTTTAAATACAGTATCTCACAAAAGTGAGTACACCCCTCACATTTTTGTAAATATTTTATTATATCTTTTCATGTGACAACACTGAAGAAATGACACTTTGCTACAATGTAAAGTAGTGAGTATACAGCTTGTATAACAGTGTAAGTTTGCCGTCCCCTCAAAATAACTCAACACACAGCCATTAATGTCTAAACCGCTGGCGACAAAAGTGAGTACACCCCTAAGTGAAAATGTCCAAATTGGGCCCAAATTGGCAATATTTTGTGTGGCCACCATTATTGTCCAGCACTGCCTTAACCCTCTTGGGCAAGGAGTTCACTAGAGCTTCACAGGTTGCCACTGGAGTCCTCTTCCACTCCTCCATGACGACATCACAGAGCTGGTGGATATTGGAGACCTTGTGCTCCCCCACCTTCCATTTGAGGATGCCCCACAGATGCTTAATAGGGTTTAGGTCTGGAGACATGCTTGGCCAGTCCATCACCTTTACCCTCACCTTCTTTAGCAAGGCAGTGGTTGTCTTGGTGGTGTGTTTGGGGTCGTTATCATGTTGGAATACTGCCCTGTGGCCCAGTCTCCAAAGGGAGGGGATCATGCTCTGCTTCAGTATGTCACAGTACATGTTGGCATTCATGGTTCAATGAACTGTAGCTCCCCAGTGTCGACAGCACTCATGCAGCCCCAGACCATGACACTCCCACCACCATGCTTGACTGTAGGCAAGACACACTCTTTGTACTCCTTACCTGGTTGCCGCCACACATGCTTGACACCATCTGAACCAAATAAGTTTATCTTGGTCTCATTAGACCACAGGACATGGTTCCAGTAATCCATGTCCTTAGTCTGCTTGCATTCAGCAAACTTTCTTGTGCATCATCTTTTGAAGAGGCTTCCTTCGAGGATGACAGCCATGCAGATCAATTTGATGCAGTGTGCTGTGTATGGTTTGAGCACTGACAGGCTGAACCCCCACCCTTTCAGCCTCTGCAGCAATGTTGGCAGCACTCATACGTCTATTTCCCAAAACCGCTGTTAAACCGCTGTATGCTCTTGGCCACCATGCTGCAGCTCAGTTTCAGGGTCTTGGCAATCTTCTTATAGCCTAAGCCATCTTTATGTAGAGCAACAATTCTTTTTTTCAGATCCTCAGAGAGTTCTTTGCCATGAGGTGCCATGTTGAACTTCCAGTGACCAGTATGAGAGAGTGAGCGCGATAACACCAAATTTAACACACCTGCTCCCCATTCATACCTGAGACCTTGTAACACTAACGAGTCACATGACACTGGGGAGGGAAAGGGGCTAATTGGGTGTACTCACTTTTGTTGCCAGTGGTTTAGATATTAATGGCTGTGTGTTGAGTTATTTTGAGGTGACAGCAAATTTACACTATTATACAAGCTGTACACTCACTACTTTACATTGTAGCAAAGTGTAATTTCTTCAGTGTTTTCACCTCAAAAGATATAATAATAAAATATTTACAAAAATGAGAGGGGTGTACTCACTTTTGTAAGATACTGTATTCTCCCACAGAGTAACAACTTTTTATAGGCTGCTAATATCACAGCAAGTAAAAAAAATCAGATGTGTTGTTCTTTGCATGTTAGGCCCGGTTGACACTGATGCGCTGTGATTTTGTTCCGTTTTTTGTCCTTTGTGAGGTGCGAATTTACCGCGATTTTACCACGAATTTCAGGAGTTGGACATAGCTGCGATTGATATTCTAGCCAATGGAATCATTGTGTAAAGAAAAAAAAGGTGTACCTTCTTGTGTACTTCCTGGTTTTTGTGGGGAGTAGTGTGGTGGAATTCGCACATAAGTGAACCATCAATGCGATTCAAGAACGATTTACATTGATGTCTATGGAGACTAAATTCGCAACGCAACGCAGTAAACTCGCACAAAACCCTTTTTTTAATCGCGTCGCATTCGTAGAGGAATCGCAACACATGTATGTGAACGACCGTCATTGAAAACAATGACTTTAGGGATGACATGCAAATTTAAAGTGTTTTTGACGCATCACATTCGTCATAAACTCGCATCAGTGTGAACCGGGCCTTAAGCTTACTGTAGACAATAAATGGTGGTTGAGTTTGGGAGTGAGATGTTCTTTTTTTAAGGTCACAGCATAAACACGCATCCACATCAGTCTTATATTGATGGAAATAACAGAGATTAAGGAGAAAGATCAATTAATTTACTTGACTTCTCTAACAATGATTGTCAGGAGTGTCTGCTGGTAACCAAACTAATGAGGCACAAAAGATAAAAGAACAGTGCCAGGATGCATTAGAAAAGTGTTCTCTTGTAAAAAAAACTGAAGAGGATAAAGGTGAGGTGGACCACTATATTGCTCCGAAGGTGAACCTGTGCTTTGCTCAAAAAGGAAAAAGGTCTGGTGTCACAGTGACAATCCCTAAACATAGCAAATATATTCAGAAAGTCGCCCTGGGACATTGAATGAGGTGAGCATAGTCAGCCACTAAGTAACAGAAGTACGTACAGTATGAATATTTATTCAAAGAATGACATACATACATACATGTAATATGTAAACAATTGCTGAGCCAACAAAATTGCACATAATAAAAATAGCATTGATACATGAATGTCATTCAGTATGCACAGGCATCAAAAGACCCGACACGTTTCGCCAGAACATAGCTCGCTTCATCATGGGTAGATGCATGTTTGATGTATCTAAAGGAACAAAGAGATACAGGTATGTGACACAGTGATGAATGTTAGAGCAATTGGTAGAAGGGACCAGGGGTAAAGCAGCCCATACTTCCCAATTGACATTGCCAGAGTGCCAATGACTGGGTTCCCCAAGGGGTGGCAGCAACAGATGTGTAGCATGGGAGCTGAGGGGGAGAAGCCGACCACAACCAGAGAACAATTGGATGGCAGACACTGCATGGTTGAGAGTGTGTGGCCCTAGATGTCTCAGTATGTAAATGGGTAAGTATCAGCTGTAACACAAATACAGATGTCAATGAATGCCAAAAAGTGGTAGAGTAGACATAAAGATATAGTATAGTTGTATATGTGAAAGTTTTATGATTTTGTGTGTGAAAAGCATGTACAAACTGACCTGATCCAATAATGGAATGGATATGAAGACCAAGGGTAAGTGTAAATAACAAACAATAGGGAAGCAATCCCTAGAAAAAAGGAGAAAAGGTGTGTGAAAAAATGTGACTAAAAAATGTATTGATATCCAGCACAGGGTGAGTGCTAGAGTGAAGGGAGTGAAGGGAATGTGTGTACCTTTGCAAGATGGATGGCTTGGTAGCAACAGAGTCCACTGTGGCGTGTGGAGTGTGAGCTAGTGAAAGAGGAAATCCTATCCATGTCCACCTACCAATTTGTATCCCCAGAGGGGTGCTGCAGGCTCTGCCCCCAACGCCATGTAGAGATGGCGAGACACGCCCATGCCAAAGGCGTCAGTCGTCAATGGGGGTGCACATGTGTGGTAACCTTGCGGCCATCCGTGATGATAGATTACACTCAAACAGATGGTGCTGCAGCCGCAGACGTCCCACGATGGGTGCAGAAACATGGTGCCGTTATGTAGGTGGCCCCACCCGTCCATAGGACAGGGAGGGGACAGCAGGAGATATGAAACCTCCCATTATACATATCGCAGCTCCCATGCCAAACAAAGTACCACCACCACTAGGAGGGACAGCATGTGACACTAGGGCAGAAATCATTGGCACTCTGGATTTGTTAATTGGTAAATATGGGGTGCTTTACCCCTGGCCCCTCCTACCAATTGCCCTAAAATTCATGACTTTGTCACATATCTCTTTGTTCAATTAGATACATCAATAATGCATCTACCCCTGAAGAAGCGAGCTATGGTCTTGCGAAACGCGTCGGGTCTCTTGATGCCTGTGCACACTGTATGACATTCATGTATCAATGCTATTTTTATTATGTGCAATTTTGTTGGCTCAGCAACCCATGTATGTATGTCATTCTTTGAATAAATATTCATACTGTACTTACTTCTGTTACTTAGTGGCTGACTGTGCTCACCTAATTCAAAGTCCCAGAGCAACTTTCTGTATATATTTGCTATGTTTAGGGATGAAGGTGTGTCACTGGGGACACCAGACCTTTTTTCTTTTTGCATTGAACCCGGGTGGAAGACACTCATTTAGCCCAAACCTGGTCTGTTGCCACCTTCAGCCATTTCATTCAACATTTAACCTACATACATGTTTTAGCTTACTATATTGTCTAGACCAATGATGATGATTTCTGCCCTAGTCTCACATGCTGTTTCTCCTGGTGGTGGTGGTACTTTGGCATGGGAGCTGCGATATGTATAAAGGGAGGTTTCATATCTCCTGCTGTCCCCTCTCTGTCCTACGGATGGGTGGGGCCACTTACATATCGGCACCATGTTTCTGCACCCATTGAGTGACATCTGTGACCATGGCGTCATCTGTTTGGGTGTAATGTATCATCACAAACGGCCGTAAGGTTACTGCGCACCCCCATTGACGGCTGAAGCCTTTGGAGCCAAGCCCGCCGCACCCCTTCGGGGATACAAATTGGTAGGTGGACATGGCTGGGCTCACACTCCACACGCCACAGTCAAATTTGCTGCTACCAAGCCATCCATCTTGCAAAGGTACACACATTCCCTTCACTCTAGCACTCACCCTGTGCTGGATATCGATTAATCTTTTATTCACATTTTTTCACACACCTTTTTTCCTTTTTTTTTTTCCTATTTCCAACATCAGTTCTGTCAAATACTCTTGAGAAGAGGAGAGGTACAACAGTAGATTATCTGCATAAGCTAAGATCTTATGAATGAATGAATGAGTGACTTGTATAGCGCTACCTATGCGAACTGAATCGCCTCAGGGCGCTTTTGCCACCGGTGTCCATCTGCGGTATAGCGCGGTCCTTTGCCCCATGGGGGCAACATACACGTATTTGGCCAATTTTTCTGACAGGATCTAATTAAGCTACCAGCATGTCTTTGGAGTGTGGGAGGAAACCGGAGTACCTGGAGGAAACCCACGCAGGCACAGGGAGAACATGCAAACTCCAGGCAAATGGTGTCGTGGTCGGGATTTGAATCAGTGACCCTATTGCAGATAGGTGAAAGTGCTATCCACTACACCACTGTGCTGCCCTGTCTTATCTTATGTTCTGTTGATTCAATACAAATCCTCCTGATCTTCCTATAGTCTACCATTAACTTTAACCCTTTCTCTAGGGTCTGCATACAGTGCCGTCACCCATCCCATCATCCGCTCTCTCAGACCCATCTCCCTCAAAACTCCGACCATCAACTCCCACCCACCCTAACGAATGCTTTTTCAGCATCCATTGAAATTACTACACTCGGGGTCTGGTTCAGTCTATTATGCATCCAATGCAATACATGCAGGGCCCAAATAGTATTATTTCTAGCCTCTCGGCCCTTCATAAACCCTGTTTGATCTGGGTGAATCAATTTAACTATATGTTCTTGTAAACCTAGGGCCAGAATTTTAGCCGGGAGCTTAGTGTCAGAGTTAAGGAGGGAGATGGGTCTGTAGCTGGCACAGCACTGAGGGTCTTTCCCTACCTTTGGGAAAACCATCACATAAACCAACAGTGCCTCTGGAGGCAATGGGTTAAAGACCAAGATAGAGTTAAGGTATCTGCAAAGAGGAACCAACAGGATTGAGGAAAACGTTTTATAATACATATTTGTGAAACCATCAGGTCCCGGGCTTTTACCTAATGGCAAAGCTCTGCCCAGTTCTTCAATGGAGATTGCTTTTTCTATTTCCTCCAAGGCCACAGATGGAATGACCTGTAGCCCTGAGGCCTCAAGATATTCCCAAATTCTATCCAAACATCCACCCTCTTCTGCCCCCACAGGAACTGAATCTATGTTATATAGAGACGCATAAAAGCGCTGAGGCTCAGCTGCTATTGCTTGGGAGTCCACTATCTGCTTATCGCCTGTCTTTATAGCGTGAACATGGCATGAATCCTGTTGTTTCTTTAATTGTCTAGCCAATAGTCTCCCGCCCTTATTTCCCTGTTCATAGAATTGGTGGGCAAAGTATCTATGTTTATTTGAACTTTTATATGAACTTGAACGTGAATGTATAGGCTGGTTCTGAGTGCCCAAAATATTATTATTATACAGGATTTATATAGGGCCAACAGTTTGCGCAGCGCTTTACAACATGGGGGCAGACAGTACACTTACAATACAAATCTATACAGGAGGGATCAGAGGGCCCTGCTCGTTAGAGCTTACAATCTAGAAGGGAGGGTCAAGTGGAAACAAAAGGTAATAACTGTGGGGGATGAGCTGATGGAAAAAATGAAAATACAGTTGTTAGGTGTGGGTAGGATAGGCTTCCCTGAAGAGACAACTCCCTATTTTTTTCGAGAATGGGAAAGAGAACTGGGCTATAATTTTACATCAGAGCAGATTAAAAGGCTGATGGGAGCGACACACCATACTTCAATAAGTTCCCATATACAGGAGATGTCTTATACGGTAAGTTCCTGACAAGATGGTATCTTACACGGTTCGATTGGCTCAGATATATTCATCAGCGGATGTTAACTGCTGGGGGTGAAATAACCAAAGGGGTTCATTTCTGCATTTATGGTGGCATTGCCCAAAGATTAAAGTGTTCTAGGAGGAGATAGCCCCTTGGAATAAGAAAATGACGCTTAGACCTATAGAATTCTCTCCATTGCATTTTCTTTTTCATGGGAGGCCATCATCTGCTAGGTTTTATAAGAGAAGCGTTAATCCCATTTTGCTAAATGCAGCCAAAATATTGATACCTAGATTTTGGAAACAGTCTGGATGTCCCACTATAATGGATTGAAAAAGGGAGGTAGAAAAAATAATGGAAGCAGAGAGATGGATACATATGGTTAAAGACCAACAGAATAAATTTAAAGAGACATGGGCAGGATGGCTGTATTACTCCTCAGAAATAGGGGTGGATTAAACCCTTTTGGGGGCAATGCTGCATTATGGATCGGATAGTCTGTGTGATGCATATGGTGGGGGGAAATTGGGAGGTGGGTTTTTTTTTCTTTTTTTGTGTTGTTTCTTTTTTCCCCCTCTGGGAGGCACAGTGGAGAGATGATTGATGTCATTAAAGGAAGAGGATAAATTATAATAGTAAATTAGGCAGTGGATGGGCAACATGTAATGGAATCACATAAAGAAGGGTAGATTGAAATGAAAGGTGGAGAGGTATAAAAATGAAATAATATAATGAGATTATATTGAATAAAAACACTAAACATAATAGGACACGAAAATAGTAATTTGAAATTATACACTTTTTTAAATTTATTTATATATATATTCTTTGTATTGTTGGTTGTTCGACACATTTAATAGGGTGCTGTAAAGCCCCCTTCTTGATTAAACTTTGAATAATGTTTTGCACAAATTGAGTTTTTGGTTATGGCAAATGGGTGGGCTTTTTGCTTTTTTTTACTTATTTTTTCTCTCTTTTGAAGAGGACATGATCAAGCATCCAGTGTGTTTTCTCGGGGTGGGGGGGTTAGTGTGGTGTATATTAATGAAAATGAAAAGATTTTTATATATATATATATATATATATATATATATATATATATATATAGTTTGAGCCCTATGTCCGATATGGACATAGATAACATTTATAGTTAACATAAGACTTACCATCGGAAATAGACCTGGAAGTGTGCACTTACCATATGAAATGGACCTGAAAGTGTGCCTTGGTCTGATGGCCGGTATGCCAAAATAAGGGGGCATACCCTAGTTTAAGAAATGATTATTCTGTAAAAAGAAATGAATAGTTGAGAAATGCTCTGAAATGGGGATGGGAGGGTGGGTATCGCGCACAGGAAACCGACAAGCACCACAGGTGAGCGGGCTGCTTAAATACCCCCCGGGCTCCTCCCATAAATTCAGGCCACCATACTGGCCTTCCTACTTATGGTTGGAGCCCTATGTCCGATATGGACATAGATAACATTTATAGTTAACATAAGACTTACCATCGGAAATAGACCTGGAAGTGTGGACTTACCATATGAAATGGACCTGAAAGTGTGCCTTGGTCTGATGGCCGGTATGCCAAAATAAGGGGGCAAAAACATTCAGGTAGGGGTGTAGTTTTATTAGTTTTATCTTTGTTTATTGAGCATGTTTGGTGGATGCTTGTGCCGTTTCCATCTAAGGAGTGGGGATGTACCGGGCGAGGTAGGCAGAGTTTCCCCTGCTATGTCTCTTAATGACGTGATCTGGGACCCATGCCGAAATGCTGCCGAGGCTGCCCCGATACTGAAGAGTGACCGGAGTACAGACTGGGGTCGAGGTGTAGACTGCGTAGAAGAACCCCCAGGTGTTTAATGAACTGGCAGGCACTTAAGGGTTTGCCCGAAAAGGTAATAGGGGACTAGAGTTTGAGTGTACTGGTAGGAGTGACAGTAGGTGGTCGAGTATGGTTACAGGACACCGGACGCTGTTTATTTTATGGAGATGGATGTCTATCGTGGGGCTTGATTGCTGGGTTTTAGACGCTGCAAGGTGAAGGAAGAAATGGTGTTGGTAGAGAGCCAACTACTCAGAACTTGGCCTGCGGGATTGCTGCGGGTGAACTCGCTGGGCCGCCAAAACCCGTAGTAGGCTAAGTAAATGGCTGCTTGTATGAGCAAACTGGGGAGAAGGCCAAATGGCGAACTAGTAAAGATAGTAAACATGTCCCCGAAGATGGCAGCCTGGAATGAACGTACAGTGGACATTAAACTGGTGTTGCCAAGATAATTAGGAGTGTCTCTGGAGGCCATGTTCTTGTAAACCAAGAACATGGTGGAGGCTGTGGCATCTGTCACTACCTGGGGTGATAAGGGCGACATAGATGGTATAAACATTGATATACCGATCCACGTAGTATGGGACTTTCCGGCATTGATAGGTCCGCTACCGCCACGGCGTCTAAGTTAAGGATCTGCAAGGGGTCCTGTGTGTGGGAGAGGAAAACACAGAAGATCGATCCTGGGGAAATGACCTGTCTTGAAAAATTGAGCATTCCCGGGACAGACTGAAGCTGCTTCTTAGTACACACCCGTGTATGGGTGAAGTCTTGGGGAACTGGCCTGATGCGGGTCAGCTTGTCAAGGGGGAGGCTGGCCTGTGTGGAGTTGTTAGTTCGGAAGAGGTTATTGTAGACCTCGGTTCCAGTTGTTGAGTTTTGGAAAACGCAAGCTGAAAGGACGTAATGGTTATATCAGCGAGTCAAGTGGTGTCTACGTAGTATCTGGCTGCTAGTGCCAGTAAAAGTGAATTTGTTAGGCCGTAGAAAACCACAGAAGGCCAGGTAGATGGCTGCTTGGATGACTAGACTGGGGAATGTGTGAGGTTTGTGACATGTCCGTAAATATGGCAGTTGTGATGGGCAAGTGTTGCCGTTAGCTATGGGCTGATGCTTCTGGATGCCACGTAGAAGGGATCTTACTGTATAGGCAGTAGACACAGACGGCTCTCTGGGGTCCTGTAAGGACAGAAAATGCTGGATGCTGGCTAGGTATAGCCTGATAGTGTTATGAGAAGGAGCCAGCTGTGTGTGGCAATACGATACCTGGTGCGAGATGGAACCTGAACTCAACTGACCTAAGCGAGAAATGATACAGAAAATGATGAGTGGATCGTATGAAGATGCCACTGGGGACAACTGGCCGATTAAGGAATGTGTTTGTACTGATTGCAAGAAGTCATATTAAGATGCGAGGCCTGCAATGATTGCAAGAGTTGTGCTTAGATACGTGCTTGCAACGATTGCAAGGGAGTTTGTGTCAATAGACATGTATTCGCAGTGACTGTGAGAAGTCCGTATTACTGCATGTGCTTGCACGGACTGCAAGGAGTTATGCTTGGATGTGTGTTCGCAATGATTGCGAGATGTTCTGTTTGGATACGTGCTTGTAGTGATTGCAAGAAGTTATCCTTAGATGTGTGCTTGCAACAATTGCAAGAGGTTATGACTAGATGAATGCTTGCAATGATTGCGGAAAGTTATGCTTGGGTGTATGCTTGCAATGTTTGCAAGAAGTTATGCTTGGATGTATGCTTGCAATGTTTGCCAGAAGTTATGCTAAGCGTGTCTTGTAATGATTGTAAGAGTTGTGCTTAAATGTGTGCTTGCAACGGTTGCAAGGGAGTTTATGTCGCTGAAGACGTGTTTGTGGTGACTGTGAAAGGTAGGTGTTACTGCACGTGTTTGCAAAGACTGCAAGAGTTATGCTTGGATGTGTGCTTGCAACGATTGCAAGAAGCTGTAATTGGATGCGTACTTGCAACGATTGCAAGAAATTGTAATTGGATGCGTACTTGCAACGATTGCAAGAAGTTATGCTTGAATGCCTGCCTGCAATGTTTGCGAGAAGTTTATGATTGGTTGCGTGTTTGAAATGATTGCAAGAAATTGTGCTTGGATGTGTGCTTGCCATGATTGCAAGAAGTTATGTTTCGACGTGTGCTTGCAACAAATGCAAGAAGTTTATTCTTGGATGCGTGCTTGCAATGATTGCGGGGAGTTGTGCTTGGATGCGTGTTTGCAATGATTGCAAGACGTTGTGCTTTTCTTTTTTTTTTTTTTTGTGTATGAAATTTAGTCTTATATGAACTGGTTGTAAGGTGTATGAATGAATCCGATACGAAACGGTCATATGAAGTCATTCAGATAAGAACCAATTGTAGAGTGTATGAAAATGAATCCAATGTAAAATTGGATCGTGACGAGTATGAATCTGGATCCGATGTGAATCGCTGTGCCACCGACGCGACTAGATTGAATCGAAGCTGTAGCATGTATGAAATTAAACCATTACGAATCTTTTGTATGTTGTATACAATGAATCCTGATACGAATCAGTTTGTAAGGTGTATGAAATGATACCAACATAAATCGGATTGTGCTATAAGGGGGGATAGTAGTGAGGCGCAGGTTTTAACCAATGAATTGGGACCATGACTGAACTTCGAAGGAAGACGGGGTGTGGCTTTTTTTTTTTTTAACTTTGACTGACCTGGAGGAAATGACAGATGACAACCGGTGAAGGGTTTGACTACCTGACTTGAAAAGCGACTTGTAATGTGTTTAAGCGACAGATGCATGGAATTAAATAGAATGGGTGAAATGTCTATACCATGATAGAGGCACGAATCGGTGTGCCATGACTGCGCCAATGAGGCCAAGCCAACTGGGGCCTGCCGGTTGTGATATAGTGAAAACGAAATGATTTGAAATGTTTGCCTTGATCATGAAATGGATGAAATCTCTTACCATGACAGAGCTCCGGCTCGGTCATGCCGCGACTGCGACTGACCACGAACTGGGCTCTGGAGCATGTACTAAAATGAGGCAACAGAAACATTAGTGCACACCGGAACGAATCGATGCATCTTTGGATGCATGTGGATTCGAATCGGAGAGCAGTGTGAAACAACGAAATGACAGAAATGTTTTACCTTGACCGAGGCTCGAATTGGTTGTGCCACATTTGCGACTGGCAACGAACCGAGCTCTGGTATAGGTATGGATATGGTCGAAACAACTGGCGCATTCCGTGATGATTCGGTGCATCTCGGATGCGACTGGTTTCGAAACGGTGATGCGATATGTGGGAGTTAAATGAATGGTAATAATTCCCATGACAGAGATGCAGATCGGTCGCCCGCTATCTGCGACTAACTACGATCCGGACTCTGGAGCATGTCCTGAAATGAGGCCGAGCCCCGGGGCACGCCGTAACAAATCGGCGCATCGTAGATGCAACTGGATTCGAACCGGAGCACGGTAAGTGCAGATGTAACAGGCCTAGTGACGTATATCGCGCACAGGCAACCGACAATCACCACAGGTGAGCGGGCTGCTTAAATACCCCCCCGGCTCCTCCCATAAATTCAGGCCATACTGGCCTTCCTACATATATATATATATATATTGTGCAATGTGTATTTCTATGTTGTATGTTGAAATTTGTCTTAATAAAGAAAAAGAGATTATAAAAAAAGAGCAGGCTTCATTTAAAGCCCCTTTTTGATTTTTTGTTTTTTATGACCTGTGTCTGGAGCACAATTTCTTTAATTGTAATAGCCAGTTTTATTTCAAACAAGGGGGGAAAGCTATGATATTCTAATACCATGGGCATGTGGGAGCAAGATTACATTTAAGATCACAATCCCTTTGCCCAGCATATTGTGTTCTTCGGGACTGGATACATTAATGGCGTAGTCATCATATTTGATGGTCATCCTTTCACCATTGCGGGTTTGTCACCTATTGTAATAGCAACAATTATGGGCTAGCTTTTACACATGTAGCTGACACAAGGTCCCCGATCTCCCTTGACCTCGAACTGGGTCATATAGACAAATAATTTTAAAAAAGAATTTCAAAATCATAGCAGGGAATTCATATGTTCACTCAAATAATGTCCACAATCCAAGGTGGAAATAAAATATTCCAAAAAGCAATTTCAATGACTCAGTAGGAACTGAACTTTTCATGCTGATTATATTGAACAAAGTAAGATCCTTAAACAGAATTTTATAGAAAAGGGGTACCAGTCAGGAGACATACTTAGGCAGTTCAGCAAAAAACAAAGTTCCTGCACCCACATCCAATTCTGACAAAGCACCTATTAGTTTTGTTACCCAATTTCATTCTAGATATAAACATATGGAAACAATCCTGAATAAACATTGAGGTATCCTCCCGCAGAACCCAATAATATGGCTTCATATCTCAAAAAAGCCTCTGGTTACTTATCATAGAGCTTGTAACATTAAGAGCCATATAGCTCTAGTTAACTAAAAAAACAGGCTAACACAGGCTCTTTGGGTGTCAATTTTTTTTAAAAATTGTTCGGTATGTTTCAGTGCCACAAATTAAAATGTCTTACATGCCATTTCTAACAACGTGGCAAAAAATCTTTTACGCCCAATGGCAAAGTCTATTCCATCTCTATTTTCTTCAACTGTTCAACCAAATTTGTTATATATTGCCTCATGTGTCCTTGCAGTCTGCTATACATTGGTCAAAATATCAGAGCTCTTAGAACCAGATTTGTTGAGTACTGCCAAATAGAACAAGGTAATACTAACTACAGTGTCCCAAGACATTTTAAAGAATCACATGGGCAATCTACTCCTGGACTACAAGTTTGGGTCATTAAAAACATACCAAAAAATTGCTTCAAAGCCAAACATTTTAAATAGCTTTGTGTGTGTGTGGAATATTGGACTTTTTTCTTTAAACCTTTTAGCGACCCATGGGTTAAATAAAGAGATTAAGATGAACACCGTTTTATAATAAGTTTTTTTTATTGTGTTATTCACATTGGTTCACAAATATAACACCCATATAATTCCTGTTTCACACATCATTTATTAAGGACAAATCTTCATGCATTCCTCCATTACTGATTTTTATCATTTTTTTATTATTGATTTTTTTTTTAATTTTGTCTTACTTTTACTAATTATATTTATCTTGTTTTCAATTCCAATTTCTACTTTATAGTACATTGAATTTTGTACTTATGTATCTTCCAAGCCACAATGTGCCTTACAAACCATTCTTTCAACTTTTAATATTATATGCCCTTTGCTATTAATTCTAATGAGTCTGCTGCTAGACAATATACACCTTCATAACAGTACGCCACCATTAAATGTACAATACACAGCCTAATTTCGCCACTCAGTATTACAATAATCTGTTCTGCTGGATCCAACCTTCTTCCTCTTTAAATACACCCCTTTCCCATCCTCTTCTTTCCTTTGGCTTGACAAAGGGGATCGTATACAGCCCTAAAACATATAACCATGCCCACTCACACCCATGTCCTTACATCATCCACCGAGCACAGCTGAGCTGAGCAGGCCAAAGCCTATTTCGGAATCCTTCATCAGCATCTATAGCAGTTTGCATTCCAATGTGGCTTGTAAACTGCCACTTACACCAGCAGCTTCCCAGCGCAGCTCTGCACCTACTCGCTGTCTTGCTGAACTCTGTCTGATGGAGGTTATGATTGATATGCCTACTTTTAGGATCTGAGAATGAGGAGAATTATACCCTATCCTTCTTAGATGAGTTTTCTACAGAAGGAGTCTCAGTTTGCTGACATAACTTCTAGGTTTATGGATATATATATATATATATATATATATATATATATATATATATTTGGTCCTTTCTGATTAAGTACGCATGTGTCTAGACCTAGAGTGACTTGCAATGGCAATACCTAAGGTTACCAGCTTATGTTCTTTTGAAAGCCCTCAGCCTGTTCAAACATTTCCTGTACACTCACTATTGCAACTTGTTTTGTATAGTGATAGGTTTTACTCCTTAAGGCCTTATTCTCCCTATGGGTACTACCTTGAAACCTGCCATTGCAGCCATGCCCCTCTGCCAGACCTTGCATGTCTGGTACAAGGATATGTCTTGGGATCCTGGATTTTTCCAAATGGATCCTTCTGTCTTTAAAGAACTGTAGCTTGTGCCTGTGGCCCTGCTCTACTGTGTTGATAGGCTAGCAGATATAATATGACTACTATCCATAATGGGCCTTCTTTTCAGTATACATGTGGGGGACCTTTTGGCTCAAATGTTGGTTAGTGGAACTGATGATCAGTTCAAAGAAATGCCTACTGTGCATGCCCTTTGATGGGTATCCCCTCTTTGGCGAATTCCTGGACAGCTTTAAAAATATCATGGGGGGACAGAGTACCTTTTTAGCCCAGCAAAAGAATGCTAAGCTTTACCTGGGAAAACCTGTATCTCGGAGGCTAAGAAGAGTTCCTTTCTTTTCCTCCAAACCTTCAAGTCCAAGGCAAAACCTGGGACTCAGTTCCATCTTAAATCCTTGGCTTCCATATCCTCCAAACATGTGGTCTCCTGGTCCCAGGACACTTCAGATGCTTGGGTGCAGAATGTGGTTTTCATGGGCTACAAGATCAAATTTCAATCTCTGCCTATGTCCCGCTATCTATCAAAGTCCACACTAGTGGATCTTGAAGCTGCTCTGGCACAGCTCCTCTCCCAGGATGTCATAGATATTGTTCTAGAAGAGGAAAGATTGCAGTGATATTATTGATTGTACTCAAACCTGTTCACAGTTCCCAAAGTGAACGGACGTATTTACCTAATACTTGATCTTACGGTTCACTGTATATGGTCAGCCATTGCTTTTCTTTTTCCAGGGGACTTTCTGGTCTCTGTGGACTTCAAGGATGCTTACTTATACATATCCATCTTTCTGTTGCAGCAACACTTTCTGTATTACTTTTTGGTCTATCCACTGCACCTTGGGCTTTCGCTAAAGTGCTAGCCACTGTAATTGCTTTCATTAGTTCTCTCAGAGCATTCCCATACCTGGAGATTCTCCTACTGAGGGAACAGTCAGCACAGACTCTGTCAGTCAATGATCAACAAACTGTTAAGTCTCTGCAGTGGTATGGGTCAAACCACCTTGCATGGAGCATAAAGGCCTTTTTATGGAAACTCCTCTTTCCAAGGTCTTCCTTCCACAGGGAAAACTCCATACTCTCCTCTACTATGTTCAAACGCTACAGGCCAGTAGCCAAGCAACCCCCTGGTTTTGCATGAGAGTTCCAGGCTTTCACTGAGAAGTGATGATGGCACTTTCAGTCTCACCCTGCACAAAGATTTTCCAGCTTTTGGGACCACAATCTAAGTGCCAGCCGACGAGAGGAATCGTTTCTTGGTATGGTTAACCACTTGCAGACCAGCCGGCGTAAATATAATGCGGCAGGTCAGCTCGTTACCCCAAATCACGGTAGATGTACGTTGGCTCATTTAAGAGCCATAGCAGGGGCGTGTGACCCGATGCATGTGGCCAGCGGCCGCAATGTCCTCTGGCCACCCGCGATTGCAGGAAAGAGAGCCAGAACGGGGATCTGTCAATGTAAACAGGCAGATCTCTGTTCTGACAGGAGGAGAGAGATATCTGCTGTTCCTAGTGATTAGGAACAGCGATCTCTCTCCTCCTCCAGTCAGTCCCATCCCCCCACAGTTAGAAACACCTCCCAGGGAACGCATTTAACCCCTTGATCGCCCCCCTAGTGTTAACCCCTTCCCTGCCAGTCACATTTACACAGTAATCAGTGCATTTTTACAGCACTGGTTGCTGTGTAAATGTCAATGGTGCCAAAAAAGTGTTTGATCTGTCCGCCACAATGTCGCAGTCCCGCTAAAAATCACAGATCGCCGTCATTACTAATAAAAAATAAATAAATAATAAAAATGCCATAAATCTATCCCATATTTTGTAGACGCTATACCTTTTGCGCAAATTAATCAATATACGCTTATTGCGATTTTATTTACCAAAAATATGTAGAAGAATACATATTAGCCTAAACTGGTGAAGAAAGGTTTTTTTTTATTTTTTGGGGGGGATATTTATTATAGCAAAAAGTAAAAAATATTTTTTTTTTCTAAAATGTCGACTTTTTTTTGTTTATAGCGCAAAAATAAAAACCTCAGAGGTGATCAAATACCACAAAAAACTCTATTTGTGGGGAAAAAAGGACGTCAAATTTTGTTTGGGCACAACAACCGCGCAATTGTCAGGTAAAGCGACGCAGTGTGGTATCGCAAAAAATAGCCTGGTCATTAAGGGGGAAAATCTTCTGGTCTGTAAGTGGTTAACTTCGCAGTTGACCTTTTTAAGCCCCAAATCAATTGCTGTCACCAGATATTTATCATAAATATAAACATTCACAATATTAAAAATAACAATTATGGCTTAATATAAATGTCTATACCATACACTGTCACCACTGACAGGTAGAGATAGAGATTTACCATATAGTAGAGCTCTTCAAAGAGACAGGAAGAATGATGCATAGTTACATAGTTGTTAAGGATGAATAAAGACACCAGTCCATCCAGTTCAATGTGTGTGTGTGTTTATGTCAAAATAAATAACATAACCATATGTTGCGATCGTTAAGATGGCCATCTAGTAGTTTTTGTAAACTTTCAACAACTTCTGCTGATACCACTGCTTGTGGAAGAGAGTTCCACATCCTTACCACCCTGACAGTAAGGTCAGTAGCACACTACACTACAATAACCAACTCTCACTCCCTAAAAGCAAAGTCAGCTGTCCCTCGCTTTCACTAAACTCCCAACACCCTGACAAACGGCTCCTGGGAAAGTGGCCTTTTATAGTGTGTGGGCTGCAACATAGATCAAAACCATCATTGGTCAAAGTCTTGCATCTGAGCAGAGGTCAGGTGCAGGACTCTGGCTAATGATGGCTTTGGCAATGCATTATACTGTATACTGTCACAAAACTTCAGGACTGAGACGAGCGTCCAACTAACGAATGTTTGATCTGCTGCTACACGACATCCCAAAGAGAACTCTCTACACTGTCTCAGTGTGGTATGCACTTCCTTTAGATAGAATGACTCTCTTTTTGTCATACCTTGGAGTATATTAGAGGACATGGCTCCCTCTGTTCTTATGTTCCACTATTACTATTGCTTTTACACAAAACTGGAGCATGATGGGAGTGGAAAGGGTAATATGGGTCAGTCTCAGAGCTTTGCTTGCCAGTGTCTAATCTCTTGAGGGCAGTAACATAATCAAATGTGCCAGAATTACTTTACCTTTAAGTAAAAAATCCAGTTTTCAAAACATATTTATATTCAAGAACGTACAAATAAATTACATAAAGAAAAAAAGTTTTAATTTCTTAACTCCATATTGTTTAAGTTTATGCAGCAAAAAATGAAAGTGAAAAAAAATTGAGCTATTAATCTGTAATTGTAATATTAGACTGTACGATTTAAGAATTTTGTTTTATAAGAAACAATGACCACATCTTCCAGTAAAATAAATTTTAGCTCTTGTTCATGGATATGTTGAGAGCTCAACTATAAATTAGATTTGAGCAATAAATAATTTCAGGAATCTTAAAAGTCCATTAGTGAAGAAGAATATTTATCACAAAGAATATAAATTGTTTTTTTAAAATGTGCACATTTTTCACATTTTTCTCCTTTTATCTCCTGTCTCATAGGTAATAGAACCTTAGGTGGAACTATGTGCAAAATAGAAAAGTACATATATGATCCAGTCTTTCATTAGGATTACCACAATAGATTTTTATTTTTGAGTCCCTCCTACAGTATTTTTTATTATATGCCGATCTTTCCAGTAGATTCATTATTTATCCCCTTCTTTTAACAAAGTGACTATATTGTTTACCTACAGTAAAATCAAGCAGCAGAGCTGTCATCTTGTACAGATGGACATACAGTTTTATATGTATTTTAAGTAAACAAAATAAACACCTAACTCCAGCTCACAATTATTAAGCAACTATAGCAACAAGTTTTCTTTTTCTTTTGAAAAGAAGTCTAAAGCATAGGAATAAACGCTGACCATTGTAACCATGTCCTCACAGTGTTAAATGGTTTGCCCCAATCCCTGTAACTTTGGTGGACTGCTTGACTTTTTGAAAGGATATTGGATAATCGAAAAATATATAGCCTATGAATTCTACTATATCTTAGCAACACCAAGTCAAACACTTATTCAACTATATCAAACAAGTCTCCCCCTCTGATAAAATTGGTACTTTCTGTGAAAATGGTTAGGAAGCATTGGTATATTTGCTCCTACTGTGTGGCTCAACTATCATATCCTGCTTTTGGCTTCTTGCTTAAATATTACCTCCATTGAGGGTTAGCCCGGGTTCACACCTATGCGAATTAGATGTGCGTTTCCCCGCATCTAATTCGCATAGCAGGAGAATGTGACTGGCTCCCTATGGTGCCGGTTCACATATCTCCGGGGCAGCTGCGGAGCGCACTGCACAAAAACACTGTGCGTCTTTGGCTCTGTTTCAGGGCTGAATTCAGGCATGAAACAGGGAACAGGGACGCACAGAGCTCCTGTATTTGGACTGTGAATTCATCAAGCATATTATAGACTCTGTGTCAGGAAGCTAATACAGCTAGTGCTCATTCTTATGCAGCTAATTCTCATTTTTTGCACAGCTAATGCTCATTCCCGTGCAGCTACTGCTCATTCCCTTGCAGCTAATGCTCGTTCACTTGTACCAGGACACAGAGCTCAGACTGATATTAATTGGCCACAAGCTGCCTATTTAAAGAAGACTCTGGTGTATGCTAATCACGGGATGTTCTTCAGCTTTCCTGTGTCCTGTGTTTCTGTGTTCCTGCTTGCTGACTGATCTTCTGTTGCTGACCCGGCTTGTTCCTGACCTTGCTCAGTCGATTCTGGATACCGAACCTGGCTTGTCTCTGACTATTCTCTGCCTGCTTCCCTGGTACTGACCTCAGCTTGTTACTGACCTCAGCTCCCTGCCTATGCTGCTGCCTCACTGTGTATGACCCTGGCTCACCTTTACTATGTCTCTGTCCATGCCAAATGCTTGCTACCTAGCTACTGGCACCCGTTTTTCTTTAAGTCGTGTACCTCTGTCATCACATTCACGAGGGCTTAGGCCAGATCCGCAAGGGAAGCCCTCTTGTTAACCTGGCCTGCAACCAAGGTAAGTGACACTCTGGTTTTACTTGTAATTTAGTGCAGTAAAAAATGTTATGTGTTCTAGCAGACTTTATACACAGTAAGATGATATAGAACATTTAGAGCAAAATAATGAATATACAGTATAACTTCTGCAAAGACAACAGCCCTGCAGTTGGGTTCCATCTGTTCTACTAGGTTAAGGCTGGCCATATACAGTTTGTTTTTTTCTGTTCAGCCAGTGAACAAAAATACTTTATACAGACCTACTTTCTTTACAGTGACTGTTTATTGGTGGTGCAGCAGGACAGCTGATTCGCTATAAATCTGAAAGAGGGCTGAAATATACTGAACAATTTATATCTGGCTTTGAGTTGTTACAAAATGAATGGTTCGCTATTGTGGAAAGGATTACCAGCTAGAGCCAAGTTATATATGGATTAAATAATATTTTTGTGTTTTAATGTCCAATATCTATCAAACAATGCAAATGCTCTAACAAATATGTGGTATTTCTAAAGCGATCAATTCAATGTGCTTGTGGTTGTATTTCAGAGATGAGTGTGAAAACATTGCATTATGGTTTGTTTCTTTTCTAATGGTAACGCTGAACTTTAGGCAAACAGCTAAATAGACAAATAAAATAAATACATGGGAACTGCTTTACCTGCCCAAGGATTTGTATTTCTGTCTATCTATTCCTGAGATTTACACCGCTGTGGCACACAGCACAACCCTATCTAGTAGGCTAGATGACCGTGACTTCACTGCAGTTAAATGCCACTTAGAGGTTCTGTCCATCCCTTTAGGCAGTGACTGGACAGTGAAAAGAGAAGCAGCAGACTGATTGGATCATCTCTCTGTCACTCGGCTCTCTCTTTCTATTAGCATACTCCTTGTGGGCACATAAGCACTGCTGCACAAATAATTATGAAAAATAGAAAAAAACTGCGCTAAAAACAAAGTAAGAATCAAATAATATGTAAAGCAGCAATCCCCACAAAAACATCAATTGTGAAAAAACGTAAAGAAAATAAAGGGTTTGCGCTATACTAATGAAGCATAATAAATAATTCACAGTGAAGCAAAATTCATATAGTGCTCATAAATGAAAATAAGTCCATGTGCAAAAAAACATATAGTGGTAGTGAAAAAAATCATTTAAGTGAAACATCAATTCAATGTTGTGAAAAAAGTCCGCACCACCAACAATATACAAAAAAACATCCAGGTGAAATTGATGAAATTCTGTGACAGCAGCGAGGGGTCCACCACCAAACAATAGAAGGGGTTACTCCTTACCAGAAGGCCATGACCCCCCACCACAGAGGGTCACAGCAAGCAGGAATCTATGGGAGCCAAGAAGTGGGGAATGCCAGCGGTGTCCACCAGGGGTCATCACATCCTCAGCAACTCAAGTAACCCGGGGCATCTTCCAGGAGAGATGATCGGCTCCGTGGTGCGGACTTTTTTCACAACATTGAATTGATGTTTCACTTAAATGATTTTTTTCACTACCACTATATGTTTTTTTGCACATGGACTTATTTTCATTTATGAGCACTATATGAATTTTGCTTCACTGTGAATTATTTATTATGCTTCATTAGTATAGCGCAAACCCTTTATTTTCTTTGCACAAATAATTGGCTGATACCAAATCTAATTCAGGTATTTGCACTGCTTGCACTTAACAAATAGAATAAATATAGCGATGAATTCAGATCTGCATTCATGTGTGTCTGTTATATCTGCATAAGGTAAATAAAAGAAATAAAAACCTGACTGAGCTATACCTCAAATGTATACACTGTATGCTGTATCCATAAGCAGATATAATGTAAGAGGACCTAGTGAAGTGATCTGTCACATATAATAATGTAGAAAATAACTTTATTAAACACAATTATCTAAACAATACAAAACCCACTATCTGTCTAATAAAATCATAATACTGGTTTCGCCAGTCACGGCAGCTGCTTCAGAGGTGCCACCTCTGAAGCAGCCGGCGTGACTGGCGAAACCGGTCAGGCTTCTAGCTTGGTCCCATGCAGCCAGCTTCTGGGATACCTCCTCCCCTACCTCCTCCATTCCTTAAGGGACTGAAATTCTTTCTGGATATGGACTTATAAATTTCTACTGCTACATACACAGCGTAGACTTTTCAAGATCCATATGAATGGCTAAGTACATTTCCTTTACTAGAGTGCTAAATGGCTTTATTCCTCTTCGATTTACACTCATGGTTCCCACACTGGGCAATGACATAACCACATATTACACAGTTGAAGTAGTTTTCCTGTGTTATTTAGTTGCCAATAAAGTGAGGGCAGTAGATGCCTTGCTACAAACGACAAAAGTACCATATGTGATGACAAGGACATCTCAGCAGTTTTCCAGTTGTACCTGACGCTCATTATACAAGCCATTATTTCACTCTCATTCTAGGCTGTATATATAAGGACTGACCCTATATGTGATACCTTTATGGACTCTACAGGTTACTAACCACATGTAGTGGTGATCCATCATATCACTCAGCTGGGTTGATTTCATACCACAGCCCAAAGCCCAAAGAATTTAGTACATTGTTGGCCACACTGGGGCGACGTTGTCCACATTTGCTCTGAACTTCTGCATATCCATGGGAAGATTTCTTAATGGACGTTGAATAGTATCTAATTTTAAACCAGTCCTGGAACATACCTTACCAAAGGGCCCCCTTCAAGAAATCCTTAGTAATATTCAGCTATGAGCTATACAATATCACTTTACAATATGGAGGAGGCAATATTATATGTTTTCTGATCTAGTTGATATAGACTGTACCCCATTTATGAACATGTGCTAATACCTTTGTTTGTCCCCCTTTCTTTTTTGGGGAGAGGAGGTTGTTTGTACAACTTCCCGGCAGTTGCCATGGTTGTGTGTTTTTCTTAATAATTGGCCAATTATGATTTTATTAAATAGATAGAGGGTTTTGTATTGTTTAGATACTTGTGTTTAATAAAGCTATTTTCTATTTGTCAGATCATTTCACTAGGTCTTCTTACATTATATTTGCTTTTGGATAAAGCATACAGTGTATACATTTGAGGTTGAGCTCAGTCAGGTTTTTTTTTCTTCTCCCTAATAATAGAACTTCATTTTCATTTAAGTTCACCCCTCACAAAAAAAAAAAAAAAAAAAAAAAAAAAAAAGAATATATATATATATATATATATATATATATATATATATATATATATATATATATATATATATATATATATATATATATATATATATATATATATATATATATATATATATATATATATATATATATATATATATATATATATATATATATTTGTTCTTCTCCTATTCTGTCTGGGAACACATTTAATGTTCCTATGTTTCAATGTCTGCATAAAGCCCAACTACTCTTTTTTTGTTTTGAGTAGTATAGAACCATAAGACCCTCTGTTAAGTTTAAAAGAAAAAAATCCTCATGATTCCAGGTTTTAAATGCTGTCTGTGTCCCTGCTGAACTGATCTATCTCTCACTTTCTCCTTTCTTTCACTTATTATCTGGACAAGAAGTAAGGCAAGATTAGTTATATGCACACCTTGAATAACTTCAGACCAGGTTCAGAACAGTTGATGTAACCTTACTGTTTGTGTTAAACTGAACTAAGAAGCTCTTTAGTAATGTCATAATGTTCCTAATTACCTCTAACTGGCTGCCCAGGCATACCTCAGAAAGGTAGTAGTCCATTTTGGCATTCTCTAGGTCTTGGCCGTTCTCCAGAACCCTGGTGCCAAGGGCAGCAGTCCACCACAGCTACGGCATTCCCTTTTCAATGTGGCCCATCTGAACAGATGAAAAAAAGCCTCAAACCATGCCTCCCCCCCCCCCCCCATATCTATATCACTGGTGAGTGGTGAGTAGGCTGGATCCAAAAAGCCCAGAAACTGTAGCACACACATTAACTCTTTACCCTCAGCCTGGGACAGCCAGTACCTAACTAAGGCACCTGTAGGCAACATGCCTACATGCATTGTATGAAAGAATGGCAAGAAACCCCCCCCCCCCTCACAACTTGGAGGTTTTGAACAAAAGAGGAGTGAGCTTGCTGCCAAGAATGACGGGAAGAAGGTAAGTATATTGCCTTATTCATCATCCCGTAGACAAAAAGAGCAGTTAGCCAGCATCAGTGAAGAACGAGATCCACTGCATAGGTAATTGTTTTTCATCCTTGGAGTTCAAATTCCTGGATGATGCCTGGTCAGGTTCCATATGTACAGTATAATCAGATTACAGGGACTCTGGAATAGGTGGAATAGCTTTTGTAGCCAGCATTTATTTAGCCAGGCCTTCTGCCTTTAGAATAAACAGGCTGGCTGTTGCTGGGCAAGGAAAGTGTACATTTGAACCTATTTAGAGGGTAAACAGCTGTTGCACTTGTGCCTTCCTTCAGGGTAGTGTAAATGAAGCAGTGAAAAAAAGGTACCATTTGTTAAAATGCAGCATGACTATTTATGTCATGTAATAATTGAGCTGTTGACTCTGCCCCTGATTCACTGAAAGATACTTATATTTATTGACAGACATGGGTTGATTTCCAATAGCTGCAATGAAGTTCACTGGATCAATGGTGGGAAGACATGGTTGCTCAAATTTTTATTGGCGCAGATTTGCATTTATACCTATAAAATTGTACAATAAAACATGTGCATTAATATGCAAACATTTCTTACATTATGTTATCTTATTTTATGTCTAGCAAAATAAAAAAAATAGAGGGATTGTATGTATTGTTGGAAAATCATACATGGTTATATATAGAACTAGCTGTAAAACATTGAACGGCATTTACTAAGACTAAAGGTCAGGTGGGGGAAAGGTTCAAACCATTAATAGGCTATTGACTTTTTTGGGGTAATTGCGCAGTAATGACCCTAGTTAGCCTTTTTCAATTTTGGGTAGGTAAGCATAATCTTCCACGCCTCCCCCCGCCAGATTGCATAAGATCATGGAGTGACCCAAGTCAACAAAACAAAAATCCTATTGGTATTTCAAAATCCATAGCGCCCATATTGAAAAGAAAGCACCAAGATGTCAATGTAGCATATACAATTATTTCTTCATTTTATAAATACAAATAATTTGTTTAAAAAATTAGTTGTAGGTTTTTCCAAGTTTTGGCGTTGAAACATCTGGCAGCAGGGCATGTGTTTAAATGTTTTCCCAGTCCTGGGACTTTTCTAGTAAATTTGGGCTACCCATGGATCAAGTGGGATTTTGTTTTAAGCTAGGTTCTCACATATGTGGGTGTGGGAATACATGTAAATCACCCAAAGGGAACGCTAACTGCTGTCTGAAAATGCAGCCCTTTTTTATGGTTTGTGACATTGTGTGATGAAAAAGCACCATACGATCTCCCTGCAGTACTGATTTGAAAAAAGTGCAGGGACCTTTTTCCTGTGTTTCCTACAGGTACAGTAGCCCATTGAAATGATTGGGTTGCTGGGCCAACACAAACACAAAACGCAAACATGTATGAACCTAGCCTTAATGTAAAAAAGCTGTTTACCATACTTTAGGTAAGTAAGCTGTAATTTTTAAATGTGGGGGCAAAACTGCCTACTCCCATTATTAAGACCATGAAATAAGGGAGTCATAGAGCAAAAAAATAAAAATAAATAAGCGTAGGGACAGACATGACAGGGTAAATAGTGGGGAACAACAAGGAATGGGTTAAAAAAGTTAGTGGTGCTTTAAATTAGAAAGATTGGGTCTCACTGGATTGGTAGGAGTCTGTAGGTGGGGGTGGTCCCAGGAAGTTAAGGGGGGAGTGGTGAGCCGCAGGGATGAGCCAAACACCCCCCTGTTCGGTTCCCACCAGAACATGCGAACAGTCAAAAAATTTGTTCGAACACGCAAACACCGTTAAAGTCTATGGGACTCGAACACGAATAATCAAAAGTGCTAATTTTAAAGGCTTATATGCTCCGCATCCATGATGGGAGGCTCCCGCTGTGTGACGCTTCTCGTCTTCTGACGGTTCTTAAATAACGGAGCCTCCCATAATGGATGCGGAGCGCCCCGAGAATGAAGAAGGGAAAAAGAAGCCACGGAGGAAGATGCCAGACAAGAACACCGGAGCAAGAAGCAGGGGATCGGAGGAAGAAGAAGATGGAGGAAGAAACCGAGGGAAGCAAGTTCTTGTCATAAAAAGTGTTTGGGGACCTGGGTCCTGCCCCAGGGAACCCCGCGCCAAAATTTTTTTAAAAATGGCGTGGGGTCCCTGCAAAAATCCATACCAGACCCTTATCCGAGCACGCAACCTGGCAGGCCACAGGAAAAGAGGGGGGATGAGAGAGCACCCCCCCTCCTGAACCGTGCCAGGCCACATGTCCTCAACATTGGGAGGGTGCTTTGGGGTCCCCCCAAAGCACCTTTTCCCCATGTTGATGAGGACAAGGGCCTCATCCCCACAACCCTTGCCAGGTGGTTGTGGGGGTCTGCGGGCGGGGGGGTTTATCACAGTCTGGAAGCCCCCTTTAACAGAGGGACCCCCAGATCCCACCCACCCCTGTGTCAAATGGTAAAGGGATACAAAAGTACCCCTACCATTTCACAAAAAAAGTGTCAAAAATTTTAAAAATGACAACAGACAGTTTTTGACAATTCCTTTATTTAAATGCTTCTTCTTTTCATCTTCTTTCTTCTATCTTCTTTCTTCTAGCTTCTATCTTCCTTCGGTTTCTTCCTCTATCTTCTTCTTCTTCCTCTGATCCTCTGCTTCTTACTCCGGTGTTCTTGTCCGGCATCTTCCTCCGCGGAGTCTTCTTCCCTTCTTCTTTCTCGGGCCGCTCCGCATCCATGATGGGAGGCTCCCGCTGTGTAACGCTTCTCGTCTTCTGACGGTTCTTAAATAACGGAGCCTGCCATAATGGATGCGGAGCGCACTGAGAACGAAGAAAGGAAAAAGACTCCGCGGAGGAGGATGCCGGACGAGAACACTGGAGCAAGAAGCAGAGGATCGGAGGAAGAAGAAGATGGAGGAAGAAACCGAAGGAAGAAAGAAGATAGAAGAAAGAAGATAGAAGAAAGAAGATGGAAAGCAGAAGCATTTAAATAAAGGAATTGTCAAAAACTGTCTCTTGTCATTTTTAACATCTTTGACACTTTTTTGTGAAATGGTAGGGGTACAAGTACCCCCTTACCATTTCACACGGGGGGCGGGATATGGGGTCCCCTTGCTAAAGGGGGCTTCCAGATTCCGATAAGCCCCCCGCCCGCAGATCCCCACAACCACTGGGCAAGGGTTGTGGGGATGAGGCCCTTGTCCTCATCAACATGGGGATAAGGTGCTGCCTCAAGCACCCTCCCAATGTTGAGGGCATGTGGCCTGGTACGGTTCAGTCAGGGGGGCACTCTCTCATCCCCCCTCTTTTCCTGTGGCCTGCCAGGTTGCGTTCTCGGATAAGGGTCTGGTATGGATTTTTGGGAGGACCCCACGCCATTTTTTTTAAAATTTTGGCGCGGGGTTCCCCTTAAAATCCATACCAGACCTGAATGGTCTGGTATGGATTTTGAGGGGGACCCCATGCCTTTTTTTTTTTAATTTTGGCGCGGGGTTCCCCTAATATCCATACCAGACCTGAAGGGCCTGGTATGGAATTTAGGGGGATCCCCACGCCATTTTTTTAAAAATTTTGGTTCGGGGTTCCCCTGTGGGGAAATCCCATGCCGTTTTTATCAATGAACTTTTATGTGTATTGTCGGACCGTACTTTTAAATGACTTTTTTTCCTTTGAAATGTCATTTTGCTGTCAGATTGTTCTAAACATGGGAAACATGCGCCCCTTTCCAGGCATACTATAGACACCCCCCAGGTATGAAATTTAAAGGAATATTACACTTTTATTGTTTCACTTTAAGCATTATTAAAATCACTGCTCCCGAAAAAACGGCCGTTTTTAAAACTTTTTTTTGCATTGATCCATGTCCCCTGGGGCAGGACCCAGGTCCCCAAATACTTTTTATGACAATACCATGCATATAAGCCTTTAAAATTAGCACTTTTGATTTCTCCTATAGACTTTTAAAGGGTGTTCCGCGGCTTTCGAATTTGCCGCGAACACCCCAAATTGTTCCCTGTTCCGCGAACTTGCAAACAGCCGATGTTCGAGTCGAACATGAGTTTGACTCGAACTCGAAGCTCATCCCTAGTGAGCTGCATGTGTCCAGTTGGAGACAGCGGGGAAGAGAAGAAACTTCCTACCCTCCCTTCCTGTTTATGCTGCATTCATTTCTGTGGTTGTCATGGCAGCCCGGCGGTGGTTGGTCTTTGGAGGAGGAAAAAATTCTGAATTTTAGAATGGTTCGAGACCAATTGGTGGTGTGGGGTTCTTAGGTACAAGCCAGTGTGTGGCGGCTAGGGGCCTAATTTAAGTAAAGATTTTCTGCAGTGAATATAGGTTGTGTTTTGTTGCCCGCAAAGATCACCAAGCTTCATTTCTCTGTTTCTGCTTTAAAGGGGTTGTAAAGGTTTGTGCTTTTTCACCCTAATGCATCCTATGCATTAATGTGAAAAAACACCTGGCAGTGACCGGCCTCCCAGCCCCCCCATTTTACTTACCTGACCCCTTGAACTTGACCCATGGGAACGTGCTTTCTCTCTGCCCGGGGATCTCGGCTGTTAATTGGATAGATTGATAGCAGCACAGCCATTGGCTCCCGCTGCTGTCAATCAAATCCAATGACGTGAGCACCAGGGGGTGGGGCTGAGTCCTGCATTCGGCCTCTATGAACGCCAAATGCTGGACTCAGGAGCACACCGGCAAGGTAACCCCGTCGGGGAAGCGCTTTCCCAAGGGGGTTAACAGATGTGGGGAGGCGCCGCGAGAGCTGCCGAGGGACCCCAGAAGACCAGGTTCAGGGCCACTCTGTGCAAAATGAGCTGCACAGTGAAGGTAAGTATGGTATGTTTGTTTTTTTGTTTTTTTTAAATGTTTTACCTTTACAATCACTTTAAGGAATGTTTTTATTTCACTTGAATTAATTAATTTGTTAATAAGAGTCTGTGATGGCCATTTGACTCCAAACCTTGTTGTGTTTCTTTATTTTATAGTCAGGTTTGGAGGGGGTGGTCTAGCAGACTTGGGTTATGGTTGGAGGTCATCTATTCTACACTTGTCATGGCAGGGGATTGTCTAAGTATGTGATTTTTAGCAATGAAGATTGTATGCAACATTGTTTTCCTCAGATTGTTTAATAAATAAAGACAAAAGATATTTGAAAATATTACAAATACATGGGAACTTTAATAGGGATGACACACACCCCATTATGGTAGGTGAAATCAGAAGTTATAATTAATATCCGTGAAGTGCCGTTGACAATCTCTTGCTGAGTGCAGCAAATCTTTTTAGCTTCTCTAGATAAAATGAAGGACAAGCAGTTGAGCAGTTAGTAGAAGTAGGAAGTGTATTTGCAAATAAGCTGCTGGGAAACAGAAATTAGCAATAATGAAGTCACACTAAGATCAGCCCTATGGCCCCTTTTCTGCATAGGCCTGGTCCTTTGATCTTTCATATTTCCAGTGAGTAATGATGTGCTGGGTCTCTGCCAGAGAGGCTTCAAAATTTTTCATTTGAATTTGCTTCACAGAACCACTTATGTATAACCTCCATCTGATCTTTCTCCTTTAAAGAACCTTTAAAAGATAGACCTTGTAACAATGATTTACACATATGCTTACACAATGGAGAAAATACTATTGTCTCTTGATCTCAGTACTGTCAAGGGGAGTAACAATACATAAATGACACAGTGTTCGTCTCCTTACACTATTAAGTATGACCCATCAAAGGGACCTATAACCAAAACAGTTTCATTGCTTAATTGCACTTTATCCCTTTGTGTGTAGATTAAAATAATAATGACCTAATAGACTATTAAACTGTAAATTGTGCATATTTTAGTATACCAATTAAATACACACAAAACATGGCTGAAGCTTATTATTTTTATAAGAATTTACTTTTTGTATTATTTATTTATTTTTCAAGAAGGTACAAGTCATAGATAATGGGGGGATCATATGTCACCAGTGGAAAACAAAGAGATGTGCATGGCCTTCACCTTTGCTCCCAACAAAGTTCGGACCAAACTTTCGCTGTTTAAGCATTTGAACGAACACCCAAACCTTTATTTATTCGGTCCCTGTTTGTCGGGAACAAAAAATTATCTATACCAAATCCATATACTGTATGACAGCTTACTGTTGTCCCACTGATGTCCCGGTGAATCCCCACCACATAAAAGGGTGGGGATGGGGATAGCAATTACATCATTGCCCTAATATCACCACTGGCCATATTTGGGCAAAGACATTGACCAAACATAGCTATGGCTATATTTGGTCAATGATGTCACCACCATATCTGCTCCTTCCCTTAAATAGCAGGTGACAGCTTGGGGAGCTGTCTTTCAGCTAGTGGTACCATCAGGACTGGTGGTTTGCATTGTTTTTGTTTTTTGGCGAGTCAGAGGGTGGCGAGTATCATGATGTATTGGGCTTTTTGGGGGTTTTTTATTTTTTATTAAAGGACTTGTTAAATATTTAGGTGTATTTATTTCTAGGTTACTTTTTTATGAAAGAGTAAGGGTACTATGTAGTTTTCTGGGATGCAATTATTTTTCTATTGTGAATAAGTACCTCATATTCATTTATTTGGGGGGTGTATCTGGTGGCCCTCCTATTATTAAAGGTGGCTTCCAGATTCCAGAATCCCCTCCCCACAGACCTCTATAACCACTGGCCAGGGTTATGGGGGGATGAGTCATTTGTCCTTATCAACACCCCTCATGTTGAGTGCATGTGGTCTGGTAAGATTCAGGAGGGGTAGAGGGTTGTTACTGTTATGGGTCCCTTTTGGGAAGATGTACATGACCCAGTGACAAAAAAATAAGAAACAACGGGAATCTCAGAACAGGAAGATGCTATAAACACTTGACCAAGGTTTCAACTCTCTCACATCCAACTACATACAGTGGGGCAAAAGAGTATTTAGTCAGCCACCAATTGTGCAAGTTCTCCCACTTAAAAAGATGAGAGAGGCCTGTAATTGTCATCATAGGTATACCTCAACTATGAGAGACAAAATGTGGAAACAAATCAAGACAATCACATTGTCTGATTTGGAAAGAATTTATTTGAAAATTATGGTGGAAAATATTGTCAATATCAAAAGTTCATCTCAATACTTTGTTATATATCCTTTGTTGGCAATGACAGAGGTCAAACGTTTTCTGTAAGTCTTCACAAGGTTGTCACACACTGTTCCTGGTATGTTGGCCCATTCCTCCATGCAGATCTGCTCTAGAGCAGTGATGTTTTGGGGTTGTCGCTGAGCAACACGGACTTTCAACTCCCTCTAAAGGTTTTCTATGGGCTTGAGATCTGGAGACTGGCTAGGCCACTCCAGGACCTTGAAATGCTTCTTACGAAACCACTCCTTCATTGCCCGGATGGGGTGTTTGGGATCATTGTCATGCTCAAAGACCCAGCCAAGTTTCATCTTCAATGGCCTTGCTGATGGGAGGAGGTTTGCACTCAAAATCTCACGATACATGGCCCCATTCATTATTTCATGTACATGGATCAGTCCTCCTGTTCCCTTTGCAGAGAAACAACCCCAAAGCATGATGTTGCCACCCCCATGCTTCACAGTAAGAATGGTGTTCTTTGGTTGCAACTCAGCATTCTCTCTCCTCCAAACATGACGAGTTGTGTTTCTACCAAACAGTTCTACTTTGGTTTCATCTGACTATATGACATTATCCCAATCCTCTTCTGGATCATCCAAATGCTCTCTAGCAAACCTCAGACGGGCCCGGACATGTACTTACCTAAACAGGGGGACACATCTGGCACTGCAGGATCAGAGTCCCTGATGGTGTAGTGTGTTACTGGTGGTAGCCTTCGTTACGCTGGTCCCAGCTCTCTGCAGGTCATTCACTAGGTCCCCCTGTGTGGTTCTGGGATTTTCACTCACTGTTCTTGTGATCATTTTGACCCCACGGAGTGAGATCTTGCGTGGAGCCCCAGATCGAGGGAGATTATCAGTGGTCTTGTATGTCTTCCATGTTCTAATTATTGCTCCCACAGTTAATTTCTTCACACCAAGCTGCTTGCCTATTGCAGATTCAATCTTTCCAGCCTGGTGCAGGTCTACAATGTCGTTTCTGGTGTCCTTTGACAGCTCTTTGGTCTTCACCATAGTGGAGTTTGGCGTGTGACTGTTTGAGGTTGTGGACAGGTGTCTTTTATACTGATAACAAGTTCAAACAGGTGCCGTTAATACAGGTAATGAGTGGAGGACAGAGGAGCCTCTTAAAGAAGAAGATACAGGTCTGTGAGAGCCAGAAATCTTGCTTGTTTGTAGGTGACCATATACCATATATACTCGAGTATAAGTCGAATTTTTCGAGTACTTATACTCGAGTCAAGCACTTTTCTGCAGCAAAAAATTTCATTTTCCGAACCGACTTTGGGGCCCCGTATCTCAGGGCCACCCGGGGCTAGGAACCCCAAATTTGGTATGCAAACCCAGTGGAACAGGTACCATAACATATCCAAAGCTGAAGTTCCTAGCTCTAAGTGGCCCCGAGATACGGGGCCCCAAAATCGGTTCGGAAAATGTCATTCTCTGCTGCAGAAAAGTGCTTGACATTTTCTGAACCGACTTTGGGGCCCCATATCTCAGGGTCACTTGGTGCTAGGAACCCCAAATTTGGTGTGCAAACCCAATGGAACTGGTACCATAACATATTCAAAGCTGGGGTTCCTAGTATTAAGTGGCCCTGAGATACGGGGCCCCAAATCTGGTCCAGAAAATGTCATTCTCTGCTGCAGAAAAGTGCTTGACATTTTCTGAACTGATTTTTGGGGCCCTGTATCTTGGGGCCACTTGATGCTAGAAACCCCAGCTTTGGAAATGTTATGGTGCTAGTTCCACTGGGTTTGCACACTAAATTTGGGGTTCTAAGCACTAAGTGGCCCCTAGATACGGGGCCCCAAATTTGGTCAACTGTGTCCATCTGCAGCAATGTCATTTCGGGACCCTTTGGGTTCAGAGACCCCAAATTTTGGCTGCAGCTAGGGGGCATCTAGGAACCCTTAACTACTGAGTTTGAAGTTCAGGGGACCTATGGCTGCAAATGGGCACAGTGAGGCATGCAAATGGGCACAGTGATGCTGCAAATGGGCATTGTTGACCCTCTTTTCCACTTACAGTAGCTGTGCATTTCTCACCCTCGTCTTATACTCGGGTCAATAAGTTTTTCCCATTTTTTTTGTGGTAAATTAGGGCCTCGACTTATACTCGGAACGACTTATACTCAGGTATATACGGTACTTATTTTCCACCATAATTTGCAAATAAATTCTTCCAAAAATCAGACAATGTGATTGTCTGGATTTGCCTCCACATTTTGTCTCTCATAGTTGAGGTATACCTATGATAATTACAGGCCTCTCTCATCTTTTTTAAGTAGGAGAACTTGCACAATTGGTGGCTGACTTAATACTTTTTGCCCCACTGTATAACTGATGACAGCTCAAGAAGCTTGTCATTCGACTATGAGTACTGTCAGGATCAGTCCTGTTCACTGGGTTTGTCGAGTTTAAATTTCAGCGAGTCAGCGGGCATCATGATTCACGATGGATTTACAATGAGGGACTTTTTAGAGGTTTTTATTTTTGAATAAAGGACTTATGAAGCATTTGGGTGTATTTATTTCTAGGTTACTTTTATTTGTGAATGAGTAGGAGTATTATGTATTCCTTACTTATTCACTTAGCGGGAGGCGGTATCTGGGGGCTCCACAACCACCATCCAGGGTTGTGGGGAAGAGGCCCTTATCCTTATAAACCCCCTGGTAAGGCACCCCCTCCATGTTGAGGGCATGTGGCTGGTATGGTTCAGAAAGGGGGTTCACACACACATCACCTCCTTTTATGGCCTGTCAGGTTGCATGTTTGGAATAATGGCTTGATATGGTTTTACTAGGGGACAGATTTTTATTTTTTTTGCATGAGGTCCCCCCTTATAATCAATACCAAATTAAAGGGTTTAGTATGCATTTTGGGGGGGAACTCTAAGGATTTTTTTTTCCATTCTTACTGTAAGCTATAAAAAAAAATCAAAAATAAACCACGTTTATGATAAACAAAAACAAAAAGTTGCAGCTACAACAATCAAGTGAGATAATATCACAAAAATGAAATAGGTGAACAAGTATACTGCGCTTAAATTAAATAAACAGTAAATAAATAATATAAACAAGCGAGTCCAAGAGTCACAAACGTGACACAATAGTGAAAGTTTGAATGCTGTGTCACCAACTTCCTCCACCTTGTGCGACCACCACCAAAAAATTAGGATGTGCCCTTACCAAAGAGTGTTGACCACCTATTACGGGGGGTCAACACAGGCTTGTATGTCTGGAAAAACTCCATGTCTGTAAGGAGGTCAACAGAAACTTCAAGCCACTACCGGGGGAAAATATCAGGTTTCTTTTACTCCAACCGTGACATTTGCCAGCAATGTAAAACCATTTTTGAATTGATGGCAATTTACATTTCATAGCCAGCTTCTTTAAAAAAAAATGGCACACAGACACTACCAACAGTTGAGGGGTTGGGGGAACTTTTGGAGGAGACTGTGTACCATTATTTTTTATAGAAGCCAGAAGGGAAATGGCATTTGCCAGCAATGTAAAACCATTTTTCCTTTGTGAATGTCAGTGCTTCAAAAAATTACTGCTCCCAGCCAAAGGGAATTAAAAAAAAAAAACACTTTTACATTAGTATGTGTTCCCCAGGGCAGTGCCCACACCCCATGCTATTTTTTGACAACCTTTTGCTTATTAACCTACAAAATGGGCCTTTTTGATTTTACAGATTCAGCTCTCATTGATGGGTTTGGCATCCAAATTTCTTTGAAGTTTGCCGAACCTGTTTGAATGGAACCCAGGGCAGTTTGGCTCATCCCTGGCCATAACCATAAAAATGTATATCAAATGATAGAACGTGCACATTTCCTGTGATATCATGCCTTATTAGTGTCACTCTAATAAGATCAGATGTCATAGCCACACAAGAGAAGCTGAGAACAGAGATGTTGAAAGAGACTGCCTACTCTGCATTACTACAGCTTGAAAGTACTTCAAGTGGATTAGGAGGAACTGTCACCATACTCTGCTAGGAGCTCAGTTCTATATCAGTATGGACCCAGAGTGGGTGAACAATAAGTACACTAACTGTAAGTACATTGTAACCGTAAATAGAAAATTTCCAAACTTTGCAAGGACAACAACACTAATGCCCCGTACACACGGTCGTATTTTCCGATGGAAAATGTCCGATCGGAGCGTGTTGTCGGAAATTCCGACCGTGTGTGGGCTCCATCGGCCATTTTTCATCGGATTTTCCGACACACAAAGTTGGAGAGCAGGAGATAAAATTTTCCGACAACAAAATCCGTTGTCGGAAATTCCGATCGTGTGTACACAAATCCGACAGGCAAAGTGCAACGCATGCTCAGAATAAATAAAGAGATGAAAGCTATTGGCCACTGCCCCGTTTATAGTCCCGACGTACGTGTTTTACGTCACAGCGTTCAGAACGATCGGATTTTCTGACAACTTTGTGTGACCGTGTGTATGCAAGACAAGTTTGAGCCAACATCCGTCGGAAAAAATCCTAGGATTTTGTTGTCGGAATGTCCGAACAAAGTCCGACCGTGTGTACGCCCTATAAGAAAGCTGAATTGCAGGCATTTTGAGAGTTTAGAAACATTCATTTTTTACAGTACATGGCAATGGATTGTTTGCAGCAATATGATTTATTGAATGCTCAGGGTTACCAACCCTGGATGCCCTGCCTCCCATACCACACTTTATGTTGGCTATGAAAATTCTGGTTCTATCCCCCCCCCCTATGTGACTATGTTCAAGCCTTAGGATTGGCCATTAAGCATTGTAGGAGGGCTGGGAAACCATGTTTGTTTGCCCTATACCGAGAAGTATTGGGATTTTAACTGGGAATTCAGAATGGATCATTCCAGTGTGGACAGGAGCAAGGAAGGTACGTAAAGGTGCAAGAGGATACCATCTACATGGTTGAAGCAAGGGGGGAGGTCGAGTAATCTTTGTAATACATGTTTTCCTAAACTGGTTATTGTCTATACTCTATAACAGCAAAATTGTTGCACATTGTTATCCACATCTGTGGAAATCACAAATATTTTTTGCTATCTATCTATCTACATCTCTGTTTTGCTTACACAGCTCTGAAGCAACCATCATAGTAGTCATTTGAAAGCACATTTGCCCCTCATTACTGCACTGCATCATTGCATGAGAAAAGTAAATGTAATTTAGCCATTTAATTAACTGGTGCCTCCACTCCGGGTACATGCCATATGTCCAACAGTATTTAAGCAGCCTTTCACACACTCTAACTCATTGTTTTAATTAGTTATACCTTAAGAAATATTCCACACGCTAACCAAAAATAATGAAGCAAACTTCTCCAGTTGAATAATTGTGAGATTATTATGAAAGATATGGGATTTACTAATAGCACCAATGGGAATTTTGTTTTCAAGGAACAAAAAAAAGTGCTTCAATTGGTTATTTATATCTTTACTTGCCTTCAGTTTGAAATGTGCCAGGAGACAAAACAGAATGAAGCAGGCTCTGTTATTACACTGGAACATATTGTCACTGTTATAAACAGCCCACACTCACTGGAGCTGCCAATTATTCCCCAGTCGCCATTTTTTTTATTCAGATTGATCTCTTCCTGCTTGAGGCTGTTTCAAACCCGTGACTCTGAAACATCCCTTGTGGCCTGTTGGCTAATTAAGAGCAAAATCCATCTTTTGATGAAACAACGCTGCCAATGGATAAGATTTTTTCTTTTTTTTTTCTATATAATTCTCTTAATCACGCAGCAAAAGGAGCCCTTGAATACACACACTAGTCCTTGGGAGCGTGGTCTATATCTGGTAATTAGCCATGATTAAAGGGACAGCTCTATAATTCATGTAGCCATGTCAGTTTTATCAGAGTAAACCAGTTTTCTGGATAAGACACTTGCATATGCTCATTGTCACTGAGTGCTTCAGCAGGAGGACCAGAGCCACGGAGCACAAGTAGATGCTGCATTAAATGTAAGCCATTCTGACACCGGTGTGAAATGAGCACATCAGCATTCTGAAGAATGTGTTCACACTTTGAAGAGACAGCAGACATTCCAAGCGTGTGGGGTGACACCAATCAGCAGAGTAAAATGAAGCCCTACATGGCACACGGTGCTATGGAAAAGTTAACCTGTCTGCCAGAGCAGACGTTTTTATTCTGGGAGTCATCACATAGATTGTCTGCATTGTGCCGTCATGTATAATGTATAACTTTAAACCACAAGCATAATCTTGATGGCCATGGTAGCGTTGTGTGCAGACGGGTGCTCAGATTCTGGATTCATAAAGTTAACGCTATCAAAAGATAATGATGCAGTTTATCAAAATATGACATTTTATATGGCAAATAGGAAAACGTAGCAGCGCTTTATTGAAAGAAAAACAATTTATATTGACTGCTGGGAAGAAAGAAATTGGAAATAATCCAGGGGATGGTGAGATGTGAAAAATAACTAAAGCAGAACCAGACAAGGAATTCTTGATAATGTTTGTGATTGACATACATACAGTATACAGTATATAGTATATGGTTAAAAAGTAAGTACACCCAATGGAAATTAACTGGACTTTTTCAACATGTTTGAACAAGCAAACATTAAATCTTAATTCAAATAGTACAAACAGATAGAGGTGATATACTTGAATTAAAATTTATACATGCTATGTTCATTTTCATGTTCTAAATCAGGGGTCTCCAAACTTTCTAAACAAAGGGCCGGTTTACTGTCCTTCACACTTTAGGGAGGGCCGGACTGTGGCCATTTGGATTAAAAAATGTCCCAGCATCAGTTGGAATAAACAATGCCCCATTTTTGGTGTCATTGGTAGGAATTGTGTACCATCATTGGAGTCATTGTGCACCTTCGTTGGTGTTGTTGGGAGGAATTGTGCCCCATCCTTGGTATCATTTAGAGGAATTGTGCCCCATTACTGGTGTCATTGAGAGCAATTGTGCCCCATCATTTGTGACATTGTCCCCCATTGTTAGTGTCATTGGGAGGAATTGTGCCCCACCCTTGGTGTCATTAATAGGAATTGTGCCCCATCACTGGTGTCATTGTGCCCCATTGTTGGTGTCATTTGGAGGAATTGTGCCCAACCCTTGTTGTCATTTAGAGGAATTGTGCCAAATCACTGATGTCATTGAGAGGAATTGTGCCCCATCATTGGTGTCAGTGAATGAAATAGTGCCCCAAGGGCCAGATAAAAGCAAGCAAAGGGCCACATCTGGCCCCCGGGATGCAATTTGGAGACCACTGTTCTAAATAATGTAAAAACAGTTTTGTCATGTGGAAATAGTATACATTTATTACTATTTCACTTTCATAAAATTAGAATTATGTGTTTCTAATTATGGTGCCAGAAATTAAAACCTTCTAGGGCCACGTTTACATCTGCGTCTGGGAGCAGACAGCTTACTGCATTTAGAGGTGGCTAAACACCACCTATGGATGCAGCTGCACTTTGTGGTAGCTGTGGCCAGTTTGTGTGTGGCCAGAAAATCCACACTGTCTGTGTTCAGGGTTGGTCAGAGGTCCCATTTGCATGTATTGTAACTGCTCAGATGCGCAGTCACATGAAAAGCAGCAGTGCTGGCTATCGGTTTGTATGGAAAACAAATGAGACTGTCGCTGCTGACAGACGCTGCTGTCCCCACACACAGCACGCATGCAATGTTAAGCTCTGGTGGCAAGTCCCATCCAAGTTAATGTAGCTTAAAGGATAAGTTCACCTTCGGGAACATGTTACATGTTCTACCTGTTTTTAGGGTGGAACGCGCAACATGTTCCTGCTCTTGCAGCTCTTAACCACTTGCCGACCGCCTCACGCCTATATACGTGAGCAGAGCGGCACGGGCAGGCAAAATCACGTACCTGAAACGTGATTGCCTTCCCGCGGGTGGGGGGTCCGATCGGACCCCCCCCCGGTGCCAGCTGCGGTCGGCATTTGGTTGGGAGCGATGACAGACGAGGGGGAGGCCATCCGATCGTGGCCCCCCCCTCGCGATCGCTCCCGGCCAATGAGAAACATCCCCTGCCTCTGTATAGTACACAGAGGCAGAGGATGTGATGTCATCTCTCCTCGGTCTGGCAGTTTCCGTTCCAGCGCCGAGGAGAGATGACATGTAAGTGCACCAAACACACACACACACACAGTAGAACATGCCAGGCATACATAACACCCCCCCCAATCACCCCCCCCCCCCTGTCACAAACTGACAGCAAGCAGGTTTTTTTTTTTTTTTTTCCTGATTACTGCATAGTGTCAGTTTGTGACAGTTAGCAGTGGTGGGACAGTTAGGGTTAGCCCCCTGTAGGTCTAGGGTACCCCCCTTACCCCCCCTAATAAAGTTTTAACCCCTTGATCACCCCCCCTCACCAGTGTCGCTAAGCGATCATTTTTCTGATCGCTGTATTAGTGTCGCTGGTGACGGTAGTTAGGGACGTAAATATCTAGGTTCGCCGTCAGTGTTTTATAGCGACAGGGACCCCCATATACTACCTAATAAATGTTTTAACCCCTTGATTGCCCCCTAGTTAACCCTTTCACCACTGATCACCGTATAACTGTTACGGGTGACGCTGGTTAGTTCGTTTATTTTTTATAGTGTCAGGGCACCCGCCGTTTATTACCGAATAAAGGTTTAGCCCCCTGATCGCCCGGCGGTGATATGCGTCGCCCTAGGCAGCGTCAGATTAGCGCCAGTACCGCGAACACCCACGCACGCACCGTACACCTCCCTTAGTGGTATAGTATCTGAACGCATCAATATCTGATCCGATCAGATCTATACTAGCGTCACCAGCAGTTTAGGGTTCCCAAAAACGCAGTGTTAGCGGGATCAGCCCAGATACCTGCTAGCACCTGCGTTTTGCCCCTCCGCCCGGCCCAGCCCAGTCCAGCCCACCCAAGTGCAGTATCGATCGATCACTGACACTTTTTTTTGTAGCGTTTTGGTAAACTGGCAAGCACCAGCGGCGTAGTACACCCCGGTCGTAGTCAAACCAGCACTGCAGTAACACTTGGTGAATGTTTTGAACGCTACCATGCACTAGTTGAGTATTAGCGTAGCGTACAGCATTGCACAGACTAGGCACACTTTCACAGGGTCTCCCAAGATGCCATCGCATTTTGAGAGACTCGAACCTGGAACCGGTTACAGTTATAAAAGTTACAGTTACAAAAAAAAAGTGTAAAAAAAAAAAAAACACAAACAAAAATAAAAAAAAATTGTTGGTTGTCGTTTTATTGTTCTCTCTCTCTCTCTATTCTCTCTCTATTGTTCTGCTCTTTTTTACTGTATTCTATTCTGCAATGTTTTATTGTTATTATGTTTTATCATGTTTGCTTTTCAGGTATGTAATTATTTATACTTTACCGTTTACTGTGCTTTATTGTTAACCATTTTTTTGTCTTCAGGTACGCCATTCACGACTTTGAGTGGTTATACCAGAATGATGCCTGCAGGTTTAGGTATCATCTTGGTATCATTCTTTTTAGCCAGTGGTCGGCTTTCACGTAAAAGCAATCCTAGCGGCTAATTAGCCTCTAGACTGCTTTTACAAGCAGTGGGAGGGAATGCCGCCCCCCCCCACCGTCTTTCGTGTTTTTCTCTGGCTCTCCTGTCTCAACAGGGAACCTGAGAATGCAGCCGGTGATTCAGCCAGCTGACCATAGAGCTGATCAGAGACCAGAGTGGCTCCAAACATCTCTATGGCCTAAGAAACCGGAAGCTACGAGCATTTTATGACTTAGATTTCGCCGGATGTAAATAGCGCCATTGGGAAATTGGGGAAGCATTTTATCACACCGATCTTGGTGTGGTCAGATGCTTTGAGGGCAGAGGAGAGATCTAGGGTCTAATAGACCCCAATTTTTTCAAAAAAGAGTACCTGTCACTACCTATTGCTATCATAGGGGATATTTACATTCCCTGAGATAACAATAAAAATGATTTAAAAAAAAAAAAAAATGAAAGGAACAGTTTAAAAATAAGATAAAAAAGCAAAAAAAAATAAAGAAAAAAAATAAATAAATAAAAAGCACCCCTGTCCCCCCTGCTCTCGCGCTAAGGCGAACGCAAGCGGCGGTCTGGCGTCAAACGTAAACAGCAATTGCACCATGCATGTGAGGTATCACCGCAAAGGTAAGATCGAGGGCAATAATTTTAGCAGTAGACCTCCTCTGTAAATCTAAAGTGGTAACCTGTAAAGGCTTTTAAAGGCTTTTAAAAATGTATTAATTTTGTTGCCACTGCACGTTTGTGCGCAATTTTAAAGCATGTCATGTTTGGTATCCATGTACTCGGCCTAAGATCATCTTTTTTATTTCATCAAACATTTGGGCAATATAGTGTGTTTTAGTGCATTAAAATTTTAAAAAGTGTGTTTTTTCCCCAAAAAATGCGTTTGAAAATCGCTGCGCAAATACTGTGTGAAAAAAAAAAAATGAAACACCCACCATTTTAATCTGTAGGGCAATTGCTTTAAAATAATATATAATGTTTGGGGGTTCAAAGTAATTTTCTTGCAAAAAAAAATAATTTTTTCATGTAATCAAAAAGTGTCAGAAAGGGCTTTGTCTTCAAGTGGTTAGAAGAGTGGGTGATGTGTGACATAAGCTTCTAAATGTTGTGCATAAAATGCCAGGACAGTTCAAACCCCCCCCCCCAAATGACCCCATTTTGGAAAGTAGACACCCCAAGCTATTTGCTGAGAGGCATGTCGAGTCCATGGAATATTTTATATTGTGACACAAGTTGCGGGAAAGAGACAATTTTTTTTTTTTTTTGCACAAAGTTGTCACTAAATGTTATATTGCTCAAACATGCCATGGGAATATGTGAAATTACACCCCAAAATAAATTCTGTTGCTTCTCCTGAGTACGGAGATACCACATGTGTGGGACTTTTTGGGAGCCTAGCCGCGCACGGGACCCCGAAAACCAAGCACCGCCTTCAGGCTTTCTAAGGCCGTAAATTTTTGATTTCACTCCTCACTACCTATCACAGTTTCGGAGGCCATGGAATGCCCAGGTGGCACAACCCCCCCCCCCAAATTACCCCATTTTGGAAAGTAGACACCCCAAGCTATTTGCTGAGAGGTATAGTGAGTATTTTGCAGACCTCACTTTTTGTCACAAAGTTTTGAAAATTGAAAAAAGAAAAAAAAAATTTTTTTTTCTGGTCTTTCTTCATTTTCAAAAACAAATGAGAGCTGCAAAATACTCACCATGCCTCTCAGCAAATAGCTTGGGGTGTCTACTTTCCAAAATGGGGTCATTTGAGGGGGGTTTGTGCCACATGGGCATTTTATGGCCTTCAAAACTGTGATAGGTAGTGAGGAGTAAAATCAAAAATGTATGCCCTTAGAAATCCTGAAGGTGGTGCTGGGTTTTCGGGGCCCCGTACGCGGCTAGGCTCCCAAAAAGTGCCACACATGTGGTATCCCCGTACTCAGGAGAAGCAGCTGAATGTATTTTGGGGTGCAATTCCACATATGCCCATGGCCTGTGTGAGCAATATATCATTTAGTGACAACTTTTTGCATTTAGAGGTGGCTAAACACCACCTATGGATGCAGCTGCACTTTGTGGTAGCTGTGGCCAGTTTGTGTGTGGCCAGAAAATCCACACTGTCTGTGTTCAGGGTTGGTCAGAGGTCCCATTTGCATGTATTGTAACTGCTCAGATGCGCAGTCACATGAAAAGCAGCAGTGCTGGCTATCGGTTTGTATGGAAAACAAATGAGACTGTCGCTGCTGACAGACGCTGCTGTCCCCACACACAGCACGCATGCAATGTTAAGCTCTGGTGGCAAGTCCCATCCAAGTTAATGTAGCTTAAAGGATAAGTTCACCTTCGGGAACATGTTACATGTTCTACCTGTTTTTAGGGTGGAACGCGCAACATGTTCCTGCTCTTGCAGCTCTTAACCACTTGCCGACCGCCTCACGCCTATATACGTGAGCAGAGCGGCACGGGCAGGCAAAATCACGTACCTGAAACGTGATTGCCTTCCCGCGGGTGGGGGGTCCGATCGGACCCCCCCCCGGTGCCAGCTGCGGTCGGCATTTGGTTGGGAGCGATGACAGACGAGGGGGAGGCCATCCGATCGTGGCCCCCCCCTCGCGATCGCTCCCGGCCAATGAGAAACATCCCCTGCCTCTGTATAGTACACAGAGGCAGAGGATGTGATGTCATCTCTCCTCGGTCTGGCAGTTTCCGTTCCAGCGCCGAGGAGAGATGACATGTAAGTGCACCAAACACACACACACACACACAGTAGAACATGCCAGGCATACATAACACCCCCGATCGCCCCCCGATCCCCCCCCAATCACCCCCCCCCCCCTGTCACAAACTGACAGCAAGCAGGTTTTTTTTTTTTTTTTTTCCTGATTACTGCATAGTGTCAGTTTGTGACAGTTAGCAGTGGTGGGACAGTTAGGGTTAGCCCCCTGTAGGTCTAGGGTACCCCCCTTACCCCCCCTAATAAAGTTTTAACCCCTTGATCACCCCCCCTCACCAGTGTCGCTAAGCGATCATTTTTCTGATCGCTGTATTAGTGTCGCTGGTGACGGTAGTTAGGGACGTAAATATTTAGGTTCGCCGTCAGTGTTTTATAGCGACAGGGACCCCCATATACTACCTAATAAATGTTTTAACCCCTTGATTGCCCCCTAGTTAACCCTTTCACCACTGATCACCGTATAACTGTTACGGGTGACGCTGGTTAGTTCGTTTATTTTTTATAGTGTCAGGGCACCCGCCGTTTATTACCGAATAAAGGTTTAGCCCCCTGTAGGTCTAGGGTACCCCCCTTACCCCCTTAATAAAGTTTTAACCCCTTGATCACCCCCTGTCGCCAGTGTCGCTAAGCAATCATTTTTCTGATCGCTGTATTAGTGTCGCTGGTGACGCTAGTTAGGGACGTAAATATTTAGGTTCGCCGTCAGTGTTTTATAGCGACAGGGACCCCCATATACTATCTAATAAATGTTTTAACCCCTTGATGGCCCCCTAGTTAACCCTTTCACCACTGATCACCGTATAACCGTTACGGGTGACGCTGGTTAGTTCGTTTATTTTTTATAGTGTCAGGGCACCCGCCGTTTATTACCGAATAAAGGTTTAGCCCCCTGATCGCCCGGCGGTGATATGCGTCGCCCTAGGCAGCGTCAGATTAGCGCCAGTACCGCGAACACCCACGCACGCACCGTACACCTCCCTTAGTGGTATAGTATCTGAACGCATCAATATCTGATCCGATCAGATCTATACTAGCGTCACCAGCAGTTTAGGGTTCCCAAAAACGCAGTGTTAGCGGGATCAGCCCAGATACCTGCTAGCACCTGCGTTTTGCCCCTCCGCCCGGCCCAGCCCAGTCCAGCCCACCCAAGTGCAGTATCGATCGATCACTGACACTTTTTTTTGTAGCGTTTTGGTAAACTGGCAAGCACCAGCGGCGTAGTACACCCCGGTCGTAGTCAAACCAGCACTGCAGTAACACTTGGTGAATGTTTTGAACGCTACCATGCACTAGTTGAGTATTAGCGTAGCGTACAGCATTGCACAGACTAGGCACACTTTCACAGGTTCTCCCAAGATGCCATCGCATTTTGAGAGACTCGAACCTGGAACCGGTTACAGTTATAAAAGTTACAGTTACAAAAAAAAAGTGTAAAAAAAAAAAAAACACAAACAAAAATAAAAAAAAATTGTTGGTTGTCGTTTTATTGTTCTCTCTCTCTCTCTATTCTCTCTCTATTGTTCTGCTCTTTTTTACTGTATTCTATTCTGCAATGTTTTATTGTTATTATGTTTTATCATGTTTGCTTTTCAGGTATGTAATTATTTATACTTTACCGTTTACTGTGCTTTATTGTTAACCATTTTTTTGTCTTCAGGTACGCCATTCACGACTTTGAGTGGTTATACCAGAATGATGCCTGCAGGTTTAGGTATCATCTTGGTATCATTCTTTTTAGCCAGTGGTCGGCTTTCACGTAAAAGCAATCCTAGCGGCTAATTAGCCTCTAGACTGCTTTTACAAGCAGTGGGAGGGAATGCCGCCCCCCCCCCCCACCGTCTTCCGTGTTTTTCTCTGGCTCTCCTGTCTCAACAGGGAACCTGAGAATGCAGCCGGTGATTCAGCCAGCTGACCATAGAGCTGATCAGAGACCAGAGTGGCTCCAAACATCTCTATGGCCTAAGAAACCGGAAGCTACGAGCATTTTATGACTTAGATTTCGCCGGATGTAAATAGCGCCATTGGGAAATTGGGGAAGCATTTTATCACACCGATCTTGGTGTGGTCAGATGCTTTGAGGGCAGAGGAGAGATCTAGGGTCTAATAGACCCCAATTTTTTCAAAAAAGAGTACCTGTCACTACCTATTGCTATCATAGGGGATATTTACATTCCCTGAGATAACAATAAAAATGATTTAAAAAAAAAAAAAAATGAAAGGAACAGTTTAAAAATAAGATAAAAAAGCAAAAAAAAATAAAGAAAAAAAATAAATAAATAAAAAGCACCCCTGTCCCCCCTGCTCTCGCGCTAAGGCGAACGCAAGCGGCGGTCTGGCGTCAAACGTAAACAGCAATTGCACCATGCATGTGAGGTATCACCGCAAAGGTAAGATCGAGGGCAATAATTTTAGCAGTAGACCTCCTCTGTAAATCTAAAGTGGTAACCTGTAAAGGCTTTTAAAGGCTTTTAAAAATGTATTAATTTTGTTGCCACTGCACGTTTGTGCGCAATTTTAAAGCATGTCATGTTTGGTATCCATGTACTCGGCCTAAGATCATCTTTTTTATTTCATCAAACATTTGGGCAATATAGTGTGTTTTAGTGCATTAAAATTTTAAAAAGTGTGTTTTTTCCCCAAAAAATGCGTTTGAAAATCGCTGCGCAAATACTGTGTGAAAAAAAAAAAAATGAAACACCCACCATTTTAATCTGTAGGGCAATTGCTTTAAAATAATATATAATGTTTGGGGGTTCAAAGTAATTTTCTTGCAAAAAAAAATAATTTTTTCATGTAATCAAAAAGTGTCAGAAAGGGCTTTGTCTTCAAGTGGTTAGAAGAGTGGGTGATGTGTGACATAAGCTTCTAAATGTTGTGCATAAAATGCCAGGACAGTTCAAACCCCCCCCCCAAATGACCCCATTTTGGAAAGTAGACACCCCAAGCTATTTGCTGAGAGGCATGTCGAGTCCATGGAATATTTTATATTGTGACACAAGTTGCGGGAAAGAGACAATTTTTTTTTTTTTTTGCACAAAGTTGTCACTAAATGTTATATTGCTCAAACATGCCATGGGAATATGTGAAATTACACCCCAAAATAAATTCTGTTGCTTCTCCTGAGTACGGAGATACCACATGTGTGGGACTTTTTGGGAGCCTAGCCGCGCACGGGACCCCGAAAACCAAGCACCGCCTTCAGGCTTTCTAAGGCCGTAAATTTTTGATTTCACTCCTCACTACCTATCACAGTTTCGGAGGCCATGGAATGCCCAGGTGGCACAACCCCCCCCCCCCCAAATTACCCCATTTTGGAAAGTAGACACCCCAAGCTATTTGCTGAGAGGTATAGTGAGTATTTTGCAGACCTCACTTTTTGTCACAAAGTTTTGAAAATTGAAAAAAGAAAAAAAAAATTTTTTTTTCTGGTCTTTCTTCATTTTCAAAAACAAATGAGAGCTGCAAAATACTCACCATGCCTCTCAGCAAATAGCTTGGGGTGTCTACTTTCCAAAATGGGGTCATTTGAGGGGGGTTTGTGCCACATGGGCATTTTATGGCCTTCAAAACTGTGATAGGTAGTGAGGAGTAAAATCAAAAATGTATGCCCTTAGAAATCCTGAAGGTGGTGCTGGGTTTTCGGGGCCCCGTACGCGGCTAGGCTCCCAAAAAGTGCCACACATGTGGTATCCCCGTACTCAGGAGAAGCAGCTGAATGTATTTTGGGGTGCAATTCCACATATGCCCATGGCCTGTGTGAGCAATATATCATTTAGTGACAACTTTTTGTAATTTATTTTTTTTTTCTTTTTTTTGTCATTATTCAATCACTTGGGACAAAAAAAATAAATATTCAATGGGCTCAACATGCCTCTCAGCAATTTCCTTGGTGTGTCTACTTTCCAAAATGGGGTCATTTGGGGGGGTTTTGTACTGCCCTGCCATTTTAGCACCTCAAGAAATGACATAGGCAGTCAGAAACTAAAAGCTGTGTAAATTCCAGAAAATGTACCCTAGTTTGTAGACGCTATAACTTTTGCGCAAACCAATAAATATACGCTTATTGACATTTTTTTTACCAAAGACATGTGGCCGAATACATTTTGGCCTAAATGTATGACTAAAATTTAGTTTATTGGATTTTTTTTATAACAAAAAGTAGAAAATATCATTTTTTTTCAAAATTTTCAGTCTTTTTCCGTTTATAGCGCAAAAAATAAAAACGGCAGAGGTGATCAAATATCATCAAAAGAAAGCTCTATTTGTGGGAAGAAAAGGACGCAAATTTCGTTTGGGTAGAGCATTGCATGACCGCGCAATTAGCAGTTAAAGCGACGCAGTGCCGAATTGTAAAAAGTGCTCTGGTCAGGAAGGGGGTAAATCCTTCCGGGGCTGAAGTGGTTAACCCCCGATCCCCCCTCACTCCCTGTGACAACGGGTCGGGGATATTTTCCCTGCACTCGCCGTCACAATTTTTAAAAAAAGAGGCCGTGCGGAGCTCTGTCCCCCCAGCCGGGTCATTCATTCACAGAGTTCTTTAAATGGAAGAACTACAACGACCATCATCCTTTGCGGCTAACAGCTTGTTGTTTTCAATAAACTACCAGGGTGCTGGTAAGCCCTCGAGGTACAGTAGATCATTGATTCGTCTTGTCATTGTGTCATACAAGGTACGGGCAGACAGCTTACACTGATAGTCTGCAGGAGCACTGCATTGCACCCGCGATCTGCTGATTGTGGGTGCAATGCTCTGCAGGTTCCTAATAAAAAAATACATACATTCAAATTTTTTTTACATGCAAAACTATGTGCATTTTTTTTTTTTTTTTAAAGGTGAACTTATCTTTTAAGGTTATATTCACACCTATGTGTTTTGTGGCGTGCTTTCAGATTTGCGGAAATGCGCTATAATCCATTTAACATGATTTCCTATGGGTCACATTCACATTTGTGCATTTTAAACCAGTGTATTTTTTTAAAGGGTCAGGGACTTTTTTGCCTGCAACAGATTGTATTTTTGGTTCTATAGCCGTCAAAAGAAAAGCATCAAAAATGCATGAAAATGCACGTAAATGCGTTTTTGGTGCATTTTCTTCATGACAACAAACACCTCCCCCTAGCAACATTAACACATCTTAAAAACGCAAAATGAAAAATTCATAAAAAATGCAGGAAAACATATGAACAATGCAAACTGCCCTGCAAAATGCACCAGAAAAACACATAAACTGTAACCTATATAGGTGTGAACCTAGCTTAAGAGAGGATGAAGGTAGAACCAGCTTTAAACCTCGATATCTAGGGTCTGGTGTTCTCAATGCTATTCACATGTTTGATGTCATCATTCCAAGATCAATAGAGCTCTTTAAAGCTCACAGAAGATTCTGGCAAGGGATTTAAAGTAGCTGTAAAGGCACAAGCTTTTTTACCTTCATGCGTTCTATGCATGAAGATAAACAACCTTCTGTGTGCAGCAGCCCCCCCAGGCCCCCAATACTTTCCTGAGCCCCCTCTCGATCCAGCAATGTCCATGAGAGCCTTGCCCCCCAGGGACTCGCGCTCCTGATAGCCATTGGCTCCCACTGCTGTCAATCACAGCCAGTGAGCCAATCAGGAGACGGAGGGGGTGGGGCCAAGCCATGCCTTCTTGTGTGAATGGACACACAGAGCCGCTGCTCGGGAGCACACCTGCTTGGGTGCCCCCATAGAAAGCTGCTTGCTGTAGGGGCACCTGGCAGGAGGGAGGAGCCAGGAGTGCCAGCGGGGGACCCGAGAAGAGGAGGATCCGGGCTGCTCTGTGTAAAACAACTGCACAGAACAAGTATAACATGTTTTCTGTTTTTTTAAAACAAGGCTTTAATATCACTTTAAAAATTTATTGAATTTGCTGGGCTGGCCAGTCTTGGACTCAGACTAAAATGTAATTATTTGGCCTCAACAGCACCATTCCTACAGTAAAGCATGGAGGTGGTAATATCCTGTTTTAGGGGTGTTTCTCTTCAGCAGGGACTGGAGCACTTGTCAGGAGAGAAGGTAAAATGGATGAGTCAAAATACCATCAAATTCTTGAGGAAAATCTGCTGCCTTCTGCCAGAAAGTTGTCAATAGGAGGAAGGTTAACCTTCCAACATAAGAACGACCAAAGCACACAGTAAAAATGACCAAACAGTGGTCGAAGGAGAACAATGTGAATGTCCTTGCATAGCCTAGTAAGAGCCCAGACTTAAACCTCATAGAAAATCTGTGAAATGATGTGAAGACTGCAGTCCACAAATGGTCATCATCAAATGTAACTGAACTTGAGCAGTTCTGCAAGAAGAGTGGGCAAACTAGATGTGCAAAGTTGGTAGAGATGTATCCCAACAGACTAAAGGCTGTAATTAAGCAAAATGTGGCTCAACAAAATACTGACATACGGGGGTAATCCTTTTTCCAACTCAGTGATTCTGTTTTTGAATTTTTTTTTTCTGACATGTTGGCATTGGCATGCGCAGGCTTTTGCATTAGGGTGTGCACCCCAGACCACAAACTTATATGCGTGTATATCAGCAGAACAGTGGACGGTATCAGCAGAGCAGAGGTTGGTGCCAGTAGTGCAGTAGCACAGTGGCTGGTGTCAGTAGTTTTTATTTATTATTAATTTCTTTTTTTTTACTATTTTTTTTTGGTGAAATATCAAGGGTCTAAACAGAGCGAGGGACTGAGGACAGAGCTTCCCCAAACGCTTTCTCTGCAGCCTCAGCTAAACTGGACAGCAAACAAATGGGAAGTGCTCTGTGCTGAGCGGCTTCCTGTTCATTCACAAACTGAAGCATAGTAAGGGGTTTACTATGCTTCAGTTAAGAATATACACAGGAGCGATTGGTACAGATCACTCACTGTGTTCATTCATTAATCCATCCTGAAACATCCCCCGCAGCAGCGGGCAGGAGAGGAGAGAAGGGAAACTGGCAGCACTGCAGGGGGGGAGAATGGGGGCATCAGGAAGTAGGAGGAATCGGCACCACTCAGGGTGAATAGGGTGTGCCCAGGCACACCCGTCACACAATGTGCGCACGCCTATGCATGTTGGTGTTATATCTTTTACTTGGATGTTATAAGTTGCACTAGTAAATACAGCTGGATAAAACAATAAGTGTATCTGTCTTCATTTCAGGCTTCAAAGCAACAAAATGTGATTCTTTTAAAGGGGGTGTTAAGGTCAGACCTTCAGCTGTGTTTGTGCAATTGCTGCACCCCCATAGCGTATTATAGCCTGCCTACACACAGTCCCAGCCACCCAGCCACCCGAAAAAAAAAACTATTCACACTGTACAGGCCACATCACCTATGTGAATGAGCCCCAATACCTAATTCAAACACAGAATTTAATTAATTAATACAGTTTTATCTTTTAGATTTAGCAGGAATTGTGTAAGCTATGTTGTGTTTGTGTCTGCTAATAATGACAGGGTTGTCCTGTCAGGGGAACTTTATAAAGGAAAAAGATGTTTAAAATTGACAAAAAAATTTAAATTTTATTGATAGCGTCTTAAAAAAAAACAGGCCCCTTCAAGGGTCTGCAATTTATTAGGGGTCTTCCAAAAGTTTTATACTTTTACACATGTGATAGAGATTAAAAAAGTGCAGACATTTTTGAAGAACCCTTGTATTTTGGGAGAGGGGGGTTTGTTTTGTTTTTAAAGAAGATGGCAATGAATGTAACTTGCCAGCAATTTAAAGTGAATAATATTTTTCCTTGTAAATTCCATTTTTGCGTTGGTACATTGTACAGCAAGAGAAAACAAAAAATGCTGAGGTGTGACACAGTGTGACTCGGCAATGCCCCCCACTCTCTCCTCACAATATTTGACTGACAGCATTAGGAGCCAATGGTTCCCGCTGCTTTCAGTGTGTTCTGTGAGAAGAGGAGAGAGCAGCGCCTCTGCAAGTGGGCATAGTGCTGGATCGAGAGAGAGGGTTCAAGCAGTGGAGGCCACTCCATTAGGGGCGCAGGGTCCAGCCCTCTCTTCTTCTTTTCCATCTCTTTGCCGTGCCTGCCCTACGCCTGACCTCCATGCTTTGACCTTCGTCCCTTCAGCTCCCGTGGGAGATGCTTTCCGACCACCCCTGCCGGGGGTCTGCCCCTAGAGCCAATTGCCTGACAAGTGATAATGGGATCATTAGCTCTGGCTTCACATTTTTGTCCAATCATAACTTATACTTGAATCTACTTTTTTATCTGTTGTTACAGACATCAGATATACACATCAGCCCCTGATGATGCGAGGAGAGCTCCCGAAACGCGTCGGTTTAGAGATGTATCATGTATATCTGTACTCATTATACTTTGATCAATGCTATTTTGGCTATGTTTTTAGGACCATTATGTTATGTTGCTGTTCTTATGAATTGCCATCTATATGCATGACCTGTATTGTATGACAATGATTCTAATAAATTTGATACTTTTTACACTATTCTATTAATTTACTTGTGATCATCATGGACACCTCATTTAAAGTCCCATGGGCGAATCTTTTTCTCTTTTTGTCTTTTTTTGTTTATAGCGCAAAAAATGAAAACCGCAGAGGTGATCAAATACCACCAAAGGAAAGCTTTATTTGAAGGGAAAAAAAGGACGTCAATTTTGTTTGGATACAGCGTCGCACGACCACGCAATTGTCAGTTAGAGTGACGCAGTGCCATATTACAAAAAATGGCCTAGTCATTAAGGGGGCAAATTCTTCCGGGGCTGAAGTGGTTAAAGAATTCTACTGTCCCAAAGTTGACAAAGCAACATAATTGGCTCATCTTTCAAATTTGTCCATGCTATATTTAAGAATCTTTTGTATGCAATTCCTTATCCATATGAACACAAGGACAACATACAAGTAAAGCCCCATACACACTATCAGATTTTCTGCTGATTTTTTACTTTAGATTTACCAAAACCATATAATATGAGGTCAAACCTTAGGAGTTTCAATTTGTATACAATCAGGCAGGCCCTTGCACTACATGTTTTTGGTAAATCTGAGGACAAAAATCAGCAGAAAATCTGATAGTGTGTATGGGGCTTTACAGGGAGACTGTGTCCAGGTGGGAAAAAGCGTAGGACTGATCGTGGACTTTAATTTTTAAAATGGGAAAAGGTGATTTATTTTCTTCTTCATTGGAGCAAAATCCCTTATCAGAAATCAAAGTTACAGAAAAACATTTTCTGATATCTATCTCCATCTAGTGGTAAAGCAGCAAATGATCTATTCACCAATCATCAGCTGGACATTTACCTGTTGGGGCATTCACTTTCGTTTTGTTGAATTGGTTAGCATTCACTGCTTTTGGCTGCACATTCTTCAGCCACATCTTAGCAATATTTACCTCATTGTATAATGGAGAAAATGGTACAGCTGTTAGCTCCCAATTGTTCCTCATTTGGAGGAACTGTGCCTTTTTTTAGACAAATCCCCCTGTCTCTCGGCTGTCCCTCTTTTTGGTCTGCTGTTTACATCTCTATACAAAATGTACTATTTTCGTACCAAAAGTGTTATGCTGCACTCAAATTTGTATCCAGCCTCTATATTACTGCATTTGCATTTTTGAAAATCCAAAATTAAGGAAAAATAGAAAAGCACTTATGTGATTTAGCCAATCATTTTACGCATATTCGATCTTTGGTCTGCGTAACGAAGAGATTGTTCTTCTGGGTTAGACCAGCCATACAAGGTGCAAATTTCTGTCCTGCACGGTTTTGCAGGCAGTGGCAGCTTGTGCTATATTTTTGGGGGGTGGCGGCAAACAATGCACCCTCACCCGGTCGGTTACAAACCCTGCACGTAGCCCATCTATGGTGCGAACGATGGGCGGCGGCTCCCCCTGCGTCTCCTCCTCATCATCTCGGCGTCCGTGTCTCCTTCCTCCTCCCCTTTCTAGGCAAATAGTATCACTTCTCCTTTCGGCCAATTGGGAAACGGGTCTCAGGACTCGCTTCCTGATTGGCTGGGAAGAGAATCAGTGTGACAATAGCAAATGTTCATTCACTATTGTCACACAACAGTGCTCTGCGCCCCAAGCCCACCCTTTTTTAAGGCCTATCAGAGCCTCTGGCTCTAATCACATGCTTAACCACTTGCCGACCGCCTCACGCAGATATACTGCGGCAGAATGGCACAGGCAGGCAAAGTAATGTATGGGTACGTTACTTGCCTCCCACGGGCGGGGGGTCCGATCGGACCCCCCCCCAGTGCCCGAGGCGGTCGGCTTCTGTCCCCGAGGGGGAGGCCATCCATTCGTGGCCACCCCCTTGTGATCGCTCCCAGCCAATGGCAATCTTCCTCTGCTGCTGTATAGTAAACAGCAGCAGAGGAAGCGATGTCATCGCTCCTCGGCTCGGTATTTTCCGTTCCGGCACCGAGGAGAGAAGACATCGATGTGAGTGCACCAACACAACACACACAGTAAAACACACCAGGCACACTTTACACCCCCCATCACCCCCTGATCACCCCCTGATCACCCCCTGATCACCCACCCCCCCCCCCCCCCCCGTCACAGTGACACCAAGCAGTTTTTTTTTTCTGATTACTGCATTGGTGTCAGTTTGTGACAGTTAGTGTGGTAGGGCAGTTAGTGTTAGCCCCCTTTAGGTCTAGGATACCCCCCTAACCCTCCTAATAAAGTTTTAACCCCTTGATCACCCCCCATCACCAGTGTCACTAAGCGATCGTTTTTCTGATTGCTGTATTATGCCCCATACACACGGTCGGATTTTCCGATGGAAAATGTGTGATAGGACCTTGTTGTCGGAAATTCCGACCGTGTGTAGGCTCCATCACACATTTTCCATCGGATTTTCTGACACACAAAGTTTGAGAGTAGGCTATAAAATTTTCCGACAACAAAATCCGTTGTCGGAATTTCCGATCGTGTGTACACAAATCCGACGCACAAAGTGCCACGCATGCTCAAAATAAATAAAGAGATGAAAGCTATTGGCTACTGCCCCGTGTATAGTCCCGACGTACGTGTTTTACGTCACCGCATTCAGAATGATCGCATTTTCCGACAACTTTGCGTGACCGTGTATATGCAAGACAAGTTTGAGCCAACATCCGTCGGAAAAAATTGCTGTCGGAATGTCCGATCAATGCATTAGTGTCACTGGTGACGCTAGTTAGGGAGGTAAATATATAGGTTCGCCGTCAGCGTTTTATAGCATCAGGGACCCCCATATACTACCTGATAAAGGTTTTAACCCCTTGATTAGCCCCTAGTTAACCCTTTCACCAGTGATCACCATATAAGTGTTACAGGTGACGCTGGTTAGTTAGTTTATTTTTTATAGTGTCAAGGCACCCGCCATTTATTACCGAATAAAGGTATAGCCCCCTAATCCCCCGGCGGTGATATAAGTTAGGTTTTAGGGTCAGATAGGGTCTGCGTTGCCCCAGGCAGCGTCAGGTTAGCGCCAGTACCGCTAACACCCACGCACGCAGCATACACCTCCCTTAGTGGTATAGTATCTGAACGGATCAATATCTGATCCAATCAGATCTATACTAGCGTCCCCAGCAGTTTAGGGTTTCCAAAAACGCTGTGTTAGCGGGATTAGCCCAGGTACCTGCTACCACCTGTGTTTTGCCCCTCCGCCCAGCCCCACCCAGCCCACCCAAGTGCAGTATCGATCGACCACTGTTACTTACAAAACACTAAACGCATAACTGCAGCGTTCGCAGAGTCAGGCCCTGCAATCGCTAACAGTTTTTTTGGTAGCGTTTTGGTGAACTGGCAAGCACCAGCGGCCTAGTACACCCCAGTCATAGTCAAACCAGCACTGCAGTAACACTTGGTGACGTGGTGAGTCCCATAAGTGCAGTTCAAGCTGGTGAGGTGGCAAGCACAAGTAGTGTCCTGCTGCCACCAAGAAGAAGACAAACCCAGGCCCGTCGTGCCCATAATGCCCTTCCTGCTGCATTCGCCAATCCTAATTGGGAACCCACCACTTCTGCAGCGCCGGTACTTCCCCCATTCACATCCCCAACCAAATGCAGTCGGCTGCATGAGAGGCATTTTCTTTATGTCCTCCCTAGTACCCCTACCCAACAAACTCCCCCAAAAAAGATGTTGTGTCTGCAGCAAGTGCGGATATAGGCGTGACACCCGCTATTATTGTCCCTTCTGTCCTGACAATCCTGGTCTTTGCATTGGTGAATGTTTTGAATTTGAATTTTAGCAGTAGACCTCCTCTGTAAATCTAAAGTGGTAACCTGTAAAGGCTTTTAAAGGCTTTTAAAAATGTATCTAGTGTGTCGCCATTGCACGTTTGTGCACAATTTTAAAGCATGTCATGTTTGGTATCCATGTACTTGGCCTAAGATCATCTTTTTTATTTCATCAAACATTTGGGCAATATAGTGTGTTTTAGTGCATTAAAATTTTTTTAAAAATGTGTGTTTTTTCCCCAAAAAATGCGTTTGAAAAATCACTGCGCAAATACTGTGTGAAAAAAAAAATTAAACACCCACCATTTTAATCTGTAGGGCATTTGCTTTAAAAAAATATATAATGTTTGGGGGTTCAAAGTAATTTTCTTGCAAAAAAAATAATTTTTTCATGTAAACAAAAAGTGTCAGAAAGGGCTTTGTCTTCAAGTGGTTAGAAGAGTGGGTGATGTGTGACATAAGCTTCTAAATGTTGTGCATAAAATGCCAGGACAGTTCAAACCCCCCCCAAATGACCCCATTTTGGAAAGTAGACACCCCAAGCTATTTGCTGAGAGGCATGACGAGTTCATGGAATATTTTATATTGTGACACAAGTTGGAAAAAGACAAATTTTCCTTTTTTTTTGCACAAAGTTGTCACTAAAGCCCCATACACATGATAGGACTTTATACAAACTTTCCCTTGGATTTTTGTACAAAGGGAGTTGGCCAGAAGTTTGTCTTGCATACAGACGACAGGACTTTTCCAGCCAACTTTCACCAAATCACGTGGTTTTTCAGCTCTTTACCACCACCCTTTGGTCAACTTCTGTATTGTTGCCTAATATTGAGTCAATCTCGCTACTTTTATTGGCAAGATTGACACCTTGCGAGCCGGGTTCACACTGGTGCGGGGATCCGACTTGTATCCCCACCAATGCCAGGCACTGTGTTTGGTATGAATCTTGAGGGGGAACGCCACGCCAAATTTTAAATAAAAAAACGGCATGGGTTCCCCTCCAGGGGCATACCAGGCCCTTAGGTCTGGTATGGATTTTAAGGGGAACTCCCTACGCCGAGTCCCCCCCCAAATCCATACCTGACCCTTATCCAAGCACGCAGCCCGGCCGGTTAGGAAAGAAGGTGGGGACGAGCGAGCGCCCCCCTGGGCCATACCAGGCCGCATGCTCTCAACAAGGGGGGTGGGTGATTAGGGGGAGGGGGGCGCCCGGCGCCCCCCCCACCCCAAAGCACCCTGTCCCCATTTGGATGAGGACAAGGGCCTCTTCCCGACAACCCTGGCTGTTGGTTGTCGGGGTCTGTGGGCGGGGGGCTCTGCTGGGACTGTGATGTCATAGGGGCGGGGTCACCGCCTATATAAGTCATAGCAGAGCACACAGACAGCATTACAGCCGGAGAGAGAGTCGTGTCAACATCTCTGGAAGAGAAGAGGGAAGAAGACGATCCAGATGTCCGGGCTCCTCTGCTAGCAAAAGATCGGCAAAAGAGCAGAAGATAGCGGAGGAGCCCGGCAGAAGGAAGAAGGCACCGAAGAAGAACCAGAGAGCGCGAAGACGACACCGGAGAGAGGGAGAAAACGCCGGAGGGACCCCCGAAGTCAGAAGAAGACCCCCGAAGTCGGAAGAAGACCCCTGAAGTAGGAAAAAGACCCCGGAGCTGCCTAATAAATACATTTTAAAATCCGTGTAGTGTGTTTTATTTATTGACACTTTTTTCCCTAGGTGAATGGGTAGGGGTACCATGTACTCCATACTCATTCACAAAGGGTGGGGGGGCCGGGATCTAGGGGCCCCCTTCTTAAAGGGGGCTCCCGGATTCCGATAAGCCCCCCACCCACAGACCCCGACAACCAACGGCCATGTACGGGACCCCGAAAACCAAGCACCGCCTTCAGGCTTTCTAAGGGCGTAAATTTTTGATTTCACTCTTCACTGCCTATCACAGTTTCGGAGGCCATGGATTGCCCAGGTGGCACAAAACTCCCCCAAATGACCCTATTTTGGAAAGTAGACACCCCAAGCTATTTGCTGAGAGGTATAGTGAGTATTTTGCAGACCTCACTTTTTGTCACAAAGTTTTGAAAATTGAAAAAAAAAAAATTTTCTTGTCTTTCTTCATTTTCAAAAACAAATGAGAGTTGCAAAATACTCACCATGCCTCTCAGCAAATAGCTTGGGGTGTCTACTTTCCAAAATGGGATCATTTGGGGGGGGTTGTGCTATCTTGGCATTTTATGGTCTTCAAAACTGTGATAGGTAGTGAGGAGTGAAATCAAAAATTTACGCCCTTAGAAATCCTGAAGGCGGTGATTGATTTTCGGGACCCCGTACGCGGCTAAGCTCCCAAAAAGTCCCACACATGTGGTATTCACATACTCAGGAGAAGCAGCTAAATGTATTTTGGGGTGCAATTCCACATATGCCCATGGCCAGTGTGAGCAATATATCATTTAGTGACAACTTTGTGCAAAAAAAAAAAAATGTCACTTTCCCGCAACTTGTGTCAAAATATAAAATATTCCATGGACTCAACATGCCTCTCAGCAAATAGCTTGGGGTGTCTACTTTCCAAAATGGGGTCATTTGGGGGGGGTTGTGCCATCTGGGCATTTTATGGCCTTCAAAACTGTGATAGGTAGTGAGGAGTGAAATCAAAAATTTACGCCCTTAGAAATCCTGAAGGCGGTGATTGGTTTTCGGGGCCCCGTATGCGACTAGGCTCCCAAAAAGTCCCACACATGTGGTATCTCCATACTCAGGAGAAGCAGCTAGATGTATTTTGGGGTGCCATTCCACATATGCCCATGGCCTGTGTGAGTAATATATCATTTAGTGACAACTTTTTGTAAATTTTTTTTTTTTTGTCATTATTTAATCACTTGGGACAAAAAAAATAATATTCAATGGGCTCAACATGCCTCTCAGCAATTTCCTTGGGGTGTCTACTTTCTAAAATGGGGTAATTTGGAGGGGGTTTGTTCTGCCCTGCCATTTTAGCACCTCAAGAAATGACATAGGCAGTCATAAACTAAAAGCTGTGTAAATTCCAGAAAATGTACCCTAGTTTGTAGATGCTATAACTTTTGCGCAAACCAATAAATATACGCTTACTGACATTTTTTTTACCAAAGACATATTTGGCCTAAATGTATGACTAAAATTGAATTTATTGGATTTTTTTTATAACAAAAATTAGAAAATATCATTTTTTTTCAAAATTTTCGGTCTTTTTCTGTTTATAGCGCAAAAAATAAAAACCACAGAGGTGATCAAATACCATCAAAAGAAAGCTCTATTTGTGGGAAGAAAAGGATGCAAATTTAGTTTGGGTACAGCATTGCATGACCGCGCAATTAGCAGTTAAAGCGATGCAGTGCCAAATTGTAAAAAGTGCTCTGGTCAGGAAGGGGGTAAATCCTTCCGGGGCTGAAGTGGTTAAAAAAAAAAAAAAAACCATTGTAATCCATGCGTCCGGCGCCCCCCATGTATATCAGGGGGCCGAATGCATGGATAGGGACCCCACTGGTTGCAGAAAAGAAAATGGACATGCACAGAACACGGGGTACAGCTAATGCGTTTTTACCGTGTTTTTTTTTAATGCGCACCCCCTTCCTCAGAGGTAGGCCGTTAGCGATTATTGTAAGAGAATCCAGCAGGCTGGTTGAACTCAAGTTGATCGATCATTACTGCTGAACTGGCTGAGATTCGAACCATGTATGGCCAGCCTTAGAAAAGTTAATAGATTATCAGTTAGACATTCACATGGCCCTATACGTAAAGCCTGTTGCATAACCATTGAGTAGACTTCACTAAAGTTTGAAGTTTTGCAGAACAAAAGTGTGCTGAATTATAGAAACATAATGTTATTGAACCAGAAAATGTAACCGCTGCCTGGTAATATTTTTTAATGGTTGTAATAAAGGGATATAATTTGAGTGTGTGTGAAGATATATTATGTTCTAAACAGGCATTGGTCAGAGGTACCCAATTCCCATTGAGGATATTGTGCATGAGTTGAATGGAGAAAAGTAACAAAAGTCTCATCCATTACAAATGACTGATGGTTGCCAGTGGTTTATCAACTACCCTGTTTCCCCGAAAATAAGACCTAGCGTGATTGTCGGTGATGGCTGCAATATAAGCCCTACCCCCCAAATAAGCCCTAGTTAAAGTCCTTGTAGGTCTTATTTTCAGGGTAGGGCTTATTTTCGGGGAAACAGGGTAGGGCTTATTTGGGGGGTAGGGCTTATATTGCAGCCATCACTGACAATCACGCTAGGTCTTATTTTCGGGGAAACAGGGTATTATGGTCAGTTGTATGCAGACCAAAACTGCCATTGTCAGCCCAGAAGTCTTCATCAAGGAAATAATATCTCTTTCTTGTGAACTGGAACTATATACCTATCACGAGAAAAGTGTACCAGTTGTTTTGAAGAGAGGTATTATTACGAACTCATCTTTGTAAAAAAAAAAAAAAAAAAAGACGTTTGCTGCATCAAAGGACCAAGACATAGAACATAGACAACTGTCTGGAAGGAGCATTGATCCTTCTAAAATAAATACACTGGTGACTACATGAAAATCAACAAAGGTACCTGCTATCAGGTGCAACTAACCCTACACTAAAAGATAACAACATACACAATCCTGGATGTACTATGGAGTTGATTTACTAAAGGCAAACTAAAGACTGTTCACTTTGCAAGGCAATTTTCCCCTAGAGCTTAGAAAATGAGGTGAAGCTCTTCTGAATTCCATAATCTAATCATAAGCAAAACTTCATTATTTTTTTTTTAATTACATGTGATTGGTCATTCTTTCCAAAATGAAATTTCACTCTATTTACTCTTTTTAACGTCTATGTCTCTTTTGGAAGCAAAACACAATAATGCCCCGTACGGACATTGATCGGACATTCCGACAACAAAATCCTAGGATTTTTTCCGACGGATGTTGGCTCACACTTGTCTTGCATACATACGGTCACACAAAGTTGTCGGAAAATGCGATCATTCTGAACGCGGTGACGTAAAACACGTACGTCGGGACTATAAACGGGGCAGTAGCCAATAGCTTTCATCTCTTTATTTATTCTGAGCATGCGTGGCACTTTGTGCGTCGGATTTGTGTACACACGATCAGAAATTCCGACAACGGATTTTGTTGTCGAAAAATTTTATAGCAAGCTCTCAAACTTTGTTTGTCGGAAAATCCGATGGAAAATGTGTGGTGGAGCCTACACACGGTCGGAATTTCCGACAACAAGGTCCTATCACACATTTTCCGTCGGAAAATCCGACCGTGTGTACGGGGCATAAGAGTTAACTTTTCATTTGCATGTTACTCTTCAAAGCTAGTTTCACAGCGACGTTCTCTTATAAAGTCAATGTCACTGTTGATGGCTTCAACATTTACATATTTTTATGGTCAAAAAGTATTCATCAGTTACAGGAAAATGTCTTTTATTCTTTAGTACAGTAATTTGTATTAATTCAATAACAGACTAAATACTGCCGTCATAAAATATATTGATGTCAAAACTTGTCACTTACCATTACAATGTATTGAAACAAGAATTTAAATGAGCAGTTTAAGCTTCTGCTTCACTAAATGAGATCTCTAGTTTAAGATTCATAATCACATTTTTTTAGTTTAAGATTCATAATTGAATTTAAACTGTATTATAAACTAGACTTGGGGAAAAAAAAGTTTGCCTTTAAACTTTTCATGTCAGTACTTATTTATACCAGTCAAATCCTTTTCATCCAGTGTTCCTTCTGTATACCACATGATGGACATGCTTTCAGAGAAAGACATAGAATTATAATTAATTACAAGTAAGCATGCAATGGAAGGAGCAGAAAATTGTGCAAAGAATTGAAGGGGAAAAGTTATATGGTCACTTGCCTGACGAAGGGACCCTGCGTGGCTCCGAAACGTTGCTGTATATTTATCATGTGACCACGGAATAAAGCTTTGGAAGGAATCCTTGGTGTGCTGATGACATTTCTTCACTTTAGTTATAGGGAAGAGTGCACGCAATAAAAGGAAAGGTTTGTAGGGAAGGGTGCAAAAGATTAAGGGAAAGGGATTTTAGAAAAACAAAAATTTTGAACCAACTGGAGTTGTTATTTATTAACCACTTCAGCCCTGGAAAGATTTCCACCCTTTCTGACCAGGCCATTTTTTGCGATACGGCTCTGCGTCACTCGTGCGATGTTGTACCCAAACAAAATGTATGTCCTTTTTTCCCCAAAAATAGAGCTTTTTTTTGGTGGTATTTGATCTGCGGTTTTATTTTTTGCACTATAAACAAAAAAAGAGCGTAAATTTTTAACCACTTATGGACCACCCATTGCTGTTTTACGTTGGCTGTTTGGAGGAGGATACCGTTGTTATGGCAGCAGCTAGCTGCCATAACCCCGGTATCCTCTTCTTCAGCGGGCGGTCCACTACAAGATAAAAGTGGTCTCTGCAGCGAATTCGCCGCAAGATCACTTTTATCGTCGGCGGGAGAGGGGCCGCCCTCCCGTTGCGATACGGTGCCCTCCGCCGCTTACCGGAGCCGTCGGCATCAGCGGAGGCGATCGCGTGTTGTCTCCTGTCAGGTATGGAGACGAGTGAGAGGAAGATGGCCCCAACCCATCACCATACAATTGCTGGGCGGAAGCGACATCAAAACGTCACTTCCGCCCACAGCTTTTAAAAGGTAATTTTTTTTAATTTTTTTTTTTTAATGACAATTTTTTTATTTTTGATTGCATTTTAGTGTAAATATGAGATCTGAGGTCTTTTTGACCCCAGATCTCATATTTAAGAGGTCCTGACATGCTTTTTTTCTATTACAAGGGATGTTTACATTCCTTGTGATAGGAATAAAAGTGACTTTTTTTTTTTAAAACAGTGTAAAAATAAAAGGTAAAAGAAAAAAGAAAAAAAAAATTTTTAAACGCGCCCCGTCCCGACGAGCTTGCGTGCAGAAGGGAACGCATATGTGAGAAGGGAAGGCATATGTGAGCAATAAGCTTATATTGATTGGTTTGCGCAAAAGTTATAGGGTCTACAAAATAGGGGATAGATTTATGTTTTATTATTATTATTTTTTTTTTACTAGTAATGGCGGCGATCTGCAATTTTCTCAGGACTGCGGTGGACAGATTGAACACTTTTGACACTATTTTGGGACCATTGACATTTATACAGCGATCAGATGCTAAAAATGGCCACTGATTACTGTATAAATGTCACTGGCAGGGAAGGGGTTAACACTAGGGGGCGATTAAGAGGTTACCTGTGTTCCCTTGGTGTGTTCTAACTGTAGGGGGGATGGGACTGACTAGGGGAGAACGATCAGTGTTCATACTTAGTATGAACACACAATCTGTCTCCTTTCCCCTGAGAGAACTGGGATTTGTGTGTTTACACACATAGATCCGGGTTCTCGCTCTGTCATGAGCGATCGCGGATGCCCAGTGGTCATCACGCCCGGCGGGCACGTGCAAGTGCAACGGCTCTGGGTACACGCTGCGGGAGTGCGCGCACGCCTGCTGTGATGCCTTTAAGGAGCGATGTACAGCTACGGCGATATGCACAGCTGTGCCAACCTGCAGCAGTATAACTGCGGTGGCTGGTCAGCTAGCAGTAAAGTGTGTGTCTTAGTTTTGGGCAGAACAAGAAAAGGTTAACATGTAAAGAGATTTTCTTTTACTTCCTGTCCCAAACAATTAACAAACATTTAGAGGAAATCTTTCTGAAGTTAGGGAAGTCTTCTCTTGGATAGATGTCACCACAAGTGTCCCCATTGGAAGACTTCACCCTTTATTCCTGCTTCAGCAACAGCTCACAATTTATTATTTCTCATCAGTTTCAGTCCCAGTGACCATGGCAACTAAGACAAATAGAGATGGTGAACATCCCCAGTGGAAACACAAGCAGCAGTGAAAACAGGGTTGCTAATCCTTCCTACTCCATCCAAAACTTTAAAAAACACTTGAGATAAACTCAAAATGTAAGTTCAGCCTTTCACAAAAAATGAAAAGGTGGACTAAAGCCGCGTACACACGAGCAGAATGTCCGACAAAAAAAGTCTGACGGAAGCTTTTCATCGTATATTCTGATCGTGTGTATGCCTCATCTGACTTTTCCTTTCGAAAATTCTGACGGACCTACAAATAGAACATGCTCTGAATATTTCCGACGGAACAAATTCCTATTGGGAAAACCGCTCGTCTGTATGCTGTTCCGACGGACCAAAAATAACGCATGCTCTGAAGCAAGTACGAGACGGAAGCTATTGGCCACTGGCTATTGAACATCCTTTTTCTAGTCCCGTCGTACGTGTTGTACGTCACCTTGTTCTGGACGGTCGGACTTTGGTTTGACCGTGTGTAGGCATGACAGCTTGAATGGAATTCCGTCTGAGTTTCGTCTGAGAAACCTTCGGGGGTTTATTCCGACGGCAAAACCGGTTGTGTGTACAGGGCATAACACCTTCCTCCCGCTATCCCAGTCCATGCTGCATTTACCTCCATGCAGAGGCGTCGCCAGGGGGTGGCTATTGGGGCTACAGCCCCGAGCCTGGGGCCAATAGCCCCGAGTCTCTTGTCCCGGTCCAGAATGCAGGGGACAGGGGCGGACTGATCCGTAGTAGCGCTGGCTCGGCTCCAGCTCCGCCCCCGCCTGACTCTACTTTTGGTCACTGGTTGCTATAGCCGCCTAGTGGCTAGCAACCAGTGACGTCACTGCCCACACTGCCCAGCAGTCAAAGCGGAGGCGGATTGCACTTGAGCATCCCTCCGGTGGCGGCGTCAGTGCAGAGCAGCAGGGATGGGGATACCTGGGCAGCCGGGAAGAGCCCAGGAGGGAGAGAGAGAAGACACCGCCACCCTGAGCAGCATCCCCAGCGTCTCCCAGAGCCTGTACTCCACCTATCAGCGTGCTGTGACTGGAACAGGAAGAAGGCGGGATCGATCGGCGCTCAGGCGGGCGGCTCTCCTCCTCTACTCTGGCTGCCTCACACACCAGCACCACAGCTGAGCTGCTGCTGCAGGACCTGGACACATGAAGTCTGAAGTCTGTTTCCTTCTGGTCAGGTAGGTCAGTCAGTGTGTGTATGTCAGGTACCAGGTCAGTGTGTTTAGGTCAGTGTGGGTCAGGTAGGTCAGTGTATGTCAGGTAGGTCAGTGTATGTAGGTCAGTGTGGGTCAGGAAGGTCAGTGTGGGTCAGTCAGGTAGGTTAGTGTATGTAGGTCAGGTAGGTCAGTGTGTGTTGGGTAGGTCAGTGTATGTAGGTCAGTGTAGGTCAGTGTAGGTCAGGTAGGTCAGTGTGTGTCAGGTAGGTCAGTGTATGTAGGTCAGGTAGGTCAGTGTATGACGGTTAGGTAGGTCAGTGTGTGTCGGGTAGGTCAGTGTGTTTAAGTCAGTGTGGGTCAGGTAGGTCAGTGTATGTAGGTCAGTGTGGGTCAGGTAGGTCAGTGTAGGTCAGTGTATATAGGTCAGGTAGGTCAGTGTGTGTCAGGTAGGTCAGTGTATGTCGGGTAGATCAGTGTATGTGGGTAGGTCAGTGTATGACCGTCAGGTATGTCAGTGTGTGTCGGGTAGGTCAGTGTGTGTTGGGTAGGTCAGTGTATGACGGTCAGGTAGGTCAGTGTGTATCGGGTAGGTCAATGTATGACGGTCAAGTAGGTCAGTGTGTGTCAGGTAGGTCAGTGTGTGTCAGTTTAGTGGTCAGCATGTGAGCTTACCCCCCGCCACACAACCACACAACCCCTCCGCCCAACCGAAAAAACTCAGCGCCACTAGAGCCCCCCCGTGCCGGCCTTGGACTTTGGGCTGAAACCCCTGGTCTTTTTGCCACCTAGCAATGCCCCTGCCTCCATGGGTGATTAGCTGTCACTGCCGATGCAGCCTGTGCAGTGGTCTGGGGCTTTTTCCCCTTCCTTAGAGCTTCTGAAACAGATCAGAGCAATTCTGATTGGTTACGTGCTGATTGGTTACGTGACCACTTTGACCAACCAGAATCGCTCTGATCTTTCCCAGAAGCCCTAAGGAAAGTAGGGGAATATCAGCGAGGCTTTCAAATCCCCAGTCTTCTAAGCAGTGACAGCTAATCACCCAAGGAGGGAAGTGCAGCAGGAAACAGGGCGTGGGAAGGGCGTAAGGTGTTAGTTCACATTTTCATTTTTTGTAAAAAGTGAACTTTCATTTTAAACTAAACCTGTCATGATAGATATATGGTGCTTCCACCCTCACTTCCTCCTGGCAGTTATGCTGACCTATTAGTTTCAGCATTTTTTGAGTTGTTGACTTGGAACAAATATGCAGATCTAGAAAGTCAGGCAAAAGTTGTAAGTTATTATCTACCTATATGTTTTGGGTTAGCATGACAGCTGCACGACTTATAGTTCAATTTTTTTATGTTTTTTTATGGGTTTTTTTATGTTAATAACCTATTAAATACTGTATTACTAAAAAAAACTTTTTTATACTATTTTTACATTTAATGTGGTTTATCACTTCTCAGTACATTTAATTGCAGCCTTTAAGTTAACACTTGTTGGCAACATCTGCTACACTGTCATACGGTCACCCAAAAAAATAATTTGTTTTATGGAACACACTCTCTTTCAGTCTGGATATAGTTATTGTCATGTGCTGTAATTCTTATCACAAAGGTTATCTAAGGCCACTTTCACACTGAGGTGCTTTACAGGCGTTTTAGCACTAAAAATAGCGCCTGTAAAGCGCCTCTCCTGTCACTCCAGCTTAAAATCCCGAGTGCTTTCACACTGGAGCGGTGCGCTTGCGGGACATTAAAAAAAGTCCTGCAGGCAGCATCTTTGGGGCGGTTTAGGAGCGGTGTATACACCACTCCTCCACTGCCCTGCCCATTGGAATGCATGGGCAGCGCTGCCGAAGCGCCTGCAAAGCACTTCAGCAGTGGCGTTACACGGGCGCTATTAACCCTTTCTTCAGTCACTAGCAGGAGTTAAAAGTGCCTCCCTAGCACCCGAAAAGCGCAGCTAAAACAACAGTAAACCACCGCTAAAACTAGCGACGCCCTCATCACCCCAGTGAGAAAGTAGCCTTAATAGCCCTTTAATGGAGGATCTGATAGTCTGTATCTCTGGGCTGAAATAAGTGTTATGCCGCATACACATGAGCGGACTTTATGGCTGACTTTGTCCCGCTGACTTTTCGACGGACTTTACGATGGACTTTCCGAATGAACGGACTTGCCTACACACGATCAACCAAAGTCAGACGGATTTGTACGTGATGACGTACGACCGGACTAAAACAAGGAAGTTCATAGCCAGTAGCCAATAGCTGCCCTAGCGTCGGTTATTGTCCGTTGGACTAGCATACAGACGAGCGGATATTTCGACCGGACTCGAGTCCGTCGAAAAGATTTGAAACATGTTTCATTTCTAGGTCCGTCAAACTTTTGGGGAAAAAAAGTCAGCTGGAGCCCACACACGATCTAACGACAGGACACGACAGGACCAAGTATGCCGTAAAGTCCGGTCGTGTGTACGCGGCATAAGAATCATAAGTTCTGCCTTCTCTCTGATATTCCTGATCTACGTGTTTGTTCTAATTTAGTAACTTAAACCAAAACTTCAACCAAAAATAACAAGATAAAATAAATAGCCTATTAAAAGATAAAATATGAAAAACAACTTTTGCTGCAATATTCACCTTCAGTGATTTTCCCTGCAGTGTTTTTACCTGCTGTTAGGTGTCTTCAGTCCAATAGCCAGCGCCATTAAAGTGGGCATTTTTTTTAACTTTCCATCTATTAAATCATTTTTTTTCTGCCAGTAAATACCTTATACAATGCACTTTCTGTTTCTTGTCTGGTCATTAGCCTAGGCTTATGACATCATGCACAGCTCTCTCTCTCACTCTCGTGAGAGTTTGCCAGGAAGGGAGGGGGGATGAGTCATAAGAGGGCCAGTGAGAGCTGCAGAGCTGGAGGTGAGCCTCTGTGTGTCTGTGTAAATCCAGGAAGTGAACAGGCAGCAGCTTCAGCTGCACACAGTTAAAACTGCTGCAGTCAGACTTAGTGGAAGGAGAATTCTGTAGCATATTTGGCAAGTACAGATTCACAGTATATATAAAATAATATGCAAAGTGGAGAGAAGCTTCAGCATGGCAAAGATGTTTTTATTACAAATTATGTGAGTAGACTGCAGTTCCTCTTTAACCTTTTACGCCGACCGCATCCCATCCCTTTAAGAGTTCTAAAAGTCGGGGGGCAAAGAGGTTGGAATTCGCATCATGTGGCCACTGTGATTGGCTGTGACAGCTGTCACATGATCGGAAATGCTCCCGATTGCAAGTATGCATTGGGAGCTTACTAATGTATTAATTAATAAAGAGCTTCAATTATTTGTGCCTTTTATATATGCCTAGAATGCAGCTTTAAAGTTCTTTAAACTAGCCAGGACAAAATTACAAATTGGTGACTCTATGAACAGATTTATACACACAAGCTCCTTCAGCAAAAAGTAAAGGATTGATGTATTTAAAATAATGGTAAATTCAGCTGGAGACCATACACTTGAGATGTAGTCGCTTGCTGAGAGTGGGGCTACTCCATACAGAGTGTTATTCACCTTGTGGGTATTGACCACATCTAAAGGTATGCACACCACAGCCACAGCACTTAAAAAGGAGAAATGAAGAAAGTAATTTTTCGCTGGGTGTTGCTCCATGTAATTCTAATGAAAACTACTGAAAAGCTTAATTCACAACTGAATTACTTCAGTAAAAGACGCTCGGGTTAAGAACAATGTCTTGTCTAATTTACTTGATGAAGAGAGAGAGTGTGTGCTTCCACGGTATATATGTAAACTAGGGACTGAAGTGTCAACTTCAGTTAGTGGTTAACCCTCTGGGTGATGAAGAGTGTAAAGCAATGAGAAGGAGAAGCAGTCAGCTTGGTAAAGGGAGTGGTGGTGGCCTCCATAGGGAGGGAGACCTGGCATGTGGCGCAACCCACCAAGTCCCTATTTTAGGGCCAGAACGGAACCCTCCTAGGGACTTGGTCTGGAACCACATTGTGCGAGATCTTGCAAAGTATGAGCGGTTGCTCCCCTCTTTGCCTTCAAGTTAAATATAACAAATTTTAAAAGTGTACAGTGTGAGAAAAGTTATTATTAGTATATAGGATTTATATAGCGTTAGTAGAGGAACATCAGCGCTCTGCGATATTCCCCTGAAAATAGCTCTGTAGTTGGTGTCGGGACAGGTGTCACTGGCAGGTGAAAGGACGCTATCCTCCCAAATGTGAAGCCCAGAGAAGCAGTTTGGCCTCTAGCCATGAGGGGCGGAAAACCTACACAAGAAACAGTACAATACAATCAGCATACAGTTCCCCCATGCTAACAAGTATAACTATTCACTGATAAGTCAATCAACAGTGCCATCTAAAGCCTCATACACCGAGCTTATATCCCACACTTAATGTCTAAATATCCTCCAGACCGGTCCAAGTGTCCGCTGTGTAGCATGTCCAAACCTTCACTTCTACACAGACTATGGTCCTGCCCCCACATTCTAGCCTACTGGCTAGTGTAGAACTTTTTGTAGCTACAATTACTGGACTTAGCCCTCACAACAACATTTTCCCTCTACTGTTCGGTTCATTGGATGCTACCATGCAGGACCTATCTAAGCCTCAGTCCAGAATCCTCCAATATAATAAGGCCTGGATCGCTACCTGTTACATGGTAGCCAGGAGGGCAATCCTCAAAAAGTGGACCTCCTCTATCCCTCCTACCATCAAGGATTTAAAATCAGACCTATTGAACCTACTCATGATAGAGAACATGGACTTGCTCTTCGCCAACCATCTAAAATCTCTTCATTTCTAGCACAAATGGGCCCTGTTCATGGACAAAGCTCTCTCTCCAGCAGACAGACAGGCCATAACAGATCTGTCACACAACATAAAGCACTGTCAGATGTCTTAATACCTCCCCCCAGTCAGTTTTTTAGCTCTCCACAGGCCCCAATTTATACAACTCTACTAGACTTTCATCTTTGCTGTTCTGTTGCCATTTTGGCTACATACCTAGGTTATTTAGCTGAGCTCAGTGGATAGCCCACTGGTAGTTATATTGGTCATCATTAAAACCTCATACACAATGAGAATATTGGATAAATGATCATAGTTTTTGTTTTTTTTGCATTGCTAGTCTATATCGAAAATTAAGAGGTACCTTAACTTACAAAAATTCTCGTACAGCAAAATACAACTTCGGAAGTGATGTAATGTTTGGTATTGTATTGTAATGTATTCTTTTGTTTCTGAGCATGCGTAGCCTTGCTCTTTCTGATTTTTTTCAGATAAAAACTGTACTGATTAAATGAAAATTGTACGATCTGGTATTGTAGGAGAAAAATTTTTGTGTTTGTCATTTTGAAAATTCGGATCTCGAAAGCTGTGTACTAACGATCAGATTATTGTGCGACTGCTTAGAAAGCGGTATTTTTCGTCTGATTTTCGGATCGTGTGTACTAGGCAGCAGCATGGGTGACAATTCTGCAATAATTTCAAACAAGAGCAGTGTCACCCTGTCAAAGGAAGTCCCTATCCAATAGATCTGCTGGCAGAATCAACAGGTATTTACAAATTGTACTTATTAAAACTGAAATCCCAGTCTTACTGGGATGAACAGACTACATTACATATGTGATTTTATAGATTTTATAAAAATAAAGCAATACAGTTCCTCACCTGTTTCAAATTTCTTACTCTAATTTTCACTGCACATCATCTAGCCCAGGGGTAAACGACCTCGACACTCCAGCTGTTTTGGAATTACAGGCCCCATGAGAAATTGCAAGACTCTGACAGCCTCAGGCAAGACTCTTAGAGGAAGAAGCATTATGGGATTTGTAATTTCACCACAGCTGTAATGCCGAGGTTGCTTACCCCTGATCTAGCCCTTTCTTCCCCAGCCTACCTCTTATTTATTAGCTTTCAGCTTTTTCAATCATGGAGGCTCAGTGCATTACCTAGGGTGCAAATGCCCACTCTACCAGAGTGACATCCTCCTATCAGGGCATTTTGATATTTGCATATACTGTATACTCACCAGCCACTTTATTAGGTACACCTTGCTAGTACAGGGTTGGATCCTCTTTTGCCTTCAGAGCTGCCTTAATTCTTTGTGACATGGATTCAACAAGGTGTTGGACATGTTCCTCAGAGATTTTGGTCCATATTGACATAATAGCATCACACAGTGATCGGCTGCACATCTATGATGCAAATCTCATGTTCCACCACATCCCAAAGGTGCTCTATTGGATTGAGATCTGGTGACTGTGGAGGCCATTGGAGTACAGTGACCTCATTGTCATGTTCAAGAAACCAGTGGTGAGATGATTTGAGCTTTGTGACATGGTGCATTATCCTGCAGGAAGGAGCCATCAGTACACTGTAGTCATAAAGGGATGGACATGGTCAGCAACAATACTTAGGTAGGCTGTGTAGTTTAAATGATGCTCAATTGGTACTAAGGGACCCAAAGGGTGCTAAGAAAATATCCCCCACAGCATTACACCACCACCACCACCAGCAGCCTGAATTGTTCATACAAAGCGGGATGGATCCATGCTTTCATGTTGTTTACACCAAATTCTGACCCTACCATCTGAATGTTGCAGCTCAAATTGAGACTCATCAGCCCAGCCAACATTTTTCCAATCTTCTATTGTCCAATTTTGGTGAGCCTGTGCAAATTGTAGCCTCAGTTACCTGTTCTTAGCTGACAGGAGTGGCACCCGGTGTGGTCTTCTGCTGATGTAGCCCATCTGCTTCAAGATTCGATGTGTTGTACATTCAAAGATGGTATTCTCATACCTTGGTTGTAACAAGTGGGTATTTGTGTTACTGTTGCCTTTCTATCATCTCAAACCAGTCTGCTCATTCTCCTTAACAACATCAACAAGACATTTTCATCCACACAACTGCCGCTCACTGGATATTTTCTCCATTCTCTGTAAACCTTAGAGATGGTTGTGTGTGAAAATTCCCGTAGATCAGCAGTTTTTAAAATACTGAGACAAGTCTGGCACCAACAACCATGCCACGTTCAAAAACACTTAAATCCCCTTTCTTCCTCATTCTGATGCTCCATTTGAACTTCAGCAAGTCATCTTTACCACGTCTAGATGCCTAAATGCATTGAGTTGCCACCATGTGATTGGCTGATTAGCAATTTGAGTTACCAAGAATTTGAAGAGGTGCACCTAAAAAAGTGGCCGGTAAGTGTATATTCCTAAGAGTCAGCCCACTGCATGCATCACGGCTGAGGGTTCCTGAGAGAAATACTGAAGTAGGGTGCTGTGATGGTTTCGGAATGCTATGTTCAGCACCCTGCATGCCCCTGTCATCATCCATAATCTGCCTCAATTGAATAGAGAAGCATAGAAACCTAGTGATGACAACATTTATGTAAGATATGTAATGGAAACAGAAAGGTTTTATTTAAAATTTTCATTGGGATGTTGATGTGGTAGCAAATGAGAAACCAGGAAAGGTAATATATAGGCAGATTCAAATTCAGATTTAAAGTATATGTGAGCCCTTACCTTGTAAAACAACCCATTGAGTTTAAAATAGAAATGAAAGGCAAAACATTGGTGTATATATATATATATATATATATATATATATATAGATATAGATATATATATCTATATATATATATCTATATCTATAGATATATATATATACAAAAAATGATGAATTCCCTTTTTTCTTTTTTGATAAGTAATTACACAACGTTAGTTCTTAGTTGCATAAGTGGCTTAGAGGGCTGGGGGTGGAGAAACAGCAGTACACTGATCTTCCCAGTGAATAGCTGAAAGAGAACAGGATACTTTTTAACACAAGTTCTTGGTACAACAGACACATATCAGGAATATGAAATGTTGAGGTAGCATATTCTTTAACAATGCACTTCCCAACCCATAGTACAGCATTGGGCCATCACAGGAGGCTGCACTTCATACCTGCAGCAGCATTGTTTTTTCCTCATCAGAAAGCATTAAATCCACAAACTGTGACATTTCTTAAAGCAATATTCATTTTGTTGAATCCCAAATACATGGCCAGTAAGCAGTGTCCACCTAAAGTAGTAGTGTCACTAACTAAACAGTGGAACCTAAGATGACCCTCTTTGGCATGTAAATGGGGTTACAGTTTTAGGAAGAAAGTTTATGGCTTGTAATAGCTTACATACAAATCTCTGTCTCCAGAAGCAGACAAGGCGCGGTGTTGGATATAAGGTCATTTCCTGAAGAATTTTGAGAGAACGTGATACTTGTGCCTTCTATGTATAAATTACACAACATCCTATGTATTTTCCACAAAAAAAAAAAAATGCATTTTAATGCTCATGAATGCTTTCAAGAATCATAGTATCATTGTTGGAGCCTGCCAACCTTTCTGTGATTAATCATCACTGGTATGTATGAACACAGGAAAAATTACCGCCCCCATAAACTTGTATTTATATGAGAACCCTTAATCAGAACTAATTCTATGTGCTGGAATGGTCTTGAAATAAAAATTAGGATATATTAAAACAACCCAGTATGTCACTAAAAAGTTATTTTTGTTAATGTTTTCCATAACCATCAAGTTTTTATAGAACAAATTATCTTTTAAAGTACAAATCCAGGCAAAAACGTAACTAAAAATGCTCCCCCCCCCCAACACCATTTTTTGACTAACCTGTAAAAGCAAGATCTCTATACTTATTTATTTTCAGGCCACTCTGGTGCTGTCACATGATCCAGCTCCCCTCTGTCAACCAGCAGCAGCTGCAGGGGAGAGGAAGAAGGGCCAACAATGGAGTCTATGGGTGACATCATCATTCCCGGGCATTGCCAGCCATTGTTGAGCGCTCTCTGCTCTCCCTGTAGCTGATGCTGGGTGATAAAAGGGAGGAAATAACATGACCAGACTGAAGTGGTCTGAAAGTAGGTAAGTATATAGAGATTTCTTACATAGGTTAGTTAGTATAGATGCTAGGAGGAGGGAAGGAACATTTTTAAGAGTAGTTAGGTTTTGTCTGGAATTCTACTTTAAAGGATACGTTCACCTTTGTAACATGTAAAAAGTACAGGTGTATGTCACAGTACAGAACCTGACTGGTGACCCGGAGCGATGACATGATGACATCATTTCCGGTTTACCCGGATGTCAACTGCGCCATTTTTTGAAAATTGAAAGTATTCAGGAACAATGATCTTGGTGTTTTGAATGCTTTCAAGGGCAGAGGAGAGATTTGGGGTCTTATACCCCAGACCCATAGGTGTGCGCACAGGGTGTGCCAGGTGTGCCCAGGCACACCCTAATCACCCTGTGCAGCACAGAATTCCCCCTACTGCCCTGCCCCCCACCTTCCCCCCACAGCACTGCCAGCTTCCCTTCTCTCCTCTCTCACCGGCTGTTGCTAAGGGGATGTTTTAGGGTGAGTGGGGGAAGGGGCCAGTAAATATGTAATTTACTGGCCCCTTCACTTTCTAAATGAACATTGTGAGTGATCGTTAGTGTGTGTTTGAGCTTTGGGGTGCACACCCTAATGAAATAGGCTGTGCACACCTATGCCCAGACCCCTCCATAAAGAGTACCTGTCACGTGCCTATTGCTGTCACAAATGATGTTTACATTCCTTGTGACAGCAATAAAAATGAAACAAAAAAATTAAAGCAACAGTGTAAAAATAAAAAGAATAAAATAAATGAATAATTTAAAAAAAATAAAGTGCCCCTGCCCCCCCAAACTAGCATGCAAAGGTGAATGCAAGTGTCGGTTCCTGCCACACACAAACACCAATCGTTCCACACATGTGAGGTATCACCATGAACGTCACATTATGGACAGTAATTCTATTACTACACCTCTGTAAATTTAAAGTGATAATCTGTAAAGGCTTTTAATGCGTCACCTATAGTAAAATTCACGTTGTTTGTCACCGTTGCACGGACATGCACAATTTTAATGCATGACATGTTTGGTATTTATTTATTCAGCAGAACTTCATCTTTTATATTTTCCCCCCCAAAAAAAGGGTTATGTATCGTGGTTTTTTTTTTTTTGCATTAAAATTCAAAAACGTGTATTTTTTCTAAAACATTGCATTTGAAAAAAATCTGGGCAGCTACCCTGTGACATAAAAAAATTGCAAAACCCTCCAATTTATTCTCTAGGGCCTCTGCTTTCAAAAATATATAATATTTGGGGGTTATAAGTAAATTTTCTAGCAAAAAAAAAAAGATTGTTACATGTATACAAAAAGTTCCACGGAAAAGCATGATCTTCAAGTGGATATACTATAGTTATGTCAAATGATGCACACAGAGACCCATATAAGCAAAAGAGTGTGCGTTTCCATATAAAAAAATGAAACACATGAAGAGGAGGAGACTGCACAGCTGTCCTAGTATAATACCATTTTATTTATAACTGCTTGTAGGCAAACTGACCCCCTCCTACAAATTCAAGCACTTATGGTTTGGTGGCCTTAAATATATAAAAAAAATATATGAAAAATATATATATATATATATTTAAAAACACACAAATGTCCTATTTTAAGATTGAATCTGCTACCACCTGCTACCACCTGGCCAATGGCAGGTGGATTCAATTTACAACACACAAAATAAACACATTTATCAAGGAAAAAAAAATTTTTTTAGGGATCTCCTTGACAAGCCAAGCTGGTAGGAGACACCGATACGATCCCCATTGGCATTATTGCCTATGTCATATGCTTTTTCTAATCTGCTACTTTGTAAGTGCATGTCCTATAAGGGGGGAACCTTTTACTTAATAAATCTAGTTGAAACGGGATTACGCTATGGAGTTTCTTTTCTCTTTATGTGAATGAGCTTATCAGCGAGTGTCCCTTCCTCCCAGCAGCAACAGGATCAGCAGTATTGAAATTAAAGATCTGGTGTGCTGAGCTCATTACCCAGCACAGTCTGGTAAGAGTCTGATTCATAGGGGATTTTTTATCCCCCAACTACACACGTGTGGAGGTGATGGTGAAAAGGTTTCATCTAGGATGTAATCAAACACTCCCCTGGTTTTGGACTCTAATACCCCTTTTAATGTAAACTGACCACATAGTTGCAACAATTATTCTGTAGACTTTACTTTTATATGCAGTTTTTTTGTTAACACTCTTGTGACAGCAGGATCTTGTCTGTTATGTAGCGCTGCCTTGATGAATGTGCTTATTTTGTCTGTTGTAAATATCATTTTATTGATTAAAATCAGAAGTAGAAAGTATTACACTCACAAACGGAGGAAGATTTTTGCATGGACATCAACAGATTAGCCTCCTCTCCCGGCCTGTGTGGCTGGATGAGCTCCAGGACCCAATGGGCAATGTAAAATGTTACTGCAAGCCTAGCTGCATTGTCCCACTGAGTGGCGCAAGGAGCTGCGCATGCGCCCAGACCAGCTAGCGCTGCATGACCTCATTCGCGGCCGAAAAGGGGGGTGGTGAGAGTGAATCATCTCCTCTGGCGGGCAGGGTTAACTTATTAAAAAATTGATTATACGTTAGATTACAATTGTAAACTAATGTATATTCAATTTTTAAGACGTTAACCTAGGGCTGTTTGATAATCATCTGCCCTCCTTCTCTATATCCCCATTGTGAACTCCATACTCCCAGCCTGGTTCTATATAATGGTGAGGGTAGAAACAGATAGGGCGTGACCTGAAGGAGGCCGCGCCTCTGAAACATGTAGTCTTGGCAACCGCCCGCCAGAAAAGATGATCCACTCTCACCACCCCCCTTCTCGGCCACGAGTAATGTCACACAGCGCCGGATGCAAGCAACGTCACTCAGCGCCGGCTGGTACAGGCACATGCGCAGCTCCTTGCACCGCTCAGCGGGTTGCTGCAGCTAGGCTCGGAGTAACATCTTATTATGAGGCTAAATCTCCCCACTCTATAGCTTGCTTATCATGAGCAAGAATGTATACACCTATCTGGTGACTATGTAGAAAAATGAATCTACACAAATAAAGAGCATATTCTAATAATTATTTCTGTATTTAATTTTATAAAGAGGATCTTCACCCTAGCAACAAAAAAATTAAAATCAGCAGCTACAAATGCTTTAGCTGCTGACTTTTAATAAAAGGACACTTACCTGTCAAAGGATACAGCACCGTCCTCAACTGGGCCAGTTCTTTGTGGGTCTTCGGGTCCCATCTTTAGCGCTGGAAGTCAGCCGTGACTCCTTGCAACTTCACAGCCGGATTCCCACTGCACATGCGTTGCACTTTTTGAATGGTCCTGCAGTCTTTCGGAACCTGTGACATGTCCCAAGAGGCTTCAGGCCTGCGGGGGGGGGGGGGGGGCAAACAGCTTGGATCACCTATCCTATCAAAGGCTGGGAACCCACTCACCAAAAAAAAATGTAATGTGAAAAAAGTAGTAGAGGGGGGGAGATTAGAAAAGCAGAATTTTCCCTTTTGGGTGATGTTCTGCTTTAAAGTGTTCTAATTCAGTCATGTGTAAAAGACATGGAGGTTTTATTTTCCATTCAACCACATACACAGCCTGTGCATGTCATATAATTCTGCTATAGATTTAATGCACAGTTCCTTATATATTTCTTTTACAGCCAAATGTTAGCCTGTTGTGATATGCAAATTTCTGACACCACAAAATAGTGGCAGAGCTCATGCCCCCCCATCACCTAACACACACACACAAACACACACGGGACCAGAAAACAAACTCAGAAACCACTTCTATACAAATAAAGACTACTAAACCTGGTATTTTGTTATGAAATGGCCATTACCCTTTATTATTGGTGTATTAAATGCAACCTACCAATAATTATTATTTATTTATTTATTTCTACCAATACATATAGTTACACTAACTAGACCACCTAATGAATTACATGTTTAAATATACCACTGGTTCAGCCATTAAAGTGTTACTAAACCCACTACAGTAAAATAAGTCTCTATATGCAGTAAAGCATGCTTGTTATACTCACTATGGAACCTAAGGGGTTAATCCTCTGCATTACCTAAAAAGGCTGTTTAATCCTGTCTTCTTTGATCCTCTCCTTTTTCCATAGTCCCCAATCCATCTCCTGATAGCACAGAGTCTTGGGGGCACTCTGTCCATGCTCAGGTTGGTGTGTATTGCTAGGAAGTTTTTTCTTTTTTTTTTTTTTTTTTTTTGAGGAGGGTGAATGTGATCGGCACAGGGCCAATCAGCACTTTCCAGACAGGGAGTCAGGAATCATGCAGCCTCAAAGAAGAATGAAAACTCCTTCTACAACCTTTAACCAGTGGTCAGCTGGACACTGATAGAAGTCATAATACTGCTATATACTGCTGATGAGAAAAGGTATGTAGCAGTTTATATTTACTAAAATAATTGCATTTCCATGTTCTGTGTACTGTGGGAGACTAGGTATAGTAAATGCAGGCTCCTGGGTTAGTGACAGTTTATGATTTAGCCAAACAATAAAGGACCACGACATAGTGGTGGGAGGGAGGGATGTTTCTTCTTCTGCTGCAGCCATTGATCTGACGTCTGTCTTAATCTTTTCTTTGTCCCTTTAGGTTCCTTGAATCACCTGACATCCAACAGAAGTTTGCAAAAGAGTGTGAAGTCACATGGCAGTTAAGTAACAAATCAACATCAAAAACTGTTTAATTGTCAAACAGAGTTGATGCCGGATCCCATTGTAGGGGTCGCTTTTGTGCTCCCCCACCTTTCATCCCTATTGGGCCATCATTATAATGGATAACCTTACTAGCCATTGGGAGGCAGGGCGGGGCATGCAATTTCTATCACGAAGCAGTAAAGCTATGCCTGTCAAAATGTTCAATATTTGGCCATAAAAACTATCTGTCTATTAGAAGTAATTTAAGTGCCTGCATTTTATACCTGAATAGTTTTGAATAAGCCTAGCTAGTAAACTATAGCCAAACTGAATCATGCATGGAGAACAGTATTCCCAAACAGGGTGGTATAATACACTATATATTATCAAAAGTATTGGGGGAGCTTTAAATTAACTTTAACGGCATCCTAGTCTTAGTTCGTAGGGTTCAATAATGAGTTGGCCCACCCCAAACTCGCTAATTTTGTCTTTATGGACCTTGTTTGTGCACTGGTGGGCAGTTATGTTGGAACAGGAAGGGGTCAAGTTGGGAGCATGAAATTATCTAAAATGTCTTGGTATGCTGACGCCTTAAGAGTTCCCTTCACTGGAACTACGGGGCCAAGTTCAACCCCTAAAAAACAACCCAATGCCATAATCTCCCCTCCAACAAATGATTTGGACCAGTGCACAAAGCAAGGTCTATAAAGAAATTGATGAGTGAGTTTGGGGTGGAGGAACTTGACTAGCCTGCACAGATTTCTGACCTCAACCTGATAGAACACCTTTGGGATAAATTAGTGCGGAGACTGCGAGCCAGGCATTCTCGTGCACATCAGTGCACTTCTGGGAGAACGGTCAAACATTCCTATTAGACACATATATACAGATATATATATTCTCAATTGATATTTGTATTTTATAGATACAATGCATATACACCCACTCCTGAAGAAGCAAGCATTGCCTCGCGAAATGTGTTGAGTTATAGATGCTTGTATATTGTTTTATATCATTAATGTAACAAATGTGAATTATTTCCACTACTGTTTTCATCATGTTCTCAAGTCGGCTGGCATTTACGTTTATGTATTTAATATATGATGATGGTCTACATCTACAATAAACTGTGACCTTATGTTTATTATTACATTTACTGGTCTCACATGCTCACCTCATATAAAGTCCCATGGGCAACCAATTCTGTATTTGAGTGTAATACAGGGATGGAGGTGTGTTATGGGTAGCACCAGACCATTCTCTTTGATTGTATTCCTATGGACACACTCCTAAACCTTGCGAACAGCCTTCCCCAGGAGAGTTGCAGCTGTTATAATGGCAAAGGGTGGGCCATCTCAATATTGAACCCTACGGACTAATGCCCCGTACACACGGTCGGACATTGATCGGACATTCCGACAACAAAATCCTAGGATTTTTTCTGATGGATGTTGGCTCAAACTTGTCTTGCATACACACGGTCACACAAAGTTGTTGGAAAATCCGATCATTCTGAACGCAGTGACGTAAAACACGTACGTCAGGACTATAAATGGGGCAGTAGCCAATAGCTTTCATCTCTTTATTTATTCTGAGCATGCATGGCACTTTGTGCGTCGGATTTGTGTATACGCGATCGGAAATTCCGACAACGGATTTTGTTGTCGGAAAATTTTATAGCAAGCTCTCAAACTTTGTGTGTTGGAAAATCCGATGGAAAATGTGTGATGGAGCCCACACACGGTCGGAATTTCCGACACCAAGGTCCTATCACACATTTTCCGTCGGAGAATCCGACTGTGTGTACGGGGCATAAGACTGGGATGACATTAAAGTTCATGTATGCACAATTTTACATCTGCCTGGATTTCTATAAAAATGTAAACGCTTTTTATTTACAATTTACATTTTACAAGCCAACACTTGTAACACCCTGTGATCTACTCTGCAAGGCATATTACATTACTCTTCAATTATATACTTCAATGTATTTGTTTCATGTTTGCCCTGTATCATTTTGTAACCAATCTTATATGGCCAAGTGCATAAACCACAAGGTGACTGCCAAGGAAAACAGACCACAGTGATCAGTGGTTGCTTAGTGATCAGCTGGGGGCAGCCCATTCACAAACATGCTGTGGCTAAACGCAACTGTCACTTTCCAAGAGCTGCAATGAGCTCCAAAACAGCCAGGAAAAACAGAGTACATCTGTAGATTCTCTAAATTTACATCCGCTTTTACACAGATAGTACAGTTTAATCCTGACACATGTTTCCAAAGATTGGAAAGATTAAGAAACATTTCAGTAGAAGCTTAAGCGAAAGGAGCTCATACTTGACCTTAAACAGGCAATAAAGCACTCTTTGACCAAACCAAAAGTCCTTTTTGACAACGGAGTTTGATCAAATTGATGAGCTACTATTGATGTTTGGATTAAACTATGCCTCTATGATCAAATGATCAAACACAGAGTAAAAGTACAATATGTTCTTTAAGCCTGACACCTAATTTTGTACAAAGAGTGAAACCAAGGCCAGCAAGACACATCTTGTAAGACTCTTTGGTTTTGCTTATTGACAAATCCATTTAATTAATTTACCAAGAACACTGCCAGCTTTTAAAACAACACTCAGAATTCCACAAAAAAACAAAGTGCTCAACAAGGTAAAATCACAAAGATTTTTACTCATTCAAGGAGCAATCAATAGGTTATGATTCTAAATACGGGGGAAGAAGAAGTAATAAAACATTATACAAAAATGAGATATTGATTTCTGGGTCATTCGGAAAATCAAAGAAAATAACACACAGAATTCACTAAGTAATGAGAATTTAGGGTCTGCTGCACAGGTACCAGGAATCGGTATGGATTACAGAAAAGTTTTACAGTACAATGATCAGGGCCGACCCAAGACATTGTGCTGCCTGGGCCCAATTGATTGGTGACGGACCAGCTTCTGCTCTCCTTAAGGCTCGATTCACATCTATGCATGTTGCTTTTGAGCATTTCTGCAGTGTTTTTGTGGTGTTTGCCGCATTTTTGAGTAGCGTTTTTACAGCGTTTTTACAGCGTTTTTGCGGCGTTTTTGCCGCATTTTGCGGGTTTTTTTGGTTGTTTTTTTACAGTTTTTTTTTAGACTGTATACAGTGTATACTGCTTAGTGGCAGGCCTTTTACTGACACTTATTTTATTTTACCTCCAGTAGTTTATTGTAAATAGTAGTGTAGTGTGGTGATTACCTTTAATACTAAAGATCAGCATGTGGAAAAAAAAAAAAAAAAAAGATCAGCATGTGGAGTTAATAAACATCAACAGATTTCGGGTGTGCCCAAACAGGCCACCCCCCCCCCCCCCATGGACAATGTGCCTGGCTGCTGAGTTCAACACCCCATCCCTGCACTCAGAGCATTGATTGGCACTGATTGGCAGCACTGACAGGTAGCAATGATAGCATTGATTGGCACTAATAGAAAGCCCTAATTGGCACTGATAGGAAGCACTGATGGGCCCTGATTGGCACTGATAGGTGGCAACGATTGGCAGCACTAATGGCACTGATAGCCTGTACTGATTGGCGCTGATAGGCAGCACTGATTGGCACTGATAGAAAGCATTTAGTGGCACTGATTGGCAGCACTGATGGGCACTAATTGGCACCACTGATGGGCACTGATAGTCAGCACTGATAGTCAGCACTGATGGGCGCTAATAGGTGGCACTCATGGGCATTGATTGGCAGTGCTGATAGGCACTGATAGGTGGCATTGATAGGTGGCACTGATGGGCCCTGATTGGCAGCACTGATTGACACTGATTGACACTGGTAGGCGGCACTGATTGGAAACACTGATTGGCACTGATAAGTGGCATTGGTTGGCACTGATATTAGGTGGCACTGATTGACACTGACAAGTGGAACTGATTGGAAGCACTAATTGGCACTGACAGGTGGCACTGATTGGAAACTATGATTAGCACAGACTGGCACTGATTGTCACTGACAGATGGCACTGATTGTCACTGACAGGTGGCACTGATTGGAAACACTGATTGGCACTGACAGGTGGCACTGATTGGCACTGACCGGTGGCACTAATTGGCCATGATTGGCAATGTCAAATGGCACTGATTGGCACTGACAAGTGGCACTGATTGGCACTGACAAGTGGCACTGATTGGCACTGGCAGGTGGCACTGATTGGCACTGACAGAGGAGAGGGAATTTCACAATGACTCGATATTGATGCTTAGTGAAACTGTGTGTTAAATTGACATGTAATGTAACTGCATGCAGTGAGTGACCAGCGTTCAAAATTCAGCGGTGATGTTGGGGGTGGGCGGGACCCATCAGCTATCAAACACCAGTCAATGATTGGGCTGCTTAAGAAAGGGGGCATACCAAATACGCGTAGTGGCCCGCCCAGACCCCATCCCATTGGCTGGTGTTTGATAGTTGCTGGGTCCCGCCCACCACCGACACCAACGCTCAATTTTAACAGCTGGTCTCTCTCTGCATTCAGTTACATTACATGTCAGTTTGACACACTGAGCAGCTCTGGCAAGCATCAATATCGGTTCAATGTGAAACTGTCTCACAGGCAGCATGGACTGCACACTCATTGCTGCTTAACCACTTCAGCCCCAGAAGATTTGGCTGCTCAATGACCAGGCCATTTTTTGCGATACGGCACTGCGTCGCTTTAACTGACAATTGCGCGGTCGTGCAATGATGTACCCAAACAAAATTGACATCCTTTTTTTCCGCACAAATAGAGATTTCTTTTGGTGGTATTTGATCATCTCTGCGGTTTTTATTTTTTTGCGCTATAAACAAAACAAAAGCGACAATTTTGAAAAAACACAACATTTTGTACATTTTGCTGTAATAAATAGCCCCAATTTTTTTTAAAAAAAGCTAATTTTTTTCTCAGTTTAGGCTAATATGTATTCTTCTACATATTTTTGGTAATAAAAAACACAAAAAGCGTATATTGATTGGTTTGCGCAAAAGTTATAGCATTTACAAAATAGGGGATAAATTTATGGCATTTTTATTATTATTATTTTTTTTTTTTACTAGTAATGGCAGCGAGCTGCACACTTTTTTATCGAGACTGCAACATTATAGCGGACACATCGGACAGTTTTGACACATTTTTGGGTCAATTGACAATTATACAGCGATCAGTGCTATAAAAATTAACTGATTACTGTATAAATATCACTGGCAGGGAAGGGGTTAACACTAGGGGGCAATCAAGGGGTTAACATTGTTCCCTATTAGTGTGTTCTAACTATGGGGGGATGGCACTGACTATAGGAGATAAAAGATCGTGGTTCCCAGCTCGTATTAACTCACAATCTCTCTCTCCTCTCCTCACAGAACTGGGATGTGTGTGTTTACACAAAACCATCCCTGTTCTGCCTCTTAAGCCCATGATCGCTCATCGCCAGTGGTCATCATGACTGCCAGTCACGAGCATCGGCACCCCTGCAATGCAGTGGGCACGCTCGCACCTGCTATCCCGCTAAAAGGGGCCGACGTATAGCTACGACAGTTCGCAGGATTGTTCCAACCTGACACAGTATAATGACGGCAGCAAGTGGTTAAAGTGGATCTAAAGGCTGAAAGTTTTTAACCTTCATGCATTCTATGCATGAAGGTAAAAAATCTTCAGTATGGAGCTCCCCCTGCACCCCCCTCCCCCCCCCCACATATTTACTTGAGCCCGATCTCGATCTAGCAATGTGCATGAGAGCAGCTGCTCCTGGGTCTCTGCCTTCTCATCGGCTGAGAGACAGCTGCTGTCAATCACATCAAAAGAGGAGGGAGTGGGGGTGGGGGAGAAAGGGGGAAACCAGGAGTGCCAGGGGGGACCCAAGAAGAGGAGGATCGGGGCTGCTCTGTGCAAAACAAAAAATCAGGTAAGTATAACATGTTTGTTTTTTGTTTTTTTAAATCATCTTTAATATCATTTTATTTATTCCTTATTGTGGTTAAATTGCGAGAGCTTAAAGTAAACATGTGGTATCTGAGTCTAACTATGCTGTGCATACTTATCTTAAAGGAGAAGTATGGGTTTGGGCTTTTTTTTTTTTTTTATTCATACTTACATAGGTGGATGCAGCATGGGTCGGATGCTGCATCTGTCCCCCCAGAGCCTCTGCGCTAAGAACCGAGCGATCGAACACTGCCGATCGCTCGGTTCTGACAGCTCCCTAAGCAGAGAGATGTAGACTGTCAGTCACAGCTCTCTGCTCTGCTCCCTCCTTGCTCATTGGAGCACTGGGCTGTGGAGGGAGTGGTGCAGCCAGCTCAGGCTCTCAGCGGCTCACTGAGTGGCTGAGCCTGGTGTCGATCCAGGCACCTGGTGGATCCAGACTCCATTGTCGCGATGGACCGAATTCTGTGATGTCAACAGAGAGCAGACTTTAGCCCACTCTCTGCTAAAACTGGGTCGCAGGTGTAGGTATGAGCACGATGCTCGAGTGCCTTTGGCCAATCATGGCTCAGGGGGCTGAGTCCATGCCCCACACTATGTAAGGCTGCTTACATAGCGGCTGTACATAGTGTTATGAATGAGAGCAGCAAAATTACATTTGTAAAGGAAAAAATGTCATCTAAAACTGCTCGCGGCTGTAATGTATTGCCGGATCCCGGTAATAGACATAAAAATCATTGAAAAAAACAGTGTGAGTCCCCCCCAGTCCATTATCAGGCTTTTTGGGTCTGATATGGATATTAAGGGGAACCCCGCGCCAACATTTTTTAAAGAATGGCGTGGGGTCCCCCCTAAAATCCATACCAGACCCTTCAGGTCTGGTATAGATTTTTGGGAAACCCTGCGCCAAAATGTAAAAAAAATGGCGTGGGGGTCCCCCCCAAAATCCATACCAGACCCTTCTACGAGCACACAACCTGGAAGGCCACAGGAAAAGGGGGGAAAGTGCCCCCCTCCTGAACTGTATGAGGCCACATGCCCTCAACATGGGGAGGGTCCCCCCAAAGAACCTTGTCCCCATGTTGATGGGGACAAGGGCCTCTTCCCCACAACCCTTGCCCGGTGGTCGTGGGGGTCTGCGGGCAGGGGCCTTATCGGAATCTGGAAGCCCCCTTTAGCAAGGGGACCCCCAGATGGTGCCTCCCCATGTGAATGGGTATTGGGTATATTGTACCCCTACACATTCACCAAAAAAAGTGTCAAAAACTAAAAATGACATTATACAGTTTGGGACAATGCCTTTATTTAAAAAAAAATGTCCGGCGATGTAAATCCATCTCCGATTACAACGTCTGATGACCCGAGAGAAAAAAACTGAAAAACTTTGCCTCGATGGGAGGCGTCCCTGTCGCTACAGCCTTTTTGCGATGACAGCTGTTAAATAGCTGAGGACAGGGCCACCCGGTGACGTCACTGGGTGGCCCCACCCTCAGCTATATAAGAGCCATCAGCGCAAAAAGGCTGTAGTCGGCAGGACGCCTCCCATCAAGGCAGAGTTTCTCAGTTTTTTTTTTTTTGGGTCGTCGACGCTGTGATTGAAGATGAATGGACATCGTGGGCCATATTTTTCTTTTCAATAAAGGAATTGTCAAAAACTGTCTCCTGTCATTTTTACTTTTTTGACACTTTTCTGGTGAATGAATAGGGGTACAATGTAACTGATACCCATTCACATGGGGGGGGCGGGATCTGGGGGTCCCCTTGTCCCCATCAACATGGGGACAAGATGTTTTTGGGGGGGACCCCAAAGCACCCTCCCCATGTTGAGGGCATGTGGCCTGGTACAGTTCAGGAGGGGGGGCGCTCTCTCATCTCCCCCCATTTTCCTGCGGCCTGCCAAGTTACGTGCTCAGATAAGGGTCTGGTATGGATTTTGGGGGGACCTCAACGCCATTTTTTTTATTTTGGCGCGGGATTCCCCTTAAAATCCATACCAGACCTGTAGGTCATTGTATGGATTTTGGGGGGATCCCCACGCCATTTTTTTTTATTTTCGCACAGGATTCTTCTTAATGTTCATTCCAGACCCAAAGGGCCTGGTAATGGACTGGGGGGGAACTCACACCATTTTTTTCAATGATTTTTATCTATATTGCTGGGATCCGACAATACATTACAGCCGCAAGCAGTTTTAAATGACATTTCTTCCTTTAGAAAAGGCATTTTGCTGTGGTACTGTACTAAACACAGGAAAGATGTGCTACTTTACAGGCAGACTAAGGAGACCCCCCAGACACAATATTTAAAGGAATATTTAATTTATTGTTTCACTTTAAGCATTATTAAAATCACTGCTCCTGAAAAAACGGCCGTTTTTAAAACTTTTTTTTGCATTGATAGATGTCCCCTGGGGCAGGACCCAGGTCCCCAGACACTTTATGGCAATAACTTGTATATAAGCCTTTAAAATGAGCACTTTTGATTTTTCATGTTCGTGTCCCATAGACTTTAACGGTGTTCGCATGTTCGCACAAATTTTTTGCCTGTTCGCAAGTTCTGGTGCGAACCGAACAGGAGGGGTGTTCAGCTTATCCCTACACAGGAGTGCAAAACAAATTGGCCCTAGAGAGCATAAAGTATCAGCATATGCCAATGATTTACTTTTTTTTCTCTCAAAACTGCAAGAATCTATAAAAGTACTGATGCAGGAAGTAAGGAGGTATAGGAAACTATCCAACTTTAAAATAAATATAGAAAAATTGGTAATATTACCCAGTCATGTACCACCTTCACTAGCTACCCTTATGCAAAAGGACTACCCATTTATATGGAACAGGGAGTCGATATTTTATCTAGGAGTACATATAACTGCAGAGGAAAAACCCTCTATATGTACGAAATTACGGCTCCCTGCTCCCTGAAATAACAGAGGACTTGCACAGATGGAGAAGGCAAACATTAACACTATTTGGTAGGATAAATACCCTTAAAATGAACATAATACCCAGACTCATATACATTCTGTATACAGTACCGATACCACTTCCCCAGATCTTTTTTAAAAAGATACGTAAAGTTTTCCTATCCTTTATATGGAAAGAAGGAAATGCTAGAATAGCACACAAAATTTTATGCAGAAGTAAAAAAGAGTGAGGATTTGGGCTAGCAGACATTGCTCTGTATTACAGAGCAATGTCATTAGTACGGATCTTAAACTGGTGTCATGATACTGCAAATGAAGCGTGGGTCGCGATTGAGAATAATATGGCAGACAGAGATCTAGCAGGATCACCATGGATACCAACCAAAGATAGGGGATTATCCAAATGGACATCCCCATTAACGCGAAATACACTGGCAGTATGGGATAGAATAAATAAAAATGGAAAATATGCACCGAGAATATCCCCACTGACCCTGTTGGGAGGTTATTCATGGTTTCCTCCTGGTGAGGAAAAAGGAGCATCAGGCCCATGGGAATCAGATGGGAATACTATGTGTGTAAAATATGCCCCTGGGGGCAAATTAATTTCCCTAGCAGAATTGGTTTCATCACAGGGGAACATGGGGTTAGCAGAATGGAGATATAAACAAATGCAAAACTTTTTAAAAAAAATAGAACCTCAATTAAGAACTCAGAACTCCCTAAAAAAAAGGTGTATGAAACTATCAAAGCCTAGCCATCTATTATCCCAAACATAAAAATTAATGTCTAACGAACAGAATTTTACAACACCTTTTTTTATCAAAGAATGGGAAAAAGAATTAAACCATACATTCACTTCATCACAAGTGAAAAAACTGATAGAAACAACATACTTAACGTCTGTAAGCTTGTCCATTCAGGAAATGTTGTATAAGTTCTTAGCGAGATGGTATAGAACCCCAGCATGATTGGCACAGATATATCCAACTGTAGATAATCGTTGCTGGAGAGGATGTATAAAAAAGGGAACACCCGTCCATATTTGGTGGTCCTGCCCCAAAATTAGGATGTTCTGGGAAGAGATAACCCCATGGATATAGAAGATGTCAAATACATTTCTAGAACCATCACCAGTAAACTTCCTATTCCATGGGATTACCGGAGCTACAAAATCTTACAAAAATAGTGTAATTCCACACCTATTAAATGCAGCAAAAGGGCTAATAGCCAGACACTGGAAACAAGCAATATGTCCAAGATTAGGGGAATGGAAGAAAGAAGTGGATGAAATTATGGAGGCAGAAAGTTGGGCCTATAAGACCAAAAACCAACTGGGAAAATTTGAAAGAATATGGACAAGATGGAAAGACCTTGCTTAAGAATTAGACAGGATGAAGTAGATTAGAAGATATTGCCAAATCCTTAAATAATTTTAAAGGGAATCTGAGGAGAGAAAAATTAAGGAGAAATGATCCACAACTTTTAATTTTCTTTTTTTTTCTTTTTTTTAATGTTAAAAAACGGTATAAAGTGAGTAAGTGTAAAATGGCATATGTCGGGTATGGGGGGTGGCGCCCCTGCAGGTACTCCTTCAATGTCTACCTCCCACTCTCCTGGTGTGGTCTCCCCCCACCCCCATTTCAGAGAGGGAGGGGAGAATTTTGGGGGTTTTCTGCCCCCCACCCTTCCCTTTTTTTCACCTCTCTTCCTCTCTCTCTTTTATGTTACATAACTTTTTTTTTTTCCCAACAAGGTAAACACATAAGTTAAGGCACGAACATTGAGGAATAACATTGAATTATACCACCCACAATCGCACTGACACATAAAAGACACGAACACAGGAAGATCTCACCAAACACACAACCCATTTTTAAGGTACCAACCTTCTCTCCCCCTCATTCTCTTGTTTTTTTTTTGTTCTTTTTTTCTTTCATAGATAGTAATTATCATTCACTTAATGTAATTTCTACTCACATTTCACTAACTAAATCACTATACCTAATATATGCAAAAGGAAGAGAGAGGGGAAGGGAGAAAGGGAGGGGGGAGGAGGGAGGGGAAGGAAAAGGGAACATTTTTATCATTTTTTTTTTTTCTTTTTTTTTTCTCTTCTCCTTTCCTTCCCCCCATGCTATCGGGCAGGATTATATAAGATACGATTACTTATTTTATAAATATCCATTTTTTCTGTTTGTTGTCTACTTCTATGTTTCTATATAAAATATGGAATGTAGATATTGTTTGTAATAAACAATTGTAATAAATGAATATGTTTAAATAAAGATGAATTAATGAAAAAAAATCTGTCCCAATATCTGGGCTGGGAACAGGCTCAGTCCATTTCTCATTAATAAACAATGGAGAAGCCCAGCTCCTAAACCTTTAGCTGTTTGTTAGTGTCATTAAATGCAAAAATTGTCTGTGCGCTTTTATATTTACAGTCATCTCTAGGTAGAGAGAGCTGTGAGCTAAACCCTTTCATCCTTTATTTTATCAATTTTGTTAAATACCTGGTTGATCCTGCCCTTTTCAAGCACCTTTTTGTAGGACATGCCAATGCAATAGAAGTCGATCCTCTCCTGCTCATCTATTGCCCTGCAGTGAAACTATTGCCTTCCTGCTTAAACCACACGACGTGACATTTTTTTTACTGCAATAGCACTAATTATTACTGAGCAGCCAGAGGAAAAAAAAACACTTCCGACAGTGACGGCTGCAGGATTGGTAACAGGTTTCCAGCTTGCTCCACCCACCTTTTGCACAGTGTGCTGTGGAGGAAGAGAAAAGTCATCATGTGACTAGGTTGTAACAGAATAAAAGAAAGTTATTTGGAAACAGTATTTTCATCTTTAACACATACACTTGCTTACACTTCTAAATCTCTTTATCATACATGTAAGATGGTGGCTTTGCATTTAATGACACTTTAAGCCAGACAACGTTCAAATCCAGTACAAACTATGTGATGATATCTGCCTTCACAGTACAGACATAGTTAATTATGGTAAACATAGCTTCCCTTATAGCAAAGAGAACTAAGTTCTTGCTAGAAGTTCCAAAAAGAGCATCTAAAAATGATAAACTGCAATTATTAAATATTTTTTATTTCTCCGCCCCTAATGATGTCAGATTATGACAAAACGCACAGGGCAGGACTTGTGACGCGTGATGTCAGCACGTTGCCTGCAGCAGACATTTTGTTGGTTAGATTTATACGCAATTATTCTTATGTACATGAACATTTGATACCAACTTATTAAAAGCACTTTTCAGTTTTAAAATTACTTAAACTTACTTAAACTTGAGGTGTATTACTGAATGGCTTTGATGCTATCTCCAGATGTGTGTGGGATAATTTAAAGGCACTGCTTTCTCCCTTACTGCTTCCCACATGTTGTGAGGTTATTGCTGGATTCCAGAGGATTCCTAATGTATACTATTGCTGGAGATTTTGAGTATAACAACCAGAGCGTACTTTTAGACCACTCTATAATTTAAGGGTCTACGCTATCTGGTAAGCAGATTGGCCTCATCACTGTGGTGCTGTGTGCATTCATTTTTCACACTGAAGCTGGTGTTGGGATTCTTCATTATAAGCTAACCATTGCGTATGGACTCATATGGACTTTACCGTTATCATAAAGTGTTTTAAGCGCTGCACATATTCTTGCATTAAATATTTTTTAGTTATGTTATGTGAATGGGGACATGTAAAAAATATAAAGTAGGTATTATCTCAATTTGGCTACAAAAGTGGAAATAACCGTTAAAGCCTGTAATTACTATATTCCCAGTTATAGTATATTATATACAATGCTAAGCACTAGGGATGGTCCAGATGTTCGAGTTGATTGTAAGTTTGACTCAAACCTTGGGTGTTCCTTTGTACACAGAGCAAACAAACATGGGGCATTTGAAATTCGAGTGCCGCGGAGCGCCCCATGATGCATTTGCGAGATCGCAGTGCATTGAAGGCTGCTAATTGGCCAAAGCTTGCACCTGACCTGCATGCTTTGGCCAATCACAGCGCGGTCTGCTGTGAGAGCCATGATTGGCCAAAGGCAGGGTGCCATTGGCCAATCATGGCTTAGGGAGCTAAGTCCATGCCCCACACTATATAAGGTTGCTTACACGGCGGCTGTGGAGGAGACTCTGAGTGAGCTTACATAGAGGCCGTGTATAGTGTGTATATATATATATATATATATATATATATATATATATATATATATAACACAGTGTATTAAAGTGGTTAAGGGGATACCTGCGCCAACATTTTTTTTTAAAAACGGCATGGGGGTCTCCCTCAAAATTCATACCAGGCCCTTGATGCTTGGCGCAAGTCTTGAATTTGGTGGTGCAGCATTTCTTGACCAGGTTACCAGGCTTACAAGATTTGCTGAGGCAGGCCAGAAAAGTCTGTGGTCATTTCCGGCGGTCATACAATGCCAGTGCTCGGCTGGCTGACATTCAACGGGAATTCAACCGCCTCATTTGAGACATGCCTACCAGGTGGAACTCAACATTGGTAATGCTGCAGTGGCTGCACACACAGCAGAGGGCCATCAATGAGTACCTGTGTGAGTATGGCACCAGGACAGGCTCAGGGGAGCTTGGCTTCTCTTCGCCACACCAGTGGCTACTGATCAAGGATGCATGCACTGTCCTGTCACCATTTGAGGAGGCCACAAGGAAGGTGAGCAGCAACAATGCATGCATCAGTGACACTGTCCCTCTAGTCTTCCTGCTGGAGCACACGCTTTGTTGAATCATGGACAGTGCACTTGAGGCAGAACAGAGGGAGGAAGAGGAGGACTTCCTTTCCTCTCAAGGCCCCCTTTATGCAGATAGTATTCCTGCGGGGTCGCCAAACACACTGGAAGAAGAAGAGGAGGATTGTGTCAGCACGGATGTAGAGGATAACACTCAGCAGCAGTCTTCAAGGGATGGTTTTCAGTCCTCAGAAACCCAAGGATTTGTATGTGGCTGGGAGGAGGTAGTTCCTGACAATGTCATCCTTAGTGACCCATAGGACTCAGAATCTTTTGCCTCTGCAAACTTACCCTGCATGGGCTCCCTGATTCTGAATCCTGTGAAAAGACCTTAGGATTCGTGGTATTAGAGGAGGGATCATTACTGGCTGGCAAACCTTCTTCATCCATGTTACAAGGGTAAAAGGGCAGAGCTCATCCTGCCTTCACAGAGGATGAAACAAATTTTTAACAGCAGGGCACGTTCCTGAACCCAACAAGAGTAACTGTGTGGGGTTAGTGTTCTGGCACCACCAACACCTAAGGCCCAATTTTTCTGCAGAGTATAATAGTGAAGTCCGTATAGTATATATAATGCAGTTCAGAGTATATAGTGCAGTCAGTGTAGTATATATAATACAGTGCAATGTATATAGTGTACTGCAGAGTATATAATACAGTGCATTGAAGTGCTCAAGGGGAACCCTATGACAGAATAACAAAAAGACAGCACAGGCCCTTTCGGTCTGGCATAGATTTTAAAGGGTAACTCCATGCCAAAATTGAAAAAAAATTGGCATGGGGTTCCCCCCAAAATCCATACAATACCCTTATCCGTGCAAGCAGGCTGGCAGGCCAGGAAAGGGGGGGGCGAGCGAGTGCCCCCCCTCCTGAACCATACCAGGCCGCTTGCCCTCAACATAGGGAGGGTGCTTTGGGGTCCGACCCAAAGCACCTTGTCCCTATGTTGATGGGGACAAGAGCCTCTTCCCATTGGTTGTTGGGGTCCCCAAATCCTGCCCCCCATGTGAGTGGGTATGGGGCATATTGTACCCCTACCCATTCACCAAAAAAAAGGATTAAAGAGTAAAAATCTATCCATCTAATCTATCCATCTTTAGGCGATCCCTGAAAACCCTTCTCTTCGAAGAAACCTATCCTGCTTCTAACACTGTTTTACTTCCTCCATCAGCTCATCCCCCCACAGCTATTACCTTTTGTATCAATTGACCCCTCCTTTTTAGATTGTAAGCTCTAACGAGCAGGGCTCTCTGATTCCTCTTGTACCAAATTGTAATGTAACTGTAATGTCTGCCCTCATGTTGTAAAGCGCTGCGCAAACTGTTGGCACTATATAAAACCTGTATAATAATAATAATAATAATAATAAAAACCACAATAGACAGTTTTTGACAAATCCTTTATTAAAAAAAAAAAAGAAAAAAATGGGCCCCACGATGTCGATCCATCTTCAACTACGCTGCCCAACGGACCCGAAAAATAGAAAAAATAAAAGCTGTGCCTTGAAGGGAGGCCTCCTGACAACTGCTGTCTCTTGGCTGTGACAGCTGTTATATAGGCAAGGGCGTGGCCACCCAGTGATGTAACCGAGTGAACCCGCCCTCTTATGACATCATGTGATGTCAGAGGGGGCGGATCATCCAGTTATGTCATCGCATGGCCTCGCCCTTGCCTATAAAGCAGCTGTCAAAGCCAAAAGACAGCAGTCGCCGGAAGGCCTTCCATCGAGGTTAAGCTCTTTATTTTTTAAAATTTTTGGGCCTGTTTGCTACTCAAGAATCACTGTGTGCTACCTGTCAATACTGCCATAATGATGCCAGAGAAAGATGCATTTTTATCACAGGGTTAAGCAATTTATCAGAGAGAGTTGCCATATTAGAAGAGAGTAGCATGATTTTAGAGATATGAACTCGTCATCAGAGATGTCTCATTATCAAAGAGATTGCTGTGTGACCTTGTACCAGGTACATGGTAACACAGTGCTATCAAGTGGTAACAAGTGCTAGATTACAAAAAAACAAAAAACTGCCATGAGAGATGCATTTTAATAGAGAGGCTACTGGGAGAGGTGCATGAGAGTTACAAGAGAGTACTATGTTATAACACAGACTGACATACGACCTGAAGACCTGCATGTTACCAAAAAGCCTACCATAAAACCTGTATGTTCCCAGTCAGGCTACTATGAGGGACTTCCATAAATCACCTTCTATGATGGTGTGCTTAGTAGGGATGAGCAGAACACCCCCCAGTTCAGTTTATTCGCACCAGAACATGCAAACAGGCAAAAAGTTCAAGTGAACATGCAAACCCAATTAAAGTCTATGGGACACGGACATGGAAAATCAAAAGCGCTCATTTTAAAGGCTTATATGCTAGTTATTGCCATAAAAAAGTGGATGGGGACCCGGCTACTGCCCCAGGGGACATGTATCAATGCAAAAAGCAAAATTTTTTTTAAAACTACCATTTTTTCAGGAGCAATTATTTTATTAATGCTTAAAGTGAAACAATTAAAAAATAAATATTCCTTTAAATATCATGCCTGGGGGGGTCCTCTTAGTCTGCCTGTAAAGTCTGCCATTCCAACATTTTGTAAATTACATTTTAAGAGATTTTATCGATGTTCTTATGTTGTGTACTTAGACCATCTTGACCATCTCCACCTGAATAAGCACAGAGCTCACTTTAAAAAGATCTTGAACCACCCGCACACGCACAGACTTTATACCATGCCAGAGAAGTGCAAGTTTGAAAAGAACACCATTCAGTTTCTGAGACTGATCATTTCCGCTAAGGACGTCAATATGAATCTCAACAAGATCTTTGCCATCCTAGAATGACTAACTCCCATCGGAAAGAAGAGCGTTCAAAAATACTTGGGAGTTGCCAACTTCTATGGAAAATTCATACACAACTTCTTCTCCACAATAGCTCCACTAACCCAATTCACCTGTTTGCATGTTTCATTCTCATGGATGCCTGGAGTCCAGTCAACATTTGACAGGCTGAAAACTTTATGCACGTCTGCACCTATCCTGAAGCATCTGGATCCATCCTTGCCTTTCATTCTGAAGGTAGATACTTCTGAAACAGCATTGGTTGCAATTCTCTCCCGGCAATTGGGTCCAAAGGCACTCTTTCACCCAGCTGCCTTCTTCTTACAGATGATGAACTCATTGAATAAGAATTACGACATTTGGGACAAAAAATTGTTGGTGATAAAAGGCTGCTTTGGAGGATTGACACTACTCAGAGGGAGCAGCCCATCCCATTCTCATTTTTACTGATTATAGGAATCTTGAATACCTAAGCACCACTCAATTACTCAGACCATGCCAGGCCAGGTAGGCACTCTTCTTTTCCTGTTTTGGATTTTTATCCTACCAGCCTGGTTCAAAAAATAGAAACCTGGATATGTTACCCTGGTTGTTTCCCAAAGATGGTATTTCCACCTATTCCAACACCATTCCTCAGAGATGAACTTCCTGATGATCCAATGTAGCCCCTTGCTCCAGACCAAGGTGATATCTAGGGATTCATTGCAATAAACGGAAGCCAATCTGCAGCTGCTACAACAGGGGTTTCCATTGAAGAGATTATCAGGCTCCCTGGTGTCCGTGACAACATTATTCCTGACAGAAGAGTTCACTTCAAAATTCGGTCAGGAACAATGTAGTAAGTTACAGAACTGTTTCTCTCTCGCCACACACCAATGGCCAGACAGAAAAAAATAAAACATACTCTCAAGCAATACCTGAGGTGTTTTTCTCTGCTTCTCAAGACAACTGGGCATCTTTGTTTCCCATGGCAGAGTTAATTTATAAGAAAACACCTTCATTAAGAGACTAAAGAGTCTCTTAATGAAGGTGAAAGAGGAGAGCACAAAAGCTGGCTTGAAATTGAACATTGAACTAAGATTATGGCAACTGGTCCCATCACACCTTGGCAAATAGAAGGAGAAGAAATGGAAACAGTGACAGATTTTATCTTCCTAGGCTCCAAGATCACAGCAGACAGTCACTATAGCCATGAAATTAAGAGACGCTTGCTTCTTGGGAGGAAAGTAATGGCAAACCTAGACAACATTATAAAAAGCAGAGACATCACCCTACCGACAAAGTGCAGTATAGTCAAAGCTGTGGTCTTCCCAGTAGTAACTTATGGCTGTGAAAGTTAGACCATAAGGAAGGCTGAACGCTGAAGAATTGATGCTTTTGAACTATGGTGTTGGAGAAGACACTTGAAAGTCCCTTGAACGGCAAGAGGACCAAACCAGTCAATCCTGAAGGAAATCAATCCTGAATATTCACTGGAAGGACAGATCCTGAAGCTGAAACTTGAATACTTTGGCCACCTAATGGGAAGAGAGAACTCATTGGAAAAGAACCTGATGCTAAGAAACATGGAAGGAAAAAGGAAAAGAGGACGACAAAAACAAGATGGATAGATAGCATCGTCGAAACAATGAACATGAAGCTCCGGGAGGCAGTGAAGGACAGAAAAGCCTGGAGCGCTATGGTCCATGAGGTCACGAAGAGTTGGACACGACTAAACGACTGAACACAACATAAATTTTAAGGTAAAGTGGATTGTTATAGAACGGTAGCCCTCTTTTGGGGGGTATGAGAAATGGTCCTCCCAACAGGATTTCACCAAATCAGTAGGTAAATAAGAGAACCAGAACCTTCGATAAGTGGCAGAGTGGGTTTGATAATAAAGTTGACAGTGCCTCAACCAAGGACAGGGCCTCTATGAACAGAGGGGAAATTAATCAGTAATCTCTGTAGAAAACATGTATACGAGAGCACCCGAGGCTGCACAACCCAAACAGTGACATACACAAAGATCAACGATCAAAAGTTCCCCAGGGGGTTTTTTAAGCAGCAGTACATTAGATGTTATTGTAAAAAATAAATCAAATTCAGAATAAATTCAAAATAAGTTCAAATCTGCAATAGATTTATTGTAAAATACAGGCTCTGGTTCACGTGTAGCAAACAACAGCATAAAACATCACTCACGGTCTATGGTTTACAAATGAACATATTAACAATAACGTGTAATAAAATTGATAGCCACATGAATACCCCGATGCATTTTCGACCCATTCTGGTCTTCTTCAGGGGGATTTAGATTCTAGGAAAATATATCAACGTTAGAATTGGACTTGAAACTTAAATCAATATGTAAAGCATTTACACCGTATTATCAGTTATATAGATAACTATGTCTCATCGTATTTATGGAGGTGTATTTACCAATAAGTGGATGATGAGGTGAAGTGCATCACACGAACCAGGTTTGTTAAAAAGCATGAAGGCTCAGAGATCCCAGAGACCACACATATCCCCCCGCACCCCCGCACAGGGCCTCTATGAACAGAGGGGAAATTAATCAGTAATCTAAACAAAGCATTTGGGAGCAGAAGAACTACTGCAACCATCATATAACATTATCCACAAGCATATAGATGCACACCAGTATAGAAATAATATGGGCTTTATATAAGAAGAGATTAATAACTGTACATATGGTACATCCAATGTACATACACTATGTCACCACAGAATCCCTGTTTTTTTTGCTAATTATAGTTTTCAACCAGCTTAACTTTCCAATTGCTCTACAGAAGCCTCAGTTCCCGAGGTACAAGACAGGATTACTTCTCTAACTGCAAATCTAGAGAAAGTATAGCTCTTGCAATCCCAAGCTAAATTAAGAGCCAAGCGAGGGGCAGATAGAAAGAGAATGTATTGTCCTCCCTTCAAACCAGGAGATTTAGTGTGGTTCTTGACCAATAACCTAAGTGCTGCAGAGTTCCTAAAGAAATTAGATTTATTGGCCTGTTTGCTATCTAAAAGGTCATTAAGCCAGTGGCAGTCAGGTTCGCAAACCCAGATTTTCTCAAGGGACACCTTATGTTCCATGTGTCTTGTCTGAAGCCTGTGTGAAGATCTTTTTCTCAGCAGGACTTGCCATCCACCTCTACCCATCTGGGTAGATGGCCGTGAGGAGTACGAGGCAATTCTGGATTCAAGAAGATCTGCAGGGGGCGTTTAATATATTGTCAAATATAAGGGATTTGGCTCAGTGGAAAATGAATGTGAATGTGCAGGCAACATCAATGCTGACAGATTGATCAGAGCTTTTCATCAAACATAGCCTGGGAAACTTAGCTCTGGGGACATACAGAGGCTGCCTATAGGGGGCATGTTTTGGTACTCTCATTATCTCTGCCAGTACTTCCAGAACTCCTACTCTGAGAACTCTTGCTAGGACCACCATCAGTACTCGCAGAATCCCTGACAGGACTTCCAGAGTTCCTTTGAAATGACACTGGGCATGTTTTCTAACCAGGAAGGGTGTTTAAGCATTAACCTGTAAAGTGATTGTTGTTGTCTCATCACCAGCTATCCCTTGTCAGAAAGTGCTATAATATTAGGTTGCAAGAGTGTCTGACCATATCTCTTGCCTACCGCCTGCTTCCACCTCTGTTTGGACGTCAACCATCCTGCCTCAACCTTTTGCCTGGACATAGACTGCACTCTTTCCTGCTTCCCGCCTCAATCCTAGTTTGGACAGGGACTACTCTATAGAATTTTGCCTGCCTAGATCTCTGCTGGACTGCAATCTGGTGTTAGCTAGCAGCAAAGAAAGCCATGACCCCTAGGGTTCCAGCCCATCTCCACCATCAGGAGCTCTGTTGAAGACCAAGCTGACACTTAGACTCCGAGCTTGGTTAAGTTTGCATCACCTGCTGGGAAAGCCACCTGTAACATGTGTTTTAGCAATAATTGTAGCCACTGTTTAGCTGTTGGGCCCCAATACATTCTTAATTTTTGCTGTTAATGCTGTTTTGTTAGGATTTTTTAGGTAATTTGTTTTTTATTCAATGTTATTTTTTTTTTCTATTTTCTGCTGGGTTGGGTTGAGGTTTAGTGTTCAGGTTTTTCTGGGGGAGATAGGGGTATTTTGTTCTGCTAATGCCTCTTTTTTTATCCTGGGGTCCACAGTGTACACCCGTTGCTGACACAGGCAAAGCTGCTCTTTGTTTGCAGCATATCACCACATACTTGTGCAGTAAAACTGTGTGCACAAAAGCACCATAAGCTCTACTGGCATAGCTACCATTAAATTTAGCCAATCGACAAAAAATGTCAGGCAGGCGTAAAGGGAGAGGCAGAGGTTCTGTACATGGAAGGATTAGTGGGCAGGTTCTGCAGGTGGTCAAGCGCTTTTTCTATCTTGGAGTGTCCATGCTATACAGCAACAGCACATGCAGAAAAAGTCAAGTGGCTGACAGCCTTCCTTTTCTTCTTCCTCCTCCCAAAAACAAAGCATGCAGTTGTCTGCAACTGTTGCTAATAAACCATCTTCTTCCTTCTCTTCATCTTCTGTTAATCCTGCTGTAGCCGCACAAACTTGCAAACTGTGTCTTGATGTTTGCAGCCTATTTTATTCACAGGCACTGTAAAGGTGCCACACAATGATTATGCAGATGGACCTTAGCTGGCAAATTTTTTATCTTAGTTTCAGGGTAAATCCTGTTTTGTGTTTCAAAGTTTGAGACCTATTTTACTGAACAGACGCTGTAAAGGTGCCACGCAATGTTTCCGCAGCTGGACCTCAGCTGCCAAATTTCTAATTTTTGCTGCAGAGTAGATTCAGCATTCTGTCTCAAAGTCTGCAGCCTATTCTGGTGCTACAGCATTTGTTGCTATTGTCTCTAAGATAATACACTATTATGTTTATTGCAAGATAAATCATGAATTGTCTCTCACTCTTAGGCCTCATGCCCACGGGTGTTATAAAACGAGCTGTAAAGCTAGTACTGACGCCTGGACCATACCAGGCCACATGCCCTCAACATAGGGGGGTGGGTGCTTTGGGGCAGGGGGGCACTGCACCCCCCACCCAAAGCACCTTGTCCCTATGTTGATGAGGACAAGGGCCTCTTCCCGACAACCCTGGCCAATGGTTGTCGGGGGCTGCAGGTGGGGGCTTTTTAGAATCTGGAAGCCCCCTTTAACAAGGGGCCCCCAGATCCCGGCCCCCCAGCCTATGTGAATGAGTATGTTGTATTGTACTCCTACCCATTCAACAAAAAAAGTGTCAAAAATAAACACAGTACACAGGTTTTTAAAGTATTTTATTAGGGCAGCTCCGGTGTCTCTTCTGATTTCTTCTCCCCTCTCTGGCTCTTCTCCCTCTTTTGGCGACGTCTTCTCCCTCTGCCAGTCCTTCTTCAGTTCCTCTCCTCTCTGCGCTGTCTTCTCTCTTCACTGTCTTCTTGCTCTTTTGCCAGGTCCTCTCCCTCTGTTCTTCTTCCAATGTTGACTCAACACGATCTTCTGATGTAATGCTGGGTCTGCAGTGTGCAATGACCTATATTGGCATGTGGCGGGGCCATCCGCTGAAGTCATATGAAGACCTCGCCCGCTTGTGATGTCACTGCCCCGGGGCATGATGGGTGATGACGTCATATGGGGCGGGGCCCCTGGATGACGTCAGCGGGTGACCCCACCCCATGCCAACATAAGTCATGGCACACGGCAGACCCAGCATTACACTGGGAGATTGCGTCGAATCAACATCAGAAGAAGAGCAGAGAGAGAAGACCGGGCAAAAGAGCGAGAAGACCCGGCAAAAGAACGAGAAGACAATGGAGAGAGAAGACCCAGCAGAAGAGGGAGAGGACAGCGGAGAGAGGAAAAAAAATGAAGAGGGAGAAGAGTCGGAGAGGGGAGAAGAAATTTGAAGAGACGCCGGAGCTGCCTTAATAAAATACTTTAAAAATATTTTATTTGTAATTTCTAATATGTTTATTTTTTTACGCTTTTTTTGGTGAATGGGTAGGGGTACACTACCCCATACTCATTCACATAAGGTGGGGGGCCAGGATCTGGGGGCCCCCTTGTTAAAGGGGGCTTCCAGCTTCCGATAAGCCTCCTGCCTGCAGACCCGACAATCACCGGCCAGGGTTGTCTGGAAGAGCCCCTTGTCCTCATCAACATGGGGCATAGGTGCTTTGGGGTGGGGGGCGCAGGGCCCCCCTGCCCCAAAGCACCCACCCCCCTATGTTGAGGGCATGTGGCCTGGTATGGTCCAGGAGGGGGGCGCTCGTTTGTCCCCCCTCTCCTGACCTGCCGAGCTGCGTGCTCAGATAAGGGTCTGGTATGGATATTGTAGAGACCCCCACGCCATTTTTTTGGATGGGGGTTCCCTTTAAAATCCAAACCAGGGTCTGGTATCATCCTGGAGGGGAAACCCATGTCAATTTTTTTTCATTTTGGTGGGTGGGTTTCCCTTCAAGATCCTTAGCACACAAGTTGCACCAGAAGTCGGATCATCGTGATCCAACTTCCGGTGCGACTTCTATTCAAATCAATGGGCTCCCAAAAGGAACCATTGATTATTGAATAGAGTCAGAGAAAAGCCTGACAAGGCTAAAAGCTCTGTATACAGCGTTAAACCGCATTTAACAGCTTGGCCTAACCAAGTTGCTTACATTCTGTCCAATTATTGAACAATATTTGTGGCTATTGTTTCTCAACAATACAGTCTAATGTTTATTTGAAGAAAAAACCTGCCCATTTCTCCCACTTATATTGCAGCCTAACCAAGTTGCTTACATTCTGTCCAGCCATTGAACAGTATTTGTGGCTATTGTTTCTCAAATAATTACTTTTGTAATTCATTCATTGAACCATAAGTTGCGTTATACATGCCAAACCAAGAGTAATGCAAAAATACAATTATATAGTTATGCTGGTAACATCCATAGGAATGGGGCCCCTGAAGATGCATGTTGATGATGAAACGTTGAGCGATGATAGAGACTGGCGACGCAGGACGCGGTGGGACGGTGACACGGCAGCCATCTTTGTGGTTAGAAGCGCTGGACGCTTCACACTGCTGTATACCTTCTTACTAAATGTGAGTGGTTTTTATTTTTTCAATAAATCATCCTTGTTTATGGAGATTGCGCAATGAGCGTTTTCTTTTTATTCCCTACGTACCACGATCTTGAGGTGCATATGCATACTGGAGTATACTTGGTTTAATATCCAGCTACCAAAAAGAGATCTAAAGCCTTCCATTTAGTTCAGAGGAGAATATGTTGGTGCTACTCCATTAGAAGATCGTTGGTTTATTCTATGAAGACTGCCTTTTTTCTACACACGTGTATAACCCATACACTGATGGTAAGGGTCAGTTTGTTTGGGTGTTGGTGATGGTGTTTTCATCTCTCTTCTGTGTCTCCTTTCAATATGGATCTTGCTGATTAGAGTATTATTTCTTCCTGACGGAGAGGACTTTTGTTTGACCTTTTTTTATTTTGGTTCTTATTGGGACATTTTTACATTAATATTTTTAGCGCTGCACCATCCCTATTGATATTTCTTCAATTGTATCCAGCAATTTTTGTGTCAGCAGCTTCCATTATATGTTTTATTAAGCGCAACAGATTCTGTTTTATATGCTGGTAACATACACAGCATTAGAGCTATACAAGTAGCTCGACAAAACAGAGCATGTACAAGAATGAGGTCCAAGTTGGGCGGGTGGGAATATATCAGAGAAAACGCAGTGAAGAAAAAAAAAAAACATCTCCAGGGATCCCAATATATATAGGATAGCCCCAACTTGGTGAAGCAACCTTATGTAAAATACAATGAGAAAATACCAGGGTTGAAAGAGAACACCCGGTGGCTAGTATATCCCAATAAGAACGTAAATTGTAACAACATAATCAGATACACAAAAGCAGCAAAAAACTGCATGGAAAAGATTCCAGGCTGACTGAAAGGATATATAAAGGGGAGCAACAGAGAAAGAAAAGGGAATAAAAAAGGAAAGAACAAAAATTTGCAGAAAAGTAACACACACACAGCATAGAAGGACCGGGCATTTTACTTATAGAAAACAAACTGCCAGTTTCTACCTCATGTACTGCAGCCTAACCAAGCTGCTTAAAGTTCACTGCTAAGTTTGGGTTTGGCAAATTTCAAGCAGAATTCATTGTAATCCAAAAAATCTCAAAACATTGAAATTTGGCCTGTGTGTGAGGACTGGAAAGGGCATTCCTGCTATAGGGGGTGAATATTTCTGAATGGCAAAGCCTCTGCCTTAGATTTTTTATTAGAGATGAGTGAAATGTAGAATTTTATGTAGCGCTAATATGTTGCCATTGTTTCAAAATGCAATATGGAAGTAAAATTAGGGTTGTTTTTAAAACTTTTTTAAGCATGGAGATTTAAATGACTGCTTTCAACTATTCTGGACCTATACTTGTGTGAAAAACAATTATCCTTCATTAGCCCTGTTGTTTTAAGTTTTTTGTAGAAAAAAAATCTAATAAAAGAAATACAGTACACAAATAATCAAATACAGAAAATGGGGAAATGAGCTGACCCAAAACACAACCCCCCCTCCCCCAGCACCACCACCACTTAAAAACGTCACTACAAAAAAGTTAATATTTTTCACCTCAAGTTCACCAAATCAGCTGCATGTGCAAAATTGTAAGTTTCTAAATTTATTTACCAAATTCACTCTGCTTATCTCTCTTTATTACCCTGTGGTATTTGTAAAACTGCTCATCTTTGGTACAAAGGGATCCATCCTATCTACACATAGGGGCATATTAATAAGAAAAGTATAGTGGGGACGGAAAGTATTCAGACCCCCTTAAATTTTCCACTCTTTGTTATATTGCAGCCATTTGATAAAATCATTTAAGTTAATTTTTTTTCCTCATTAATGTACACACTCACCCCATATTGACAGAAAAAAACAGAATTGTTGACATTTTTGCAGATTTATTAAAAAAGAAAAACTGAAATATCACATGGTCCTAAGTATTCAGACCCTTTGCTGCGGCACTCATATATTTAACTCAGGTGCTGTCCATATCTTCTGATCATCCTTGAGATGCTTCTACGCCTTCATTTGAGTCCAGCTGTGTTTGATTATACTGATTGGACTTGATTAGGAAAGCCACATACCTGTCCATATAATACCTTACAGCTCACAGTGCATGTCAGAGCAAATGAGAATCATGAGGTCAAAGGAACTGCCTGAAGAGCTCAGAGACAGAATTGTGGCAAGACACAGATCTGGCCAAGGTTACAAAAAAAATTCTGCTGCACTTAAGGTTCCTAAGAGCACAGTGGCCTCCATAATCCTTAAATGGAAGACGTTTGGGACGACCAGAACCCTTCCTGGAGCTGGCCGTCCGGTCAAACTGAGCTATCGGGGGAAAAGAGCCTTGGTGAGAGAGGTAAAGAAGAACCCAAAGATCACTGTGGCTGAGCTCCAGAGATGCAGTCGGGAGATGGGAGAAAGTTGTAGAAAGTCAACCATCACTGCAGCCCTCCACCAGTCGGAGCATTATGGCAGAGTGGCCCGACGTAAGCTTCTCCTCAGTGCAAGACACATGAAAACCCGCATGGAGTTTGCTAAAAAAACACCTGAAGGACTCCAAGATAGTGAGAAAAAAGATTCTCTGGTCTGATGAGACCAAGATAGAACATTTTGGCCTTAATTCTAAGCGGTATGTGTGGAGAAAACCAGGCACTGCTCATCAGCTGTCCAATACAGTCCCAACAGTGAAGCATGGTGGTGGCAGCATCATGCTGTGGGGGTGTTTTTCAGCTGCAGGGACAGGACGACTGGTTGCAATTGAGGGAAAGATGAATGCGACCAAGTATAGGGATATCCTGGATGAAAACCTTCTCTAGAGTGCTCAGGACCTCAGACTGGGCCGAAGGTTTACCTTCCAACAAGACAATGACCCTAAGCACACAGCTAAAATAACAAAGAAGTGGCTTCACAACAACTCCATGACTGTTCTTGAATGGCCCAACCAGAGCCCTGACTTAAACCCAATTGAGCATCTCTGGAGAGACCTAAAAATGGCTGTCCACCAACGTTTACCATCCAACCTGACAGAACTGGAGAGGATCTGCAAGGACGAATGGCAGAGGATCCCCAAATCCAGGTGTGAAAAACTTGTTTCATCTTTCCCAAAAAGACTCATGGCTGTATTAGATGATCAAAAGGGTGCTTCTAATAATACTGAGCAAAGGGTCTGAATACTTAGGACCATGTGATATTTCAGTTTTTCTTTTTTAATAAATCTGCAAAAATGTCAACAATTCTGTGTTTTTCTGTCAATATGGGGTGCTGTGTGTACATTAATGAGGAAAAAATGAACTTAAATGATTTTAGCAAATGACTGCAATATAACAGAGTGAAAAATTTAAGGGGGTCTGAATACTTTCCGTCCCCACTGTACCTAATATGATAATCACCAATTGCTATTCACGAATCAATCAATGTTATTTACAACACATGTATCAGGAAAAATTCACCTGCAGTGAATGTTGAGTGAATGTCAGATGCTTTGCTTTATAAATATGCCTCATAAAGTCACTGTCTGTTTCTATCACTTTTGCCACTCCATTCTTCTTTGATGAATACAATCAGAACTTTTTAATGACAAATATACATGTGCTAAAAATTCCACACTTTAAGCTGTGCTTACTTGTAATATTTTATTTTGTGTTTTCAATATAATTTTAAACTATAAGCACGTGTTATTTTTTTACATTTTATTGAATACTTTTTAAAATGGTTCATTTACCCAAACAGCAAATAAAGGAATTTTCAATAAAAGCATACCCTTGGAGAATCATAAAAAATCTGCCATGGTATAAAAATATTCTGTGTACTAAAGAAAGTGCTGCTCATTGCAGATCTAAGATTAACTGCTTTAATAAACTATTCTTATTTGCAATAATACTGTACACAATAAAATCAAATGTGTGAAATTAAGTTATATATTTGTATCTGAGATTACACTGAATCTAAGATGATTTATGAATTTAGGCATTGTGTGTTCAAATTAATTCTAAACTCCAGTTTGGGCAAACCTTTGTGCTAATTCTCTTACATAATTAGAAAGCAGAACACAGATATCACTTCATGTAGCCCCTCCCTCGAATTCACCCTTGGTGCATGAGCTGCTGCAGAACTTGAGATTGGTTCTTTGGCCTAGGTGGAAGCGTGACATAAAGGGGGAAATGTCTGCCAAGAGTTGCAAAATTTGCTTTAGGAAGGAAAAAAATATTTCAAAATGTTTCAGATCAATAATGCATGTGCACTTGAAAGAACACAGACAACTGTAGGATGTACATGTATGGAGTTTTTTTTTGTTTCTTTTAAATAACAAACAAGTCCAAACTTACCTGCTCTGTGCAATTGTTTTGCACAGAGCAGCCCCAATCCTCTTCTTCTGGGGTCCCCCGCTGGCGATCTAGGCCCCCGCCTCTTCAACGTGTTCCACCATGAAAAGACGCTTTCCATGGGGGCACCCATGCCGACTTGCTCCCGAGTCCCGCTGCTGCGTCCATTGGCACAGACAAGGCCCCGCCCCCTGCTCCAGTGTCACAACTTTTGATTGACAGCAGCAGGAGCCAATGGCTCTTGCTGCTATTAATCTGTCCAATGAGTTCTTGTGGTAAAATCAACTGATGTTGTAGAGAGCATGTACATCACACCCCCAAAAATATTCTGAAGGATTTGGGAAGCTGCTGTGTGGCACATAATGAAGATTTTGGAGAAGTAGGTTTGGAGGTAAGTACCATCTATACTGAAAGTACTGGAAGAGGGGAGGACATTAAGAAAAGAAAGGAAGCACTAACAATACACCTGTTCCTTAACCTTAGTTGCAATTTTTCCTGACAAGTATTGGCAGCTCTGTGGTTGATTATTATTTATTTAATTATATACTGTATGTTTGAAACTAGACTGTCTGTAAAGTATTATGCTTCTGGTACTTTATTTTCTACATATCATTTTTTTACTTCTTTTAAAACAGTATAAGTACCAAAGAATTACATGACCTGCAAAGATTTGCAAGTTCCTCTGCATCCCTAATCTCATTTCACTTTCTATTCCAGAAGTCGTGTAAAATTAATTTTATTCCTCTTTTCCATCTCAACAAGATTGCATGCTTGCTGGACACTTTTATGTCTGTTTACATCTCTTCCGTGCTTGTTCCTGTTTTTGCCGTCTAGGATGGGCAAACAGGCAGCAGGATAAGAGGAGAAAAGCTTTTGGCTTTCAATACAAAGCCACACTTTCATTTTATTTGGCTTTCAAATGCCGTTCTTAAAGTATTTGTTTTGCATTTCATACCTCTTTGGGTTGGAGATTTAAGTCTTTTATAATGTTGGGGTTTATGTCATACTTCTGTGTTCTCAAGCTAATTGGCATTGCAGTAAGTGTTTTTCTTTCCACTAGGATAAACCACAGCTAAAGCTGCTACAGCCTGCTATTTTGTTACATCCTTTACACAGATCTGAAATTACTTTCTTGTGGAGCCTTTAAACTAAGTTAAATGATATCTGACTCTTTCAGCAAATCTGTTGCTTTATGCTTAAATGGCTCCGTTTTTTTCCGCTCAGTTCCTTTGCATCGCATTAGTTGTGTTTTCATTTAGTAGTCAAAGTTTTTCAATGACCCTTCCAACATCCGCTTTTTAACACTGAATTATTCTTCGGAATTTGTCTTTTGTCTAAATGGAGCCCATCTAAGCAATGCAATATTGCAAAGAATTTTCAAGCCTCTATCACGTCTCCAAATATGTTTTATAAAATGATTACATCATATGACATGGTTCCGGAAACAAAATAGCATAATTTAAGACTGCCAAGAGCTGATGGATTTTCCAAAATAGTCTGTGAAGTTACAAAAAGGGCTTTCACACTACGGAGCTGTTTTATATAATGTCTAATGATAGTCAGGACAGCTTGCCAAGCACAGAAAGTAATATTTTACCACTGGACAGTTACATTTGCCCATATTATGTACACAATGCTTTCTGCTAGTGTTTTTAAGCCAATAGGTCATGGCATGGGTCTAAATATTAGGTATAGGTATTTAGCATCAATAAAAATTGTAGTCTTTCAAAATGGCATGTCAATTCCTTGGCTATCACCTTTTACTGCAGTAGCACAATGGAGCAATCACTCACTTTCTGTTCTCTGTAACCCAGAACTTTTGCCATTCCTGTGAGCCTCTTTTACTAATGTGTGAGGCCAGGTGCAATACAGTGAAGTGTACTGCACCTGTGTGGACAATAAACAGCCAATCATGGTGCAGGAGAACTTATAAACACAACTTCATTCATATTATTGGTTAAGCACAGGTCTAAAGTAAAACAACTGGTATAAAGTAAGGATGTTCTTAACCTAAACATCCAGTCACGAAAACTGAAACTTTGCAATAGCTAGCAATAAAATTTGAATAATAATAACCAATGATGGTATCAATAATGGCATGGCAAAAAAAAAGTTTCACCAACAATGCTAATGCTCTCAGAAGGGAGGCAAAATCTCTCCACTAGGGACATAGACCATGAATAAAAACATAATATAGGTTCCATCCTTTCCCCACTTAAACTTAAAAGGCTTGACATCTATAACTCTGTTTAACAACTTCAGGGCTGGCGTGTTAAACCACCTTCCTGTCCGGGCCATCTTTCAATTGTTAGTGCTGTGATACATTGACTAACAATTACTCACACACAAATGTATTTTTTTAAATCCAAATACAGCTTTCATTTGATGGTATGTACAGTAATAACCACTAAGTTTTTTTTTAAGTATATTACATTTTTATACATTTTTTCGAAACTTTTTTTGAAACATTTTAAAACATACATGAGGTTTTGTACTTCACATATGATCGCAAACGTTTTACAACATGTATAAATCGGATTGAACATAAACAACATTGTTATATTAATTTGATGCCAAATTAACATTTAGTAATCAAAGTATATTAATATGAATATTAATAACATGAAAGTATATTAATATGAACCATTTAAGATATAGAAGTAAAAAAAAGAAAAAAAATAGAAAAAACAAAGAGTTAAAATAATAAAATAAAAAAAATATTTTTTTTTATTTCATTATCTAATGTTTTTCAAAATAATATGGCAGAGAGTTCAGAGTCTGCAACAGTTTGCAAACAGCGAGACTTCAAGGGGGTCCAATACATGTACAAATATTTGTGTTAATCACAAATCTCAGAAATATAAAGCATCCAATCCATCTTTTCTCAATGGTTAGCATAGGTAGACTAGTTGTCGACCAGACTCCAACCCAACGCTACAGTAGAGCAGACATAGAAACTAAAAAAGGGAGAGGAGATTCAGAGGTGTAGGAAAGGAAGAGTATAGGAAGATGAGATAAAAAAAAGAGGGAGGGATGGAAAAACGTGGGGGGAAGGGAGAGGGGGTGGATGAGAGGGGTGAGGAAAGGGATCCCGGAGCCTCAAACTCAGCAGAGGAGATACCAGATAAGCCTACTTGTATTACTCGCCACCAGCAAGTAGAATCTCATACTCCTGAGAGCCAGTGAACATGTTCCAAAAGAACCAAGAGTGCCTGAACCTTTATTCTCTTCCTTTCAGTGTAGCAGTGGGGTTTTCCATCTGATGAAGTTCTGTGATCTTCGAGAACCAAAGCGTGAGTGATAGGAGAAGGGGGGTTGGGTCTCCTGTTTCCAGAGGGCAGGAATGCATGCTATAGTAGACATGTGCATTGCATTTCGTTCCGAATCGAAATTCGGACAAAATTTTCATTATTCGGAAATTCGTATGCATCCAAATTTCCAAATTACAAAAGTAACGAATTTAAATATTGAGAGAATTCGAATTCAAATTGAATTCGAAAACAAATTTTTTTTTTTATTATTATTCTGTTCTATTGTTTTTCTATGCTTTTCTTTTCTATTATTTTCTATTCTATAATAGTCTTTTCTATTCAAATTCATTCTATACGAATTTCGGAACATAGCTTCTGAAGTTCAAATTTCATATAGAATGAATTTGAATTTGAATAGAAAAGATTAGAATAGAAAATGATAGTAATAATAATAATTTTTTATTTATTTTGGGAGGAGGGTAAGGAAAGGAGGGGGAAATGGACTATAAATAGGAACTGCAGTCAGAATACTTAGAGGTAGTTGGAGTATTATGGCCGGGTCTGGATGACGCGTCCCCCTTCTGACGCAGCAAGGAGTAACAACATGGAGGGCGGAAGGAATATTACTCTTCCTATTTCTTTGTCTTCTTTGCCTCTTTTGTGACTTCTTTATGTTTATTTGGGTTCATTCTTTTATCCATCTTTATTGGATAATATATTAGAAACAGACAGGAGTAGATGGAATGGAATGTAACGAGTTATTATCATGGTTTTTTTTATTTTATTTCTTGTCTGGCTGTATGTGCAGAAATGGAATGTAATATACAGAAGGATTGTTCATTTTTCTCCTGTTATATAAAAGAAAAATAAATAAATTATAACAAAAAAAAAGAAAATAATAGAAAAGAATAGACTAGAAAAACATTAGAACAGAATAGAATAAAATATAATATATATACTATAATTTTTCTATTCTGTTCCATTGTTTTTCTATGCTATTCTTTTCTATTATTTTCTCTAATCCTTTCTATTCAAATTTGATTTCGGTCTATATGAAATTCGAATTTCGGAAGATGTTAATATATATATATATATATATATATATATATATATATATATATATATATATATATATATATATATATATATATATATATATTATATTTTTTTCTATTCTGTTCCATTGTTTTTCTATGCTATTCTTTCCTATTCTTGTTTCAATATATTTTATTTTCAAGGTAAAATAAATAAATAAATACAACATGAAACATAGATATGATGAAGGTCCTCAGCCCATATGGAGCCGAAAATGACCTATAACTGACAGAATAATACCAACAGAATTAAACAGACTTTCTATACACAGATCAAATAAATGGTGCAGTGAAAAGCTGACCTGGACATTGAATTTAGATATATATCACCGTAAGCAGCCAGGTTTTACACGGGTTAGAGAAATGGGAGGGATCCAGGAAGGGGAGCGCTCCACCACCCCAATAGGGAGCACACTGTGATAGATTCTCCACCCTCCAAGACCCCCCGCCCAGTAAATGCCTATGAGCTGCTCATACTTAAGAGAAAGACCAGGGAATTCCCACCTATAGGTGGCTGCAGTTGAAAGAGAATACTTTTGGCATACATGAGAAACCAGAGGCCTCGATATTATAAAAATAAGGAGAACAAAGCATGTAATTGAACAAAAAATTTTAGGAACAAAGATCTGGACTACACAGCCTTGAAGAGCATGTGAATAGACCATCTTAATTCTAGACCAGAACGCTGTAGAGTGACAGGTCTCGGTCTTGGTAAAGGTCATTGGAGTGAAGAGTAGGGGGCAAGAACGCAAAAAAAGTGGATAGGGAAAGGGAGAGAAGAGAAAAGAAAGGAATGAAACAAGAGAAGAGAGATGAGAGTGGAAGTCGACTGGGGGGAAATAAGGTCTACATATTATCCCTCAGGGACTCTAATACAGAGTAATTCCCACAAAGGTTGCCCAGGGTTCCCACGTGTGTTTGAACTTTTCTGAGCAATCCAGGAGTACGCTAGCTATCTTTTCCTGTTCATAATCCAGGATATCTTTCTTTTAGCCAGGAGGGTGGAAACACATGGTTGTTTCCAAGCCTTGGCTATTGTGAGCTTTGCGCCTAGAAGGATAAAGTAGATGAGGCGTTGCATACTCCTGGATGCCCCCTGGACAGGGAAGTTAAGGAGTGCTATGAGAGGAGACATTTGAATAGATAATGTGGTAATTTTGTTGATCCAAGCAAAGATCTTGTGCCAAAACTAACGTATTCTGGGACAGGTCCACCAAGTATGGAACATATCTCCCCGTAATTCACAACCTCCAAAGCAGAGAGGAGATGATGATGGGAAAATTGCAGCTAGTTTTGACGGGACTAGGTACCATCTAGTTATGACTTTTACACTAGCTTCCATGAGGCAAGAATTAAGTATATCTTTGAAGGTGTGGGAAAAAAGTCGGTGCCAAGTATCGAGTTTCCAGTGCTGTGCCAGGTCCTCTTCCCAGTTAAGCATGTAAGGTGCCTTAGATCGTGCTGATGATAAAGCCTTGTATATCACCAAAATTCCCCCCCTCTGCTCATTGGCCTGGCCACACCGTGATTCATATGCAGTTATTAAGGGGCCGTTTGGTGAAGTTTTGCACTTTTTCTTTAAGAAGTTTGAGAGTTGAGAGAATCTGAAAAATTCTGAGGGAGGCATTTCCAGGTTACTTACACAGTAAGCTTTGGAGAGCGGGCCCAAGGGTCTAAGGAAGTGACCTATCCTGTATAGCCCCTTGTCTAGCCACCATCTAAAGGCTTAAAAGGTCTAGACCCGGTGGAAATTCAGGGTTTTGGAATATGTGTTTAAGAGGTTCCATGGGGGGGAGGAGAGCTGATTAATTTTTTGTAGGCCATCCCAAAGAGCGAGGGAGTGTGAAAGCGTTGGCGACAGGATTGGGGGTCTCAGTTTTTTAGGACACCAGAGGAGATAATCTAAGGTATGGAGGGGTACTACTTGTCTTTCAATGTGTATCCAGTCAGGCTGTTCCCAGCGTGAATAAACTGCTGATATTTGTGCAAGGTGTGCTGCTTGAAGGTACCAGATCAGGTTAGGGAGGCCTAAACCTCGCTCTGTCCTAGATCTAAACAAGATAGATTTGGAAAATCTATGGCCCCCTTTAGCCCAGATAAATTTGATAATTTTAGCTTGGAATCATTTTAGACGGGCTTTGTCAACAGGGATTGGGAGGGCCCTAAAATAATATAAGATGCGGGGAAGCAGGGTCATCTTAATTGAATGAATTTTGCCAAGCCAGGATAAAGAGAGCCCAGACCACCTGGCCAAGTCTTCCTCTAGTTTTTGATAAAGCGGAGGGTAATTTGCTTGGTAAAGGAGTTCTATCTTGGGGGTCAATTTAATCCCCAGGTAGGTTATATTTGAATCATTCCACGTGAACCGAAAACTCTCCTTAAGCCTGGCCAGCAGCGGATCAGGTATGTTAATGTTAAGTGCGTGGGACTTGTTGTAATTCACGTTAAGGCCTGAGATTGTTCCGAACTCGTCGAGGAGACGACAAATGTTGGGGAGGGAGGTCAGAGGAGACGAGATAAACCTTAATATGTCGTCAGCAAATAATGCACATTTGTGATGACGGGGCACACATTGAATACCCTGGATGTTCGGGTTGGTTCTGAAGGCTATTGCTAGTGATTCAATTGCTATGGCGAAGATCAATGGGGAGAGTGGGCAACCCTGTCTTGTGCCTCTTGAAATGGGGAAAGATTCAGAATAAAATCCCTGCAGATGCACCTGAGCTGAAGGGTGGGAATATAGAGCATGCAAAACATTGAGGAATGAGTCCCCAAAGCCCCATCTATGTAGAATGTTAAATATATACGTCCAATGGACAGAATCGAAAGCTTTTTGGAGATCTAGGGACAACAGGCAAGCCTGTCTGGGAAGGCTCTTATCCCAATTAGAGTTGAGGAGGGAAATTAAGTCTATCGCTCGTCGAATTTGATCAGGGCCTTGTCTCCCAGGAACAAAATCGACTTGGTTTTTGTGAATGTATAAGCTAAAAAAGGAAGCCAGGTGGTCTGCAAGGATCTTGGTCAGGAACTTTAAGTCATTATTAATAAGGAATTTTGGCCTATAATTGCCTACTGAGCTGGGATCTTTATTGGGTTTGGGGAGGACTGTGATGTGGGCCATGTTAAGTGAAGAGTCTAATTGTCCCCCCTGTCTGAGGGCGTTAAAGAAGTGAGCCATATAGGGAGCAAGCGTGGTGGCAAACGATTTATAATAGGGTATAGAGAATCCATCTGGGCCTGGTGCTGAGTGTGATTTTGAGTTTTTAATGACCGTGCATACTTCTTCCGCTGATATAGGGGCGTCTAATTTTTGACGATGACCGTCTTGTAATTTAGGCGTTTCTAATATTATTTTAAAAACTATCCATCGCCTGTTGAGAAGGACCGCGTTCACCGCTGTATAAAGATTTGTAGTAATTTTGAAATTCCCCCATGATACGTTGGGGATTCTGTGAGAGGGTACCACCTTGTATTTTTATTTTCGGGAGAGCCGGGGATCTAAATTTTGGGGAGAGCCTGCCAGCTAGCATTGAGCCTATTTTGTTGCCGTGACAATAGAATCTAGTTCTGTTCCACCATAACCATTTTTCAGCCTTGGTAGTGAGGGCAAGGTTTAGTGCCATACGTTCTGCGTCTAATTTGGCGATGGGTACTGGGCTTGGTTTACTCTTATGCTTTTTAGTCAAAGCAGTAAATTCCTTATCTAACTTTTCAATTTCCACTTTATTAGACTTGTTGATGTGTGAGGCTATTTGGATTAAGTGGCCTCTAAGAACTGCCTTGTGAGCTGCCCAAAGGCAGGAGGGACTAATATCGGGTGTGTCGTTGGTATGAAAATAGTTTTGGATATGCTATTTGATTTCCGTTGCTCTGGTCGGGTCACTCAGAATGGACTCAGTGAGTCTCCAACGTCTATCAGGGTTCTGGCTCCCCTGGCGGTGAAGTGTCAGGACTACCATGGAGTGATCCGACCAGACCACATCTTTGATAAATGCTTTGTTTGTTAGTGGGACGGAGGTAGATGTAAGGAGGATATGGTCAATCCTCGCAAACGATCCGTGTGGATTCGAGTAGTGGGTGAAATCTTGAGTAGTAGGATTTACTTCCCTCCAAATGTCAATTAGACCATGTTGAAATAGCAGTTTGGCTCTTCAGAGGCTTTGTTTGGAAGGTCTGGTGAGACGTTTGCCCGGTGGTCTGGACTTGTCCAGCCCCTGGTCGAAAGCAGTATTGGAGTTGCCTTCAAAGATCACCGTGCCTTCTACTAGTGGAGTTTCTTTTCTATTCTATTCTAAACTTTTCTATTCGAATTTGAATTCATTGCATGTGAAATTTGAATTTCGGAAGATGGCATCTGAAATTTCGAATTTCGTATAGAATGAATTTGAATTTGAATAGAAAAGATTAGAATAGAAAAGAATAGAAAAGAATAGACTAGACAAACAATAGAACAGAACAGAATAAAATATAATATAATATATATATTTTATTCTATTCTGTTCTATTGTTTTTCTAGTCTATATATAAATATATATATACGAAATTCGAATTTCGGAAAATGGTTATACAGAAATAGAATGAAATAGAATGAAATGAAATTCTAATAGAAAAGACTAGAACAGAAAAACAATAGAACAGAATAGGAAAATATATATATATATATAAAACCATCTTCCGAAATTGAAATTTGGTACAGAATGAATTCGAATTCGAATAGAAAAGATTAGAATAGAATAGAAAATAATATAAAAGAATAGTATAGAAAAACAATAGAACAGAATAGAAAAAAAATTCAATATATTTTATTCTAATCTTTTCTATTCGAATTCAAATTCATTCTGTACCAAATTCCAGTTTCGGAAGATGGTTACAATGGACCAGCATAAAAAAAATATTTTATATAACATTTTCCAAAATTTGAATCTCCTATAGAATGAATTTGAATTCAAATAGAAAAGATTAGAATAGAAAATAATAGAAAAACAATAGAACTGAATAGAAAAAAATATTATATAGATATATATATATAACATCTTCCGAAATTCTAATTTCATATAGACTAAAATCAAATTTGAATAGAAAAGAATAGAAAATAATCGAAGAGAATAGCGTAGAAAAATAATAGAACAGAATAGAAAAAAGAAAAAAAATATAATATATATATTTTATTCTGTTCAGTTCTATTTTTTTTCTATGCTATTCTTTTCTATTATTTTCTATTCTAATCTTTTCTATTCAAATTCATTCTATACGAAATTCAAATTTCAGAAGCCATCTTCCGAAATTCGAATTTCGTATAGAATGAATTCAAATTCGAATAGAAAGGTTTGGAATAGAATAGAAAAGAATAGCATAAAAAAACAATGGAACATAATAGAAAATGTTTTTTTTATATATATATATATATATTATAGCATCTTCCGAAATTCGAATTTCATATAGACTGAAATCAAATTTGAATAGAAAAGATTAGAATAGAATAGAAAAGAATAGAAATGAATAGCAAAGAAAAACAATAGAACAGAATAGAATAAAATATAATATATATATATAAATTATATATTATTCTATTCTGTTCTATAAGCCATCTTCCGAAATTCGAATTTCGTATAGAATGAATTCAAATTTTAATAGAAATGTTTAGAATAGAATAGAAAAAATAGCATAGAAAGACAATGGATCAGAATAGAAAAAAATATAATATATATAACCATCTTCCGAAATTGGAATTTGGTACAGATTGAATTTGAATAGAAAAGATTAGAATAGAATATATTATATTTTTTTCTATTCTGTTCTATTGTTTTTCTATGCTATTCTTTTATATTTTCTATTCTATTCTAATCTTTTCTATTGGAACTCGATTTCATTCTATACGAATTTCAAATTTTGCAAAATGGTTATACATAGTTTACTTTTTCAAATTTGGTTAATTTTTTTTCAAATGCGGTAGAATTTTTTCGAATTTGATAGTTTTTTTCGAATGTGGTAGAATTTTTTCGAAATTGATAGTTTTTTCGAATGCTGTCGAATTTTTTCGAATGTGGGCAAATTTTTTCAAATTCAAATACGAAACTAAACAAATTCCGAAAACGAATGTAACAAATGCAACGAATTTTATCTAAACACATTTTGTTAAATAACTAATCGAAACTAAACAAATTTTTTCATCCTGCACATGTCAATGCTATAGATGCATTCACAATTGAATCAGCATTGTCATCTTATATCTGTGTCTGGGTCGATGTGATGCATGTAACAAATATTTTGCTGCGTCAGTCCCCAGGTCCGAATCCATCAACTGTTTAATGATGGTTCTAAACTTAGGCCTCCGGAGTTTGTAACATGTCCAGAAAATATGGAGAAGCGTGCCCACTGCAGGTCTCTCTCCCATTAAAGTAGAAATGGGGGAGGGAAAAATCTCTGACTGCTGAACTAAAGGTTTGTACATGGTTTAAACTATCTGGGAACATGGCCCAGGGTCTGAGCTAAGACATTCTGATATTCTGGTAATTCTGAGCTAAGGGGGATACCCCTTCTGTCAACAAGGATAAATAGTGGAACAGTTGTTGAAGGCGCCAGTGATCCAGAGGAGGGTCAAAAATCTGTCGGAGGGAAAGGTCAAATTTCAGACCCAAATCATAGAAGAAGTCTCCAATCTTGTAGATACTGGTCATCAGCATTTACCTTAAACATCAGTCTGATACCCCTGTTGAGAATTCTGGGGTTCCCAACACATGGGTAAGATGGAAGGCATTTGACAGAAGCTTAGAAGAGCCATCGGTCATAAGAGCATGGAGCATTGGGCCTATAAGAGGATAGCTTCTAAGATACAAAATCAGTGCGTGACAAATCCAGGGTAGGGGGATGTCCAAGCTGGATTGCTCCAGTGCTATTCATTGCTTAAAATCGTATTCCCTGAACTCTGGATAAATGTATCACCTGGTAGTACTTCATTGGGTCAGTGAACGCTATTCCCCTAAGTAGCTTGGGAATGGTAAGATAAGTGTAAAATAAGCGAGGATGGGAACGTGCACAAACAAAATTCCCCATGTAACACTTTTAAAAATGGCTGGTGGATTAGAATCTAAAGGTTGTGGAATAAATGTAACAACCTGAGCATAACTGTAATTTTCAGTATGGTGTTTCTGCCAAATCAGATATTCTTTAATGGAATTCAATACAGACAGGAAATTGGCATTAAAAATCCTAGCCATGGATGGAGTAATCTTGGTGCCCAGATAAGTGATGTGGGTGGTCGCCCAATGAAAGGGAACACGCTTCATACATTTTCCACACAAGACAGATGCAAAGAAATGTTAGGGCCTTCGAATTGTGAAAGTAAATTTCAAAGTACGACCCTTCTAAGAAGGCTTAAAAGGGTCGTGTCTGGAGAAACAAAAAAAAGGAGATTGTCCGCATAAGCGGACACTTTGTAATTAGCCTGTCTAATATCTGAATTTTGCCAGACATGGCTCAGGAAGGTCTCAAATGTCACGATGAATATGAAGGGTGACAACGGGCATCCTTGTCACATGCCATTGGCCAGAGCAAAAGTAGGGGGACGTGGCTTTGTTAGCTCATACTGCTGCAGTAGGGGTGGAAGAGAGTGCTGATCCATCCAAACATGTGGTCTCCAATCCCAATATGGGACAACGCTGCCCTCAGCAAGTGCAAGTCCACTCGGTCAAATGCCTTCTAGGCATCAGTAGATAGCAGACAAAGTGGGATTCTGTGAATGTGTGCCAAGTGTAGGACATTGTGAATGCATGCAATTTTCTTTGGCCTCCCTTGAAGGTATGAACCCTACTTGATTGTGGAGATTAATGAACTGAATGAGAGGCATGAGTCGGAACAACAAGATCTTTGTAAAGATTTTCAGGTCCGTATTCAGAAGCAATATCGGGTGGTAGTTGGCACATAAAGGAAGGTCTTTGGCTTCCTTGGGGAACACAGAAATATGTGCCCGTAAGAAGTCCTGAGTGAGGGCTTAATCTTGTAGTAGACAATTGAAGACATTGACAAACCGTTGGCCTAGAAGAGGAGTGAATGTCTTGTAATATCCTCTAAAAAAACGCCAGGTCTGGGTGCCTTTTGGGTCTCCAGTGTCTTGACTGCTGGCAGGAATTATTCGGCCATCAGTGGAGCATTAGCATTAAGATATTCCACTATGTCTTCAGGGACAGACAGGAGCCCCCAACCAAGTATTCATGTATCCATTGCAAAGAAAGAGGATATAAAGCAGCGCCATCTAAGTGTAGCAGGAAGGTACTTTAATAGCAACAAAGGGTTAACAACTCACAGAGAGAAAGTGGATCATGCTCATCAAAAGTAATAGTCCCCACTGCAGCTGGCCGGATAGTGGATACTCCCACTGGGTAGGGGGGCGGATAGGCCCTCTGCACTGCTGTGGAGCCTCAGCGCTCCTGAGATGACAGCCCAGGAATCCTTGGCGGGCGGAGATCGGTTCAGCGTTTTGTGTCACTGGTGGTAGGTGTGGCTTCAGGTTCGGAGCATGCATGCTCCTTCAACAGGCCGGCAGCCTGATGAAGGAACACGCATGCTCCGAAAACAAGGCCATGCCCACCGTGTGCAAAATATTCATTGCATCTTTAAGTTCAAGGTGGCCGAGGGACCTGGTAAGTTATAAAAATTAGCATAGCACTCCAGAAAAGCTGAGGCTATAACTGAGGAAGTATGACAGCATTTGCCCTTACCGTCATTCACATTGAGGGTTTTGAGGGAAAAATTAACTGGTTTATTCAAATTCATAATATGCCTGCTGAATTTTGGAGGAAGAAGAATTGACGCCAGTTGTACTCTCTGAATTTTAAGTTCAGTGGTCACGGATCATGATAAAGATTTCTTGTGGGCCAACTCAAGACAGTTGCACTTGTAATTGTGTATTTCTTGCCTTCTTCAGTTCCATAGCCTTTTGGATAAGATCACTCCTCATGACACATTTATGGCTTTCCCATTGAATAGGTGGGCAGGACTGTGGGGTGTCGTTATCCAAAAAGCACTGAGCGAGTAAAGTGGAAAGGTCCAATCTCATTGTTCCCTTTTGTAGGGGGGTTAATTTAGTTTCCAATACTATGCTTTAGGAGAGACAATGCCCAGTTAGACATTCATGGTACCTGGAGAATGGTCCGAAAGCGTTTGGGTATGGATCACGGTAATGTACAAGTCTGGCAGGAGTGCAGGAGTGATTGAGAGATCAATACGTATTCTATCCTGAAGTATGGGTTATGTGGGGCAGAATATAATGTGTAGTCCTGTGGTAAGTGAATACGGAGAGAGACGCCCCACTACAATATTAAGAAAACATGTGTAACTGAGAAAAAAGAAGATTGTTTGAAGACTTACCATATTTACATAGCCCCTCAATTTGCATGACTATTACAACAGTGCAATAAATATCCCACAACACCAAACCAAGAGAGAAGATTTAAAACAAAAATTCCTAACTGTCATCCACACAGGGAGAGCAAAGGAGAGGCCCAAAGGGTGAGGAATAGAGCATGGGGACCAAGATTTACCAGGAACCCAAACAGTGGGGAGGGCTGAACGGTTGTGTGCTCTCACCCTCAGTTCCTCTTTATGCAAAGCAATGCTATCTGTCAGACATAAAAATCATGCCCTCACCCTGCATCCACATGATATACTGAGGTGGGAAACCTGCTGGGGGAGAAGCTCCAGTTTAAAGGCCCCAAATACTTTAAGAACCATGAGTCATTACTAGAACCTTGAGTTGTTCCAGCCTATCCCATGGGAATGTGATTTCAGCCCAGCAATACAGAACACCGTACAGTATATGGTCCCAGCAGACGAAGGTGTAGCTACAGTGGTCCTTATATAAGTGCATGGCACAAAAAAAATTGGAAGTAGAGAAACATGCCATCAGTGAGGGGGATAAAACATGGGATTTGGTAATGGTGCACCAGGGGTTAATGCGCAGATCACATACAATGGAAGGATAAAGATGAAGGGGTGAATGTATAGATGTGCAGGATAAGGCAGGTGAGGGGTTAATATACAGGTCAGATCAGACAAAGGATGGGGCTGACATATACTATAAAGGGGTGATGACAGTAGAGGAGTGTATGTCAGTGTTTCTGGAAGTGATTACACTTTTATTATTTTTTACTGTGTGCTGGCTGTGATCAGGAACTTTCTTTTCAACTCACACAGTGGTCACTGAGTGAGATGAAAGTGAAAGCTGAAAACAAGATGTGATTACTGATTGGTCACAGTGATCATATGGTACAGAGCCACTCTCTTTGGCTCTGAATGTTCATTCAATATGTTGTACTGTTCAATGGACAGTGCATCCACATTGCGGTGCTTGTGTTTGTGCTAGAGGGTGCAGACTGGTACCTAAAAGGAAATGCTTTAAAGCAGAACTAAACAAATCAAGTTATTTGTTTTCCAAAACAGTTACATTTAAGGCATACCATGAATGATAACTGTCACATTTGCTTCTGCTCTCAACCAAGCTGTCAAACCATTAAATGGTTGATGTCATACCTGATCATATGTGCAACATGATGTCAACAACAGACCAAACAGAAGCTAAGGTGGCAGCTTCCTTGGCTGCAAAGGATAGTGTCGGATTTAATCGGATTTAACACTGAAAGTGTAGCACATTGATCAGCTTTTATTCATTTACATAACATTTTTATCCCAAAAGGAAAAAAAACTGTTGCCATAACTGCCTAAAAGGTATTAACTGTTGCGTTCAGCTTCAATTTGGACAATGCTGCTATCCAAAAGTGTCTCTTTTGTGCCCAGAATGGAGACTCCCTAAGAAAGGAAGAGTGTTACTGGCGAGGTCACCAGGCAAAAATAAAGGAAAAAAAGCCTAAAATAAAACATATGTCGTAACCATGTTTATGTATTAGTAAACTGCAATATATTACATTTTTTTATTGTGCCTTTGAAGGAAATCTATGGTCACAGCACACACTTACTTTTTGATATGGGAATGAGGGACACCTATTAGCAAAAGTATGCAGGCACAAGACACACCCCTTGCCACACCCCCTAAAGGAGAATCGCACAAAAATACAAAATTGGTTAAACTCACAAGTGTTTTTTTTTACCACTACTATTCCTTTATATTGGCTTTTGGAATTTACAAATGCAGCAATTTAGGAATCAGATGAAAGGTTTAGCAATGGAAAACACTTTTTGATAGATAAAAAGTGCATTTTATATACATTTATATAGATCAGACCAAAATGAGGGACAAATGAGGAAGAATGAGGGACAGAGGGACATTGCTCCAAATCAGGGACAGTCCCTCGAAATCAGGGACAGTTGGGAGCTATGATACAATACAAAAAAAAATAGATATTGTTGACAATCCAATTCCACCTGTCTGCAGGCCATCTCTTTCCACAACTTTCTGAATTTCCTACATGTTTTGCAGCTTCTCCTCTGCTGTTTACATTCAATTTATAAGGACTACATATCCCATGGTATCTTGATGCTTGGAAGCAGCGATTCCTGTACTGACTCCGCCTCCTGAAACTCTCTCAGCACCTCTGTAGCTCAGAAGACAGGCTCTGTTAAAAGTGTGACACAGCAGGGCTTACCCACAGGGCATAGTGAATACGTGTTACAGAGATCAACAAAGTAAATGTGTGGGGATCTTCACAAAGTAAGTTTAAATACTTCAAGATTGTTCAGATTATGAGTAGGCTAAAATAATTGAACTACAATGTGAAAATGAATATAATGAATTGACATTTTGACCATAGATATACTTTAACCACTTCCCCACCAGCCTTTCTAGGCATTGCGGGGGTACCGATGCTTGTGGACGGTGGTCGCGATAACCGCTGGCCGCACACGATCACGGGCACGAGAAGCAGAACAGGGACGTGTGTGTGTAAGCATACAAATCCCTGTTCTGTAAGCTGAGGAGAGGCAGATTGTGAGTTCCTAATAGGAACCACGATCTGTCATCTCCTATAGTCAGTCCCCTCCCCCCACAGTTAGAACACACAGTCAGGGAACACAGTTAACCCCTTGATGGCCCCCTAGTGTTAACCCCTTCCCTGCCAGTGACATTTACACAGTAATCAGTGCATTTTTATAGCACTGATCACTGTATAATTGTCAATGGTTTCAAAAATGTGTCAAACATGTCCGATGTGTCCGCCATAATGTCGTAGTCCCGATAAAAATCACAGATCACCACCATTACTAGTAAAAAATTATTAATAATAAAAATTCCATAAATCTATCCCCTATTTTGTAGATGCTATAACTTTTGCGCAAGCTAATCAATATACGCTTATTGCGATTTTTATTATCAAAAATATGTAGAAGAATACATATCGAATACATACATATACCAGCACATTATGTGAAAATTACCTGAAAACGAAGCCTTCCTGCAGCCTAAACTGAGGAAAAAATGTGCTTTTTTGAAAAAAAATCAGGGATATTTATTATAGCAAAAAGTACAAAATATTGTGTTTTTTTTCTAAATTGTCGCTCTTTTTTTGTTTATAGCGCAAAGAATAAAAACCACAGAGATAATCAAATACCACCAAAAGAAATCTCTATTTATGGGAAAAAAAGGACATCAATTTTGTTTGGGTACAGCGTCTCACGACCGTGCAATTGTCAGTTAAAGCAACGCAGTGCCGAATCGCAAAAAAATGGCCTGGTCATTGAGCAGCCAAATCTTCGGGGTTAATGGGCCATGGGTTAAGGGCTCATGCACACCAGAATGTGGTGCAGGAAACCCGTGTTCTATGAATGTTTCCCTACATCATGTTCAAAGCACACTGGGTGTGCAGTCTATGGTGGGTGTTAATGTATTCTTAATGACACACCAAATGCACTTTCACTCTCACGTATTGTAAAAAGGTATTACTCTGACAGTGTGCATACAAGTGGATTGACGGTATGATTCCACAGAATATCTGTGGTACAATGATGCATATTTTGGCATGTTTCCACACACAGTGTGATAATGGTAATGGTATTGTCTGCATGTACAGCTGTGATTGATTTGCGGGACTTCACTTCCTGGCAAGTTCTGGGTCTTAATTCCTGGCAAGTTCTGGACTATTTCCAAGACTAAGTGTCTTGAATATACACATTCTAGAGGAATACTTTAAAGTGCTGATGCACAGATATTGAGGTCTAAATGGACTCCAAAAAACAATTTTTTACATATTATGTGAACTAAGTGAGCAGAAATCTATTATTTTGTGATCTGAAAGTTAATGGAGGGAATATGATTCTATGTAAACTGCATGTTTTAAATCTAAAAAGGAGCTGGGTGTTTTTTTAAATCTGCAAGTCAATGTCATAATGTGCTAGTATGTGTTGCATACTAGCACATTATGTGAAACTTACCTGAAAAAGAAGCCTTCCTGCAGCGCGCTGTCACTGCAGACGGTGCTTCCATCTACACCCTGGTTCGTGGACTACGACTGTTACGGCACAGGACTTTGAAGGAACGGTACGTGTATGCCGTTCCTTTGGAGCGCATGCACTGGGGATGTCACTGGCTGCATGTACAGTAAATATCTCCTAAACGGTGCATGTTTAGGAGATGTTTACAGTACCTATAGGGAAGCCTTATTATAGGCTTCCCTATTGGTAAAAATCATGCGTGGGAGTTTACTCCCGCTTTAAGTCATTTCTCACGGTAGTATTTTTTTTAGAACATTATAAATAAACAAAATATTCTTTATATAGGTGTTTTTTGTCTATTGTTTTAAAAGCAATTTTCTACCTTTACTATAACCATATAGTAGCCAGTTTAAATTTTGTTTTTCTTTTTTACAGTGGAGTTGATCTTTATAATGGTGAGGCTCCAGATCATGAGGCTTTATATCAAATATTTTACCCTTTACTGCTCTTGCCATGCAATGTCCTGCTAACCATCTCAGCACCAGGAAAACAGACATCCTCTTTTCTTTGCTTGTCATATGCCCACCGCTCCCATAGGAAAACAGGGACATTCCATCGACTTGTAGATGGATTGCCAATTACTTCCTAATTCAGAAAATGAAGAATTGCATTTGAATTTGAGTTCTGTGTTCTACTTTATGTACAGTACATAGGGACCAGACCAAGAAGGGTGGAGGATCAAGGCTATTGTATTTTTCTTATGAAAACTACCATTATCCTTTAATTACCAACCAGTCTGACTACATAGACATTTGGAGCAGAGCTCACTTTTAAAGCTCGTATAAAAATATTGTACTTTGTGCTTTCCAGTGTTAATTAATGTCTTCTATTTCAAGTGAAAAACATCTGGAAGGTGCACATTAAAAAAAATATATAATTTTTGGGCCCCACATATTGTTTTGTATTTCCAAAAAAAAATCCTACATGTCTTCGCCACACCCACAATTTCCAATAAGCACAATATTAATATATCTGACTTTTGGGAGTAGCTGACCTTGAACACATCTAAAACAGAAGAGTTTCTACAACAAATCCACATGTTAAATAATGGATTACATATGCAAGCTTATTTGCAAGGAAGAAAAAAGTCTAGATTTTGAACACCAGGAATATAACTTGACGTGTTAGTATGGTAGTCAACTAGCAATAGCAATCTATTTGTAGGGGCTTATTTGTAGGGGCTTATGACTATTCTGGTATAAAGTAAAAGGAAATAATGATCAACCAGGTGATGGTGTGTCAGCTCTGCCGACCAAACTATTCAGGAAAAATATTAATAACAGCCAGCATAGGATTTGCTTAGGTATTTTTAAAGATCTCTTAACCTTGGACCCAAATATAAAAAGTGATTATAGCACGTAGATCCCCCTGGTATTTCTTGGCCATGGAGCCAAATCAAAATTTAGAAATAATGATGATGGAAAGACACACTATGAAAGCATCCCTTGTTTAGGTAGGAAAAAATGGCCAGAATAGGATGCACCTAGGACCATAACTATAACCATAACATAAGCCTCAGAACCAAAAAATGTTTTCCTATTTTTGAAATACAGACTTGCCCTTAATTCAGAAGTTTATATAAGTCTTTCCCACGTAATGCAGTTCGATTTTGTGGATATTTGTTTGCCTCTTTGTGCAAACAAACTTGCAATCACATTATGCAGGAAAGCAGGGAGAGGGCTTCCCTACCCTTAGCAGTTGAACGGTCAGGTTTGGACTACAGAAAGTTTCCTGTTACAAAAGACTAAAAACATCAGAAGGAAGAATTGCAGGTAATTCAGTTTTGCCTTCAAAAATGATGAAACATTTTTATTTGTTGGTCCTAACTGAGCAGTCAACCCTAAGGTTGGAGCCAAGAAATAGAAAAAAAAAACTCTGATCAGATTCATTAGAAGGAAGAAATGCACTGTCTGTTCTGTCCATATGGCAGGGCTCGAGTCCTGTGGGAACATGTGGGAACAATGTTCCTGTACTTATTCCACAGCAAGAATGCCGTTCCCATTAGCAACCGCATCCTGGTGGATCATTTCAGATAGCATGAATCACTATCCAGCAGGGCTTGATCGGTCCCCGTTCCTTACCCCTGCTGTGGACGGGGACTGCTGCCTATCAGTACCACCTGTCAGTGCCACCTCAGTGTTGCCCATCAATGCCATTAGTGCCCATCAGTGCCATCTCAGTGCTGCCCATCAGTGCTAACTGTCAGTGCCCATTAGTACCACCTGTCAGTGCTGCCTGTCCTGCCTGTCAGTGCCTATCAGTGCCACCTCAGTGCTGCCTATCAGTGCCATCTCAGTGCTTCCTATCAGTGCTACTTCAGTGCTGCCTATCAGTGCAACCTGCCAGTGCCCATTAGTACCACCTGTCAGTGCTGCCTATCAGTACTACATGTCAGTGTCCATCAGTGCCACCTCAGTGCTGCCCATCAGTGCCACCTGTCAGTGCCATCTCAGTGCTGCCTATCAGTGTCACCTGTCAGTGCCACCTCAGTGCTGCCCATCAGTGCAACCTGTCAGTGCCATCTCAGTGCTGCTTATCAGTGCCTCCAGTCAGTGCCACCTCAGTGCTGCCTATCAGTGCCACCTGTCAGTGCCCATTAGTACCACCTGTCAGTGCTGCCTATCAGTGCCACCTGTCAGTGCCTATCATTGCCACCTCAGTGCTGCCTGTCAGTGCCACCTGTCAGTACCCATCAGTGCTGCCTATCAATGCCAGCTGTCAGTGCCCATTAGTGCCAACTGTCAGTGCTGCCTATCAGTGCCACCTGTCAGTGCCCATCAGTGTCACCTCAGTTTTGCCTATCAATGCCACATGTCAGTGCCCATCAGTGCCACCTCAGTGCTGCCCATAAGTGCCACCTGTTAGTGCCATTTCAGTGCTGCCTATCAGTGCCACCTGTCAGTGCTATCTCAGTGCTGCCTTTCAGTGCTCATTAGTGCCACCTGTCAGGGCCGCATATCAGTGCCACCTGTCAGTGCCATCTCAGTGCTGCCTCTCAGTGCCACCTGTCAGTGCCACCTCAGTGCTTCCTATCAGTGCCCATTAGTGCCATTTGTCATCTGTCAGTGCCACCTGTCAGTGCCCATCATTGTCACCTCAGTGCTGCCTGTCAGTGCCCAGTGCCACCTCAGTGCTGCCTATCAGTGCCACCTGTCAGTGCCCTTCAGTGCCACCTCAGTGTTGCCTATCAATGTCACCTGTCAGTGCTCATCATTTCCACCTCAGTGCCACCTGTCAGTACCCATCAGTGCCATCTCAGTGTTGCCTATCAGTGTCACCTGTTAGTGCCCATCATTGCCACCTCAGTGCTGCCTGTCAGTGCCCATCAGTGCCACCTCAGTGCTGCCTGTCAGTGCCACCTGTCAGTACCCATCAGTGCTGCCTATCAATGCCACCTGTCAGTGCCCATTAGTGCCAACTGTCAGTGCTGCCTATCAGTGCCACCTGTCAGTGCCCATCAGTGCCACCTCAGTGTTGCCTATCAATGCCACCTACTAGTGCCCATCAGTGCCACCTGCCAGAGCCATCCCAGTGTTGCCTATCAGTGCCACCTGTCAGTGCTCATCATTGCCACCTCAGTGCCACCTGTCAGTACCCATCAGTGCCATCTCAGTGCCATCTTAGTCAGTGCCCATCATTGCCACCTCAGTGCTGCCTGTCAGTGCCCATCGGTGCCATCTCAGTGTTGCCTATCAGTGCCACCAGTCAGTTCCACCTCATCAGTGCCCATTAGTGTCACCTATCAGCGCACATCAGTGAAGAAAAAAATAACTTATTTGAAAAATCTTATAACAAACAAAAAAAGTTGAGTTTTTTGTTTTTTTTTTTTTAAATATTCGGTCTTTTTCATTTGGCATCAGGCGCAAGCAATTCTTATTGCCCGATGCCCCGGACATGCAGTTCTGGGCGGTGGGCAGCTGATTTAAAAAACTGGCTCCTAACTTTATCAGCTGGCTCCTAGATTCAAAGCAAATGTGTCAAGCCCTGGTATAGCATACAGGTTAAATTTTCCTGAGGCATCATGACAGCACACACATTGGGTTGTGACTCCGCCTCCACAACCTGATAGGACTGGTTAGCTATAGGTTCTGAAGAGGAGTCCACCGCTATATTCTCCTTTTTTTCCTCACCTGTTTGGACCGACTGGTTAAAGCCTGGAACCCCTTACTGCTTCTCCCCAGCTAGGTTCAGCCTCTCCTAGTTGGAAGCCCTGACTGTACAGTCTCTAAATGAGCTTTATGCAGGGATCCCCACTCTGATGGTCTCAGGGGTATGTTACTATCTTTTGTACTTTACAAGCCTTCAACAGGCTTAAACTAATTGCAGCGGTCTCCACCTTTTACCTTTTTGTGATTTCTGCTTCCCTATTTACATTCTCTGTCCACTTTCAGTTTTCTTTCTGCCTTTTGTTTTTTATTTTCTGCCCCTTGGCACGCTGAGTGCTGTAGTTTCTCGGCTTCCTTTGCTCTTCCCAGCATGGCGGCCGGATCGGCTTCACGGCGCGACCGGAAGTGACACCGGTGATTTCCTCTCTCGCCAGTCTCCAAGATGGTGCCGGGTGCCGCAAATCACTACGGCGCATGCACGGCTTTGCCGTCAGTTCCGCCGCGACTGCGGTTTATTTAAAATGGCAGTCCACTCCCCAGGCTGCCTCTCTGAGGGTAAAAACATATCCAACCCACCCCCCCGATTTTGCTCCCACCATTGCTACCTTGCTGCCACAAATACTGACTTCTGACACCAGGTAAGGTTTGATCCTCTCTCCCCCTTCTAACTTCTGGCTACCTATCCTCTGCATCTCTGTTTAAACTAATCTCCTTGGGGGGGTGTGTCCAAGCAGACGTGTCTTAGGAGAGCTCTGAGACCTGGCTGGTTTATTATCCATTCTCCCCGCAGAATAACGCCTGGAACCGGACCCAAACGGTGCAGGACCCTCTCTGGAACGGCATGCCCAGGGGGAAATACGCTCCGCTGTCTCGTAAGCCCCGCAATACCTCTAAAACTCCATCCTCCACTGCATGGCCATCTCCCGCCATAGCAGTCCGCATGGCATCTTAGACAGAGGACACTGATCCAGGCCTGAGGGAGCAGACCAACTTTGAGGCCCTCATGCAGGTTATTACCACCTGCCAAACTACCCTGACAGGGAAAATTGAGACCATGCAGCTTGATATTAGCCTGATAAGCAGGGATATGAACTGTTTTCGCTCCAGACTGACTGCAGCTGAAAGGAGAGTGGGGGAAAAGTTGAGGACACGCTGCAAGCACATGGAGTCTCACTCCGCACGCTGCAGACCAAAATGAAGACCCTGGAAACACGTACAGAAGATGCCGAAAACAGGAACCGAAGGAATAACCTCCGGATAGTGGGATTACTTGAGGGAATAGAAGGTTAAAACCCCACAACATTCACTGAACAACTGCTGCGGGCCCTCCTTCCTAATGCCTAGTTTTCAGATTTCTTTGTAGTGGAGAGGGCACATAGAATGCCTGCTACCCGGGGGCCCCCGGGAGCTCCTCCACATACTTTTATCCTAAAACTACTGAATTTCAGAGATCGTGATCTGGTCCTGAGGGAAGCGAGACAGATTGAGGTACTCCGCCATGAGGGAGCGAAGATTATGATATTCCCTGATTATTTAGTCGATACACAAAAGATGCGAAGATCCTTTGATCAAATTAAGTTGGACCTACGTAATCGCAAGATTAAATACAGCATGCTGTTCCCTGCCCGACTGAGAGTACAAGATGGGGAATCTGTGCGTTTTTTAACCTCTCCCGAAGAGGCGTCCAGATGGCTGGAAACACTACCAAGAGGATGAACCTGCTAATACTGTGATTACCCTTTTCAAGTCACCTGGATCTTATGATCAGCATAAGCCTTTTTCCACTGCTGACCTAGCTTATATAACTTTTCTGAGTTTTCTTGTTTTTCATAAGCTCATCCATCCACCTGAGACTGACTTACCCCTGCCTCCTCATAAGAATCTGTGTGGTGAGTGTGTACTGTGAATACTCAGGGATTATATGCTAACTGTGACGGAATGACCCCCCTGACCCTGTCAATACTTCTGACAGAGGTGCTTGAAGTTTCAGGTTTGTAACATGTTCCAGTTTAAGAGTGTTACCCCCAGGTCACTCTGGGAGACTCATTGATCTGCAGGGATAGTTTTTCCTGACTCTTGTCTCACTGTCTAGACTCTTTGAGCACAGACTGTGTCAATCTGGTGCTCCACTGTTCGCGTGCCCCATGGGCAGTTGCCACGATTGGTTATGGGGATCATGCACCCCATTTGGGCGGTGGTGTGGGGTGGGGGGAGGGGGGAGGTTTCAGAGTGACTGGTTCTACTCCAAGTTCTATTTCTGTTGGTTTTTTTTGTTTTTGTTTTCTTATTTTCTGGTTCTGTACGATGATTTGCTAGCTAAATGTAAGACATGTAATGTTGCTTTCTTGCCACTAGAGGGAGAAGTCTATCCAACAAAAGGTGCATGGATAATTACATCCCATTTTAGAAATGCTGCTATACTGTGCAAACTTTCTACAACTTTAATGCCCCGTACACACGGTCGGATTTTCCGATGGAAAATGTCCGATCGGAGCATGTTGTCGGAAATTCCGACCGTGTGTGGGCTCCATCGGACATTTTCCATCGGATTTTCCGACACACAAAGTTGGAGAGCAGGAGATAAAATTTTCCGACAACAAAATCCGTTGTCGGAAATTCCGATCGTGTGTACACAAATCCGACGGACAAAGTGCCACGCATGCTCAGAATAAATAAAGAGATGAAAGCTATTGGCCACTGCCCCGTTTATAGTCCCGACGTACGTGTGTTACGTCACCGCGTTCAGAACGATCGGATTTTCCGACAACTTTGTGTGACCGTGTGTATGCAAGACAAGTTTGAGCCAACATCCGTCGGAAAAAAATCCATGGATTTTGTTGTCGAAATGTCCGAACAATGTCAGACCGTGTGTACGCCCTATAAGACTGTTCCAGTCCTGTCAGATATTCCCCATGATGCCCAAATGACCCCACTTAAAGTCTTGTCCTGGAATGTGCGAGGTCTCAATTCCAAAATAAAATTCAGTTACATTAAAAAGTACAGCAACCCCCACATCTGCATATTGCAGGAGACACATTTAACTGGGAGCAGGACGCTGGCTCTAAAGAAGCCCTGGGTGGGATCCTATTACCACTCTACCTATTCCACCTACTCCAGGGGAGTCAGCGTCCTGGTCCACAAATCCTTACCCTTCACCCTCCTGGATTTCCATTTGGATCCTTAGGGGAAGTATGTTGCTATTCATGCTATGTGTGACAGAAGGGTACTAGTCATAGTTGGACTGTATAACCCACCTCTGGCCTCCCTGGCTGTCCTCCATAAACTGACCCCTATACTGGCTCAGTATTCTACTGCGGCTGTGCTATTGGCTGGTGATTTTAATATGCCCCCCAATCCCAGTATGGATAAATTTGGCACTGATGTAACCCCTGACTCCCCGCTGTTAAGATGGGCAGATGAATATGGCCTTAGCGATGTGTGGAGGTAGCGATATCCCAAAGAAAGACAATACACTTGTCACTCGACTACCTGTGCCTCCTTCTCTAGAATAGACCTGTTCTATGTTAGCGGCTTCTTACTCTGACACACCCAGGAGGTTAAAATCCTTCCACGTGGTATCTCTGATCACGCTCCCCTTTTCCTACAACTTAATACAGACTCGCCGGTAGGCACTAGCCTCTGGCGACTCTCAAGTTTCTGGATAACTGATGAGCGTGTAGCCCCTGAGGTTGCAGGAGAGATGGACGCTTACTGGATACAGAATAAAGGAACAGCCCCTCCTCCAATGCTTTGGGATGCCTTTAAGGCATATACGCAGGGACAGTACTCTACAATAATTAGCAAGGTCAGGAAAAGCAACAGGCTCGCCCTGGAGGAGGCAGAGGGTCGAGCCCAGAGTTTGGAGTCCAGAGATGCAGGGACATATGCTGCACTCCAAACACTCCACCGTGAAATTTCCGTGACGAGAGCCACTGCGACTTGGAAACTTCTGCTATCACAGTCGCAGAGGATATTCGAACAGGGAGAGAGATCGGGCAGGCTGCTGGCGTGGCTGGCCAGGGAGCGATCCACTGTGGCACACATTGCGAATATTAAAGATGACCAGGAACTAATACAGACAGACCCTGTCCAGATAAATGCTAGATTTGCACAATACTATGAACGTTTATACACCTCTAGGGTAAACAACACACCGGACTTGCTACAGGACTTCTTAGCTCAAATAGAATTCCCTACCTTATTGGAGGCTAACAATGCCAAACTAGATGCACCAATCACCCTTAAGGAAGTGCAACTAGTGATTTCATCGCTCCAGCCTGCCAAAACCCCAGGCCCAGATGGTCTACCGGCAAAATTTTATAAGACTAATAGTGAAGCCCTTGCCCCACAGTTCCATGAGCTTTTGCTATCCATGCTGGAGGATCAATGTCTTCCCCCATCTATGTCGGAGGCTGTGATCGTGGTGATCCCTAAGCCACGTAAGGACCCTGAGCTCTGTGAGTCATACCGACCTATCTCACTCCTTAATGTTTATCCATGATGTGTCTGTTGTGTGGTTCCTAGGAAAGGGGCCACAGATCAGTACAGTAAGTTGGCAGGTGCTACGTGTTGTTTGCCAGCATACAATAGCCGTGGCGTGATAATTCTATATACATTTTGTAGTGATCTTTATTTTTACTTAGGTTCTCCTTTAAGTCAGAGTCAAGGCTGTCGTGTGGAAAGGAATTGTATTTTAGTAATGGTTAATGTTAATGGACAAATATATCCAGCAAAGTATTCTGGTACATTTGCTTTGAGGACTGCAGAGGTCTCTTTATCAAATTTCCAAAGCCATAATCACTTCACTGCATCCAATTATCTGTAGAACAGGTAGACGTTGATTGTATCGTATTGCTTCAGGAAGAGAAAAGCGCATTAGGATTTCAGCTCAAGAAGATTGTTTTTCTTGGGAATAGATGAATTGAGGATGATTGGGAAGAGCTGTTGCATCCTAAAGAAAGCACTTACAGATGAAATTAAAACAAACAAAAAAATATCATATTAAAACTAAAATACAAAATTCAGAGAAAAAAAAAAATGCAGCAAAACTGGAGCAGACACCCAGATCAGCCATACAGAGTCTTTGTATTATATGAAACATTTTGAATGTATACCCCAACCATGAACATTTCTTATTTGCTCCGTTTTGGTCTGCCAAATATACAATTGAAAGCATTTTGTTGTATTTCTTTGATAAATGCAAAAAATAGCTGTTGATCATGTCAGAAATTCAGACCTGTCCTGTAATTAACAAAAGACAACTGGGGAGGGCTGAGACCACTCAGACTACACAAAATGCTATGTGTTGTCAGCCTCTAACAGGACATATAAGCTAAGGGCATTTCTGACAGATCAACAGGTATTCTGAAATTGCATGGTTTTTGAAGGTATAAAACATGAGGAAATGTACTTGTTTCGCAGATATATATAGCAAGCATGCTCCGAAAGTGAAGCCACCTCCTCTCACTCTGCACCCAGAAGTGACGTCATCTCTGATCGCCCCTGTGTTCTCTGCTGTTCTTATAGACTGGGGATGCTGGAATCCACCTGCACAAGCAGTCAGCTGCACTTCAGAGACACGGAAATTTGGGAGAAAAACCGCCTCCGGATTTTGCTGCAGCATTACTATCATGCTTATGTTTATGCTCCCTTTTTGAGTAGTTTTACTTTTGAGTTTTTCAATGGTTTACCAATACTGCACTTAGAGGTGCTGTTTTTCCTTTCCTTTTATGTGCAGCATACACACTTTAGAACAGGGGAATCACTCTGTCCTAAGGCCTGATGACACGGTCGGACATTGATCGGACATTCCGACAACAAAATCCTAGGATTTTTTCCAATGGATGTTGGCTCAAACTTGTCTTGCATACACACGGTCACACAAAGTTGTCGGAAAATCCGATCATTCTGAACGCAGTGACGTAAAACACGTACGTCGGGACTATAAACGGGGCAGTAGCCAATAGCTTTCATCTCTTTATTTATTCTGAGCATGCGTGGCACTTTGTGCGTCGGATTTGTGTACACACGATTGGAAATTCCGACAACGGATTTTGTTGTCGGAAAAATTTATAGCCTGCTCTCAAACTTTGTGTGTCGGAAAATCCGATGGAAAATGTGTGATGGAGCCTACACACAGTCGGAATTTCCGAAAACAAGGTCCTATCACACATTTTCCGGTGGAAAATCCGACCGTGTGTATGGGGCATTAAGCAGTCACAATACACCCCCCGCTTTCCGCAAAACAAAGATATTTAGATGCACACTTGCTCAAATTTAAGGTGATGGGGAAAGTCATGGTAGATTTGGCTAGATAGGCCACAAGAACCGGGGCCCAATATTAACTTTACCTTCTGCTATCATTGTTCCTACATCTTTGCCCCAACTGCGTTTGGCTGAGATCATTGACAAATTACCCCATCATTATTTACTTTATATGCACTAGCAATCAGGAGAAGTCAAGCCTTCTGAATTGACACTGTTGCGAACTATATATCAACAATTCGGCCATAAGACACAGCAGATATTCTTTTCTCACATTTGCAATTGTTGGAGAAATGTAAGATGGTTACATGAATTAATTTCAGGTAATGTTATCTGAAAATTCTCTAGCACTCCATCATTAAAAAGCAGGTGTTTGAGCATATGTGCGTTACGGTCTTGCACGTGGTTGTCATCACGGTTGTACCATGTTGGAATTAGACAACAGTCATAGATAGTAGCTTTTGTTGGCTAATCGAATATATTTTGATTTGCAATCTTTCCATTTGTAATTTTGGAGATAAATCATCAACAAGTGGCAATATACCTTAACAAGAACCTGTGGCCAGGCTCCAGATAGTAAAGTATTTGTAAGCTCTTAGAGTAGAACTATACTCACCTCCACTCCAGCTATGCATTATTCAAGAGCACCTGGCATCTTCCGCCCATCTTATTCTGGGTTCGACCTTTGGCCATTTTGCTTGGTAAAGATGAAGCCACTCCTGTTCGTTTAACTGTTATACACTTAGCTGCATATGCACAGCTCAGTGTAAAATGCTAACAGGCAGGTAAGAATACTTTAATACAGTAGAGACACTGGGGTTGATTTACTAAAACTGGGGAGTGCAAAAATCTGGTGCAGCTCCCAGTTTATTAGTCAAAGCTTAACCACTTCAGCTCCGGAAGGATTTACCCCCTTAACCACTTGAGCACCGGACACCAGATTTGGCTGCTCAATGACCAGGCCATTTTTTGCGATACGGCACTGCGACGCTTTAACTGACAATTATGAGGCCATACGACGTTGTATCCAAACAAAATTGACGTCATTTTTTTCCCACAAATGAAGCTTTCTTTTGGGGGTATTTGATCATCTCTGGGTTTTTTATTTTTTGTGCTTTAAACAAAAAAAGACCAACAATTTTGAAAAAAAATCACAATATTTTGTACTTTTTCCTATAATAAATATTCCCAGTATTTTTTTTAAAGTTATAGCGTCTACAAAATAGGGGAAAGATTTATGGCATTTTTTATTATATTTTTTTTTTTACTAGTAATGGCGGCAATCTTTATCAGAACTGCAACATTATGGCGGACAGATCGGACACTTTTGACACATGTTTGGGACCATTGCTATAAAACTGAATCCTGTGTAAATGTCACTGGCAGGGAAGGGGTTAACAGTAGGGGGTGATCAAGGGGTTAACTGTGTTACCTAGGGAGTTATTCTAACTGTGGGGGGATGGGACTGCCTGTGTGAGAAGTAGGGATGAGCCGAACACCCCCCGGTTCGGTTCGCACCAGAACCCGCGAACGGACCGCAAGTTCGCACGAACGTTAGAACCCCATTGACGTCTATGGGACTCGAACGTTCGAAATCAAAAGTGCTCATTTTAAAGGCTAATTTGCATGGTATTGTCCTAAAAAGGGTTTGGGGACCCGGGTCCTACCCCAGGGGACATGTATCAATGCAAAAAAAAATTTTAAAAACGGCCGTTTTTTCGGGAGCAGTGATTTTAATGATGCTTAAAGTAAAAAAAAAAAAGTGAAATATTCCTTTAAATATCGTACCTGGGGGGTGTCTATAGTATGCCTGTAAAGTGACGCGTGTTTCCCATGTTTAGAACAGTCCCTGCACCAAATGTCATTTTTAAAGGAAAAAATCTCATTTAAAACTGCTTGCGGGTTTAATGTCATGTCGGGTCATGGCAATATGGATGAAAATCAGTGAGACAAACGGCATGGGTACCCCCCAGTCCATTACCAGGCCCTTTGGGTCTTGTATGGATATTAAGGGGAACCCCGCACCCAAATTAAAATAAGGAAAGGTCCCTATATACTCTGAACAGCAGTATACAGGCGGTGCAAACAAGACAGGGACTGTAGGTTTGTTGTTAAGTAGAATCTGTTTGTAATTTTGAACATTTTTAATGTGTTTAGCTCCAGCCAAAAAATCTTTTCTAAGCTTTTTGGAAAACATAGGGAAGGGTTATCACCCCTGTGACATTTGTTTTGCGTCTTTCCTCCTCTTCAGAAGATTTCACCTCACTTTTTTGTCCCAATGAAAAATGTTTTTTGAAAATTTGTGTTTTTTTGTGGAACAAGGATTGGAAAGCATCAGTGGAAAGGAAAAATTGTTTTCCCATATTAACTCTTACAGGAGAGAATTTCCCTTCCTTAGGGGTAGATTTCATCTCACTTCCTGTTGTCTCCTTCCGTTTGCAAGTAGGAGTCGTTTGTAAGTTAGATGTTTGAAAGTAGGGTCCTGCCCTATATACTCAGCAGAAATTTGGGCCTTAGGTGTTGCTGTGGCCAAAACACTGTAAGCCCTCACAGGGCCCTGCTGTGAAATATTAGATCAAGAATTGTAATTACATGCCCCTGTTGAACAGGAGCTGAAAAATTAGGCCTTAGGCACTGGTGCTGGTGCCACAACACTGCAACCCCTCACAGACACTCTAGTTGGAACGCAGGAACGAGCCCTGCTGCAAAGTATTGCATCAAAAATTGTAATTACACGCCCCTGTTAGACAGGGGCAGAAAAATTGGGTCTTAGGCACTGGTGCTGGTGCCACAACACTGCAACCCCTCACAGACACTCTAGTTGAAACGCAGGAACAAGCCCTGCTGCAAAGTATTGCATCAAAAATTGTAATTACACGCCCCTGTTAGACAGGGGCTGAAAAATTGGGTCTTAGGCACTGGTGCTGGTGCCACAACACTGCAACCCCTCACAGACACTCTAGTTGGAATGCAGGAACAAGCCCTGCTGCAAAGTATTGCATCAAAAATTGTAATTACACGCCCCTGTTAGACAGGGGCTGAAAAATTGGGTCTTAGGCACTGGTGCTGTTGCCACAACACTGCAACCCCTCACAGACACTCTAGTTGGAATGCAGGAACGAGCCCTGCTGCAAAGTATTACATCAAAAATTGTAATTACACGCCCCTGTTAAACAGGGGCTGAAAAATTGTGCCTTAGGCACTGGTGGTGGCGCCCAGAACCAAAAATGTTCTTACAAGCTATCAGCGTGATGATTGAGGAGGAAGAGGATAATTACTCAGGGATAGTCACTCAGCATCAGCATAGGCAGTCTTTGAAGGGATCTGAGATTTCAAAAAAAATTATTCGGTTACATCTGCATCAGGTGCTTGGTAGCTGGTGGTGATCCAAGACTGATTCATTTTTATGAAGGTCAGCCGATCGACCGAGTCGGTGGACAGACGCACCCTGTGATCGGTTACCACGCCTCCAGCAGCACTGAATGTGCGTTCCGAAAGAACGCTGGATGCAGGACAGGCCAGTAGCTCAATTGCATACTGTGCAAGCTCTGGCCAGTGATCCATCCTCAAGACCCAGTAACCCAGAGGATTTTCGGTGGGAAAGGTGTCCAAGTCTGATCTTGCCCCTAGGTATTCCTGCACCATGTAAAACAGACGCTGGCGATGGTTGCTGGAACCGATCATACCTTGGGGCTGCGGACCAAAAAATTGTCTGAACGCATCGGTCAGACGGCCACCTTCTCCACCGCTCCTTCTTTGACTGACCGAAGCCTCAGCAACACGTTGTCCAGAAACAGGAGTTTGTAACCTCCCAGTCTCTGGGAACGCGTTGCACAGACCTTTCTGCAAGGCCTCCCGAAGATGTTTCATCCTCTGCTCCCTCTGCGATGGCAAGATAAGGTCCGCAACCTTACCCTTGTAACGTGGATCAAGGAGGGTTGCCAGCCAGTATTGGTCCTTCTCCTTGATACCACGAATACGAGGATCCTTACGCAGGCTTTGCAGGATCAGGGAGGCCATGCAGCGTAGGTTTGCTGAGGCATTCGGTCCGGAGTCCTCTGGGTCACTAAGGACAACAACGTCCGCAGCCACCTCCTCCCAGCCACGTACAAGTCCATGTGTTCCTTGGGACTGATCCCTTAAAGACTGCTGATGCTGAGTGCCAGGCTCCACCTCCATACTGACACAATCTTCCTCCTCCTCCTCCTCCTCCTCCTCGTCCTCTTCCTGTGTGATCGGCGGGCACGCAGGAACACTGTCTGGATAAAGGGGGCCTTGAGAGCTAAGGAAGTCCTCCTCTTCCTGCCTCTGTTCTGCCTCAAGTGCCCTGTCCATTATTCCACGCAGCGTGTGCTCCAACAGGTGGACAAGGGGGACAGTGTCACTGATGCATGCACTGTCAGTGCTCACCATCCTCGTGGCCTCCTCGAATGGTGACAGGACAGTGCATGCATCCCTGATCATGGCCCACTGGCGTGGGGAAAAAAAACCAAGGTCCCCTGACCCTGTCCTGGTGCCATAGTCGCACAGGTACTCATTGATGGCCCTCTGCTGCGTGTGCAGCCGCTGCAGCATGGCCAACGTCGAGTTCCACCTGGTGGGCATGTCACAGATTAGGCGGTTCTTGGGCAGGTTAAACTCCTTTTGGAGGTCCGTCAGCCGAGCACTGGCATTATATGACCGGCGGAAATGCACACAGACTTTCCTGGCCTGCCTCAGGACATCCTGTAAGCCCGGGTACCTGCCCAAGAACCGCTGCACCACCAAGTTAAGGACGTGAGCCAAACAGGGCACATGGGTCAGTTGTCCCTGTCGGAGGGCAGAGAGGAGGTTGGTGCCATTGTCGCAAACCACCATTCCTGCCTTAAGTTGGCGTGGCGTCAACCACCTCTGAACCTGCCCCTGCAGAGCTGACAGAACCTCTGCCCCAGTGTGGCTCCTGTCCCCCAAGCACACCAGCTCAAGCACCGCATGGCATCTTTTGGCCTGCGTACTTGCGTAGCCCCTTGAACGCCTACGGAGCACCGCTGGTTCCGAGGAAGAGGCCATGGAGGAAGAAGAAGAGGAGGGGGTGGAGGAGAGAGGTGTGTCACAATCAGCATTTTGGAGGCGTGGTGGCGGAACAACCTCCAACACTACTGCACCTTGTCCTGCATCCTTCCCAGCTGCCAGCAGAGTCACCCAATGCGCCGTGAAACTTAAGTAACGTCCCTGTCCATGCCTGCTGGACCATGAGTCAGCGGTAATATGCACCTTACCGCTGACCGCCCTGTCCAGCGAGGCATGGACATTGCCTTCCACATGCCGGTAGAGAGCCGGAATCGCCTTCCGTGAGAAAAAGTGGCGTTTGGGTACCTGCCACTGAGGAACCGCACATTCCACAAACTCACGGAAGGGGGCAGAGTCTACCAACTGAAAAGGCAGCAGTTGAAGTGCTAGCAATTTTGCCAAGCTAGCATTCAACCGCTGGGCATGTGGATGGCTGGGAGCAAACTTCTTTCGGCGGTGCAGCAGCTGGGGCAGGGAAATTTGCCTGGTACAATCTGACGTCGGTGTACCAAAAGCAGATTGCCCATAAGTACTTGGCTGTGACACACCTAATTCTACACCTTCATTCCTCTCACTGCAGGTCGCAGAGAGGACTGAAGGTCTAGTGGGGTTGGAAATCTCAGCTGATGAGGAGCAAGGAGAGATCGTCTTTGTTCTTTGGTGTGGGTCTTTTAGATACGCTTGCCAACGAACTGCATGGCAGGTCAACATATGTCTGGTCAAGCATGTGGTACCCAAGCGGGAGATGTTTTGGCCACGCGAGATACGCTTGAGACATATATTGCAAATAGCAGCGGTGCGATCTGATGCACTCGTCTCAAAAAAGGCCCACACCAAAGAACTTTTTGAATAACGCGCAGAGACTGCAGCGCCCTGCACATGTGGAGCTTTGGGGTGTGATGCAGTCAATGTGCTGCCCTTAGGCTGGCCCCTGGAGGGCATCCTGCCTAGTTGGTGATGTGCCACCTCCTCCTCCTCCTCCTCCTCCTCCTCCTCCTCTCTCCTATCAGGCACCCACGTTGAGTCAGTGACCTCATCATCCCCTCCCTCCTCATCACTGGAGCAAACCTGGCAGTATGCTGCAGCAGGGGGAGCATGACTGCCAGATTGCTGTCCTTCTTGGGCACCCCCTCTGTCCGTGCTCATGTTACTGCCTTCATTGAGCTCAGTATCATCATCAGAGCCTTCCAAACGCTGGGCATCCTCCTGGAGCATGTACCCAACACTGTGGTCAAACAGTTCGAGGGAATCCTCAGGAGAACATGGTGGGGCTAGGGAAGGAGTCACTGATGACATTGAGCTGAGGGAAGAGGCCGCTGCTTTGCCAGACAAAGCACCCTGGGCATGGGTGAGAGAGGATGAGGAGGATGAGGACGGCTTGGTCATCCACTCGACCAAGTCTTCCGCATGTTGCGGCTCAACACGGCCAGCTGCCGAAAAAAAGGCCAAGCGTGTCCCATGGCCACGTGCTGATGAGGATGCACCGTCTCCACGACCAGCACTAGACACAGAGCCTGCTTGCCCTCTCTTATTGGCTTGTGACTGTCTGCCTCTCCTTCTTGGCCTTCCAGACATACTAATGGCCTGTAGCTGCACTAAGCTGGGATAGAACACCTGTAATTTTCTTCAGGTAGCTTTATATACTGTAACCAGACAAGCCTGCCTGTCAGTAGGAAGATAACAGGAACGGATCTAGCTGAACACTGTGAGCAGGACGTACTGCACTAAATGTATATAGCAGGAACGGATCTAGCTGAACACTGTGAGCAGGACGCACTGCACTGAATGTAAACAGCAGGAACGGATGTAGCTAAACACTGTGAGCAGGACGCACTGCACTGAATGTAAATAGCAGGAACGGATCTAGCTGAACACTGTGAGCAGGACGCACTGCACTGAATGTAAATAGCAGGAACGGATCTAGCTGAACACTGTGAGCAGGACGCACTGCACTGAATGTAAACAGCAGGAACGGATGTAGCTAAACACTGTGAGCAGGACGCACTGCACTGAATGTAAATAGCAGGAACGGATCTAGCTGAACACTGTGAGCAGGACGCACTGCACTGAATGTAAATAACAGGAACGGATCTAGCTGAACACTGTGAGCAGGACACACTGTACTAAATGTAAATAGTCTAGCTGCCTGACCGTGGTACTAATAGGATCAAAAAGAACACCTGTAATTTTCTTCAGGTAGCTTTATATAATGTAACCAGACAAGCCTGCCTGTCAGTAGGAAGATAACAGGAACGGATCTAGCTGAACACTGTGAGCAGGACGTACTGCACTAAATGTATATAGCAGGAACGGATCTAGCTGAACACTGTGAGCAGGACGCACTGCACTGAATGTAAATAGCAGGAACGGATCTAGCTGAACACTGTGAGCAGGACGCACTGCACTGAATGTAAATAGCAGGAACGGATCTAGCTGAACACTGTGAGCAGGACGCACTGCACTGAATGTAAATAACAGGAACGGATCTAGCTGAACACTGTGAGCAGGACACACTGTACTAAATGTAAATAGTCTAGCTGCCTGACCGTGGTACTAATAGGATCAAAAAGAACACCTGTAATTTTCTTCAGGTAGCTTTATATACTGTAACCAGACAAGCCTGCCTGTCAGTAGGAAGATAACAGGAACGGATCTAGCTGAACACTGTGAGCAGGACGTACTGCACTAAATGTATATAGCAGGAACGGATCTAGCTGAACACTGTGAGCAGGACGCACTGCACTGAATGTAAATAGCAGGAACGGATCTAGCTGAACACTGTGAGCAGGACGCACTGCACTGAATGTAAATAGCAGGAACGGATCTAGCTGAACACTGTGAGCAGGACGCACTGCACTGAATGTAAACAGCAGGAACGGATGTAGCTAAACACTGTGAGCAGGACGCACTGCACTGAATGTAAATAGCAGGAACGGATCTAGCTGAACACTGTGAGCAGGACGCACTGCACTGAATGTAAATAACAGGAACGGATCTAGCTGAACACTGTGAGCAGGACACACTGTACTAAATGTAAATAGTCTAGCTGCCTGACCGTGGTACTAATAGGATCAAAAAGAACACCTGTAATTTTCTTCAGGTAGCTTTATATACTGTAACCAGACAAGCCTGCCTGTCAGTAGGAAGATAACAGGAACGGATCTAGCTGAACACTGTGAGCAGGACGTACTGCACTAAATGTATATAGCAGGAACGGATCTAGCTGAACACTGTGAGCAGGACGCACTGCACTGAATGTAAATAGCAGGAACGGATCTAGCTGAACACTGTGAGCAGGACGCACTGCACTGAATGTAAATAGCAGGAACGGATCTAGCTGAACACTGTGAGCAGGACGCACTGCACTGAATGTAAACAGCAGGAACGGATGTAGCTAAACACTGTGAGCAGGACGCACTGCACTGAATGTAAATAGCAGGAACGGATCTAGCTGAACACTGTGAGCAGGACGCACTGCACTGAATGTAAATAGCAGGAACGGATCTAGCTGAACACTGTGAGCAGCACGCACTGCACTGAATGTAAATAGCAGGAACGGATCTAGCTGAACACTGTGAGCAGGACGCACTGCACTGAATGTAAATAGCAGGAACGGATCTAGCTGAACACTGTGAGCAGGACGCACTGCACTAAATGTAAATACCAGGAACGGATCTAGCTGAACACTGTGAGCAGGACGCACTGCACTGAATGTAAATAGCAGGAACGGATCTAGCTGAACACTGTGAGCAGGACGCACTGCACTGAATGTAAATAGCAGGAACGGATCTAGCTGAACACTGTGAGCAGCACGCACTGCACTGAATGTAAATAGCAGGAACGGATCTAGCTGAACACTGTGAGCAGGAAGCACTGTACTGAATGTAAATAGCAGGAACGGATCTAGCTGAACACTGTGAGCAGGACACACTGCACTGAATGTAAATAGTCTAGATAGAAGATAACAGGAACGGATCTAGCTAAACTGAATACAGTGTATATATATATATGCAACACCTGGGATGCATATATATACACAATACACTGTAAGTGCAGCTAACTGACTGACTGTTCTGCCTAATCTATCTAACTCAAATCAAATGACACTGTCTCTCTCTCTCTCTATCGCTCAGCACACCGGAACACACACTACACAGGGCCGCCGTGCAGGCGGCCTTATATAGTGTGGGGTGTGTACTAAATCCCTGAGCCATAATTGGCCAAAGCCACCCTGGCTTTGGCCAATTACAGCTCTCTCTACTGACGGCGCTGTGATTGGCCAAGCATGCGGGTCATAGTGCATGCTTGGCCAATCATCAGCCAGCAATGCACTGCGATGCCGCAGTGAATTATGGGCCGTGACGCGCCACACGAATTTGGCGCGAACGGCCCATATCGTTCGCAATTCGACGGACGGTCGAACAGCCGATGTTCGAGTCGAACATGGGTTCGACTCGAACACGAAGCTCATCCCTAGTGAGAAGAGCGATCGTTGTTCATACTTAGTATGAGCAACAGATCGCTCTCCTCGCCCCTGACTGCACGGAGATCTGTCTCTTTATATTGACAGATCTCCATTCCGTCTCTGTGTGGAGCAATCGCGGGTGCCTGCATCAGCTCCAGCGTCACGCCGCGGGTGTGTGCCCCCTAGTATAACTGCGGCGGCTGGTCGGGAAGGGGTTAATTTTTTGCGATACGGCACTGCGTTATTTTAACTGACAATTGCGCGGTCCTGCAATGTTGTACCAAAACAAAATTGATGTCCTTTTTTTCTCTACAAATAGAGCTTTCTTTTGTTGGTATTTGATCACCTCTGTGGTTTTTATTTTTTGCGCTAGAAACAAAAAAAGATCGACAATTTAGAAAAAAAAAAACTATTTTTTTTACTTTCTGCTATAAAAGACATCCAATAAAACAATTAAAATGATCAAATTTCTTCATCAATTTAGAACAATTTGTATTCTGCTACATATTTTTTGTAAAAAAAAATCCTAATATGTGTATATTGTTTGGTTTGCCCAAAAGTTATAGCGTCTACAAACTAGGAGATAGATTTATTGGATTTATGGCATTTTTTTTCTTTTTACTAGTAATGGCGGCAATCAGCAATTTTTAGTGGGACTGCGACATTGCGGCAGACAAATCGGACACCTGACACTTTTTTGGGAACCAGTGACATTACTATAGTAATCAGTGCAGGCGCTATTGCGCTAAAAATTGTGCCTGCAAAGCGCCCTGAAACAGCCGCTGCTGTGTCTCCAGTATGAAAGCCCCGAGGGCTTTCACACTGGAGCGGTGCACTGGCAGAACTGTAAAAAAAGTCCTGCTAGCAGCATCTTTGGAGCGGTGAAGGAGCTGTGTGTATCGATGGGGCAATCAATGGGGCACCGCAGCTATACCGCCGGCAAAGCGCCTCTGCAGAGGCACTTTGCTGTGGTTTTTAACCCTTTCTCGGCCACTAGTGGGGGGTAAAACCATCCCGCTAGCGGCCGAATACCGTCGCTAAAACGACAGTAAAGCGCTGCTAAAAATACCGCCTACGCACCATCCTCAGTGTGAAAGGGGCCTTATTGTAGCAATGGTACTGTCAGGGAAGGGGTTAACACCAGGGGCGATCAAAGGGTTAAGTGTTTCCCTAGTTAGTGCTTGCTTACTGTATGGGGGATGGACTAACTGGCTGAGCACAGAGATCCGTTTCACGCAATAGAGCTGACTTGCCGCAGTATATATGTACTGCAGCCGGTCGGCAAGTGGTTAATTGAACAAGCTGAAGTTAGAAGCTGATTGGCTACCATGCACACCTGCACCAGATCTTGCACTCTCCGGTTTTTGTAAATCAAACCCACAGTGTGTCTCTTCTGTTTTAAAAAGCCTGCATGTTCTAATTTTTTTTTTTTTTTTTTTTGTTCGAATTTTTTTTTTTAGTAAGGTTCCACTTTAACAAGCTGTAAACAAGTTTTAAAATAAGTCCTCACTGATGCCTATGGCCGCATGCAGTGCAGAGCATTTAATAACAAGCATTTTGTCCGTAGAAGCACTGAAGTTATTCAGCTTCTCTCAGCAGCCCATTTTACAGCTTATTTATGTCAGAAACCATGAATCAGACTGAGACAGAAGTACAGTTAAATCACACTTGTTTAATAATAATAAAAAAACGGTAAACAAAGTAAACGTAGTCAAAACATAATGAACAACACAAATACCAGAGTTGTCAAGCAACTCAGGTCCAAGCGCTCATGGAGTAAACCAAGATGGAAAAAGTCCAATTAAACTAATTAAAAGTTGCTGTTCTAAAAACAAGAAAACAGTGATACAGCACAATATACTCTCTTATAAGAAGGAAGTATTAACAGCGCTAATACTGAGCTTTAGCAGTGTAATATATAAACTCATATGTTTTATGAACATCTACCTCATGTCTACTCTCACCTTCTTGTGAGTTTATATATTACACTGCTAAAGCTCAGTATTAGCGCTGTTAATGCTTCCTTCTTATAAAAGAGTATATTGTACTGTAGTCAAAACATAGCTAGAGTTCAGGAACCGGAACGGATAGTCAGACAAGCCAAATGTCAGGGAGCCAGAGATGAGCATAGTAGAACAGCAAGCAGGATCTGGAGCCTGAAGGAATGTCAGCCAAGCAAGTCTTTAACAGGAACACAGAAGAGCATCTCTAGAGGTGTGACCAAGGCAAAGGCAGAGATGATCTGGACTGGGCGGCTTAAGTAGGCAGGACTGACGAGCAGGATATCATCAACAGGTGAGTCACTGTGGAGAGATAGGAGCCGGCAATTAGCTGACAGCTGAGTGGAAGGGCTGACAGTTTACTGCTCATGAGAAAAATTAGAATATTTAAAGTGTTACTAAACCCAGTAATATGAAAGTAGTTCATTTGCCCCCCCCCCCCCCCCCCCCAGTGCCCGCAGCTTATAAAAAATACTGCCACTATATACCTTTTTCGCTGGTCTGTATACCACGGTTACATGATAAACTGCAGAGCTTCACCAGTGTTGAGAGTTCAGGTGTGTGGACATTTTCCCTGCAGCCTGTATACACGCCCACATGTGTGATTTCAATATCATTTGACCTGGCTATCTCTGAGAACAAGAAATTGTTCTCTCCAGCTTAAAAGACACAACTGAGCATGTGCAAGTTGGCTAGTGCCTGTGTGTTAGCTGGCCTTCCCAAGCTAGACAATACAGGAGGGGAGGATCTGTGCATACAGGATAAAACAGCCTTTTTACACAATGCAGAGGATTAACCCCTTAAGTTCCACAGTGAGTATAACAAACACGGATTTTACTTTTGTGGGTTTAGTAACACTTTAAATGTTAATAGCCTGGCCACAGGTTCACATAAAGGAGTGCATTGGGTATATAAAAAAAATCTGAACTTTCAGTTAACACTGCCAGGACATACAGAAAATACCCTAAACAGGCTAGTAGCCAGGATGTTCAGCTATCAGTAACTACTGTGACATCTCTGGCACAGTGGGATTGAATGTGGTGGGGGAGGGGGGCATACCCTGGATAGGTGCCGTGACAGCAATAAACCCTCCTTATCACACTCCAAAAAATAATAGTGTTCCACTTGTGATAATTTTTTTTGTTTTATTAAATCTTTTTATTAAATTTCATAACAGACAAACAAAACAAAACACAACAAGACATCATACACACTGAACCAAAAGTATAATAATACAATTTCAAAATCCAGTATATCAATGATTAATCCACATAGGGAAAAAAAAAAAAAAGAGCAAACGATTTTTAAAGTAAACATTAGTTCCTACTTTCCCCAATGACCCCCGACATTTCTCATATAGTAGCATACCTATTATAAACAATGGACCCGATGGGCATTCGATGCTGTATATGGTTTGTCCAGCCACTTTGCCCACACTTTATCATATTTACTAGGACAGCCCCTGTTCATGTAAGTATCTCTATACAATGGAAGATTATTATTTACCAATTTACCAATTGTTTCCAATATGAGAGTGTAGGGGACCGAGGTTTCTTCCAATGCAGCGCAATAGCTTTTCTTGAGTAAAATAATGTTATATTAGCGAACACTCGCTCGGACACTGTGGGGAGAATAGTCTCTACCAGGCCCAGTAGACAAACAGACTATGAAACCGGTAAGGGAACAGAAATGATAGAGTTCAATAAATCCACCACTTCCACCCAAAAGATAAGTACCGTATTTATCGGCGTATAACACGCACCGGCGTATAACACGCACCCCAATTTAGGAGGGAATTTTAAGGAAAAAAAAACTTTTAGGAGGGAAGTTGAAGGGAAAAAAAACTTACATTTAAACGCCCATCATTGCAGCCTTGTCAGTGCAGCCATGTCAGTGCAGCCTTGTCAGTGCAGCCATGTCAGTGCAGCCTTGTCAGTGCAGCCATGTCAGTGCAGCCTTGTCAGTGCAGCCATGTCAGTGCAGCCTTCCCCAGTGCAGCCTTGTCAGTGCAGACTTCCCCAGTGCAGCCTTGTCAATGCAGCCTTCCCCAGTGCAGCCTTCCCCAGTGCAGCCTTCCCCAGTGCAGCCTTCCCCAGTGCAGCCTTGTCAGTGCAGACTTCCCCAGTGCAGACTTCCCCAGTGCAGCTTTACCCAGTGCAGCCTTCCCCAGTGCAGTCTTCCCCAGTGCAGCTTTCCCCAGTGCAGCCTTCCCCAGTGCAGCCTTGCCCCAGTGATCCCAGCCATTCTGGGCTTCAAAATCGCCGATCGCGATTTGAAAATGGCGCCGCCGGCGCCGAAAAACACAGTGACGGTCCTCGGCTCTTTCCGGCGGCTGTCGTTCATTTTCGGCTCCACTCGTAGTCCCGAGCGGAGCTATCCGAACCTAGCCGACGCCATTTTCAAATCGCGATCGGCGATTTTGAAAATGTGACAGGTCGGGATCGCAGGGGATCGGCGTATAACACGCACCTGCGACTTTCCCCTGATTTTAAGGGGAAAAAAGTGCGTGTTATACACTGATAAATATGGTATATATGGACAAGTCCAAAAAATATGTGTAAAATCCCCTTAATTCGCGCCATATCGCCAACACTCCGAAGAACACATAGGATTTATCTTTTTAAGTCTATGTGGCGTAATATATGCTCTATGTACCAATTTATATTGAATCATATGATCTCCTAATCCCACACACCCCTCCAATCCTCCATATCTAAATCTGGTATATCTCGCACCCACCTAGCTCTGAGAGCCTCTAATGGCAGGACAGAAAATAATATAAGATGAGAATACAATCTCAAAGTGGGCTTCTCCAGACACTCAGACTAGTTCTAAAGTGGATTGTCTAATCGTTAAACTATCCTGTGGAAACTGTGCATGAAAGGTATGAAGAAGCTGGAAATATCGAAATAAGTGGGAGCTTGGGACATTAAAAGTCAAAGTAAGTATAGAGAAGGTAGATAGGAGGCGCATGCGCGGCAGCCTAAGGTAACGGTTATGCTACCTTAGAGCTCCGCTCCTCAAGAGATAACACCGGAGAACTACAGGTTCCAGAGGCTCCACAAACTGCTCAAAACGGTAGATAACTCTACCCAGCACTATCAGCTACATAAATAATGGTCCTGAAAGGACCTAAATCAAAACTTAAATCGGGAAAACCGAAGGAAACGGCACACAGACTGGCGGCTGGAATGGCGGCGGCATCCTCTCCCTCACAACGCAGCAGTACACATATTAAAAAGTCTCTGCCTCATAGTCAGAAGACACAAACTGCTAATGGTGAGTCTGAGCCGGAATATGTCATTTGTGACTTACAAACAACTACACAACCTGACATATTCAAAAAATTTGAATATATGCTTCAGAAAGCCCTTCAGCAAACTTCAGATCTCATAACAGATAAATTAACTAAAGAGATAAGAGAGCTAGGTCAGAGAACAGCTGTTTTAGAACTGAGGGTTGATGAAATGGATAATTTTACACAGAACTATACGTCTGAGTTGATGATACTTAAAGAGGAAAACCTTACACTACAGGCACGTTTAGAAGACCAAGAGAATAGGGATCGCAGATCGAACCTGCGAATCAGGGGAATCCCTGAATCTGTTTTAGATCTGCAGGCTACTGTCATGGCCCTCTTTCAGGAATTACTACCTGGTACCCCTATTGACAGACTTGAAATGGATAGAGGGCATAGGGCTCTAGCCCCACGTAAAATGAATGGTCCCCCGAGAGATATAATAACCAAAATGCATTATTACAGAACCAAAGAACAGATACTAGCAGCTGCCAGAGGCAGGGAATCTCTCAGTTTTCAAGGCTATACATACCAACTTTTCACAGATTTATCCCCACTTACGGTCGCAAAGAGACGTGCACTAAAACCACAACTGCAGATACTTCAGCAAAATCAAATCACCTATCACTGGGGATTTCCTTTTTGTCTCAGATTCACACATCTGGAAAGTAAATATGTCTGTCGCTCTTCAGAGGACTTGCGGTCGGCCCTCATTGAAATGGGTTTAGCTGAAGCAGTCTTATCCAAGAACCAGTCTCACAGACGCCCAACCTCTCATTCCACACAGCATAAGGACCCAATATCCAGCTCTTCCACATCATCCCAATAAAACCTTAATAAGCGAGGTCGATATGAACATTCACCGCCGAACAACGAGGATTCAATGTACTGATAATCTACTGAGTACTTTACTTGTCATGATATAATATTCACACTTGTTGGTTTATGGCTCCTATAAATATGTTGTCATTAAATGTACAAGGGTTTAATACTCCACATAAGCGAACCAAGGCACTTCGCTCTTTTGCTATGAAGAAAGCTAATATATGTTTGCAGGAAACTCATTTCATTGATAAAGTTTACCCCAAATTTCTTTCTTCATCATATCCACAATTCTATACTGCTTCTGCTACAGTTAAAAAGCGCGGAACCCTCATTGGTTTTCACCGTTTCACTTCGTTTAACCTTGTATCAAAATTAACTGACCCCGAAGGACGATATGTACTCCTAACAGGATTTATTTCTGATAATCCTATTACGATTGTGTCTTACTATGCCCCCAATAAACGCCCCACAAGCTTTTTTATCACACTTTTTTCAACTTATAGATGTACATAAGTTTGGTACCGTTGTTATCTGTGGGGATTCCAATGCAACTATTTTCCCGTTCTTGGATGAATCTCCTTCTGGACCTACTACAAGCTCAATAAAACTAACTTTTCAGCATCTTCTTACCACGCAAGGCCTGGTAGATACTTGGCGAGAAATGAACCCTATCAGTAGACGCTTTACTTACTACTCCTACCCACATAACTCCTTTTCACAAATAGATCATATTTTTATTCCGTCAAGTATGCTACCAGAAATCATATCAGCCAAAATCATTTCTCTTCCTTGGACAGATCATTGTGCAGTATTCACTACCATTGCTTCCACAGTCCCTAGATTTCATGACACCACCTGGTGTATAAACGACTCAATACTGACTCATCCTTCTCATCGTATTGATATTGAAAAAGCAATCTCTGATTATTTAATATCTAATGATACAGGTGATGTCTCTGCTATTACATTATGGGAGGCACACAAAGTAGTCATTAGGGGTAGATTAATACAACAAGCAACTGCCCTTAAAAGAGAACGCAAACTTTTGTTTGCAAAACTTGAATCTACCTTTAATGACTGCCACCAGACTTTTCAAACCTCCCCAACTCCCACTAATAATTCTAAATTAGAAAAAGCCTGTCTTGACCTGGATCTTTTTTTGACCGATTCTGCAGATAAGGTTATACGTAAACGACAATATATTCAATATCGTAAAGCAAATAAGCCAGATACACCTATGGCTAGAATTCTATAGAGTTCACAACACATACATACGCCTATCAGATTGAAAGTATCCCGAGAAGCGTACACTAGTAACCCAGTGAAAATTCTTGAGATTCTTTGCTCTAATCTATTTAAATTATATTCTTCTGCTCCGAATTTCGATATTACTAAAACAGATGCCCTATTTTCTAATATCACCAGGGCTTTTTTTCAGGGGGAACTTGGTGGAACTCAGTTCCTCACCTCTGGCTCAGACCCTTTGGTGCCTGCTCACCATAATCACTTGTAAACACAGAAGTCTGGTTTCTGTGTTTACAAGTGACAGCTCTGCACTCTGTATGTAATGCAATCCTGGTATTTAATGCCCCTTTAGGACCCTCCTACTGTTTTCGTGAAATTTGACTGACCACACCCACCATTTGATGTGATTTGGAGGGTGTGTGTAGGGGGAGCGTTTTTGTAGGGCCCTGGTTAAGTTCCAGCACCTATTGTTTGAGAAAAAAAGCCCTGAATATCACACTTCCTAATCTAGATCAACAACAGAGAGATCTTCTTGAAAGCCCAATTACAGATACTGAAGTTCTTAATGCTATAAAATCTTTAAAACTACGTAAGAGACTGGGCCCAGATAGATTCTCAGAAACATATTATAGACAATTTGCACATATTTTAATGCCTATCCTAACTAAAGCTTTCAATTCGATCATTAAAGGTAACTCATTTAGAACAGAGACTCTCACATCTATTATAGCAATGATCCCCAAACCACACTCGGACTCCACCTCCTGGAGTAACTATCGTCCCATATCCCTCCTCAACCTTGATATAAAATTAATAGCTAAAATTCTAGCCACTAGATTGAATAATATAATTGGTCATCTAATTCATAAGGACCAAACAGGCTTTATGTCTAAACGTCAGGCAGGTGATAATATTAGGAGAACACTTTTGCTTATCCATGCGGCTAAAATTAGATGAATCCCAGCCTGCCTAGTATCCTTAGACATAAGGAAAGCATTCGATTCCATTACCTGGCCTTATATGGAATATGTCCTTCAAAAATGGGGGTTTGGAAACAACTTTTTGACCTGGATTTCCTCTTTATATAATAATCCTAAAGCATATATCAAATATGCTGGTTATAAGTAAACAATGTTTGATATCAAAAGAGGCACTAGGCAGGGATGTCCTCTTTCCCCATTACTTTTTGCTCTGTTAATAGAACCCCTGGCACACCTTATTAGAACCAATCCTAACATTAAAGGCATAGAATTAGGTGGTCAACATCATAAACTATGTCTTTTTGCGGATGACATTCTCATATTCTTGTCACATCCTCATATATCCACCCCTAACTTACTTAAAACATTAGATCATTTCGCCCATATCTCAGGACTTCACGTTAACCCAACAAAATCAAATGCATTAAATATTTCCTTATCTCAATCAGAACTTCAACAGGCACAAACTTGCTTACCCTTTAACTGGGTTTCAAAGCAACTTCCATACCTAGGAATAATTCTCACAATTTCCCTTAAAGACATATTCGTGGCTAATTACCTGCCCCTCCTAAAACAAATCTCTGGCTTATTGAAACAATGGGCTCACCTTTCATTGTCATGGTTGGGAAGGATTAATGCGGTAAAAATGACAATACTGCCGAAACTCTTATATTTATTTAGGGTACTCCCTATATCTTTACCATCTTATTTTCTTAGACTCACTCAACGTAGAGTTATGTCCTTCATTTGGGGTACCACCAAACCTCGCATAACTAAATCCACGCTTTATCTCAGTAAATCCAATGGAGGTTTAGGAATACCCAACTTTTCTTGCTAATATGCTGCACAGATGGCAATTATTCCCAAATATCATACTTATGTTGAAACTCCCCTATGGGTATCTATTGAAACGGTGGAAAGTGACCCTATCTCAGTAGCAAATATGTTTTGGCTTTGTCCTGCGGATAGAGTACATCTTTCTAATCCTATCACGAAACAGACCCTAGCAATTTGGAATAAACATAAATCTGCGCATAATCTTCAATCACCACATAATCCCTTGCTTTCATTCCTTAATAATCCAGCCTTCTATCCTGCTTGGAAATTTCCAAGATCATTCTCTGTATGGTCATCTAAGAACCTAACTCGCTTATACAATCTATCCTCTGCTAAAGCCATTTATACCTTTCCTGTACTATGTGAGACCTTTGGGTTACCTAAAACAGAAATATTCCGATATTTACAAATTAAAAATTTCTATGAAACATTACTAAGTACAGGCTCAACGCTTAATCAAATGACTCAATTTGAGCAGATCTGTATAAGCGACCCTCACATTAGAGGACTTATCTCAATATTATACAACCAACTTAATATGATTTCTAGCGAGTCTCTACCCCCATACGTTGCTAAATGGGCACAGGATATAAATCGAGAGTTTGACAACCAAGATTGGTCTAATATATGGTTAGCCACCAAAACTTCCTCTACAAACTGTTTTGCTGTAGAAACTAATTACAAGGTCCTAGCATGTTGGTACCTGGTACCAGCTAGAATAGCTAAATACGTCCCCACGTACTCACCTAATTGCTTTAGAGGATGTCAGGTACACATTTCCACATATGGTGGCAATGTCCTGTAGTTCAGGAATTCTGGAAGAATGTATTTTTTATGGCTTCTAAAGCTTTGGAAATCAGTATTCCTCCAGACCCTGCTACGGCTCTCCTAAACCTTAAGCCCTCTATACTCACACATACTCAATTTCAATTGTTCATTCAACTTAGTACTGCAGAAAAGCAAACGATTGCCAAGGCATGGAAGTCCCAAAATTTCATTCTTGCTGAAGCCAAACACAGAATGAACAGAGCACTTGTATATGCTAAGATGACAGCTATTGAAGAAAATAAAATTAATCAATTTCGCAAAATTTGGCAACCATGGGTTAAACACTACCTTCCCACTGATTTTGACCGATCTCTATTGTTACCTCAATAGGTTGTAAACCATACTACTACTTAAATATGTACTATTTGTGTAAATCTATCGTGGGCCGGGACACCATTTCGAGAAAATCTTCTCTTTATCTCTATCTTTCCCTATTTCCCTTTTTTATTATTCTTTTATAATGCTCTGGATACTTAGCCTGATTACTAGATTAATAAATCAATTCTTCCATCTTTTATTTTCAGCATACATATAGTAAACAAGGTTGTTTGATAACTCTAATATTTCTATTATATTGTAAAACGTCTTGAATGTATGCTATGTATCCATGTATTATATCCTTTTATTTTAATTTTTTCTTTTGTGAAAACTCAATAAATATATTTAACAAGAGAAGGTAGATAGTTTCTGATCCGTAATAACTTGACAAAGTAGTTTAATATTATACTTGGTCCATGCAATAGGCTCCGGTGCTTAAAAAAATTGAGGAAGAGTAGGATTAAACCATAAAGGAGCACTTGGAGAAAAAGCAACCTTAGGATATTGCTCACATCTAAGACCAGCCTCCCAAGCACGAATAGTGAAAAGCATTGAAGGGGTCAGCTGATATGGTGCCCTACGGCCCCTAAATAAAAGAGCCTTCGGGACATCCACAGAGCTTACTACTGCCGCTTTCAATCTAGTAGTGGAGTTATATATATCAGAATTCAGCCACCATGCGGCCATAACCAATTGAGTGGCTAAAAAATATCTATATAGATCCGGGAAGGCTAGTCCCTCCTGATCACAAGGGCGCATCAGAGTAGTTAATTTGTACCTGGGATTCTTCGATCCCCATAAAAAAGATGAAAAGAGTTTGTTTAATTTTGTAAAAAAAAAGACATAGGAAGCCACTGAGGAGAGTGTCTAAATAAATACATAAATTTAGGTATGATTTTCATTTTTAGAAGATTAATACGTCCTAATAAAGACAATGGTAAAGACTTCCATACTTTCAATTTCAATCCAATATCTCCCAGAATCGGCGTCAAATTCAGAGCAATAAATTCAGAAGCTTGGCGGGAAATTACAACTCCCAAATATTTGAAATTCTCCACCCACTGCAGTGGAATATCATTCAAAGCCGTACTACGGGCCTCCATATCTATTGGAAACAAAAAGGACTTGCTCCAATTTACCTTCAACCCTGTGACTATAGAAAAAGAGTTCAATACCTTCAAAGCCCCTTGGAGAGAGGGTCCAGCATCATTTAAAAATAATAAAAAGTTGTCTGAATATAAGGCTACCCTCTCCTCCAACCAACCAATCTGCAATCCCTTAATATTGGGGGAGGTGCGTAAAGCCTCCACCACAGGCTCCATAGCAATAGCAAAGAGGGTCAGAGAGAGAGGTCAGCCCTGCCGAGTTCCCCTAAACAATGAAAAAGCTGTTGACAATCCTTCCATTTGTGATCATTTTAGTGGAATGAAACATTTGTGTTTATTTTCTTTCTTTATGCATCTATGCACAATTATATGATCATTAACCTTATTTTTCTTAATAAAGTCAACATGCAGAAATTATGAGATTTCTGTATTTTCCTACTTATTAAAAAATAAAACAGAATAAGAGAACATTTTGCATACCAAACAAAAAAATGTTGTGCTTTGCTGTACTCCCTTTTTTTTTTTCTTTCAACTAATAGCGCTTATTATAATGTATGCATGTTAAACAAAACTATATCCTTCACTGCATTTTCAAGGCAAAATGTGCAGATGTGCCGTTGTCTCTTTACTGCTATTTATTTAGAATTCAACCTCAACAAATAGCATTCAAAATAGCATTAAAATATGGAATACTCTATTGGTAGTATTAAAGCTGCATTAAACCCAAAAGCAAATATTTATTATATTTCAGCTTACCAATTCTAAGATGTGATGGCTGCATTTGTTTTTGTTTTTTCAGGCTTTCTTTCTTCTATTTTCTTTTTTTTTTTAAAACATTCTTTTTTTATAATTTAATGCAAACAGACAGGAATGCAGGCAGGACAATACAGCAGTTTAAACAGTAAATAAACCCACAATTATTACAGATCCATCAAAAAAGAAAGAGAGCATTCCAATAGTCAGGCAGTACTGGACATTACCAGATATATATATATATATATATATATATATATATATATATATATATATATATATATATATATATATATATATATGTATGTATTGAGACGCCTGCCTTTACATGCACAACTTTAATGACATCCCAGTCTTAGCCCATAGGGTTCAATGTTGAGTTGGCCCACCCTTTGTAGCTATAACATCTTCAACTCCTCTGGGAAGGCTGTCCACAAGGTTTAGGAGTGCGTCTATGGGAATGTTTGACCATTCTTCCAGAAGCATATTTGTGAGGTCAGGCACTGACGTTGGTGAGAAGGCCTGACTTTCAGTCTCTGCTCTAATTCATCCCAAAGGTGAGGTGAGGACAGTCAAGTTCCTCCACCCCAAACTCGCTCATCCATGTCTTTATGGAGCTCACTTTGTGCTCTGGTTCAAATCATTTGGTGGAGGGGTGATTATGGTGTGGGGTTGTTTTTCAGGGATTGGGCATGGCCCCTTAGTTCCAGCGAAGGGAACTCTCAGGGTGTCAGCATATGAAGACATTTTGAACAATTTCAACTTTGTGGGAACAGTTTGGGGATAGCCTCTTCCTGTTCCAACCTGACTGTGCACCACTGCACAAAGCAAGGTCCATAAAGACATGGATGAGCGAGTATGGGGTAGAGGAACTTGACTGGCTTGCACAGAGTCCTGACTTCAACCCGATAGAACACCTTTGGGATGAATTAGAGTGGAGACTGCGAGCCAGGCCTTCTCACCCAACATCAGTGCCTGGAAGAATGGTCAAACATTCCTATAGACACACTCCTAAACCTTGTGGACAGCCTTCTCAGAAGAGTTGAACCTGTTATAGCTGCAAAGGGTTGGTCAACTCAATATTGAACCCTATGGGCTAAGACTGGGATGCCATTAAAGTTCATGTGTGTGTAAAGGCAGCCGTCCCAATACTTTTGTAAATATAGTGTATATATATTAACCAGCCTACATCCTATCTGAACTGTTATTATAACTTGAACAGGACAGAACAGGACAGAGAAACACATGGCTTCCCAGAGTCCACAAAAAAAAAAACCTGGGGGAAAGAGTAATAGAATCTTACCATGTTCTAAAATTACATGTGCATGTGAAAAGTGTCCAGTGAAACCACTTGCGTCTAAATTTGCCTTCCTTGCATAGGTGTGCGCAGCCTATTGCATTAGGGTGTGCACCCCAAAGCTCACACACACGTCTTCCTCTGCAGCCTCAGCTGCACGGGACAGTGAATGAATGGGAAGCGCTCTGTGCTGAGCAGATTCCTGTTCATTCACAGAGTGATTAGGGTGTGCCTAAGCACACCTGGCATACCCCCTGCGCACGCCTATGCTTCCTTGCCTTGTATTAAGGCCGAGAGACTTTCCATGGAGTGAATTTCAGTTATTCTAGAAAACCAATACAAAAGACTGGGGGAGATTCCTGCTTCCATAGTGCTGGAATACAGACTCTTGCTGCGTTCAGCAGATGGACCAACATGGAGCATTGTCCTGAGAGATGTGAAAGGTGCAGTAGGTATTTGGCTGGGTCTCTACCCAAATCAAAGTCGGTAATTTTTTAATGGTTTCTTCTTTCTGTGACCAGAAACCCTCTAGTTTTTACAGGTCCAGAAAATATGTAACATATTATCCTCTTCTTCTTTGCATCTTCAACAGAGGCTCATCGTGTCAGGGTATTTTTTTTTTTTTTTTTTACGATTAAATATGCTAATGGAAGAAAGGGATCCAATGGGAGACCTTCTATTTATTGAACATGTAGTGTCCGCACCGCATCCTTTGAAATTTATGTATACAAAAAGACCCCAACTACAGAAAAGAGGACTTTAAAGGTACAGCATGTTTGTATAAAAGAGTTAATGTTTTATTTTACAAAATGTTAGAAATGTATCAACCACTTGCTTACTGGGCACTTAAAGTGGTTGTAAACCCTTTTTAAAAATCCCTAAAAAAAAAAACCTGCAAGACAAAGGCATAATGAGCTAGTATGCACAGCATACTAGCTAATTATGAATTACTTAACCGGAGATTGAAGCCCCAGCAGCGGACCCCATTCACCGCTCCTGCGGCCGACATCTCCCCGGGGGTTACTTCCGGGTATGGCAGCTCCGGCGCTGTGATTGGCCAGAGCCGCGATTACTTCACTCCCGCGCGCGGGAGCCGCCGGTAACGGCACAGTACAACTGAAGCAACGGCACTTACGTGCCGTTGCTTCAGTTTGCTTAAGTGTGCATGTGCCGATGACGTCGGCACATGCAAATACAGGGATATCTCCTGAACCGTGCAGGTTTAGGAGATATCCAATGTAGCTACAGGTAAGCCTTATTATAGGCTTGCCTGTAGTAGAAAGTGGTTGTAAAGGGTTTACAACCACTTTAAACCCCTTGCTGCCCAGGCCAATTTTCAGCTTTCATCGCTGTCACTCTTTGAATGACAATTGCGCGGTCATGCTACAGTGTACCCAAATGACATTTTTATCATTTTTTTCACACAGATAGAGCTTTCTTTTGGGGGTATTTAATTGCTACTGAGTTTTTTATTTGGTGCTAAATAAAACAAAAAAGAACAAAAATTTTGAAAAAAAAAACAAAACTGTTTCATAGTTTGTTATAAAATTTTGAAAACAGGGAATTTTTGTCCTTCATTGATGTGCGCTGATGAGGCTGCACTGATGAGATTTGATAGGCTGTGCTGATGGGCACTGATAGGCAGCACTGATGGGCACTGATAGGCACTGATAAGATGGCACAAATGGGCACTGATAGGTGGCACTGATAAGCACTGATCAGGCAGTACTGATAGGTGGCACTGAGAAATGGCACTGATGGGTGGCACTGAGAAGCGGCACTGATGGTTGGCACTGATAGGTGGCACTGAAGGGCACTGATTGGTGGCACTGATAAGTGGCACTGATAGGTGGTACTAATGGGCACTGATGATCACTGATGGGTGGCACTGATGGCTACTGGTAGGCACTGGTAGGTGACAATGATAGGCAGCACTGATCTGTGGCACTGATTATGAGACACTAATGGGCATTGATTGGCATCACTGGTGGGTATTGATGGGTGGCAATGATGGGTGCTGGTAGGCACTGGTAGGTGACAATGATAGGCAGCACTGATCTGTGGCACTGATTATGAGACACTAATGGGCATTGATTGGCATCACTGGTGGGTATAGATGGGTGGCACTGTGGGCACTGGTAAGTGGCACTGTGGGCACTGGTAGGTGGCACTTGTGGGTACTGATAGGTGGCACTTGTAGGTGGCACAGTGGGCACTGGCAGCAGCTGCTTTCTGTGTGAGGGACCGATGTCCCTCTGACAGAAGACGGTGATCGGCTTTTTTTTTCCCTCACGCTGATAGCATGAGTGAGAAAAATACCGATTACCGAACTTCTGTTTACATCACGTGATCAGCCGTCATTGGCTGACAGCTGATCACACGATATAGGGCCTTGATCGACCCCTTACTCTGATCTGTGATCAGCCGAGTCTCATAGACTCGGTGATCACAGAGCACACTGCGTGTGACCGGCAGGGATGTGCAGACAGAGCTTGCTCGGGAGGACGTCCATGGATGCCCTCCCAGCAATTAAGGCCCACACTGTAGCCATCTTTCGGCTATAGCGCAAGTGGCAAGTAGTTAAGAAAAACAACAGTATTACATGTAAACATTGCATGTACATAGGATTATCTTTTATATATATCATCACTCATCATTCCCCATCAGACTGGTGGAAGAGGTGATGGAATGCTTGCTGTCACTTTGATGCGTTTCAGGGGTCCATGCCCGCTTCATCAGGAAGATAATGACAGTCAAGCTTTGTACTTTGCATGTAAAACAATCATAGACAAAGTGATACACATAACCACCAATTATAAAGTTTCTAGAACAGACAGGTCAGCTCCTCTAATATTAGTCCACTCCGAATCCTCATAAAAGAGTAAGAGAAAATCCCTCAGTGGGGCTAATGTTGAATTGTGTATGATACCACTTTAATACCGTCCTGTTAAGATCTTCTTAGGTTTCAGTCAGAGGATGGTAGCAAAAAGGTTCAATCACCTCCATGGTGGCTATGGCAGCCAGAAAAGTCTATAATTGGTGGTTGTGTGTATCATTCACATAAAAAATTTGAAAAATCTAATTTCTTCATCAATTTAGGCCAATATATATTCTGCTACATATTTTCGGTAAAAAAAATCCCAATAAGCGTATATTGATTGGTTTGCACAAAAGTTATAGTATCTACAAACTATGGGATATTTTTACTTATTAATTTATATATTTTTTTACTAGTAATGGCGGCAATCAGTGACTTATAGCGGGACTGCCATATTGCAACAGACAAAAACGGACACCTAACTGACACTTTTGACACATTATTCACTGTGTGGGAGGTGCTTTGACTAGGGGAAAGCAAAGATCTGTGTTTCTGCTTAGCAGAAACACAGAATTAATGCCTTTCCTTCTGACAGGACAAAAATCTGCCTTGTTTACATAGGAAGATTGTCATTCTGCCTGTGTCCTGTGTAATTGGATTGGTGGGTGCCAGCGGACATCGAGTCTGCGGTACCCATCGCTTGGCTCCCACGTCCCAGACCCAGGAGCGTCAGATCGCGATCTGGTGCAGAGCGGCCGCTTTGCCGCAGTATATCTACGGTGGGCGACCTGCAAGTGGTTAATAAACTTCCTTTCCTTGAAAGCCACCAGCCAATGTTTTGCATGGCAGATTGTTCTCAATTTTGGCTGTCCATGACAGCTCCAGTCCCTAATGATGATTGGAAATCAATCAGAGTGGGTCACAATCATAGTGATCACATGCAGGCTTAAGGCTTCCTTGACAAAATAAGCAATTACTGTAGTCTGCATAGAAACAATGCCATCTTCAGGATCTAGCGGGTGCTATCTATTTAATAGTGCAATTGTCAGATACAGTTATAATATACAAAAAAATTATTAGAAAAAAATACATAGACAAACTGTAATAAAAATTACAGAGCAGGGTTTTCATAAAATCAGTGTACCAAATCAAAGACTTATATGTCCTGACATAAACATTATTTAGGTATGCAAATTAGTCAAACACATGTTTTGAAACTGTACTTTGTATATTTAATTATAAAATTTTAATTATACAACATTTTAATTATACAGCATTTCTTTTATAAAATTCCCATCATCCACTATGCACCACAAGCTGAAAATTGAAACATTGGGAATGGGAATGATTTTATTGGTACTTAAATAAAAATAAATAAATATAAATAAAATATAAATATAAATAAATATAAGTAAAAATTAAATTAAAATAAAAGTGGACAGCTAGTACCTCAGCAGCTCCGCCAGACTCATGTTGCAGGCACCTAAAGCAAGGTAAGGCCTATACTTAGAAATATATATTTTATTTAATATTAAACTACCATTCCCAATGAAAATACAGTACCTAGTTGTGATTTGACATACCAAATGCAAACGAGAAGGTCTGATTTTTTTTTTCTGACTTCTCTTGCTGTATGCTTGTTCCAGGTCAGTAACACACAAATTATTGAAACCAGAGACAACAGGTACGTTTAAGGAAGACGAAAGCAATGGCCGGATATTTTTGTTACAAAAAGAATTACCACTGTTTACCACTGTACCACAAGTATTTTTTGTAATCCTATTGTATATTGTACCTAAGGCTGAACTCCAGCTAAACACACATTTAAAATACATTTAAAGAATCTGCTTTACCTGTCAAGAATTTGTAATTTTTTGAGCCGATCCTAAGGCCTCGCAAACAGGGTCTAGCCAGGGCCGGTGCAAGGATTATTGACTACTTAGGCGAAGGTGCACTTTGCCGAATTTTTACCGTCCTCCCACAACGGCAGTCCTGGAGCCATTTTTTTAATTTGTAAAGATGACTTAACCCCCCCCCCCCCCAAAATATTATATTTTTGAAAGCAGACACCCTAGAGAATTAAATATTCATTATCTATTTTTTGGGTAAAATATAAAAGATGAGGCTGTGCAGAGGAAATTGAAATCCATGTCAAATTGCATACGCCCACAACACTTTAAAAGCCCCTACAGGTCATCAGTTTAGAGTTACGCAGTAGTACTGGTACTAAAATGATTCCTCTCATTCTGGCGTGTGCTCTGATATATATAACCTGTATAGGACAATCGCTTTTTTCACACATAGGTGCCCCAACGCACACATTTATGTAGGTGTGTGTGTATGTGGGGCTCTAAAAATCTTTTTATTTTTATCAAAATTTTTCTATGTTTCCTTATATTCTTCAAAACATTTTGGCCTAATTTTATTTATTCTTACATAACTTTTATTGCTATTACATAGGGCAGTGGTTCTCAACCTCAGTCATCAAGTACCCTCAACAGGCCCTGGCTTGCAGGTTTTCCTTTATCTTGCACAGGTGTTTTAAATCAGAGTCAATGGCTTGGTATTTTGTACAGCTATTTTATCTAAGAGAAATTCCCAAAACATGGCCTGTTGGGGGTACTTGAGGACTGAGGTTAAGAACCACTGCCATAGGGAACCAATAGTCCTCCTATGTGATAGCATATAGGTGATAGACCATGGATGTCTCCTCTCTAAACCACTGCAGCTGATGGAACACAGATCGTGTTCCATCAGCTGCTTCCTCCAGCACAGATCCTGGAGAATGACAGCTCCAGTCTAGGAAGTGATGTGGTACATGTCACTTCCTGGTCTGTGTACAGTAGGGAGGCTGAGTGGATGGAGGTCCGCTGTGCTCCCTCTTCCCTTCTCAGAGACACCTGCAATGATAGCATCGGGCCCGCAGATGGGGCAGCAGAGCATGGCAGGGGGGGGGGAGGCACATTGCGGCGCTGGTGCAAGTGATAGGTGGCTTCACAGTTCCTTGTGTCACTTCCACATGAAAGCCAACAGTCGGCTTTACCAGACTTCTCAAGTCACCCGCGAATTGCGGGAGTCTCCCGCATTTGACTGCAGGCATCTCCTGTATCATGTCTGCAGTCTCTGACCATCTCCTGTATCATGTCTGCAGTCTCTGACCATCTCTTGTACATGTCTGCAGTCTCTGACCATCTCTTGTACCATGTCTGCAGTCTCTGACCATCTCTTGTACCATGTCTGCAGTCTCTGACCATCTCTTGTACCATGTCTGCAGTCTCTGATCATCTCCTATACCATGTCTGCAGTCTCTGACCATATCTGCAGTCTCTGATCATCTATCAGCTATGTGTTAGTGATATGAGGTGTATATGTGTGACGTAGGCTGCATGTGAGTGACATTATACACACACAGAAAATGTTCACACATATACTAATGTGTCGGGGGGGGGGGGCGTGGCATCGCATTGCGTCACCTCCCTGAAACGTCTTTGCCACATCCCTGAAATGAGTTTTTGCAGGTTGGGATGTCTGCTTTACTAAAGTAACGTGTGTAAAAAAAACACGTCTTCAGCACTGTAAAAAATCCAAATCCCCAGCAAGTGGCTGGGGATTTGGATTTTACCACCCCCCTATCCTGGCACCCTAAGGAGGCTGCTTAAGCCGCCTTATGGTAGCCCTGGCCCTGGGCCTAGCCAAATGTATGACGCAATTTGTCTCTACTGCAGTTAAGAAATATATCTTAGTCACTTGTCTGCCCCCAGCTTGTGATTGGATAATGAAGAAGCAGCAGCATACTGATAAGGTATTTTCTCTTCTCCTGCCAGCATACTCTCTTAACACATGTGCATGTAGTACACCTAATTAGCTCAAAGGAGTGACTCTGTCCCTCCCGATATTAGAAGTGACTGATCCACATTACTGTTACTTACATTAGTTGCATTTAAAAATGTATATAGTTATTGTTTAGTGCATATATAACTGCATTAAACTGTGTTTTTATATATACAGGGGGTCCCCTAGTTACGAACATCCAACTTGCAAACGACTCCTACTTACAAACGGAGGGAGACAACAGGAAGTGAGAGGAAATCTACTCCTAGGAAGGGAAATTCACTCCTGTAAGAGTAATTATGGGGTAAAGGTACCTCCACTGATGCTTTATCACCAAGGCTTGTTTCCACAACAACCCCAAATTTTCAAAATCCAATTGTCATTGGGACAGAAAGTGAGGTGAAATCTTCTGAACAGGGCACACACAGCAAAACAAATGTTACAGGGGTGATAACCCTTCCCTACGCTATCCAAAAAGCTTAAAAATAGTTTTTTTGGCTGGAGCTACACTTACAAAATGTACCTGTTCCGACTTACAAACAGATTCAACTTAAGAACAAACCTACAGTCCCTAACTTGTTTGTAACCCTGAGACCCCCTGTACCTTGAATTAAGATTTAATAAAATGCTATATGTATGTCCAATATCTTTAAAAAATCCATGAGTAATAACTACATTAACATTGTCTTTTTATATTACATTTTATATACTTGTCAAGCATGGCCTTGTCGGTTCAATTACAGTCTTTTTCTGCCCTCTGGTGGCAACATTTTAGCTTGTAGCTCGCTGTATATCGCATTATACATTAGGTCTCAGGCATAAAGGAGGTTTCTATTTTTCCTAGATTGCCATTTAGCCTTTGTACAACCCCATACCAGCAACACGTGCAATCAATAAATTTGTGCAGTTGCTGTTTCACTTTGTCTTTTGCATGCTTCTTGTGAAAGCTTAGAGCACTGCAGATGTCAGATCAGATAGATTCTCCTCTTCTACAGATTTAAAATATGAGTTCTGCCTGGTGAAATCCATTTCAAATTCTTCGCTCCTTGGAACAAAAAACACGTACAAAATCCGAACAAATGAGCAAACTGGGCAAGCCTCCAGGATCAAAGCAAATAATATATAGGTTGTGTTGACTTTAATGTTCTACTATTTTCCTCTTTGCTATAAATTTATCTGAATTGATATTTAGACATGTTCCTTTAAGATAAATTTATCAGGCATTATATCCTACCTGTAACAAATTTGAAACATTGGTTTCATTATTTATATAAGAGTACACTATGTGCTATGTGTATTGTGAATGATGTGTTTTAAAAGTATTTTTCTAGCTACACATTTAGCACAAATAACTGTTGCTTAATTCCCAATCATTACCAAATATTTTAAAGACCAACTCTAGACTATTTTTTCTACAAATGTCCCCCACCTAGTATTGCAAAAAAAAAACAAAAAAAAAACAGACTAGGGGAGGGGGATCTGGAGCTGTCCTCTATATCAGTGGTCATCAACCTTGTCCTCAGGACCCACTAACAGGTCAGGTTTGCAAGATAACTGAAATACATCACAATTGATATGATTTGCTGCTCAGTGATTGTAATATTCTAGTCTGCATCTCCCCAAGGTAATACTCAAAACCTGGCCTGTTAGTGGGCCCTGAGGACAGGGTTGATCATAGGGGCGGGCTGGGCCAGGGGGGCAGGGATGCATTTGCCCCCTGGGCCGCTCTGATGGCCAGTAAAAGGGTCTCACCGCTTCTGCCGCCCACAGCAGTCATGGCAGTAGAAGCAGTGAAATCTAGCTTTCCCGTGAGTCGGGCTGTATCTGCTTGTCGCCCGTCTTGTCGCCACTGTCTTCCTAGCTTCTCCCCTACTCTGCCACCTGTCCAATCCGACATTCCTCCTCCCATTTGTTTCTGCCCAAACCCCGTCCACACTCCAGCCATCTGAATGCACTGTGCTCAGCCTACCTGTTTAGACCAGCCTGAGGGGGAAGCTTAATTTGTATGTGAGATATATGCACTCTGCACAACTACCCTCTCTCCCCTTACCTCTTTTTGCTTTGCCTCTACTTTTCCCTCTCATTTCTTACTCTCTCCTGTGCAAACTGGGGGGGGGGGGGGGGGGGATTGTGCAAGCTGGAGAGAGATTGTACAGACTGGAGGAAGGAGGATTATGCAAACTGGGGGGATTGTGCAGACTGGGGAAAGGGGGGTTGTGCAAACTGGGGGGTAATTGTGCAGACTGGGAGGGGGGGGATTGTGCAAACTGGGCTGGTAATTGTGCAGACTGGGGAAAGGGGGTTGTGCAAACTGGGGGGGGAGTAATTGTGCAGACTGGGGGAAGGAGGATTTTGTAAACTGAGGGGGGGTAATTGTGCAGACTGGTGAAAGGGGGTTATGCAAACTGGGGGGAGATTGTGCAGACTGGGGGAGGGGGGATTGTGCAGACTGGTGAAAGGGGGGTTGTGCAAACTGGGGGGGTCATTTTGCAGACTGGGGGGAGGGGGGATTGTGCAAACTGGGCTGGTAATTGTGCAGACTGGGGAAAGAGGGATTGTGCAAAGTGGGCTGGTAATTGTGCAGACTGGGGAAAGGGGGATTGTGCAAACTGGGGGGGGTAATTGTGCAGACTGGGGGAGGGGGGGATTGTGCAGACTGGGGGGAGAGGGATTGTATCAATTAGGGGGAGGTAATTGTGCAGACTGGGGGAGGGGGCATTGTGCACACTGGTGAAAGGAGGTTGTGCAAAGTGGGGGGAGATTGTGCAGACTGGGGGGAGGGGGGATTGTGCAAACTGTGCTTGTAATTGTGCAGACTGAGGAAAGGGGGGTTATGGAAACTGGGGGGGGGTAATTGTGCAGACTGGGGGAGAGGGATTGTATCAACTGGGGGGTAATTGTGCAGACTGGGGGAGGGGGCATTGTGCAGACTGGGGGGAGTGGGGATTGTGCAAACTGGGGGGTAATTTTGCAGACTGGGGGGAGGGGGGATTGTGCAAACTGGGCTGGTAATTGTGCAGACTGGGGAGAGGGGGATTGTGTAAACTTGGGGGGTAATTGTGCAGACTGGGGGAGGGGGGATTGTGCAGACTGGGGGGAGAGGGATTGTATCAACTGGGGGGGTAATTGTGCAGACTGGGGGAGGGGGCATTGTGCAGACTGGTGAAAGGGGGTTGTGCAAACTGGGGGGTAATTGTGCAGACTGGTGGGAGAGGGAGATTGTGCAAACTGGGGTGGTAATTGTGCAGACTGGTGGGAGAGGGAGATTGTGCAAACTGGGGTGGTAATTGTGCAGACTGGGGGGAGGGGGTATTGTGCAGACTGGGAGGAGGGGGGATTGTGCAGACTGGGGGGATTGTGCAGTCTGGGGGGAGGGGAGATTGTGCCAACTGGGGGGAGGTGGGATTTTGCAGACTGGGGGGAGGGGGGATTGTGTAGACTAGGAGAGGTGAATTGTGCAGACTGGGGGTAGGGGGGATAATTTTGAAGACTGGAGGGAGAGGGGATAATTGTGCAGACCTGGGGGGAGGGGAAATTGTGCAAACTGGGGGAGGGGGACTTTTGCAGACTGGGGGGGTAATTGTACAGACTGGGGGAGAGGCAGGATTGTGCAGACTGGGGGGTAATTGTGCAGACTGGGGGGAAGCAGGATTGTGCAGACTGGGGGAAGGGGTGAATTGTGCAGACTGGGGGAAGGGGGATAATTGTGCAGACTGTGGGGGTAATTGTGCAGACTGGGGGGGGGGATTTTGCAGACTGGGCGGGTAATTGTGCAGACTGTGGGGGTAATTGTGCAGATGGGGGGATTGTGCACACCCGAGGGGTAATTGTGCAGACTGTAGGAAGGAGGGATTGTGCAGACTGGGTGGAGGGGGGATTATGCAGACTGGGTGGAGGGAAGATTGTGCAGACTGGGGGAGGGGGGGTAATTGTGCAGACTGGGGAGGGGGGTAATTGTGCAGACTGGGGGAAGAGGGGTTGTGCAGACTGGGGAGAGGGGGGATTGTGCACACCTGGGGGGTAATTGTGCAGACTGGGGGGTGATTGTGCAGACTGGGGGGGTAATTGTGCAGATGGGGGGGTTGTGCACACCTGGGGGGTAATTGTGCAGACTGGGGGGAGGAGGGATTGTGCAGACTGGGTGGAGGGGGGATTGTGCAGGCTGGGGGAGGGGGAATTGTGCAGACTGGGGGAGGGAGGTAATTGTTCAGACTGGGGGAAGGGAGGATTGTACAGACTGGGGGGGTAATTGTGCAGACTGGGGGGAGGCGGGATTGTGCAGACTGGGGGGAGGTGGGATTGTGCAGACTGAAGGGATGGGGGTAATTGTGCAGACTGGGGGGAGGGTAATTGTGCAGACTGGGGGAGAGTAATTGTGCAGACTGGGGGAGGGGGGATTCTGCAGACTGGAGGGAGGGGGTAATTGTGCAGACTGGGGGGTAATTGTGTAGACATGGGGAGGGAGGTTGTGCAGACTGGGGGGGGTAATTGTGCAGACTAGGGGAGGGGGGAGTGTGCAGACTAGGGGGAGGGGGGATTGTGCAGACTGGGGGGAGGGGAGATTGTGTAGACTGGGGGAGGGAGGTAATTGTTCAGACCGGGGGAAGGGAGGATTGTACAGACTGGGGGGGTAATTGTGCTGACTGGGGGGAGGCGGGATTGTGCAGACTGGGGGGAGGTGGGATAGTGCAGACTAGAGGGATGGGGGTAATTGTGCAGACTGGGGGAGGGTAATTGTGCAGACTGGGGGAGGGTAATTGTGCAGACTGGGGGAGGGGGGATTCTGCAGACTGGAGGGAGGGGGTAATTGTGCAGACTGGGGGGTAATTGTGAAGACATGGGGAGGGGGGTTGTGCAGACTGGGGGAGTAATTGTGCAGACTAGGGGAGGGGGGAGTGTGCAGACTAGGGGGATTGTGCAGACTAGGGGGAGGGGGATTGTGCAGACTAGGGGTGAGGGTGGACTGTGTAGACTGGGCGAGGGGGGATTGTGCAGACTGGGGGGAGAAGGGATTTTGCAGACTGGGGGGGAGGGGAGTAACTGTGCAGACTAGGGGGAGGGGGGATTGTGCAGACTGGGGGGAGGGGGATTGTGTAAACTGAGAGAAGATTGGGCAGACTGGGGGGGAATTGTGCAGACTGGGGGAAGAGCAGCGTGCAAACTGTTATAAAACCAGGTGGGCATGGATGGTGAGCTGATTCAGTGGTTCAATGGGTCACTTGACTAAACTTGCCCCCCAGGCCTAAGGCTGCCAACCCTCCCCTGGTTGATGACCACTGCTCTATAGCACCTCTTATCCACTACAAGATGTCATCAGTCTTCATAGTTCAATAATTGCCAAGATCACTTCACCTAGAAGACTGGGGACATCATTACGAGTATGTTATGAGTATGTTGCCAGTGCATATATGATTATCAGTACAGCTCTCTGCATCATTGAGGACCACCCAGCCTAGAAAAGAGATGAGGGGATGGGAGGACCCTGTGTTATTACATAAATGGACTGAAGATTTTTGAAAGAGTAAGTATAAAAGTGAGGTCCATGGGGCAAGGAAGGGGGGGGTGGATTTGGATGTGGGAGGGGGGACATTAAGTCAGATTCCTTTCTCTTAGAGTAGGTAGCAAACTATTCAAAGTTAATTAAATGTATTATGTTGTTAAAAAAACTAATATTATTTATAGCTAATCTGGGAAAAAAATTAAAAATGAAATACAATCACCCTATCCTCATCAGTGTGTAGGTTAACCTTTACCACAGCCCAACCCCTGCCAGGTATGGATAAGCATATGGCATGTCACCCACATTCTCACAGTGGAACTACTAGGGCCTGAGGAGAGAATCAGTAAGCTCCAGTGCATTTCATAACAAGAACATCATACCAATAGTCAGACATGGTGGTGGTATCGTGATGGTCTGGGGCTGCTTTGCAGCTTCAGGACCTGGACAACTTACCATAATTGATGGAACAATGAATTCTGAGCTCTACCAGAAAATCCTAAAGGAGAATCAGTTTGTTACCTCAAGCTCAAGTGCACTTGGGTTATGCAGCAGGACAATGATCCGAAACACAACAGCAAGTCCACCTCCAAATGGTTCAAATAAAGCAAAATTTAGGTTTTAGAGTGGCCTGGTCAAAGCCCGGACTTAAATAAGATTGTGATGCTGTATCATGACCTTACACAGGCCGTTCATGCTGAAAAACCCTCCAACGTGGCTGAATTAAAACAATTTTGAAAAGAAGAGTGGGCCAAAATTGCTCCACAGCAATGTGAAAGACTCATTGCCAGTTATCGCAAACGCTTGATTGCAGTTGTTGCCGCCAAGAGTGGCACAGCCAGTTATTAGGTTTAGGGGGCAATTACTTTTTCACATAAAGTTAGGCAGGTTTGGACAGATTTTTTGCCTTAATAAATGAAACCAGCATTTAAAAACTGCATTTTGTATTTACTCGGGTTATCTTTGTGTAATAATAAAATGTGTTTGATGATCTGAGTCATTTAAGTGTGAAAAATATGCAAAAATATAAAAAATCTGAAAGGGGGCAAATACCTTTTCACAGCATTGTATACACAGTATAATATATATATATATATATATATATATTTATGGTTGAAGCCCTATGGCCGATACAGACATGGATAACCTTTATAGTTAAGATAAGACTTACCATATGAAATTAACCTGCAAGTGTGGACTTACCAAATGGACCTGAAAGTGTGCCTTGGTCTAATGGACGGTATGCCAAAATAAGGGGGCATACCCTAGTTTAAGAAATAATTATATTGAAAAGAGAAATGAATAATTGAGAAATGCCCTGAAAAGGGGGATGGGAGGGTGGTTATCGCGCACAGGAAACCGACAAGTACCACAGGCGAGTGGGCTGGTTAAATACCCCCCGGGCTCCTCCCATAAATTCAGGCCACCATACTGGCCTTCCTACTTATGGTTGAAGCCCTATGGCCGATAGGGACATGGATAACCTTTATAGTTAAGATAAGACTTACCATATGAAATTAACCTGGAAGTGTGGACTTACCATATGAAATGGACCTGGAAGTGTGCCTTGGTTTGATGGACAGTATGCCAAAATAAGGGGGCAAAAACATTCAGGTAGGGGTATAGTATTTTATTGGTATTAAGTTATTCATTGAGCCAATTTTGAAAATGCCTGTGCCATCTCCACTTGAGGATTAGGGATATACCGGGCGAAGCAGGCTGACTTCCACCTGCCTAGTCTTTTAATGACGTGGTCTGGGACCCCGCGGCGGGATGCTGCTAAGGCCGCTCCAATAGGAAAGGAGTGGCCGGAGTACTGACTAGGGTTAAGGTGAAGGTTGCGGAGAAGTATCCTTATGTGTTTCACAAACTGACAGCCACTTAAGGGTTTGACTGGAAACAGTAGAAGGGGACTGGAGTCGGGTTGTTCAGGCAGGAGTGACAGAAGATGATTTATTACGGTGACTGGACACCAGTCAATATTGGTTTTGTAAAGGTGAATGTCGACTCCAGAGCCTGCCTGCTGGGTTTTAGAAACCTCGAGGTGGAGGATGAAGTGGTCTTGGTAGCGAACCAAGTGCCGTCTGCGTAGTACTTGGCCTGCTGGGTTGTTACAGGTAAACTCGCCAGGTCGCAAGAACCCGTAGTAGGCCAAGTATATGGCTGCTTGTAGGACCGTACTGGAGAGAAGACCGAATGGAGAAGTATTCAGGATGGTCGACATATCCCTAAAGATGGGCCCCGTAATGGGTAAGCGTTTGGTACTGACCACCGGTTGATGTTTCTGAGTGCCACGTAGGATGGCTCGGATAGCGTGGGACGAAAACAGTGACGACTTTGCAGGGTCTTGAAGAGTTAAGAAATGTTGTATGCCGGCTAGGTATAGCCGAATAGTATTATGGGATAAGGCCAGCTGAGTGTGGCAATATGAAATGAAGGCCAGTACTTGCTTGACATCTGTTGTTCCCTTGAAGCAGGGTGCCAGGAATTTATTGAACTCCCTCCAAGCTGTCTGGTAGGCTTTAAGTGTGTTATGGGACAGTGAGTGATTGATGAGCTGCATTGCTCCTTGTAAATGTTGAACTAGTTCAGGGTCAGCTGAGACCAAACGGGGATAGGGGCCAACACTGGGTCGGCTCGGGGAACCTGTTTGAAAAAGGAAGCGTAATAAAAACGTGACAGTGCGTCTGCAGCTAGGTAGAATTTGCCTGGAATAAATGGGCAGTGGATATTAAATTGATGTTGCAAAGACAGTTGTACCAATCTGCGCAGGAAGGACATAACTGCTAGGGACTTGGACCTGCCTTTGTTGATAATGTCTGCCGTGGCCTGATTGTCGGTGGTGAAGACCACAGTTTTCCCTGTCCAATGATGACCCCAGAGCTGTGCGGCTGCCACTATGGGATAGAGCTCGAAGAGGGAGGATGTTCGGGTGAAGCCGGGTATCAACAGTATCTACGGAGGCCAGGGTCCTGAAAACCAAAGCCTGTAGAAGCTGCAGCATCTGTCACCACCTGGGGTGAATGGGACAAAACCGTAGGTATAAATAGGGATATACCATTCCAGGCAGAAAGGAATTCCTCCCACAAAGATAGGTCCGCTATAGCTGCGGTATCTAGATTTAGGATCTGATCGGGGTCTTGTGTTTGTGACAGAAATACCAGCAGACGTGACATGAAGGTGCAACCTTGTGGAATAATTCACATGGCGAAATTAAGCATTCCCAGGAGAGATTGCAGCTGCTTTTTAGTACACCCCCTAGTGAACTCTTGGAGGACCGCGCTAATGCGGGTTAGTTTGTCGAGGGGGAGACTGGTCTGCATGGTGTCGGTCTAAGTTGACCCCAAGAAAGGTGATGTTGTGTGCTGGACCGTTGACTTTATGCTCAGTGATGGGAACATTGAGATTTCCGAATAAGACTCTGAGTCTGTCGAGGTCTCCTGGGGGCATACTGGGTGGTTCTATTAGTAAGAAGTCGTCCAAGTAATGGATGACCTCTTGACACTGAGCTTTGTGCAAGAGTATCCAGGCGAGGGACTGAGCGAATGTGTCGAAGAGCCAAGGGCTACTCTTTGAACCGAAAGTCAGTTTTGTGGCAAAATAGTATGCCTCCTTCCACTTGATGCCATGCCAGCACCAAAGGGATGGGTGGATAGGCAGGAGCTTGAAGGCGCCCGAGATGTCGGCTTTGGAGAGCCAGGCACCTGTACCTGCTTTGATGATCGTTTGGATTGCCATATCCACAGGGGAATATCTTAGGGAGAACTCTTCAGAGGGGATTAGGGAATTGAGACTGGGGATGTGGGAAGAATAAGGCGCAGACAGGTCGTACACCAAACTTAGTTTATTTGAGAACTTGCCCTTGACAAGCCCAATAGGGCTGACTCTCCAAATACTGAAAGGGGCTGAGTGAAGGGGCCTATAATGAACTCTCGATCTATTTCTGTCTGTAAGAGCTGGTCTATGGCCTGCTCGTCAGTGGCCGCTGAGCGGAGATTCCTAAATTCGTAGGTAGTATGGGGAAGTGAAATGAGGCCAGTGTGAAACCCTTCTGAGAAACCCCGGATAGGGTAGGTGGCAAGGGAGGGGGTGGGGTGTGAGGTGAGGTAGAGCCCTAGCCACAAGACGTTGACTCGGCTTAGTCATGCCCTCTTCTGTTGCTTGACTTCACACAGGTTTCTTGGATGCGCTCTTTGGCATAAGGTGCAGATGTGGAGCAGGAGGCACTGACTGAAGTTGCAGGACCCGTAGTTAGAAATTGTTGCAGATGGCTGCCCCTCCCACGGTTCGGACTGGGCGTCTGAGTTTGTCCACTTGAGGCGTTTGTGCAGGGGCCGACTGACCCTGAAGTGCACCGGAGGTGGAGGGAATCTCGAAGGGGCGTCTTATTGTCGTATTGGCACGCCAGGTGGCGGTGTGAGTGGAGGACTGGCAAATTGCACACAGTGATGAGCGCAAGCCGGCAAAGTGGCGGCAGAACAGCTCTGTGTCCATGAGGCTCCAATTTGTGGTCGTTTGAAACTGTGTGAGTCTGGCTGCTGCCTTTGCGGAAAAAGAAAGGTGATAGTCATAAAATGAAAATCCTCTATACTTGTAGCCCAGATCTACTACGGTATGGAGGTATAAGTCCAGCTCTTCCCTCCTGCTGGGGGCAGCTGAACATAGGACATCCCTCAGCATGCCAAAGGCCAATGTGAATTCTGGGACAGATAATTTCCGATTGAGTCTGGGGTCTTTGGCCTTAAGGACCACCGACACGTCACCCCAGGTATAGGCCTTATTTTCCGCCAGATCATGAACAGAAATGAGGAGAGAGGCAAGGTTGACGTCCCTGCCGTCCAGAATGTCCTTCCTGATACTGGCCAGAACAAAATGGGAGGGGTAGACAATGGGGCTCCACCCTGTGGTACTTGCAGGAAGTTGTGTCAAAACTTGGGTTGCGGTCAGGTCAGGAATAGCCGTGGCCGGCTGAGCCTTCAGGAGAGCCACTCTGGTTTGTACGTCCGTGACCGAGGAAGACAGGGACGCTACCATAGTGTGGAGTTGTGAGATGGCAGAGGATATTGACTGGAGAGACGCCTGCTGGGTCCTGCTCTGGCTGGTGGGGGGAAGAGGAGCTTGAAGAGCTCGCCTTTCCCGGCTGTAGCGGGGAAGGGCACGCCTCTGCGTCTCAGCTCTGCCGTCAACTTGGGAATAGTCCATCCCCTGAGGGACTGCACACTGTTGCTCTCTGAGACCGGAGAAGGTGACAGAGGGGCCGTGAGGTCTTTGCTGCCGGCCTGGGGCATGGTTGATCTAGATAAGTTATCCTGTCCTTGAGATCGTGTTTTGGTTGACTGGAACCTGTTGGGGATGACATGAATTTTAAGTTGTTTCTTTTCCCTAAAGCCATACTTACCCAGCTTATGCTCCTTTTTTTTTTTTTTTTTTTTTACCTGGGGGGATGAACTGAACTTTGACTAACCTGGAGGAAAATGAAAGGTGACAACTCGTGAAGGGTTTGCTAACTAATCTTAAAGTAGTACTTGTATGGTGATTTAAACGACAGGTGCATGGAATGAAACAACTAAGTGAAATGTAAATGCCTTGATGGTGGCACGAATCGATATGCTGCGACTGCGACAAGCTACAAGTCGAACTGTGGGGTCTGGCATGAAACGAGACCCAGACTGTTGTGGCCTAACGGATTGAATCGATACCTCAGGAATGCTTAGGATTTGAATCTTAAGTGCGGTGTAGCAACAACGAAATGAATGAAATGTTTGCCTTGATCATGAAATGAATGAAATATCTTGCCATGACAGAGGTCTGGCTCGGTCATGCCGCGACTGCAACTGACAACGAACTTGACTCTAGAGCATGTACTGAAATGAGGCAACAGAAAACATTGGTGCACACCGGAATCGGTGCATCTTTAGATGTGACTGGATTTGAATCGGAGAGCAGTACGTAACAATGAAACGACTGAAATGTTTTACCCTGACCGAGGCACGAATCGATTGTGCCGCCACTGCGACTGACAATGAACCGAGCTCTGGTACAGGTATAGGATAAGCCGAAACAACAGGGGCACGCCGTAACGAATCGGTGCATCTCGGATGCGACTGGATTTGCAACGGTGGTGCGATATGTGGGAGTGAAATGAATGGTATTTAATTCCCATGACAGAGATGCGGATCGGTCGCCCGGCATCTGCGACTAACCATGATCCGGACTCTGGAGCATGTATTGAAATGAGGCCAAGCCCTGGGGCACACCGTAACGAATCGGTGCATCATAGATGCGACTGGATTCGAACCGGAGTGCGGTAAGTGACAGTGGAGTAGTTTGTTTGCCATGACAGAGGCACGAATCGATCATGCCGCTGTTGCGACTGACTACGAAACGGACTCTGGAGCATGTACCGAAATGTGGCAAATACCTGGGGCACGCCGAGACAAATCGGTGTGTTTTTTAATGCGACTGGATTCGTAACGGAGCGTGATACATGACAGTGAAATGCTGGCCATGACAGAGATACGAAACGGTGAGTCGTGACGAGCGACTGACAACGAATCTGACTCTGGAGCATGTACTGAAATGAGGCCGTAAGCAACTGGGGCACACCGGAGCGAATCGGCGCATCTTTAGATGCGACTGGATTCGAATCGGAGCGCGGTACGTGATTGAAATTAACAAAATGATTTGAAATGGTTTGAAATGTTTGAAATGCTTAGAAATGTTTCTGAAATGAGAAATGACTTAGTATCGAACTGAAACGAGTCGATAGAAAATTGCAAATTTGCGAATCACAACGGTTTGTCTAATGAAGCATGGTAACAATTGTTTAGACATGCCTAAATGAAGCGACGTCTACTTCGTGGTGGTTTACAAATAACGAAAAATAGCTAACATAACGATAGTGCAAGTAGTATGCGTTGCGGTTACGTTGTGAAATTGTGAGTAATTCGTAAGTTTGATATCACGGTTTAGTGACATGATATCTAACAATGCGTGAAAACAAAACGTCAGTCGGAACCCTACCTGCGACAGCCGAGCCAGACGCGTAGTACGAAATATGAATCGTAACGAGGACCTTGAAACTCTCAAGCACGGAAATTTGCGAATGCGGGAACTTACGAAGACAAGAACTCACAGACGCTGGTTTTCGAATAGTCGGCCTAGTGATGTATATCGCGCAATGGAAACCGACAAGTACCACAGGCGAGTTTGCTGGTTAAATACCCCCCGGGCTCCTCCCATAAATTCAGGCCACCATACTGGCCTTCATATATATATATATATATATATATATATATATATATATTATATATACACATACACACACTCATTATATAACTGTGTATTTTTTTGGGGGGGGGGATTTCTGTACATAAAATGATTTGTTTGTTAAGCATTATGGGGTGGGGCTCCTATAAGTGTGATTTCATCATGGGTCTTTGTAATGGCTCTCAGTTGGCAGAATTGGTAATTCTGGTAGAGATTGCTAAGAAGAGAAGCCAACATGTGATTCAACTTTCTGAAATATATTGATGTATATACACATATAGATTATCTGCAGATTTTCTATGGTCAGATGGAAAAAGTGGAACAGATTCCTCCATCTACGCTGAACTGTGTGGATAAAAGAATCTCCCACTGGCCCAAGCTTCCATATCTTGCTAATCCACCCTGCTGGCTCTCACAATACCTGAACATTCTGATTGGGTGCAGGCATTGTTTAGGTTGAGAGCCAGCGGGGCCGACTAGCAAGATACTGAAGCTTGGCCCAGTGGGAGATTCCTCCATTCACACAGTTTAGCATGCATGGAGAAATCTGTTGCACTTTTTCCATCTGACCATAGCAAATCTGCAGATAATCTATAGGTGTATGGCCAGCCTAATCCCCTTGTCCTTTGTAAGCAGCAGCTCACTACTCCAGTAAAGAAACCTGTCACTGACCACAGCTATTTTTTATATAGATATACAGTATATACTGTATGTATTTTACAAATAAATATTGAATACTAGGCTTGTCCAGGATATTTTGGTGGGCTTTCCAATGAAAGAGAAGAGCAGTAGCTGTTTCCTTTCATACTATCTTTCTCTAACTCAAAGTCTTTAGAAAGCCATGTAAACAGGTGGATGACTCATTCAGTTGTGTATGCTCTGTGAGCAACAGGCAATTTTCAGTAAAGCAGGTAGCTAGTCTAGCAAACATGTAAATGATATATACAAATCAGAAAAAAATAAATTGCCACATCTACACCTCCATTGAAAATAAATCTAGGGGAATATAACATATTACAGTATCCTTAGATCAATAGGTATTGTCACTCCACAATCTGCCACACAGGGGAGTAAGGAGAGCGTGATCCTCTAGATTGCCAGCAGCATATATTTAAGTAGACTGAATTTCCACAAAAAATTCTCAGAGAAGGATCAGCCAAAATATATATGGAAAGCTTTATTGAAAAATACAAAATGGTAAAAAATATACCTCCACCATTGCAAGAGTATATAAAATTACAGCATTGTCAACACAACACAGGTAGCTACCACGGACTCACATCCATGCACATACACACACCTAAATATAGGTAGGTAGTTTGCAGCAGGCTATCACCCAATACTAGGGAATATTCCCAGATCCTCAATAGCAGTTCCTGCTCTAAAATAGATCAATCTGGTATCCCAACAAGTGAAAATTGGGTTAGCCACAGTCAATAACCGCATATGTGTACAGTATAGGACAATCCTGTTCCAATCTCAAAGTGCATTGTAAGAGGTAAATAGGTATGTGAATCCCTTTGTGACAGAGTTCTGTGATATATGCGGTAGCTCAATTTAAAAAGCCACGTTTCGGCTTTCCTTCATTCCAATGGCCAGAATATTAATTTATTCTGGCCATTGAAATTAATAAATTCTCGATCGCTAAATGTGCTTAGCATTTAGGCACGCTTAGAGATGTTTACACACATTGGGTGTTTTTTTCAGCCAAAACATTCCTCTCCTGAATGCGCAAGTGATGGATTTATTTTTCTGTCTCTAAATTCCTGTAAATCCCTACGTGTGCAAGGACACATAAGCTAACATAGAGGTTTAGAGGTGGAAAAGTAAAACAGCTCTAACAGCTGCATTTTTAACGTACAGTGCGCATGAGGCCAAAAAAAAAGAAAAAAAACGGTATTTAAAAATTTAATTTCTTAATCCTGAATTAAAGGAATAAAGGAAATACAGTATATTTAAAAGTGCAATGCATTTATTTTAAGTACCCTTCTAAGACAGTGTTTAAGCACAATATTACATTAGAACTATCTGACTGCCCAGTTTGAATTGGTAATGTCTCCAACATTTTGTCCCCTTTAAAATATGATAAAGTAAAATGTAGTCCAGCGTTAAGTAGATGCTATTGAAGAAGTGCTTGGTGCAGTATAACATGTACACTTTGTTCAGTCAAGTGGACCAAACCGGCAGAGGCAAAATGAAGAGAAGCACTGGGTGATATATCTATTTTCATCCTTGTATTTTTATTCCACCTTTCCTCACTGACAAGGTCAGCATGGGTTGGGAGCATGTCTGTGCTCAATGTACTGTATTTATGTCTGGAAACTCACTGCTAATTACTGTGGTCACACTTCCTAATTCACAAGAAAAGAAGTTTGCAACCTCAGAACAGGAATGTGCCACCTAGATGTGCAGTGATGACCACAAAATTGGAATTTATTTCTGGCCAAAACAGACTTTTATAAGGTGAAGACATATTATTACTTAAAGGCAGACACCGGAATGATTTAGTGGAAAGTTCAATGACCATGAAATCATGTGAGCTTTCTGTAGAAACATGTTTCAAATTACGTTCAGACATATTACCCGTAGCTGCCAAAGCCATTATGTTGAGGGAAGAACAAACACATTCAGGCGTCCTTTACAGAACATAATGGCGCTTTGCATAGTCCGGAAACATACAATTGTTATTAACTTATTAGGGAATACAATAAACTAGCATAGAAGGGAAAAAGTGATTTTCCATTAATGACGTTTAAAATATCTTCCAAAATTCCTGTGAATTGTTTGGGTATATTCTATGGGAGAGGAGAGGTGGTAAATTACAAGGATGCGCAATGTGCTATAAACCATAGCAACAACCTTATATAAAGAAGACTAAACCGATACGTAAAATATATGCACACAATAGCAGTCTGCCAATTCATGTGCTGTATTCCGGAGAAGAGTAGGTTGGCCAAGTGGTTGCTGTTGGTTATGGATTTTGTGAAAAATAGTGAAAAATAGTATCAATTACCATGTAGGAGAGAGATGCTGCTTTCAGTGCCACAAATTTATGTATTTAAAGCCTAGCTACAGCCCAAATGTAAGTTTGTTTCAAGAAAATCATAGGTCTAACACCTTTATGACCAAGGTCTAAACCAGGGGTGTCCAAACTTTTTTCAAAGAGGGCCAGATTTGATGAAGTGAACATGTGTGAAGGCCGACCATTTTGCCTGACATTCTTTAAACCATTAAAATTTGGTCTAAGTGTGTTCGTCCAAACACTAATAGACTGACCAACAAGAGTTCTCTTGCCTTTGTAGCTGTGTGTGGTGAAGAGATGAGCTTGGGCGTGTTATTTGGATATACCGTATTTATCGGCTTATAACACGCACCTTCACTTTAAAAAGGAAGTTTCAGGAAAAAATCTTAAATTTTAAATAAAGAACTGTGAAGCAAAATAAGGGTCAGTGCGCATCAATGCAGCCTCACAAGTGCCATGGATGCAGCCCCACCATTGCCATGAATGCAGCACCCCCATTGACATGAATGCAGACTCACCATTGCCATGAATGCAGCACCCACATTGCCATGAATGCAGCACCCCAGTTGCCATGAATGCAGCACCCACATTGCCATGAATGCAGCACCCACGTTGCCATGAATGCAGCACCCACCTTGCCATTAATGCAGCACCCCCATTGCCATGAATGTGGGACCCCGATTGCCATATATGCAGCACCCCCATTGTCATGAATGCAGCACCCCCATTGTCATTAATGCAGCACCCCCACTGACATGAATACAGACTCTCTATTGCCATCAGTGTAGCCTGATTCATGCCCATCTGCAGCCTTGGAGGAGACAGGGAGGGGACGAGACAAGCGCCAACAGAAATACAGGAGAAACTCCTGTTTTCTTGGCAGCCTCTTTAATAGAAAGTCCCGCCTCCTATGATGGACAGAATAGTCATCCAATGGCAGCGCAGGAGACGGGATTTCCTTTTACAGAGGCCGCGGTGTAAACAGGAAAAACTCCTTTATTTACGGCACTCGCCCTGCCCCCTCTCCGTCCCCTCCAAGGAAGCCAGCATATATATCTTTTGTGGCCCCGGCACTCGGTAATTCGTTGGGGTCCACAAAAGATATACATGTCAATATTACCAGGCGGGCTGTCCAAAACTGGAACGCGGGCCGCGTTTGGCCCGTGGGCCGGACTTTGGACATGCCTGGTCTAAAGTGTCAATGTTACTGGAGTAAGACTTTAACCGGTTCCCGACCAGCCGCCACAGTTATACTGCGGCAGGATGGTTCCCCTGGGTGAGCCGTCGTAGCTGTCTGTCGGCTCTTTAAGACACTGTAGGAGGAGCACGCACACCCGCAGCGTGTCCCCAGGGCCAGTTCTGTCAGGGGAGAGGAGACCGATCATGTGTTCCTACTAAGTAGGAACACCGATCGGCGCCTCCTCTAGTCAGTCCCATCCCCCCACAGTTAGAACACACCTAGGGAACACAGTTAACCCCTTGATCGCCCCCTAGTGTTAACCCCTTCCCTGCCAGTGACATTTACACAGTAATCGGTGCATTTTTATAGCACTGATCGCTGTATAATGGTCACTGGTCCCAAAAATGTGTCAAAAATGTCCGATTTGTCCGCTGCAATATTGCAGTCCCAATAAAAATCGCTGATCACCAACATTACTACTAAAAAAAAAAAATAATAATAAAAATGCCATTAATCTATCCCCTATTTTGTAGACACTATAACTTTTGCGCAAACCATTAAATATATATGCTTATTGCGTTTTTTTTACCAAAAATATGTAGAAGAATACATATTGACCTAAACTGAGGAAAAAATTCGTTTTAAAAAAAAAAAATGGGATATTTATTAAAGCAAAAAGTAAAGGATATTGTGTTTTTTTCAATTTCAATGCAGACTCACCATTGCCATGAATGCAGCACCCACATTGCCATGAATGCAGCACCCCAGTGCTTTTCTTTTGACTATGTGTACAAAACAATAATCACAATTTATAGGTTATACACTTCTTCATACTTTTTAAGGACTCTAATGACTGGAATAGTACCACTGGATTGGCATAGGGCTAATGTGGTGCCCAAATTCAACCACTTGAGCCCCGGACCATTATGCTGCCTAAGGACCAGAGGTCTTTTTCCAATTTGGCACTGCGTCGCTTTAACTGCTAATTGCGCGGTCATGCAATGCTGTACCCAAACGAAATTTGCGTCCTTTTCTTCCCACAAATAGAGCTTTCTTTTGATGGTATTTGATCACCTCTGCGGTTTTTATTTTTTGCGCTATAAACGGAAAAAGACCGAAAATTTTGAAAAAAAATGATATTTTCTACTTTTTGTTATAAAAAAAATCCAATAAACTAAATTTTAGTCATACATTTAGGCCAAAATGTATTCGGCCACATGTCTTTGGTAAAAAAAAATGTCAATAAGCGTATATTTATTGGTTTGCGCAAAAGTTATAGCATCTACAAACTAGGGTACATTTTCTGTAATTTACACAGCTTTTAGTTTATGACTGCCTATGTCATTTCTTGAGGTGCTAAAATGGCAGGGCAGTACAAAACCCCCCCAAATGACCCCATTTTGGAAAGTAGACACCCCAAGGAAATTGCTGAGAGGCATGTTGAACCCATTGAATATCTATTTTTTTTGTCCCAAGAGATTGAAAAATGACAAAAAAAAAAAAAAATAAATATTTACAAAAAGTTGTCACTAAATGATATATTGCTCACACAGGCCATGGACCTATGTGGAATTGCACCCCAAAATGCATTCAGCTGCTTCTCCTGAGTATGGGGATACCACATGTGTGGGACTTTTTGGGAGCCTAGCCGCGTACGGGGCCCCGAAAACCAATCACCGCCTTCAGGATTTCTAAGGGTGTAAATTTTTGATTTCACTCTTCACTGCCTATCACAGTTTCGGAGGCCATGGAATGCCCAGGTGGCACAAAACCCCCCAAAATGACCCCATTTTGGAAAGTAGACACCCCAAGCTATTTGCTGAGAGGCATATTGAGTCCATGGAATATTTTATATTTTGACACAAGTTGCGGGAAAGTGACACTTTTTATTTTTATTTTTTCATAAAGTTGTCACTAAATGATATATTGCTCACACAGGCCATGGGCATATGTGGAATTGCACCCCAAAATACATTTAGCTGCTTCTCCTGAGTATGGGGATACTCATACACCCCAAGCTATTTGCTGAGAGGCATGGTGAGTATTTTGCAGCTCTCATTTGTTTTTGAAAATGAAGAAAGACAAGAAAAATTTTTTTTTTTTCTTTTTTCAATTTTCAAAACTTTGTGACAAAAAGTGAGGTCTGCAAAATACTCACTATACCTCTCAGCAAATAGCTTGGGGTGTCTACTTTCCAAAATGGGGTCATTTGGGGGGGTTTTGTGCCACCTGGGCATTCCATGGCCTCCGAAACTGTGATAGGCAGTGAAGAGTGAAATCAAAAATTCACGCCCTTAGAAAGCCTGAAGGCGGTGCTTGGTTTTCGGGGTCCCGTACGCGGCTAGGCTCCCAAAAAGTCTCACACATGTGGTATCCCCGTACTCAGGAGAAGCAGCAGAATGTATTTTGGGGTGTAATTTCACATATTTCCATGGCATGTTTGAGCAATATATCATTTAGTGACAACTTTGTGCAAAAAAAAAAAAAAAATGTGTCTCTTTCCCGCAACTTGTGTCGCAATATAAAATATTCCATGGACTCGACATGCCTCTCAGCAAATAGCTTGGGGTGTCTACTTTCCAAAATGGGGTCATTTGGGGGGGTTTTGAACTGTCCTGGCATTTTATGCACAACATTTAGAAGCTTATGTCACACATCACCCACTCTTCTAACCACTTGAAGACAAAGCCCTTTCTGACACTTATTGTTTACATGAAAAAGTTATTTTTTTTTGCAAAAAAATTACTTTGAACCCCCAAACATTATATATTTTTTTTAAAGCAAATGCCCTACAGATTAAAATGGTGGGCGTTTCATTTTTTTTTTTCACACAGTAATTGCGCAGCGATTTTTCAAACGCATATTTTGGGGAAAAAACACACTTTTTTAAATTTTAATGCACTAAAACACACTATATTGCCAAAATGTTTGATGAAATAAAAAAGATGATCTTAGGCCGAGTACATGGATACCAAACATGACATGCTTTAAAATTGCGCACAAATGTGCAGTGGCAACAAAATAAATACATGTTTAAAAGCCTTTAAAAGCCTTTACAGGTTACCACTTTAGATTTACAGAGGAGGTCTACTGGAAAAATTACTGCACTCGATCTGGCCTTCGCGGTGATACCTCACATGCATGGTGCAATTGCTGTTTACATTTGACGACAGACCGCCGCTTGCGTTCGCCTTAGTGCGAGAGCAGGGGGCGACAGGGGTGCTTTTTTTTTTTTTTTTTTTTTCTTTATTATTTTTTTGCTTTTTTAATCTTACTTTTAAACTGTTCCTTTCATATTTTTTTTTTTTAATCATTTTTATTGTTATCTCGGGGAATGTAAATATCCCCTATGATAGCAATAGGTAGTGACAGGTACTCTTTTTTGAAAAAATTGGGGTCTATTAGACCCTAGATCTCTCCTCTGCCCTCAAAGCATCTGACCACACCAAGATCGGTGTGATAAAATGCTTCCCCAATTTCCCAATGGCGCTATTTACATCCGGCGAAATCTAAGTCATGAAATGCTCGTAGCTTCCGGTTTCTTAGGCCATAGAGATGTTTGGAGCCACTCTGGTCTCTGATCAGCTCTATGGTCAGCTGGCTGAATCACCGGCTGCATTCTCAGGTTCCCTGTTGAGACAGGAGAGCCAGAGAAAAACACGAAAGACGGTGGGGGGGGGGCATTCCCTCTCACGGCCTGTAAAAGCAGTCTAGAGGCTAATTAGCCACTAGGATTGCTTTTACATGAAAGCCGACCGCTGGCTGAAAAGAATGATACCAAGATGATACCTAAACCTGCAGGCATCATTCTGGTATAACCACTCAAAGTTGTGAATGGCGTACCTGAAGACAAAAAAATGGTTAACAATGGTTAACAATAAAGCACAGTAAACAGTAAAGTATAAATAATTACATACCTGAAAAACAAACATGATAACACATAATAACAATAACAATAACAATAAAACATTGCAGAATAGAATACAGTAAAAAAAGAGCAGAACAATAGAGAGAGAGAATAGAGAGAGAGAGAACAATAAAACGACAACTATTTTTTTTTTTTATATATATTTATTTTTTTTTTACACTTTTTTTGTAACTAACTTTTATAACTGTAACCGGTTCCAGGTTCGGGTCTCTCAAAATGCGATGGCATCTTGGGAGACCCTGTGAAAGTGTGCCTAGTATGTGCAATGCTGTACCCCACGCTAATACTCAACTAGTGAATGGTAGCATTCAAAACATTCACCAATGCAAAGACCAGGATTGTCAGGACAGGAGGGACAATAATAGCAGGTGTCATGCCTATATCCGCGCTTGCTGCAGACACAACATCTTTTTTGGGGGGTTCGTTGGGTAGGGGTACTCGGGAGGACATAAAAATGCCTCTCATGCAGCCGACTGCATTTGGTTGGGGATGTGAATGGGGGAAGTACGGGCACTGCAGAAGTGGTGGGTTCCCAATTAGGATTGGCGAATGCAGCAGGAAGGGCATTATGGGCACGACGGGCCTGTGTTTGTCTTTTTGGTGGCAGCGGGACACTACTTGTACTTGCCACCTCACCAGCTTGAACTGCACTTATGGGACTCGCCACGTCACCAAGTGTTACTGCAGTGCTGGTTTCTCTACGACCGGGGTATACTACGCCGCTGGTGCTTGCCAGTTCCCCAAAACGCTACCAAAAAAACTGTTAGCGATCGCAGGGATCAGGCCTGACTCTGCGAACGCAGCAGTTATGCGTTTAGAGTTTTGTAAGTGACAGTGATCGATCGATACTGCACTTGGGTGGGCTGGGCCGGGCGGAGGGGCAAAACGCAGGTGCTAGCAGGTATCTGGACTGATCCCGCTAACACTGCGTTTTTGGGAACCCTAAACTGCTGGGGACGCTAGTATAGATCTGATCGGATCAGATATTGATCCGTTCAGATACTATACCACTAAGGGAGGTGTACGGTGCATGCCTGGGTGTTAGCGGTACTGCCGCTAACCTGACGCTGCCTGGGGCTGGTGCTTGCCAGTTCACCAAAATGCTACCAAAAAAACTGTTAGCGATCGCAGGGATCAGGCCTGACTCTGCGAACGCTGCAGTTATGCGTTTAGTGTTTTGTAAGTGACAGTGATCGATCGATACTGCACTTGGGTGGGCCGGGCGGAGGCGCAAAACGCAGGTGCTAGCAGGTATCTGGGCTGATCCCGCTAACACTGCGTTTTTGGGAACCCTAAACTGCTGGGGACGCTAGTATAGATCTGATCGGATCAGATATTGATCCGATCAGATACTATACCACTAAGGGAGGCGCATGCTGCGTGCGTGGGTGTTAGCGGTACTGGCGCTAATCTGACGCTGCCTGGGGCGACGCATATCACCGCCGGGCGATTAGGGGGCTAAACCTTTATTTGGTAATAAACGGCAGGTGCCCTGACACTATAAAAAATAAACAAACTAACCAGCGTCAACCGTAACGGTTATACAGTGATCAGTGGTGAAAGGGTTAACTAGGGGGCAATCAAGGGGTTAAAACATTTATTAGGTAGTATATGGGGGTCCCTGACGCTATAAAACGCTGACGGCGAACCTAAATATTTACCTCACTAACTAGCGTCACCAGCGACACTAATACAGCGATCAGAAAAATGATCGCTTAGTGACACTGGTGACGGGGGGTGATCAAGGGGTTAAAACTTTATTAGGGGGGGTTAGGGGGGTACCCTAGACCTACAGGGGGGTAACAGTAACTGTGCTAACACAGTAACTGTCACAAACTGACACCTAGCAGTAATCAGAAAAAAAAAAAAAAAAACCTGCTGGTGTCAGTTTGTGACAGGGGGGGGTGATCGGGGGGGATCGGGGGGCGATCGGGGGGGGGATCGGGGTGTAATGTGTGCCTGGCATGTTCTACTGTGTGTGTGTGTGTTGGTGCACTCACTCACATGTCGTCTCTCCTCGGGCCGGAACGGAAACTACCGACCCGAGGGGAGATGACATCACTTCCTTTGCTGCTGTTTAGCATACAGCAGCAAAGGAGTGTTCCTATTGGCCGGCGGCGATCGCGAGGGGGGGGCCACGAACGGATGGCCTCCCCCTCGTCTCCGATCGCCGGGGGACAAAACGGGACCGCCTCAGGCGGCGGGGGGGTCCGATCGGACCCCCCACCCGCGGGAGGCAAATCACGTACATGTACGTGATTTTGCCTGCCCGTGCCGCCTTGCCGACGTACATCGGCGTGAGGCGGTCCTTAAGTGGTTAAAAAGGGATCAAAGTCGTTACCAAGTAACTATAGACCTTTAACTTCTATAGTCGGGAAGATACTAGAGCGTTTAATAAAAGACCACATAGATGAGTTCTTGCTAGAAAACAATATTTTAAGCAACAGACAACATGGATTCATGAAAGACAGAAGTTGTCAAACAAATGTGGAGATAAGTAAAACCTTGGACAGAGGGTGGACGTGGTATACATAGATTTTGCAAAAGTGTTTGACACAGTTCCCAATACACGGCTAATGGGTAAGATAAAGTCTACTGGCTTGGAAAGATCAGTTTGTAAATGATAGAAAACTGGCTAAAAGACCCAATTCAGAGAGTAGTGGTTAATGATTCTTACTCTGAATGGTCTATGGTTACTAGTGGGGTTCAGTGTTCAGACCCCTCCTTTTTAATACATTTATAAATGATATAGGGTCTGAGATTAAAAGTACAATTTCAGTCTTTGCAGATGACACCAAACTATGCAGTGGAATAACATACTTACAGGATGTCTCCAACTTACAAGACAATCTCAATGCACTGTTTAATTGGGCAACTAGATGGCAAATCAGGTTTAAAATTTATAAATGTAAAGTTATGTACTTGGGGGCTAAGAATATGCATGCATCATAAATACTAGGGGGGATTACAACTAGGGTAATCAATGGTAGAAAGATCTGGGTGTTCTGGTAGATCATAAGCTTAATAATGGATATCAATGCCAAGCTGTGGTTTCCAAATTGAGCAAAGTCCTTTCTTGTATAAGTCAATCTAGTTCAACCAATAAAATAAAAAAATAAAAATTATACCAATCCCATATACACAATCCTATACCCACAGTTGATCCAGAGTTAGGCAAAAACCCCAGCAAAGCATGATCCAATTTGCTACAGCAGGGGAAAAAATTCCTTGCTGATCCCCCGAGAGGCAATAGGATATTTCCTGGATCAACTTTACCTATAAATGTTAAACCCAGTTATATTGTGTTATATTATGTACATTTAGGAAAGAATCCTGGCCTTTCATAAAGCAAACTACTGAGCCGGACAGAACCACCTCTAGAGGGAGTCTATTCCACATTTTCACAGCTCTTACTGTGAAGAAACCTTTCCTCATTTGGAGATGAAATCTCTTTTCCTCTAGGCGTAAAGAGTGCCCCCTTGTCCTCTGTGATGACCTTAAAGTGAAGTCAACACCAAGTTCACTATAAGGATCCCTTATGTATTTGTACATGTTGATTATATCCCACTTAACCCCCTCTTCTCAAGAGAATAAATTCAGTTCCTCTAATATTTCCTCATAGCTATAAATTATATTATATAATTAAATATAAATTATTAATTTTAAGGTCAACACAAAGGACAAGGGGGAAAGCTTTACATCTGGAGGAAAAGAGATTTCATCTCGAAATACGGAAAGATTTCCTCACAGTAAGAGCTGTGAAAATGTGGAATAGACTCCCTCAAAAGATGGTTCTGGCAAGCTCAGTAGATTGCTTTAAAAAAGGCCTGGATAATATAACTGCATACTAACAGTTATAGTTAAAGTTGATCCAGGGAATATCCAATGGCCTCTTGGGGGATCAGGAAGGATCTTTTCCCCCGCAGTAGCAAATTGGATCATGCTTTGCTGGTTTTTTTTGCCTTTCTCTGGATCAACTGTGGGTATCGGATTGTGTATGTGGGATTGTATGATTTTTTTTATTTTCTCTTTTGTTGGTTGAACTGGATGGACTTGTGTGTTTTTTCAACCTGACTATGTAACTATATGATTATATTTAAAATAGTGCAGTAACAGTGATGTGCGCGAGAAAGTGAACATTCCTATAACAGATTATTTTCCAAAATTTTAGAACAGACATTCCTTGTCCTAGAATGACACCTGGTGGCTAAGAAAGGCAATGCTTGAACAAACAAACCAAAGCCAATATTTAGCCGCAAGAACCAGGCTTATTAAAATTTTTATGAGCTTATTGTTCAGAAATGTATATAGGACAAGTGTAGGAAGCCATTAAGCACATTTCATCCATAGAGGAGAGACACCCATTCGATCACAATTCATCATCACGCCTCATCATCTAAAACCTCAGGGACGCCAGGACACAGCTCCAACTAACGAGACACCATTTTGGAAAGGCAGCCATTTTAGGAGACTCTGGTAACAACCTATAGCCAGCAGCCATTCTAAAAGGGTAACTATAATACATTGACATTTTACTGATTCATTGTTTAGCTTGATAAGCAAATTGATTTATTTCTTGTAACACATAGATTCCTCTCCCCCGATATTATAACCATTTCAATATTTCTTTAATTCTATTTTTGTTTTTCCAATTGTAAATTATATTCTGTTTTTGCGCTATAGTAGCGTACATGTCCGTAGTATGTCCATCCACTAATCTGACTATTTATTGGGAATATTTGACTTAGTGAATAAATATTCATTTATTTCCATATTCAGTCTGTATTCATTGATTGATCGTTAAGTTCTTAAGGAAATTCTACAGGTCTAAAATTATTCAAAATAATTAATTGTTCAGGCAATTCCTGACGCACAACGCATAACATAACCGGCACCCAATGCAGACTGCATAAAAGACCAGAAATATGGAAACATTCACATTGTGTTCCTATTAATTCTTTGTGTGAATATTTTTGCAGGTCTAATGCTTGAAACCAGCAGCTCAATCAATCTATCAATCAATCAACCAATCAACCCCTTCCAACAGTTCTCAACAATCTGATTCAAATTCAGAGGAGGTGAAACATCTAATGAAGTTGACTTTTTACACACACAACATAAACAATCCAACCAGGGGATAGATGGAATACACCTCCTCGAAGAGTGTCCATTTTTGTTCCGAGCTTGGCATGGCAGTCCACTTCAAGGAACAACCTGGAACTGGCCTTAAAAGAACTTTCTTACAGAATGTGGATCTGAAGGGAAAACAATGTTTGAATTACTTAAATGTGGTTGCTGTGAACAAAAAGTTGCAACAGGCTGTAGCAACATTTAAGGTGTTGAGGGGAGAGCTGGGTGGCTGCTCTGAAGATGTGAAAGAAATGATGCTGCTTTTGCTGTACTACTTTAATGAGAAGGAAGATGCAATGTTTTATAATGTAGAGGACTCATGCCTGGCAGCGGAAGTACAGATGGACGAACCTCATTTAATGCCAACGATTGTCATATGTGTTAAGTTAAAAAAATAATAATTCTTGGGCCTCTTATAATTTCAGCATTGCCTATTTGAAAATTTGACTTATGTTGCACTTTTTTTTTTTTTTTTTTTAATTGTTATCATAGGTGTGCCTGGGCACACCCTAATCACCCTATGCACCACTGGCTCAGCAGCATAGGAATCGGATATGGGCAGGAGAGGAGGTGCTCTTATAAAAAGAAATCCCGTTTTGTGTTTTTCCCTGCAGAAGCTGAAAGCCAGCTGCTCCTCATCTCCCTCCTGATAGCTTTTAGCTGTTGCAGGGAGAGACACACAACAGGATCGATTCTTATAATTGCCCCCTGCCGGATCAATCGCTTTCCCTGTCCAGGATTCCATCCTCCCTTTTGGGGATCTTCAGGATGGAGAGTCGGGAAGGGGTTGGTAAATATGTAATTTGCCAGCCCCTTCCTTTTCTGAATGAACACAGTGAGGGATCAGTTTGTTTGTGTGACTGGAGCCACCTGTTACTCTAATGAAACAGGGGTATCCAAAACAGTCTGTTTGTGGTGAGGGTGTGCCACATCCTAAATGTAAATAGAGCTAGAGAAACCCCCTAGGGGTGGGATTTTAAAGGCACTACCAAAACAACAATATAAAAGGTATACAAAGTTTATTAATCATAAGAAAAATATTTAGTACAAAAAGGAAGTATACAAAACAAAGGATGCATACAAATTGTACAGACATGCGACATAAGATACACAATCCAGAAACCCTACGTTTCGGAGATGGACTGTAGTCTCCTTCATCAGGGATTTTTCTAGATGGCACAGTGTCTATAAGATGTTAAATGTACAATAATCAATGAGGTTGTCCAGAAGCATATAGTTACATGATAAGTTCATCTATGAATACTTACATCACAGTAAATGGACAGGTACACCTGTTACTCTATGAGGGCGCAGCAGCTGTATAAACACAGCTGCAGGTCCTAATTTAATAGGTGTGCAGGTGAGTGGCCCCAAATGCACATGTGCTGTATTTGGGGCCATATACATGCACTCACACACCTGCAAATTAGGACCTTTGGCTGTGTAGCTGTGTACGTACAGTTGCTGCGTCCCCATAGCGCAGGATGGCCAACTGTCAAATGTAAATTAGGCAAATTACTTGTTATGGGTTTTTTCAGTGTTTCCATATTGTGTTTGTACTGTTTAAATATCGGTAGTCTTAGCTTTTAATAGGATTTCGGTCCTTTTTAAGGCTGTTAGTAAAGTATGTGACCATCCATAAATTTTCCATGTTATTCAGTAAAAAATGCTGCGGAATTTTGACAACACTGCCATAGCGTAACATAGGCTACCTGCACACAGCTTCAGCCACATTAAAAATAACAATTATTCACACTGTACAGGGAACAGCACCTATGTGAATGAGCCCCAAGACCTCATTTACACACAGAACTTTATTACTCAATACAGCTATAGCTTTTAGATTTAGCAGTAAGTGTCTGTGTGTGTGTATATATATATATATATATATATATATATATATATATATATATATATATATATACAAAAGTGAGTACACCCCTCACATCTTTGTATATATTTTATTCTATCTTTTCATGTGACAACGTCCAAATTGAGCCCAAAGTGTCAATATTTTGTGTTGCCACCATTATTTTCCAGCACTGCCTTAACCCTCTTGGGCATGGCAATCACCAGAGCTTCACAGGTTGCCACTGGAGTCCTATTCCACTCCTCCATTACGACATCACGGAGCTGGTGGATGTTAGAGATCTTGCGCTCCTCCACCTTCTGTTTGAGGATGCCCTACAGATGCTCAATAGGGTTTAGGTCTGGGGACATGCTTGGCTAGTCCATCACCTTTACCCTCAGCTTCTTTAGCAAGGCAGTTGTCATCTTGGAGGTGTGTTTGGGGTCATTATGTTGGAATACTGCCCTGCGGCCCAGTCTCCGAAGGGAGGGGATCATGCTCTGCTTCAGTATGTCACAGTGCATGTTGGCATTCATGGTTCCCTCAATGAACTATAGCTCCCCAGCACTCATGCAGCCCCAGACCATGACACTCACCATCATGCTTGACTGTAGGCAAGACAGACTTGTCTTTGTACTCCTCATCTGGTTGCCGCCACACACGCTTGACACCATCTGAACCAAATAAGTTTATCTTGGCCTCATCAGACCACAGGACATGGTTCCAGTAATCCATATCCTTAGTCTGCTTGTCTTCAGCAAACTGTTTGCGGGCTTTCTTGTGCATCATCTTTAGAAGAGGCTTCGTTCTGGGAGGACAGCCATGCAGACCAATTTGATGCAATGTGCGGTGTATGGTCTGAGCACTGACAGGCTGACCCCCCGCCCCTTCAACCTCTGCAGCAATGTTGACAGCACTCATACGTCTATTTCCCAAAAACAACCTCTGGATATGACGCTAAGCACGTGCACTCAACTTCTTTGGTTGACCATGGCAACGCCTGTTCTGAGTGGAACCTGTCCTGTAAACTGCTGTATGGTCTTGGCCACCATGCTGCAACTCAGTTTCAAGGCCTTGGCAATCTTGTTATTATTATTATTTTTATTATTATTATACAGGATTTATATAGCGCAAACAGTTTACACAGTGCTTTACAACATTAGGGAGGACAGTACAATACAATTCAATACAGGAGGAATCAGAGGGTCCTGCTCGTTAGAGCTTACAATCTAGGAGGGAGGGTCAAGTTATACAAAAGGGTAATAGCTGTGGGGGATGAGCTAATGGAGAAAATAGTGTAGTTGTTAGATGGAGGCAGGATAAGCTTCTCTGAGGAGGAAAGTTTTCAGGGATCGCCTAAAAGTGGATACATTTGGAGACAGTCTGACAGATTGGCGTAGGGAATTCCAGAGGATGGACGAGGCTCGGGAGAAGTCCTGGAGGCGGATATAGGAGGAGGTGATGAGGGAGCTAGAGAGAAGGAGGTCCTGGGATGAACGGAGAGGGCGATTAGGTTGGTATTTTGAGACTAGGCTAGTGATGTAGCTGGGGGCAGAGTTGTGGATGGCTTTGTAACTTATTGTTAGTATTTTGAATTTAATTTGTTGGGCGAGTGGCAGCCAATGGAGGGATTGGCAGAGAGGGTTAGCAGACACTGAGCGGTTTGTAAGGTGGATGAGTCTGGCAGCAGCATTCATAACGGACTGAAGGGGGGATAGTCTATTTAAAGGTAAGCCAATGAGGAGGGAGTTGCAGTAGTCAAGGCGAGAGATAACCAGGGAGTGAATCAGGAGCTTTGTGGTTTCATTGGTTAGAAAGGGACGTAGTTTAGAGATGTTGCGGACTTTGAGGCGGCAAGCTTTGGAAAGTGATTGGATGTGGGGCCGAAAGGAGAGTTCAGAATCCAGGATAACACCTAGTACCCTGACATGTGGGGACGGGTGGATGGTTGTGCCATTGCTCTTGACAGACAAGTCAGGGGAAGAGGCACGTGGGGGAGGAAATATTATAAGCTCGGTTTTGGACAAGTTGAGTTTGAGGAAGTGGTGTGACATCCATACAGATATGTCAGTTAGTAAGTTAGTGATGCGTGAGGAGACTGATGGAGTGAGTTGAGGGGTGGAGAGATAGATTTGTGTGTCATCAGCATAGAAATGATATTGAAAGCCCTGAGAGGCTATCAGCTGACCCAGGGAAGAGGTGTAGATTGAAAATAAAAGAGGTCCAAGAACAGAACCTTGGGGGACCCCGACAGAGAAGGGAAGAGGAGTGGAGGAAGTAGAATTGTAAGTGACACTGAAGGTGCGTTGGGATAGGTAGGATGAGAGCCACTGAAGAGCACAGTCACGGAGACCGAGGGAGTAAAGTTTTTTGAGGAGGAGGGGGTGGTCAACCGTGTCAAAGGCAGCTGAAATATGTTTCGGCTACAGATGAAGGCTCTGTAGCCGAAACATGTCGGGTGGACCCCTCACGATTACCGCGATTGATCTTTTTTGAGCTGTTTTGCGATCTCCTATCATTTGTGGTGAGACCCCTCCCCTCATTTGAAGCTGAGGATATTTGACGATTCATCTTGCCAGATCTGGTGGTCAATTAAGCTTTCTTAGACTTGTAAGACGTAGGTCTTCTCAAGTCACCTGATTCTGGTAAGCCTCTCTTGATGCTCCGGTGATGGTCCCGCCACCTATTTAGACCCTCCATCCATCTGTGGTTCCTTATCTATTCATCTACCAGAAGTGATCAATTTTGTTTACGAGGAAGCTTGGGAGTTTCATTTCTCAACACTCAACCCTCATAGACTTTTGGTGGTGGTTTTCTATTTCACTAGTAATACAATTGTCAATTTTTATGGACTATATTGGTTGATTTGTCACTTATATATGATTTTTCAGATTCACCACACCATTTTTGTATTACTGGTTTATTATATTCACTGTATCTCAAATGTTATTTTGAAGCACTCAGTATACTATTGGTTTATTATATTCACTGTATTTAAAATGTTATTTTGAAGCTCTCAGTATATTATTTTAGCCCTGTAAGGGATGGCTAGAACTTTGCTTACTGTTTAGTTATGTAAGATTTATTATTATTTATACAGGTAGCACTACACTATTATATGATAAGTTTTATTCCAACCTGTGTCTAGAGGTGTGTTAGCTGCTAACTGTATAACAATTTCTTTAGCACTTTTTGGCGCAGCGCTGTACTCATTTCCCCACTGCTCCCCATTAACACCTGAGACCTAGTAACACTAACGAGTCACATGACACCAGGGAGGGAAAATGGCTAATTGGGCCCAATTTGGACATTTTCACTTAGGGGTGTACCCACTGTTGTTTCCAGCGGTTTAGACATTAATGGCTGTTTTTTGCGTTATTTTGAGGGGACAGAAAATTTACACTGTTATACAAGCTGTACACTCACTACTTTACATTGTAGCAAAGTGTCATTTCTTTAGTGTTGTCACATAATAAAATATTTATAAAAATGTGAGGGGTGTACTCACTTTTGTGAGACACTGTATATATGTCTGGTAATGCCCAGTACTGCCTGGCTATTGTAATGCATATATATATATATATATATATATATATATATATATATATATATATATATATATATATATATACATATACACACACACACACACACACATACAGTATATACACATGTGCTTTGGGCTGCACACCCTAATGTAATAGGCTGCACACATCTATCATTGTAATGCATCGTTTCCAGTGTTAATTTTAACAATAATTTTTTATTTCGATTTGTATCTATCTATATCAAGTTGCATCAGGTAAATAGATATCAAACATGTCAAGCCTTAAAATTGTGCGCACCTGAAATGGCGTAAAACTAAGGTACTTAAAAATTGTTCATTGGACAATGCATTAAAAGCCTTTGCCGCTCATAAATTTAAAGGTGACAGTGAAAAATGACTGTATAATTATTGTTCACGTGCCTGTGTTCACTGTGATATATCATGCGTACCTGTACCTGTAGACTAGAGGTGCGCATCTTAACTGGTCTCACAATTCGATTATGATTATCCTGTCAACGATTCGATTCCACGATGCATCACGATACATCGCGATTACTGCCTATGGTTTTCGTCAAAAAATTCAAGCAGTCAGAAGAGCTTAATTTTTTTTATTTTATCAGCTCTTAAAAAAAAAAAAACACTCCCTGCATGTAGCAAAGTCTGAACACAGCAGACAACAACAGTAAATACTAAATGGCACAGCCCCCTGCACATTACGCAGCCCCCTGCATATTAAACAGCCCCCTTTACATTGCACAGCCCCTGCACAGGGGGAGTGGGAGGAGGAGAGTGGCTGGAAAGAACGGAGATAATAAGGTAATTACAGGCTTCAGTTTAAAATGACACTGACAGTGTAGAAAGAATCTCTGAAAAGGGGCTGGCAGTGATTCTGACAGGGTTATAACCCTCCCTTACTCTATTCGTGTCCCATTGCGGAGATCTCCCTTCACTTCCTGTCCTATAGCTAAACAGGAAGTGAGGGAAAATCCCTGCAAATTTAGCAAATTAAGGAAATTCCTTGGGAACCACCTGGGTCACCAGAACTAGTGCCTCCACTGGAAATTTCCAGAAGGGGTCCTGTGCGTCCTGGTTCACCATTTCAGGTGAATTTTTGGCTGAATTCTGAAACGGACCAAAAGACAAACAGGGCTCCTGTGCAAATCAGAGCCGCAGCGGAGATGTGTGAACCAGCTCCATAGAGAGCCGGTCAAAATCTCCTGCTATTGCGAATTGGATGCGGAGAAACCGCATCCAATTCGCAATGGTGTGAACCCAGCCTGAATGATAACGGTAAACAGGACAAATAAAGAAGGTATATCTCCATAACAGGGACACAGACAGCAATGAAAACTGACAAGCATTCCAATCCCTCCCCTCTCTATCCAAAACAAGGAAGAAAATGTTGCCTCTAGTTATACTTTAATGTCAAAATCATGACGTACATTCCCAGTTAGGCAATCGGCAAGTGGCTAATTTTGTTCAATTAACCGCTTGCTGACCAGCCGCCGTCATTATACAGCGGCAGGTCACATGATCCCCCTAGCCGTTGTAGCTATACGTCGGCTCCTTTAAGCGGGATAGCAACACGCGCCGGCTGCACTGCAGGAGGTGCTGATGCTCGTGGCTGACGGTCGCGATTACTGCTGGCCACGAGCGATCGCGGGCACAAGAGGCAGAACGGGGACGTGTGTGTGTAAACACACAAATTCCTGTTCTGTTCTGTGAGGAGAGACAGATCGTGAGTTCCTAATAGCTAGGAACCACGATCTGTCATCCCCTCTAGCCAGTCCCCTCCCCCTACAGTTAGAATACACAGTTAGGGAACACAGTTAACCCCTTGATCGCCCCCTAGTGTTAACCCCTTCCCTGCCAGTGACATTTATACAGTAATCAGTGCATTTTTTTAGCACTGATCGCTGTATAGTTGTCAATTGTCCCAAAAATGTGTCAAAAGTGTCTGATGTGTCCTCCATAATGTCACAGTCATGATAAAAATCGCAGATCGCTGCCATTACTAGTAAAAAAAATAATAATAAAAATGCCATAAATCCATTACCTATTTTATAGAAGCTATAACTTTTTCGCAAACCAATCAATATATGCTGATTGCGTTTTTTCTTTCTCCATCAGAGATACGTTGAGTATACCTCGATTCGACCATGTGATCACTCTGTGCCATTCGTTCGGCTCCCATTCCTGTTTGAGCTCACTTTTCCAGGCCAACATACAGGTTGTTTTAGAGTGCTCTACAGATAGTGACTCGTATATCACCGAAATCCCCCCCCCCCCCGTCTGCTCCGTAAGCTGGCCACACCAATGTTCATATGGCGTTATGCTAGGTGGTAAGAGTTTAGATTTCCAAATGGAGTGTAGGAAGTGAGAGATTTGTTTGTGTCTGTAAGTTTCAGTTGGGGGCATTTCAAGGATATTGATACAGTCATTGAGGGTGAGTGGACCCGGTGAGTTAAAATAATGGCCTATTTTGTATAGCCCCTTGTTCAGCCACCATTGAAAGGCTCTAATATTCATGCCTGGGGGGAATTTGGGATTGTGGAATAAATGGGCCAGCGGCTTAATCGAGGATATAAACTCCGTATTAATTTTTAGTTTTAGTCCCATACTGACATCAAATGAGATAATGTTGGGGTGAGAATTGCTGCTTGTTTACTAGGGTGACTCCACAGTAAGAAATCTAGTGTGAATTGTGGTACTGCTTCCCTTTCCATATGCACCCAATCAGGTTTTGCAATCCGGGAGTAGATCACTGATATTTGGGCTAAATGTGCTGCTTGGTAATACCTGTGTAGGTTAGATAATCCCATCCCTCCCTTGTTTCGGGCTCTAAAGAGGATCCCCTTAGCTAGCTGATTGCGTTTTTTATTACCAAAGGTATGTAGAAGAATACGTATCGGTCTAAACTGAGAAAAAAAATCTGCTCTATTTTTTATAGCAAAAAGTACAAAATATTGTGCTATTTTCAAAATTGTCGCTCTTTTTTTGTTTATAACACAAAAAATAAAAACCGCAGAGATGATCAAATACCACCAAAAGAAAGCTCTATTTGTGGGAAAAAAAGGACGTCAATTTTGTTTGGGTATAGCGTTGCACGACCACGAAATTGTCAGTTAAAGTGACGCAGTGCCGAATCGCAAAAAATGCTCTGGTCATTGAGCAGCCAAATCTTCCGTGGCTGAAGTGGTTAAAATATGTTGATTAAAACTATAGAAAGTAAATTAATTGTTGACAAAATTAACATTGAGGTTTTTATACAATTGTTTGAATTATTTTTTTTTAGGTCAATCTTGCTATTCTTCAAGACAGTTCATGCTATGTGTTGAAACATCGAACTGGATAATATTCCCTCCTGCAGAGATGTGTCACTTTTTTGAACTGAAACAAATTTAACATAGCAGCTACAGTGATTTGGGGGTTAGGAGACATGTCATTTTACTTCTTTACTAATATAAGTGGCTAATTTCCATTTGAACTCCTATGCTACTGAGCATGTGTGATGAGTGTATTAAGTATTTTTTCTCCTCGCATTTAAAGGCGTTGTAAAGGCAGATGCTTTTTTTTTATATATGCATGAAGATAAAAAACCTTCTGTGTGTAGCAGCCGCCCCAGCACCCCCTAATACTTACCCGAGCCCCATCTCTGTCTAGCAATGTCCACAAGTCCCTCGGCCGTCAGGAACTCTCCTCCTGATTGGCTGAAACACAGCAGCAGTGCCATTGGCTCCCGTGGCTGTCAAAGTCAGTTAGCCAATCAGTAGAGTGAAGGGGCAGGGCCGAATGGCAATTTCCTGTATGAATGGACACACGGAGCTGCAGCTCAGCTCGGGTGCCCCCATAGCAAGGTGCTTGCTGTGGGGGCACTTGACAGGAGGGCGGGGCCAGGATCACAGAAGAGGGACCCGAGAAGAGGAGGAATGGGGCTGCTCTGTGCAAATCCACTCCAACAGAGCAGGTAAGTATAATATGTTTGTCATTTAAAAACACCAAGAGACTTTACGATCACTTTAAATTCTATTTGAAGTCATGTTACTGTAGAACCCATTTTTTCAACAGATTGAAAAGATATTACTATGTGTACATCAATAAAGAAGGATGCAATCTCATGATGACATTTATTTTACTTCCAAATAGAATTCCATACAAATACCATGCAATGTATTAGCGACTGTACAGTTTCAAACATCCCTTCTCTTCATCAAGCTGTCAATGAATATGCTCTGCCCAGATCCATTTTAAATATCCACACAGGGAGTGACCCACACACACATGTAACCCAAATGGCAAAGTGATCATTATTTTAACCCTTCAGTTGTACGTAATTAATGGGCCTATTACTACTAGAAGGATAGAAATATAACCTAAATACATATTTAGGCTATAAACCTATATTTTACACAAAATAAAAAGTTTGTAAACAAAAAACCTATAAAATACACATTACAAAACCAAAATCAAAATATACAATTCCCATCTCCTGATCTAAAGTATAGGCCATGTGTTATTGACGATTCAAGGTTACGATTCCTGCTGCAACAACTTGTGTCCTAAAAAAGAACATATGAGGTATATCTGACTATGATAATGCATTCACAGAAATAAATATAAATCATAATCCCTGTTTAAACCTTGGAGATGTAAAGGATTTAAATGGTGAATTCACCATACCTCCCTCTGTTTCAACCTCAGTATTCTGTCACCCCCTCTTCTGTCTTTCGGCATTTCCTCTAAAATCATGAATTTCAGATCTGAATCCCTGTGTCCACACTCCATAAAATGTTCGGCTACTGGGAGACCTGGTTGTTTTGCACAAAAAGAACTGCAATGTTGAGAAATCAGATCTTTCATTTTTTTGTATGGTCTTACCCACATAGATTAGATTGCACTGACATGTCAATATACAGTATATACACCACATATGAAGATGGTTCATATGTATAGAACCATTTGATATTATATTTCTGACCATTTTCAGGGTGAATAAAAAAAAAAACTCACCCTTACTTAACAGGTTACAGTGAGTACAGTTTTAACAATTATTTATTTTCCCAAGAAAGTCATCGTTATTCCCTGTGTTTTTACTCTCAAATCACCAATATGTCACGTAATGTTTTATTTCTGCGGAAAGCCTTCATAGGGACCTGATGAACAAAATCTATTTCTGGGTATGATCTCTGTAACAGTAACCAATGTTTTTTATTACTCTAATGATGTCTTCACTGTAACTATGATATTGCATTACAAATGGTAAATGTTTAGCCCAATATGTCCATGTCAGAAGCCAATACTCACCGAGGCCGAGATGCCGAGAGCGGCTTGCCCTTACGACCACGCGCACCCGAACCCCCGAGAGTGAGACAGGGGATCGGAGGCACGCGGAGGCACGGGTCTCCGGTAAGCTGCAGAATGACTTGAGAGGAGAGTCTTCTGAGGAAGTGCCTGAGGGTACAAGGGAAGAGGTTAAGGAGACAACAAGCTGATGACAAGAACGTCCTTGGAACTGAGGGAATCAAGGGGGTGTCAGCCCCGTGGAGGGTATCGTTGAGAGCAAGGCAGAGCACAGAAAGTCCAACTGGTCTGGAGTGATCCTTAAACAGGCCAGAGGTCAGGATGGCAACAGCAAGAGGTGGACTCTATCCAGGCAGAGAATCAGGGTATTAACAAGCAAGCAGAGTGGTCGGGTTTCCAGGCAGAGGGTCAGGGTATTAAGCAGGCAGAGTAGTCGGGTATCCAGGCAGAGGGTCAGGGTATCAAGCAAGCAGAGTGGTCGGGTTTCCAGGCAGAGGGTCAGGGTATTAAGCAGGCAGAGTAGTCGGGTATCCAGGCAGAGGTTCGGTATTTGACAGGTAACAGGAAGCGAGATAAACAGACACAGGCAGGGGAGCTGACGACAAACCAGCAACCCGACTGGGCGCTGGTGTCGTCTAAAGTACCTCCCAGTGAGCGCGTCAGCGTGACGCGCTACCGGGCACCCGCACGGGCGACGGCGCGCACCCGCGGGCCGCCGTGCACCCGCGCGCGCCGTACCATCAGGCCGCGCACGGGTGCACGTCTCAGCAGTAACCCCCCGCGCATGCGCCCAGCGGCCCGGCGGACGGAGGTGACTTGACTGCCGTGACAGTGCCCCCCTCCTAAGGGCGGACACCGGACGCCCAAGCTAGACATCAACTCCGGATGGTTTTGATGAAAGGTTTGAATCAAACGAGGAGCATGTAGGTTTTTTGCAGGTTCCCATGAATTGTCTTCCGGTGGGTATCCCTTCCATTGGATCAGGTATTGTAGCTGTCTGCCTCTCCTTCTACAACCCAAGATAGCCTCCACCTCGAACTCGTTCTCACCGTCCACTCTGGTTGGTGGGGGAGGAACCTCTCCTCTTTCTGGAAATGGACTGGATGCAACAGGCTTCAATAAAGATACATGAAAGACAGGGTGGATCCTGTACGTTTTGGGCAAGGCTAATTCCATGGCCACAGGATTGATAATCCTCTTGATAGGGAAAGGACCAATAAATTTAGGTCCTAGTTTTCGGGATGGTAAGTGCAGCTTGAGATTGGAGGTGGACAACCAGACCTCTTCTCCTATGCTAAATTTTGGGTTTTCCTTCCTGCCTCTGTCATACTGCTCCTTGTAGATCCTTTGAGTTTTTCGTAACATGCTTTGAATCTCCTGAAAATTGGCTTGTAAGGATATTATTCTGTCCTGTACTGCAGGAACGGTTACCTCAGGAATGTCCTTAGTCAAGAACGTGGGATGGAACCCGCAGTTGGCCCAGAAGGGCGTCTGGTTGGTAGCCGCGTGAACTGAGTTATTATACGCGAATTCTGCGTATGGAAGAAGTTTTGACCAATCATCCTGGGATCCTGAACAAAAGCAACGGAGATACTGCTCCAAAGTCTGATTTGTCCTCTCCGTTTGGCCGTTGCTCTGTGGATGATAGGCTGATGAGAGGCATACTCTAATATCCAGGGCCTTACAAAGTTCCCTCCAGAATTTGGATGTGAATTGCACACCTCTGTCAGACACTATATTCTTTGGCACCCCGTGCAGCCTTATGATTTCCTTCAGAAAAACATTGGCTGTTTCAGCTGCGGAGGGAGTACCGATCATGGGTAGGAAGTGGGCCATTTTGGACAAACGGTCGACCACAACAAAAATGGTAGTGAAGCCTTCTGAGGCTGGCAGATCCACAATGAAGTCCATAGACACGTCCGACCATGGTCGTTCCGGAATAGGGAGCGGTTTAAGTAAGCCCCAGGATCTGGCGTTCTGACCTTTGCTGCGCTGACAACGGAGACAAGAGGCCACATATTCGCTGCAATCCCGTCTCCAACCTGGCCACCAGAAGGAGCGAGAGATTAAGTCAGCTGTCTTCCTAACCCCGAAATGGCCAGCCAATTTATGATCGTGGCACATCTTGAGAGTGGTTAATCGGGTTTGTTGAGGCACAAAAATTTTGTCCCGGACCCAAAAGAGACCCACATCCTTCCTTAGGGATTGTACCTCTGGATCGGTACATGTCTCGGATGATCTCTTGATCGAAGATATCAGGTCTGTCTGTGTCAAGCCAAGAAAGTTGTGAGGTGCTAGGATTGTACTTGGTTCTGAGGTCTGGAGTTCTGCTGAGAACATTCGAGAGAGAGCGTCCGCTTTACCATTCTTTTTGCCAGGTCTGTAAGAGATGTGAAAATTGAAGCGCGAAAAGAACAGGGCCCAACGGGCTTGTCTGGGTTTGAGGCGTTTTGCTGTTCGGAGGTACTCAAGATTCTTGTGATCGGTGAAAATCATCACCGGATGGAGCGCCCCTTCGAGTAAGTACCTCCATTCTTCCAGGGCAAATTTAATGGCCAACAGTTCCCTGTCACCTACGTCATAATTTAACTCTGCCGCACTGAGTTTCCGAGAAGCGAACGCGACTGGATGTAAGATGGCTTTGGGTCCCTGTCTCTGAGAAAGGATTGCCCCCGTGGCTATTTCTGATGCATCCACTTCCAACACGAACGGATGGGAAGGATCAGGATGCCGGAGAATAGGAGCGGAACTGAACAAATCCTTTAGCTTTATGAAAGCTTCCTGTGCTGCTTGGGACCACTGGAATGATCCGTGCCGGCGTGTTAGCTGAGTGATGGGTGCCACTATAGTAGAGAATCCGACAATAAACTTCCGATAGAAGTTAGCGAATCCGATAAAGCGTTGAACCCCTTTTTTATCAGAGGGGGCTGGCCACTCCTGAATAGCCTGTATCTTTTGAGGATCCATCTCCACTCCGTTTGCTGAAATGATAAACCCTAGAAATTGCACAACAGATTTTTCGAATTCGCATTTCTCCTTCTTTAGGTAAAGCTTGTGCTGTCTCAAAATGGTCAGAACTGTTTTGACGTGATCCCTGTGCAGTTCCAATGTAGGGGAGAAAATTAGGATATCATCCAGGTAGACTACGAGGAAGTCATCAAGGTATTTGCGGAAAATGTCGTTCACAAGGTGTTGGAACGTAGCCGGAGCATTGCAGAGCCCAAAGGGCATCACCAAGTATTCGAAATGCCCGAACCTTGACCTGAAAGCTGTCTTCCACTCATCCCCAGCTCTGATTCGGATAAGGTTGTACGCCCCTCGGAGATCCAATTTGGAGAAGATTCTGGCTGACCTAAAGCGTTGGAATAACTCTGGAATGAGCGGTAACGGATACCGATTTTTGACAGTAATATTATTCAACTGCCGGTAATCCACACAGGGCCTAAGGGAACCGTCCTTCTTACCGACAAAAAAGATACCTGCTCCGGCAGGTGAAGATGAAGGACGGATGAACCCTTTTTTCAGATTCTCATCTATATATTGTTTAAGAGCCTCCAGCTCTGTTTCGGAAAGAGGAAAGATGCGCCCAAAAGGAATTTCTGATCCTGGCAATAGGTCGATTGGGCAGTCGTATGGCCGATGAGGTGGAAGACAATCGGCCATTTGTTTGCTGAAGACTTCTTGAAACTTGTGATACTCCTGGGGAACATGTTGGAGGTCAATCGGAGGAGCTGAGATCGTAGCGCAGATCTGGGATCTCTGAGGGCGGCAGTGCTGAGAACAGTAGGCAGAAGGAAAAGAGACCGTCTTCGAGCTCCATTGGATAAGAGGGTCATGGGCTTGTAACCAAGGTAATCCCAAAATGACTGGGAACATGGGAGAGTGGATGAGGTCCAAGCGTAACAGTTCTTGGTGTCCTGACTCGGTAGTGGCTAGGATAGGTTGAGTCTCCTGGGTGATTAAGCCTGAACTGGGAAGAGACCCATCTGCCAAGTGGACTTGTAAGTGTTGCGTCTTAAGCTGTAGAGGCACATGCAAGGTTCGGGCCAGGGCAGCGTCCATAAAGCAGCTACATGCGCCGGAATCAATGATCGCCGGGAGGCGGGATTCCCCTTCCGGTAGCTGTAACGAGATAAACAACATCACATAAGATTTAGAGGAATTGTTATCTTGGTAGGTCTTTGTTCTAGGTTGAAAGGACTTACTAGGCCTTATCGGGCAGTTGCGCAGGAAGTGACCGGCACCCCCGCAGTAGAGACACAAGTTGGACTGCCGTCTACGCTGTCTCTCCTCTGAAGTTAACGGTGGGCGTACTAAACCCAGCTGCATCGGTTCGGGGTCAGAAAGTGCAGTGGATCCGGCTGTAATGGGTGAAGATCCTGGAACGGATTGGGGTCTTGGGGTTGCCCATGCTGGGCGAGGATTTTGGAATCGCTCAGACCGACGTTCCCTCAAACGCCGATCTAGTTTAGTTGCTGCCTGAATTAATTCCTCTAATGATGCGGGAGTCTCCATCCTGGCTAATTCATCCTTGAGGAGTTCCGACAGGCCTTGGCGATACTGGTGACGTAAGGCTGGCTCATTCCAGTTAGTGTCGGCCGCCCACTTACGGAATTCCACCGTGTAGTCCTCAATTGGTCTCCTTCCCTGGACTAGACGGTGTAAGATATTTTCAGCGGTGGCCATACGCTGTGGATCATCATATAGTTGGGCCATACTTTCAAAAAAGGTATCAATAGTATTGAGCACCAGACTTCCTGATTCCATCAGGCTGTGTGCCCAGGCCTGGGGTTCCTCTGACAATAGAGAGATTGCAAATCCCACCTTGACCACTTCTGATGCGAAGGTTCGAGGTTGCAACGCGAAGTACAGCGTGCATGCGTTTTTGAAGGCCCTGAACTTTTTACGGTCCCCTGAGAACCGTTCCGGAGTGGGAACCCTAGGTTCCGGAAGTGCCATAACTACTGTAGGACTAGCAGCGGCCTGAGGGAGCGGTCCTTCATTACTAGATGCTGGGGCTGCGGCAGCAGGGGGAAGGGCCCCCGTCAGTTGCTGGAGGCGACTATCCACTTGTGTGTATCCTTCTTGTAACCTCTGTACTGAGTCGGCCAAGGCGGAGACTTGTTGGCATAAGATCTCCAAGGGAGAGCGCGCTCTGTCGGCCTCGGACATCTGGCTGGTTTGTACTGTCAGAAGCCAATACTCACCGAGGCCGAGATGCCGAGAGCGGCTTGCCCTTACGACCACGCGCACCCGAACCCCCGAGAGTGAGACAGGGGATCGGAGGCACGCGGAGGCACGGGTCTCCGGTAAGCTGCAGAATGACTTGAGAGGAGAGTCTTCTGAGGAAGTGCCTGAGGGTACAAGGGAAGAGGTTAAGGAGACAACAAGCTGATGACAAGAACGTCCTTGGAACTGAGGGAATCAAGGGGGTGTCAGCCCCGTGGAGGGTATCGTTGAGAGCAAGGCAGAGCACAGAAAGTCCAACTGGTCTGGAGTGATCCTTAAACAGGCCAGAGGTCAGGATGGCAACAGCAAGAGGTGGACTCTATCCAGGCAGAGAATCAGGGTATTAACAAGCAAGCAGAGTGGTCGGGTTTCCAGGCAGAGGGTCAGGGTATTAAGCAGGCAGAGTAGTCGGGTATCCAGGCAGAGGGTCAGGGTATCAAGCAAGCAGAGTGGTCGGGTTTCCAGGCAGAGGGTCAGGGTATTAAGCAGGCAGAGTAGTCGGGTATCCAGGCAGAGGTTCGGTATTTGACAGGTAACAGGAAGCGAGATAAACAGACACAGGCAGGGGAGCTGACGACAAACCAGCAACCCGACTGGGCGCTGGTGTCGTCTAAAGTACCTCCCAGTGAGCGCGTCAGCGTGACGCGCTACCGGGCACCCGCACGGGCGACGGCGCGCACCCGCGGGCCGCCGTGCACCCGCGCGCGCCGTACCATCAGGCCGCGCACGGGTGCACGTCTCAGCAGTAACCCCCCGCGCATGCGCCCAGCGGCCCGGCGGACGGAGGTGACTTGACTGCCGTGACAGTCCATCTACGTGGTATATGATGGCGTGTGTTAAAATTGTCAATAGCTGTGAAAAGGCTTTTCTGCCTTTTGTAGATGATTGAGCCAGCTTGAATCAAACCGTGTGATTTATTTCCACACATAAGTTACAAAAATACTTACAAAAGTTGTACATTCAAATACAAATTAACTGTAGCTTCAAATAAGATCAAAGATATTAAATATATTTGTTTGTTTCAAAAAATACGTTCAAGATATGTGATTAAGGTGGCTGCTGTTTCCTTTGTTCTGATAGCAGCTGTAAAAATATTCTGTATGCTGGGTTTCTGTAAATATGTTATAAGTGTAACAGAAGTGTAAAAGAAAAGGTGACCCTCTAGGCCTGTAACTTCCTTTTAAATAAACTCACTTTCTTTGTTCGAAAGCGCGCCTAAAAATACACCCTCCCATATTACTCCCCTCCGCCTCTCCCTTTTACTCCCCTCTAAGGGTAGGGGTTAAGAATAGGAATGTAATATGAACAGCATGACTAATTAAAAACAGAGCAAAGAGTGAGTTTGAGAGCCAGCTTGACTCAGAGTAATTATTTAAACACACAGATTCTCAAACGAGATATCCGTTACATAGGAATACCTTTATAAAAAATATAACCAGAAATATCAATCAAAAATCTTGACAGCTTCTTGGAATTGAGAACTCAGTTCAAATGTCACATCTGTAAGTTAATAGTTCAAAAGACCTTTCATATACACAGAATGACAGGGGATTTTATAACCTCAGTTATATAGTTTTCGGACCAAATTAAAATTTAGATACAAAGAATATAACATTCCCCTCTGAAATATGAATAATAATCATATTTCTTATTCTAAATCATCCACACTTCCATTTATATCACAAATACTCTGACTTTGATCTAATAATTCCAAATGTTTTGTCATTTGTAACTAAGTTTGAAACTCCAGAACCCATTCTTCTTTTAAGCATATTTTGCAACAAATCATCACCTCTCCTGATTTCATTTCTAATTCGATATTATAATTTTTTCATTCTAAACATTAAACATAATTGAAATATAATGAATAACATAATAATAATAAAAATAATAACTATAGGATGCAATAAAATATTTCCTGCTGCTGAAGTAATTGAAGTTTTCCCTCAAATTGATATACTATTACTGAATTTTTTCCACCAATTATTACCTGAGAACTCTAAACATTGGTGAGCTTATTCTTGCAAATTTCCTTGTTCATGTTTAAACAATATTTCTGCATTCTGAAGTTCCCTTTAGCTAAAGCTATTAATAAACCTTTATCCTTTTGAATTACATTTGCCCATTCTTCCCAAGGAAATTCATCTATCTGAGATATATTGTATTGTGAGGGAAGAGCACTTTTCATAAGCATATTTGTTAAATTTGTTCTCAACCCATTAACACTTATTGCTACAATGTCTCCTATACAAAACAAGCCTTGATTTAGGTTTTCTGTATTTGTACAAGAGGAGAAAAAAAGTTTTAACCTTTTCTGTGTCTGTCATGATCTGGAAACAAACCTTTATATCTACAAGAGTAATTAATTCAGAAGTAGCTTCAACTTTTTCTATTCTTGCTGAACATAATGTATGATTATGGTAACAAGAATGAAATATACTTTTGTCTTGATTAGGTAAACAAATAACTTTCGACTGGAATTGTAAACATGATGACAGATCTAATTGTTCTAATTCAAAATTGTCATTGTTAAATGCAAAATCTGTATACTGTAATTTATAATATAATAATTGTGTATTGCTGACCGGTAATCCCAAGACAGTAATTGGAACCAATATTTGTTCTTTCCCTGCTGTTGGAATCATAGAAGAACTATAACACACATCCTGACTGCATCCTATCCAGTTGTTTACCCATAAATCTGTATGATTTAGTGCATATACATATTCTCTGGGTAAATTCTGTAAAATGCCAAGAGGAGTTATTCCACTCTTAAATGCTTGCGCAATTATTTTAAAATTTGTGGAATATTCAGTCTGGATCTCTAAGCATGCTCTGAGAATATGAGAATGTTGTTCACTTAACTTAATTTAAATTAAAAGTAATATTTTGAAGATGTAATATAGGTGGACCCATTTCATTAGCTGTTTTAATAACCATATCTTCTAATATCTGATTTAAATTTCTTTGTACCTTAATACCTTTACTTCGCACTAAACCAGCTGTTTCAAGATCAGACTATAAAGTGTTAATATCCATACTATTTGTTGTACTTCCAATAGTACCGACTCCTCCTCCACCTTCAACAATACCACGCTTATTTCTGTTATGATTCCCACTATTAATTCCAAACCATCTTTCAATAACCAATTCCATATTAACCAAATGTCCTTGACATTGTGGAAACTTTGTAGAAATTGTCCATTCTGAAATATTAAAGTTCCACAATATAATGACAAACTTTCCTTCTCTCAAGAATACTCTGGATTGGAAATGGTTAATCTGAAAAGAATTAGCAGGAACACTTTTCTTATCAATACATGGAGTTTTCCTTGGAGACATTACAACACTTGCATTAGCACATTTCAACAGATAATTTTCTTCTGATATGCAGCACTCATATATACCGGTATCATTTAAAGATACACCTATTTGATGATAAATAAATTTATCATTAATCCAATTCATACTACCAAAAATTCCTTTATGTATTATATTAGTAGTACTGTGAAGAAAGCTACCCAAAAATTCACCATTCCTTTTCCAAGTTAATAATGAACTTTGAGGTAAATATATTTGTGTACTACAGTATCTCACAAAAGTAAGTACACCCCTCACATTTTTGTAAATATTTTATTATATCTTTTCCTGTGACAACACTTTGCTACAATGTAAAGTAGTGAGCGTACAGCTTGTATAGTAGTGTAAAGTTACTGTCCCCTCAAAATAACTCAACACACAGCCATTAATGTCTAAACCACTGGCAACAAAAGTGAGTACACCCCTAAGTGAAATTGTCCAAATTGGGCCAAAGAGTCAATCTTTTTCATCACTGCCTTAACCCTCTTGGGCATTAAGTTCACCAGAGCTTCACTGGCAGTGCCCATACGTCAACTTCCCAAAGACAACCTCTGGATATGACGCTGAGCATGTGCACTCAACTTCTTTGGTCGACCATGGCGAGGCCTGTTCTGAGTGGTACCTGTCCTGTTAAACCACTGTATGATCTTGGCCACCATGCTACAGTTCAGTTTCAGGGTCTTGGCAATCTTCTTATAGCCTAGGCCATCTTTATGTAGAGCAACAATTCTTTTTTCAGATCCTCAGAGAGTTCTTTGCCATGAGGTGCCATGTTGAACTTCCAGTAACCAGTATGAGAGAGTGAGAGCAATAACACCAAATTTAACACACCTGCTCCCCAGACCTTGTGAAACTAACGAGTCACATGACACCGGGGAGGGAAAATGGCTAATTGGGGCCAATTTGGACATTTTCACTTAGGGGTGTACTCACTTTTGTTGCCAGCAGTTTAGACATTAATGGCTGTGTGTTGAGTTATTTTGAGGGGACAGCAAATTTACACTGTTATACAAGCTGTACACTCACTACTTTACATTGTAGCAAAGTGTCATTTCTTCAGTGTTGTAACATGAAAAGGTATAATAAAATATTTACAAAAATGTGAGGGGTGTACTCACTTTTGTGAGATACTGCACATACCGAATGCAAACCATCTTCATCTTCAATGATTTTTAAAGACTATGGAGACAATTTAATTTCTGGAACAATCATATCTACCACAGTAATACTAATTTTAACCCTTATTTGAGCTTGTTTTCTTATTACTTTAAAATCCCATATTCTTACAATGTCCCATTTTTCATCTTATATTATATTTAAATGTTCTGGATCTAGTATTTTTACAAAATTTTGTAATCGGTAATAAAATTGCTCTTCTGGATAAAGTAGTTTCCCAGATCTTATCATATTATTAGTAACATCTCCAGACCAAAGTGTTGAATCATTACCTTTTACAAATACTGACCAAAAACCCCTTTCCATTATAATACATTCAAAGGTTCCGGTTCTGTTATTTAGTCTATAAGATCCCTGCATTTTAACACATTTTGTTTTAGATTCTATTTTAACTTTGACTTCAACATTATTACTATGAATGAAATACAATTCCATACAGCAATTATATCCAGGGCCAGATTAAGAGCAACATGGGCCTGGTGCTAAGGATTTTGGTGGGCCTTTTTATGGAAATAAATAAAATGAAAACGCAAACAATTTTTGTTAACTTTAAATTAAAGAGAGAGAGGGGTGTGAGAGAGTGGTTAAGAGAGAAAGAGGGGGGGTGATAGCGAGATGGGGGGTTGAAAGAGAGGAGATGAGAGGGAGGGGGAAAGAGAGAGAAAGGGGGTGAATGAGAGAGAGAGAGGGGGTGAGAGAGAGGGGACGAGAGAGAGGGGGTGAGAAAAAGGGGAATAGAGAGAGAGAGGGGAATAGAGAGAGGGTGAAAGAGAGAGGGTGGTAAGGGGTGAAGGGGTGAGAGAGAGAACAGGGTGAAAGAGAGGGGATGAGAGAGAGAGGGGGTGAGGGGGGTGAAAGAGAGAGGGGGGTGGGAGTGAGGGGTTGAGTCTGTGGGGGGCACAGCATAGTACATAACACGGGGGGGATAGCACAGTACATTACATGGTTGGCACAACACATTACATGGTGGATACATGGATACAGCACATTTAATGGAAAGCAAAGCACAGTACATTACATGGTGGGCACAGCACATTACACAGTTGGCAATGCCTAATACAGCACATTACAAGGTAGGCACAGTTCATCATATGGTGGGCACAGCACATGACATGGTTGGTACTGCACAACACAGCACATTGCATGGTGGGCACAACACAGCACATGCACACGGTGGGCACAGGACCTTATATGATGGGCACAGCACATGACATGGCGGGCACAGCTGAGCACATTACATGGTGGGCACTGCACATTAAAAGTGGGCACTAAACAGCACATTATATGGTGGGCACAGCATATTATATGGTGGGCGTTACACGGTTGGCACTGCCCAATACAGCACATTACAAGGTAGGCACAGTTCATTATATGGTGGGCACAGCACATGACATGGTTGGTACTGCACAACACAGCACATTGCATGGTGGGCATAACACAGCACATGCACACGGTGGGCACAGGACCTTATATTATGGGCACAGCACATGACATCGCGGGCACAGCTGAGCACATTACATGGTGGGCACTGCACATTACAAGTGGGCACTGAACAGCACATAATATGGTGGGCACAGCATATTATATGGTGGGCACTGCACATGGCATGGTGGGCACTGCACAGCACATGACAAGGTGGGTACTGCATGACACCACATGACATGGTGGGCACTGCACGACACAGCACAGCACATTACATTGGGAGCACAGCACATTAAATGGTGGACACCACACATGACATGGTGAGCCCTGCACACCACATTCCATTGGGCACATTGGTGGGCACTGCACGACACAGCACATTACATTGTGAGCACAGCCCATTAAATGGTGGACACAGCACATGACATGGTGAGCCCCACACAGCCCATTCCATTGTGGGTACTGCACGGCACATGCCATGGTGGACAATGTACAGCACATTACATGGTGAGTACAGCACATTAGATGGTAGGCACTGCATGGTGCAGCACAAGACATGGTGGGCATAACACAGCACATGACATGGTGGGCACAACACAGCACATGACATGGTGGGCACTGCACAGCAATTTACATGGTGGGCACTGCACATGACATGGTGGGCACTGCATGGCACATCACATTACATGGTGGGTACAGTGCATTACATGGTGGGCACTGCATGGCACAGTACATTACATGGTGGGTACAGCGCATTACATGGTGGGCACTGCATGGCACAGCACATGACGTGGTGGGCACAGCGCATTACATGGTGGGCACAGCACATTACATGGTGGGCACAACACATTACATGGTGGGCACTGCATTGCATAGCAGATTTCATGGTGGGCAATGCAACTGCACATTACATGTTAGGAACTGCACATGACATAGTGGGCACTGCTGAACAGCACAGCACATTACACAGTGGGCACAACACACTACATGCTGGGAACAACACATGGCAGGGTGGGCACCGCACAGCACATGACATGGTGGGAACTGCACATGGTGGGCACTGCATGGCACAGCGAGCACATTACATGGTGGGCACTGCACATTACATGGTGGGATCACTGCATGGCACAGCACATGACATGGTGGACACTGCAAATTACATAGCGGGCATTGCAAGGCACAGCACATGACATGGTGGGCACTGCACATTACATGGGGGGCACTGAATGGCACAGCCCATGACATGGTGGGCATTGCACATGACATGGTGGGCACTGGATGGCACATCACATGACATGGTGGGCACTGCACATTACATGGTGGGCACTTTACATTACATGGTGGGCACTGCAAGGCACAGCAAGAACAAGGGGGCACTGCACATCACATGAAGGGCAATGCAATGCACAGCACATGACATGGTGGGCACTGCACATTACATAGTGAGCACTGCAATGTACAGCACATGACATGGTGGGCACTGCACATTACATGGAGGGCACTTCACATTACATGGTGGGCACTGCAAGGCACAGCACAACATAGGGGGCACTGCACATCACATGAAGGGCAATGCAATGCACAGCACATGACATGGTGGGCACTGCATGGCATAGCAGATTTCATGGTGGGCAATTCAACTGCACATTACATGTTAGAAACTGCACATGACATAGTGGGCACTGCTGAACAGCACAGTACATTACACAGTGGGCACAACACACTACATGCTGGGCACAACACATGGCAGGGTGGGCACAGCACAGCACATGACATGGTGGGAACTGCACATGACATGGTGGGCACTGCATGGCACAGCGAGCGCATTACATGGTGGGCACTGCACACTACATGGTGGGATCACTGCATGGCACAGCACATGACATGGTGGACACTGAAAATTACATAGCGGGCATTGCAAGGCACAGCACATGACATGGTGGGCACAGCACATTACATGGGGGCACTGAATGGCACAGCCCATGACATGGTGGGCATTGCACATGACATGGTGGGCACTGGATGGCACATCACATGACATGGTGGGCACTTTACATAACATGGTGGGCACTTTACATTACATGGTGGGCACTGCAAGGCACAGCACGACATAGGGTGCACTGCACATCACATGAAGGGCAATGCAATGTACAGCACATGACATGGTGGGCACTGCACATTACATGGAGGCACTTCACATTACATGGTGGGCACTGCAAGGCACAGCACAACATAGGGGGCACTGCACATCACATGAAGGGCAATGCAATGCACAGCACATGACATGGTGGGCACTGCAAATTACATGGTGGGCACTTCACATTACATGGTGGGCACTGCAAGGCACAGCACGACATAGGGGGCACTGCACATCACATGAAGGGCACTGCAATGTACAGCACATGACATGGTGGGCACTGCACATTACATAGTGAGCACTGCCATGTACAGTACATGACATGGTGGGCACTGCACATTACATGGAGGGCACTGCAATGTACAGCATATGACATGGTGGGCACAAGAGAGCACATTACATGGGGGGGAGCAGCAGTCTGTCCCCTAGTACAATAATTACACAACATCTCCCTAACAAATGTACTGACCTTATCATAACAGCATGTAAAATGTCCTTCCTCCCGGGCTCCTGCTGGTTAGAACATCAGCGCCCCTCCCTCAGACAGCTTCCAGACACTGAGGATCTGTGTGAGTGTAACAGATCTTGTGATAGGAGTCAGGCATTGGCAGAGACAGGACTCGGCTGCAGTGACTAACACTTGTCTCCTCCATGTGTGCGCAGAGGGCTCCTCTTCCTTCAGGAAGGCACACAGATATCGATAAGCCACTGCCATGGGCCTATATTGAGGGAGGGGCCTGGAGCTGCAGCTCCACCAGCCCCTAGGTTAATCCGGCCCTGATTATATCCCTGTCCTATGCATACATATCCAAACAAATCTTCAGCTGTATTGATATTAGTATATCTAAATTTATCTCTTTTGTCATCTATATTGATATCATTGTCTTTATCACTTTTGTCATCTGTATTGGTATCAATATCTTGCTCGCTTTTGTTATCTATATTGATATCAATGTCTATATCTCTTTTGTTTCTGAATAATGTAATGCCTTTGTTGTGTAAATCTTCAATCCTGTTAACCTCTGCAAAGCTGGAACAGTTTGTAATATACTAAAGATAAAATTATCACTAGAGAGAAGATGAATCCTGTGATGATGATGATAAGTCTTCTCTCTTTAAACTTTTCTTTTGTTGACATCTTTCCTTCTTTTTGGAATCCATGATTCCTCCAGGCCAGATTTTTAGAAATCATTCCTGAAAAAAGAAATACAGCATCATTATCTTGGCATATACAATTTGCATTGATCAGTGAGTAGCCACATTTTTTGTTGCCTATGTGCATTTTTCACTGAATTGAGAGGTCTTTGGACTTGCACCATTACACCTTGAACATCCAAGATGTCAAATGGACCTTCCCAATTACTTTGCTATGGTCCACATTTCTTGAAAAGCTTTAGCATAAGTTGTCCTTTCTCAAGCTTAGAATATGTGGAGGAACCATTTTTTGCATACAAGTAGCTGCGTGTGGCAAAATATTGTTCAGATTGTCCTGTAACATCTGTAACCATTTTGTTTTCTCTATTGCCTCTCTTTGTGGCGTAGACAAAAAAGGTTCATTGGGAAACACAAGCAGCATTTTCCTTCCTGTCATTAATGCAAAAGGAGAATACTTTGTTGCAGAAAATGCTGTGCTTCTGACACTCATCAGAACAAATGGTACAGCATCAACCCAAGTATTTCCTCTGTCTAACAACATTTTAGCAATTCAAGATTTGATAGTCCTATTCATTCTTTCCACAATACCTGCAGACTGCGGATGATATGGTACATTAAATCTCTGTTCTATTCCCAAGATTTTACACATTGCCTGCATGATTTTACCTGTAAAGTGGGATCCTCTGTCACTACTGAGGTTTGTTGGTATACCCCAAACTGGAAAAATATGATTAATTAACATCCTAGCAGTTGTTAAAGCATCATCTTTGCGAACTGGGAAGATCTCAATCCACTTTGAAAAAAATGTCAATCAAAACTAAAACAAATCTGAATCAATTTTTCCCTGATGGTAATGGTCCTATATTATCTATTTGTATAGTGGACCAAGGTCTGTCTGCTGGGGGAATTCTTTGTCAAGGAGGTTTCTGACCCTTTGGTCTAGGATTCACTTGTGCACAAATAAAAAAAAACAAAAAAACATAATAATATTATTCTTGTTATCACTAGAAAAAAAAGCCTTTGAAAATTAGTTTGCAATAACTCCATCAGTATCACCAGCAAAGCAGCTTCATTATTATCCCATTAAAAAAGAAGAGAATCGTGCGCTGCATTTGGACGTTACACAATTTGCCATGTCACGAATGTTAATTCTCCATTACAAACGCTAGTTTACAAGACCGAGCGCTTCTGGTTCTGAGCATGTGTGTTTGTACTTTGGACTTTTGTCTGACAGACTTGTGTACACACAATCGGAAATTCCGACAACACATATTTGTTGGCGGAAAATTTGAGAACATGCTAGCCAACATTTGTTGGCGGAAAGTCCGACAACAATTGTCCAATGGAGCATACACACGGTCGAACTTTCCGCCATTAAGCTCACATCCAACATTTCCCGCCGGAAAATCCGATAGTGTGTACACAATGAAGGAAAAAGAAATGATTCAAACTGAATCTGATGGGGTATTATCCCACAAATCTCAAGGGACGAAAAAAGAACTAGGTAGGGTTCCATGGATCTACCAGAGCTGAACTGAAGTAGTAGCTATATTGTGTAACCTGAGCCTTCAGTCGTTTTTTGCAGTTGGCCAGTCGGGGTGACTGAGGATGTGGTGAGGAGGTTGTTGATGGGGGATCCTTATCTCTTTCCAGGATGTTCCAATCTTTCAATAGCTGTATGCCTTCCTCTACAGAGTTGACATGAAACGCTTTCCCATCTATCGTGATTAGAAGTTTCGCTGGATAGGCCCATCTGTAGGTGAATAGATGGTTTCTCAGAGGTTTGGTGATGGTGTCCCTGTTCCTTCTTCTTTGCATTGTATAGGCTGATAAATCTGGATAGAAGGAGAGGCCTTGGGTACAAGATCGCACATTATCTGGGTTTCTCATAAGCAGGAAGAATTTATCTTTGGTTTGATAAAAATGTATTCGAGCAATTGTATCCCTTGGTAGTTGTTCTGGTAAGTATCTGGGTTTGGGTGACCTTTGAATCCTATCAATAGACAGGTCGGTCAAGGATGCCTCAGGTAGCATTTCCTGAAGGATGTTCTGGAAATAGGCATGCAGATAAGGGGTGGTTTGACCGACTCAGGTATCCTACTGATTTTAATGTACGATCTTCGAGATCTGCCATTTTGGCTTTCATTTTTTGTAGTTTATCCTCTCTCTCATTGTGGGCATCAATTACTTCATTTACAGTATCAGCGAACTCTCCCATTTTGTTCTCTATATGGATGACTCTGTTATCAACAGCTTTGATTTCTGCCTTGAAGTTTGTGAGGGATAAGATATCCGCATGAATTGTGCTGCATAGTGAGACAAGCATGTCCTTTAGAGTTGTGTCTATCACTGGTTGATTATTAGTGGGCAATTCTAAGATGGAGTCCTGAAGTTCCCTGGTGTCATTGAGAGAAGTATTTATCTCCTCTCCCTCCATGTCATTTTTTTTGAATATGCTGCTGTTTTGCTTTAATAGGGCTAGATGATGAGGAAGATGACTGGGACTGGCAGTTTTGCCCATTGTGTGGTTTTTGGGAAGAGTAGCGTTGTGCTTTGTCACTGTGTTCTGAGAGCCTGCCACGCTCTTTGTCAGTGTGCTTACTGGCGCCATCTTGGGCATGCATGCGGCAGGGCTGCTGGAAGAAATCTGTCATGTACCAGTTGTGACCAGACCTGCGTGGTTAGCTACAGAGGAACACCAAACACATGTAAGTGAAAATATAATGATTTATTAAAGTAAGTGAATAATATAAGTACAACCACCTCCAATAAGACACAGTGCAATAACCAACCAACAGACAGAGACCCACAAATAACAACAGACACATAAGTACAATAAATGGGAAATACCAGAATCATAAACAATAGCCAGGCCAGGGTCATACACAGCAGATCAGCAGATGGACAGGGGATGTTCCAGAAACATAAACGTAAGCCAGGCCAAGGTCATACACAGGGAGATGAACAGATGGGGTAAGGAACACAGGACAGGGAGAGGATGGACAGATCAGACTGCAGGGCAGGGATGCAAGGTAACAGGTAGGACAGGATAGCGATCAGGACAGGGAGACAGGATCAGATACACGGGTCACAGGTTGAGGGCACAGGAACAGGTTCAGAATCAGGATCAGATAACAAGCTAGCAGGTCAGGGCACAAGGACGAAAACGAGGCAAACATGTGAGTGCTTGCCGGGTATTTATATGCCTGTAATTGGCCTCAAGTGACACCTGATTGTAAGAGGTGCTGTCTGCTCCACACTGCCAGGATCCATCCGCTGGTGGACGCCAGTACTGCGGCCCAAAGATGACATAACATTAGCAGGGAAAAGCTCTCCTGACACTTCCAAACTGCCAGGAGACACCTGCTGATGGACCTTAGTACTGCACGCCAAATGACAGATATTACCAGCGGATGGAACTTTTCCTGACAAAATCCGTCATTCTGCTGATCTGCCAAACTTCTTTTCTCTTCCTAGACATGTCCCCAGGATGTGCCCGATCCTCTAGGAGGAAAAAATGCCGCAATCCGTGGCTAAGGTATGTAGTTATCTGCTACGGTGTGTCAGTGGAAGACGGAGCTCTCTTAATCTTGCGGCCATACTCCTTGGCAGCCGGTGACACCCCCCCTCAGCATTGAAACTCACTGGAACCTGAGCATTTGCAGAGTTGCCACCACAGCTGCAAAATCTCTAGCTGAATTGGGGTCATGAATAGTAGTTGGAGATAGAGAACATCATGATCAACCAGTTTTTTTGCATAATACAGAAAACAAATCTCATAATGACTGAGTGGGTATGAACAGCATGTAATACAAAATGTATTGATAGTTTTTTATGATGTGGTTTTAGTGACACTTTAATAATAGAAGAAAACAAAGAAAATAAAAAGAGGGGGTGGGTTGAAATTTGTTGTGGAAATCAGTGTTACCAACCCCCCCAACTAAAATTTACTGGCAGGACACCAAAATTTACAAAGAGCACTAATTTTTTACTGGCACAAAAATCCTGAAATTTACTGACAGAGCCAAAAAAATTTACTGACATTGCACAAGTACCTAAAATGGCTATTTTCGGTGCTAAACAGTGCAAATATCAATATTTAAACTATAAACATGTAGCTAGTGCCCTGGAAGGATTTACCCCCTTTCTGACCAGAACACTTTTTGCGATACGGCACTGCGTCGCTTTAACTGACAATTGCGCGGTTAGGCGACGTTGCACCCAAACAAAATTGATTCCCTTTTTTTCCCACAAATAGAGCTTTCTTTTGGTGGTATTTTGATCACCTCTGTGGTTTTAATTTTTTGCGCTATAAACAAAATAAGACCGACAACTTTGAAAAAAAAAACATTTTTTTTTACTTTTTGCTATAATAAATATCCCCAAAAAATATATAAAAAACGAATTTCTTTTTCAGATTATGGATTCTTCTACATATTTTTGGGGGAAAAAATGCAATAAGCGTATATTGATTGGTTTGCGCAAAAGTTATAGCATCTACAAAATAGGGGATAGATTTATGGCATTTTTATTATTATTTTTTTTTATTAGTAATGGCGGTGATCTGCGATTTTTATTGTGACTGCGACATTATAGCGGACACATCGGACACTTCTGGCACTGTTTTGGGATCATTGTCATTTATACAGCGATCAGTGTTAAAAAAATGCACTGATTACTGTGTAAATGACACTGGCAGGGAAGGGGTTAAACATTAGGGGGCGATCAAGGGGTTAAGTGTGTCCTAGGGAATGATTCTAATTGTGGTGGGGATGGGCTACCACTGCCATGACAGCGATCACTGCTTCCGATGACAGGGAGCAGTAGATCTCTGTCATGTCACTAGGCAGAACGGGGAAATGCCTTGTTTACATAGGAATCTCCCCGTTCTGCTTCTCTGTGACATGATCACGGGCCCCCAGCGGACATCGAGTCCGTGGGACCCATGGGCACGCTCACAGAGCACGCGGTGGGCGTGCACATGCCCTGCCGGTGGCTCGTGCACCCACAATGCTGCGATTTTAATGGGACGTACCTGTACAACCATTTGCCCATTTGTGCCGTACATTGTGCCGTACATCGTCGTGCGCTGGTCGGTTAAACAATGTGGTTAAACAAAAGTCAAAAAACATATTTCTCCATTTGCATGGTCAGATTGATATAACCCAGCCAGCACAGCGTTCCTCTATACATCAGTGTACAGGCTTCCCCTTACAGTACAAGGGAACTCTGCAGATCATAATCTAAGGGGGAACTGTGATGTAAAGGAGGGGGGGCTCTGGTAACCAGAGACCACCTTTACTCAGAGTCCACTACATTGCCCTTTACACCAGATTTCCCATTTACATCAGGGTCTGCAGAATTCCCCCTTGCACTGTAGAAGGTGCCAACATGGTACAGAGATTGTCAGAGCATGCGGACATGGTACAGAGGTGGTCAAAGAATGCAGACATGGTACAGAGGTGGTCAGAGCATATGGACATTGTACAGAGGTGGTCAGAGCATGCGGACATGGTACAGAGGTGGTCAGAGCATGCGGACAAGGTACAGAGGTGGTCAGAGCATGCGGACAAGGTACAGAGGTAGTCAGAGCATGCGGACATGGTACAGAGGTGGTCAGAGCATGCGGACATGGTACAGAGGTGGTCAGAGCATATGGACATGGTACAGAGGTGATCAGAGCATGCAGACATTGTACAGAGGTGGTCAGAGCATACAGACATGGTACAGAAGTGGTCAGAGCATGCGGACATGGTAAAGAGGTGGTCAGAGCATGCTGACATGGTACAGAGGTGGTCAGAGCATACAGACATGGTACAGAGGTGGTCATGCGGATATGGTACAGAGGTGGTCAGAGCATACAGACATGGTACAGAGGTGGTCAGAGCATATGTACATGGTACAGAGGTGGTTAGAGCATGCGGATATGGTACAAAGGTGGTCATCCGAATATGGTACAAAGGTGGTCAGAGCATACGGACATGATACAGAGGTAGTCATGCGAACATGGTACAGAGGTGGTCAGAGCATATGGACATAGTACAGAGGGGGTCAGAGCATGTGGACATGGTACAGCGATGGTCAGAGCATATGGACATGGTACAGAGGGGGTCAGAGCATGTGGACATGGTACAGAGGTGATCAGAGCATATGGACATGGTACAGAGGGGGTCAGAGCATGTGGACATGGTACAGCGGTGGTCAGAGCATGTGGCATGGTAGGGTACAGAGGTGGTCAGAGCATGCTGACATGGTACAGTGGTGGTCATGCGGACCTGGTACAGAGGTGGTCAGAGCATGCAGACATGGTACAGAGGTGTTCATGTGGACATGGTACAGAGGTGGTCAGAGGATGGACACAGGAGATAGCAAGACAGAGATTGTGAACAAACATCTTACCACTGCCATTCTTGCCTTATAACTGCTGCCTGTGGGCATCACAATAGATAGCAGCCACCAGCCAAGCAATGGATTGATAAATGCAGGCAAGGGGTTCTGCGGTGGGAGTCTCCAGAGTCCAGCAGCCAAGGACGGATAATGCAGACAGGGGCACAGTGCTGTGTGGGTGGAAATCCTGAGATCCTAACTCCAAACAAGCTTCTCCAGCCATAGTGCACTGCAGCAGCAGGTCGGGGTTTGGTCTCCTGCCCGCTCCAGTGATGCAGTGCCGATGTTCTGCCGAGAAAGTTCCGCTCGGCGTATAAGTTCCCCCTCTACTGCGCCTGCGCAGTAGGTATCGGCGGAAATAGCCGAAGCAGAACAGCTGAAAATCAGCTGTACACGGCGCCTGTAAGAGGGCCCCTCGCGGGCTCGCTTCGCTCGCCACGCTTCGCTCGCCACGCTTCGGGCACGGCCTCGCTGAGCTCGGCACTTTTAGATCCCCCCTCTAGGTCCACTTGGATGGTGGGGAAGGAACCTGGACCCAGAGCGCAGGCGCCGTGTACAGCTGATTGAAGCATTTGAGCTTCGGCTATCTCCGGCGGCTGAGAGTAGTATGTACTGCGCAGGCGCTGCGCCTGCGCAGTACAGGGGGGGAACTTATCCGCCGAGGGAACATTCTCGGCAAGACACCGACTAGACAAGCCATCTATTCAAAAATGGCACCAGGCGGCGCTATTACGTCACTTACTCACTGCGCATGCGCCCGCCCAGCCGAAAAAAGCCGAGTGTGTACGAGCCCGGCGGCCTTGGGAACAGCGCATGCATAGTGTAATGGTCGGCCTGCAGCCATATGTTTTACAGGCACCACTGCCCGTAACAGGCTTTTACGGGCTGCTCGTAAATTAACGGGCGGTTGGCAACACTGGTGGAAATTTGATCATTTGTTTGATGTGATAGTTATAGCAGATGTCTAGAAAATCCATAATGCTATATAACCCAGCCGTGTATTCAATTAAAAAATTCTTAGGTATTTTTTTAAATAGTGTCTAAAGTCTGTTTTAATACCAGCCTTCTGGGGTTCTCTGCACAGCGGGATTTAAAACTGGGAGAGGAAGACCCAGTCCTCCTAAAGCAGACTGATAGGAGGAGAAAGCACAGGGTTGACCCCACCTGTACAGTGTGTTGCTGCTCCTCCACTATCCAATCACAGACTGGGACAGTTCTTGACCAAGTAGCAATATTTTAACTGTAGTAAAGAAAAGTGAGGTCAGAACATAGCTGTGTTGTCTGACAAGAATGCCTGCATTCGAAAACTGCTGAAAATAGTTACACATTCTTGGTAAGATGATTCATATTTACTGTATGCATTTCAAATGTAAAGTTACCTGTTTGCCTACAGTTCTGCTTTAAATTCCTGGAAATTGGGAGACAGATTTTTTTTTAGCAATTGTTCTACAGTAAGTGTGTTTGTGTGTGTGTGTGTGGGGGGGGGGGGTAGTTATAATTAACATGGACCCCCAAAGCTAAGAACCTAATCTACCAATAAATTAGAGATGATTTATTTGTTTATTTTAGCAGATAAATCTATTCATCCATTTCATTTTAATAAACAATTATTTTGTTAGATTTGTTTACTTGACTTAATGGTGTCAGGAAGCTAGAGTCTGTCTCAGAATATACAGTACCTACTAGGGGCATAGTTATAAAGCAGCAAATGTGACTTTCACCAAACATTTACTGGTGGTGAATCAATCACCATAATTTAAAACACATGCATCACGAAGATTCATCTGCAGTGAATGCTTGGTGAATGTCAAATTTGCTGCTCTACGAATATACATTTAATAGGCTGGTTTACAAGGATTGTACTGTACATCCACAATCAAGTGCACATATTGTCTGCAATTTGAAAAAATGCCACAAGATGTCAGTATTGTAGTTGTAATGACTTATGATTCTAGTTGCATTCACTCCCTACTGGGAAACTAGAATGTTCATATTAATTGACAGTATTTCACAAAAGTGAGTACACCCCTCATCTTTTCATGTGACAACACTGAAGAAATTACACTTTGCCACAATTTAAAGTAGTGAGTGTACAGCTTGTATAACAGTGTAAATTTGCTGTCCCCTCAAAATAACACACAGCCATTAATGTCTAAACCACTGGCAACAAAAGTGAAAAATGTCCAAATTGGGCCCAAAGTGTGAATATTTGGTGTAGCCACCATTATTTTACAGCACTGCCTTAACCCTCTTGGGCATGGAGATCACCAGAGCTTTGCAGGTTGCCACTGGAGTCCTCTTCCACTCCTCCATGACGACATTACAAAGCTGGTGGATGTTAGAGATTGTGCACTCCTCCACCTTCTGTTTGAGGATGCCCCACAGATGCTCAATAGGGATTAGCTCTGGAGACATGCTTGGCCAGTCCATCGCCTTTACCCTCAGCTTCTTTAGCAAGGCAGCGGTCGTCTTGGAGGTGTGTTTGGGGTTGTTATCATGTTGGAATACTGCCCTGCAGCCCAGTCTCTGAAGGGAGGGGATCATGCTCTGCTTGAGTATGTCACAGTACATGTTGGCATTCAAGATTCAATGAACTGTAGCTTCCCAGTGCCGGCAGCACTCATGCAGCCCCAGACCATGACACTCCCATCACCATGCTTAACTGTAGGCAAGACACACTTGTCTTTGTACTCCTCACCTGGTTGCCGCCACACATGCTTGACACCATCTGAACCAAATAAGTTTATCTTGGTCTCATCAGACCACAGGACATGGTTCCAGTAATCCATGTCCTTAGTCTGCTTGTTTTCAGCAAACTGTTTCTGGGCTTTCTTGTGCATCATCTTTAGAAGAGGCTTCCTTCTGAGACAACAGCCATGCAGACCAATTTGATGCAGTGTGTGCGGCGTATGGTCTGAGCACTGACAGGCTGACCCCCCACCCCTTGAACCTCTGCAGCAATACTGTCACCACTCATACATCTATTTCCCAAAGAAAACCTCTGGATATGATGCTGAGCACGTACATTCAACTTCTTTAATCGACCATGGCAAAGCCTGTTCTAAGTGGAACCTGTCCTGTTAAACTGCTGTAAGGTCTTGGCCACCGTGCTGCAGCTCCGTTTCAGGGTCTTGGCAATCTTCTTATAGCCTAGGCCATCTTTATGTAGAGCAACAATTCTTTTTTTCAGATCCTCAGATAGAGTTTTGCCTTGAGGTGCCATGTTGAACTTCCAGTGACCAGTATGAGAGTGAGAGCGATAGCACCAAGTTTAACACACCTGCTCCCCATTCACACCTGAGACCTTGTTACACTAATGAGTCACATGACAACGGGAAGGGAAAATGGCTAATTTGGCCCAATTTTGAAATTTTCACTTAGGGGTGTACTCACTTTTGTTGCCAGCTGTTTAGACATTAATGGCTTTGTGTTGAGTTATTTTGAGGGGACAGAAAATTTACACTGTTATACAAGCTGTACACTCACTACTTTACATTGTAGCAAAGTGTCAATTCTTCAGTGTTATCACATGAAAAGATATAATAAAATATTTACAAAAATGTGAGGGGTGTACTCACTTTTGTGAGATACTGTAGGTGCAAACATTTTTTTAAGGAGGGAGGTCCGTTGTGTACTTTTAGTTAATGAACATTTGTTAATTCAGCATTAGAAGTTTTATTTGCAAATATTTTTTTTGGAATCCTCTCAGCAGAACATTAATTTCAGTGTGTGGCACATGAACTGCCAACCAGAGGTGAGATTTGGGTATGGGACAAGCAAGGTTTTGTTGTGAACCCAGCTTATTCGCAATTTTCAGACCCAGTGAATTAATTCTCAATTTAGCCATGATAGCAACCAACTACCAGTAATGCACTTCCTGGCCTTTGAACTTAGATCAGATGGCTTGTGTAGCACCCCTTTACCCTCGGAGGTGAATGAGGACCCCCAGAAGGCTCAGCCGGCTAGCATTACCAACCTCAGGGCAGAATACTTAACTCTTTGTGGAAAAAACTGGGCGCAGATCACTTTACTGCATTCAAGAGAATTTACTAGAGCACAATACATTTAAAAAGAGTGACTATAGGCATTTAAGCTAAGATCGTCATTCTGTACTTTTCAGACAGTTGAGCTGCTTTAGACAATACGAATATTTCTTTGTTTTTTAATTTTTTATGTTATTGATATAGTTGATAGGGCAGATTGATTTATTGATTTAAGTTGATAGGACAGACATCCAAATGTATCGACCCCATCATAATATTAGTGATAGCAGACTCTTACGTCTCTGCCGTCCTGACTATACAGTAATCAAATAAACAACAATAAACAAAACCTATATACAGGGAAGAGGAAAAAAAAGGTAGGGGTAAAGTTTGGGGCTCTTTAATGTATTTTATTGGGATTTTATGTGATAGACCAACACAAAGTGGCACATAATTGTGAAGTGGAAGGAAAATGATAAATGGATTTTCAAATTTAAAAAAAAAAATATGTGAAAAGTGTAGCATGCATTTGTATTCAGCCCCCCTGAGTCAATACTTTGTAGAACCACCTTTCGCAGCAATTACAGCTGCAACTCTGTTTGGGGGATGTCTCTTTCAGCTTTGTACATCTAGAGAGTGACATTTTTGCCCATTCTTCTTTGCAAAATAGATCAAGATCTGTCAGATTGGATGGAGGGCGTCTGTGAACAGCAATTTACAAGTCTTGCCACAGATTCTCAATTGTATTTAGGTCTGGACTTTGACTGAGCCATTCTAACACATGAATATGCTTTGATCTAAACCATTACATTGTAGCTCTGTCTGTATGTTTAGGGTCGTTGTCCTGCTGGAATGTGAACCTCCCCCACAGTCTCAAGTCTTTTTCAGACTCTAACAGGTTTTCTTCTAAGATTGCCCTGTATTTGGCTCCATCCATCTTGCAATCAACTCTGACCAGCTTCCCTGTCCCTGCTGAAGAAAGGCATCCCCACAACATGATTCTTCCACCACTATGTTTCATGGTGGGGATGGTGCGTTCAGGGTGAGGTGCAGTGTTTTCCACCACACATAGCGTTTTGCATTTAGGCCAAAAAGTTCAATTTTGGCCTTATCTGACTAGAGCACCTTCTTCCACATGTTTGCTGTGTCCCCCACATGGCTTCTTGCAAACAGGACTTCTTATGGTTTTCTTTCAACAATGGCTTTCTTCTTGCCACTCTTCCATAAACGCTAGATTTGTGGAGTGCACAACTAATAATTGTCCTGTGGGCAGATTCTCCCACCTGAGCTGTGGATCTCTGCAGCTCCTCCAGAGTTACCATGGGCCTCTTGGCTGCTTCTCTGACTAATGCTCTCCTTGCCTGGCCTGTCAGTTTAGGTGGACGGCAATGTCTTGGTAGGTTTGCAGTTGTGCGATTCAGGGCCTGAATAAAGACTTTAAATAGCTTCAGGCCAATCTTCAAAATTTTATATGGGATTTTAAACTATAAACGTCCTATGCTCTCCAATTAAATTCTCTGTATGCTGAAATCACAAGGAGGCTTAGGTGTGCCGTACACTGAAAAGTGCTGCCTCACTTCATGCTTACATCACCTGACCTCATGGTCTATCTTTTGGTCATATAACAGGTAGACTTAAATTTTGTATCAACTTATCCATCCAAATGCACATAATTGTGAAGTAGAAGGAAAGTGATAAATGGTTTTAAAAATGTTATATAAATAAATATGTGAAAAAGTGTGGCGTGCATTTGTATTAAGCCCTCCAGAGTCCATACTTTGTAGAACCACCTTTCTCTGCAATTACAGCTGCAAGTCTTTTTGGGTATGTCTCTACCAGCTTTGCACATCTAGAGAGTTACATGTTTGCCCATTTTTCTTTGCAAAATAGCTCAAGCTCTGTCAGATTGGATGGAGAGCGTTTTCCAGTCTTGCCCAGCCTGGCCGGGGAACACGATGGGCTGAAGACTGCCACTCTCTGCTGACCAATCCAGAGAAAGCAGCAGCTGCAGAGGAGGTCAGCAGCAGCTCAGCCTGAGAGGAGGGCGACACCAAGCCACCTCCCGGGAGTCGGAGGACAGCTGGGGGGGCGGAAGAGGCAGGCACGGTTTCTCAGGAGTCTCAGGATAAAGGAGAAGTTCTGCTGCTCCGGTGAGTCCACTCTGACAATCAGCACCCGGCTGTAGTCACCCGCACCCTAGGTAAGACTACCACCACCCCACCCCCCCGCCAGGTGGGTGGTTTTAGTCTTGCCTAGGGTGCAAAATAGTCAAGCACCGGCCCTGGTAACACATTATATGAATAGAGGAGCTGGGCAGAAAGGGAGGGTATTGCCGGCACTCGTGATGCATAAGCAGCCATCTTAGGTTTGTTCAGGCAACTGACGGCTTTAATGCAAAATTGATCTGGGCAGATGTAGAGCTGTCCAATGACTTTTACATAACTACCTGGTGCAACCCCCCTACCTGCCAGAATTAGTCAAGTAAATTGGGCTTAGCCTTGCTATTTAAAATTGTCCTGTTTCTGTCCAATTTTACACTGATCTGTCATCTGTGGTTTCTCACTTAAATTTTGTTGTAAAGCACCTGTCTGTACTCCTTTGTCTGTAGTGCATTTTAGCTGATTCTCCCTTACTAGTAATGTCCTGCTGCTTTTCAGTTTGTTTTAAAGCTGGCCATACATGGTTCATTTTTTTTGTTCCTGGAGTTGGAGCATACAACTTTAACACACAAATGTGTTGTGAAATGCTGCAAACAAAGGGTGGATTTGCTGTTTAAGGCACATGTGCATGTTCTGTGGTCCCAACATAAAAAAAAGACCCTAGAAAAAAAAAAAAAGAATCAGCGGGCTGTCATTTTTTAACTTTTGTATTTTGGCTATGCCTCTAGTGTGGGGGATCCTGCCAGCATCAGAACACTCTGATAGGGAGGTAACTACTTTATTGAGCTGGTAATGTACTACTGAGCAAGCTTACTGAAGGCTTGCAACATCTCCTGAGGGTTTGGAATATACTGAGTGAAGCAAGCGCATTTCCATCTGCCCACCTTTTTAAAAGGCATGGTCTGGTACCCTGTGCTGAGATGCGGCCGAGGCCACTCCGATCCAAAAGGAGTGTTCTGAAAAGCAGCCGTGGTCAAGGCCTAGGTTAACCAGGAGGATCCTAACAAGTCTGGCGAACTGGCTGCTACTCAGGGGGCTGGTCAGAAAAGGTAGCAAGGGCTGGAGTTCGACTGGCTAGGTAGGTGAGACAGTAAGCGAGTATCGCTGCTGGGCACCAGACGTTGTTGGTCTGGAAAGTTTGATGTCGACCCCGGGGCCAGATTGATGTGTGTGGACACCAGGAGGTGTGGTCGCTAAAGCTGTAGAAGGCCAGGTAGATGGGTGCTTGGATGAATAGGTTGGGTACAGGGTCGGAATAACATAGGGGCTATTGGAGCTGCAGCTCCAGGCCCCTTACCTTAAGATAGGACCATTTAAAAAAAAAAATCCCCCCCAAAAAATGATAGACTTCGAGGGTCATGGCTCGTGACCAGGGGTCACATAGAGCCCAAATTTGGGGGGTAGGTAGCTGAAGATCTACTCAACCACTAGTCAAAAGGGGCTCCTATCATCTATGGTTCCGGAGATAAGGGGCTCTTTGTGCAGCCTGTCAGAAGCTACATACAGAGCGGCCAGTTTAAATACAAGCACACTCTGTTTGCAGCAGACTGAGAGGATGAGGTCACAGTACCTCTCCTCACTTTTTGTCAGAGGCACTGAGCTCATTGGACAGCTTGGAGCCTGCAGAGTTTGACAGGCAGCACCGCTCCGCCTGTCAAACTCGCCTATTGATTTCCATGGAGCCACTCTGCAACTGCAAGCCAAACTCGCTCGCAGTAGCAGCACAGTCCAACAATGTAAAACTACCATTCAGCAATGCTATACCACTCGTCGAAAAACAATACACCACAGATCACTTTTCAGGGCAGTAAGCATTACCGCAAATGTGAGAGAAACATGAAACACATCATCCATTTCACACTCACACCACCAACCAGGTCACTCCCCAGTCACTTCCCATGTTAGCCACCTCCCTTCAACTTATATCACAGGTGACCATTTCCCAACCTGCAGAAAACAGACCCTACTCCAAAAGATATCACTCCCAATTACTCCCCCTACCTGCTGATTGATATCCCTCAATGACCACCTCACACCCCTGCTGACAGACCTCTCTCCCCTGCCTGTCTCCGCACACCCTTTCACCTGCTGATCTGTGGATGGGGGAATCACTCCCACAGTGTTATTGTGTTCTGCTAGTGGGGAGCCTTCCCAACCCACAGAATACAATGATCGGTGTTGCTAACTATAGCTGGCAGCACTGATTGTTTTGGGAAAAACCTGACAGGCTGGTTGTACTCAAATCGATTAATAGATTGACTTGTGTACAACCAACTAGCCCATACATAGATTGACTATGGCTGGTCTCTGCTTAATTGGCTTAATTTCAATTCATGTATGGCACGCTTAACCACTACGCAGTACCTAAATATCCTTCCACAAACCTGTACATAGTGCCCACTGTCATACCCTCCACACTCCTCTCCTGTACATACTGCTCACTGTCATACCTTCCACACTCCTCTCCTGTACATAGTGCCCACTGTCATACCCTCCACACTCCTCTCTTGTACATACTTCCCACTGTGATACCCTTCACACTCCTCTCCTGTGCATACTGCCCCATAATACCCTCCACAGTCCTCTCCTGTACATACTGTCAACTGTCATACCCTCCACACTCCTCTCCTGTACATACTACCAACTATCTTTCTCTCCACACTCCTCTCCTGTACATACTGCCCCCATCATACCCTCCACACTCCTCTCCTGTACATACTGCCCACTGGCATACCCTCCACACTCCTTTCCTGTACATACTGCCCACTGTCAACCCTCCTCACTCCTCTGCTGTGCATACTGCCCACTGTCATGCCCTCCAGACTCCTCTCCTGTACATAGTGCCCACTGTCATACCCTCCACACTCCTCTCCTGTACATAGTGCCCACTGTTATACCCTCCACATTCCTCTCCTTACCCACAAAAAACTGTTCTTTAAAATTATATTGAATATCCTTAATGTTACCAGCTCTAGAATGGGCACATTTTTGTTAGTTCAACTAAAGGAAATCTTCTCAGTCCCCATATTTGTTCTGCCCATTGTTAGTACTCATTTAATTTTGTGATTACTACTGTGATGTATAGAGGAACATAAGGGATGTCAGCTACTCTAAATATACTTCTGGAAAAAAATAACTGTCTCTGAAAATATTTTTGAAATGTTGGCAACTATGCACTTGGGGACTGCTCAAGGGCCACCGGGTCAGTAGGCGGCCCCATGATATTAAAGCAGTAGTAAATTACTACTTTTTAGAGGCCCTGAGGTAGGTTATGCCATAATGTACTAGTATGCATAGCATATTAGCACATTAGGGTACACTTACCTGTCAGACTGAGCCCTCCAGTGCTGCACTGTGATCAATCGGTGGGTCCCGGGCGCTTCCATCTTCACCCAGTCTTCCTTCCGGGTTCTGTGCCTTCGTTCACTTGCCTTGGCCGGGCTGTGTTGCTGTCACTTCCACGCATGCTCATGCGCATCCTCTCTCTCTCTCTCATCTTCTTTCCCTTACCCCTCTCTCATCCCCTTTCTCTCGCTCTCATCCTCCCTCTCTCTATTTAATTCAATTTGCTATAACAAAAAATGTTTGCATTTTAAATTATTTTTTTATTTTATTTTATTTTTTTATAAAAAGCCCCACCATAATCCTCAGCACTAGGCCCATGATGTTCTTAATCCGGCCCTGGTTGGGTTGAAGCCCAAATGGGGAATGTGAAAGGATGGTCAATATGTCCCTGTAGATGGGACTTATGGTGAGTAAGTGTTTGTAGTTGGCTATGGGATGATGCTTCTGGATGCCGCGTAGAATGGATTTGGACTGTATGGGCTGCGAACAATGAAGGCTTTCCGGGATCCTGTAAGGACAAAATGCTGGATGCCGACTAAGTATAGCCTGATAGTGTTATGAGATAGAGCTGTCTGCGTGTGGCAATACGATATAAGGCTAGGACGTGCTTGATGTCTCCTGTTGCTGCTCCGGGGCATGAGGCTAGGAACATGTAATGGGCATTCCAAGAAGAGTGATAGGCCTTAAGTGTGTTGCGAAAGAATGCCTGATTTAACGAGATGGGTTGTGTTGTGAGGGTGTGTCTTTAACCCATGGTCAGCAGCGACCAGGGTGGAATAGGTGAAAAGGTTGGGTCGGCTCCGGGTTTCTGCTGAAGGAATGAAGTAAGTTAAGCGGGACAGTGCGTCTGCTGCGACATTGTGCCTGCCCAGGATAGAAACGCAGTGAACATTAAATTGATGCTACAGGGACAACTGCAGCATAGGAAGGACATGACGGCGAGCGACTTAGACCTGCCTTGTTTATAATTACGGCCGTGGCTTGGTTGTCTGTGGCAAGCAACCGTTTGTCCTGTCCAGGTATGGCCCCAGACCTGAGCAGCTGTCACAATGTGATATGGTTCAAAAAAAGATGCGAAGTCCTGGTTGAGGTCAATAACTCAGTAGACAGATGAGTTTTTTGGGGTTTTTTTAGAGCTGCCCCACCCCTTAATGCGACTGACCCCTTGGTGAAGATGCAATGCCTGGTGTGTGTAATATATATATATATATATATATATATATATATATATATATATATATATATATATATATATAGAACAAAGAAAACTGTGCACTGTGGGTACACAGGGGTCGCCCCTTAGGGATTTTACTGGCAAAGGATAGATATATAGTATAGAGAGTAATTTATGTAAAAATGCACAAAAGTGCCAATTTTATTAGACATATAGAAAAAATATATATAGAAAGTATCAATACAAATACAGTTATACAGAATACAAGTACATACAAAATATACACATCCAATTGTACAAAGTAGATATGACAGCCCAGTGCTTACAACCCGCAGCCTATACGGTGAAAGGTCAAGCGGATGAAGTGTACAGCACATAACCCGACATGTTTCGGAAATTATTCCTTCATCAAGGGATTTACAGTTGGGTGATCAAATCTTTATCTGTAATGTAAATTTCAAGAAAATAAAGTAGTATCATCATATATATATGAGACTACTAACAAGAATTTTAGTTGTAGCAAAAATGATGCAGTTTTAAAAAAGAACTAGTCATACTTACATCAATCAGATTCATGAAGACAAGCAAAATTTGACAAAGCAAAAAATTGAAACCAGAGGTGAAGCAGGCTGGCTAGAGAGTCCATGAGGTGTAGGATAGGCAGCTACAGGTGTGAGACTGAGCACTGCAAGACTTTCACAAGAGACGCCTGATTGTGGTCTGTATAATTGGAATAGTAAATAAAAGGAGCATGTAAGTTAGGCCCATATGCAGCTAGGGAAAACAATTGCCAAGCTGCAGTGTAAAAGTGTATGGGATAAAAATGTCCCAATGCTTTAGTATACATAGTGGTTAAGATTACCGACTGACAGATGCCCTGGGAGTGTCTGCATCTCATATAGCACAGCTGATTTGGCATCAGCCAATCAGCGTCTGCTCCACCAAATCAGCTGCATATAGAGCAGCTGTAAGTGGAGCTCAGAGCGTCTCCCTGACGCCGAGGCTCGCGGCGTAGCCACGCCCCTATGGGCCTGATGACGTCACGCATGGGATCCCCGCGTATGCAGCAAAGCAGGCGCGGGTCACAAAAAAAAGCTCCTCTTAGAGGAGCTTTTTTTTGGTGAGGCGGCGACGCGTGACGTCACCACGCCCATCGGGGCATGGCTACGCCGCGCGCCTCGGAGTCAGGGAGACGCTCTGAGCTCCACTTGCAGCTGCTCTATATGCAGCTGATTTGGTGGAGCAGACGCTGATTGGCTGATGCCAAATCAGCTGTGCTATATGAGATGCAGACACTCCCAGGGCATCTGTCAGTCGTGGAACTGCTGCCCGGAGGTCTGCATCTCAGGAGATCATGTGAAAACCAAAAGGTAATCTTAACCACTATGTATACTAAAGCATTGGGACATTTTTATCCCATATACTTTTACACTGCAACTTGGCAATTGTTTTCCCTAGCTGCATATGGGCCTAACTTACATGCTCCTTTTATTTACTATTCCAATTATACAGACCACAATCAGGCGTCTCTTGTGAAAGTCTTGCAGTGCTCAGTCTCACACCTGTAGCTGCCTATCCTACACCTCGTGGACTCTCTAGCCAGCCTGCTTCGCCTCTGGTTTCTATTTTTTGCTTTGTCACATTTTGCTTGTCTTCATGAATCTGATTGATGTAAGTATGACTAGTTCTTTTTTAAAACTGTATCATTTTTGCTACAACTAAAATTCTTGTTAGTTAATTCTTGTTAGTAGTCTCATATATGTATGATGATACTACTTTATTATCTTGAAATTTACATTACAGATAAAGATTTGATCACCCAACTGTAAATCCCTTGATGAAGGAATAATACATACCAATTTCCGAAACATGTTGTACATGCTGTACACTTCACCTGCTTGACCTTTCACCTTATAGGCTGCGTGTTGTAAGCACTGGGCTGTCATATCTACTTTGTACAATTGGATGTGTATATTTTGTATGTACTTGTATTCTGTATAACTGTATTTGTATTGATACTTTCTATATATTTTTTTCTATATGTCTAATAAAATTGGCACTTTTGTGCATTTTTACATAAATTACTCTCTACCCACAGTGCACAGTTTTCTTTGTTCCATTTTAACTAAGGATGTTGGCACTTTTTACATACCTTAACTCTCATTCTATTTTGTATTTTATATATTTATATATATATATATATATATATATATATATATATATATATATATATATATATATATATATATATATATATATATTAGGGTTGCCACCTCATCATTTAAAACTGAACACATATTAATCACACAGATTCTGTGGCTGATTAAGATGGTAATTAAACTCACTTGGTGCCTTATCTGCATTAAATTAGCCTCAGAACCTGTGTAATTCATACGTGTGTGGGTTTAAAGGGATGAGGTGGCAACCCTATATATATATATATATATATATATATATATATATATATATATATATATATATATATATATATATATATATATATATATATTTATATAATATTTTTTTTTTTTAAATAATGTCCAACCTGGTGCAGAATGGAACAACCTGAAGTCGACTGACCTAAGGGAGAAATGACAGACAGAAAACAGTGAGTGGTCGATGTGCCACTGGAGACGGTGAGTGGCCGGATTGAGTGCCACTGGAGATGGTGATTGGCCAGATTGAGTGCCACTGGAGACATGCTTGCAACGATTGCAATAAAGCAGCCTTATCAGGAAGGCAAAAAAACAAGGATAGCAAAGAATTGAGTATGTAGGAATGACCAACCTTATTCAAACGTACGAATAGATGAAGTGAGATGTGGATGTAGTGTTCATGAATTGTGTCATGTTGAGCCGAGAAATCGAATTGTTGTGCCGCCGATGCTACTAGATTCGGATCGGGCTGTGGGGAGAGTAAATGGTGAGGGTTTGAATCGTTAAGCCGCCGGCATGACTAGATTCGAACTGGCTTGCAGAGTGTACAAATGGACCCGATACGAATCGTGAGGCCGCCGATGCGACTAGATTCGGATCGGGCTTTGGGATGAGTGAATGGCGAGGGTTTGAATCGTTAAGCTGCCAATGTGACTAGATTCGAACTGGTCTGTGAAGTGTACGAATGGACCCGATACGAATCAATGTGCTGCGGATGTGACTGGATTCGAATCGGGCTGTAGACTGCATGAGATTAAACCGATACCAAATGTTTGTGCCGCGGATGTGACTGGATTCAAATTGGACTGTAGAGCGCATGTGATGAAACCGATACGAATCGTTGTGCCGCGGATGCAACTGGATTCGAATCAGGCTGTAGCGTGTATGAGATGGAACCGATACAAATCGCTGTGCCGCAGATGCAACTGGACTCGAATCGGATTGTAGAGTGTGTGATATGCAATTTAAATGAATGTATGCAAGAACCTGATACGCAACGTTGTGCCGCCGACGCGACTGGACTCGAAACGGGCTGTGGTAGAGTGAAAGCTGGATACACCCTATACAATCTTCTGCCGATCCCCTCCCCCAGATTCACCAAAACCATGTCACACGAGGCCAAGTTCAAGGGCTTCAATTTGTATGCAATCGACACTACACGGCTCCGGTAAACTTTAAGGACACCAGACAACAAGGTTTGCCCAGTGTGTATGGGTCTTAGGGTTGCTACATCACCCCTCCAAACTAAACACATACCAACCACCCAGCCCCCGAGGCTAATGGGATACAGACAAGGCACCAGGTGGGCTAATTACCACCTCAATGAGCCACAGAACCTGTGCAATCAATACCTGCTGGCTCCAACCCCATAGACTGTAAAACCTGCAAGCAGCAACGCCTGTGCCGAGTAATGTTGGGTAACGACCGATAGCGACTCAGCGGCTTGGGTCTACGAACGAATCGTATGTTCGTAGATGGGGTGACGAACAAAGCAAAGGGTATCTACGAATGCACTGGCCTGTGCCAAATGATGTCAGGACACGACCCGCAGCGACTCGGTGGTTTGGATCTACGAAAGAATCGTATGTTCATGGATGGGTGACGAATAAGGCAGAGGGAACCTACGAATGCACTAGCTTACTACGAAAGGGATGCGGGATAGGGAACGTAACGAATCACAACTTGCGTATGAAATGATATAAAAAAGGGTTTGAACCCTACCTGCAACTGCGAGCGAGAACCGACAACGAAAACGAAAACGGAGACGCCGCAACAGATTGAAATCGAACGCACAGACTCATAAACATGAGGTGAGCTGGGAACAGCTAGCCTAGAGACATGAGGTATCAAGAACCGGAACTGACAAGGACCACAGGTGAGTGGTGTGCTTTAAATACCCCTGGGCTCCTCCCATAAATCCAGGCCACCATACTGGCCTTCTTACATATACAGTATATATTTTTTGTAATGTAATGACAAAGTTGATGATAAATTAGTAGGCCCATGACTGAAAATATATCAGAAATCAGTTTAGTAATATTCATAGCAAAGTTAATATATAGATTATCTTAGCATTATATTTACCACATATGGGAAATAAGAGTCAACAATGCAAAACTGCAGTAAACAAGGTCACTTATCCAGCCCTTGTAAAATGTAAAATGTACCTAATGAGACTAAGCTGCTGCTATATTCATACAAAACATTTCAAAAAAAGAAGCAAAAAAGTTCCAAATGCAGGCCTTTCCAGCTTAAGCAGCGCAAAAAAAATTATTAGAAAAAATAAAACCGCATTAAATCTAAAAGTGATACATAAGTCCAGGTGCTGAGTGATTTGCCATATCATTGTGACAGTTCATATCAGGATCATCAGCTGAATAGACGTTCGACCATCACCAAACCATGTGATTCCGCTCAATATAGGAATTGCACTCACCAGATTCCTAATAAACAATCGCCTTTGTGTAGTGTAGTCAGCTTTTTTAATCAATATCGGAAGGACAGCAGCATGGAAATTTGAATTCAATCAACCAAAAGGATAAAGTACGTCCTAATCCTGTAGATCCCCAGACTGGACACGCCACAGTCTTCTTATACAGCTCAATGGAGATAAGATTGTCCACGGTGCTTCCCGGGAAGAACTTGGAGCCGATCACCGATGCAGAAAGCCATGTGGTCACGCCTAGACGCGTTTCGTCATTCCGTCTTTGTGAATAGGCGTGACCCACACGGCACAGACTTGCACATTTATAAACCTTCCCTATTAAGCGTTAACCCCCTCTGTATGTTAGTGCCCAATCCTCCATGGTTCCCACCGCAGAACGATCATTGAATTAACCCCCTTTCTGTTGCATAACTAAACAGGCTCATATGACAAAAAACTGTGTACCTTATACCTATATAAGCCTTATCGATCAATAGTCACTGATAAAACAGTTAAGATCAAGTTCCACATTTAACCCTGCAGGTTGAAGAGTATTAGTGAGATATATCTATTTTGTCTCATACTTGGAGATTTCTCTTACCATGTTTGAATCTCTCCATTTGGGGCTTAGCTTCTCTATGCCCCAAAACAGCAGACCTGAAGGATCTCGGTTATGTTTAAGTCTGAAATGAAGTGACAGACTATGATCCTTGAACCCAATCAGGATGTTATAAATATGTTCTGAAACTCGTTTAGCCAGAGTTCTTTTTGAGCGGCCTATATACATCAGGCCACACGGACATTGTAAAACATAAACTACGTGTGTAGAGTTGCAAGATATAAAATCATTGAAACACCCTACCATTCACTGTGGACGTCAGGCCCGGTTCACACTGATGCAAGTTCATAACAAATGCGATGCGTCAAAAGCACTTTAAATTCGCATGTCATCCCTAAACTCATTGTTTTCAATGACGGTCGTTCACATACATGCGTTGCGATTCCTCTACGAATGCGATGCAATAAAAAAAGGGTCTTGTGCGAGTTTACTGCGTTGTGTTGCGAATTTAGTCTCCATAAACATCAATGTAAATTGTTCGTGAATCGCATTGATGGTTCACATAGGTGCGAATTCCACCACACTACTCTCCACAAAAACCAGGAAGTACACAGGAAGTTAACAACTTTTTTTTTTTACATTATGATTCCATTGGCTAGAATATCAATCGCAGCTATGTCCAACTCCTGAAATTCGCAGTAAAATCGCTGTAAATTCGCACCTCCCACAGGACAAAAAACTGAACAAATTCACAGCGCAGCAGTGTGAACCGAGCCTAAAGGACGCTAGTCCTCTAATTTGAGTATTGGTCTGTTGGCATGCCTTGCCTCTTCTGCAGGCATAGAAATCATTCCTATCTCAAAACATCCTCGATTTTTGGGGTTGATCTAAAATCTTTTTAACGACTTTATCTCCAAAAGAAGATGTCTTCCTATAAATAAACATTGCTTCCTTGGGTAACACTTTCTTGAGGGTTTTATCCATACTTAAAATTTCCCAGTGCTTCTTAAAAATCTCCTCTACCTCCCTAAATTGGACATGGAAGTCACTAATGAAACTCCACTCTTGTCTCTCGTTCTTAGCCCTCTCTTTATCTTTCAAACACAAGGTTTGTGAGGATTGCCCCACTTGTATAGTTAAGTCTACAATATCTGCTTGGTATCCTTTCTACATAAATCTATTTTTTAGGATTTCTGATTGTGCCTGGTAGTCAGAGTCAAAAGTGCAGTTTCTTCTGAACTGACCCTTTGGTATATTATTTCAGAGCCAGGTTGGGTGGTGACCTCTATGTATTGACAAATAGCTGTTTTGGTCTGAAGATTTAAAGTTTAAAAACTCATAAAATCCTTCAGTGACTGGTCCGTACCTGCCCAAATCAAGAACAGGTCATCAATATACCTTTTAAAGAACAACAACTCAGTCTTTCTTTGAGCATAGATGAATTTATCCTCCCATTCACTCATAAAGAGGTTGGCAAGTCTAGGCGCAAATTTTGCACTCATTGCAACGCCCCTCCTCTGTGTGTAAAAGTGCCCTCCATACCAGAAATAATTCTGTGTAAGGCAGTACTCAAGTACTAGCCTCAAAAATTTCTTTTGGATATGGGGACTGTCATCCCTCTGGCTAAACGCCCAATTAAGGACTAGCAATGCATCATTCGTGTTATATAATTGTGTACAACGATGATACATCTGCCGTTACCAAATAGGTCTCAACACCCTCAGGGAGCTTAATTGTACTAAGACACAAAATTAAATCCTTGGTGTCTTTAAGATAAGCTCTGGTGCTAGTCACACTGGACTGTAAAAATCAATCTAGGTACTGTCCCAATCTAGCCAAGACCAAACCTATATTGGTTATAATAGGTCGAGCCGGAGGGTTAATCATATTTTTGTGGACTTACGGGAGAGTGTATATTGTTGGTATACGGCTAAAACTAGGTACTAGATATCTTTTTTCTTTTTTTGTCAATACTCTATTATCAAACTTGTACGCCACAAGGTTCATTAAGTCCTGCCTATACTCTCTGGTGGGATCTCCCTTTAAATGTGTATATGTATTCTCATCTGTTAGCATCTCTCTTAGTTGGGAGTGATAGAATTCTTTAGACAGAATGACCACACACCCCCTTTATCCGCCAGGCGGACGATAATATCTTTCCGTTTTTCTAGGGCACTAATGACTTCTTGTATATATCTTGGATTCATATTTTGTTTAGGGACAATTTTACAAGTCTTTAGGGACAAGTCTTTCAAAATGAATTGTTTAAATACCTCTATATGGTGATTGGATGTAGAGGGAGGATTGAATAATGATCTATTTTTAAAGCCACTATCCACTCCTACTGTGATATTTTCCAAAGGCCTTCTTATATTAGATTACCTAAGAAATACTTTTAATATTCATTTTACGTACGTATTTATTCAATATACACATTAAATTTATTTATGGATTTTTTTGTAGAACATGTCAAACCTGTGTTTAAAATATTACTTTCCTTATCAGTCAAAGCATATTCGTCAGATTATAAATCCCTGTTATTCAGTTCTCCTTTTTCTCTTGGACACTTCATCCTGCCTTATACCCTCTCGTTGATTTAGATTCCTTTGTTCCCCTATCTGTGATGGGTAAGGTCTGTCCATCTCCAGGGGGCGCCACCAACCCTGCTCTCTGGGTGGTTGATAAGAGCGGGGTGGACATCCCCTCCACGTTTGTCCCCCCCATCCTCTGGAGGTCTCCTCCCTCCTCTCCCTAAAAAAGGCATAGGTGGTGTGTAGGGATAAGGTGAAGGTCAGTTATAAACCTCTCCATAATCATGCAGGGTTTTGTAACGTTAGACAGGGGTAGTGGTTGGGGTGCCATGTACCCTATATTTGTATTTGGTGGATAATGATTTTATTGATCATTCTGGCAGCTATTGATGTGTTTCAATTTTTAAATAATCGCCAATTAAATTTGGAGTCCTTATTCTCCATGGAAGTGGATGTGAATACAGACACAGATATTTCCAACATTTTGCTCGCTTTGGGCAATGTGCTGGAAAAACAAATAAAACTTGGTGGGATATATGCACGTTTGAGCAATATCTCAAGGAGAGAATTATTATGTGCAGGTTAAGATGGGAGGTCAACCCCCATGATGTGTTGGATGACTCTGATTCCCAATTAGAGTGGCTTGAATTTTTTAATTGGGTAGGATTTAAACGTCAAGAGCTGGTTTTAAAAAGAAAAAAGAAAAAAATGAAGGTTTTGGAAGAAAAAATATCTGAGTTTCAGATTCAGTTGTATCCTCTAAAAACTACATCACAAGTTTTAGAGTTCAATAGAGAAATTATTAAAACATTGGAAAAGGTTGATCATGACACACAAAAAAGAAATGAAAGAAATTTCATAGGGACATTGGAAAGGTTAAAAATAATACTATTTATATATGGCAAGATCCCAATCCGATTTCAGATCAGATGGATGCACAGGCATTAAAAAGGGAAGCAGCCTCTACAACTAATGCCCCGTACACACGGTCGGACTTTGTTCGGACATTCCGACAACAAAATCCTAGGATTTTTTCCGACGGATGTTGGCTCAAATGTGTCTTGCATACACACGGTCACACAAAGTTGTTGGAAAATCCGATCGTTCTGAACGTGGTGACGTAAAACACGTACGTCTGGACTATAAACGGGGCAGTGGCCAATAGCTTTCATCTCTTTATTTATTCTGAGCATGCGTGGCACTTTGTCCGTCGGATTTGTGTACACACGATCGGAATTTCCGACAACGGATTTTGTTGTCGGAAAGTTTTATATCCTGCTCTCAAACTTTGTGTGTCGGAAAATCCGATGGAAAATGTGTGATAGAGCCTACACACGGTCAGAATTTCCGACAACAAGGTCCTATCACACATTTTCCGTCGGAAAATCCGACCGTGTGTACGGGGCATAAGAGTCAATCCAAAGGAGGCAATAAATTTGCGGGATCAATCCCGAAAGGATATCCTACAAGTAATAATAGATTGCAGGGGCACGTCACCCCAAAAAATCTCAGTAGAGGTAGGGGGAACAAAGTGGTTTCACAAAGAAGAGGGGGTGCTAATAATATTCAATCTTATCATTATCCACCAAATACTAATACAGGGTACATGGCACCCCAACCACTACCCCTGTCTAACTGTTACAAACCCCTGCATGATTATGGAGAGGTTTATAACTCACCTTCACCTTATCCCTACACACCACCTATGCCTTTTTTAGGGAGAGGAGGGAGGGGACCCTCCAGAAGACGGGGGGGGACAAACGTGGAGGGGGCATCCACCCCGCCCTTATCAACCACCCAGAGAGCAGGGTTGGTGGCCCCCCCGGAGATGGAGAGACCTTATCCATCACAGATAGAGAAACAAAGGAATCAAAATCAACGAGAGGGTGTAGGGCAGGATGAAGTGTCCAAGAGAAATAGGAGAAGGGAAACCAAATAACAGGGATTTATAATCTGATGAATATTGCTTTGACTGATAAGGAAATTAATATATCCTTGAAAACCAAGGACTGCAGGGTACAAGAGAAGCAGTGGGCTTGAGAGTTGAAGAATGGTGAATGCCTGGAAGGCATGGCACATCATGTCATTTCCCACAACAGCAAAAATATGGTCGGTGACTGCAATTCAATGAGAGATGAGCAGAAACATTTGTGTGGCATACTCAATAATGCTATATAGTGCAGGAGTGTGAAGATGCAGGAAATGAAAAGTGAGGAATTCCTTTCTGCTGCTTGATAACCCAAGTTTTCAACTTGGAATCACCTGTTCCCTGCCTATTACAATTATAACATAACACCTAAACCTAAATATGCTTTTCTAAACTACATAGAAAATACAGTATATTGTAACTTGCTTTACTAAGAGTGGTGTTTTAATTCAATTATTGCACATTAGGGGGCAGCCATGTATTATCTGTAAACATGCCTATGCTATGCTACATGTCTACGAATCCAAAACTTTGCCTTGTTTTGTAGTTCTAATGTCAGTGCCAGCAAAAAAAAGATTTATCAACAGTGGCATCTACAGAGTGATATCTTGGTATCCTTGTGTCTAGAGATTTTCAGCTTACACTTGGCATTTATTTATTTTTTGGTGAATGTTTTAACCTGTTCAAACAAAATCAGCATTGTGCAGAGATCTTAGGACTGGTAGATGTCGGTTCAGCAAAGGGTGCTTTTGGTTTCATTAGTCTAGGCACCCAATAAGGACAGTGCAATTATGTGTGATGTATCAACTTACAGCTGAACTCCAGGCAGATATAAAATACACAAATCAGCTCTATAACTATTAATACATAATTAAATGTATGCCTAAATGCAAGCAGTATAACTACCTGATTTTAACTTGGTATTACCATTTTGCAGATAACTTTACAATCTGTACAGCAGAGCTCTGAGAGATAGAGGGAGCAAAATCAGCTAAACAGGCGCGCAGCAAGGCCTGGAGCCATGCTGATAAGAGGAGAGAGCAGAGTAGCAGAGAGTTGATTTTATCAGTATGCTGCTTCTCCTTTCACTGTCCAGTCACAGTGTGGTGGTGACTAGGGGAGAGTGAAACTGTCACAGAGAAAGACTAAGGCCGGGTTCACACATATGCGAATTGGATGTGGATTTCCCCCTTTACAATAGGACTTTAAAGACATAAGAGAATAACAAATGTTTACATTAAAAATCTGTAACGAGCCCCTGCTCGCTCGGTCCCACTCTCCCGACACTCCTCTGTGGCTATTGAATCAGATTGCAACGTCTGATGGTTCGGTCATCCGATGCTCCGTGAATCGAACTACAGCTATGTGCTGTTCAAATCCAGTTGTGATAGCTCAGAACAAACACCAGGCAGGCTGTATGTAAGTTGTAAGGGGGTTAGCCTTAAGACAGGGCAGAAGACCCCCCACTGTGTAATAGAATCAAAGGAGAAATACTTCAGTATTCCAAGCTTCATGACAATCCAGTATTCCAAGGTTCATGACAAAATCAAAGTTTAATTGTACCAAATTGATTTACAAAAAGTAGAAAAACATGTAATTATCACAAAAATACAGTACACAATAAAAAGAATGAGGTACATATTACCACACCATATTTTTTACATAGCATCTATCCAGTGTCTATAAAAAGAGTTGTATCAACATATTCAACGTGTTTCGGAGTAACTTGGAGGTGGAAGTGCGTATGGTTCCAGACCCCCTCGGCCTCTTTCCATCTTCTCCTAAAAGATTTCTGTTGGGGTTTTGATGCATGTGAACTAGATGGCACCTCTCTGAATCTTCTGTTTTTAATCACTATAACCATTGTTGGGTCATGGATTTGAGGACACTGTAAGTACCACACGAAAACCTCACTTATTGTCATAAGAGCCGCCAATATATACAGTTTGATGAATGTTTGTAACGTGGTTTTTATTTTGTAGACTGTACCTACATTAATTGAAAAAAACAGGACACGGGCAGCAGACATTCTAACCCTTCCTTACCCTACCTGTTTGCAGTATATATATATATATACTAGAGCCTCGTCAATTTTACAGCTCAGCCCCATGGATTTCACCAGGGGAGTAGCTCTTCTGGTATAATTGGTGGGGCTGCGCTGTCAGTTTGAAAGCTTGGTCTCATTCTATGTCTATGGAGACCTTAAAGGTACAACAGTCAGTTCTATACTATTCCTGATGTTGCTCTGCGTATTATTATGCCAGCACTCTCTCAGTGTAACCAATGGAACTGGGTTAACAATTTGACAGCCAGGTTCTCTGGAGAGCCGGTGTCTTGCCGAGAAAGTTCCCCCGGCGGATAAGGACCCCCCTGTACTTCGCAGGCGCAGCGCTTGCGCAGTACGAACGACTAGGAGCAGCCGAAAATAGCCGAAGCTAAAAAAATTCAATCAGCTGTACACGGCACCTGCGCCCTGGGTCCAGGTTCAAGCCCCACCATCCAAGTGGACCTAGAGGGACAATAAAAAAGTGCCGAGCGAAGCGAGGCCGTGCCCGAATCGTGGAGAGCGAAGCGAGGGGCCCTCTTACAGGCGCCGTGTGCAGCTGATTTCTATTCTATTCGGCTTCGGCTATTTCCGCTGGCTCCTACTGCGCAAGCGCTGCGCCTGGGCAGTAGAGGGGAGTCCTTATCCTCTGAGGGGAACTTTCTCGGCAGAACACCGGCAGCAGGAGAGGCTCCCACCTCAGCTGCTGCTCCCTTACCACCAACACTACCCGAGGAACTGAGGTGGGAAATTTTTATATCTTTGTATTGATCTGGCCATGGCTGTACTACATTGTTCTACCCTAGTCCCTTCCTACAGCCACTTCTGAAATCAGCAGTGTTGAAGTTTGCTTTCATGCTCTTACTTGTTGTCTGGGATTTTTCTTTAAATGTATATAAAAATATAGCAAAAATACTCCAGCCCATTTTTGTTGTTTTTTTTGTTCCCGTAGTGCAGGGAAGACTTAAGCTCTCTCAGTTTTTTTACTTCTGTCTGTGACCCCACTGGGGAGATTTTTGTTTGCTTCATGTTCCTGTGATACCTGTACCAGAACTAGAGAGAGCACTTGTCACAGGGACAGGAAAACACAGGCAGCAATAAAACATGATCACTTTGGCTCTGAAGAAGAGGGTTCTCCCTCGAAATGCGTTAGCCACTTCAAACATCGCCTGGTCCTCCGGCATCACCGGCTTTTCACAACAGACCTGAGAGACTGTTCACATCTGCCTATGCTGTGATATGTCTATACATTATGTCTGTTTGTGAGTAAAACCATTGCTGTTTTTATTTGAAATGAAAAAAAAAATATCCTCATTGGCTCACAGGCTGTGATTGACAGCAGTGGGAGCCAATGGCTCTCGCTTCGGTGTTACAGTTGGGGAGAGAGAGACCCGGGACAGCCAAGGCTCCCGTTCACATCGCTGGTTCGAGAGGGGGCTTAGGTGAATATAGATGTCCCTGATCACCACCACACTAGTCATTTTGTCCCTGATCACCACCATATCAGTCATGTTTAGCCCGATCACCATTAAACCAGTCACAGTGCCCCTGATCACCACCACATCAGTCATGTCGTCCCCGATCACCATTAAACCAGTTAGGGATCTTTCACACGGAGGATCCGTATGTCCGTTTTTCATCCTTCCGTTTTCGGATGAAAAACGGACATACAGGTATCCCTATGGAGCGTCGGATGTCAGCGGTGACATGTCCGCTGATATCCGACCCGCTCCGATCCGAAAAGTGTAACAGAGGAAAACCCTACTTTTCCATCCGTTTTTGGATCAGATCGGGTGACGACGGACTCTATGGTCCGTCATCATCCGATCCCCCATAGGGGAGAGCGGCGCTCTGACAGGTCCGTCGCTGCACAGTGTGCAGCGACGGACCTGTCATTTTCCTGCTCAGCGGGTGTTCACGGGGCGGATCATCACTGATCCGCCCCGTGTGAGAGAGCCCTTACAGTGTACCTGATCACCGCCGCAGAACATATGGAGTTCAAAAGAGAATCCACCCATGCACCATTTGGGAGTGTCAGGGAAAACGCATGCATGTACGCAGGCGCATGGTTCCTGTAAACCTTGTTTGTGGACGCACACGTTCATGTGAGTGATCGCGCACACAGGTTCGCGAGTGTGTGCATAAGCGCATTGGCGCCAGACAGGCTTTTTAAACTGCACTAGTGCCTTGTTTCAGTGCCGTTTGGTCTATTTCTGAAGCATCTGTGCATCTGTTCTACCCATTGCCGACCAGATATACTCCTGACTTTGCCTGAACTCTGCCCGCACCCACCCCTGGCTTGCCCCTGCCATATCGGTCTGCTTATCTGCCTTGTTACCGAACCTGGCCAGACTTCTGACTACTCTTCTGCCTGCCGTTTGTGTCTGATCTTCCTGCAAGTTGCTGACCTGGACTGCCTTGCCCTGCCTTGGATCTTCTCCCTGCACCTGATCCAGTCGTAGCTGTGCCTGTCATCAGTTCCTGCTCTTCTGCCAGCATGCTACCAGTCAGCTGCTCCTGCGCACCCAGACGCAAATCAGCACTCTCCAGCAGGAGTCTTAAGGGTGTGGGGCCCCCCCAGTTTATACCAGACCCTTATCTGAGCACGCAGCCTCGCAGGCCAGGAAAGGGGGGGACGAGCGAATGGCCCCGCCCCCTCCTGAACTATACCAGGCCACATGCCCTCAACATGGGGGGTAGGTGCTTTGGGGCAGGGGGGCTCAGCCCCCCCCACCCCAAAGCACCTTGTCCCCATGTTGATGAGGACAAGGGCCTCCTCCCAACAGCCCCGGGCGGTGGTTGTGGGGGTCTGTGGGCAGGGGGCTTATCTGAGTCTGGAAGCCCCCTTTAACAAAGGGGGCCCCCAGATCCCAGCCTCTATCCCTTCACCATAAAAAAGTGTAAAAAAGAAAGAAAAACTCTAAACGGCTTTTGACAAGTCCTTTGTTAAATCAAATAAAAAATAAAAATAAAAAAAACAATGTCCCTGATGTAGATCCAGGACCAGAAAAAAAAAGCCATCCATCCGCGACGAAGGCAGACTGCCTAATGCCTACTCCACTAGGTGATAGTTCTTAAATAGGTAAGGGGTGGGGCCACCTGCTGACATCATCGGGTCACTCTGCCCCTTAGCTATTTAAGAAAAGTCAAGCAGGTAACCAGGCAGTACACTGGAGCGTTCAACAAGGCCTGAGGTTTTTGTTTTCTTTTTCAGGTTCAGTGGGGTGGCGGGCAGCCAGAGATGGCTCTACATTGGGGGACATTGTTTTTTTTTTTTTAATAAAGGAATTGTCAAAAACTTGTGTACTGTCTTTATTCACTTTTTGCACATTTTTGGTGAATAGGTATGGATACTATGTACCCCATACTCATTCATATGGGGGGGCAGGATCTGGGGGCCCCCTTGTTAAAAGCAGGCTTCCAGATTCCGATAAGCCCCCTGCCCGCAGACCCACACAACCATAGCCCAGGGATGTGGGGAAGAGGCCCTTGTCCCCATCAACATGGAGACAAGGTGCTTTTGGGTGGGGGGGCTCACTGTAAATTAACACATGAAGCATTGTCATGTTCTTACATTAAATGATGGAAAAGCACCCCCATGTTGAGGGCATGTGGCCTGGTATGGCTCTGGAGGAGGGGGCGCTCGCTCCCCCCCCCCACTTTCCTGGCCTGCCGGCCTGCATGCCCGGATAAGGGTCTGGTATGGATTTTGGGAGGCCCCAAGCAGTTTTTTTTTACATTTTGCTGTGAATCTATACCAGATGCAAAGTACCCGGTATGGATCGGGGGGGGGGGGGGCAGGAAGTTTTTTTTCTGAATATTCTATTTCCAGTATTGTTTTGTTTACATTTCAGCTGTCAGTGGGGAAGCCCGCTGACAGCTGATGAGTCATCAGTTGTTAAGGATGCGGTGGCTGGCTTCCCGGCGCGCTGCTTAACAACCAACTATTCTTCACACAGAATTCAAATTGGTCGATCATTTTTCGACTGATAGGAATTCTAATTGTTCTGAGAGTTTGGAATTTGTTAGAAAATTAACAAACGAAACTAAATTTAACAAAAAAAAACTAAACAAATTCCGAAATGACACTAAACGAATTACGAAATGAAAAGAAATTAGTAACATAACGAATATATCCGAATATAAACGAAACAAATTTTTCCGTTCTGCACATGCCTAAGTAACTTTAAGTGTATCCCTATTGCATACATTGTCAATACTTATTTGCGAGGAAGGATAGATAGCTTGTGCATGTGTATATTGTATGCATATTTGTAATACTTTGTATGTCCTGTGTTGTTTTCCTGCAATTGCAAGTAGTTTGTATGTAGGGGGAAAGGTTGCTACTGAAATTAGGGCCCCATTCTGCCTTAATTTATCTTTGTTTACTGTTAATTGGCCCCTAAAGGAGTATAACTGAACAGATGAAAATGCTTCATAGAAAGGAACAAGTGTCATTTGTACAGCAAACCCAACCGGCTCAGGTAGCTACTGTAACTATGTTTGCCCCTCCTGAAAAACAAGAACTTTCTAGAGGAGCTCATTAAGAGACAACTTTAATAAGCACAGAAATACTGTGCTTGTCTTCACACCCAGTCTTCACCCTGGATGATTCCCTTTTTCACATGGTGCTTACACCTAATATGACAGATATCCCACGGTGTCACTCACAGGCACACCACCCATGGTGCTCACTAGGGATGAGCTTCGTGTTCGAATCGAACGCATGTTCGACTCGAACATCGGCTGTTCGACCGTCCGTCGAATTGCGAACGTTATGGGCCGTTCGCGCCAAATTCGTGTGGCGCGTCACGGCCCATAATTCACTGCGGCATCGCAGTGCATTGCTGGCTGATGATTGGCCAAGCATGCACTATGACCCGCATGCTTGGCCAATCAAAGCGCCGTCAGTAGAGAGAGCTGTAATTGGCCAAAGCCAGGGTGGCTTTGGCCAATTATGGCTCAGGGGATTTAGTACACGCCCCACACTATATAAGGCCGCCTGCACGGCGGCCCTGTGTAGTGTGTTCCGGTGTGCTGATAGAGAGAGAGACAGACAGTGTCATTTGATTTGAGTTAGCTAGATTAGGTTAGATCTGTTCCTGCTATTTACATTTAATGCAGTGCGTCCTGCTCACAGTGTTCAGCTAGATCCGTTCCTGCTATTTACATTTAGTGCAGTGCGTCCTGCTCACAGTGTTCAGCTAGATCCGTTCCTGCTATTTACATTTAGTGCAGTCAGTGCGTCCTGCTCACAGTGTTCAGCTAGATCCGTTCCTGCTATTTACATTTAGTGCAGTGCGTCCTGCTCACAGTGTTCAGCTAGATCTGTTCCTGCTATTTACATTTAGTGCAGTCAGTGCGTCCTGCTCACAGTTTTCAGCTAGATCTGTTCCTGCTATTTACATTTAGTGCAGTGCGTCCTGCTCACAGTGTTCAGCTAGATCTGTTCCTGCTATTTACATTTAGTGCAGTGCGTCCTGCTCACAGTGTTCAGCTAGATCTGTTCCTGCTATTTACATTTAGTGCAGTGCGTCCTGCTCACAGTGTTCAGCTAGATCTGTTCCTGCTATTTACATTTAGTGCAGTGCGTCCTGCTCACAGTGTTCAGCTAGATCCGTTCCTGCTATTTACATTTAGTGCAGTCAGTGCGTCCTGCTCACAGTGTTCAGCTAGATCCGTTCCTGCTATTTACATTTAGTGCAGTCAGTGCGTCCTGCTCACAGTGTTCAGCTAGATCCGTTCCTGCTATTTACATTTAGTGCAGTCAGTGCGTCCTGCTCACAGTGTTCAGCTAGATCTGTTCCTGCTATTTACATTTAGTGCAGTCAGTGCGTCCTGCTCACAGTGTTCAGCTAGATCCGTTCCTGCTATTTACATTTAGTGCAGTGCGTCCTGCTCACAGTGTTCAGCTAGATCCGTTCCTGCTATTTACATTTAGTGCAGTGCGTCCTGCTCACATTGTTCAGCTAGATCTGTTCCTGCTATTTACATTTAGTGCAGTGCGTCCTGCTCACAGTGTTCAGCTAGATCTGTTCCTGCTATTTACATTTAGTGCAGTGCGTCCTGCTCACAGTGTTCAGCTAGATCTGTTCCTGCTATTTACATTTAGTGCAGTGCGTCCTGCTCACAGTGTTCAGCTAGATCCGTTCCTGCTATTTACATTTAGTGCAGTGCGTCCTGCTCACAGTGTTCAGCTAGATCTGTTCCTGCTATTTACATTTAGTGCAGTTCGTCCTGCTCACAGTGTTCAGCTAGATCCGTTCCTGCTATTTACATTGAGTGCAGTGCGTCCTGCTCACAGTGTTCAGCTAGATCCGTTCCTGCTATTTACATTGAGTGCAGTGCGTCCTGCTCACAGTGTTCAGCTAGATCCGTTCCTGCTATTTACATTTAGTGCAGTGCGTCCTGCTCACAGTGTTCAGCTAGATCCGTTCCTGCTATTTACATTTAGTGCAGTGCGTCCTGCTCACAGTGTTCTGCTAGATCCGTTCCTGCTATTTACATTTAGTGCAGTGCGTCCTGCTCACAGTGTTCAGCTAGATCTGTTCCTGCTATTTACATTTAGTGCAGTCAGTGCGTCCTGCTCACAGTGTTCAGCTAGATCTGTTCCTGCTATTTACATTTAGTGCAGTCAGTGCGTCCTGCTCACAGTTTTCAGCTAGATCTGTTCCTGCTATTTACATTTAGTGCAGTGCGTCCTGCTCACAGTGTTCAGCTAGATCCGTTCCTGCTATTTACATTTAGTGCAGTGCGTCCTGCTCACAGTGTTCAGCTAGATCTGTTCCTGCTATTTACATTTAGTGCAGTTCGTCCTGCTCACAGTGTTCAGCTAGATCCGTTCCTGCTATTTACATTGAGTGCAGTGCGTCCTGCTCACAGTGTTCAGCTAGATCCGTTCCTGCTATTTACATTGAGTGCAGTGCGTCCTGCTCACAGTGTTCAGCTAGATCCGTTCCTGCTATTTACATTTAGTGCAGTGCGTCCTGCTCACAGTGTTCAGCTAGATCCGTTCCTGCTATTTACATTTAGTGCAGTGCGTCCTGCTCACAGTGTTCTGCTAGATCCGTTCCTGCTATTTACATTTAGTGCAGTGCGTCCTGCTCACAGTGTTCAGCTAGATCTGTTCCTGCTATTTACATTTAGTGCAGTCAGTGCGTCCTGCTCACAGTGTTCAGCTAGATCTGTTCCTGCTATTTACATTTAGTGCAGTCAGTGCGTCCTGCTCACAGTTTTCAGCTAGATCTGTTCCTGCTATTTACATTTAGTGCAGTGCGTCCTGCTCACAGTGTTCAGCTAGATCCGTTCCTGCTATTTACATTTAGTGCAGTGCGTCCTGCTCACAGTGTTCAGCTAGATCTGTTCCTGCTATTTACATTTAGTGCAGTTCGTCCTGCTCACAGTGTTCAGCTAGATCCGTTCCTGCTATTTACATTGAGTGCAGTGCGTCCTGCTCACAGTGTTCAGCTAGATCCGTTCCTGCTATTTACATTTAGTGCAGTGCGTCCTGCTCACAGTGTTCAGCTAGATCCGTTCCTGCTATTTACATTTAGTGCAGTGCGTCCTGCTCACAGTGTTCAGCTAGATCTGTTCCTGCTATTTACATTTAGTGCAGTCAGTGCGTCCTGCTCACAGTTTTCAGCTAGATCTGTTCCTGCTATTTACATTTAGTGCAGTGCGTCCTGCTCACAGTGTTCAGCTAGATCTGTTCCTGCTATTTACATTTAGTGCAGTGCGTCCTGCTCACAGTGTTCAGCTAGATCTGTTCCTGCTATTTACATTTAGTGCAGTGCGTCCTGCTCACAGTGTTCAGCTAGATCCGTTCCTGCTATTTACATTTAGTGCAGTGCGTCCTGCTCACAGTGTTCAGCTAGATCCGTTCCTGCTATTTACATTTAGTGCAGTCAGTGCGTCCTGCTCACAGTGTTCAGCTAGATCCGTTCCTGCTATTTACATTTAGTGCAGTCAGTGCGTCCTGCTCACAGTGTTCAGCTAGATCCGTTCCTGCTATTTACATTTAGTGCAGTCAGTGCGTCCTGCTCACAGTGTTCAGCTAGATCCGTTCCTGCTATTTACATTTAGTGCAGTCAGTGCGTCCTGCTCACAGTGTTCAGCTAGATCCGTTCCTGTTATCTTCCTACTGACAGGCAGGCTTGTCTGGTTACAGTATATAAAGCTACCTGAAGAAAATTACAGGTGTTCTATCCCAGCTTAGTGCAGCTACAGGCCATTAGTATGTCTGGAAGGCCAAGAAGGAGAGGCAGACAGTCACAAGCCAATAAGAGAGGGCAAGCAGGCTCTGTGTCTAGTGCTGGTCGTGGAGACGGTGCATCCTCATCAGCCCGTGGCCATGGGACACGCTTGGCCTTTTTTTCGGCAGCTGGCCGTGTTGAGCCGCAACATGCAGAAAACTTGGTCGAGTGGATGACCAAGCCGTCCTCATCCTCCTCATCCTCTCTCACCCATGCCCAGGGTGCTTTGTCTGGCAAAGCAGCGGCCTCTTCCCTCAGCTCAATGTCATCAGTGACTCCTTCCCTAGCTCCACCATGTCCTCCTGAGGATTCCCTCGAACTGTTTGACCACAGTGTTGGGTACATGCTCCAGGAGGATGCCCAGCGTTTGGAAGGCTCTGATGATGATACTGAGCTCGATGAAGGCAGTAACATGAGCACGGACAGAGGGGGTGCCCAAGAAGGACAGCAATCTTGCAGTCATGCTCCCCCTGCTGCAGCATACTGCCAGGTTTGCTCCAGTGATGAGGAGGGAGGGGATGATGAGGTCACTGACTCAACGTGGGTGCCTGATAGGAGAGAGGAGGAGGAGGAGGAGGAGGCGGCACATCACCAACGAGGCAGGATGCCCTCCAGGGGCCAGCCTAAGGGCAGCACATTGACTGCATCACACCCCAAAGCTCCACATGTGCAGGGCGCTGCAGTCTCTGCGCGTTATTCAAAAAGTTCTTTGGTGTGGGCCTTTTTTGAGACGAGTGCATCAGATCGCACCGTTGCTATTTGCAACATATGTCTCAAGCGTATCTCGCGTGGCCAAAACATCTCCCGCTTGGGTACCACATGCTTGACCAGACATATGTTGACCTGCCATGCAGTTCGTTGGCAAGCATATCTAAAAGACCCACACCAAAGAACAAAGAGGATCTCTCCTTGCTCCTCATCAGCTGAGATTTCCAACCCCACTAGACCTTCAGTCCTCTCTGAGACCTGCAGTGAGAGGAATGAAGGTGTAGAATTAGGTGTGTCACAGCCAAGTACTTGTGGGCAATCTGCTTTTGGTACACCGACGTCAGATTGTACCAGGCAAATTTCCCTGCCCCAGCTGCTGCACCGCCGAAAGAAGTTTGCTCCCAGCCATCCACATGCCCAGCGGTTGAATGCTAGCTTGGCAAAATTGCTAGCACTTCAACTGCTGCCTTTTCAGTTGGTAGACTCTGCCCCCTTCCGTGAGTTTGTGGAATGTGCGGTTCCTCAGTGGCAGGTTCCCAAACGCCACTTTTTCTCACGGAAGGCGATTCCGGCTCTCTACCGGCATGTGGAAGGCAATGTCCATGCCTCGCTGGACAGGGCGGTCAGCGGTAAGGTGCATATTACCGCTGACTCATGGTCCAGCAGGCATGGACAGGGACGTTACTTAAGTTTCACGGCGCATTGGGTGACTCTGCTGGCAGCTGGGAAGGATGCAGGACAAGGTGCAGTAGTGTTGGAGGTTGTTCCGCCACCACGCCTCCAAAATGCTGATTGTGACACACCTCTCTCCTCCACCCCCTCCTCTTCTTCTTCCTCCATGGCCTCTTCCTCGGAACCAGCGGTGCTCCGTAGGCGTTCAAGGGGCTACGCAAGTACGCAGGCCAAAAGATGCCATGCGGTGCTTGAGCTGGTGTGCTTGGGGGACAGGAGCCACACTGGGGCAGAGGTTCTGTCAGCTCTGCAGGGGCAGGTTCAGAGGTGGTTGACGCCACGCCAACTTAAGGCAGGAATGGTGGTTTGCGACAATGGCACCAACCTCCTCTCTGCCCTCCGACAGGGACAACTGACCCATGTGCCCTGTTTGGCTCACGTCCTTAACTTGGTGGTGCAGCGGTTCTTGGGCAGGTACCCGGGCTTACAGGATGTCCTGAGGCAGGCCAGGAAAGTCTGTGTGCATTTCCGCCGGTCATATAATGCCAGTGCTCGGCTGACGGACCTCCAAAAGGAGTTTAACCTGCCCAAGAACCGCCTAATCTGTTACATGCCCACCAGGTGGAACTCGACATTGGCCATGCTGCAGCGGCTGCACACGCAGCAGAGGGCCATCAATGAGTACCTGTGCGACTATGGCACCAGGACAGGGTCAGGGGACCTTGGTTTTTTTTCCCCACGCCAGTGGGCCATGATCAGGGATGCATGCACTGTCCTGTCACCATTCGAGGAGGCCACGAGGATGGTGAGCACTGACAGTGCATGCATCAGTGACACTGTCCCCCTTGTCCACCTGTTGGAGCACACGCTGCGTGGAATAATGAACAGGGCACTTGAGGCAGAACAGAGGCAGGAAGAGGAGGACTTCCTTAGCTCTCAAGGCCCCCTTTATCCAGACAGTGTTCCTGCGTGCCCGCCGATCACACAGGAAGAGGACGAGGAGGAGGAGGAGGAGGAGGAGGAGGAGGAAGATTGTGTCAGTATGGAGGTGGAGCCTGGCACTCAGCATCAGCAGTCTTTAAGGGATCAGTCCCAAGGAACACATGGACTTGTACGTGGCTGGGAGGAGGTGGCTGCGGACGTTGTTGTCCTTAGTGACCCAGAGGACTCCGGACCGAATGCCTCAGCAAACCTACGCTGCATGGCCTCCCTGATCCTGCAAAGCCTGCGTAAGGATCCTCGTATTCGTGGTATCAAGGAGAAGGACCAATACTGGCTGGCAACCCTCCTTGATCCACGTTACAAGGGTAAGGTTGCGGACCTTATCTTGCCATCGCAGAGGGAGCAGAGGATGAAACATCTTCGGGAGGCCTTGCAGAAAGGTCTGTGCAACGCGTTCCCAGAGACTGGGAGGTTACAAACTCCTGTTTCTGGACAACGTGTTGCTGAGGCTTCGGTCAGTCAAAGAAGGAGCGGTGGAGAAGGTGGCCGTCTGACCGATGCGTTCAGACAATTTTTTGGTCCGCAGCCCCAAGGTATGATCGGTTCCAGCAACCATCGCCAGCGTCTGTTTTACATGGTGCAGGAATACCTAGGGGCAAGATCAGACTTGGACACCTTTCCCACCGAAAATCCTCTGGGTTACTGGGTCTTGAGGATGGATCACTGGCCAGAGCTTGCACAGTATGCAATTGAGCTACTGGCCTGTCCTGCATCCAGCGTTCTTTCGGAACGCACATTCAGTGCTGCTGGAGGCGTGGTAACCGATCACAGGGTGCGTCTGTCCACCGACTCGGTCGATCGGCTGACCTTCATAAAAATGAATCAGTCTTGGATCACCACCAGCTACCAAGCACCTGATGCTGATGTAACTGAATAATTTTTTTCAGATCCCTTCAAAGACTGCCTATGCTGATGCTGAGTGACTATCCCTGAGTAATTATCCTCTTCCTCCTCAATCATCACGCTGATAGCTTGTAAGAACATTTTTGGTTCTGGGCGCCACCACCAGTGCCTAAGGCACAATTTTTCAGCCCCTGTCTAACAGGGGCGTGTAATTACAATTTTTGATGCAATACTTTGCAGCAGGGCTTGTTCCTGCGTTCCAACTAGAGTGTCTGTGAGGGGTTGCAGTGTTGTGGCACCAGCACCAGTGCCTAAGACCCAATTTTTCTGCCCCTGTCTAACAGGGGCGTGTAATTACAATTTTTGATGCAATACTTTGCAGCAGGGCTCGTTCCTGCGTTCCAACTAGAGTGTCTGTGAGGGGTTGCAGTGTTGTGGCACCAGCACCAGTGCCTAAGACCCAATTTTTCTGCCCCTGTCTAACAGGGGCGTGTAATTACAATTTTTGATGCAATACTTTGCAGCATGGCTCGTTCCTGCGTTCCAACTAGAGTGTCTGTGAGGGGTTGCAGTGTTGTGGCACCAGCACCAGTGCCTAAGGCCTAATTTTTCAGCTCCTGTTCAACAGGGGCATGTAATTACAATTCTTGATCTAATATTTCACAGCAGGGCCCTGTGAGGGCTTACAGTGTTTTGGCCACAGCAACACCTAAGGCCCAAATTTCTGCTGAGTATATAGGGCAGGACCCTACTTTCAAACATCTAACTTACAAACGACTCCTACTTGCAAACGGAAGGAGACAACAGGAAGTGAGATGAAATCTACCCCTAAGGAAGGGAAATTCTCTCCTGTAAGAGTTAATATGGGAAAACAATTTCTCCTTTCCACTGATGCTTTCCAATCCTTGTTCCACAAAAAAACCCAAATTTTCAAAAAACATTTTTCATTGGGACAAAAAAGTGAGGTGAAATCTTCTGAAGAGGAGGAAAGACGCAAAACAAATGTCACAGGGGTGATAACCCTTCCCTATGTTTTCCAAAAAGCTTAGAAAAGATTTTTTGGCTGGAGCTAAACACATTAAAAATGTTCAAAATTACAAACAGATTCTACTTAACAACAAACCTACAGTCCCTGTCTTGTTTGCACCGCCTGTATACTGCTGTTCAGAGTATATAGGGACCTTTCCTTATTTTAATTTGGGTGCGGGGTTCCCCTTAATATCCATACAAGACCCAAAGGGCCTGGTAATGGACTGGGGGGTACCCATGCCGTTTGTCTCACTGATTTTCATCCATATTGCCATGACCCGACATGACATTAAACCCGCAAGCAGTTTTAAATGAGATTTTTTCCTTTAAAAATGACATTTGGTGCAGGGACTGTTCTAAACATGGGAAACACGCGTCACTTTACAGGCATACTATAGACACCCCCCAGGTACGATATTTAAAGGAATATTTCACTTTTTTTTTTTTACTTTAAGCATCATTAAAATCACTGCTCCCGAAAAAACGGCCGTTTTTAAAAGTTTTTTTTGCATTGATACATGTCCCCTGGGGTAGGACCCGGGTCCCCACACCCTTTTTAGGACAATACCATGCAAATTAGCCTTTAAAATGAGCACTTTTGATTTCGAACGTTCGAGTCCCATAGACGTCAATGGGGTTCTAACGTTCGTGCGAACTTGCGGTCCGTTCGCGGGTTCTGGTGCGAACCGAACCGGGGGGTGTTCGGCTCATCCCTAGTGCTCACTTGTATTCTTCAGCAGGAACCCACAGCACATTGACTACAGCACAGAAGCTCAACCTAGTCAACATCTAGTAATGTGTGTAGAGAGACTGGAAATCTGCCTCCAAAAACTTAAAAGTCACATAATTTTAGAGGAGACCTATTATTCTTTTACATAGTTAGTAAAATCAACTGTTTTCATTTTCTAACTTAATCTAGACCATAAAAGAATATGCTTGCTATGGGCAGCACACACTATTTTGTAATAATGTTACTACTTAGGTTCACTGTATGTGCCTGGTTGAGTGTAAATGTCTGATCAACACACAAAGCATTGTCATGTGTCTTACATTAAATAATGGAAACGTAACCTGGGGTGTAGTAAAAGTTGTCCTTTTTTTTACCTGTGTAGAAACTTGGGAGGTATGAATAGATCTGCAAAATTGTATTGGATCATTAGGATAATTCTATATACAACTATGGACCAAAAAATTCCCAAATTGAGTGTTTGTATACCACACCCCATCTAAATTTCAAAATAGAACAATTCTCTTTTTAAGGGGATTTTTTTTTTTTAGGTTTATGCATATTACATATAGTTACATAGTTACATAGTAGGCGAGGTTGAAAAAAGACACAAGTCCAACTTATGTTTGTGATTTTGTCAGTATTACATTGTATATCCCTGTATGTTGTGGTCGTTCAGGTGCTTATCTAATAGTTTTTTGAAATTATCGATGCTCCCTGCTGAGACCACTGTCTGTGGAAGGGAATTGCACATCCTTACCGCTCTTACAATACAGAACCCTCTACGCAGTTTAAGGATAAACCGCTTTTCTTCTAATTTTAGTGAATAGCCACTTGTCTTATTAAATTCTCTTTCGCAGAAAAGTTTTATTCCTATTGTGGGGTCACCAGTACAGTATTTGTACATTGAAATCATATCCCCTATCAAGTGTCTCTTCTCCAGAGAGAATAAGTTCAGTGCTCTTAACCTTTCCTTATAACTAAGGTCCTCCAGTCCTTATAATAGTTTTGTTGCCCTTCTCCGGATTCTCTCCAGCACATCCTTCCTAAGGACTGGTGCCCAGAACTGGAAGGCATACTCTAGGTGCAGCTGGACCAGAGTCTTGTAGAGTGGGAAAATTATTGTTTTATTTCTTGAGTTAATCTCCTTTTTAATGCATGCTAATATTCTGTTTGCTTTGGTTGCAGCAGCCTGGCATTGCATGCCATTGCCGAGCCTATCATCTACTAGGATCCCCAGGTCCTTTTCCATCCTAGATTCCCCCAGAGGTTCTCCCCACAGTGAGTAGACTGCATTCATATTTTTACCACCCAAATGCAGTATTTTACATTTTTCTACATTAAACCTCATTTGCCATGTAGTAGCCCACCCCATTAATTTGTTCAGATCTTCTTGCAAGGTTTCCACATCCTGTGGAGAAGTTATGCCCTGCTTGGCTTAGTATTGTCTGCAAACACAGAGATTGAACTGTTTACCCCATCCTCCGGGTCGTTTATGAATAAATTAAATAGGATTGGTATTCTCAATGATCTACAACATACAGTATGTCTCAAATATACTTTTATTTATACTGTACATAAATTAATAAAGTCTTATATAAAATAAGAAATGTTTCAATTATGTGCATGCTTCCAATAATTACAATACAATTTCTAATATTTCCATATACATGTATGCCTTAAACTAAATGTCTAAAGGCTCACAAAATCTGGTACTGCCTCTATGAAGAATCCTCTGACATGGATCAAACCAATAATTTTCACAGATGTATCACAGATAAAGCTGTAACATATTTAACAGATGAATTCTACTATCTTCAGATAGGTATTGAAAACATGATCTACAATTATACAAATTAATATCAATAAATACATATTTAGTACATATGGTAAGTATCCAAAAAATAGTTAATATAAAAATATACAGATATCTATGAATGTATCAAAAAAGAGCATATTAATCCTCATGGGACTGCTGGAGAATGAATACACACAAATTTTAACTAATAATGACCTCTGTGAACCCCAAAACCATATAAGAAAAAAAAAAAGACCTATACAAAAAGAGATATTCTAAAATTTGCGGGGTAAAAATTTTACAAATTGCCAATGGGTGTTAAAGCAAAATGCTGACTTTGTTTACATAGGTGATTGTGTGAATAAAAAAAAATAGGTTCAGGCTCCTAGAGGTAACTTTGGGGGGGGGGCAAATTACTCAACTACCATTACTTAACACAATGGTAGATCTGAGTGTCAAGTTTTTTTTTGCAGGTAAAAAAATGTGCGTTTATTTTATTTTTTTCTTGGAAGCCTGTAAAGCATTGCACCTGCGATCAGCAAATCGTGGGTGCAATGTCAGGCTCTTACAGACTGTCAGTACACTGTCTACCCAAACCTCCTATACGGGCAGACAGTTACTGAAGTCCAGGAAGCTCAATGGACGAGAATACTCTCCAGCGCCTTCTGAGTTCATTGAGAACTACAAGCCGTCAGCCACAATGGCAAACGGTACTTGTAGGCATTCATTCTCGCAGGAAACTGTGAATGAATGAAGCGGCTGTATGGGCGGAACCCCCACAATCATGCTGTTTTCAAATTGTGATAGCAGGTGCGGGATGAAGGTCCCCTGTCCTCTGTCACAAGGAAGGGGCAGATCAGGGGGGTGAGATAGTGGATGCTCAACATATTACATGTTACACCTCAATTATGGGTGTAATATGTAACATGTTGAGAAAGGTGAACTTAGCTTTTAACTTGTTCCCCCAAATCCTTCTTACAATTACAAATTAATTACTAATTTAAAGGTCAATGGTTTGAAGTTTAAGTGATACCTTTTATTGGCTAACTTTGTTAATAAAGATGTAAGCTTTAACAGAGCATGAAACAGGCCCCCCCCCCCTCCTGCTACCACCTGCCATTTTAACTGGGCTCTCCTAAGTGTTTGGGAAGCACGGTACCACCGCCGCTCGGTGTGTTTGTGGACTGAAATGGGTGAAAGTTACAGCCATACCCTCCTCTTCTCTGTGATGAATGAAACTAGAAGCAACAAGGATTTTGTCACTTCCGGTTTCTGTTTGTTGTTCAGCTCAAACTAATCTCAGTTTGATCAGATGGTTTGGAGGCCAGAGGAGAGATTTGGGGTCTCATAGACCCCAGATCTCTCCATAAAGTGGAACTGTCATGGCTCATGCCATCACAAAAGATGTTGTTTATCCCTTGTGAGAGCAATAAAAATGTTTAAAAAAAAATTAAAGGGACAATGAAAAGAAAACTTTAAAATAATAGATACAAATTTTTAAAAAAATGTAAAGTGCCCCTATGCTCACCCGCAAACACATATATTGTAGGTCCCACTTGCATATGTGCACCACACATGTGAGGTATCTCAGTGAACGTCAGATCAAGCGCAATAATTCTAGTGCTCTACCTCCCGTGTAACTCTAAACTGGTAAACGGTAAAGACTTTTAAAGGGTTACCTATGGAGATTTTTAGGTACCACTATTCCACAGGTGTATGCAGTTTTAACCACTTAAGGACCAGGCCTTGTTAACTTGTTGTTTACAAGTTAAAATCCGATTTTTTTTGCTAGAAAATTTCTTAGAACCCCCAAACATTATATATATTTTTTCAGACACCCTAGAGAATAAAATGGCAGTCGTTGCAATACTTTATGTCACACCGTATTTGCGCAGCGGTCTCACAAACGCAATTTTTTATTTTTTCCAAATACAATTTTTTAATAAAAAATAAGAAAGCAGTAAAGTTAGCCCAATTATTTTTTTAAATTGTGAAAGATAATGTTACGCTGGAAAAAAACTGATACCCAACATGTCATGCTTCAAAATTGCGCCTACTTGTGGAATGGCAACAAACTTTGACTCTTAAAAATCTCCATATGCGAAGTTTAAACATTTCTACAGGTTACCAATTTTGAGTTAAAGAGGAGGTCTTTTGCTATAATTATTTCTCTCGCTTTAACGATTGCGGTGATACCTAACATGTGTGGTTTTAACACCGTTTACATATGCAGGCGTGACTTACGGGATGGGTCGCTTTAAAAAAAAAATTTTCTTATTTTTTTTACTTTTTATATTTAATTTTTACACTGTCCATTAAAAAAAAAATGTTTGGGTCACTTTTATTCCTATTACAAGGAATGTAAACAACCCTTGTAATAGAAAAAAGCATGACAGAACCTCCTTAATGTGAGATCTGAGGTCAAAATTTCCCCTTTAAGACCATTGGGCAGAAGTGGCATATGACGTCGCTTCCGTCATTCAATGGTATGGAGCCGTATGGGGGCCATCTTTCCCTTACTCGACTCCATGCCTCACAGTAGACAGGACCCAATCGCCTCCACCGCTACCGACGGCTCCGGTAAGTGGTGGAGATGACCATAACGCGGCAGGGCCTTCTCCCGCCCCCTATAAAAGTGATCTTGCAGTTAGACCGCCGCAGAGACCACTTTTACCTGAAAGAGGAATGGGAACGTCCACCCTTTTTAAATATACCGGGGTTATGGCAGCTATCTGCTCCCATAACAACAGCATTTAGCATCAGATTACCTACGTATAACGATGGTGGGCGGCCTGGAAGTGGTTTTAAGTGTTGCATGTTAGGTGTCTATTTACTCAGCATACTACTCCTGCAGTAAAGATCCCCCTCCCTCAGTATAGATCCCCCTCACTAAGTACAGACCCCCCCCTTCCTCAGCATAGACCCCTCCACTAACTACAGACCCCCCTCCCGCATTATAAATCCCCCTCCCTCAGTATAGATCCCCCTCACTAAGTACAGACCCCCCTCCATCAATATAGACCTCCCCCTCAGTACAGACCCCCCTCCCTCAGTATAGACCTCTGCCTCAGTACAGGCCCCCCTCTTTCCTCAGTATAGAGCCCCCACTAAATACTGACCCCCTCCCTCAGTATAGACATCCCCCCAGTGCAGACACCCCAATTAGTATAGACACCCCCCTCAGTTCAGACCCCCATTAGTATAGACACCCCGCTCAGTGCAGACCCCCCCATCAGTATAGACACTCCCCTCCTCAGTGCAGACCTCCCCATCGGTATAGAATCCCCCCTCTTGGTGCAGACCCCCCCATCAGTATAGACACCCCCCCTCAGTGCAGACCCCCTCAGTTTAGACACCCCCCTTACCTCAGTGCAGACTCCCCTCAGTATAGACACCTCCCCTTCCCTCAGTGCAGACCCCCCTCAGTATAGACACCTCCCCTCAGTGCAGATCCTCCCCCTCAGTATAGACGCCCTCCTCAGTATAGACCCCTCTCAGTGCAGCCCCCCCAGTATAGACACCCCCTCTCGGTGCACACCCCCCCTCAGTATAGACACCCCCCTCAGTGCAGACCCTCCCCCTCAGTATAGACACCTCCCCTCAGTGCAGATCCTCCCCCTCAGTATAGACACCCCCCTCAGTATAGACCCCTCTTAGTGCAGCCCCCCCAGTATAGACACCCCCTCTCAGTGCACACCCCCCCTCAGTATAGACACCCCCCTCAGTGCAAACCCTCCCCCCCAGTATAGACCCCCCTCAGTGCAGACCCCCATCAGTATAGACACCCCACACACACACACATGTCCATCTACATATAATAGAGTGTACAGACCTCAGAACAGCGCAGACAGATACACACAGTGGTGTGTGTCCCTCAGACTCCTAATTTTTGGATGTAAACAGAGAAGAAGTAGAGGCGGCTTCGGTCCGCTCCTCTGAGGGACACAACCGCAAGATCAGAGAGGAGCAGAGCAGGGCAGCGTGTGGTGTTAGCGGTGCTGCTACCCACTGGTGTCACCCCTCTGGCGGGTGTCACCCCCCCCAGCGATGCCACTGCGACAGAAGCCAGCCTTTTTGGACGGCTTCTGTCGAAGGCTCGTGACCAAAAAAGGCCTCCCAACTGACTCCCGATCAGTGCTCTCAGATTGTTAGTACAGCGGCAGCTGGCAGCTGACCTGAGCTATCAAACAACAGTAGTGTGTATGAGGCTTAAGGCTTAATTTTTCATCTCAAGGATTCATTTTCAGTTCTGACTGGAGCGTACCTTTGACAATTGTATTCTTTTTAATAGCCAAAGTTGCACTGATAATTATATCCACAGTCTGCCCTGTTTCGTGTCCCTTGCTTGAAACTCTTCAGAGCCCTTTTAACCTATTTTATATGGCACAGAAGGAACTCTACAAGATATATTTAAACTATGTAAATATGACCTAATTAAAAAAAGAATAAAACATTTTAACAGCAAGGTCAGTCAATGCACAGGCAATTAATTATCAGATCCTCGGACAATGTTCCTTTCACCAATGTGCACAGTGCTTGTCAAGAGATCTCCACATTACTGCCTGTGAGACACTGATTGGAGTTTTGTGTTAAAATTAAATATGTAACCACTTCAGCCCTAGAAGGATTTACCCCCTTCCTAACCAGAGCACTTTTTACAATTTGGCACTGCGTCGCTTTAACTGCTAATTGCGCGGTCATGCAATGCTGTACCCAAACGAAATTTGCGTCCTTTTCTTCCCACAAATAGAGCTTTCTTTTGATGGTATTTGATCACCTCTGCTGTTTTTATTTTTTGCGCTCTAAACGAAAAAAGACCAAAAATGTAAAAAAAAATGGTATTTTCTACTTTTTGTTATAAAAAAAATCCAATAAATTCAATTTTAGTCATACATTTAGGCCAAAATGTATTCGACCACATGTCTTTGGTAAAAAAAATGTCAATAAGCGTATATTTATTGGTTTGCGCAAAAGTTATAGCGTCTACAAACTAGGGTACATTTTCTGGAATTTACACAGCTTTTAGTTTATGACTGCCATTTCTTGAGGTGCTAAAAGGGCAGGGCAGTACAAAACCCCCCCAAATGACCCCATTTTGGAAAGTAGACACCCCAAGGAAATTGCTAAGAGGCATGTTGAGCCCATAAAATATTAAATTTTTTTGTGCCAAGTGATTGAATAATGATAAAAAAAAATAACAATAATGATATATTGCTCACACGTGCCATGGTTATATGTGAAATTGCGCCTCAAAATACATTTAGCTTCTTCTCCTGAGTATGGGGATACCACATGTGTGGGACTTTTTGGGAGCCTAGCTGCATACGGGGCCCCGAAAACCAAGCACCGCCTTCAGGATTTCTAAGGGCGTAAATTTTTTATTTCACTCCTCACTACCTATTACAGTTTTGAAGGCCATAAAATGCCAAGATGGCACAAAACCCCCCAAATGACCCCATTTTGGAAAGTAGACACCCCAAGCTATTTGCTGAGAAGCATGTTGAGTCCATGGAATATTTTATATTTTGACCCAAGTTGCAGGAAAATTATAAACTTTTTTTTTTGCACAAAGTTGTCACTAAATGATATATTGCTCAAACATGCCATAGGCATATGTGGAATTACACCACAAAATACATTCTGCTGCCTCTCCTGAGAACGGGGATACCACATGTGTGGGACTTTTTGGGAGCCTAGCTGCATACGGGGCCCCAAAACCAAGCACCGCCTTCAGGATTTCTAAGGGCGTAAATTTTTGATTTCACTCCTCACTACCTATTACAGTTTTGAAGGCCATAAAATGCCAAGATTGCACAAACCCCCCCCCCCTCCAAATGACCCCATTTTGAAAAGTAGACGCCCCAAGCTATTTGCTGAGAGGCATGTTGAGTCCATGGAATATTTTATATTTTGCCACAAGTTGCAGGAAAATGACCAACTTTTTTTTTCTGCACAAAGTTGTCACTAAATGATATATTGCTCACACAGGCCATGGGCATATGTGGAATTGCACCCCAAAATATATTCGGCTGATTCTCCTGAGTACGGGGATACCACATGTGTGGGACTTTTTGGGAGCCTAGCCGCGTACGGGGCCCCAAAAACCAAGCACTGCCTTTAGGATTTCTAAGGACGTAAAGTTTTGATTTCACTCCTCACTACCTATCACAGTTTTGAAGGCCATAAAATGCCCAGATGGCACAACCCCCCCCCCCAAATGACCCCATTTTGGAAGGTAAACACCCAAGCTATTTGCTGAGAGGCATGTTGAGTCCATGGAATATTTTATATTTTGACACAAGTTGCGGGAAAGTGACAAATTTTATTTTTTAATTTTTTTTTGCGCAAAGTTGTCACTAAATGATATATTGCTCAAACATGCCATGGGCATATGTGGAATTGCATGGTGAGTATTTTGCAGCTCTCATTTGTTTTTGAAAATGAAGAAAGACAAGAAATTTTTTTTTTTTTTCAATTTTCAAAACTTTGTGACAAAAGGTGAGGTCTGCAAATAAAATACTCACTATACCTCTCAGCAAATAGCTTGGGGTGTCTACTTTCCAAAATGGGGTCATTTGGGGGGGGGGTTGTGCCACCTGGGCATTCCATGGAGTCCGAAATTGTGATAGGCAGTGAGGAGTGAAATCAAAAATTTACGCCCTTAGAAAGCCTGAAGGTGGTGCTTGGTTTTCGGGGTCCTGTACGTGGCTAGGCTCCCAAAAAGTCTCACACATGTGGTATTCCCGTACTCAGGAGAAGCAACAGAATGTATTTTGGGGTGTAATTTCACATATTCCCATGGCATGTTTGAGCAATGTATCATTTAGTGACAACTTTGTGCAAAAAAAAAAAAAAATTGTCTATTTTCTGTAACTTGTGTCACAATATAAAATATTCCATGGACTCGACATGCCTCTCAGGAAATAGCTTAGGGTGTTTACTTTTCAAAATGGGGTCATTTGGGGGGGGGGTTTGAACTGTCCTGGCATTTTATGCACAACATTTAGAAGCTTACGTCACACATCACTCTTCTAACCACTTGAAGACAAAACCCTTTCTGGCACTTTTTGTTTACATCAAACTTTTTTTTTTTTTTCAAGAAAATTTTTTGAACCCCCAAACATTATATATTTTTTTTAAAGCAAAGGCCCTACAGATTAAAATGGTGGGTGTTTCATTTTTTTTTCACACAGTATTTGCGCAGCCATTTTTCAAACGCATTTTTTTGGGAAAAAACACACTTCTTTTAATTTTAATGCAATAAAACACACTATATTGCCCAAATGTTTGATGAAATAAAAAAGATGATCTTAGGCCGAGTATATGGATACCAAACACAACATGCTTTAAAATTGCGCACAAACGTGCAGTGGGGACAAACTACATACATTTTTAAAAGCCTTTAAAAGCCTTTACAGGTTACCACTTTAGATTTACAGAGGAGGTCTACTGCTAAAATTACTTCCCTTGATCTGACCTTCGCGGTGATACGTCACATGCATGGTGCAATTGCTGTTTACATTTGACGCCAGACCGACGCTTGCGTTCACCTTTGCACGAGAGCACGAGAGCAGGGGGGAACAGGGGTGCTTTTTTTTTTTTGCTTTTTTTTTTTTTTTGCTTTTTTATCTTATTTTTAAACTGTTCCTTTCATTTTTTTTTTTTATCATTTTTATTGTTATCTCAGGGAATGTAAATATCCCCTATGATAGCTATAGGTAATGACAGGTACTCTTTTGCTGGCCGAATCACCGGCTGCATTCTCGGGTTCCCTGTTGGGACAGGAGAGCCAGAGAAAACCATGGAAGATGGTGGGAGGTGGGGGGACATTCCCTCCCACTGTTTGTAAAAAGCAGTCTAGAGGCTAATTAGCCACTAAGATTGCTTTTACATGAAAGCCGACCACTGGCTGAAAAAAATGATACCAAGATGATACCTAAACCTGCAGGCATCATTCTGGTATAACCACTCAAAGTTCAGCAACATACCAGTATGTTGCTGGTCCTTGTTGGGCATATATTATAATCTTTTTTTTCATGCAGCCTGTGGGCTGAACGAAAAAAAGAGATTAATTGGTGGGTATGCCCACCATTAGAATACCTCCCTTCATCCACCCACTTCTAATGATGGGCATACATGCACCATTTATATATGCCGAAGCATGGGGGCATCCGCCCCAAAAGTTAGGAGCAAATCGCTCCTCCGCCCCTGCTGCCCCCATGCTTCGGCATACATGCTCTTTTTTTTAACTGAGGTGGTGAAATCACCTCCGACAGCGCTGGAGTCACGGCTTTATGTATCGTGGGAGCAAACGCTGTTGCTGTCAAGATGGATAAATCCGCGCTGCAACTGAATGGCATGCAGGGGCGGATCCAGGGGGGCAACGGGGCAATTACCCCCTCCGAGAATGCTGGTGAGAGGGCAGGCAGCTAAATCCGCGGGAGAGAGAGAGCGGGCGGCCGGGCTGGTGACAGTCTGAGACTGACAGTGGGCGGGTGACAGAGCGGACGGCCGGGCTGGTGATAGTCTGACTAAGACTGACAGTGGGCGGGTAAGAGCGGACGGCCGGGCTTGTGACAGTCTGAGACTGACAGTGGGGTGGGCGGGTGAGAGAGCGGATAGCCGGGGGCTGGTGACAGTCTAAGACTGACAATGGGCGGGTGAGAGAGCGGGCGGCCGGGCTGGTGACAGTCAGAGAGTGGGCGGGTGACATTTAGAGAGCGGCCGGGCTGCTAGCCAATCAGGGAGCCGGCGGGCGGGGGGAGCAGGGAGATGATATCATCTCTCACCGCCCGCCCTGCATCCCTGCAGTTCCGCCCTCACTGTGCAGGTAGCCACGGGCAGCAGAGAGATTACATCATCTCTCTGCTGCCTGACTGGTAATCTGCTGCCTCACCCTCTGGGAAACAGAAAGTGACAATTGTAGCTGTAGCAGGCAAGTGACAATCTGCAACTGGTGGCAGGCGACATGGCAAGTGACAATCCGCAATGTGTGGCAGGCGACGTGACAATCCACATCTGGTGGCAAGGTGATGTGGCAAGTGACAATCCGCATCTGGTGGCAGGTGACGTGGCAATTGACAATCCGCATTTGGTGGCAGGTGACGTGGCAAGTGACAATCTGCATCTGGTGGCAGGCGACGTGGCAAGTGACACTCTGCATCTGGTGGCAGGCGACGTGGCAAGTGACAATCCGCAATGTGTGGCAGGCGGCGTGACAATCCGCATCTGGTGGCAAGGTGACGTGGCAAGTGACAATCCGCATTTGGTGGCAGGTGACGTGGCAAGTGACGAACCGCATCTGGTGGCAGGTGACGTGGCAAGTGACAATCCGCATTTGGTGGCAGGTGAAGTGGCAAGTGACAATCCGCATCTGGTGGCAGGTGACGTGGCAAGTGACAATTGTAGCAGGCAAGTGACAATCTGCATCTGGGGCAGGTGACGTGGAAAGTGACAATCCGCAATGTGTGACAGGGGATGTGGCAAGTGACAATCCGCAATTTGTGGTAGGTGACGTGGCAAGGTGACAATCTGCATCTGGTGGCAGGCGATGTGGCAAGTGACAATTGTAGCAGGAAAGTGACAATCCACATCTGGGGGCAGGTGACATGGCAAGTGACAATCTGCAACGTGTGGCAGGTGAAGTGGCAAGTGACAATCCGCATCTGGTGGCAGGCAAAGTGGCAAGTGACACGCTCGGGCTCCCACTGATCCTGCATTATGGTGAGTTGAACTATTTCATTTTATATAACAATGTAATAATAGAAAAAATGCGCTTCAATTATCCTGACACCATAACAACCATGGTGCTGTGATGATTCAAGCGCCAACACCAGCCATTTCCCTGATAAATTCCCCCCAAAAAACATATTTTCTGGCAGTGCCCCTCCCGAGACTAGACTCTGGATCCGCCCCTGATGGCATGCCTGCTATGCAAATGATGGTTAACAATAAAACAAAATAACATTACAGTATAACAGTAATACTTACCATACCTCCAAAGCAAATACAAAAAAACATAGTACAAAATAAAACGTTTTTTAACGCAACCTGTACCTAAAATATATATATGCCGAAAGCATGGGGGCACAGACCCGCAAAAGGCAGGAGCAAATTGCTCCTCCGCCCCTGCTGCCCCCATGCTTCGGCATATATGCTGAAGTATGTAACTGTGGTTGTGAAATCACCTCCGACAGCGCTGGAGTCACGGCTTTATGTATCGTGGGAGCAAACGCTGTTGCTGTCAAGATAAATAAATCCGCGCTGCAGCTGAACTGTGTACCTGAAAACAAAAAAAATGGTTAACAATAAAACACAGTAAACAGTAAAGTATAAAAAAATTGCATATCTGAAAAGCAAACATGATAAAACATAATAACAATAAAACATTGTAGAATAGAAAAAGAGCAGAACAATAGAGAGGGAATAGAGAGAGAGAACAATAAAATGACAACTATTTTTGGTTTTTTTATTTTATTTATTTTTTGTGTTTTTGTTTTTTTTACTTTTTTATTTTTTTTTTACACTTTTTTTTGTAACTTTAACTTTTGTAACTGGTACCAGGTTCGGGTCTCTCAAAATGCGATGGCATCTTGGGAGACCCTGTGAAAGTATGTCCTAGTCTGTGCAGTGCTGTACCCTACGCTAATACTCAACTAGTGTATGGTAGCGTTCAAAACATTCACCAATGCAAAGACCAGGATTGTCAGGACAGGAGGGACAATAATAGCGGGTGTCACGCCTATATCTGCGCTTTCTGCAGACACAACATTTTCTTTGGGGGGCTCGATGGGTAGGGGTACATAATGAAAATGCCTCTCATGCAGCCGATTTACTGCATTTGGATTGGGAAGGTGAGGTGGAGCACCGTCTGGAAACAGAAGGGCTCTGACGATCTCTTCCTGGAATTTAAGGAAGGATCCAGTCCGTCCTGAAGCTCTGTATAGCACATGAGCGTTCAGCAAAGCCAATTGAAATAAGTATACAGACACTTTTTTATACCAGCATCTGACCTTACGGGTAACTAGGTACGGCGGCAATAACTGGTCGTTGAGGTCCACCACTCCCATATGGAGGTTATATTCGTAGACACAGAGGGGTTTCTCTACAACACCAGTCGCCGTAGTAATTTGGACCGTCATGTCTGCATGAAGGGAGGTAAGAACGAAAACATTCTTAATATCCCTCCACTTCATAGCGAGCAAATTATTACACTGCAAGCAGGCTCTCTCCCCCAGCCTAAGATGGGAATCTACAAGCCGCTGGGGAAAGCTCTGGCGATTAGGTCGCACGGTGCCACATGCTCCAATCTGATCATCAAAAAGGTGACTAAAAAGTGGCACAGCTCGTGTAATAATTGTCCACATATAAGTGGTACCCCTTTCCGAATAAGGGTGACACCAAGTCCCACACAATCATGCCAGCGCTTCCTATGTAGTCAGGGCAGTTTGTCGGCTCTATGTGACTATCTTTTCCTGTCTTTTCGTGTGGCCCTGTCACAGAACTTATACATCTTGACCCCGTATCTGGCATTGTTGTTGAAGTGCATGAACCAAAAAATCTGCTCGTATCGTGCCCTGGTCATGGAGGCAGAGAACACGGGCATATGGTGAATTGGATCAGTGGACCTATATGACCGCAACTCACTCTTTTTGGTTATGCCCATGAGGAGGGAAAGGCCCAGAAAGATCTTAAATTCGGAAACCGTAATTGGTTTCCAATCTCTGGAAAGGGAGGACTGGGGAATAGTGGCAGTATGTTGACCAGCGTACAAATTGCTTTGGTCCACAATAGATCTATAGAGATCTTTGGTGAAAAACAGCGAATAAAAATCAAGTGGCGTAAAATCAACTGTTTCCACCTGAATTCCGGGTTGGCCAGTGAATGGGGGAAGTACGGGTGCTGCAGAAGTGGTGGGTTCCCAATTTGGATTGGCGAATGCAGCAGGAAGGGCACTATGGGCACGACGGGCCTGTGTTCGTCTTCTCGGTGGCAGCGGGACACTACTTGTGCTTGCCACCTCGCCAGCTTGAACTGCACTTATGGGACTCGCCACATCACCAAGTGTTACTGCAGTGCTGGATGTACGACCAGGGTTTACTAGGCCGCTGGTGCTTGCCAGTTTTTTTTTTAACACAGAAAATGTTTATTGAGTAATTTGCACATTACATTTGAATTTGAAGATCATACCGTATTACATGAGCAATTGCAGTCAGTTGCCGCATTTCAATATAATACAAAAAGCAACACAGATGTATTTCCAACAGGGCCTAGATCTATCTATTTGTATTAATTGTTAGTAGACATTGCCGGAAATACCGAAGGGAGTCTCATTCTCATCTGCCGTGGTTTTAACATCGTCTTTTCATGTATTAAATCTTTACCTATATCAATTCTAATCCCCTAGAATTTCACTAGTCCAAGGAAGGTCTCGTTAGGGAGAGGGGGAGGGGGAGAGGGGAGACGAAGAAGGAGGATCCAGAGGAGAAGGAAGGCTAAAAGGGTTGAGGAAGATGTAGAAGAAATCATCTACAAGGATAAAGGGAGGGATTAAGAGGAGAAAATAAGGATGAAAGGGGTAGGATATCAAAAGGAGCCTCCACACATACAGGTCAGTGCCTGCCAAGGGATATCTGCACTATGTAGGGGGAGAGGAGAGGGAGGGTATGAGTGAGTAGAATCGTATAGACACCCTTTGTAAATTAGGGGCAGTGCTCACCACCCATTTCCAGCCAGTCAGCCTCCCGGGTCCCAAGCCACCAGTGAACCTACACCACCAGTTGTCTAGCTTCAACCCAGGTGGCCCAAATTTTTTCGAATTTCTTTGGACAGTTCCTGCCCATATATGTAAGCTTATATATCGGGAGTACTGTGTTTATTTGAACCCTCCATGCCCCAACAGTGGGGGGTTCCGGTAGCCTCCAGCGCAGCAAAATTGTTTTCCTGGCATAGTAAGCCGCGTAAAACACAAACAGTTTGGTATGTTTGGCTGTATTCAGATTATCTGTGATGCCCAAAAGGAACACCATCGGGTCAAGTTGTAATTGTAATCCTGTTACTCCATTTATATCAGTCACAACGTCATGCCAGTAGCTCTGGAGAACTGGACACGACCATACCACATGAAAGAAGGTCCCCACCGACTGTCTACATTTAGGACACCTATCATCAAGTCCAGGGTAAATCCTGGATAATCGTTGTGGGGTATAGTATACCCTATGAAGGAACTTTAGTTGCACAAATCTATCCCTTGCTGAGATCATAAGTGGGATGCATTGTTGTAGGCCCTCTGACCAGTCCTCTTCGGTGAGAGCCGGAATGTCCGACTGCCATTTATGGAAAAGTGGGAGCATTTTGGAGGTGTCTTTGCATGTGAGTCTGAGGTATATAGAAGATAGTGTTCGGTCTAGATGGTCGGTTAACAATAGGGACTCAACCGAGTGGGTAGACAGTTCCACCCCATGCGGAAACTGTGCACTAACCGCATGTCGTAATTGCATAAAGCGGAAGAACATCCACGGTGGTAGGTTATATCTTGCTCTCAGTTCCGCAAAGGTGAGAAGCCGGCCCTCCCTAAATATGTGTCGCAATGTTCGAACCTCGTGCCTGGCCCAAACCTGGGGGTCCGGAACAGACTGGAGGTGTGACAACATTGGGTTGCCCCACAGCGGAGTATGTGGGGAGACAGTACCGTCATCGGCAAGATATGAGGAGACCTGCTGCCACACCCTTACCGTCGTTTTCATGGGCGTAGTAACCTGAAGGCTGTATCTCGGGCCTCTATAGACCAGATTACTAAGTTCAGAATATGAGCCTAAAATCGCAGCCTCCAGGTTGACCGCCGGGTTGCTCTGATCCCGAGCAAACCACCAACGCACGGTGACCAGTAGCGCCGCCCAATAGTATTTCTTGAAATTTGGCAGGGATAGGCCTCCTTCTGTAAGTGATAACTGTAGTGTTTGTTTGGCAACCCTGGGTGTTGTCCCAGCCCATACAAAGGAGGTGACGGCTTGATCTAATTTGAGGAAGAATGAATTTGGAATGGGGACCGGGGTATGGCGAAAAACATATAGAAATTTTGGGAGGAAGGACATCTTGAGTAAGTTCACCCTCCCCACCGGGGTTAATGGCAGTTTTTTCCACACCGCACAGCGCTGAGTAAGCTGGTTTAGGATGGGAAATACATTATCCACTAGGTAGCTTTGCAAGTTAGATTGGATCTGAATGCCTAGATATTTAAATTTAGAGACTTTTTTAAGGGGAAGGGGTGAGTCCATTACCGGTTGTGTGTCCATCAGGGGGAACAGGAGGGATTTCTCCCAGTTCACCCTAATCCCCGAGAAGGCGCCAAATCTGTCAATAATGGATAAGGCTGCCCTGAGTGATTGCTGGGAGTCACGAAGATACAATAACATATCGTCCGCGTAGAGGGAAACCTTTTCTACTAGGGGTGGGAACGAGATGCCCCCCACTTCATGTGATGTCCTAAGAAGCTCCGCTAGCGGTTCGATCGCAAGAGCAAAGAGGGCCGGCGATAGCGGACACTCCTGCCTAGTGCCTCGGTGGAGGGGAATAGAAGCCGACAGAACCCCACCCGTACGAACTCTAGCCGACGGGCCGGAGTACAACAGCCGGATCCATTGTATGAAGTTGGGTCCCATCCCGAACTTATGTAGGATTAGCCATAAGTATTCCCACTCCACCGAGTCAAAGGCCTTCTCTGCATCTAGGGAAGCCACCACACCGGCCCCCCCTTCGGGGGATGGGCTCGCCAAGATAGTATAGAGTCTTCGTAAATTAATGTCTGTTCCCTTGCCCGGCATAAAGCCAGTTTGGTCTCCATGGATTAGTGATAAAATAACCGTGTTGAGTCTGGTGGCCAACACCTTTGCTAGTATTTTTGCGTCAACATTCAACAGGGAGATAGGCCTATACGATGAGCATAGCTCAGGGTCCTTTCCAGACTTGGGTATCACAACTATCACAGCTCTGGACATAGAGGGGGGCAAAGAATTTAATTCAAAGGAGGCAGATAGGATCTCCAGTAATCTTACAGCTATAGTCTCCATATGGGTCTTATAGAATTCCACTGGAAGTCCATCGTCCCCTGGAGTTTTCCCAGACTGCAGGGAGCCAATGGCGTTTTGTAGTTCTTTGAGGGTGAGCGGAGCGTCAAGCCTCCCGCGGGCCTCCTCTGACAGGGAGGGCAGCGTAATAGTCTCCACATATGCATGTAGATCTGCATTGGAGTATCTTACCTTGGATGTATATAAATCCTCATAATATGAGGCAAAACGGGTGTTTATCTCCCTGGGGTTAGACAGCAGTCGCCCCGACCCGTCCTTGATGTTAGCCACTGTAGTAGTAACCGTTTGCTCCCTGGAGAGCCACGCCAGTAGCCTCCCGGTCCGCTCACCCTGCTCAAAGATGCGCTGTGACTGATGTAATAGGTGTGTTTTCGTGGCTGCTACTCTGAGGAGCGCCACTTCACGTACTGCACACTGCAGATCCAACCTGACTATCTCATCTCTGGTATTGGTGTATTGGGTTTCTAAATCAGCCGCCCTGCGCTCAGCCTGGAGCAGAGCTGCCCCAGTCTGACGCCGGGCACGTGCAATCGCTGTCTGATAATGATCCCTGGCGTGAAATTTAAAAGATTCCCAACCAGACGCAGGTGTCGTTGCAGGGGGATTATCAACCCAGAAGTCCCTCATTGCAACTTCAGCATCCTGCTCTATACGATCATCTGAGATCCAAAAACGTGACAGGCGCCAAAGACAGTCGGTAGGGACAGGCCTTATATTCAAACTAAGTAAAAGAGGAGAATGATCCGATATACCTCTAGGCAGGTGGGTAATTTCATGAACCATGTTGAGAACACTGGTGGTGGCAAACACTAGGTCTATATGGGACATAGCCCTGTAGGAGGCCGACTGGCAGGTGTAGGATCTCAGCAGGGGACTTTTCCAACGCCAGACATCCGTAAGAGCAAACGTAGAGGTCCATCTGGACAATGGGGATTCCGTAGCCGAATTGGGCGTCAGTTTGTCCAAGTTTGGGCATGGCGGCATATTGAAATCCCCCGCCAAGATCACATTGTCAGTGGGGTACCCTGCAATGAGAGTGGTAATCTTGTGGAGAACTGCTAATGATGCTGGTGGAGGTATATAGAGTCCCACAATTATCATACTTATATTGGCAATATCCGCATGCAGAACTATGAATCTACCCTCGGGGTCCAGGCGCAAGTCCAGCAATGTAAAGGGCAAGGTCTTACGAATTAGTATACTGACTCCCCTGGCGTATGATGAAAATGTGGCATGGTAATAATGGCCCACCCACGGCTTTTTAAGACTCAGAACCCGACCTCCAGTGAGGTGGGTTTCCTGTAGTATACAAACATCCGGGGAATATGATTTGAGAAAATTAAAGATCAGTGAACGCTTTATTCGGGAATTCATACCCCGAACGTTCCAGGAAATAAGCTTTATGGGGGCCATAGGAAGTCAGAACACGTTGCGGCATCGTGTAAATTGAGGGGTGCACCCGGACCTCCAAGGGAGAGACCCACGCCCATCCTCCACAACACAGCTGGAGACAGTACATATATTGGCAGCAAGCATCGTACGTTTGTGTATTTTACCATAAAACATTTCTGTGTATAACATATATAACTCCCTTCCCCCAAACACACCCCCCCCCCCACCCCGCACACCCCCCAAACCTGGGTATGCTTGCTCCCTGAAACCAAAAAAGGTCATGGACCTCACGAGGTCATGTACCAGATGAGAGGAAGTAGATAACGACTACTTAAAGAACAGTGTTTCCAGTCTAAGGAAGATGCCGCCATCAGCGGGAATAAATGTGTACTTCACCTGGCCAGTGCCAGGGGCTCAGACTTAACGTATACAAAATTATTAGGAGTTTCACTCCCCCCTTACCCCCCTCCCCCCCCCCCAGAAGCCCATCCAACCAAGGCAAAATGTCAGTTGTTGCCCCCGATCTTCAAATCAGAAGGTGATCAACCAGGCAGCGTTGTAATCAATTGGTAGCGGCTCATTAGCGGGTGTTTCCATCGATCCAGTCCCGTTACGCTGTATGTAAACAACATGAGCAAATATGTAGGTAATCGCAACCCGATTAGCGAACGTCCAGCACATTTTTCAGAAACCAGCATGCAGTCGGATTGAGGAGTGCAATCTTTATAGGGGTTTCCGCGTCAAACATTAAACTCACCCCCTTTACAGCGCCAACAGGGCAGAAGGGTAAGTCAGGGGTCCTGTGCTTAGGCATTCCAAATCAGCAGAAAGTTCCATAGCATCATGCCGCCAGTTCAGTCAATATGTTAGGGTTATAAGGCAACTTGCATGAAGAAGGAATATGCACATACCTAGTGTCTGGGCAGTGTGTTCAGCCAACGTGAGGCCTCTTCTGGGGACGTAAAAAATCGGACACTTTCGCCATCTTGCACACGGAGTCGGGCGGGAAACAGCATGCTGTATCGTATACCCTGCGTTCTCATGGCCTGCTTCACCTGATCAAATGACTTTCTCTGCTTCTGGGTGGTCACAGAAAAATCCGGGAAAAACATCAGGCGAGCCGCTTCATGGCGGATTTCAGCCATTTTCCGGGCCTCACGTAATACCAGGTCCCGATCCCTGTAGTTAAGCAGGCGGAATATGAATGTACGGGGTGGGGTTCCAGGCGGACCTCGGTTCGGTGGCATCCGATGGGCCCTCTCAATGACAAATTGGGGTGAGAAGCCTGCCTGAGGGAACAGCGTGCGGAGGAGTTTCTCTGTGTAAGCAGTGGTATCAGAGCCCTCCGATCCCTCAGGGAGTCCTATGATCCTCAAATTGTTGCGGCGATTACGATTTTCGGAATCCTTGGCTCTCGTTTCTAGGTGTTTGACCCTTACTTGCAGCGTATGTAGAGAAGCCGAGTGATCCCTGATCGTGTCTTCAGCCTCCCCCACCCGACATTCAACCTCTGTCACTCTCTTCCTCACCTTTTCAAAGTCCTGTCTGATGCGCCCAATATCCAGCTGCACAGTATCGATTTTGGTGGTAAGTGTGGACAGGGAGGATTGACATCCCGTTATAGCTTGCATCAGAGCCGCGAAGTTGCTCTGTTCAGTGAGAGCAGGGTCCGGGTCTTCCGTCTGTGTCGCCATATTGCTTACTGCTTCCACGTGTGCGGCCGCTCCGGCTGTGTTACTCCGGCTATTACTTCGGCTGAGTTGATCCAGGCGGCGCCGATTTCGTGTCCGCATCAGCGGGGGGGAGCGGGAAGCACCTCAGGCGGTTTGGGAGAAGTACAGAGTGGGTTAGAAGGATGAATTCCCCGCGATGGCTGCAGAGTTCCCTGACTAGACGTCCTGCACCATCGCCATCTTGGACACGCCCCCGGTGCTTGCCAGTTTACCAGAAAGAATAGCAGCGCTAGTACTTCTCTGCTCCATACGAGAGCCCTGCGGTTCTTGCACCTCAACAGCAGAAGAATTTCTGGGTCTGGTACGCCTGACCTTGGCAGGGACCACAACTCTGTCGTCAGAGCTATCTGTCATGGAGCCGCTGTCGTCTACAGGATCGTATTCTAAGCCTGAATCTGACAGATGAGTGACTTCCTCTTCACTATCTGTCATGCTCAGAAACGTGTAGGCCTCTTCATTAGTGTACCTTCGATTTGCCATTTTGGGCTCTAAATTTAGTGGTACACTAGTGAGACTCACAGGTAAAAAAGCTCCTGACTGTTAGCGACTGATTCAAAACGCTACCAAAAAAACTGTTAGTGATCGCAGGGATCAGGCCTGATTCTGCAAATGCTGCAGTTATGCCCAGCCCACTGCACTTGGGTGGGCTGGGCCGGGCGGAGGGGCAAAATACAGGTGCTAGCAGGTATCTGGGCTGATCCCGCTAACACTGCGTTTTTGGGGACCCTAAACTGCTGGGGGCGCTAGTATAGATCTGATCGGATCAGATATTGATCCGTTCAGATACTATACTACTAAGGGAGGTGTATGCTGCGTGCGTGGGTGTTAGCGGTACTGGAACTAACCTGATACTGCCTGGGGCGACGCAGACACTATTTGACCCTAAAACTTAACTTATATCACCGCCAGGCAATTAGGGGGTTAAACCTTTATTAGGTAATAAATGCCAGGTGCCCTGAAACTATAATAAACAAACTAACTAACCAGCGTCACCCGTAACACTTATACGGTGATCACTGGTGAAAGGGTTAACTAGGGAGCAATCAGGGGGTTAAAACCTTTATTAGGTAGTATATAGGGGTCCCTGATGGTATAAAACGCTGACGGCGAACCTATATACTTACCTCCCTAACTAGCGTCACCTGTGACACTAATACAACGATCAGAAAAACGATCGCTTAGTGGCACTGGCGACGGGGGGTGATCACGGGGTTAAAATTTTATTAGGGGGGGTTATGGGGGTATCCTAGACTAGGTGAAGATGGACGCCATCTCTAGCGATGACATTGCATCACTGGAATGCTTCCGTTTGAGGTAAGTTTCACATAATGTGTTAGTATGCGATGCATACTAGCACTTTATGCCTTTGCCTTGCAGGTAAGAAAAAAAAAGTGCAGCGATTTACAACCACTTTAACTTTATTAACCGCTTCAGCCCCGGAAGATTTTACTCCCTTCATGACCCCCTTCATCACTTTTTGCGATTCGACACTGCGTCATTTTAACTGACAATTGTGCAGTCATGCAACGTTGCGCCCAAACAAAATTGACGTCCTTTTTTTCCCAAAAATAGATTTGGTGGTATTTGATCACCTCTGAGGTTTTTATTTTTTGCGCTATAAACAAAAAAAGAGCGACAATGAAAAAAACGCAATATTTTTTATTTTTTGCTATAATAAATAGCCCCCAAAAATATTTAAAAAACATTTTTTTTCCTCAGTTTAGGCCGATATGTATTCTTCTACATATTTTTGGTAAAAAAATCGCAATAAGCGTATATTGATTGGTTTGCGCAAAAGTTATAGCATCTACAAAATAGGGGGTAGTTTTATGGCATTTTTATTATTAATTTTTTTTTTTTACTAGTAATGGCGGCGATCTGGGATTTTTATCAGAACTGCGACATTATGGCAGACACATCGGACACTTTTGACACATTTTTGGAACCATTGGTATTTATACAGCGATCAGTGCTATAAAAATGCACTGATTACTGTAAAAATGTCACTGGCAGGGAAGGGGTTAACACTAGGGGGGCGATGAAGGGGTTAACTGTGTTCCCTCTCTGTGTTCTAAATGAAGGCGGGAGGGGACTGTCTAGGGGAGATGACAGATCGCTGTTCATACGTTGTATGGATAGACAATCAGTCTCTTCTCCCCTCGAAGAACCGGAAACTGTATGTTTACACACACAGATCCCGGTTTTCGGTGTGCCACGAGCGATCGCGGGAGCCCGGGATTGATCACGACCGGTGGGCACTCGCATTGGCTCCAGGTGCCCCTAGTCACCACAGGGCGAAGCAACGTTACATAATGTTGTTTCGCCCAGCCGTAGCATTCTGCCGCAGTAAAACTGCGGCGGCTGGTCGGCAAGTGGTTAATCTTTGATCTATCAACGGAGATAAACAAAATCATGGGAAAAAAAATCCCACTTGTTCCCCATTTTTCAGGAGCCAGCCAAGTGGGCTAGTGAAAGGGGCAGCTGCAGCCAGGCGGGTGGGCAGTCCCTGAAGAGGTGGCGCTGGATTCAGTAGCCATAGGGATGTAAAGCTGTACATTGACTTTTGCTTGTTTATGAACTTGGTTTTATTTGTAAAGATGTTATAGATCACAACGGCTAAACATGTTATTAGATTTTTACTTTAGCAGTTTATAATGAGTTTGGCAATTCTAAATAAATGCTTAAACAATGCATTACAATTTAACAAAACCCATTCGATTTAAGTTAACTAAATTATGACTAAAACAATTCAGATGACTAAAATACGACTAAAACTAAAATGGCCTTTTAGTCAAAAGACTATAACTAAAACTAAATCCAAATTTGACGTCAAAATTAACACTGTGTATAGGGGAAGTAGGTTCCAGTATTATTTAACCACACCATTAACCCTTTGAGGACCATAAGATTACCGTTGTCAATATAAAAATAATTATTTTTTTCCCTTTAAGAATGTATTTGAACAATAAATAATAAAACCATTTCCACACGTGTCATTTTTGGGGGAGGAATTATGCTAGATCCATTTGTTGATAAGAACTAATATTTTGACTCAAACCAACAAAAAAATATTAATCAGATGATACAGGCAATTAAAAACATGAGACAAATACGTCCCTTGGTCCTCAAAGGGTTTAAGCCCCTCCCACTGTTAGCACAATTTGGCCACACCCACCATTTTTCTTACTTGTCAAAAAAATGATTGGCCCAGTTGCCATATACCCTCGGTATGCCACTGTCTGTGGCTACCCTATAGCAGGGACTATATATATGTCTCTTTTATGAACCCAGACCTAATTTTTCAACTTGGTGGCCGAAGCACCAAAACTTCAGATATCCCTGTGTAGTCAAGTGTGCCTATCGGATGAGCATATCTTATAATAATAGCTGGATGGTGCCTAAAGCCTCTAGTGAATAAAATAAATCAACCCAGTGCATCCAGGCTAATGCATATAGTTCTAAAGCAACATTTGGAATTTTAGATTTGTGCCTGATCTTTGCATATTAGTTTCCCATATGTATATGCACTGATATAATAAGCAGTACTTTACATTAGTCCCTAACCCAGAGGAGCTTACAGTCTAACCCCCCCCCCTCAAATTGTGGCGAAGACATATACACAGTACGTTAAAGCCATTTAACCTACCGGTATGTTTTTGGGGTGTAGGAGGAAACTACAGGACCTGGGGGAAGCCCACACAAGCACGGGGAAAACAAACTCCATGCAGATAGAATTATATGTGGTTTTTTTTTTACCCTTTTTTATGTGCTCAGATTTAGTCACCTACCAAGCATATCCAAAAGCTGTTTTTTACTAGAAAAAAAAAAGCTTGATTTAAAAATGGGAAAATCTGTGTGTGGGCTTTAGTGAAGGAAATAGCTGCCAGAATGGATGAGTCAGCAGACAGGCACCATTAACATGTGGGAACAGCACACTACATGCCCGCTCAACACTGGAAAAGTGGCATTTACATTAGCTATTTTGACCTATGCTACTTTCACTTGACATGTACAGTTGAATTTTTATTTTACTAACTCAGCACTCACTGCCTAATAAAGAACTACCAATTCTAATCGTTGATCTGTGAGTGATGATAGCAATGATAGGATAACAAAGGATCAGGATTATTAAGACAATAGCAATGTGCAAAGTACATTTACCTATAGCAGCCAATCAGATATTATTATTAATGTCCCTGACTGCAGTAGCTTCAAAAACAAATGGCTGCTATGAATTAGTACATTATCAATATTCATAATCAATGATCAATCAATATTGAATTAACCGGTAGGTGTCCGCAAATTTTAAAGCATTTTTACCATGCAAAATTGAACCAAAAAAATCAGGAGACGTGTACTTGTAAGTTGCCCTTTCTGGCCTCTCCTTTTGGAAATGCTAGTTGCCTGGCTGTCATATTGACCCAACAACTTCAATACGTTCTTGATCAGAAGCTGTTACCTCGTTCTAAATTAAAACGGCATGTTTCTGTCCTTCAGTTAGCAACAACATGTTACTAAACACAAGAAAGTAGTATCACATCTCTATCTTTGGAGATACTTATAAGGCTATATTCGCACTGGCAATTAGGGCTGGTGCAAATAGTAGTGGCAAGAATCAGATATTCCTGCTGCGGCTGAGTGCGGCCGCCGGCCCTGTGATATGATAAAAGTTTGCCGGCAGACGCAGCTATTTGTAGGTCACTGCACATCTAGCAATCACCAGCGGTGATCACTGCTGGACGCACTTTGTGACGTATGTTATTTTAAAGCGTGACATGTTAGATATCTATTTACTCAGCGTAACATCATCTTTTATATTTTACCCAAAATGGATATTATATTGCATAAACTAAAATTCATTAAAGTGTATTTTTTCTCAAAATTTTTTCTTTTAAAAAAACCTTTGCACAAATACTGTGTGACACATCAAAAATTGCAACACCCACCATTTTATTTTCTAGGGCCTCTGCTTAAAAAAATATATGTTTTGGGGCTCTAAGGGTCCTTTCACACTGGGGTGGTTTGCAGGCACTATTGCGCTAATAATAGCGCCTGCAAACCGACCCGAAAGTGCCGCTACTTTCATTCCAGTGTGAAAGCCCCGAGGGCTTTCACACTGGAGCGATGCGCTGGCAGGACGGTAAAAAAAGTCCTGCCAGCAGCATCTTCGAAGCGGTGAAGGAGCGGAGTATATACCGCTCCTTTACCGCTCCTGCCCATTGAAATCAATGGGACGGCGCGACTATACCGCCAGCAAAGCGCCTCTGCAGAGGCGCTTTGCGGTGGTTTTTAACCATTTCTCGGCCGCTAGTGGGGGGGTAAAACTGCCCCGCTAGCGGCCGCATACCGACGGTAAAGCGCCGCTTACAATAGTGGTGCTTTACCGCCGACGCCCGCCCCAGTGTGAAAGGGCTCTAAGTAATTTTATAGCAGAAAAAATGATTTATACATGTAGGAGAGGAATATCAGATTTGGCTCTGTAGGGAAGTAGTTACAGTGGTTCAATTTTTTACCTTAATGCATTCTTTTCAAAAGGTAAAAAATGTTTAGGCATTGATTTTGGCCCCTCACCCCTCTTTATACTTACTTGAGCCCTCATTCGATCCATCGTTTTGCACGTCTGCAGCTCTTCTCTCCTCTCGCTTCCAGGTCTCACTGGCTTTGCTGGGGCACCGGGAGCTATTGGCTCCCAGTGCTGTCAATCAAAGCCAGTGATAAGGGGGCAGGGGCCGAGCCGACTTCCGCTATCTGTGTCAATAGATGCAGCAGTGGGGCCCGGGAGCGAGGATGCAGGAGTGCCCCCATGTGAAGGGGCTTCCCGTGGGGGGTACTGGACAGAAAGGAAGAGCCAGCAGCGCCGGCGGGGGGACCCGAGAAGGGGAAGTTCAGGGCCACTCTGTGCAATTCCATTGCGCAGAGCAGGTGAGTAGAGAGATGTTTGGTAATTTTAAATAAAATCCTTTACAGCCACTTTAACCACTTGCCTACTGTTCACTTTTATTCCCTTCCTGGCAATTTTCAGATTTTAGCTCTGTCCCACTTTGAATGACAATTGCACTGTACCCATATGACATTTTTATAATTTTTTTCACACAAATAGAGCTTTTTTGGTGGTATTTAATCATCACCGGGTTTTTATTTTTTTTTGCTAAACAAATGAAAAATGAACAAACATTTAAAAAAAAAAACTGTTTTAGTTTCTGGTATATTTTCTCCTTTACTGATGTGTGCTGATGAGTCTGCACTGATGGGCACTAATAGACGGCACTGACAGACTGCACTGATGGGCACTGATGAGGCAGCATTGATGGGCACTAATAGGCAGCTCTGATGGGCTCTGATAGGCTGCACTGATGAGGCAGCCCTGATGAGATGGCACTGATAGGCGGCACTGAAAGGTAGCGCTGATGAGGGTGCACTGATTGACAGCACTGATAGGTGGCACTGAAAGGTAACGCTGATGAGGGGGCACTGATTGACAGCACTGATAGGCGGCACTGAAAGGTAAGGTTGATGAGGGGGAACTGATTGACAGCACTGATAGGCGGCACTGAAGGGCACTGATGGGCGGCACTGATGAGGAGGCATTGATGGCCACTGATTGACAGCACTGATGGGCACTGGTTGGCACAGATAAGGAGCACTGATGGACACTGTTGGGGTTGTACTGATAATCAGGACACTGATGATCAGTGCAGATGTCCCCTTTCACACTGGCCAGTTACTGGCTCTCTCCTCCTGCTGCGACAGTGTGAGGAAAGGAATGCCGATAACTGCCAAGTGTGTTTACATGATTGGACACAGCTGATAACTTGGTAAAGAGCTGCTGTTTTTCACTCTTTACCCCCATCTGTGATCAGCTGTGTCCAAGAGCACAGCGATCACAGAGCCCCGCCGGGTACGCACTGCAGGGGGCGCAGTTTTGGGAGGATGTCAATAGACACCCTCCCAGAACTGGACGACCATGCTGTAGCCATCATTTGGCTATAGCACAGTCAGCAAGTGGTTAACAATACTTACATTACTGAAGCAGCATCTGAGTGAAGCGCGTGGCCAATAGACAGAGCAGTGGTGCAGGTGCATGTAGCAGACCAATAGAAAGATCTTTGTATCATCTCTAGTGTCCCCAGATAGCAGAGCCAGTTGTGGTATACCTGTTCTGTCCCTCCTTGACAAGAACCTCTCCCTAGCGCTAAATACACTGTTCCTAACCAGTGGGAATCCTGTCCCTACTCTATCCACTTAACAAATGCACACCAACTGCAGTGGGACAGTGCTATTTATTAGCATTGACTTCAATAAAGATGGCGCAGAGGACATCCAGTGTTTCAGTGTCCAATCGGACAGCTGCTTCCCTGATGTCACCAATGGAGGTTTCAGAGGAACAAAGTTCCTCTCATCCCTAATTCCCTCTGTACAGCGACCAGCGAAAAAGTGCCACCTACAGACAGCAGGATAAACTGCACCTGCCTACAGTACAACTGTTTGGGTTGATTTATTAAGACTGGAGAGTGCAACATCTGGTGCAGCTCTGCATAGAAACCAACCAGCTTTCTGTTGTTTTTGTTTTTTATGCCAAAGCTTAATTGAACAATCTGAAGCTAGAAGCTGATTGGCTATCATGCAGTGCTGCACCATATTTTGCACTCTCCAGTTTTAGTAAATCAACCGCTTTATGTCCATCTTCAATACAATTTATTCATTAAACTTTAAGATATGGTTATTGCCAGCATTTTATATTTTTCTAGCACTGTCTATAGAAAATCAGGGCCCCTAGAAAATATCAGTAGCAAGTTCTTATAATAGCCACAAGCTTTCCACGATAGCCAGAAAACTAACAAAAGATCCAGACCAGAGACCATTAAAGCTAAGTTTAATGAGGGCTTGGAACGATTCCCAGTGCCGGATGCAATTGCTGGAAAAAAACATTCCAGACCGGGGATGTAAATTCAGCAGCTGCCAAACATACACTAGTAACGATAGGTATTGGCTCAGAGATGGAATGATGTCAGTCCAGGTGGGGCGATCGAGACCATATTCTTTAATTAAAATGAAACTGTTTAAAAGAACTAAAATCAACAACAACAATGTATTACGCTGTCAGTTTAGCCACAGTTGTGAACCCGGAAAATTATTTACAGGCTGTGTAACGAGTACATATAAAATTAGAAATTATATAAAACATACATTTCTGGGTTCTAGTAAATTATTCACCAATATCAATACCTAAAATTTCCTACAGACATTAGAAGCATTAGAATCATTTTTTTTTTTCTTTTGGTCTTCGGAATGCCAGAGGAGCCTGTTCTTGGAAATAATCGACTGACCAGGGTGGATTTTCCCATCTGACTGTGGTTGTTCTCCCCCTTGATAGGCTGGCTGCTGTAGTGGTCACACTATCTTCAACAATAGTTCTCTTTTTGGCTAGATACTTTCTAACCCCAGTGTAGGGGTAACCCCGTAGGGGCTGCTGGTGATTGTGGTCCATCTCTCACCCTGCAAATTTCCACATATACAGCAGTCAAGAAATAGTCCTTGTACTTGTTTTTGTTGTTTTTATTGAGGGGGTTATAACTTGGATGGGGATGGGGACATATGGGATGCTCAGTGGATCAATAGTAATTTAAGGACACAACTATATACATCCTGTATATTACACTACTCCTCTTCTCTCTCCAGCACTGACTTGCTTGCAGAACTACAACTCCCAGAACCAGCTAGCACTGAACTGCTGGCCTGACACTGGCTCAGCCAGGCCCAAAGCAGAAAATGCCCTTTGCAGGCAGGGACTGCGAGCCCCTAGGGTGTAGCAAAATATGGTAGTCCCAGTGCTAGCTGCCCCATGTGGCTACCTATCCCAGTACCACCTCTTCATGCCCTGCCAGCCCTCCTGGCTGCAGCTGCCTTTTTCCACTGCCCATGCCACCACAGTCCTCCTGACTGGCTCTGCACCCATCCCAGACTGCTTGCACCCAGTCCTCTCAGGTGTGCCTCCCAGTTCTCCTGACTGTGTGTCACTCACCAGACCTCTTGGCTGTTCCTGTTGTTCCTCCTGCAGACTTGCCTGGCAGTGCTGTCTCCTGCTGTCCTCTCCTTGCTCCTGTGCCTGGACACCTCCATTGGTTGTAGGAAGGTCCCTCTCCCAATTTTTACCCCCCCCCCCCCCCAGACTGGGGAGCTCCCTCAAAAGCCACGACAGCCTAACACTCCATCTCCAGCTTCCACCTGAACGCAACTCCTCCCCAGCTGCCCTGAGTATTTGAGGGGGTCTGCCCCCTGCCAATCCAAGTTGGGGGTTGGACAGGGCCCTCAGAATACTCCAGGCAGCTCCATCTTACCTCCCCTCTCACATCTTTCCAGAAGATTGCAGCACATTCTAGAAAGAGGGAGGAGGTCTCAGTGATGCTGTTTGTGAGTCATCCAGCTCTCCCTGGATTTCTGCCCAACCCAGGAAACAAAAAACAGACAGGCTTGGCTGCCAGCCAAGCCTGCATAAAATTACCTGTGCAAAAACAAAAATCTATTTCTACTTCTAGCACTAAAGGGTGATACACTAGGTTCACACCTATGCGTGTGGCTGCGGGAATCACATCGATTCACGCACTCGCAACGACCTGCAATGAAAACACGCTGCTCTGTGAAAATGCGCAGGGCTCCCATTGATTCTGAATGGCACCCCCATGCAAAAAGATCATGAAATTTCCCTGGGCCCATGCTTTTGAAAAGGTGCATGAAACCTTTTTTGGTGGAAACACAGGGCTAACGTATCCTCACAAACGCGGCCCGCAAAAAAAAGGCATGACTGTGAATCTAGCTTTAGGCTATTGCACATTTAAAGGAATATTGTCTTTTTTTTCCTTTTCTTACTACAACACTGATGCTGTAATAATTGTCAGAATGAAGTTAAAGCATTTGTTACCCCAAAATTTCATATTCCTGATATGTGCCTGCTGTATCATGTACTTGTATGAGAAAGTGTCCTGTTCTCTTTGTATTGCTTCCTTTATGTGAAATCCCTGGTATTCTTGCCAGTCCCTCTGCTTTCCTATTAAAAACTGACCACACTAAGCAGGAGAACATACAACGGTCAGTTCTCTAGCTATGCTGGGAACTCAGTGTACTCTCCTCCAATGATCCAACTTGTCCTGACCCCCCCCCGCTGCACAGCCATTCACTGGCAAGCTCAGTATGCTGCTGCTTCTCCTCCCCCACAGCTCTTATGCAGCTGAGAACAGAGGGAATGTGATCACTTATAAAAAATGTAAAGAAAGTATTTATATTGTTTTATTTTTTATATCTATACAAAATGTTTTGCCTTTTATTTCTATTTTAAACTGAATGGCTTGTTTTACAAGCTGATCCTTTACCAATCACTTTAAACCCTCCCAACGGGCAGTCCGTTTGAAAAGAACATGGTATGGTTACATAGTTACATAGTTAGTCTGGGTGAAAAAAGACAAAGTCCATCTAGTTCAACCAATAAAAGGGAAAAAAATATCCTTACAAAAAAATATATATATACAATCCCATATACACAATCCTATACCCACAGTTGATCCAGAGGAAGGCAAAAAACCCCAGCAAAGCATGATCCAATATTCTCCAGCAGGGGAAAATTTCCTTCCTGATCCCCTGAGAGGCAATTGGATACAGGCATACCCCAGTTTTAAGTACACAATGGGGTTTATTTACTAAAGCTGGAAAGTGCAAAATCAGGCTCAATTTTGCATAGAAACCAATGAGCTTCTAACGAACCCCAGCTTGTTCAATTAAGATTTGGACATAAAACCTGGAAGCTAGCTCATTGGTTTCTATGCAAAAGTGAGCCTGATTTTGCACTTTCCAGCTTTAGTAAATAAACCCCATTGTGTACTTAAAACTGGGGTATGCCTGTATTCTTTGGATTAACTTTACCTATAAATGTTACTATCTAGTTCTATTATGTGCATTTAGGAAAGAATACAGGCATTTTTTATGATGCTCATAAATTTCTTCCAGGGCAGGGCAATTGCAGTGTGGCACTATTCACTTGCATGGTATGCATTTGTCGATACTTTTTGCAGCAGCTGGTGTACACCCCTGTCTGCCTGCCTTTGCAGCTTACGCATTGTAGTTGGGGGAGCGTGTTTTTACTACCCCCAAGTGTAGAAGGCCCTATACCTATAGGAAAGAACAGAAGTGCCAAGCGCATGAGCAGGCCAGGCTGGAAACATAACAAGCAGTTGCATGACCTAGTCAGTGATATCTCACTGGATCAGGGACAGGGGGTTGAAGACTTATGCCGCGTACACACGAGCGGACCTTACGGCAGACTTTGCCCGACGGACTGGATTTCGTCAGACAATTCGATCGTGTGTGGGCTCCAGCGGACTTTGTTTTCTCAAAAGTTGGACGGACTTAGATTTGAAACATGTTTTAAATCAATCCGTCGAAATCGAGTCCGGTCGAAAAGTCTGCTCGTCTGTATGCTAGTTTGATGGACAAAAAGCCACGTTATGGCAGCTATTGGCTACTGGCTATGAACTTCCTTGTTTTAGTCCGGTCGTACGTCATCACGTATGAATTTGACGGACTTTGGTGGATTGTGTGTAGGCAAGTCCGTTCATTCAGAAAGTCTGTCGTAAAGTCCGTCGAAAAGTCCGCCGGGCAAAGTCTACCCTAAAGTCCGCTCGTGTGTATGCGGCATTAGAGGATTTGCTGGTGACAGGGAGGACTACAATGTATTGTAAGTGTAGCTGCACTAATGGTGCAGTTATACTTTAAAGCGTTATTAAACCCAAAACCAAAAATGTACTAAATTGCTGCAATTACAGCTGCAAGTCTTTTTGGGGGTGTCTATACCAGCTTTGCACATCTAGAGAGTGACATCTGTGCCCATTGGATGGAGAGCGTCTGTGAACAGCAATTTTCAAGTCTTGCCACAGATTCTCAATTGGATTTCGGTCTGGACTTTGACTGGGCCATTCTAACACATGACTATGCTTTGATCTAAACCATTCCATTGTAGCTCTGGCTGTATGTTTAGGGTCGTTGTCCTGCTGGAACGTGAACCTCTGCCCCGGTCTAAAGTCTTTTGCAGACTCTAATGCCGCGTACACACGGTCGGACTTTTCATCTACAAAAGTCCGACGGACGCCGACGGACCAAAGCCAGCTGACAATCCGATCGTGTGTGGGCTTCCCCGGACTTTCAGTGGACTTTTACAGCCGCAAATCTGACGGACTTTAGATTTGAAACATGCTTCAAATCTTTACGTCGTAACTACGCCGGACCCAGAAATCCGCTCGTCTGTATGCTAGTCCGATGGACAAAAACCCACGCTGGGGCAGCTATTGGCTACTGGCTGTCAACTTCCTTATTTTAGTCCGGTGTACGTCATCACATACGAATTCGTCGGACTTTTGTGTGATCGTATGTAGGCAAGTCCATTCATTAGAAAGTCTGCCACAAGTCCGCCGCAAGTCCGCCAAAAGTCCGTCGAAAGTCTGTCGGACGGGCTGTCGGACTTTTGTAGCCGAAAAGTCCAACCGTGTGTACGCGGCATTACAGGTTTTCTTCTAAGATTGTCCTGTATTTGGCTCTATCCCTCTTTCCATCAACTATGACCAGCTTTCCTGTCCCTGCTGAAGAAAAGCATCCCCACAACATGATGCTGTCACCACCATGTTTCACGGTGGGGATGATGTGTTCAGGGTGATGTGCAGTGTTAGTTTTCTGCCACACATAGTGTTTTGCTTTTAGTTGAAAATTTCAATTTTGGTCTCATCTGACCAGAGCACCTTCTTCCACATGTTTGCTGTATCCCCCACATGGCTTCTCACAAACTACAAATGGGACTTCTTATGGATTTCTTTCAACAACGGCTTTCTTCTTGTCACTCTTCCATAAAGGCCAGATTTGTGGAGTGCACAACTAATAGTTGTCCTGTGGACAGATTCTCCCACCTGAGCTGTGGATCTCTGCAGCTCCTTCAGAGTTAAAACGGACCTCTTGGCTGCTTCTCTGATTAATACTCTCCTTACTCGGCTTGTCAATTTAGGAGGATGGGCAGGTCTTGGTAAGTTTGCAGTTGTGCCATACTCTTTCCAATTTTAGATGATGAATTGAACAGTGCTCCGTGAAATGTTAAAACCTTGGGATATATTTTATAATCTAATCCTGCTTTAAACTTCTCTACAACTGTATCCCTGACCTCTGTGGTGTGTTCCTTGGCCTTCATGATGCTGTTTGTTCACTAAGGTTCTCTAACAAACCTCTGAGGGCTTCGCAGAACAGTTGTATGTATACTGAGATTAAATTACACACAGGTGGACTCTATTTACTAATTAGGTGACTTCTGAAGGAAATTGGTTCCACTAGATTTTAGTTAAGGGTATCAGAGTAAAGGGGGGTGAATACAAATGTACATCACACTTTTCACATATTTATTTATAAAAAAAAATTGGAAAAACCATTTATCATTTACCTTCCACTTCACAATTATGTGCCACTTTGTGGTGGTCTATCATATAAAATCCCAATAAAATATATTTACGTTTTGGATTGTAACATAACAAACTGTGGAAAATTTGAAGGTGTATGAATCCTTTTTCAAGGCACTGTATATGGTGGCTGCCTTCGTTTTTCTTTTTTAGGCTTTTTTCCCCTCAGTTTTCACCTGGTGATCTGGCCAATAACACGCCTCCTGTGTTAGGGTGCCTGCTTCTGGATGAAGGAGAAACAGAGACACCTTTGAACAGCAGCACTGTCAGTCTGGGGAGAGGAAAGTGTTATGCCCTGTAAACACGGTCGGATTTTCCGATGGAAAATGTGTGATAAGATTTTCCATCGGAATTTCCGACACACAAAGTTTGAGAGCAGGCTATAAAATTTTCTGACAACAAAATCCGTTGTCGGAATTTCCGATCGTGTGTACACAAATCCGACGCACAAAGTGCCACGCATGCTCAGAATAAATTAAGAGACGAAAGCTATTGGCTACTGCCACGTTTATAGTCCCAACGTACGTGTTTTACGTCACCGCGTTCAGAACGATCAGATTTTCCGACAACTTTGTGTGACCGTGTGTATGCAAGACAAGTTTGAGCCAACATCCGTCTGAAAAAATCCATGGATTTTGTTGTCAGAATGTCCGATCAATGTCCGACCGTGTGTACAGGGCATAAGAGCTACTAGCAGATTTAAATACACTAATGTAGCACCCTCTAGTGTGTGCTAGTTGGTAGTGTAGGTTTGTAGTGTACATTAGGTCTCTTAGAGCCCTTTCGCACTGGGGCGGTTTGCAGGCATTATTTCGCTAAAAATAACGCCTGCAAACCGACCCAAAACAGCCGCTGCTGTTTGTTCAGTGTGAAAGCCCGAGGGCTTTCACACTGAAACGGTGCACTGGCAGAAGAAGAAAAAAACTCCTGCAAGCCGCATCTTTGGAGCGGTAAAGGAGCGGTGTATTCACCTCTCCTTCACCGCTCCTGCCCATTGAAATCAATGGGACAGCGCGGCTATACTGCGGCAATACCACGGCTATAGCCGTGCTATACGAGCGGATTTAACCCTTTTTCGGCCACCAGCGGGGGTTAAAACCGCACCGCTAGCGGCCGAATACTGCTGCAATAACGACGCTAAAGCAGCGCTAAAAATAGCGCTGTTTTACCGCCGACGCCCCCACCGCCCCAGTGTGAAAGCAGCCTTAGTGTATGAACATTTAGTTTAGCTCAGGGCTAAGTCTGAGCTGTGAATCTGGGTCAGGGTTTAGTGAGTCAGGGCTGGATGACTCATCCTGACAGCTGGTGCCTCCCCCTGGTCTAGAAAGTTGTAGAAACTTCTAGAGCTAGTAGGTGGAGGTTAGGAGGAACTGTTTGGAATATTTCTGAATGCCTCAGCCAGTCCTCAGTAAAGGGCTTGCAGGGGACAGGTTTACTTCATAAATAGGCATGAGCCATGCCAGCAGAATCAGTCGGGTGGAAGATGGAGATATAGTACTGTAGAGACTATCAGTGGCCTTCTGGGTACCCCCTAGTCTGGGGGGGTGAGCTTGGGCCGGGCATTGGGTGCTGGAAGGATCCTGCCACAACACATGGACATACCTCCCAATTGTCCCTGATTTGGAGGGACTGTCCCTGATTTCGAGGGACTGTCCCTGATTTGGAGCAATGTCCCGCTGTCCCTCATTCCTCCTCATTTGTCCCTCATTTTGGTCTGATCTATATAGTTGTATATAAAATGCACTAGTTATCTTTCAAAAAGTGTTTCCCAGAGCTAAACCTTTCATCCGATTACTAAATTGCTGCATCTGTGAACTTCAAAAGCCAATATAAAGGAATAGGAGTGGTGAAATAAAGCACTCCTGGGTTTAACTAATAATTGTTTTGTATAATTCTCCTTTAAGAAGGCGTGGCAGGGGGTGTGTCCTATGCCTGCATACATTTGCTAATAGGTGTCCCTCGCTCCCATCTCAAAAAGTTGGGAGGTATGCATGGAGGAAGCCCTTCCTGGAGGCACAGGAGCAAGTGTGAGGATAGTGTGAGAACAGCAGCACTACTGAGGACTTACAAGGGGGGGAAAATGCCACATGTAGCCAGTTCTCCCTGAAGACCGCACTGTGCGAAGTCTTAATCCCTTCCCTGGGAGATCTCCTGCAGAGTCAGCTGGGTGGGCTGGTGATAGAGTCAGCCTGGAGGACTACTGAGAGAAGTTAGCTTGGAGGGCTGGTGAAAGGAGCAGATGCAGCCAGGTGGGTTGGCATTGCCTGAAGTTGTGGTGCTGGGCTCAGTGACCATGGAAAGGAAGTGAAGGAGAAAGTTTAAGCTGTGTCACTCCAGTGTGCTGCTATTAAGGGACTGCGAGTTCCTGTCTGTGATGGGCTGTTGCTGAGCTGATAATCAGGCCTTGTCAGCTCCCCTAAAGGAGTGAGCCAGAAGTTGTTGTTGATGGGTTGTGTTTGACAGGCTAGCTTTATGCATGCTTTTGGTGAGTTCCCCATGTCAAAAGAGACGTTTTGGTTATTTGAATGAAATTACACCTTTTAATTTTTATCTATTTATACTGTAGATAACACAATATTTGATCACTGAATATTGGATTGAGTGCTGCAAAGTTTGTGTACCATTTATAATAAATTTTATTTTGGAGTTTAATACTGCTTTAACCACTTGAGCTTCGGAAGATTTTGCCCCTTTCATGACCAGGCCATTTTTTGCTATTTGGCACTTCGCTACTTTAACTGGTACTTCTGTGATCATGCAACACTGTACCCAAACAAAATTTTTATCATTTTTTCACACAAATAGAGCTTTCTTTTAGTGGTATTTGATCACCACTGGGTTTTTTATTTTTTTTGCTATATAAATGAAAAAAGGCTGAACATTTACAAAAAAAAAATAAAAAATTTTACTTCTTTTCTTCATAAATTTTGGCTAAAATGTATTCTACTGCATGTTTTTGATAGCCAAAAAATCCCAATAGGTGTATATTGATTGGTTTGCATTAAAGTTATAGTGCCTACAAACTATGCTATATACAGTATATACTGGATTTTTTTTAATATATATATATATATATATATATATATATATATATATACAGTACTACTAATGGTGGCGATCAATGACTTATAATAGGACTGTGATACTGTAGCGGTCAATCTGACACTAACTGACGCTGGAGGGATCCGACTAACTGCCACTGACATTAACACAGTGATCAGTGATAATACTATACACCCAGCATCACTAAATGGCGGGCCGCGGTCCGGATCCGGTCAATGTCTCATCCAGACACCCTTTAGAAGTCATTCTGCCCACAGCCATCACTGCTGCCATTCTCACAGAGCCAACAGCTGGAGGCAAGACAGCTCTGGACAGAGGGTGGGGGCTGTCCAAGTTAACAAGCAGGTGATTGGTTGTGAGGACGCAGGGCATTACACAAACATGTGATTTGGACCTCTGCTGGAAGAATATTTTACTGACTGGACCTCCATGAATTTTAATTCAATACCCCTGCTGTACACTGTCACTGTACTAATGACACTGGCTGGGAAGGGGTTAACATCTAGGGCGATCAAGGGGTTAAAGTGTGCTTAATTATGTGTAATGTGTGTACAGTGTGCTGCTTTTTCACTAACTAAACTGACAGATTGCTCCCTAAAGTGCAGAGCTCTGTGTTGTTTACCAACACAGAGCTCTGGGCTGTGATTGCACACAGCTGTTCAGCAGGTCCCGGCCATAAATCATTGACCAGGACTTGCTAACAGGATCCCGCTGTGTTCAATGTGCAACATCTAAACACGCTGTGTACAATATAAACCCGGAAGGAGGCAGCGACGTATGCAATACATTGCGGGCGGCAAGTAGTTAAGAACATTCGGCCAGAAGAGTTAAAGAACATATGACCAACAGAAAAAATAGCCTAAATCTATCTAAGAACTTACCAGAAGGGGAAATAATATGTGGGGGGGGTCTCTGCACTGTGTATGGAGATTCCCTACACTCACCGCTGACAGTGTAATGGATAAATTACTGCAAAAAGAGTGAACTGCTCTACAGGATTAATACAATGTTGCAGAGACAAAGGATCACCTAAGGTAAACAACCAATTGAGTGGTTGTAAGAGACATCTTAAAGGTAATGTGCACTTTCAATTAGGCAAATTTATCTCATAAAACAGTTAAAAGTGTAAGTAGTACATTTTAAATAAATTGCGCTTAGCAAAAAAGACAAACACTTTAGGAAAAAATATGTTTTGTGAAGGAATACAAGTTCTAAATGTTCTTCATTGTTGGGTTTGAACAAGCTGCTTTTTTAACCTATTTACAGTAAATGGCTTCTGGGGGACAATTTAGCCGGCCACAGATTAACCTTAAAGTGACACTAAACACACACTGTTTAATCTACATTTATTTCTTCTCTTTCTGTATATGGATGATGGCATTGTAATTAAAAACATCCAAATACCCTTTTCCTAATCGATACACAGCTGTCACATGACCCAGATCTTCCCCAGCCTGTCTGCAGGGAAACTTAACCAGGAGGAGCTTCTAGTCCACTGCTGCTGGTCACATGTTCAAAATAAAAATAAAAAACAGCCTTTGGAATAGAGTAAAAATAATTAATAATATCAATAAACTGTTTTAAATTGTCATACAAATATACAGTATCTAACAAAAGTGGGTATACCCCTCACATTTTTGTAAATAGTTTATTATATCTTTTCATGTGACAACACTGAAGAAATGACACTTTGCTACAATGTAAAGTAGTGAGTGTACAGCTTGTATAAGAGCCGGTTCACACTGAGGCAGCACGACTTACAGCGCAACTGCCTCAGGCGACCTACACACGACAGCAGCGGCGACTTGCAAAACGACTTCTATATAGAAGTCAATGCAAGTCGCCTCAAGTCGACCCCAAAATAGTACAGGAACCTTTTTCTAAGTCGGAGCGACTTGAGTCGCTCCTATTAAAACGGTTCCATTGTACAGAACGGAACACAACTTATCAGGCGGCTAAGTCGCCTGACAGGTCATCCCAGTGTGAACCGGCTCTTACAGTGTGAATTTGCTGTTCCCTCAAAATAACTCAACATACAGCCATTAATGTCTAAACTGCTGGCAACAAAAGTGAGTACACCCCTAAGTGAAATTGTCCAAATTGGGCCCAAAGTGTCAATATTTTGTGTGACCACCATTATTCTCCAGCACTACCTTAACCCTCTTGGGCATGGAGTTCACCAGAGCTTCGCAAGTTGCCACTGGAGTCCTCTTCAACTCCTCCATGACGACATTACAGAGCTGGAGGATGTTAGAGACCTTGCGCTCCTCCACCTTCTGTTTGAAGATGCCCCTTAGGTCTGGAGACATGGTTGGCCAGTCCATCACTTTTAACCTCAGCTTCTTTAGCAAAGCTGGTGGTCACCTTGGAGTTGTGTTTGGGGTCATTATCCTGTTGGAATACTGCCCTGCGGCCCAGTCTGAGAAGGGAGGGGATCATGCTCTGCTTCAGTATGTCACAGTACATGTTGGCATTCATGGTTCCCTCAATGAACTGTATCTCTGTCAGAGAACTCACCTCGGCAGGCAGGGTGCTCGCGGTGGTGTGCGTCGGGGTGCGTCGGCGCGCATTGGCGTTCACGTTCCTGCTGGTCCTGTTGCGCGCGTTCCTTGTGGCACTGGTATGCGTCTCCCGGTCAGGCCTGGTGTGTGTGCCGGTGTGCGGGGGCACGCGCGCGGGCGTGTGCGAGTGCGCGTGCCGTTTGGCGCCAAACTGCCCATTCAAGCCGGCTTCACTCTTTGATCAGTGCTGCCTGATCAACAGCTCTACCGTCCGTTGTACCTGTTCCCTGTGCCTGTAAAACCAAGATCCCCTGACTACCCGGCTTGTTTCCTGGACTCCTCTGAAGTCTGCCTGCACCCGACCTCTGGCCTGTCTGACTATTCTTCTGCCTGCTCCACTGTACCTCGTTGCCTGCCTGTTGCCAAACCCAGCCTGTCTCCTGACCATCCTGTTCAGTCCTGTTGCCTGTGTTCCAGCCTGCACCTTGCTGTTTAAAGACTGCTCTTCCACCTGCATCTGGACTCCAGTATCGGGCTCTCATACCACTCCATACTCCTGTGCTTCCTGTCTACTCTACCAGGGGCCGCGAGTCGGACGCGTAAGTGCCGGCAGCACTCATGTACCCCAAGACTATGACACTCCCACCACCATGCTGGACTGTAGGCAAGACAGACTTGTCTTTGTACTCCTCACCTGGTTGCCACCACACACGCTTGACACCATCTGAACCAAATACGTTTATCTTGGTCTCATCAGACCACAGGACATGGTTTCAGTAATCCACGTCCTTAGTCTGCTTGTCTTCAGAAAACTGTTTGCAGGCTTTTTTGTGCATCATCTTTCAGAAGAGGCTTCCTTCTGGGATGAAAGCCAAGCAGACCAATTTGATGCAGTGTGCTGCTTATGGTCTGAGCACTGACGGGCTGACTCCCCACCCCTTCAACCTCTGCAGCAATGCTGGCAGCACTTATATGTCTATTTCCCAAAGACAACCTCTGGATATGACGCTGAGCACGTGCACTTAACTTCTTTGGTCGACCATGGTGAGGTCTGTTCTGAGTGGAACCTGTCCTGTTAAACCGCTGTATGGTCTTGGCCGCCGTGTTGCAGCTCAGTTTCAGGGTCTTGGCAATCTTCTTATAGCCTAGGCCATCTTTATATAAAGCAACAATTCTTTTTTTTCAGATACCCAGAGAGTTCTTTGCATTGAGGTGCCATGTTGAGCAGTGGACCAGTGACCAGTATGAGAGAATGAGACCGATAACACCAAATTTAACACACCTGCTCCCCATTTACATCTGAGACCTTGTAACACTAACGAGTCACATGAGACTGGGGAGGGAAAATATCTAATTGGGCCCAATTTGGACATTTTCACTTAGAGGTGTTCTCACTTTTGTTGCCAGTGGTTTAGACATTAATGGCTGTGTGTTGAGTTATTTTGAGGGGACAGCAAATTCACACCGTTATACAAGCTGTACACTCACTACTTTACATTGTAGCAAAGTGTCATTTCTTCAGTGTTGTCACATGAAAAGATATAATAAAATATTTACAAAAATGTGAGGGGTGTACTCACTTTGAGATACTGTATATTTGAAATCAAATCTTTATTATTCTGTAAAATGACATGGTGTGGGTGGAATTCTGCCAGTCACAGGCTGTGTCTCGCCCCTCCAGCCTGCGTCTTAGAATAACAGGGAGGTGATTCCTCCATCAATTTACATGTAAATACCCATCCACATTGTGTTTAGCTGGTTAGTGGGCATGGAGGAGGAGGGAGAGAGTGGGTTGTCATTTACCACTGTGTATACGCCCAAAGGTGTGACTCTATAGTCACATGGGCTGCTCAGATGTGATAGGGAGGAAATTTTCAGCATAGGAACACCACTTCTCTTAAAAATCCCTAGCTGAATTGGGGACATGGTGTCATGTACCTGGTTAGAGAGCCTGACAAGCAGAGTAAGGCCTCTCTTACAACTCTGCCTCAGGGACCACTGGTAATGAGACAGTGGCCACAAGAGCAGGGTGAGGTATGAGTGCCTGTAGAGTATCCAACAGATTTCACGAATGAAGAACAGGTACTTCGCCAGGAATGGATCAGATGGCCAACACAGAAAATGGCAGCAGGAGCAGCAGATCCAGGACTTGGCAGACAGCAAGCAAGCAGTAGCTTGGCTAGTAGGTGACTGATCACAGATGCAAGGTAGATTGGTAACACGTGGCAGGCAGATGGCCAGCAAGGACCAGGTAAGTAATGTATGGCCTAGAGCAGACAAGTGACAGGATGTGTTAGTCAGACGAGCCAGGTCAGCAACAGATGGTCAGGTACAGGCATGGACAGAAGGCAAGAGAATGGTCAGGATACAGGAAGAGGTCGGCAACACTGGCACAGGTAGAAGAGAAAGAGGTAGGCAGAATCTGAGACAAGCTGAGGTCAGGGTAGCATTCAAGCGTGGTCAGCACAAGCCAGGTCAAAAAACAGGAATCAAGTGCAGAAACAGCCACAGGAACACAGGAAGAACTGCAGATCAGACAACAACTAGCTAGTGCAGCTGCTGCACGTATATAGGCCACCTGGCACCAGTATCAGTGGCAAATGCGTGAGCCTGTGCACCGCAAGACGAGCACCCGCAGGCCCGCACCTGCGCATCTGTGTGCGCCTTGAAGCTTCATTTGCACTATGGCCAGCGCATCCCTGACACATGGACAGAAGGTGGAGGTAGAGAACAGCAGGTTCAACCCATTTTTTTGCAGAATACAGAAAACAAATCCCATAGTGAGTGAATGAGTATGAACAGCATGTAATACACCATTTATTGATAGTTTTTTTATGATTTGGGTTTAGTGACACTTTAATCTATGTTCTGTATATAGAGCTACAAAGCCATTTCTTGGGAAATAAATAAAGGAAGGCACAAGAGAGAAATGGTATTAAAATGATATTGCAGATATTTTTATAAAAATATGCTTTAAAACCCACAAAGTTTAGTCATTGTCATCCTAGGGTGGACGGAGTCTTAGTCACAGAGAACAATGTGTTCTAATCTCTACAGTTATACTTATCTAAACATTATGTGAAAAAAAAGTGCAGGGACTGAGTCACAACGAGTGGGTTTATAATCAAATGCTGTGTAGATGCAGCAATGAAAACACGTTCTTAGCGTGCTAAGGTTTGTGCCTACACTGGTCTGAATATAGTGAGACAGTGCAAAAATATCTTGATTTTAACTCACAAATGATTCATAAAATGCACAGCGAGCCTCCCCCTTACCTACACAATATCCCCCGAGATTGTTATTCATTTTTATCTTTAATCTGATACTTTTTTCTACATTGATGCTAATTTTTTAGCACTTCAGGGGAAGACTCACGTGGAAAGCATTCACAGCCACATGACTTGTCAGAGACTCCAAACGTGAGACATTTCAGATGGGTAAGAAAAAAAATAGATGTATCTCCATAGCCAGCTATCTAAGTGGGAAAACAGGATAGTTCCTGAAGAATCTGTTAATACTGAGACTAGTGCCAGGGTTAGGGAGGAAAGCATGTAAGACTTCACTACCTCAAACTGACTTTATGTTCATATCACAACAGCATGTGCTACCCCGCATAATCTGGTGAATTCATCTACAACATTTTTTAGGATTCCATCGTGCCTTCATTGCGTTGTGATGTTGGCATGGCTGACAGATTTGTGTACCTGTTGGAAACCATGGCAAGGCACTAGTTCCCCATTAGGTCCACTCCTCTTGTTACTGAGTGACAGCAGTCAGTGGGCAGCTTCCAAAGCCAACAGACAGCCTGCTATTGGCTATATAATTTAACCACTACCTGCTGTCAATCTACATGGCCCCCTTTATTGCTTGGAAGGGAGTCCCTTACATCCTGACCCAGTGTTCTCCAAACTGTGGCCAGGGGGCCGGATGTGGCCCTTTACTTGCCTTTATCTGGTCCTTGGGGCACTATTCCATCCACTGAAACCAACAATGGGGCAGAATTTGTCCAACTGACACCAACAATGGGGCAGAATTCCTCCCACTGACACCAACAATGGGGCAGAATTCCTCCCACAGACACCAATGATGGGACTCTATTCTTTCCGAAACCAATGATGGGACACTATTCCTTCCACTGATACCAACACTGGGACACTATTCCTCCCACTGATACAATGATGGGACTCTATTCTTTCCGAAACCAATGATGGGACACTATTCCTTCCACTGATACCAACACTGGGACATTATTCCTCCCACTGATACAACAATGGGACCCTATTCTTTCCGATACCAATGATGGGACACTATTCCTTCCACTGATACCAACGATGGGACACTATTCCTCCCACTGACACAAATGAAAGGGCACAATTCCTCCCACAGACATCAATGATGGGGCAGAATTCCTTTAATTGACACCAACAATGGGGCACTATTCTTCCAACTGACACCAATGATGGGGCACTATTTCTCCCACTGACACCAAAGATAGGGCATTGTTTACTCCAACTGGATGCCAGGACATTTTCTGCCCCACTGGCCCTTGTCCAGCCCTCCTAAAGTCTAAAGGAAGTTAAACTGGCCCTTCGTTTAGAAAGTTTGGAGACTCCTGCCCTAACCAATGCTCATATTCATCATATGATTTTGTCAAATTTCATTATAAACATTTTTTGAATATTTACACACTTTCAAACAAATGTGAGTCGTTATTTGTTTGACATTTTTATTTTTCAAATAAAATTTCCACTTTGACTTTTTCTGTTTTTTTTGTTTTTGTTTTGTTTTTTCAAATACAGATATATGCAATGACATATCTCTTTATACCCAGTCTATGCAGATAGTATGGCCACTTACTTACCTGAAAGAATACACAAGCAGCTTAACTCTTTAATAAGGCACAGAAGTGATCAACAACTAGAAAAAAAGTTAAGCGGACCTTACTGTTACCAGAAAAAGTCATTCAGGTGATTGATATAAAAAATAAAATAATTTATTAATGACATGTAGTTAAAACACATAAAAAAAACATGAAAGAAATGCTCTCCTTGGGTGGTACAAGCCATACAATCAAACTACGTTAGTAGTTCTTTGCTATATGCTCAAAGAGGTTGACATGTTTCGCATCTAACTGCTTCTTCAGGACCTCATTGTCTTAGTAGCAAAGAATTTTGGCCTATCCAAAAAAAAAGAGAGCTCAATAATCAATATTCAATACATAGTAGGAAGTCATTGTTTATGTAAAACACACTGCGTCCTCCCCATATCAACTTACAACCCTGAGAATAAATGCAAGGACAGTGGTACAAAATTTGGTGCAAAATGAATGCCCAAAAAAATGTAGATAAAATAACAGTCCATAGCCCTATACTAAGCCAGTATTTTCAGGGGTTCCACTATGGAGAATCTCACTAGAAACTCATTAGGTTATATAGGGAGTCACTGTGCCTCATAGAGGGAGATAAGGTCTCACATTCAATATCCTATCCTATCCTCCAATATTGCAAGAAAACCTGTAGTACCATATATGTATACAGAGTTAGGGACCATCACAACATCAATGTGTAATAGCAAAAGGGAGATGTAACAATACATCAATAGGCAATTTACCTGAATATATATAATGCTACCATAAGGCAACAAAAGAAACATCCAGTTCTTCAAAACATATGATGATTCAAATTCAATTCCTCCCTGGCATGCGAAGACAGTCCATTCTAGAGGTCACATAAAAAAATGCCAGTAGAGTATACATAAATACCAACACTCTAAAAGGCATTACCGAAGCGGCATGACTGAAAAGGGGAGCAGCAAGGGAAATCGCTGTACTAACGTTGGATAGTTAGTACAGCGGCTCCTCCTGAGCTGTCAGGTTTTTGTTCAGCCCTGCTGGGTTGAAAGAAAGAAAACTACTATTGTGTACGGGGCTTTGCTCAGGAGTCATTATCAAACAATCTATGAACTGATAAACATTAGTATTGTTGTGCAGAATCTTGATATTAGTAGATTCCTAGTCACCTGTTTGAGATCCAGTCTTGCTGCTTTCAATAGTAGTTTTAGATGTTGTTTCACTGACACTGCTGTGAGATGATTCTCTTATGTACTGTAGACTTGATTGCTCACAAGAAGTCTTGTTGTTGGCTTTGGTATCCATGGGTGGCCTGACCATTAAGGGCGCACGGGCACTGCCCCCCCATAAATTTCCGCCTCCCCCTATCCATGCACTGGGAACATGGATTCCAATACGGCGTGGGTGTTTTTTTGAAGCACTGATTAGAGCCAGATGCTCTAATAGGCTTCAAAATAAGGGGGGCTCGGGGCGCAGAGAATGCACTCACAGCCCACCCAGATGTGTTACAACAGCGAATGAATATTCATTATTGTAACACTGATCCTCCTCTCGGCCAATCAGGAAGTGGGTTTTTACATCCATCACCCGATTGGCTGAAAGGACAGGTGATCCTATTGGACACCTAGGGGGAGGGGAGGAGCCGCATGCTGGAAGCCGCCGATGGAGGAGAGGACACGGAGCTGCTGCCTGCCACCCTCTTTCCGCCTAGATGGAGTAAGTGCCGCACTGACCAGCAAACACCGGGGGAGGAGGTGCCGCCGGCCGCTCGGGGGGATGTTGTTTGCCGCACCCCCCCCCCCTCAAAAAAAACACCAACCGCCACTGTTGGTATCTTTTTTGATTTCCCTTACCATAAATTTGAGAAATGAAAGAGTTGTCTTCATTTCTCTCAACAATAGTTTTAGACTTGCACACACTGTTTGAGCTTGTTACTGGAGTGAGGAGCGCCAAGTTCGGTCTTTAGGGCATAAGCACAATTGTTACAACCATTGAACTGTTCATGTATTTCGTTCTTCTGGTGTAGTGATCTCCTCTCTGTCATTAAGTATATGATTGCCTTTTATGTGCAAAATAATTAATTCTTTAGCAGGGGCAAATCTTCCTGTGGTTTCTAATGTGCCAGGACATGTGTGCATTGCGTAGGACAATACTTCTCCATTTACATTAAACATGTCAAACAACTTTGAAGTAGCAAAAAAATGACTGCTTTGATCATTTAAAACAGCATACATCTTGAAAACTTTCCTTGGTTGCCCTCGAGGAAACACCTTAGCCAAACCTATTTCGACAATGGTTTTCTTTGAAAGTCCTTTGTGATATAGCTCACTGTATTTAGATACAGTATCTCACAAAAGTGAGTACACCTCTCACATTTTTGTAAATATATTATTCTATCTTTTCATGTGACAACACTGAAGAAATGACACTTTGCTACAATGTAAAGTAGTGAGTGTACAGCTTGTATAACTGTAAATTAGCTGTCCCCTCAAAATAACTAGACACACAGCCATTAATGTCTAAACCGCTGGCAACAAAAGTGAGTACACCCCTAAGTAAAAAAAGCCCAAATAGGACTCAAAGTGTCAATATTTTGTGTGGCCACCATTATTTTCCAGCACTGCCTTAACCCTCTTAGGCATGGAGTTCACCAGAGCTTCACAGGTTGCCACTGGAGTCCTCTTCCACTCCTCCATGACAACATCACAGAGCTGGTGGATGTTAGAGACCTTTTGCTCCGCCACCTTCCATTTGAGGATGCCCCACAGATGCTCAATAAGGTTTTGGGTCTGGAAACATGCTTGGCCAGTCCATCACCTTTACCCTCAGCTTCTTTAGCATGGCAGTGGTCGTCTTGGAGGTGTGTTTGGGGTCATTATCATGTTGGAATATTGCCCTGTGGCCCAGTCTCCGAAGGTAGGGGATCATGCTCTGCTTCAGTATGTCACAATACATGTTGCCATTCATGGTTCCCTCAATGAACTGTAGCTCCCCAGTGCCGGCAGCACTCATGCAGCCCCAGACTATGACACTCCCACCACCATGCTTGACTGTAGGCAAGACACACTTGTCTTTGTACTCCTCACCTGGTTGCCACCACACACGCTGGACGCCATCTGAACCAAATACATTTATATTGGTCTCATCAGACCACAGGACATGATTCCAGTAATCTATGTTCTTCGTCTGCTTGTCTTCAGCAAATTGTTTGCAGGCTTTCTTGTGCATCATCTTTAGAAGAGGCTTCCTTCAGGGACGATAGCCATGCAGATCAATTTGATGCAGTGTGCAGCATATGGTCTGAGCACTGATAGACTGACCTCCCACCCCTTTAACCTCTGCAGCAATGCTGGCAGCACTCATACGTCTATTTCTCAAAGACAATCTCTGGATATGACTCTGAACACATGCAATCAACTTCTTTGGTCGACCATGGTAAGGCCTGTTCTGAGTTGAACCTGTCCTGTTAAACCGCTGTATGGTCTTGGCCACTGTGCTGCAGCTCAGTTTCAGGTTCTGGGCAATCTTCTTATAGCCTAGGCCAGTGGTGTCCAAACTATGGCCCTCCAGTTGTTAAGGAACTACAACTCCCATCATGCCTAGTCATGTCTGTGAATGTCAGAGTTTTACAATGCCTCATGGGAAGTGTAGTTCCGCAACAGCTGGAGGGCCGTAGTTTGGACACCCCTGGCCTAGGCCATCTTTATGTAGAGCAAAAAAAAATATTTCAGATCCTCAGAGAGTTCTTTGCCATGAGGTGCCATGTTGAACCGTATGAGAGAGTGAGAGCTATAACACCAAATTTAACACACCTGCTCCCCATTTACACCTGAGATCTTGTAAAACTAATAAGTCACAGGACACCGGGGAGGGAAAATGGCTAATTGGGCCCAATTTGGACATCTTCACTTAGGGGTGTGCTCACTTTTGTTGCCAGCGGTTTAGACATTAATGGCTGTGTGTTGAGTTATTTTGAGGGGACAGCAAATTTACACTGTTATACAAGCTGTATAATCACTACTTTACATTGTACCAAAGTGTCATTTCTTCAGTGTTGTCACATGAAAAGATAGAATAAAATATTTACAAAAATGTAAGGGGTGTACTCACTTTTGTGAGATACTGTATAATCAATATTCACGACTCTCCCCTCCATATGCTGCATAAAAATTTCAGTGGATTTAGAGCTCTTGTTGTAAGGGCTTCCATATAAGACTGATAAATGCCTATCATTGTTTCCTTCTGAGCACTTATTCACACTTGTGTGACTTTAAATCATGTGATTTCCATTGCGACTTGATGCAACTTTGGTGCAATTTTCATACGATTTTGATGGGATTTTGGATGAATGCAACTTTGTTGCGACTTTGTCTTTGACCAAGTGATTGTGTGTGCTCTGCAAGTAGCGCACAAGTTGCATGTATATCATGCAGCTGCGACATTCATGCAACTTCTGGGGGTTTACATTGAAGTCTATGACCCTCAATTCGCATGAAAGTCAAACCAAAGTAGTGCAGGCACTACTTTAAAATCTCTGCAACTTTAATATATGAACGGTACTCATTGGGAAATATGGGGTGCGACTTGTCATGCGACTTTGGTGTCCAAAGTTTCATGACAAGTCACACAAGTGTGAATGGGGCCTAACTGTTGCCTTGCAGGCTCTGGCAAAGTGCTATGTACACTGTAAAAAAAAATATTGTGCTGGGGCTACTCAAAAAAATTGAGGCAACTAAACTTATTTTTGCCTGACTCATTAGACTTTTCATGTTTTCAACTTTGTTGCTTTAAGTACAGCCAACTCAATTTGTTTTCAGTTTATAGACCATAGTGTTTTAAGTTAGAAATACATACCTTAACTTGTCTGGATTTATAGTTTTAAATAAAGCCAACTCAATATTTCCAGTTTATAGACCATAGGTTTAAGTAAAGCCAACTCAATTTTTCCAGTTTATAGAAAAGTTTAAGTTAGGAACACATACATTAACTTATTTATATCAAGTACTTATATAGCACTGTCAATTTACAGAGTGCTTTACATATACATTGTACATTCACATCAGTCCCTGCCCTCAAGGAGCTTTCAATCTAAGATCCCTAACTCACATTCAAACATACACATACTAGGGCCCATTTACACAGGAGCCAATTACACTACCAGCATGTCATTGGAGTGTGGGAGGAAACCTACGCAGGCACAGGGTAGTACATGCAAACTGTAGGCAAGTAGTGTCGTGGTCAGGATTCCAACCAACGACCCTTTTGCTGCTAGACAAAAGTGCTAACCACTACACCACTGTGCTGCCCTATTACTTAGTTACTTAGTTACTTCGTTTTAAGTGATATTAACTTGTAACTTTTTTAAGTTGGTAAAACTTATTTTCCAAATGTATTTGATATATGTTTGAAGGTTTTTATATAAAAATAATACAATAATATGTTTTTTTTTTAAAAGGAATAGTCTCATGAAACAGGTTTTCAAAACATATTACAATTTATTGTTTATAAAGTGTTACAAATGTAATATTATTAAAGCAGCATCAAATGTAAATGTAAACATTTAAAAAAAAAAGAAAGAAAAAAACGCCTCTTTCTCAGCTAACAAATCAAACTGAGACACACACATGCATATACAGTATATCTGTAAACATAGAATACAGACTGTATTAACTTTTTTTAGGCTTTTAGGAAAGTAATTTGCACTTTAACAACTTAATTCCCAGAAGGATTTGCCCCCTTAATCACGAGGCCATTTTTTTGCGATACGGCACTGCGTCACTTAGACTGACTATTGCGCGGATGTGCAACATTGTACCCAAACAAAATTGACGTCCTTTTTTTCCCACAAATAGAGCTTTCTTTTGGTGGTATTTGATCACCTCTGCGGTTTTTATTTTTTTCACTATAAACAAAAAAAGGCCGACAATGTTGAAAATACATTTTTTTTTTACTTTTTTTTACTTACATAATACATATCCCCCAAAAAATATAAAAAAAACCTAATTTATTCATCAGTTTAGGCTGATATATATTCTTCTACATATTTTTGGTTAAAAAAAAATCGCAGTAGGCGTATATTGATTGGTTTGCACAATAGTTATCGTGTCTACAACCACGGGATGATTTAGGGACTTTTATTTGTTTCATTGTTTTTACTGGTAATGGCGGGAATCTGCGATTTTTAGCAGGACTGCAACCAGGGCCGTCTTTATTATTGATTGGACCCTGGGCAAACATTTTCTTGGGGCCCCCCCCACCATGCAATTTCGCTCTCCACCTACTCTGAGACATACAATAAATAGCAGCTAGACTCAAAAGCAGTTTACTGAATCAGATCAGGTAGCAATTGCGTTTGGTTGCCAGAGGTTACTGTACATGAGTTCTGCCCACTGATTGGTTGCTAGAGGTTACAGCACATCATCTCCTCACTGCCTCCACACTATGGACTGGGGTGGTGAGGGGACCTATCAATAGACAGAAAACACCTAGGGATCAGTGGCAGTGCTGGGAGAGGGGAGGGCGTGATCAATGGCAATGCTGATTTTTTTACCGAGTACCAATATAAAGAGGAGTTTCAACACTGGCCACCAATGTAATAGGGGTTTACACTGACCACTAATGTAATAGGGGTTTACACTGACCACTAATGTAATAGAAGCATTCACAGTAACCACCAATGTAAAGAGGGATTTACACTGACCACCAATGTAAAGAGGGACCTTCACACTGGCCAGTGGCCATTAGTGTGAATGAAAGGATTGTACACCAAGCACCAATGTAATGAGAAGATTTACACTGACCACCAATGTAATGAGAAGATTTACACTGACCACCAATGTAATGAGAAGATTTACACTGACCACCAATGTAATGAGAAGATTTACACTGACCACCAATGTAATGAGAAGATTTACACTGACCACCAATGTAACAGACATTTAGCAAAAAAAAATTGCTTTCCTGACACCACAGAAACGTGCTGCCCTTTAGCAGATACACAGCAGTGCCATTAATTGTTAATGACACCTTCATGCATCTGTTGACATGCGCTGTGGAAACCTGTGATTTTTGAAAGAGCGATAGGGACTTTCTTCTGCATTTCTAGCACATAGAGCAGCCCATTGAAATGATTGGGCTGCCCTACACATGATCTACATCTTTATTCACCCTGTCAATACACCTTTGCATCCTAAAACTCCTAACATCTGCACCCGAACCTCCCCCATCCTCTCCACTCCAACCCTCCACCCCTTTAACTCTACCTGCCTCCTCTGCTCATCTTTGCACCTTACCTCTATACATCCCCTCCTTGATCATCTGTGCACCCCAAACTGTAATTCCTTCTTTGCCTACCTCTGCACACCTGACACCCCCCCCCCAACCCCACACAAATTTGCTTACCTTTTCAGAACAGGCTGATGTTAGCCTTAATGACCACAGTTGTAGGCAGGACTTACCAGGATGTCCCTTTGTCTCCCCAGTGGGCAGCATTCAGCAGAGGTGATGGTGGATATGACCTCAGGGGGGCATAATATACCTATGAATGCAGCCTCTATTTACATATCAATGCCGCCGATCTGCGGCTATTTATATATTATTGCCACCTCTATTTACCTATGAATGCTGCTGGCCCGCCGCTATCTACATATGAATGCTGTCTCTATTTACATATCAATGCCGGTTATTTACATGTAAGCACAGGGTCTGCAGGTGAGTCATCTGTACACAACAATAGGGCAGAGCTGGGCAGCATTAGTAGCAGCAATTCACACTGAGATGTCAGGCCACAGCACAGGACTAAAATTTCAAGGGACAAGTGAATTTAAACTAGGATAGTTGGCAAGTATGAGGCAGCTGTTTTTGGCCCCACAACAATGATGGGGCCCAGGGCATATGCCCCTTTTGCCCTGCCTTAAAGACGGCCCTGACTGCAACATCGCGGCAGACAAATCTGACCCCAAATGACACTTTTTGGGGACCAGTGACATTATTACATTGATCAGTGCTATAAAAATGCACTGATCAATGTATAAATTACACTGACAGGGAAGGGGTTAACACTAGGGGGCTATCAAGGGGTTAAGTGTGTTCCCTAGGTGTGTTCTAACTGTAGGGGGGATGGGCTACCAGGACATGAGAGATCACTGTTCCATATCACTGGGAACAGAAGATCTCTGACATGTCATCTGGCAGAATGGGGAATCGCCTTATTTACATAATAATAATAGGCAATTCCCCATTCTGCCTCTGTATAACGCGATCGTGAGACATCGAGTCCACCAGACCCGCGGGCTCAGGCTAAAAGCATAAATGAGTCCCGTTGAATGTCCAATATCTCAAAAACCGAACAAATAGAAAGTTTGTTTTTGTGGTACAAATCAGCACAAACAAATTGTATAATTGTTTTTAAAATGTAATAACGTGTGGTGCAAAGTGGGAGAGGTTTAATCAACTATAATGCGCAATATCTCTGAAACCAAACCAGCACATACGTTCGTTTTTGCAGCACAAATCACCACAGATGCAGTGCAAACGAATGCTGTCTTTGTTTTTAAACTTTAATAACATTGGGTACAAAGTGGGCGGGGCTTGATGTTACATAATCTGAATTTGAATTCCTATGTCTCAAAAACTGAACTGGCTGAAACATTCATTTTTATGGCACAAAATAGTTTTTAAGCTTAACAGCCAGCGGTCCCACACCCTGCATCTTGGTTGCATTCTGCTGCATCCAGTAAGCGCAAACTTTGCGTGTGCACAAGTGAGTTGTCTCAATAGGTGTTTACAATAGACGTATGTCTATTAATTATAAATAAATTATTCTGCAAATAAAATAAACATATTGGATGGTATGTCAAGCAACATATAAAGCATGTGAACGATAATTTGTTCAATATTCACTCTTACCTTTCATGGCTTTGTAGTGACTTGGAAAATTCTTGTCACTGGTGGCGCTCTTTCGTCCTGATGGGCCTCAAACGTATGGGAACTGCCTTGTGCAGGCTTTCAAAGTTCCAAAAGACGTCAAACTCTTTAAAATATACAGCATCAAAACTTGTGCTGTTGCACGTTTGGAAAACATATGCGTCCCGCAATTTCAGTCAAATGAAAAGATAGTTTTTTTAAGTAAATGTAACTCAATTAGAATATGGAAATGCACATACCTTAAAAGTTTTGCCTAGATTACTCAAAATTATACATTCTTTTTGTAAATGTAAAAGGTGTGTTTTAACAACTAATGACAATTAAGTAAGTTACTTAAACCACTTGCCGAACGCCGCAAGAACATTTACATCGACGGAATGGCACAGATAGGCAAATGGGCATACAGGTACGTCCCTTTCAATTTGCCCCTGTGCGGTCGCGCGCACGCCCGTGGGGATACCCGCGATCATCTCACGGAGAGGAAGATCAGGGAAATGCTGATGTAAACAAGCACTTCCCCATTCTTCCTATTGACAGGACACTGATCACAGCTCCCTGTGATGGGGAGCGGTGATCAGTGTCGTGACACACATAGCCCCTCCCCCCCACAGTTACAACACATCCCTAGGACACACTTAGCCCCTGCAGCGCCCCCTCCTGGTTAACCCCTTCACTACCAGTCACATTTACATAGTAATCAATGCATCTTTTAATCGCACTGATCGCTGTATAAATTTGAATGGTCCCAAAATAGCGCCAAAAGTGTCCGATCTGTCTGCCATAATGTCTTAGTCTCGATAAAAATCGCTGATCACCGCCATTACTAGTAAAAAAAAAATATTAATAAAAATGCCATAAAACTATCCCCTATTTTGTAGACGCTATAACTTTTGCGCAAACCAATCAATAAATTGTGATTTTTTTTTTTACCAAAAATATGTAGAAGAATACGTATCGGCCTAAACTGAGGAAAAAAATGTTTTTTTTGTATATATTTTTGGGGTATATTTATTATAGCAAAAAGTAAAAAATAAAGCGTTTTTTTTTTCAAAATTGTCGCTCTTTTTTTGTTTATAGCGCAAAAAATAAAATAAATAAAAACCGCAGAGGTGATCAAATACCACCAAAGGAAAGCTCTATTTGTGGGGAAAAAAGGACATCAATTTTGTTTGGGAGCCACGTCGCAGGACCGCGCAATTGTCAGTTAAAGCGACGCAGTGCCGAATTGCAAAAAGTGCTCTGGACTTTGGCCAGCCAAATGGTCCGGGGCTTAAGTGGTTAACCACTTAACCACTTGACGACCGCCTCACGCCGATGTACGTCGGCAAAGTGGCACGGACAGGCAAAATCACGTACATGTACGTGATTTGCCTTCCGCGGGTGGGGGGTCCGATCGGACCCCCCCCCGGTGCCCGAGGCGGTCGTCTTTTGTCCAGCGGCGATCGGTGATGAGGGGGAGACCATCCGTTCGTGGCCCCCCCCTCGCGATCGCCGCCGGCCAATGGAATCATTCCTTTGCTGCTGTATGCTAAACAGCAGCAAAGGAAATGATGTCATCTCTCCTCGGCTCGGTAATTTCCGTTCCGGCCCGAGGAGAGAAGACTTCACTGTGAGTGCACCAAACACTACACACACAGTAGAACATGCCAGGCACACAAATCACCCCGATCCCCCCCCGATCGCCCCCCGATCCCCCCCCAATCACCCCCCCCCCCCCCCGTCACAAACTGACACCAGCAGTTTTTTTTTTTTTTTTTTTTTTTTCTGATTACTGCATAGTGTCAGTTTGTGACAGTGACAGTGTTGGGACAGTTAGTATTACCCCCCTTTAGGTCTAGGATTCCCCCCTAACCCCCCCTAATAAAGTTTTAACCCCTTGATCACCCCCTGTCACCAGTGTCGCTAAGCGATCATTTTTCTGATCGCTGTATTAGTGTCGCTGGTGACGCTAGTTAGTGAGGTAAATATTTAGGTTCGCCGTCAGCGTTTTATAGCGTCAGGGACCCCCATATACTACCTAATAAATGTTTTAACCCCTTGATTGCCCCCTAGTTAACCCTTTCACCACTGATCACCGTATAACCGTTACGGTTGACGCTGGTTAGTTTGTTTATTTTTTATAGTGTCAGGGCACCCGCCGTTTATTACCGAATAAAGGTTTAGCCCCCCGATCGCCCGGCGGTGATATGCGTCGCCCCAGGAAGCGTCAGATTAGCGCCAGTACCGCTAACACCCACGCACGCAGCATGCGCCTCCCTTAGTGGTATAGTATCTGTACGGATCAATATCTGATCCAATCAGATCTATACTAGCGTCCCCAGCAGTTTAGGGTTCCCGAAAACGCAGTGTTAGCGGGATCAGCCCAGATACCCGCTAGCACCTGCGTTTTGTGCCTCCGCCCGGCCCAGCCCAGCCCACCCAAGTGCAGTATCGATCGATCACTGTCACTTACAAAACACTAAACGCATAACTGCAGCGTTCGCAGAGTCAGGCCTGATCCCTGCGATCGCTAACAGTTTTTTTGGTAGCATTTTGGTGAACTGGCAAGCACCAGCCCCAGGCGTCAGGTTAGCGCCAGTACCGCTAACACCCACGCACGCAGCATACGCCTCCCTTAGTGGTATAGTATCTGTACGGATCAATATCTGATCCGATCAGATCTATACTAGCGTCCCCAGCAGTTTAGGGTTCCCAAAAACGCAGTGTTAGCGAGATCAGCCCAGATACCTGCTAGCACCTGCGTTTTGCCCCTCCGCCCAGGCGAGCCCAGCCCACCCAAGTGCAGTATCGATCGATCACTGACACTTACAAAACACTAAACGCATAACTGCAGCGTTCACAGAGTCAGGCCTGATCCCTGCGATCGCTAACAGTTTTTTTGGTAGTATTTTGGTGAACTGGCAAGCACCAGCCCCAGGCAGCGTCAGATTAGCGCCAGTACCGCTAACACCCACGCACGCACCGTACACCTCCCTTAGTGGTATAGTATCTGATCGCATCAATATCTGATCCGATCAGATCTATACTAGCGTCACCAGCAGTTTAGGGTTCCCAAAAACGCAGTGTTAGCGGGATCAGCCCAGATACCTGCTAGCACCTGCGTTTTGCCCCTCCGCCCGGCCCAGCCCAGCCCACCCAAGTGCAGTATCGATCGATCACTGTCACTTACAAAACACTAAACGCATAACTGCAGCGTTCGCAGAGTCAGGCCTGATCCCTGCAATCGCTAACAGTTTTTTGGTAGCGTTTTGGTGAACTGGCAAGCGCCAGCGGCCTAGTACACCCCGGTCGTAGTCAAACCAGCACTGCAGTAACACGTGGTGACGTGGCGAGTCCCATAAGTGCAGTTCAAGCTGGTGAGGTGGCAAGCACAAGTAGTGTCCCGCTGCCACCAAAAAGACAAACACAGGCCCGTCGTGCCCATAGTGCCCTTCCTGCTGCATTCGCCAATCCTAATTGGGAACCCACCGCTTCTGCAGCGCCCGTACTTCCCCCATTCACATCCCCAACCAAATGCAGTCGGCTGCATGAGAGGCATTTTTATGTCCTCCCGAGTACCCCTACCCAACGAACCCCCCAAAAAAGATGTCGTGTCTGCAGCAAGCGCGGATATAGGCGTGACACCCGCTATTATTGTCCCTCCTGTCCTGACAATCCTGGTCTTTGCATTGGTGAATGTTTTGAACGCTACCATTCACTAGTTGAGTATTAGCGTAGGGTACAGCATTGCACAGACTAGGCGCCATTTCACAGGGTCTCCCAAGATGCCATCGCATTTTGAGAGACCCGAACCTGGAACCGGTTACCGTTATAAAAGTTAGTTACAAAAAAAGTGTAAAAAAAAAAAAAAATATGAAATAAAAAAAAATAGTTGTTGTTTTATTGTTCTCTCTCTCTCTATTCCCTCTCTCTATTGTTCTGCTCTTTTTTACTGTATTCTATTCTGCAATGTTTTATTGTTATTGTTATTGTTATTGTTATTATGTTTTATCATGTTTGTTTTTCAGGTGTGTAATTATTTACACTTTACTGTGCTTTATTGTTAACCATTGTTAACCATTTTTTTTGTCTTCAGGTACGCCATTCACGACTTTGAGTGGTTATACCAGAATGATGCCTGCAGGTTTAGGTATCATCTTGGTATCATTCTTTTCAGCCAGCGGTCGGCTTTCATGTAAAAGCAATCCTAGCGGCTAATTAGCCTCTAGACTGCTTTTACAAGCCGTGGGAGGGAATGCCCCCCCCCCCACCGTCTTCCGTGTTTTTCTCTGGCTCTCCTGTCTCAACAGGGAACCTGAGAATGCAGCCGGTGATTCAGCCAGCTGACCATAGAGCTGATCAGAGACCAGAGTGGCTCCAAACATCTCTATGGCCTAAGAAACCGGAAGCTACGAGTATTTCATGACTTCGCCGGATGTAAATAGCGCCATTGGGAAATTGGGGAAGCATTTTATCACACCGATCTTGGTGTGGTCAGATGCTTTGAGGGCAGAGGAGAGATCGAGGGTCTAATAGACCACAATTTTTTCAAAAAAGAGTACCTGTCGCTACCTATTGCTATCATAGGGGATATTTACATTCCCCGAGATAACAATAAAAATGATTAAAAAAAAAAATATGAAAGGAACAGTTTAAAAGTAAGATTAAAAAAGCAAAAAAATAATAAAGAAAAAAAAAAACAAAAAAAAAACACCCCTGTCGCCCCCTGCTCTCGCGCTAAGGCGAACGCAAGCGGCGGTCTGTCGTCAAACGTAAACAGCAATTGCACCATGCATGTGAGGTATCACCGCGAAGGCCAGATCGAGTGCAGTAATTTTTCCAGTAGACCTCCTCTGTAAATCTAAAGTGGTAACCTGTAAAGGCTTTTGAAGGCTTTTAAACATGTATTTATTTTGTTGCCACTGCACGTTTGTGCGCAATTTTAAAGCATGTCATGTTTGGTATCCATGTACTTGGCCTAAGATCATCTTTTTTATTTCATCAAACATTTGGGCAATATAGCGGGTTTTAGTGCATTAAAATTAAAAAAAGTGTGTTTTTTCCCCAAAAAATGCGTTTGAAAAATCGCTGCGCAATTACTGTGTGAAAAAAAAAAATGAAACACCCACCATTTTAATCTGTAGGGCATTTGCTTTAAAAAAATATATAATGTTTGGGGGTTCAAAGTAATTTTTTTGCAAAAAAAAAAAACTTTTTCATGTAAACAATAAGTGTCAGAAAGGGCTTTGTCTTCAAGTGGTTAGAAGAGTGGGTGATGTGTGACATAAGCTTCTAAATGTTGTGCATAAAATACCAGGACAGTTCAAAACCCCCCCAAATGACCCCATTTTGGAAAGTAGACACCCCAAGCTATTTGCTGAGAGGCATGTCGAGTCCATGGAATATTTTATATTGCGACACAAGTTGCGGGAAAGAGACAAATTTTTTTTTTTTTTGCACAAAGTTGTCACTAAATGATATATTGCTCAAACATGCCATGGAAATATGTGAAATTACACCCCAAAATACATTCTGCTGCTTCTCCTGAGTACGGGGATACCACATGTGTGAGACTTTTTGGGAGCCTAGCCGCGTACGGGACCCCGAAAACCAAGCACCGCCTTCAGGCTTTCTAAGGGCGTGAATTTTTGATTTCACTCTTCACTGCCTATCACAGTTTCGGAGGCCATGGAATGCCCAGGTGGCACAAAACCCCCCCAAATGACCCCATTTTGGAAAGTAGACACCCCAAGCTATTTGCTGAGAGGTATAGCGAGTATTTTGCAGACCTCACTTTTTGTCACAAAGTTTTGAAAATTGAAAAAAGAAAAAAAAAAATGTTTTTTCTTGTCTTTCTTCATTTTCAAAAACAAATGAGAGCTGCAAAATACTCACCATGCCTTTCAGCAAATAGCTTGGGGTGTCTACTTTCCAAAATGGGGTCATTTGGGGGGGTTTTGTGCCACCTGGGCATTCCATGGCCTCCGAAACTGTGATAGGCAGTAAAGAGTGAAATCAAAAATTTTCACCCTTAGAAATCCTGAAGGCAGTGATTGGTTTTCGGGGTCCAGTACGTGGCTAGGCTCCCAAAAAGTCCCACACATGTGGTATCCCCATACTCAGGAGAAGCAGCTAAATGTATTTTGGGGTGCAATTCCACATATGCCCATGGCCTGTGTGAGCAATATATCATTTAGTGACAACTTTATGGAAAAAAAAAAAAAAAAAGTGTCACTTTCCCGCAACTTGTGTCAAAATATAAAATATTCCATGGACTCAATATGCCTCTCAGCAAATAGCTTGGGGTGTCTACTTTCCAAAATGGGGTCATTTTGGGGGGTTTTGTGCCACCTGGGCATTCCATGGCCTCCGAAACTGTGATAGGCAGTGAAGAGTGAAAGCAAAAATTTACACCCTTAGAAATCCTGAAGGCGGTGATTGGTTTTCGGGGCCCCGTACGCGGCTAGGCTCCCAAAAAGTCCCACACATGTGGTATCCCCATACTCAGGAGAAGCAGCTAAATGTATTTTGGGGTGCAATTCCACATAGGCCCATGGCCTGTGTGAGCAATATATCATTTAGTGACGACTTTTTGTAAATATTTTTTTTTTTTTTTTTTTTGTCATTTTTCAATCACTTGGGACAAAAAAAATGAATATTCAATGGGCTCAACATGCCTCTCAACAATTTCCTTGGGGTGTCTACTTTCCAAAATGGGGTCATTTGGGGGGGTTTTGTACTGCCCTGCCATTTTAGCACCTCAAGAAATGACATAGGCAGTCATAAACTAAAAGCTGTGTAAATTCCAGAAAATGTACCCTAGTTTGTAGACGCTATAACTTTTGCGCAAACCAATAAATATACGCTTATTGACATTTTTTTTACCAAAGACATGTGGCCGAATACATTTTGGCCTAAATGTATGACTAAAATTTAGTTTATTGGATTTTTTTTATAACAAAAAGTAGAAAATATCATTTTTTTTCAAAATTTTCGGTCTTTTTCCGTTTATAGCGCAAAAAATAAAAACCGCAGAGGTGATCAAATACCATCAAAAGAAAGCTCTATTTGTGGGAAGAAAAGGACGCAAATTTCGTTTGGGTACAGCATTGCATGACCGCGCAATTAGCAGTTAAAGCGACGCAGTGCCAAATTGGAAAAAGACCTCTGGTCCTTAGGCAGCATAATGGTCCGGGGCTCAAGTGGTTAAGGACCGAGCCTGTTTATTACACTTGTTGTTTACAAGTTAAAATCCATTTTTTTTTACTAGAAAATTACTTAGAACCCCTAAACATTATATATATATTTTTTTTCTAACACCCTAGAGAATAAAATGGCGGTCGTTGCAATACTTTCTGTCACACCGTATTTGCGCAGCGGTCTTACAAGTGCACTTTTTTTAATAAAAAATAGGACAACAGTAAAGTTAGCCCAATTTTTTTTATATTATGAAAGATAATGTTACGCTGAGTAAATTGATACCCAACTTGTCACACTTCAAAATTGCGCCCACTTTTTGAAATAGCGACAAACCTTTACCCTTAAAAATCTCCATAGGCGATGTTTACATTTTTTTTTACAGGTTACCAGTTTTGAGTTACAGGGGAGGTCTTGTGCTAGAATTATTGCTCTCGCGCTAACGATTGCGGCAATACCTCACATGTGTGGTCTAAACATCGTTTTCATATGCGGGCGCTACTCACGTATGCGTTCGCTTTTGTGTGCGAGCTCGTCAGGACGGGACGCTTTAAAAAAAAATTACATAGTTACATAGTAGGTGAGGTTGAAAAAAGACACAAGTCCATCAAGTCCAACCTATGTGTGTGATTATATGTCAGTATTACATTGTATATCCCTGTATGTTGCCCGTGGAAGGGAATTCCACATCCTTGCTGCTCTTACAGTAAAGAACCCTCTACGTAGGAGAAAAGATTTTAGGTGGACAACTGCAAGTCAATTTGGCAGAACATCCCTGATAAGAACTATAGCATATAAAAAAAGTATTTACGGGATTTTAAAGGCGCAATAATACAAAAATATGGAAAAATATAAATTTAATAGGCAATATATTAAAGTACATTCAACAGATGATCATATAATACAAAAAGAAGGTGCAAACTAATTGGATCTCTACATGTTTCGCCATGTTGATGGTTTCTTCAGGAGAATTTTATATCAGGCACTGTATAAATGATCACTATAATCGAAAAATAGTAAAAATATTGAGAAAGACTCATAAGTGCATACAAAATAACTTCAACAACATACATAATAATTTTAATTTCCCAAATTGGCAAGAAACAAACAGCAACATAGGTTGGTTCGGTCTCTACCTGTGTATTCAGTAGATAAATTTAAAATTCCCTTGAATATGGCTTCAACAATAGGGATGGAAAGATTGGATCACTGGTAATACCATAGAGAGAGATATATACATACAAAACAGATGCCCACTAGAGAATCCGCCACGGACACCACTTTTATCCTAAAGAGAAACGCATGGTGTTCCCAAAAACATTGGAGTTATGGCAGCTAGCTGCTGCCTTAAACCCTGGTATTTAGCGTCAAAGTAAAGTAAATGAATTAACATTTATTTTAATGTTGAAAATTATAACATTTTTATGGTAAAATTACAAACCAACAGAATCATTTTTTTCAGTGTAGATAAGCAACATCTGAACCAAATGTCATTGTTTCTAAGAAACTCCTTAAATTCCTCAAAGGGATTTTTCTTGAATGTTAAACATCTCCTTGGAGAATGTGGTTCATCGTGAATGAGACAGTATAAGTTTGGGTCCTTTTGCCTTTCTCAGCTGTCACCACTGATAGTGGATGTAACCCCCATCTTTCCAACAGAGACAACATTTCCAGAGTCTCTATATTTAGTGCTGAGGTTTTCTCTTCTTGCAGCTGGGAGGTTAGGAATGCTCAAGTTGGTAATTGAGAAGCTTGGACCAGTCTTCGCTCTGACTAAGTCTTTGATAAACTTTGAAAAATAGAAGAAAGGTTAAAAGGAGATGTCCTGGTGGAGTAGCTGAAGCAATGATCATGGCCTCTCTTACTCCTCTGGCTTAGGGACCCTGGTAAAGTGAACAGGTGGCATGATGGCATTAAGTGGCATAAGTGTTTCATTGTTCTTGCCAGCAGCTGGCACAGGTTCGAGTATCTGCAGAGTCAGGCTGGGCAGCAGACAAAATATCCACAAAAAATGGCTGGCAGCAGTCAGATGATCAGCAGAGACTGGCTGGGCAGCAACTAGATGATCGGCAGAGTCAAGAAAGTCAAGACGGTAATTGTCAGTCAGATCACATGTAATCAGAGTTCAGGCCAGAGTCAAAAATGGATGACCAGAACAGGAAGAGAAGCAGTAGGCAGAAGCGTAATCCAAAGACAAGCCAGGGTCTGTGCAGACGGAGGTTGGGACTCAGGAGTAGTCAGGGCAGGCCAACAACAAGGTCACAGGGAACACTATAGACAAGGCAGCACTGGTCCTAAGCGGCAGCAGATCAGTAATAGAGCTTACTTAGTGCCAGCATTAGTGACAGACTATGTGCTAACTTGTGCACAGATATTCGTCCAGATGCACCATTCTTTATGCTGACATAGCCTTCCTTACCTTGCCTCCGGATGCCCAACTGAGCCAGCTTCTTTGGGTAAGCACAGCCAAATGCTTGAACCAGTTCTGGGGCATGGACCTTGTGCTTTGGTTCCCAGGAATTCTCTTCAGGAATGTACCCCTTCCGCTTGATCAAATACTGAAACTGGTTCTGCCTGCTTCTACAATCCAAGATAGACCCTACTTCCTACTCTTTATCACCATTTATGACTACTGGTTCAGGTGGACCTGTATTTCAATCTGGAACTGGATCAAGAACTGAAGACTTCAATAATGCCTCATGAAAAACAGGATAAATCCTAACAGTGCAGTAATACCAGCTCACACAAAACATTGTTGATTCGCCTTTTCACTAAAATTGGCCCCACATATTTAGGCCCCAATTTCTTTGTAGGACAATCCATCTTCAAATTCGTTGTGGATAACCATACATGGTAACCTGGTTCCATGATTAATTCTTTGCTCCTTTTCTTATCAAACATTTTTTTGTTGTCTTCCTGAGCCTTGGGCACTGCCTCCTGCAGCATCTTGTAATTGAAAATTCCAATGTGTCTTCGGCAGCTGAAACCAAAGACCCAGGAATTGTGCCAGATAAAAATGATGGATGAAAACCATAGTTGGCAAAGAATGGGGATTGCTTTGTGGGGGAATGGTGTGAGTTATTGTAAGCACACTCAGCTAGTGGTAACAGTGACACCCAATCATCCTGAGAATAAGATGAGAAACAGCGGATGCATTGTTCAAGAGTCTGATTGGTTCTCTCTGTCTGACTATTGGTTTGTGGATGATACAATGAAGAAAAAGATAACTCAATCTTCAAGGTTTCAGAGAGTGCTTTCCAAAATTGAACCCCATAACCCGACACAATATTAGCAAAAATTCCATGAGGCCTTACGATCTGTTTGACAAAGACCAGAGCTGTCTCCATAGCAGTGTCAGAAACCATGAACCAAACCGAGACGGAAGTACAGTAAAATCACACCTGTTTATGAATAAAAATAAAAAGGTAAATAGAGTAAGCGTAGTCAAAGCATAGCCAGAGTCCAGTAACCGGATCGGGTAGTCAGCCAAGCCAGAGTTCAGTAACCAGATCGGGTAATCAGCCAAGCCAGAGTTCAGTAACCAGATGGGGTAATCAGCCAGGCCAGAAGTCAGGGATCCAAGTAGAGGAACAGCAAGCAGGATAAGGAGCCAGAAGGGATATCAGCAAAGCGAGTCTTTAAACAAGAACGCAGAAGATGGTTTCATGTGATGTGACCAAGGCGAAGGCAGGAATGAAGTGAGCTGGAGATCTTTAAGTAGGCGGGACTGATGAGCAGATCCACAACAGCTGGTTAACTGTGGAGAGAGATAAGAGCTGGCAATTAGCCGACAGCTGAGCGGCCAGCTCAGAGAAGGAAGGGCTGAGCCAGCCCTGACAAGCAGATGGTGTTCCTTTCATGGGCAAAAAAGGTGCCTCTTTGGATAACTAATCCACAACAACAAAAATGTCAGTGAACCCTGCAGATGGCGAAACTTCCATTATAAGGTCCACTGAAATCATTTTCCTAATTTCATGAATCAGAATGCCATCCAGATTTACAATGACTAAAAGATCTAAGAAGTCCCTAAAATGTTGTTGATTAAGTGTTGAAAGGTAGAGGGTGCATCACCAGATGCTGAAAGTGGCCCAATTGGGTGTAGAATGCAGTCATCCAGTCATCTCTCTCCTGTATATGCACCAGAGTGTATGCCCCATGCAACTCAAACTTGGTGAAAACTGTAGCAGACCTGAGTTTTTGAAAAAGTTCGGGCACCAGTGGGAGAGAAAAGAAAACTGTTCTTAACAAAAATCTTGTTAAGCCCCTGCTAATCTACACAGGGCCAGAGAGAATGGTCTTTCTTTTCCACACAAAAAAATTCCTGGACCAACTGGAGTGGTAGAAGGGCAGATGAATCCTTTCCTGAGACTGTCATCAGTGTATTCTTTCAAGGCTTCATGTTCTGGTTCCGAAAGGGGGAAGATACGCCAGGAAGCCGTTCAATTGGGTAGTCATAGGTTCTTTTTAGGGGAAGAGTCTTGGCTCCCAGCTTGTTGAACACATCCAAGAACTCATGGTACGCCACGGGAATGGATTGACATAAATCGGTATAAATCGAGTCCTTCATAACAAGGGTGAGGGCTGGGTGAATGATTCTTCAAAACAGTGGCAATTGGATGATTAGAAGTGGCATGGCCACTATATGATAGAAAAGGCAATCATGCCATGTTGTAGCCATGTTGCATGGGGCAGCCCAACCACCATTTGGTCCTGTGGAACCTGCTCGTCCCCTTCTACCTCCATGTGCAGAATCTCTGCCTCTCCCTTTAGGTCTCTCTGACATTTTTAATAAAGTAGATAGTCTATCTGTAATGGAAATAAGGGGAATACAGATGTGATGCACAAGTATACTGTGAGAAGGCTGCAAACAAAGAGCAGCTTTGCCAGTGTCAGCAGTGTATGCTGTGGACCACGAAATAAAAAAAAGCACTATAAAAAAAAAAGAAAAACAGAAAGTGAAATATTTTTTATATATTTATTTAAAATAAAATTAAATTAAAAAAAAACAATAAAAAACAAATCAAGACTGCAAGGGAAACCCAGAGGTTAAAAAAAAATAGAGTTTTTGCTGACAAACACAAAAGGGTTGTCCTAAAAAAAAAGGCTGTTGGGTCTGTCAGCTCTCTCTAAATTACTCCAACACAAACTAACAAATGGCTGCTGGGAAATAAACATACCCTTATTGGCATTTCTAAGCCAAGCTCAAAAGCCAGGGAGTGTATTATTGGTAGTTAGTTGCTATGGCAGTGACATCACGCATTGGGCTGTCTGTGAATGAGTTGGGTTTGTCTCTAAGCCACGTTTGACATGTGCCTGAACCTCATCCCTATTCACAACCACATTTGTGACATTTTGTTTTGCAGGCAGAACTCCTCACTAGTGGATCCAGAGACCCCCTGCTTTGCTTTTGAGTAACCAGCAAGCAAGCCCCCACTGTCACAATATGAAAGAGGACAGACCCTTTAAAAACACATAAGAAATGGTGGTAGTTCTATACCTAGCATATCTTGCACCTGGGGCCAATCAGTTTTTGACACCTCCCATACAGTGGGAGGGGCTTAGAGGGGCATGGTAAAATAAAACCTAAGCCTACTCACTGTATACAAAGCACACATATGCCACATTCATACTACTTACTACTGTGCCACAAGTAAGAGTTTAACAAACAAGGACAACACTCAATGCTGCATTTTTTTAAATGAAACTCTTCCATTATATATGCTTTTTTGTGCACAGCCAAACTTAGAGAAGAACTTCAAGGATATATAATGGGCTTAGAGTGCAGTGGTCAGGAGTATGCCATTTTAAGCCCAGCGTACAAAGTGCATCAGTCAGAAGAATAAAGTGTACAAACTAGTGTTTATACTGCAGGGCTCAGGAGTGCATAACGTACAGGGTGCAGGGCTCAGGAGTGCTTAATACACAGAGAGCAGGGGTCAGGAGTCTGTAGATCACAGAGTTCAGGGTTCAGGAAAGCTTAACGCAGAGTGCAGAGGTCAGATGTGCATATAGCACAACATGTGATGGTCAGGAGTAAATAGCCCAAAGAGTACAGGGGTCAGTAGTAGGTTTTGCAAAGTACAGGGGTCAGGAGTACATAAAGTGGAGTGCAAAGATCAGAAGTGTGTATCACACAGAATGTGAGGATCCGGAGTAAGTAATGTATCAAGTACTGGGTTCAGACGTAAGTAACGCACACAGGGGTAAAGGAATACGTAAAACCGAGAGTGCAGGAGTCATGAGTACATACCACTGAGAGTGAAGAGGTCAGGGGTAAGTAACACACAGAGTGCAGAGGACAGATGTAAGTAATGCAGAGAGAGCGCTGAGATCAGGAGTATGTAAACAACAAAACGCAGGGGTCCAGAGTAAGTAAAGCATCCTCTACCCCAGTACAAATTCCCCCCATCAAAAGCATTATTCCCCACAGTACACCATCCACAGCTCAAATCCCCCAGTAAGATGTCCACCTAAACCCCTAATACTCCCCCCAGTACAGATCTCCACCAACATACCTAATCCCTTATTACAATTCTCCACTGATACCCCTAATCCCAACTCCAGTAAATACCTCCACCAGCCCCCTAACCCTCCCAATACAGATATCCACCAACACACCTAAACAACCCCAGTACAGATGTTCACCAACACCCCTACCCCGCCCCCCCACCCCCAGCCCCCACCTGTACAGATGTTCACCATCTTCAGGTCTTTAGGTCTTTTGAACTATACATCCAGACTAGATTTTAGAAGTAGCTATAAAAAAAATTCCACATCGATCCATCCAGTTATGGCATATAGAGTGACATAACCTACAAAAGACTGCTGACACGCAAGGATTGGATCTACGTAAGTACCTAATGAAATGCTGGATGAAACATGCTGTCATGTACAAAAGGTACCACTGCCATTCTTTGTAGTGAAAAAAATATTATCGCACCTGCTTTTGATTTTTTTTTTCCATGTTCTCACGACCCCTATACTGTTAAGTTATATTTTAAAACTATTTTCATCTAGAAAAACACTAATTCAAACACCGTGACTCAGATCAGCATATTTCTGTACCTGATTTCCCAAAAGATAGAAGTGACTCATCCACATATTGGATCCAACATGCTACATTAATATATACCGTATATATAAAATATACTGTATAATATATATATATATATATATATATATATATTGCATTATTTCATTTCTTTTCCTATTTGTCTTCTATCAATAAGCAGGCACAATGACACTTATAGACCTAATTGCTTGGGTGGTATTGAGGTTTATGAGGCGGACTCTGCGATGATTCATTCATCTGATTCATATCTTAGTTTGTACCAAATCCTAATCACATATATTGGGAAATGTTATTTGTTCAAGAGTTTTGGCAAAGAGAGGTGAAATATGTTCACTGCCAGACACTTCACTGTTTTGCTGGCATCTCCGAGTCTGATGTCATCACTTTATCTATTATTAAAGGTTCCCACTTTAATACTTGAATTGAAGATCGAACTAAGAAAAACAGAATAAAATGTATTTAATGTTGAATATCTACTTTTGGATCCCTCCCCACAGTGTCCTTACTCTTTTTATATATTACAGTATTTACAGAATCCTGCCAAAAGTCTTATTGTTCTCCAGTGATTAGGAAGACAACCAATAAATTAAAGCCTTTTCAGCCTAGAAAAATAGCTGTTTTTGGTATGCTCGTACGTTTTAATGTTTAAAACTATAATTTCATTTTCATTTTAATTTGATATCTTACTTTTATATTCACAATTTTCTCTTACATGTTAGGATGATAACACAATGATATTTTTTTTATTATTATTAGATGTGCTTCCCCACATGTGTTAAAATGCATGGGAAATACTGAAGCATGAAAGGGCACGCTCCAGCAGGGCACGGCGGGAGTGTGCCTCTGCCGGCGTGCGAGCTCCCGCTATCCTGCTTTAACGGAAGGTCGTACAGGTACACCGATTTGCGCAGCGGTGCCACTCTGCCAATGTATATCGGTGTGAGGCAGTCGGCAAGTGGTTAATTATGGTGTACATTATTTAACTTTCTTTGATACTTGTGATTTTGGGCAAGGAGCTGTATATGTTGGTTGTCTAACCATACAGTCTCATAGTACTGAATTTTGCCAAAACATGCTTACTTAGTGTATACTTTTGCTGTGTTTTATGAGGTGTATAATATGTGGTAAACTAGCCATGATTAGGGATGAGATTTCTGTTCGGGTTGAACATGAGTTCGACTCGAACATTGGCTGTTCGTCCGTTCGCCGAAAACCGAACATTGTGGGCCGTTCTCGCCAAATCTGAGCGGCGCATAACGGCCCAAAATGCACTGCGGGAGCGCAGTGCATTGCGGTATGATGATTGGCCAGAGCATGCATCATAACCTGCATGCTTTGGTCAATCACAGCGCCCTCAGCTAAGAGAGCCATAATTGGCCAAAGGCAGGGTGCCTTTTGCCAATCATGGCTTAGGGAGACTAAGTCCACTCCCCACACTATATAAGGCCTCCTGCACGTCGGCCTCATGTAGTATGCCGTTGCCGGCGTGGACGGAGAGAGTGTCATTTGGATTGAGCAGGCAGGCAGGTTATTCAGTTAGCTGCAGTGTATTTAATATATATACAGTCAGTCTTGTATATATATATATATATATATATATATATATATATATATCTACTGTATCCAGTTTAGCTAGTTAGCTGCAGTGTATTTAATATATATATACAGATAGTCTTGTATATACATATATATATATCAACTGCATACAGTTTAGCTATATCTCACTGCAGGCTGTTCCTGTTCCTTGTGTACTGTAGTATACAGTGCTGTGCACCCATAGTGCAGTTGCTCATACTTTTCTGGTGGTCAATACAGTACACCCATAGTTGTTATTAAACTTCTGTTGGTGTACACAGTACCGTGCACCCCTAGTGCAGTTGCTATTACTTTCCTGGTGGTATACACAATACATACAGTGCACCCATAGTTGTTATTAAACTTCTGTTGGTGTACACAGTACCGTGAACCCCTAGTGCAGTTTCTACTACTTTCCTGGTGGTGTACACAATACATACAGTGCACCCATAGTTGTTATTATACTTCTGTTGGTGTACACAGTACCGTGCACCCCTAGTGCAGTTGCTACTACTTTCCTGGTGGTGTACACAGTACACAATACAGTGTAGTGTTTTCTTTGCTAAACAAAATTTACAGCATGTCCGGAAGGCCACCAAGGAGAGGCAGATGCTCACAGGTCACTAAAAGAGGGCAAGTAGGCTCTGTGCCTACAGTCGACAGTGCTGGTCGTGGACACGATGCATCCTTAGCATGTGGCCATGGGGCACGCTTGTCCTTTTTTTCTGCAGCTGGCCGTGTTATTGAGCCACAACATGCAGAAGAGTTGGTGGAATGGATAACAAAGCCGTCCTCATCCTCTCCATCCTCTGTCACCCAGGCTCAGAGTAGTTTGACTGCCAATGCAGCTGCCAAAGCAGCCTATTCTATCTGGTCCATGTCAACAGTCACTCCTTCCCTATCCCCACCATCATGCACGGAGGAGTTCCCCGAACTATTCGACCACAGTGTCGGGTACATGCTGCAGGAGGATGCGCAGCGATTTAAAGGCTCCGATGATGGTACCCAGGTTGAGGAAGGGAGTAACGTCAGCCTAGAGAGATTGCGTGCCCAAGAAGGCCAAGAAAATGGCAGTCATGTTTCCCCAGCTGCAGCATACTGCCAAGTTTGCTCCAGTGATGATTGACTCAACTTGGGTGTCTGATGGAAGAGAGGAGGAGGAGGCACATCTCCAATAAGGTAGGATGCACTCCAGGGGGAGCTTAAGGACATCCACCCTATTGCATCACACCGCAGAGCTAAGCAGGTGCAGGGAGCTGCTGACTCCCCGCATATTTTGAAAATTTCTTTGGTGTGGGCCTTTTTCGACATGTGTGCAGCAGATCGCACCGTTGCTGTTTGCAACATATGTCTGAAGCGTATCAAGCGTGGCCAAAACAGCAGGCGCTTGGGCACCACATGCTTGACCAGACATATGACGACCTCCCGTGGAGTCCGTTGGTAACAGCACTTAAAAGACCCACATCAAAGAACAAGGCGGACCTCTCCTTGCTCCTCATCAGCTGGGATCTCCAACCCCACTATACCTCCAGTCCCCTCAGAAACCTGCACTGAGAGGAACGAAGGTATAGAAATAGGTGTCCCAAGCACTTGCGGCCAAACTGCTAACGGTACACCAACATCGGATTTTAGCAGGCAAATTTCCCTACCCTAGTTGCTAAACTGTCTAAAAAAATTCAGTCCCAGCCATCCACATGCTCAGCGTCTGAATGCTAGCTTGACCAAATTACTAGCACTGCAACTGCTGCCTTTTCAGCTAGTAGACTCTGCCCCCTTTCGTGAATTTGTGGAATGTGTGGTACCTCAGTGGCAGGTTCAGAAACACCATTTCTTTTCACAGAAGGCCATTCTGGCTCTCTACCAGCATGTGGAAGGCAATGTCTTGGCCTTGTTGGACAAAGCGGTCAGCAGTAAGTTGCATATTACTGCTGACTCATGGTCCAGCAGGCATGGACAAGGACGTTACCTTTCTTGCACTGGGTAACTCTGCTGGCAACTGGGAAGGATGCAGGACAGGATTCAGTATTGTTGGAGCTTGTTCCGCCACCACGCCTCCAAAATGCTAGTGGTGATTCTGCCACAGCTCTCTCCTCCACCTTCTCCTCTTCTTCTCACTCTATGGCCTCTTCCTCTGCAGATTTCTCCTCTGAACCAGCGGTGCTCCGTAAGCGTTCAAGGGGCTATGCAAGCACTCAGGCAAAAAGATGCCATGCGGTGCTTGATTTGGTCTGCTTAGGGGACAGGAGCCACACTGGGGCAGAGATTCTGTCAGTTCTGCAGGGGCAGGCTCAGAGGTGGTTGACACCACACCAGCTTCAGCCAGGAATGGTTGTATGCGACAATGGCACCAACCTCCTCTCCGCCCTCCGACAGGGACACTTGACCTTGGATCCTGAATTTGGTGGTGCAGCAGTTCTTGAGCAGGTACCCGGGTTTACAGGATCTCCTGAGGTAGGCCAGGAAAGTCTGTGGTCATATAATGCCAGTGCTCGGCTGGCTGACATTTAAAGAGAATGCAACCTGCCCAAGAACCGCCTCATTTGTGACATGCCCACCAGGTGGAACTCAATGTTGGCAATGCTGTAGCGGCTGCACATGCAGCAGAGGGCCATCAATGAGTACCTGTGTGCAGGGCCGGACTGGGAATAAAAACCAGCCCTGGAAAAAATTTCATACCAGCCCCACAGCAAAGTGGTCAATCATCAAGGGGGACACCGTGAATTCAAAAACGTGGGGGGACGGGGACTCTGTTGACCAGAGACCACCTTCCGCAGAAAGAATACACTAAGGTAAGGGGGGGTTACTGATATAAGGGGGAAACCTTTATATCAGATCAGTGCCCCCTTACATTATCCTATTCACGCCCTCCTTACAACAGTGACCCCCCTCAGACTGGCCTGGCGGTTCTGTCACTGACTTCCTCTCAGGTGCACCGTGCAGGGCTCAGTCAGTCGGCTCCAGCTCGGTGGCTCTGGTTTTATTCTATAGTCTCCTCACCACAGTCCACACACGTCTGACTTCTCCCACGACCCCCATCCTGCTCCCATTCTTGACTCCTCTCCAGACTCCCTCAGAGACTGCAGACATGATACAGGAGATGTCAGAGGTTGCGGACATGATACAAGAGATGGTTAGAGACTGAGGACATCATACCAAAGATGGTAAGAGAATGCAGACATGCTACAAGAGATGGTCAGAGACTGCAGACATGATACAGGAGAATAATGCAGCCTCACCAGTTCTGAACAAATGCAGCCTCACTGTGCCCATCAAATGCAGCCTTATTGTGCCCATCAAATGCAGCCTTATTGTGCCCATCAATGCAGCCTCACTGTGCTCATCAATTGCAGTCTCCCTGTGCCTGTGAATTCAGCCTCACTGTGCCTGTGAATGCAGCCTCACTGTGCCCATCATTGCAGCCTCACTGCCCATCAATGCAGCATCACTGTGCCCATCAAATGCAGCTTTACTGTGCCCATGATTTCAGCCTCACTGTGCTCATCAATGCAGCCTCACCATGCCCATCATTGCAGCCTCACTGTGCCCATCATTGCAGCCTCACTGTGCTCACCAATGCAGCCTCACTGTGCCCATCATTGCAGCCTCACTGCCCATCAATGCAGCATCACTGTGCCTATCAAATGCAGCTTTACAGTGCCCATGAATGCAGCCTCACTGTGCCCATCAATGCAGCCTCACCATGCCCATCATTGCAGCCTCACTGTGCCCATCATTGCAGCCTCACTGTGCTCACCAATGCAGCCTCACTGTGCCCATCATTGCAGCCTCACTGCCCATCAATGCAGCATCACTGTGCCTATCAAATGCAGCTTTACAGTGCCCATGAATGCAGCCTCACTGTGCCCATGAATGCAGCATCACTGTGCCCACCATTGCAGCCTGTGCCCCTGCATTTAGTATCACTGTGCCAACCATTGCAGCCTGTGCCATGAATTCAGCCTCACTGTCCCCACCATTGTATCCTCACTGTGCCCGTGAATGAAGCGTCACTGTGCCCACCATTGCAGCCTGTGCCCATGAATGTAGCCTCACTGTGCCCACCATTCATCCTCACTGTGCCCACCATTGCAGCCTCACTGTGCCGTAAATCAGCCTCACTGTGCACACCATTGCAGCCTGTGCCCATGAATTCATTCTCACTGTGCCCACTATTGCATCCTCACTGTGCCCGTGAATGCAGCCTAACTGTGCCCACCATTGCAGCCTCACTGTGCCCTTGAATTCAGCCTCACTGTGCCCACCACTGCAGCCTCACTGTGCCTGTGAATGCAGCATTACTGTGCCCACCATTGCAGCCTCACTGTGCCCGTGAATGCAGCATCACTGTGCCCACCATTGCAGCCTCACTGTGCCGTGAATGCAGTCTCACTGTGCCCACCATTGCAGCCTGTGCCTGTGAATTCAGCCTCACTGTGCCCACCATTGCATCCTCACTGTGCCCGTGAATGCAGCCTCACTGTGCCCACCATTGCAGCCTCACTGTGCCCATGCATTCAGCTTGTGCCTGTGAATTCAGCCTCACTGTGCCCACCATTGCATCCTCACTGTGCCCGTGAATGCAGCATCACTGTGCCCACCATTGCAGCCTCACTTTGCCCGTGCATTCAGCTTGTGCCCGTGAATTCAGCCTCACTGTGCCCATCATTGCAGCCTGTGCCCGTGCATTCAGCCTCATTTTGCCCACCATTGCAGCCTCACTGTGCCCACCATTGCAGCCTCACTGTGCCCACCATTGCAGCCTGTGCCCCTGCATTCAGCCTCACTGTGCCCACCAGTGCAGCCTGTCCCCGGGAATTCAGCCTCACTGTGCCCACCATTGCATCCTCACTGTGCCCACCATTGCAGCCTATGCCCGTACCTTCAGCCTCACTGTGCCCACCATTGCAGCCTGTGCCCGTGAACTCAGCCTCACTTTTCCCAGCATTGCAGCCTCACTGTGCCCACCATTGCAGCCTGTGCCCGTGAATTCAGCCTCACTGTGCCCACCATTGCATCCTCACTGTGCCCACCATTGCAGCCTATGCCCGTGCATTCAGCCTCACTGTGCCCACCATTGCAGGCTGTGCCTGTGAATTCAACCTCACTTTTCTCAGCATTGCAGGCTCACCATTGTAAGACACACAGAGACATCCCCCAGGTTGTATCACAGAGCTGGGTATGTGTTCGGTGGCCGCGCTGTTACAAGGCCAGGCCCTCCTAGACCGGCTTGTGTGATAGGTGGAACCTTCAATCTACTATCACACGAGCGGGTCTAGGGGGCAGGGCCTTGTAACAGTGCGGCCGCCAAACACAGTATCCTGGTAGGCCAGTCGGGCCCTGCCTGTGTGAGTATGGCACCAGGACAGGGTCAGGGGAGCTTGGCTTTTTTTTTGCCACGCCAGTGGCTACTGATCAAGGATGCATGCACTGTCCTGTCACCATTTGAGGAGGACACGAGGATGGTAAGCAGTGACAGTGCATGCATCAATAAAACTGTCCCTCTTGTCTTCCTGTTGGAGCACATGCTTCGCGGAATAATGGACAGGGCACTTGAGGCAGAAAAGCAGGAGGAAGAGGAGGACTTCCTTACCTCTCAAGGCCCCCTTTATCCAGATACTAGTATTCCTGCAGGCCCGCCGATTCCACAGGAAGAAGAGGAGGAGGAGGATTGTGTCATCATGGAGGTGGAGGATAATACTCAGTATCAGCAGCAGTCTTCAAGGGATTGTTTGCAGGCCCCAGAATCCCATGGAGTTGTACGTGGCTGGGAGGAGGTGGTTGAGGATCATGTGATCCTTAGTGACCCAGAGGACTCAGGATCGAATGTCTCTGCAAACCTACGCTGCATGGCCTCCCTCAAAGCCTCAGAATGGGCCCTAGGATTCGTGGTATCAAGGAGAGGGATCATTACTGGCTGACAACCCTTCTTGATCCACGTTACAAGGGTAAGGTTGCAGAACTTATCCAGCCTTCGGAGAGGGAGCGGAGGATGAAACATCTTCGGGAGGCCTTGCAGGAAGGTTTGTGCAATGCGTTTCCAGAGCCTGGGAGGTTACAATTTCCTGGTGCTGGATAACGTGTTGCTGAGGCTTTGTTCAGTCACAGAAAGAGCAGTGGAGAAGGTGACCTGCTGACCGATGCCTTCAGGTAATTCTTCAGTCCTCAGCACCCAGGTCTGATCAGTTCCAGCAACCATCGCCAGCATTTGAATTACATGGTGCAGGAATATCTAGGGGCAAGATCAGACTTAGAGACCTTTCCACAAGAACATCCACTGGGTTACTGGGTCTTGAGGATGGACCACTGGCCAGAGCTTGCTCAATATGCAATTGAGCTACTGGCTTGTCCTGCATCCAGCCTTCTTTCTGAATGCACATTCAGTGCTGCTGGGGGCTTTGTAACCGATCACAGAGTGCGCCAGTCCACGGACTCTGTTGATCGGCTCGCATTCATAAAAATTAATCAGTCTTGGATCACCAGCTACCAAGCACGTGATGCTGATGTAACCAAATGATTTTTCTATGGATGTGGGATCCCTTGAAGACTGCATATGCTGAGTGACTATTCTATTATGCTGAGTGACTATCCTATTCCTCCTCAATTTTCATGATGATAGCTTCTAAAAATATTTTCGGTTCAGGTCACCACCACCACTACCTAAGGCCCAATTTTTCTGCCCCTGTTTAACAGGGGCACGTAATCACAATTTTTGATCAAATATTTAACAGCAGGGCTCGTTCCTGTGCTTAACAAGAGTATCTGTGAGGGGTTGCAGTGTTGTGGCACCACCACCACTGCCTAATGCCCAATTTTTCTGCCCCTGTTTAACAGGGGCGTGTAATTACAATTTTTGATGAAATATTTAACAGCAGGACTCATTCCTACTCTCAACAAGAGTATCTGTGAGGGGTTGCAGTGTTGTGGCACCACCACCACTGCCTAAGGCCCATTTTTCTGCCGCTGTGTAACAGGGGCGCGTAATTACAATTTTTGATCTAATATTTCACAACAGGGCCTATTCCTGCACTCAACAAAAGTATCTGTGAGGCTTTACAGTGTTTTTTACAGTGTTTTTGCAATGCCGGCGCCACTGAACGGAGGGGGAGACGAGCGGGGCTTCGATCCTCCGCATCGCTGGACCCAGGGACAGGTAAGTGTCTAATTAAAAGTCAGCAGCTGCAGTATTTGTAGCTGCTGACTTTTTTTTTTTTTTGACTGGCCCTCCTCTTTAATATCTATACCAGACCAAAAGGGCCTGGTAATGGGCTGGGGGGGAGCAACATTACATTACAGCCGAAAGCAGTTTTAAATGACTTTTTTTCCTTTAGAAATATCATTTTGTGCAGGGACTTTTCTAAACACGGGAACAATGCGCCACTTTACAGACATACTATAAACACCCCCCAAGCACGATATTTAAAGGAATATTACACTTTTATTGTTTCACTTTAAGTGTGTAATAAAATCACTGCTCCTGAAAAAACGTCTGTTTTTTGCATTGATATATGTCCCCTGGGGCAGGACCCAGGTCCCCAAACACTTTTTATGACAATAATTTGCATATTAGCCTTTAAAATTAGCACTTTTGATTTTTCACGTTCAATTCCCATAGACTTTAACATGATTTGTGTGTTCGCAAAAATTTTTGGTCTGTTCGCATGTTCTGCCGAACCGGGGGGTGTTCGGCTCATCCCTAACCATGATGTGTCTTATACAATGCAGCAAGTGTTTTGCAAACATGTTGCCCACATATGACCACATATGTATACACATGCCATGGCCTTGCCCACACTTGTTACCAATATATTTTCATGATTATGCCCACATATTGGGATGATTGTTATTGTGTTGTCCAAATTTTTTAACCCATGCATTGCCACTTTTGCTATTGTGTTGCCCACATATTGTTATGATTCCAGAAGCTACAAGGTATGCTAATGTGTATCAGCGTGCACCAGCTATGCCAGTAAAATGGAAAGACAATTATCTGTCAGTATTATTATTATTATTAATAATAATAAACAGGATTTATATAGCGGCAACAGTTTGCGCAGCGCTTTACAACATGAGGAAAGACAGTACAGTTACAATACAATTCAATACCTTACGTTATCGGCTTGGAAGTCTTTGGTCAATTCTTATGTCACCCTATATAGAATGACTTAGGAGACTAGGGGATGCCCTAAGAAATGTAGTAGAATTTGGGCCAAATGTGTGGAATCCATGGAGACAGTGGCTGACAGCCCTTGAGGAGGGGGAGAAGTGTCATGATACCTTGGAAGATTTATAAAGTAGCCTGTGAGATGTTGTCTGCCTGCTTACAACTTGAGATGTGTACTCAGATGACATCATTAAACACTGTATAATATAGGATGGGGCGAGGTTGCACACGCTGAAAAACAAATTGGGGAATTTACCCCTTTATGATCTTTGTTATGTTATATACAGTATCTCATAAACATGAGTACACCCCTCACATTTTTGTAAATATTTTATTATATTTTTTCATGTGACAACACTGAAGAAATTACACTTTGCTACAATGTAAATTAGTGAGTGTACAGCTTGTATAATGGTGTAAATTTGCTTTCCCCTCAAAATAACTCAACCCACAGCCATTAATGTCTAAACCGCTGGCAACAAAAGTTAGTAAACCCCTAAGTGCAAATGGCCAAATTGGGCCCAAATAGCCATTTTCCCTCCCCGATGTCATTTGACTCGTTAGTGTTACAAGGTCTCAGGTGTGAATGGGGAGCATGTGTGTTAAATTTGGTGTTATCGCTCTCACTCTCTCATACTGGTCACTGGAAGTTCAGCATGGCACCTCATGGCAAAGAACTCCCTGAGGATCTGAAAAAAAGAATTGTTGCTCTACATAAAGATGGCCTAGGCTATAAGAAGATTGCCAAGACCCTGAAACTGCGCTGCAGCACAGTGGTCAAGACCATACAGTGGTTTAACAGGACAGGCTCCACTCAGAACAGGCCTCGCCATGGTCAACCAAAGAAGTTGAGTTCACGTGCACAGCGTCATATCCAGAGGTTGTAATAGACCACTGAGGGTAAAGGTGATGGACTGGCCAAGCGTGTCTCCAGACCTAAACCCTATTGAGCATTTGTGGGGCATCTTCAAACAGAAGGTGGAGGAGTGCAAGGTCTCTAACATCCACCAGCTCCGTGATGTCGTCATGAAGGAGTGGAAGAGGACTCCAGTGGCAACCTGTGAAGCTCTGGTGAACTCCATGCCCAAGAAGGTTAAGGCAGTGCTGGAAAATAATGGTGGCCACACCAAATATTGACAATTTGGGCCCAATTTGGACATTTTCACTTAGGAGTGTACTCACTTTTGTTGCCAGCGGTTTAGACATTAATGACTGTGTGTTGAGTTATTTTGAGGGGACAGCAAATTTACACTGTTTTTACAAGCTATACACTCACTACATTGTAGCCAAGTAACATTTCTTCAGTGTTGTCACATGAAAAGATATCATAAAATATTTACAAAAATGTGAGGGGTGTACTCACTTTTGTGAGATACTGTATAAATAACAAACAGAAAAAAAGAGAGAAAACCTTTATGTATATAATGGCTACTGCTGAAAGTTTTATGAGAACTAGTCATGTATTGGAAAAGCAATGTTATATTTGACCTTTTGCATACCTAAGCTCTGTAAACTGGTACTTTTTTCCTTGTTTGTGCATATGGCAATAAAAACCTTTTAAAAAGAAAAACAATACAATTCAATACAGGAGGAATCTTAGTGCCCTGCTTGTTAGCGCTTACAATCTAGGAGGGAGGCTCAAGTAATACAAAAGGTAATAGCTGTGGGGGGTGAGCTGATGGAGAAAATAAAAGTACAGTTGTTAGGTGGGGCAAAATAGGCTTCTCTGAAGAGAAGGGTTTTCAGGGATTGTCTAAAAGGAAACAGAGTAGGAGATAATCGGACAGATTGGGGTAGGAAGTTTCATAGGATGAGAGAGGTTAGGGTAAAGTCCTGGAGGCAAGCATGGGAGGAGGTGACGAGGGAGCTAGAGAGCAGGAGATCTTGGGAGGAATGAAGAGAACAGTAACTATTTGTTACTAGTCCTCATCGTTGATGACACCCCACATTTCTTGTACCAATGTCACAATGATGTCAAATAAGCTCAAATCTCTGCAAAGGCATGACAGACAGAAATAGAATTCTGTCAGAGATATTAACTCTTTCCCATTCTATTCAAAGTTAAAAAATAACTGGAGTTATACTTTAAGTGCTAATATTGTAAGCTCAGTGGAAGAAAAACTGACACATGCCATATTGTATCGTTGACATGTTCAAGGATGGAAAGTCCCGTTATGATTTAAACCAAAGTAAAGTCTACTTGATCCCTCAACTATATGGTTTTGGAACACTGTCCCATTTTTTGGTGTCCGCAAATGAGTGGTTGTCATTCACTTGAAGAGTTGTGTCTGCCCTGGGTCAGTTTCATTACCTAATGTTTTCACCATACTTCCAGGAATATCTAAGGCTAAATTGAATATTGTTTTACGCAACATACAATTATTATTGCTAAATTATTTTTTTAGGATTAAAAACATCATTTTTATTATTTCGAGCATCAAGTTATGATCTTTGACCACAATTGCTTGCTGATTGATGTTGGTGAAGAAGTAAAGTTTTTGGGCACTTGGTAAAGGATAATCGTTTGGCCTGGCAAGAAGAACTAAGCCACTTCAGACAACAAACCATTTGATGGAGACTGGCTCAAGTAACACATCTTCCCTTTATATTTTAAAATATAGTAACACAGCAGGACATGTGAGAATTTACTATGAATTGTTTTTAGAGGATAGACTGCCATGTCACTCACAAATTTCCCTCCCAAGCTGACAGATGCACACAAAACTCATCTATATTTAGGGTTGACAGATCCTACCTCCTAACTAATGCCCCGTACACACGATTGGAAATTCTGCCAGCAAAAGTCCAATGTGAGCCTTTGGTCGGAAATTCCGACTGTGTGTATACTCCATTGCTGGCAGAATTTCGGAGAGCAAAAGATTGAGAGCAGGTTCTCTATTTTTCCGACGGAAAAAGTTCCTATCGGAAATTCTGATCGTCTGTAGCAATTCCGATGCGCAAAATTTCTACGCATGCTTGGAAACAATTCGACGCATGCTCGGAAGAATTGAACTTCATTTTCTCTGCTCGTTGTAGTGTTGTACGTCACCACGTTTTTGATGGTCTGAAAGTTCATAGAACTTTTGTGTGACCTTGTTTATGCAAGCCAAGCTTGAGCGGAGTTCCGTCGGAAAAACCATCCAAGGTTTTTCCGACGAAAATTCTGATCGTGTGTACGCGGCATTAGACCCGGAACAGCAAGTTTCAATTAACCTCATCCAACCTGCAAAACGGTGGCTGAATTTTGTCAAAAAACCCACACAAAGAAAGAAGAGAGGGGTTGTGTTTTTTTTTATTATTATTGTAAAAATTAATGGAGAACAAAAAAAAGTAAATTGGCATTTATTAAAATGATGGGTGTTTTATGGTATGTGGCCTCTGGTGGCATGAGAGGGCTATGTGTGAGGGTTATTGATGAGCAATTTGATAGTAAAAGTTTCCTTTTCTTTTTTGGTGGAGAATGATGTCTATTATCATGCCATCATGTGTCAGGGTCATGTGCCATGTGTCATCGTGTATCATAATGTGTCATATATTAAATACAAAATAGATACACTTATTGTTCTCTTCTGAGCTCTAAGAGGATAGACAGGCTCATGTTGTCGCAAGGTCGGACAGTATATGCTATAGTATGTGGCTGTAATGATTACATTGCATTAGTTGCGTTGCATCGGTCGCATATTACATGTCGCATTGGTCGCATATGTCTGAGTTGCGACAATAGGGTACCAAAAGGCCAAGCCAAAAAGGCAAGCAACATTAACTGTGAGGTATGGCCTATATGGGGGGGGTATCCACATGGCCCATACCACTCGGATCATCTGGATGGGATTTCTTTGGACCCCAGTATATACAGTATGAGTCTATGTGGAGGATAGGTCATTTTTATTATGCTAGTCCCGGGTCTCTACTAGGAGTCATCCTCTGTGTTCACCCACTTCACCCTCTCTTTTTTTTTTTTAAGTTATCTTTATTATAATTTTTAGGTGAGAACAAAAACAATACAGAGCCTATTGGGCATACCCAGGCTTGTTCACTACAACTACAAAACTAGATATAGAAAAAATGAGAAAAAAAAAAAAGGGAGAGGAAAAAAAACACACATAAACTACTTAAACCACTGTACGCTCGACCACCTGTGTAGAAAATTCAAAGCAATGCTCCAATTCCACATATATCCCACAAAGCCCACCCTAGGTTCTTGTGAAATAAAGTATACATTATAGATACATAATTGCACTCCCCCCCTCCCCCTGACTATTGACCGAGCATCTCAGGAGTGTTATGAGATCGGAGATGCCACCTGGGTCATTCACGGTACTTAGTAGAACGTTACTAATCGTCCATCGAGTCTTCATTAGTGGACAGGGAATCCGTCCAAATATCCCATATTTTGTGGAATTTTTTGGCACATCCACGTGACAGGTAAGTAGCCTTGTATAGTGGTAGAGCCGCATTCACTAACCTCTTCCAAAAATGTAATGAGGGTGCGGATGAGGCCCTCCATCTGAGTACTATCGACTTACGGGCATAATAAAGTAGTAACCCTAACAGGGTTCTAATAGTCCGGCTTGGGGCCAGGGGTTCCACAAGTCCCAGCAGACATACCTCTACAGACAGTGGTACAGGAACAGTGGTGACAGTCAAAATAAAATTGGTTACCTCAACCCAAAAAATTTCGATCTGAGGACAGCTCCAAATTATGTGTATGAAATCCGCTGAGGATGAGTTGCATCTCCAGCAGGAGTGAGGAATAGATGGACATATTTTGTGTAGACGCACGGGTGTGTAATATACCCTATGTACTATTTTAAATTGCACTAACTTGTCTCTAGCTGATACTAGCTGTGAAAAGGGACACTCCCACAGTTCCTCCCAATCTTCTGTGTCTAGTGTAGTGAAATCGACCCTCTCTATTTTAAAAAAATAATTTTTTTTTTTTTTTGTTCTTTCTCTTTGAGATGGCGAAAAGGTCTTCTTTAGCATCTCTATTGAAACTCTACCTATAATGTCAAAGACCTGAATAATGATTTAAAAAGAGGACAGATCCTATATAGTTTGCATAAAGCGAAGGCAGATATTATACTCCTTCAGGAGACTAATTTTTGCACTGAAGGCATTTCTGTATGTTCTGGTAAACATTATTCCCAGTGGTTTCATAGCAATATGTCTGGTTCGAAGGCCAGGGGGGTCTCCATCGCTTTCCATGAAAATTTACCAGCCCAGCACTTGGAACATATAACTGATATTAATGGTAGATATCTTCTACTCAAATTCCGGTTGTGGGACAAACTTTTCACAATCGCCAATTTTTATATTCCGAACCACGATCAAACAACAACAATTTCTCGTTATCTTCATCTTTTAGTGGATTTTGCTGAAGGCGTCATTCTTGTAGGAGGAGATTTCAATTTAGCCTTAGAACCACAATTAGACACTTCTGCCCAGCGTTCCAATATTTCTCACTCTCGGCTGAGGGCCCTTAAAAAACATTTGTTTGATCAAAGACTACTTGATTTAGGGAGGATTTTATATCCTAAAGAACGCAATTATACATATTTTTCATCAGCACATTAATCTTACAGTAGACTAGATTATTTTTTATCGGGTCCGAAGGTTCTAGAGTGGAATCCTTCATTGGAAATAGGGTCATTCATTTGGTTTGACCATTCGCCTGTATTTCTTTCAATATATCCTCCACAGACTTGAGGCACAAGTTGGACCTGGCATTTGAATGATACGCTTATGTCTGATCCACTTTGCAATAAGGCAATTGTAGTGGCAATTGGTAATTTTGTTTCTGACCATGAAGAGGATGAAACTGCATTGCCATTAAAATGGGAAGCTCTTAAAGCAGTACTACGAGGGTTGTTTATTCAACATGGTTCTCGTCTTAAAAAAGAAAGATCTATGGCCATTCAAAATACTCTATCAAAGCTCCATTTATTAGAAACCTTGCATAAAGCTTAACAATCTACAGAAATACTATCTAAAATCATGTCTATTAGGGCATTCTTGTTGCAGCTTTTGAAAAAATCTCATAGTTCATATGAAGATAAATGTGCCCTAAGTAAATATAGATACAGAAATAAATATGGGAGACAATTAGTGCATACATTACATCCCTATTCTCCCCACACTTTTATACCCAGTATTAGGATGTTGTCAGGGGAGACAACCTCAGACCCACAAAGTCTCCAACAAACATTCAGGGATTACTTGTCAGCTCTTTATAATCTGGCTCAACCACCTCTTACAGAAGACATGGAGTTTGATGCTTGTAGCATAGATGATTATGTGCAGGAAACTGCTCTCCCGATATTAGATGAGGATCATAGGAAATTATTAGATTGCTCTTTCTCAATGGAGGAATTACTAGGTGTAATCACAGATATTCCATCAGGTAAGAGCCCTGGCCCTGATGGATTTACTCCAAAATTTTATAAAACATATAAAGACTATTTGTCTCCATTTATGCTATGGGTGTTTAACTCCATCTCTTCCTTTAACCCCCGACCCAAACACTAGAAGCTCATATTACTTTAATTGACAAACCAGGTAAAGATTTAACATCATGTTCTAGTTACTGTATCACCCAATATCCTTGATTGGAGTAGACATAAAAATATATGCTAAATTAATTGCACTATGGCTCCAATCTATTATTCCTAGCCTGGTACATAAAGACCAGACCGGATTTGTCTAAGGAAGAGAAACACGCGACAACACGATAAAAACACTTTTAATCATGGACTATGCCCAAACAGCTAAAATACCAGCATGCCTTCTCTCGGTTGACGCAGAGAAGGCTTTTGATTGGGTTGGGCGGTCTTTTCTCGAGTCCTCTTTAAGACAAATAGGGATGGGCCAAAATTTGCTTAATAAGATCTTGGCATTATACACTAAACCAAAGGCCAGAATACGGATCAATGGATCATTAACGACAAGTTTCCCCATACAAAATGGTACCTGCCAGGGATGCCCTCTATCCCCCTTGCTTTATGTCCTAGTGATGTAACATTTAGCGATAGCAATCAGACAGAACCCCTCTATCACCGGCATAAGGTTAGATCGACAAGAAATAAAACTTTCCTTGTTTGCGGATGATCTGTTACTTATGTTACTAACCCTCATATTTCTATGCCTTCTATTTTATCTGAATTTAAACGCTTTGGAGTCCTGAGTAATTTCAAAGTAAATGTTTCTAAATCGGAAATTCTTAATGTGTCACTTTCATCACATCAAGTGACGATGCTGAAGAACAATTTCCCGTTTAAATTCTGTTCCTCTACATTAAAATACCTAGGAATTAATATACCCACAGATTTGACTCATCTATATTCGGTTAATTTCATCTCTCTTATGCAACATACTCTACAAGATCTAAAAAAATATGACTCAAATTTGTATTCCTGGTTCGGGAGGATTAACATATTGAAAATGGACATAATACCGTGTTTTTTTATACCTTTTTCAAACTATCCCTGTTTCTATCCCCAGATCTTTTTTCTCTATTTTACAATCCGCCTTTGTCAAGTTTATCTGGGGGAACAAGAGATCTAGACTAAATTGGAAAACGTTGACATTACCCAAAACGAAAGGAGGAGCGGGTGCACCAGATCTTTATTATTATCATATTGTGGCAGTCCTTACTAGATTGGTGAGTAGGTTGCATCACTCGATACTAAACAATGGGTATCAATAGAACAAGGGTTTAACCAGTTTGACCTTCAGGCACTTCCTTGGTTAGATCTATCTTATCTGGGTATTCATCAAGATACGTTGTCTTCCTTACCCTTCCTTATGTCCCATTTATTGAGCATTTGGCACAAAATGATTTTGCGTCTAGGGCTTTCTTCACAAATAGGACCAATGACACCCTTATTTGGTAACCCACAATTTCCACCTGCAGTAGACCGGTTACATTTTTTTACGTGGAATAAGGAGTCCAACCGAAGAGTAAATTAAATTCTTTGTCAGGGTAAACTACCACCCATAATTAACTTAATGCCATCACAACCACCTTCATTTATGCAATGGATGGAATATCAGCAACTATTATCTTTTTTGTCCTCTATTCCTTTAAACAATTCCTTTAACAGAGATTTAAATCTCTTTGAGTCCATCTTGGTGCAAAGCACTAGACCAAAACATGTTTTATCAGCAGTATATAAAATTCTTATTGGAAAAAATCATCCCGAGCTCCCAGAATTTACAAATAAATGGGCACTGGATCTTAATGTTGAAATTGGAGCAAAAGAGTGGGAGAAGTCTTTTATCCTCACACATTGTTTGTCACTGGCAACTAAAGCCCAAGAGACAAGCTATAAGCTTGTTTCTCGTTGGTATCGATGCCCAACTTCATTGTAGCTTATTTTTCCAGACACATCGGATAACTGTTGGCGATGCCATTCTGCTAAGGGCTTGTTGTTACACATATGGTGGGAATGCCCTCAAATTTGTAAATTCTAGGACAGTATCTTGCATTTGTATACTATAGTTACAGGGGAGGTAATTTCCAATACACCACAAATTACGCTGTTGTCCATTTTACCATTTTATCATATAAAAATATCAAAAAGGGTTTTCTCAGACATTGGGTGATAGCTGCAATATTAGTTATTCCACCATTGGCGATCAACACAATCCCCTTCAGTGAATGAATGGGTAGTGGAAATGGATCATACTGAAAAGATGGAGACCCTCCTGGCATATGAATTGGACATACTTGAAAAATGTCGGCAGATATGGGCCCCCTGGAGGGCCTTCAGGAAATAAACAGGAAACTAAAGGTTTAAGCAGTAACTAGAATAGAACCTAAATATGATCTAATAGGGCTTCAATACAGGATGTATATATGTCAAAGCAAGAGAAAGAGAAAGGAAAGGAATATTTTTTTTTGTGTTTCATTTTTTTTTGGGTTTGTTTATGTTAGTTTGTATAATGTATTTGTAAGATGTTTTGGTGATATGACAATACCATTAATGTATGTAAGTGCAAGTTCTCCCACTTAAAAAGATGAGAGAGGCCTGTAATTGTCATCATTGGTATACCTCAACTATGAGAGTCAAAATGTGGAAACAAATCCAGACAATCACATTGTCTGATTTGTGAAAGAATTTATTTGCAAATTATGGTGGAAAATAAGTATTTGGTCACCTACAAACAAGCAAAATTTCTGGCTCTCACAGACCTGTATATTCCACTTACCGACCGGCCACTGTATATATACATCATTAGTTTGAAGGTGGATATCTCGGTAACGGCAGCAGCTGCTGCCACAATGGATGGAATCCATCTTTAGGGCCGGCAGTTCTGTTTACGATAATGGTGGTCTCTGCAGAGGATTCACCGCGAGATCACCGTTATCGGCGGCGGGAGAGGTGCCACCCCCCTCCCTCCGCTCTCCCGCCGCTTACCGGAGCCGTAGGCAATCAGGACCTTTCACGTCTGTGGTATGGAGACGAGTGAGGGGAAGATGGCCCCCACCTGTCTCCATACCATAGGAGGGCGGAAGCGACGTCATAACATCATACGTCTTAAAGGCATACTTTTTTGTTGTCATTTTTTTAAATGACAATTTTATTTTATTTTTTCCATTTAAGTCCAAATATGAGATCTGAGGACTTTTTGACCCCAGATCTCATATTTAAGAGGACCTGTCATGCTTTTTTCTATTACAAGGGATGTTTACATAGTGATATAGTGAATAAACGTGATCCAATTATTTTTTTTTTTTTAAAGTGAAAAAAATAAATAAAATAAAGTAAAATAAATAAGAAAAAAAATAAATTTTTAAGCGCCCTTTTCGACGAGCGCGCAGAAGTGAACGCATACATGAGTAGCACCCACATATGAAAACGATGGTCAAACCACACTTGTGAGGTATCGCCGCGACTGGTAGAGCGAGAGCAATAATTTTAGCCCTAGGCCTCCTCTGTAACTCAAAACATGCAACCTGTAGAATTTTTTTAAATGTCGACTATTGAGATTTTTAAGGGTAAAAGTTTGACGCCAATTTTGAAGCGTGACATGTTGGGTATCAATTTACTTGGCGTAACATCATATTTCACAATATAAAAAAGAATTGGGCTAAATTTACTGTTGTCTTATTTTTTTATTCAAAAAGTGAATTTTTTCCAAAAAAAGTGCGCTTATAAGGCCGCTGCGCAAATACGGTGCGAAAAAAAGTATTGTATTGACTGCCATTTTATTCTCTAGGGTGTTAGAAAAAAAACAATATATAATGTTTGGGGGTTCTAAGTAATTTTCTAGCAAAAAAAACTGTTTTAAACATGTAAACACCTAAAATCCAAAATGAGACTAGTCCTTAAGTGGTTAAGAGGCTCCTCTGTCCTCCACTCATTACCTGTATTAATGGCACCTGTTTGAACTTGTTATCAGTATAAAAGACACCTGTCCACAACCTCAAACAGTCACACTCCAAACTCCACTATGGTGAAGACCAAAGAGCTGTCGAAGGACACCAGAAACAAAATTGTAGACCTGTACCAGGCTAGGAAGACTGAATCTGCAATAGGCAAGCAGCTTGGTGTGAAGAAATCAACTGTGGGAGCAATAATTAGAAAATGGAAGACATACAAGACCACTTATAATCTCCCTCGATCTGGGGCTCCACGAAAGATCTCACCCCGTGGGGTCAAAATGATCACAAGAACGGTGAGCAAAAATCCCAGAACCACACAGGGGGACCTAGTGAATGACCTGCAGAGAGCTGGGACCAACGTAACGAAGGCTACCATCAGCAACACACTACGCCGTCAGGGACTCAGATCCTGCAGTGCCAGACGTGTCCCCCTGCTTAAATCAGTACATGTCCGGGCCCGTCTGAGGTTTGCTAGAGAGCATTTGGATGATCCAGAAGAGGATTGGGAGAATGTCATATGGTCAGATGAAACCAAAGTAGAACTGTTTGGTAGAAACACAACTCCTCGTGTTTGGAGGAGAGAGAATGCTGAGTTGCAACCAAAGAACACCATATCTACTGTGATTCATGGGGGTGGCAACATCATGCTTTGTGGCTGTTTCTCTGCAAAGGGAACAGGACGACTGCTCTGTGTACATGAAAGAATGAATGGGGCCATGTATCGTGAGATTTTGAGTGCAAACCTCCTCCCATCAGCAAGGGCATTGAAGATGAAACGTGGCTGGGTCTTTCAGCATGACAATGATCCCAAACACACCGCACGGGCAATGAAGGAGTGGCTTCGTAAGAAGCATTTCAAGGTCCTGGAGTGGCCTAGTCAGTCTCCAGCTCTCAACCCCATAGAAAACCTTTGGAGGGAGTTGAAAGTCTGTGTTGCCCAGCGACAGCCCCAAAACATCACTGCTCTAGAGAAGATCTGCATGGAGGAATGGGCCAACATACCAGCAACAGTGTGTGACAACCTTGTGAAGACTTACAGAAAACGTTTGACCTCTGTCATTGCCAACAAAGGATATATAACAAAGTATTGAGATTAACTTTTGATATTGACAAAATACTTATTTTCCACCATAATTTGCAAATAAATTCTTTCAAAAATCAGACAATGTGATTGCCTGGATTTGTTTCCACATTTCATAGTTGAGGTAAACCTATGATGACAATTACAGGCCTCTCTCATCTTTTTAAGTGGGAGAACTTGCACAATTGGTGGCTGACTAAATACTTTTATTGCCCCACTGTATATTATTTGTCTAATAACTTTTCAATAAAACTAAGATTGAATATAAAAAGCTCACACAACTGATATGGGTCTGGCATAAGGAGACGATACAAGAGTCAGCTAGTACTATTACCAGTTCTAATTACATAATCTAATTAAGTAAGGTCTGGTGCAGTTGTTAATTGTTTGGCTTTGAGTCAAGGTATGAATTGTTGTGCATTCATCTTTGCCCCGTTGATACTTGAGCATTTTGTAGCTTGTAGCTTGTAGCTCAAAAATGCACATCAAGCAAAAACCTATTGTTTCCAATAACCCTTGTTAACATCTGAGCATCCTGTTGCTTGTATCAAAATGCCAGTCGCTCAAAAAAGTACATGAGCCATTTTTTAGGCAGAATTGAGCGTTTTTGTCCCCATAGACTTTAATGCAAACACCTAAAAAGTGCGACCTGAGCTTTTTTTTTAGTGTTTTTCAAGCATTTTGTTGCACGTTTTCTGCTCTAACAGCAGCTCTCTGTCCTTTTTTCAGCAGCACCACCTTTTAATAGAAAAACATGTGACAAAATCCTGACAAAAGCTACAGAAACGTGCAATTCTGTTCCAGAAATGCTTGAAAATGTGATGCTGATGGTACTTCCAGTACTTGCTTAAAGATGGCTGTTCCAGTCTGATAGTATCTTTCATGTTTCTTGCCAGCTACTTGTCCTCCCTGTCCAGAATGTGCCCCTCACTGCTGGTCTCGAGAGAATGTCTCTTTGTATAGGAAGACTGCGGAGTACTGACTTATAAATTGTTGGGGCCTTCAACACCATTTGTCCCCAACATATAACGTCATTTCTACTTTGGCATTTTGACTTTTCGCGGCCACGTGACTCCAATGATTAACACATGAGTAGATGCTTTAACAAACCAGGAAGCATTGCTGTGTCACAAAAGAGTTGCTCTCCTTTAGTAATCTTCTAAAATGTGGCAAAACACGTAATAGTGGAATCTATCATGCAAAGTATTTCTTGTGGCCTTTATAAAACAGGTATAAAAATCGATAAAACACCCTGGTAAAATAACAGGACTACCTTTTTTTTGTCAATGGTCCTCTTCAAATGTTTTATAATTGTAATTATAGTTTTTTTTTCTTTATAAATAGCCTACAAGGTGTACCACTGATGCTATTTCCTGGGACATGCTGTGTCTTGGGCTATGACCCAGGACCATAGCACCAACCCCAACAGTGCCTGTTGCCTTACACGAAGTACGCTGTGAGAGGGAATGAGGTGGACTAAAGCTTTGCTTTAAAGGTAAGAACCATCCTACCGGCACCCTGTGTTTTTCACCTGCATAAACTGTGCATTGATCATGAAGTTTTATGGTGTCATTTGTTGCCCTGTACACACAGACTATAGTAGAGTAAATCTTCACATTCTTTTGTCAGCAGTTTCTGTTTGTGTTCAAAAATCAGACATGCCGCAAAGCACAAGTTAATGCATGACATTGGTCTATAGTGCGAGAACTGTATTTTCCTGTGAAGAAGCTACATATCCCACAATCCCTGGGTCTCTCAGTCTGGTGTTGGTACTGGTGAGAGCTAATCAGTAATTATATCTGAAAGAAACACAAACAGGCTGAGTTTTCACAGACACAAACGCTCACTGATACAACTTGAAGATGTTTGTTACATTAGCATGCCCACATTTGTGATGCGACACAGAGTAGATGGCAGCGCAAGCATTGGATGCTATGTGACCCAGAAGAGAAAGTTCTCTTCAGGAACCATAAACCAGACGGAGACAGAAAATGCATTAAATTCACACCTTTAATGAAATGATAATAATAACAGAGTTCAGGATTTGGATGCCAGACTGTGTAATCAAAGCCGGGGTCAGGAAACCAGAAGTCAGCATAGTCAGGAGCAAAAATCAGGAACAGGAATCAGAAGGGAAGTCAGCCAGGCCAAGTCATACACAGAAGCACAGGAAGGGATGCATTTAGAGATCATAGACCACGCAAGGACAAGGAGGAAATGAGCTAAGCTTCTTAAATAACAAAAAGGGGCTGACTGTAGGCTGGACTAATGAGGCAGGTAAATGGTAACCAGGTGAGTCATTATGGTAACAATGAGGGGCTGGTAATTAACCGACAGCTGAGCAGCTTCTGAGCATTGAAAGAAAAGAGCTGCTTGATAAGTAGCAGTAGCCCAGCCCTGACATATTTTGGCGATTAAGAACAAGCTAGGTAAAAGAGCACTTGGACAACGGAATCAATCAGCTATGACACTATAAACTGTAGTCACATTTGTGAGCCCATCATAGGTGTGCGCAGCCTATTGCATTAGGGTGTGCACCCCAAAGCTCAAATATACATGCATTTCTCTGCAGCCTCAGCTGCACAGGACAGCAAATTAATGGAAATTGCTGTGTACTGTGTGGCTTCCTGTTGATTCACAAACTGAAGCATAGTAAACACAATTTACTATGCTTCCGTTGTGAATGGACACAGTGAGTGAGTGTGTTTACTATGTTCATTTAGAAAAGGAAGAAGCAGCCAGGGGGATAGGAGAGGAGGGAAGCCAGTATCACGGCAGGGTGGGGGGCCAAAAAGGGGGGGCTAGGCAATAGGGGGAATCTGCACCTCACATAGTAATTAGGGTGTGTCCAGGCACACCTGGCACACCCCCTGCGCATGCCTATGGAGCCCATCAATACAAGGTAAGGCAAATAAACAACACAGAGGTTATAACTACATTGGTATCTAGTTAAAGCAACAAAAACATTTTAAAAGGTACAATGCTTTTAAACAAAGCTTTAATTAGAAGACGATACCAGGCCAAGCTAATGAAAAGCCAGCACATGCAGGACTACATAAGATACGCCTTAGAAAAGGAAGAATGTCTACAAGATATAGGAGATAGTGGTCTCCCAGACGTGAGACACTTGTTACAGCACTTGATGCTCGCCCAGATGATAAGCTTACCCTGGACTATATTAATAGCAAGCTCCCGGATAAATGTAAGTGAAAGAGTGCAGACACCTATGGCAGAATCTGCACTAAGAGTCAACAACAGCATTAATAAAAATATGCAGTGTGAAACACGTGAATGTTTTGTGTGCAAAAAGACAATTTACTTAAATGCAAACTGCAGAATTTAGAGAGCTAGGATGAATCGGCAAAATAGACAAATTAAACAACAAAGGCCAAAAGTGTAAAAGAAGAAACAGAAGACACTTCAGATACTGAGTGTGCCTTTCACTTGTTGCATGGACTCATGAGCTACAAGTCATATGACTAATGCTGGCCATACACTATACGAAAAATCGGCCGAACCCATTTTCGAAAAACGAACGTTCGACCGTGACCGCAAACGATCGTGCCATCATGTAATAACCGATAAATCGTTCAGTGGACATAAATAAATATTTTTTTTGTTTGTTTATTTATATATACCTAGTGCATACAGTTCGGATGGGAAACACATTAACCTTTCAATTTATCGTTCGTTCGGCATAAAATTTCCAACCTTGTCCTTAGTTTTTTCGGCTCAAAAACGATTATCGATTTTGTGCCCATTAACTGGCCAAAAAAACGAACGAACAGTCTAAATGACCGATTTTCGGCCGATTTTTCATATAATGTATGGCCAGCATAAGTTTAAAAATGTCTTCATGCAGATTGATCAGATTTATGGCCTCAGAAGGAATAGGGGAAGGTTACCTACACTGGCCTCTATCATAAACAGTCACCAGGAAAAGATCTTGCCCAAGACAAGCACAAAACAAATTTGGCAATATGCCCAATATACTCTGTACAGATAATAGCTCAGAGTACACAATGGGTAAAGCACAAATTATTCTGAGGAAGCATGGGAATATGTTCCAACCTACTGTAGCATACAATTCAGAACAAAATGGTGTTGGTAGAAACATGCTTTTTGATGGGGAAATACCAACAACATACAGAGGAGATGCAATTATGACAATCTGCTCCAAAACCATTTACAGGTATATACTCGAGTATAAGTCGTTCCGAGTATAAGTCGAGGCCCTAATTTACCACAAAAAAATGGGAAAAACGTATTGACCCGAGTATAAGACGAGGGAGAGAAATGCACAGCTACTGTAAGTGGAAAAGAGGGTCAACAATGCCCATTTGCAGCCTCACTGTGCCCATTTGCATGCCTCACTGTGCCCATTTGCAGCCAAGCCATAGGTCCCCTGAACTTCAAACTCGGTAGTTAAGGGTTCCTAGATGCCCCCTAGCTGCAGCCAAAATTTGGGGTCTCTGAACCCAAAGGGTCCCAAAATGATATTGCTGCAGATGGACACAGTTGATCGAATTTGGGGCCCCGTATCTTGGGGCCACTTAGTGTTAAGAACCCCAAATTTGGTGTGCAAACCCAGTGGAACTAGCACCATAAAATAAAATGTCAAGCACTTTTCTGTAGCAGAGAATGACATTTTCCAAACTGGCTTTGGGGCCCCGTATCTCGGGGCCACTTAGTGCTAGGAACTACATCTTTGGATATGTTATGGTATCAGTTCCATTGGGTTTGCACACCAAATTTGGGGTTCCTAGCACTAAGTGGCCCTGAGATACGGGGCCCCAAAGTCGGTTCAGAAAATGAAATTTTTTGCTGCAGAAAAGTGCTTGACTCCAATATAAGTCGAGGGGGGCACTTTCAGCACAAAAAAATGTGCTGAAAAACTCGACTTATACTCGAGTATATACGGTACCTTGAAAAGCAATAGAGATTACATCTTTCAACCAGCTCTCTTAGTTGAAATGTAAAGGTGTAAGCGCGCATGTACATGTGCTTTCGAGAAATTGTCGATTCAGGGCCTGAATAAAGACTTTGAGCTTCAGGCCACTCTTCAAAACTTTTTATGGGATTATAAACGTCCTATGCTCTCCAATTAAATTCTCTGTATGCTGAAATCACAAGGAGGCTTAGGTGTGCCGTACACTGAAAAGTGCTCCCTCACTTCATGCTTACATCACCAGACTTTATGTTCAATCTTTTGGTCATATAACAGATAGACTTAAATTTTGTATCAACTTATCCATCCAAATGCACATAACTGTGAAGTAGAAGGAAAGTGATAAATGGTTTTAAAAATGTTATACAAGTAAATATGTGAAAAAGCGTGGCGTGCATAAGTATTCAGCCCTTCAGAATCCATACATTGTAGAACCGCCTTTCGCTGCAATTACAGCTGCAAGTCTTTTTGGGTATGTCTCTATCAGCTTTACACATCTAGAGAGTTAAATGTTTGCCCGTTCTTCTTTGCAACATAGCTTAAGCTCTATCAGATTGGATGGAAAATGTCTGTGAACAGCAATTTTCAAGTCTTTCCCAGATTCTGAATTGGATTTAGGTCTGGACTTTGACTGGGCCATTCTTATGCCCCGTACACACGGTCGGATTTTCCAACGGAAAATGTGTGATAGGACCTTGTTGTCGGAAATTCCGACCGTGTGTAGGCTCCATCACACATTTTCCATCGGATTTTCCGACACACAAAGTTTGAGAGCAGGATATAAAATTTTCCGACAACAAAATCCGTTGTCGGAAATTCCAATCGTGTATACCCAAATCCAACGCACAAAGTGCCACGCATGCTCAGAATAAATAAAGAGATGAAAGCTATTGGCCACTGCCCCGTTTATAGTCCCGACGTACGTGTTTTACGTCACCGCGTTCAGAACGATCGGATTTTCCGACAACTTTGTGTGACCGTGTGTATGCAAGACAAGTTTGAGCCAACATCCGTCCAGGATTTTGTTGTCAGAATGTCCGAACAAAGTCCGACCGTGTGTACGGGGCATAACACATCAATATGCTTTGATCTAAACGATTCCATTGTAGCTCTGGCTGTGTGTTTAGGGTCGTTGTCCTGCTGGGAGGTGAACCACCACCCCAGTCTTTAAGTCTTTTGCAGACTCTAAGGTTTTCTTCTAATGCCGCGGCCGGACTTGCCAACGGGCTAAACTCCATCCGCATTTCCGACTGAGAGATTTAGAGCATGTTCTATATCTGAGTCCGTCGGAAATGCAGACAGAAAAAGTCCGATGGGGCATACACACAGTCGGAACGTCCGACCGAAAGCTCCCATCTGACTTTTTCTGTCGGGAAGTCCGGCCGTGTGTACGCGGCATAAGATTGCCCTGTATTTGGCTCCATCCATCTTCCCATCAACTCTGACCAGTTTCCCTGTCCCTGCTGAAGAAAGGCTTCTCTACAACATGATGCTGCCACCACCATGTTTCATGGTGGGGATGGTGCATTCAGGGTGATGTTCAGTGTTAGTTTTCCACCACACATAGCGTTTTACATTTAGGCCAAAATTGTTCAATTTTGGCCTTATCTGACTAGAGCACTTCTACATGTTTTCTGTGTCCCCCACATGGCTTCTCGCAAACAGGACTTCTTATGGTTTTCTTTTAACAATGGCTTTCTTCTTCCCAATCTTCCATAAAGGCCAGATTTGTGGAGTGCACGACTAATAGTTGTCCTGTGGACAGATTCTCTCCACCTGAGCTGTGGATCTCTGCAGCTCCTCCAGAGTTAACATGGGCCTCTTGGCTGCTTCTCTGACTAATGCTCTCCTTGCCCAGCCTGTCAGTTTAGGTGGACGGCCATGTCTTGGTAGGTTTGCAGTTGTGCCATACTCTTTCCATTTTTGGATAATGGATTGAATAGTGCTCCCGAGATGTTCAAAGTTTGGCACATTTTTTATAACCTAACCCTGCTTTAAACTTCTCCACAACTTTATCCCTGACCTGTCTGGTGTGTTTCTTGGCCTTTATGATGCTGTTTGTTTACCAAGGTTCTCTAACAAACCTCTAAGGGCTTCACAGAACACCTGTATTTATACTGAGATTATATTACACACAGGTGAACTCTATTTTCTAATTAGGTAACTTCTGAAGGCAATTGGTTCCACTAGATTTTAGTTAGGGGTATTTAGTTAGGTATTTAGTATGTAGTATTTAGTTCGGGGTAAAGGGGGCTGAATACAAATGCGCGCCACATTTTTCCAATATTTATTTGTAAAAAAATGTTGAAAACCATTTATTATTTTACTACCACTTCTCAATTATGTGCCACTTTGTGTTGGTCTATCACATAAAATACAATAAAGTAATAAATAATAATAATAATAAAATACATTTAAGTTTTTGGTTGCAACATAACAAAATGTGTGTAGTGATCCCCTGCCCCTACTCTCTTCATTTGTAAATAGCTGTGCTACTTATCACGGAATTAATAATGTATAGCACTTCCTGTCTCTGAGGGGTATGGTTGAAAACCCAGAAGGGAGGAATGAAGAGAGAGTCCAGAAAGGCTACTGCTGAATCCAGATCAGAAGTAGGGGATATTACCCAATGCTCTTATGTTTATTAGTTTAGTGTGTGTGTGTGTGTGTGTAGTGGTCACCTTGCTGTATGTTTGTAGGTGAACCTGTTTTTTTGCAATAGAGTTTATATGCAGCTCTTTTTATTTTAATAAACCCTGTCCCTTCTGGTCTTGGATTCTATAGCTAATTTTAGCTCAGGATTCAATAACCAGCAAAGGCTAGAGCCAGATTAGGCATCCAACAGCTACTTCTGGTAGTTATGTGTTCGGTTGCATGGCAGATTAGAAACTACTAGGGACTAAAATGCAGAGTAGTTTGGCTAACTCTGAATTCCAGTGCCCTTGTCTGCTGGTGAGAAGCTGCATTCCGGTCTGGTTGGACAACAGCTGGAGGATCCCCCCACCATTGCTGATCTGGTCTTCAGGTCTTACACACCAAAATGAATGCCGCATCATGATCATCCTCAGGGGCTCCTGCAATTGAACTTTACTGCAATATTTATCTGAAGGTATCTTTATTAATAACTATATACACCCACTATGTGTACAGTTCTACAAGGAGTCTTGTTGGGCCCTTTGCTGATAATACCTGTTTGTACATTGGATGTATGTACTATCTTTTATTATATAAAGCTCATATTATTCTATACTGGTGTGCATCAATATACTATTGGTTAATGTTATATGATGGCGTGAGGTGAGGTGTGCTGCATCAGAAAAAATAGTGCATGTCTGGTTTTTTTTTGTCTTTTAAATGGGCTGTCTTAATGTAATGCATGACATAGGGGTTGATTTACTAAAGGCAAATCCACTGTGCACTTGGAAGTGCAGTTGCTGTAAATCTGAGGGGAAGATCTGAAATGAGGGGAAGCTCTGCTGATTTCTATCATCAAATCATGTGCAAGCAAAAATGCTGTTTTTTATTTTCCTTGCATGTCTCCATAGGATCTACAGGGATTGCACTTCCAAGTGCACTTGCAGTGCACTTGTAGTGCATAGTGGATTTGCCTTTATTAAATAACCCCCCTCCCGTGTACCTGTTTCTCTGCAGTCTTCTCTACAGCCATTCAAAGTGCAGCATTTATATTGCTTATCTGAGCTTTCAGAAAGCATGAGGCTGGGAGCTGAAGTTACACTCTGCAGATCTCAGTGAAAAGAGCTCTGAGAGCTGCATACAGGAACAGAGCTGAGGCCGTTTATCACAGTTTGTGTGCTGGAGCGCTCTTCTCTGTCACCTTTTTATCTCTTAGTGTCAAGAAATCCTGAAAGACATAACTCATGCAGAGGAACGAGACAGCAGAGAGATATTACACTTAGTGCCCTGGACTAAGACAAGCACACATTATAGTGATATGCTTTGTTATTTTTTCGTATCAGAGGTTTACAACCACTTTAATGCAGCAATCCAAAGCAGACAAGTCTGAGGACCCATTCACACTGTTTTGCTGCATTAGTGCATGCAGTTGTGTATTTAGGTTTTGTGCTGCCCTAGGCCTGACTAAGTTCATGCACCCCTTAATTTAAATAGGACCCACCCCTTCCTGTGAAAGCCACACCCCTTCCTGTTTAAGACACGACCTAGCACCTGTAAACCATACTCCTACCTATTTAGGCTCCACCTTTTCCACTTAGAGCTCCGCCTCTTCCTCTGTGTATATTAGCACACACACCATTCACTCTATGCTTACTTCAATCAATCCATCCATGACATGATGATGTTTTTATTAACTTAGATAACTTTAATTTAATTAAAGTTATTAGTGCCCATCAGTACAGTCCCATCAGTGCAGCCTCATTAGTGCTGCCTCTGTCAGTGCCCATCAGTCCCGCCTACCAGTGCCCATCAGTGCAGCCTATCAGTGCTCATCAGTGCAGCCTACCAGTGCTCATTAGTGCAGCCAACCAGTGCCGCCTATCAGTGCTCATCAGTGCCGCTTATCAGTGCCACCTACCAGTGCTCATCAATGCAGCCTACCAGTGCTCATCAGTGCAGCCTATCAGTGTTCATCAGTGCAGCCTACCAGTGCTCATCAGTGCAACCTACCAGTACTCATCAGTGCCACCTATCAGTGCTCATCAGTGTAGCCTATCAGTGACGGATACCAGTGCCCATCAATGCAGCCTACCAGTGCCGTCTATCAGTGCCGCCTATCAGTGCTCGTCAGTGCACCCTATCAGTGCCGCTTACCAGTGCCCATCAGTGCAGCCTACCAGTGCCACCTATCAGTGCCCACCAGTGCCGCCTACCAGTGCCCATCAGTGCAGCCTACCATTGCTCATTAGTGCAGCCCATCAGTGCAGCTTAAGAGTACCGCCTCATCAGTGGCAATCAGTGCAGCCTTTCAAAATATCACAGCTTACTAGTGTATATTAATTATGTTTTGATTATAGCATGGAGCACTTTGCAGTGCATGCATTTTCACTGAATGTGGATTGTTTAATGGGTTTGCATTGATTCCAGCATGGAGCACTTTGCACATGCTGGAATCTAGGCAAACTTATTAGACAGTCCACATTTAGTGAAATTTCATGTACTGCAAAGTGCTCCATTCATGCTGGAATCTATGCAAACTTTTTAAACAGTCCACATTCAGTGAAAGTTCATGTACTGCAAAGTTTGCAGTACATGAACTTTCCCAGAATGTGGACTGTTTAATGAAGTTGTAGCATGCATGGAGTACTTTATTGCAATATGCTACGAAAATGTGCCTTTAATCCATGTTGAGCACTTTATATGGACATGATGTCTTACAAAAATAATCGTAATTAACTTACCTGCTGTCCTGGCCACCACCTGAGGGGGTTCCTGTCATCCTCCTCTCTCTTTTCCTCCTACAGTCACAGAGAGACCCCGCCCCTCGGGCCAGGGAGAAAATGGATAAGGATGTCGAGCAGAGAGGCTCCACCCCTGCTACAGTCACCAGGCGTTTAATGGGGGCGTCAGTCGCTCCCTCCCCCTGGCCAAGTACACCCCATATTGCTAATGATTTTAGCAAGTGCAATGTTACAGGCCGCTGCGCCGGGGGCTGTATTTGTGCAGGAGCCGAAAGGCCGCCATGGGAGCCAGGACTTAGGAGGACGGGTCAGGGTTTTTTTTTCGTGCGGCGGCGGCTTTGGTGCCGCCCCCCCGCAAAGTGTCGCCTTAGGCCTAGGCCAAGATACAGCACTGAGTGCATGTGCATTAATGTGCATTGTGCTGTGCATTGCATTAAGGCAGCTCATGCATTTTAATGGCTTGCCTAGTGCCACAAAGCATGCCAAAAAGATTATTATTATCTGTAATGCCCCGTACACACGGTCGGATTTTGTGTGATAGGACCTTGTTGTCGGAAATTCGGACCGTGTGTGGGCTCCATCACACATTTTCCATCTGAATTTCTGACACACAAAGTTTGAGAGCTTGCTATAAAATTTTCAGACAACAAAATCCGTTGTCGGAAATTCCGATCGTGTGTATACAAATCCGACGCACAAAGTGCCACGCATGCTCAGAATAATTCAAGAGACGAAAGCTATTGGCTACTGCCCCGTTTATAGTCCCGACGTACGTGTTTTACGTCACCGCATTCAGAACGATCGGATTTTCCGACAACTTTGTGTGCCCGTGTGTATGCAAGACAAGTTTGAGCCAACATCCGTCGGAAAAAATCCATGGATTTTGTTGTCAGAATGTCCGATCAATGTCCGACCGTATGTACAGGGCATAACACAGTGCACTACATTGCATGGTACTGTATTATTGTGCATTGCAATGTTGGCAAGGTGAGAAGGGGTAGTGCAACAGGACCTGAATAGACTGTAAAGCAAGAGATTTAACATGACAACCAGGTAACTTGCATTTTCAGGATAGGCCATCAATAGTAACTTAAATGCTTTACTTATGACAGGTTACCTTTATATTGATCCAAAAAACACACAGCCTAAATTTTATTACAGGTACAGAAGTCAGCTGCAAGCTGTGGATGTAACTTTTAGCAGGACATACAGCTGATGATTTAGAAGATCAGGATGGATAAATATGCTATCTATGTACATACCTATCATGTACCCCTGAGCTCCCCATCCTGCATTAGCCCTGGTTCACATTGATGCTACTTTGAAATCACGCTACTTCACTTGAAGTAGCATGATTTCAAAGTAGCAAGGTCAGCGCGATTTCAGGTGCTACTTGATAGACATCTGTGTGGCTTCATGCACAGATATCTATTGAAGTCGCACCTGAAATCTGCAAAAGTTGTGTAGGAACTACTTTTGCGAATCGGTGCGGTGCCACAAAATCGGTATCACACCGATTAGAACAGTGTCATTGCCTCCAATAGGCTGCGACTTGTCATGCGATTTGATCTCTCAAATCGCATGACAAATCGCTCCAATATGAACCTAGGCTTAAGGGCTGAATGTAGAGTTGCAGTGAGTATTGCAGGAATGTTGATCCCCTTGATAGACCTGGATTCATCCCCCTTGATGAGGTTAGGTAATCTAGCTGCTAGAAATTAGAATGGCAGCTGTCCACCAACAGGGGCATCCTAAGGAGTCTCCAGAAAAGTCTGCGAAATATTTAAAAAAATGTCAGAGTGATTTGATAAGTCCAGTAAGAATCTTTTAAAAATATGATGCAAAAAATAAGTAAACATGTTTCTGGAGCTCACGATTTCCACTTCATCAGGGCTTGTTGCTGACAGTGAAAATAGTCCGTACTGAAGTGCACTTTGCATATAGAAAATGTATCTGTCTGAAAGACCGATTTAAAAAAGCTAAATAGGCAAATGAAAAGGGATCGTGTAGGGGGCAGAGTTATGGCGGGGATCAAACTGACATTCCTTCCTTGTCAAAAGAAGTTTATTGAGTATACAATGTTATAAAGATACATAAAAAAAGTTTACAAGGATCTATAAAGTAAGCTCATTGTTTTACAGTAGGGTTTATATAGGTAAATATCATGAAATTTCATATATTAAACATTGGGTTCACGTAAACCTAAATTAAAGATAGATATCATTTCCTTAGTTACTTTTGTAGGTATTTAAATGGTTTATACCTACTATACATATTGTTTACAAGTAGAGTGTATATAGGTCAAATAAATTCTGATAATGAGCTTTAATCGTAAGGTGGAGAAAAGGAAAGAGAAAGAAGAAAAAGGGTTGAAAGGTAGAGGTATGGTCCACAAGGTTGTCCCGCTCGTCAGTTTAATATTCTTTTTAGTTCTCTTTGAAGCCTTAGAATGGGTGTCTCTGTAAGTCATTTAATCTGTTACCATGGCAACAGGACAGAGTCATTGAAGTTTGACAGGAACTGTTGTTTTATCCAAGGATGCCAAAGTTTTTCAAATTTTGGAATTTGATTTTGATCGATGGCTACCATCTTAGCATGGGACATTGTATTATTCATTCTGTGAATTGTTTCTGCTAGTACCAATGTAGGAGATTTCCATGCCTTGGCCACTGTTTGTTTTGCAGCCGTTATTAGTTGGATCATAAGTTTGAATTGAGAGAGCGTTAACCATTCCGGTTTTAGATTAAGTAAAGTTAAATATGGATCTGGTTGTATTATTTTTTTAAATATTTTAGATGCAATCACGAAGACTTCCTTCCAGAAGGTTTGGATTACTGGGCACATCCACCATATGTGTAAATGTGTGCCTATTTCTGGGCATCCTCGAAAACAAAGAGCTGAGGTATTAGGTGAATATTTTGCCACTCTAGCGGGTACAAGGTACCAGCGAGTTAGTACTTTATAATTTGTCTCCAGTGCTAAGATGTTGGGTGAAGATGACTTAGATGTGAGCCATATGTTAGACCACTCCGTGTCTTCTAAAGTTCGTCCCAGGTCCTCCTCCCATCTCTGAACGTAAGAGGGTCTATTAAGATTTGTTACTCCATATAATTGATTATAAAGTGATGAAATTGTACCTTTAGCAAATGGATCTTTTGTACAGATTGATTCAAAAATGGATAATTGGGATAATGGTGTATCCCCCTTTAGGAATGGTGTATAGAAATTTTTAATTTGGAGATATCTAAATATCTCAGAGTTTGGTAGATCATATTTTTCTCTAAGCGATGGGAATGAAAGGAATGATTTAGATGCTATGAAGTCATTTAGTGTCTGAATGCCTGATGTTGTCCAAGCTTTAAAAGAATTTGGGTAGATCCATGCCGGATAAAAGGCCGGATTTCTGATAAAAGAAAGGAGAGGATTGTGTGGAGATTGTAACTGATATTTGGTTTTTAGTTTATCCCAGAGAGATAAGAAGTGTTTAGTTATGGGATTATGAATTTTAAAGCGGTCTTTAGGATCAAGCCATAATAAATTTGATATTAATAGAGGGTCATTTTCTGAAGCCTCTATAAATACCCATAATGGGATTTCCTGTTTTGCATGGTATTTGGACAGACTGGCCAAATGTGCTGCTCTGTAGTAGTTAGTAAAATTAGGGTATCCCAGGCCTCCTTTATTTTTGGGAAGATGTAGTGTGTGTATAGGTATACGTGGTTTAGAAGAGCCCCATATAAACGAAGTTGCTCTTTTTTGTACTATTCTCAAAAAATAGGAAGGAATTGGGATAGGGAGGACTCTGAATAGGTAAAGCAATTTGGGTAGAATAGTCATTTTGATTGCATTAATCTTCCCTATCCAGGATAAAGGAAGTTGCGACCATTGTTTTATTAGATTTGTGATCTGTCTTAATACAGGAGGATAATTGGTTGAGAATAAGTCAGAATGAGATGCTGTTAAATGAATTCCAAGATATGGGATTGATTTTTCTGCCCATGTGAATGGGAGTGCAGCCCTAGCCGGGATCAATTCCATGTTTGTGAGTGAAATATTAAGCACTAGGCATTTCTTAGGATTAATCATAAGGCCGGATAGGGCTGCAAATCAATTAAAGGGCTGGTATTAAGTTAGGACCAGAGACCTGTGGTGATGATAGAAAAAGTAATATATCGTCTGCAAATATACATAATTTGTGTGTAATACCTCCTACTTCAATGCCAGTTATAGTTTGGTTTGTTCTGATGTATTGGGCCATGGGTTCGAGTATAAGGGCAAATAATAAGGGAGATAATGGGCAACCCTGTCGGGTACCTCTTTCGATATTAAAGGCTTCAGATTTGTATCCAGCATATTTTATATAGGCTTTGGGTTTATTATATAATGCCTTGATCCATGTTAAAAAGTGGGGTCCAAAACCCCATTTTTGTAATGAATATTGCATATATTGCCAGGATACTGTGTCAAATGCCCTCTTAATATCGAGAGATAGAAAACATAAAGGGATTTTCCATTTTTTAGCAATATGTGCCAATAACACTGCCCTGCGTATATTATCGCCTGCCTGTCTATTTGGCATGAAGCCTACTTGATCTCAATGTATTAATTTTCCTATAATGCTATTGAGGCGTTTTGCTATTATTTTTGCTAATAATTTAATATTGAGGTTTAACAGAGAGATAGGCCGATAATTCACACAGGAAGTATCATCAGAAACGGGTTTTGGGATCATACAAACAATTGCCATTAGTGTTTCTTGCCGAAAAGAATGTCCATCTAGAAGTTTGTTAAAAGTTTCAGTGAGAATGGGAGAGAGTATTTCTGAGAATGTTTTATAGTATAAAGCTGAGTAGCCGTCTGGGCCTGGTCTTTTGTTAAGTTTTAGGTCTTTTATGGCGTTAGCAACTTCATCTATAGTTATAGGCTCATCCAAACTGCTTTTTTGATTCTGAGATAACTCAGGTAAGGTTATTTTTGAGAAGAAGGATTCAGCTTCTGTAGGATTAAATTCATTGTTTGTCTTGTATAAAGTTGCGAGATGTGAGTGAAATTTATGGACTATTTTAACTGGATTACAAGTGTAAACATTTTTTGATAATTTCAAACGTATTGGTTTGAAAGATTTGTTAGTTGAATTTAATGCCCGAGCCAAATATGTACCTGGTTTGTTTGTATTCATGTAGAAATTGTGTTTGGAGCGTTTGAGGGATTTATCAACAGACTCAGTGAGAAATAGATCGTATTCCAATCTAGATTTTTCCAGATGAGATTTTGTACTCTGAGATGGATTATCTTGAAATGATATGTAGGCTGCATTAAAATTGAGTTCTAGTTTTTTTGCTAGGTTTTTGCGTTCCCGTTTAAATAGTGCCATTTGTCTTTGTATTGTACCACGCAAGACAGGCTTATGAGCTTCCCACAGTGTTATTGGGGAGATGTCTGTTGTATTATTAATTGATATGTATTCCTTTAAAGCTTGTTCAATGGCCATCTGATGTAGTGGGTGTTTGAGCATTGTGTCCGGTAAGTACCACGTTGGGTCATGCGCTTTTGGTATGGCTGAGGCTATAGGAATGTATACTGCATTATGGTCAGACCACGGAATCGGAATTATATCTGATGCAATAATTTCTGGTATCATTCCTATTGTTAGAAAAATATGATCTATTCTGGTGAAGGTTTGATGAGGGTGCGAGAAATAAGTGAATTTCTTTTTCATTGGGTTACTTTCTCTCCATGAATCTACCAGATTGTATTTGGAAAGAAGTTGAGAAAAAGGTAATCTAGAGGTTATTTTGGATGGTGTAAAAGGTGATTTATCTAGAAATGGGAGGAGGACCTGGTTCGAATCCCCACACATTATCACTGTTCCTATTTTGTGTGTATTAATCACTTGTAATATATGTGAGAGGAATGGTGTAGGTTGTTTGTTAGGAGCATAGTAGGAAATCACTGTGATTGCTGTATCCATTATATAACCCATGAGTATCAGGTATCTACCTTCTGGGTCTTTAATTTCTGATGATAAGGTGAATGGTGTGGATCGGTGAAATGCAATTAGAGTTCCCCTTTGCTTGGTACAGGCAGAAGCCGTGTAAATTTGTTGATAAAAAGGAGAAATATATTTTGAAGTAGAATCTTTGGTGAAGTGTGTTTCTTGGAGGCATACTATGTGAGCCTTCTTGTTATGGAAAGTACGGAAGGCTTTGGTCCTTTTTTGAGGGACATTTATTCCCTGAACATTCAGGGAAAGTATATTCAGTGGTGCCATGGCAATAGATCAAATAGTTTTGACTTACTTTTTGTTATGCAGAGCTGACTGCGCAGATCAACCTGTGTGGACTGAAGAGATGAATAGATAGAAAAGAAACCAGTGAATTCTGGAGTAAAGAGTAAACAAAAAACATATGAGATTAGATGATACATTGTATAAATTATTTTTTGCAAGTAATCAAAATTTACCCGTGAAAGAGAGTAAATATCTCTCTCAGGGGAATAAGTGCCTTCGTCACACTCCCACATAATATGGTTGGGAGAATGAGGAGGGCTAATGGGGGTACACGGATCTTCTGCTTACAGGAGAGAAGTGCTATGTCAAAAGACATCAAAATGATGTTTCATTAATTGGAGTGCAGAATATAGTTTTTGTTGAAATTATTTATTCCAGGGTGGTTGTATATGGTTAGTCTTGCCCTAGGCTAAATAATTCAGTTAGAAAGGTACTGTTAATAACTTTGGTATTGATGAAGATAGTTTGAATTATTTTGGGATTTTAACCCTTTTAGAGTAAACAATTACATATTTTATTCATATGCAACTGTTTAGAAATGTTAACTCATAAAATTGAGGTTGTATTGCTTCAGATTAGAATAAACAAAAACATAATTCTAGGAACTAGTTAGGTAATAATATATTTGTTTTAAGAAAAGAAAGAAAAAGCTTCCATTACTTCTGGATTTTTGAACATATTTGTCCTAAAAAGTAATAAATCTATTGTTATTACCTGATAATATATAACTGAACAAGAATTTCCTTATTTCACTTATATATTCTAAGGCTATATGAATCAGAAGGAATAAGAAATATAACTGGAATGTAACATGATCCCACACAGTGTGTGACTATCAGAATGCAGTTACATTCAGTTATAACTATAGGTTTTTTATAGAGAACCATCTCTTAGTATAATAAATGAAGAGATATCAGGAATTAGGATGTCAGTCCATTGAATCTTCTTGGTCCATGGATGATGTGGCATAACGGCCTCTTTTGTGAGAATGATGATTCCCATTTTGTTCTGAAATTTTCTGGGTGCTGCCTGAAGGTGAAGATGATGCCATTCTTCTGCGTGTGGGAGAGTTGCTGCTTGTGGGTTCTGTCAGATTTAATTTTAAAAGGGTTTGTTGTAGTTCATCTGCTGATCTGCTTCTGTAAATTGTACCTTGGTAGTTAAATCTGACTGAAAAGGGGAAGCCCCATTGATACATAATGTTGTGGCGTTGCAGTTCCATTAGTTGGGGTTTCATGGATCGTCTTTTAGTAATAGTAAGTTGGGATAAGTCAGCAAAAATTTGATAATTGTGTCCTTGAAAATTAAGTTCCTTTTTTTCACTTGCAGCAATTAGTATTTGTTCTTTCGTTCTGTAATAATGAAATTTTGTGATTATATCACGTGGGGGTCCATCTTTCTTTTTGGCTGTGAGAGCTCTGTGTACTCTGTCCAGTTCTAAACGTTCAATAGGGATATCTGGCTTTAGTTCTTGTAATAGAGCAGTAATAGTAGATTGCAGGTCTGTCACAGTTTCAGGTATTCCCCTTATGCGCAAGTTTGAACGTCTGGCTCTATTTTCGTAATCTTCGAGCTTAGTTTGAAGTATTAAATTCTCTTTTTTTAATTGTTCCAATTCTGTTATATTTTCTTGGGTTGTAATTTCAATTTCATCCATTTTTATTTCTAAGGCTGCGGTGCGGTTTCCCAGCTCTCTTATTTCTTTGGTTAGGCTTTTTGTTATTTGGTCTGAGGTTTGTTTTAAAGCCTTATGAAGCATCTTTTCAAATTGTAATAATATTACTGGGGATACTGAGGAGGCTTGTGGAGAAGTTTGTGAGAGGATTTGTTCTGTATCTGACTCAAATGGAGAGTCTTGCTGTGACATTTTCTGTCTGTGAGAGCGCCCTGATGCTGTATCTTGTGAGGTGACTGGAGCTGCTTCAGCTGCAGTGAGTGCCTGTGAGCTCTTTGTGAGGTGATTTTTATTTCTGCCACGGCTTCCTCCCAGTACCATATTTCCTGCCCAAACTTTCACAGTTTGTTCCCTGGGGCAAAAAGGTTCAAATGGATACCTTTTGAGCCTGCGGGCTCCGCTTTGTCCTTCTCTTCTCTCCTCAGCGGTGTGGAGCTCTAACAATGCATGTCTGCCCTGCTAGGCTCCGCCTCCTGCCCCCCAAACTGACATTCCTTCATCCCTGCCAAAAGTCTGCTCTCTACCCAATCCATTCTCTTCCTGACTTTTTGTATACTTAAATCCTTCTTTCAGACAGACATTTTCTATATGCAAAGTGTAGTACCAGGTCACCGAGCCTGACTATTTTTTTTTTGGCAAACATACATATAAATAGCAAAAAAGATTTAAATAAATAATCATGATAATCTGTACCATATCATTTTGTAATATAATCTATTCATATCAGCTATTCCTAAAATCAGAAAATACTGTCTATGTGGTTATTCTGATTTTCTAAAAAAAAATGTGTAGGGTTAAATGTTGTAAAACAATTATCACAATATTTCAATAATCCCCATATTGCAAAGTGCATAACTGTTTAAATTTTCTGCAAAATTAACCTTTGTTAGTGTAGGGAGGGGGCCCGACAAGAGCATTTTTTTCTATATCCAGGTTGGGCCTTAAGTGATACTGCTTTTGTATGTTATCAATCCATGAATCATTATTACTGATCTGCAAACATGTAGGCCTATATATGACTTACGAAAAAAAAAACATTCATCTGAGCTGTGTGGCCATGTCGTGGAAATTTGGCAACATTTTTTTCTGTTAACCAAGCAATATTATCTCTATGATTACTTAATTATAGTAAATTGAGGCTCGTAGGAATATAATGGTTTGTCCAAGACCACACAAGCAAAATATAAGTGTTGGTGGCTGCAGATAAACATAGTAACCACAAGCTTGATGAGAAAAACGGTTACAGAATGGCTGTGATTTTTAATATTAAGATATTCATTGCAAAATTGCATTTCAGAAATGATCTTTTTAATAAAATGGATCTCTTGCAATAAAGTGAAGTTTACTGTTTTATTGAGAGGCAAAAAAAAACCACACCTCATCCAGATAAACTGTATACATTGGGAGGATTGAAGCAAACTTTATTTAAGATTATTTTGGTGTCTTGAAAAAAATCAGCTTGCCCTACTATGTCCATTCTATGTTCTTTCTGATTTTAAAATTGAAAGCTCTACCTTCATTGTATCTGCATGAGCAATGTCAGTGGTATAATAAGAAAAGCTACAGTGTCTGTGTCTTTTTAGTCAAAGATGAGTCTTAAAATACTGTATAACTAAAGCCAAAACTTTTTTTTTGCATTTGGATGGAGTGGGAAATGATTAAAATCTCATCCCTATTCTGTAGATGCAGCAGAAAGTTACAGGAAATCTCTCCAAAGTGAGGATTTTAGACAGTTGTCAACAGAACAAGTGTCCACAGGTTTACCCTCTAGTCCTTTTCAGATGACAACTCAAAATTTTGACTTTTCCTTCACTTTTGTTCCCGGTGAGAGCGGTTTCTAGAACAAATTCAGAGGATAAATCTCTGCAGGGTTCTACCTAATCCTTTATGTTATCCAAAACGTTTGGAAAAAAAAAGTTTTGGCTTTAGATATCTAAAAAGAACGAAACTCCTTATGCAAGCTGTATTCTATCTTGTATCTCAATGTAGACTTCTGAAAAGCAGTGGGCCAATCACACAAGCAGAAACTACAATGAAACTACATACATAAAATCTCCAGGTTTTCCTTTGTTGTTTTTTTGTTTATTATCTGTTTTTTTGGTGAATTACATTAGCAGCAGGCTGAAAAAAATGGTTTGGATTTTTTTTGTATCAAAAGTGAAGTCTTACTTCAAAGCCCAGCTCCAGTCATTCCAGATATCAAAATACTAACAGCTTACAGTGCATCCGGAAAGTATTCACAGCGCTTCACTTTTTCCACATTTTGTTATGTTACAGCCTTATTCCAAAATTGATTAAATTCATTATTTTCTTCAAAGGTCTACAAACATTACCCCATAATGACAACGTAAAAGAAGTTTGTCTGATAGCTTTGCAAATTTATTAAAAATGAAAATCGAAAAAATAAATCACATATACATAAGTATTCACAGCCTTTGCTCAATACTTTCTTGAAGCACCTTTGGCACCAATTACAGCCTCAAGTCTTTTTGAGTATGATGCTACAAGCTTGGCACACCTGGGCCACTCAAGCACATTCGCAGTTGTCCCGTAGCCACTCCTTTGTTATCTTGGCTGTGTATTTAGGGTCATTATCTTGTGTAAGATGAACCTTTGTGGCAGTCTGAGGTCCAGAGTACTTTGGAGCAGGTTTTTAATCAAGGATGTTTCTGTACATTGCTGCATCCATCTTTCCCTCAATCCTGACTAGTCTCCCAGTTCCTGCCACTGAAAAGCATCCCCACAGCATGATGCTGCCACCACCATGCTTCACTGTAGGGATGATATTGGCCAGGTGATGAGCAGTGCCTGGTTTCCTCCAGACATGACTCTTGCCATTCAGGCCAAAGAGTTCAATCTTTGTTTCATCAGACCAGAGAATTTTGTTTCTCATGGTCAGAGTCCTTCAGGTGCCTTTTGGAAAACTCCAGACGGGCTGTCATGTGCCTTTTACTGAGGAGTGGCTTCTGTCTGGCCATCTACCATACAGGACTGATTGGATGAGTGCTGCAGAGATGGTTGCTCTTCTTGGAATACCAAACAAATTGTTCTCTTAATTCCTCCAAGACCTCCTGCTCTCTAGTTCCCTTGTCTCCTTCTCTCATGCTCGGCTTCAGGACTTCTCCCAAGCTCCTCGCATTCTATTGAACTCTCTACCCCAATTTATGTGACTATCTCCACAATGCCCTGACACCTTTGCTGCCATAGTGCTATGTGCTGGGTGTTCAGTGTGCCCCTGTGCCTTTAAAGGGGCTGTAAACCTTCCTGTTTTTCACCTTAATGCATCCTATGCATTAAGGTGAAAAAACACCTTACAGTCACCGGCCCCTCCGAGCCCCCATTTTACTTACCCGAGCCCCAAATCTCCGTTGGCGCGATCCCGCATTGCTTTCCCCCAGCTCTTGTCGGCTCTTCATTGGATGATTGATAGCAGCGCAGCCATTGGCTCCCGCTGCTGTCAATCACATCCAGTGATGCATCCGCCAGGGGGCGGGGCCAAGTCATACAATTGGCGGCTATTGTAAGGTAAACCGGACTTCCACCATTAAAAGGCAAGTACAGATACCTGCTCATTCTCGCACACATTTCACCCATGCTAATATTCATGAGCAAAGGACCAACAGAATGCCTGCAATGCCAGTTTGTAGCGCACGAGTGTGCCCGCATGCGCGCATTGGTGCGCGAGCGCGTGTGCGCGCACGTGCACCCGCTCGTGCACACACCAATTAGCACTTGGCACCCAGTGGCCTATTTAAACTGCTCTGTTACTGCAAACAAGTGCTGGATGATCTTCAGCTTGTATTGTAACTGTACTACTACTGTACACTGTTGAAGTTATATAAATCCTGTATAATAATAATAGTATCAAATTGGGAGTAGCAGCTGTGTCCGTGCAGCTGCTGCTTCCTGACATGAATGGGACTGCATGCACAGGCTTGCAATGATCACACATATACCCCTGTGTGGGAAAACATGGCCCTTGCAGGGGTGTATGCTGTAGTACTTTCATATCACGGTAACAACCATTCCTCTTACTTGTCACAGAAACAGGACATGAGGTGAAATAAAAATTTGACAGGAACATTTAGTGTGATGAGCTGCAGTGAGACTGAGTTATTCAGCCAATCGTTAGGAGTTTCAGACCAATGAGCATGCTGGAGAGAGTATATATTTAGAGAAAGTCAGGTGATTGAGGTCCTCCCACCCAGGCCACGGTCTAGTGTAGATGCGTGAGGAACAGCTGCGTTGGGTGAGGCCTGGAGTCTGAGGCCTGGAGTCTGAGGCCTGGCCATGTGCTCAAGGCTCTGCCAGAGAGAGCCTGTCTGCTGCCTGGGGACATGGGAGAGGCTTTGCCAGAGAGAGAGCTTCTTGTTGCCTGGGGGCATGCGGAGAAGGATGGAGTTCTGAGATGAAATACCAGAGGTTACTCTTCATGAGTCGGGGACTGTGAAGAGGCTGGGAAAGCATCAAGGGGAACTCATCCAAGGAAAGCCTGCACAGTGTTGTGAGCTTTTTGTTGCTATAGGAGACAGTTGTTGCTATGTAGGTACAGAATTTTGGGTGCAGGCTTGAGGCCCTTTTTTCTGTATTGCTGTCTACCTGACTGTTTTGTTTCTTTGGAGTCCACTGATCTATCTGCATATTGACTTGGGGTGTCCTGTGCCCTAACCTTCTCTCCCACATTTTTACTGTTGTGACCAATAAACTCACTTTTGTTTATCCTAAAAGTGACTGGCGCCCATCTTTTCTTCAAATGTTCACACCCACCATGCCTAAGGACCAGCACCCTGAGGTGAAATGTCAGCCCTCCCTGATGTCATGGGGGCACTACACTTATTATCCTGTGTCAGAGACAAGATAGCAGCACCCAGTAGGGAAATAGCTGGGACACTGGGGACAGACTGGAGCAGGGTTTTGTTCTCTGATTGTGCACCAGTGTATTTTTTAAAGCTGAAGTTTAGGTGTGAATGCTATTGCATGGTTACATTGATTCAGTTTGGGCACTATGCATATACCATACATGTGAGATCCCTGTGAAAGCTGTAAATCACTGCAGTAGTTGCCGCTACTACAGCGATAGCAGCAGTCTTCCAGGTCCAATGTTGAGCTGCTGCTTTTCTTCATAGTAACCACAAGGAGTCACTCACTTGGCACTGCTGCCATATACAGAATTGTATGTTTTCAATGAATACAAGACATTGTCTGATTGGAAAAATCCACTCCAATTTTCAATCAGAGACTCCTGACACAGAAAAAGTTGGGGATGGAGCATTTCAAGAAAATATAAAGTCTTTCTTTAGGACCCCTTCATAAGTTCCTTCCAAGTTCTCTTCCCATGGAGATCCAGATTACAGCTGCAGCTCCACCTGCTGTTGGAAACAGGTAGCACAACCTGAAAATACAATTATTACCTTTTACAATTATATTTCTGGAGTAAGGTAGGAAACTTTAAAGTTGGGAAGAGGGGGGATCAAAGAGAAATTGAGACATGGAAATCTGTAATACAAATATGAGAAATGTACAAGCTGCAGTAACTGATGCAATAAATAAGGGTTCATTTTTGTTTTTCTAAAAATTCTCATCAGATATATGATAAAAAAAAAATTTGTTTGTGTTTAGCTACTGTACCTTATTCAATTTTGCACTCTGTGGATCTTTTTTAACATTTGCATAGACAGGCAGACATTCAATCTACGAGTTAAGAACATCTTACCACACTCAGCATTTTACTTGTAAGACTTTGTCAAACGTGGGGAAAGTATAGTAGGTGTAAGCATTCTGCAGACGTTCATTCAATATAAAATAAGTGTGAATAAAATGCAGAAAAGATAACATCATATTTCCTGTTGGGTAATTTAGTTCTACAGCTGTCTATCACTTTCTGACATAGCGTAAGATAACAGCTCAAGGAAATCCTGTTTTGGGTTCATATCTTCTCCATCGTTTTTTCAGAGGTCACAGCTCAAAGAAACAGGTTATTTTCAAAAGCATCATACAAGTTATTTCATTCATTGCATTAGGTTCCCATATGTTAACCAATGGAAATGTAGATTGGAGTAAACATATTTATACTGTGCTCAACAAATGTTTCTATTAAGACATTGGGGGTTATTTACTAAAGGCAAATCCACTTTGCACTGCAAGTGCACTTGAAAGTGCACTGAAAGTGCACTTGGAAGTAAAGTCGCTGTAGATCCGAAGGAGATATGCAAGGAAAATTAAAAGCAGCATTTTAGCTTGCACATGATTGGATGATGAAATCGGCAGAGCTTCCCCTCATTTCAGATCTACCCCTTAGATTTAGAGCTACTGCACTTGCAAGTGCACTTTCAGTGCACTTGCAAGTACACTTGCAGTGCAAAGTAGATTTACTTTTCGTAAATAACCCCATTGCTCTATCTTTCTTAATTTATTATATATGTAGCAATAACTTTCGGCGGAGCTGCTGGTTTAAAGCGGGCTTGTTACCTTCACTCTCCTTCCCTCTGTTTCACCGGCACCGGGTCTAGGGTTCCGTTGAGTTTACCTCCGGACGATACAAGCACCAACACTTGAGTACGTTTTCAATGCTTTATTGAACAATTAACAAAGGAAGTAGCAGGAAAAAGGCAGAAGGGAAACTGCAGGGAAAGCTCAAATACCTTTCTGTAGGATTCTTGATAAATGTCCTTTAGAGTTGAATATTACAGTAGAATGCGCTCCCCTTGTGGGACACACTCTTTGCTCGCCTGGATAGGCCTCTCTCACTTGCCTAGCAGCCAGTACGTAGCACGAACAAAAGTCTCTGCCACAGACTTGCTTGGGATGAATCCATACGATCCTCTGCCACAGGATGTATTGGTTTTGTGGTGAATGTCAGTCACAGTGCTTGAACCTTTAAGCCAAACCCGGCAACACTATGCTGTAAAGTTACTTTAGGATACGTCCTCCAACAGAGTCACCAGGCCCCTCTCCAGACCAGCACTCTGCGTGATCCTTCCATGACGGGTCCCCCCCTGGGATCTCCTCGGTTGTCCAGCTTCTTCACTCTGGATAGACAGCTCAGGACCATTCCTCGGCTGCTGTGGTAGGCCCCAGACAAGCTTCTGGGCCCATCCATGCGCCGCAGCGACGCGGGCCTCTGGAACGGAGGACCACGAGGTAGCACTCTAACGCATACCTGTCGTCCAGGAGGGCCAGCAGGTGGCTGTAAAACGACGCTAAAACATGGCGTCTGTCCCATAAATACCCTCTCCCAGAATCCCACTCGGAGGACCACCTCCACCGAGTTGTCCCCGGGACAGAAGAGCATCCATACGCTTTGACACTTTGCCTTTCCAACACTAGCCAATAGTAACAACGACACCCACCGGCCCAGTATGGAAACACATGCAACGTCAGCCAAGCTGGAACAGAGGCAAATCTAGCTTCCCCTAATGAGCAATTTACTAAATTTACCTATCAGATGGTAGATTGCAAATCTACCAGCACTACATATAGAACACATACAAATTTGTAAAGACGATCTTTTTTTTAAGTTTATTGTTGTCTGTATGTATTTGAATAGAATTATTTACACTTAGTCTGTCCCATTATCATTGTTTAAAGTGTTACTAAACCCACAACAGTAAAATCAGTCTGTATATGAAGTAAAGCATGCTTGTTCTACTCACTGTGGAACCTAAGGGGTTAATCTTGCGCATTGTGTAAAAAGGCTGTTTGATTCTGTCTTCTCTGATCCTCCCCTTCTTTTACTGTCCCTAATCCATCTGCTGATAGAACAGAGCCTTGGAGGCACTCTGCACATGCTCAGTTTGGTGTGTATTGCTGGAGAGTTTTTTCGTTATTTTGGGGAGGGGGGTGCATGTGATCAGCACAGTGCCAATCAGCACTGTCCAGACAGAAAGTCAGGGGTCCTGTAGCCTCATAGGACAGTCAGAGGAGAATGAAAACTCCTCCTACAAGCTTTAACCAGTGCTTTGCCAGACACTGATAGAAGTCATAAGACTTCTATATACTGCTGATGAGAAAAGGTTTTTAGCAGTTAATATTTACTAAAATAATTGCATTTCCATGTTCTTTGTACTGTGGGAAACCATATATAGTAAATGTAGGGTCCTGGGTTTAGTAACACTTTAATTTTACAGGATGCATTATCAAAATGTTGTAAATACAAGATGCACAGTGATATTGAATCTTTTTATAATTATTTTTCCCCCAGGATTCACACATTTTAAGAATTAGTTCACACATGTATGAATTGGATGCGGGGAAGCGAGTGTGCCCAGCCACAATGAAGCCGGTTCACACATGTCCGGGGGCCACAGTCCGCATTCCAAAAGGGTCCTCTGCGTCTATTGGTCTGGTTCATGTGCGAATTCAGGCAAAAATTTGGACCGGAATCGCACTTGAACTGGTGCACAGGGACGCACTGGACCTCATGCTAGGAACCATGGCTGCACATGTGTGGACTCAGCCTTAACATAAAACGAGGATGAGATGGAGATAGTGATGCCACCCCACTTCTCCACCACATCCAATCAAAGAAAACTTTGTATTCACTGAAAAAAGGTGTTCTATGAATGGTGGCGCAGAAGCAGGAGAGATTCCTTTAAAGCTGGACCCTCCTCCTCCCCCTTTTAAATTAAAAACAGGTCACCTCAATACACCTTGTGTGCTGTTGCTTCTTTTTCTTCTAAATCTTGCCTTTCTTTTTTTTTCAAATCTTTTTTTATTTCCTTGATAAACAAACAAAACAAACAAAACAACACATCATACACATTGTGCCAAAATATAAATACAGGTTCAAGATCCAATCACACTGCTTTGCATCCTTCAATTAAGATAAATAAATAAATAAATAAAGGAAAAATCCCAAAAGAAAAATAATTAGCAAAATTAACAAAAACGTATTTTAACAGGGCTATAATCTAAACCATATAATTTGTGAAATTAAAAATCTATCCACATCTAATATAGCAAAAGTAAACTGTTAGTCCCCACTATTCACAGTGGCTCTGAGCATCCTGTATATAAAGACATCTATATTATAATAATCAATAACCCCCATGGGCATTAGATGCCGTATACGGCTTATCCAGACACTTTGCCCATGCCTTGTCATATTTACTAGGACAACCCCTGTTGATGTAGGTATCTCTATACAGTGGGAGATTATTATTTACCAATTGTTTCCAGTATAAAAGCGTAGGAGAAGAAGATTTCTTCCAGTGTAAAGCAATGGCTTTTCCCGTATAGAATAATGTAATATTAGCAAACACTCGCTCAGATGCTGTAGGGAGAAAAGCCTCCACCAGGCCCAGCAAACATACAGACATTGAGACCGGCAAAGGAGCAGAAGTAATAGTCCAACAAGTCCACCACTTCCACCCAAAAAATAATTATGTATGGACAGGACCGGAAGATGTGTGTGAAATCCCCCTGAGCCTCTCCACACCGCCAACACTCAGAAGAGCACAAAGGATTTATCTTTTGAAGTCTGTGTGGCATGATATATGCTCTATGTACCAATTTAAATTGGATCATACGGGCTCTCAAGGATACCAGAGATCGCAGAGGGAAATCGCACATGCTCCCTCAATCTTCCATATCCAGATCCGGTATGTTTTGCATGCACCTAGCTCTAAGACCCTCTAATGACAGAAGGGAAATTAAAATAAGATGAGAATACAGTCTTGAGGTGGACCTCTCAAAACATTCAGACCTAAGTACTGATTCTAGAGTTGATTGTATATTTATTAAACTATCTTGTGGAAACTCAGCATGAAAAGTATGGGAAAGCTGGAAATATCTAAATAAATGGGAATTAGGCAAATTAAAAGTTGAGGTAAGTGTAGAAGTCAACAATTTTCAACCAGTAACCACCTGAGAAAGTAGTTTGATATTATACTTGGTCCATGCAATCTAAATAAATGGGAATTAGGCAAATTAAAAGTTGAAATAAGTGTAGAAGTCTACAATTTTCAACCAGTAACCACCTGAGAAAGTAGTTTGATATTGTACTTGGTCATGTAATGGGCTCTGGTAATTTACAGAATTGGGGAAGAGTAGAATTAAACCATAGGGGGGGGGGGGCATTCGGGGAAATCACATCTTTAGGATAATGCTTGCATCTAAGGCCAGCCTCCCAAACTCGAATAGTGGTGATCAGTGAGGTGGTCAACTGGTAGGGTGCCCTGCGGCCCCTAAATTCAAGTACCTTAAGAGCTTCTATATGACCTACCACCGCTGCTTCCAACCAAGTAGAAGAATTAGATAAATCTGGACTCAGCCACCATATTTGTATGAATCTGGAAAAGCTAAATCCCCCTGGTCACAAGGGCGCATAAGAGTGGTTAGTTTATACCTGGGATTCTTTGATCCCCGTAAGAAGGATGAAAAAAGTTGATTTAATCTGGTAAAAAAGGAGACAGGGAGCCACTGAGTGTCTAAAAGGATATATAAATTTTGGTATAATTTTCATTTTTAAAAGATTAATACGTCCTAGTAACGATAATGGTAAAGACTTCCACGCTTTCAACTTTGAACCAATATCTCCCAAGAGCAGGGTCAGATTCATGGAAATAAATTCAGAAGCTTGGCAGGAAATTACAACTCCTAGGTACTTGAAATTCTCTACCCACTGCAATGGAGTATCCTTCTAAGCCATGCTATGGGCCTCGATGTCTATTGGGAACAGCAAGGACTTAGTCCAATTTACCTTCAGCCCATTTACCTTCTGCCCAGTAACCATTGAAAAGGAATCCAATATCTGTAGGGCCCCTTGGAGAGAGGGTCCGGCGTCATTCAAAATTAATAAAAGATCATCTGCATACAAGGCTACTCTCTCCTTCAACCAACTAATCCGCAACCCCTTTATATTGGGGGGAAATGCGGATAGCCTCTGCCACAGCTCTATAGCAATAGCGAAGAGGGTCGGAGACAGAAGGCGGCCAAATAACAAAAAAGAAGTTGATAACCCTCCCCCCATTTTCACTGCAGCTGTGGGGTGTCTATATAGGACCTGCAACCATTTTATAAATACCATTGGAAAACCCATTCTGCGGAGTGCCTCCCATAAAAAAAGCCATTCAAGACTATCAAAAGGCGTCTCTATATCTAGATAGGCAACAACTCTAGATCCTATATTAAGATGTGAGGCATGAATATTAGTGTATAGTCTGTATAGTCACATCAGTGGCCCTTCCAGCCATAAACCTTGTTTGATCTGAATCAATAATGCTAGGCATCATGGGTTGCAGTTGTCGGGAAATAAGTTTTGTCAAGATCTTAAAATCTACATTTAAAAGAGCAATAGGCCTGTATCAGGCACAAGAGGACGGATCTTTTGGGGGCTTGTGAATTAAGATTACATGAGCATGACTCATTGAGTCCGGCAAAGCTTCCTCTTTCAAACAATTAGAGTAAAGAGAAGCCAATACAGGAGCAAGAAAGTCACTATGGGCCTTGTAGAATTCAATAGGAAGGCCATCCGGTTCCGGTGACTTCCCCAATGGAAAAGAACCAATGACTGAAAGGACCTCCTCCGATCTTATAGGGCGTATTAGCATTTCTCTCTCACTGTCTGTTAACCAAGCCAGTGCAACTGGGTCCAGCCAAGCCGCTAAGTTAGTTGGCTGGAAAATCCTGCCTTTCTTTTTAGTTGAGCTTGTCCATTGAGCACTTCTCCTAGTTTCTGGCCTTCCAGGGCCCCATGGAGCCACCTGTAGCGCTGCCCTCTTGAGGGTCTCCAGATTGATCAATATCCCTCTGGATACCATGAACCTGAGAGTCCTCTGTCACCTCTGACACCCTGGGTTCAAACATTTTTTTACTTTAGTCAATAATAATAATAATGATGAAATACACCAGAATGAGTTAAATCAATGATAGTTTACTCAAAATGATAAATGGAGAAAGAACCAAAGAATAAACTTGAGCTTAATCCAGAAAAAGTTATCTTTTATAGGATAGTGTTAGTAGCAAAGACAACCATCACCTATATAGTTCACATATTAGACAGTGTACACCTTATTTCCTATAAACAGATAAGTGCATGTAATCTCTATGTGAAAAGACTACAGGAGAGCAAAGGAATGACTCCTTTAAGTGTCAGATCCTTCCCTACTGCTTCCCCACACAAGAACCAGCAAAGTGACAGATAAACAAATATAACTCCAGCAAACAGTAACTATAGCACAATTCAACCTGCACTAAGAAGAGAGTTCTTGGTGAAATGCAACTTTGATGATTTCAGCAAACAATTTCCTAAAGCGGGGAAGAAAGTAGAGTAGTCCAGTGTTGCTGTGTGAAACTCCAGTTAATCTTCAGCTAGCTTTCAGGTACTAGCTTTGCATGCAAAGAATACTTCTTGCTAGATTATGTGTAACAAATAGACAATATTCCTGTGCAACCAGAATTGTAATTGAATTCACAGTGATCACTGACTTAAAAGATGTTAGGGTTTGTGGAACTACAAGCAACAGCAGATCAATGAATGGCATGGATGTCTGTGTATAGTGTCCATGATAAACTGGAGCAAATCTTGACATTAAAGATGGTAAAGTGTGTAGGGAGCAAAGATGTCTATTGTCGGTAAAATTCCATTCTCTCACTGATCAGTCAACTTCGGTCATGTTGATTAGAAGACAGATTTATTACAAATGTACCGATACATAGGGGTGAGCTCTGTACACAGCAAGGAGTTTCAGCAGAGTCACACAGGAACCCTTTTACACATGTCATTTTATAGCAGTATTTGGCAAGCTGCCATTGACTAATGCACACTGGTGACTCATGGTGCATCGTCAGCTTTATTGTCAAAAAAAAAAGTGTGTCCTTTCACAATATGCCCTAATATGGTAAACTTTTGCTAGTTCTTTAAATATTGTTGTAGGTGTTGGTCGGAACTAAGCAGATTGCATAAACAATAAGTCAGCGCCATTTTAGATAGAAAAAAGCATATAAGGAACAAGGCAAATGTTGATATCACTTGTAATTCTTTACATATTTCTTATCATTCCCTCCTCTGATATCTATATTTGCTTCCTCAATTTATTACTTCAGTGCAGGTCCGTTCCACAACTGGGTTTTCAGACCTTAGCAAGTCCTTGACCTTGACAAGTCCAGTCCATTTCCCAAACCAACCTTCAAGCCAATTTGTGAATGGATCATCAGTACCTGAGTTTTCCGCTAATTCATTCGATAAAGCTGTCAATCCTTCGAGGGCTCTAGTCACGGTTCCTCCAGGAGCTGTAATGTTAGAAATAAAGGTGCAACACATACCACCAAACATTTTACAGACCCCTCCTCTTTCTGATAGGACCATATCTAAAGCCATCCTATTCTGCCATGCCGTCAGAGAGGTAGGGGCTAATTGCTCTGTCAATCCCTTAACTGCATCCCTGGTGTAGTTTACAAACCTTTGTTGGTTATAATATATATAGTTAATGCAGTCAACATTTTTTGTTTACTGTCACCCACCAGAGAAGAGACTCAAATCCAGCTGCCACTTGGTTCCTAGCCTTAAACTCGCTCGCCACTCCACGCAGAACCCCAATCTCATCTATGTAGATCTGGGGGTCAAAAGACCCCTCAGGAGAGGTGTCCCTTCTGCTCCTCTGGTGACCCGTCTTCCAAGGGGACTCTGACAGTAAGCGCAGAGGCATTGCCAGTTGTGCCAGGGCACAAACCCCTCGGGAATTGGCTGGGATGCTCGCTCTGAGCCTCTTGTCTCCGCATAACCACCAGACGTCCGCCCTCTGGGTGTCGTGCTCAACCCAGTTGTCACCCTCTCCCTTCACTATTTTGTTAATCCTCTCCATGCAGTAGTCATCCGGTAAAGACCCCAAATTTTTGCCACTCTCATTCCCCGGAAGTACAAAACAAGTAAAGTTGTCAGGGTATGCCGTGACAGCAGGGGGTATCTGAGGTCTCTGAACCTGGGGAAACAACAAACTTAACGTGTGACAGGGAGTGTTGGTGTCAGGTTTGTATGTTTTTTTTTATATAGCTTTAGCATACACCCTAAACCATCTGAATCTATATTGTTATTTAAGGGAAAAGGCACTGTAGCCAGCTGGGGTCTGGCCCCTGCACAGACCAAGCAGTTCTCTTCTTTTTTTTTTTCGGATGTTAGCTGTATAGATTAACCATTCTAGCCATTCATTCTTATCCTGGTATCCTGTTTCTAATGTTATAGCTTCTTCCACTGTGAGATTGGTGAATCTCACTGTGGATCCTAATACCTCCACTTTAAGTCGGTCCTCATTATCTAATTCTTTCTTCTTGTTTGTCTCATTCTTTGGTTTGACTTCAAGGAAGAATTTTCCCAAAGGTTCAGTTCCTGATATCCAAGCTCCTACACTGTATAACCTCTGATCTTCTAGTTTTGGGTCCTTCAGGGAAATCAATAATATATTGCAATTCTTTGATTCTGTACAGGGAGAGTGGGCCGCTTTAGTTATGGTTAATCTATTCTTTAAATCTCCTGCTGCTGGGATCTCATATCCCCAATCCTGGGCTGCAGTTATCCACATGACTGAATCCCAAATAGTACACCCAGTAGTTCCAGCCAGGTAGCACACGTATTTATCTGCCCAGGTCAGCTTACTTGCTTCTACCTTATCTTCACAATCTGTCATCTGGCAGAAATCCACCTGTATAGTACTGGTGGTTTCTTCAACAAAGGTGAGGTTCAATGCTCTTCCTGTCTCTTCCCAATTTATTGGTTCTACTATCCTCCCATGTCTCCTACCTCCCCATATAGAGGCCTCTCCTAGAGTCACCAATACTCCCACGAGGAACAAAATCCCTACCATCCTATCTGAAGTGAGGGAGGCCTAAATAGGGCCTTTTCTTCACCAAGGTTGAGAAAAGCAGACCTTTTATCTGCCTCCCTTTGTAGTTGGACTTTCCAACTCCTTCAGTCTTTCTGTCCCTACTCTGCCTATGTTTACCTTTTTACAATGGGATTGCTGAATCCAGATAGTCCTTTCAGCAATTCTTACTGCAGTGGGAGTAGTAAGGAGTACTTGATATGGCCCGTCCCACTTAGGGGAGTGCCAATGCTTCTTTTTGATCACCTTGATGAGCACCCGCTTTGTACTTTGTCTTCTCCTATGGGCTCTCCTTCTGGAATGGAACACTCTTGGTTAATTTGTTTCTGTTTTAATAACCTTGACATGTATTCTGTTAAGGTTCTCTCCCCTTCCTCTGTGTGGGTTTCATTTGGTAATAAAGATATTTTATAAGGTCTACCATACATCATTTCAAATGGACTCCTTAGTGGGCGTGATGTGCATGCTTAAAATAGCTAGTGGGAGACAGTACATTCAATTTTTCCCTGTCTCTTCCATAGCCTTTTTTAGCTTGCTCTTTAATATCCCATTATGTCTTTCTACAAGCCCTGCTGACTGAGGGTGATATGCACAGTGATTCTTTACTTCTATACACATCACTTCTGTTAGGTGTTTTATGATCTGATTTCCAAAATGTGAACCATTATCGCTATAAATCTTCTCTGGTATCCCAAATCATGCAATGATATCTTTTAGTAAGGCTTTGGATACTGTTAAGGCGTCAGCACTTCCTGTGGGGAATATCTCTACCCATGTGGTCAATGCATCAATGATTTCCAAACAATATTTCTTCCTTTTCACATTTGTCTAATTCAATAAAATCCATGCAAATGTGTTGGAATGGATATTGCGGTGTGGGGAACTTCCCTTTCCGTGGTCTTATGCCTCCCTGAGCATTGTGTCTTGCACATATAATGCATTGAGAACAAAAAGTTTTTTTTAGTAGTTTGTGAAACCATAGGCTGTACATACCTTATTTAACATCTCAGTCATCCCCCTGTTTGACACATGAGTTACTCCATGTGTCAATACTGCTGCATACCTAAATAAGGATTTTTTTGCAATACCAGCTTTCCTTCAAGTGATGTGTAGATGTTATCTATTATTGTGCAACCTTTTGTTTTCCGATATTGTTTCTCCCCAGGGGATACATTCTGCTGTATATCAGTAAGGACTGTATGATCTATCATTATGATTTCCTGTTCTGTCATGTGTCACTTCTGCATATCCAGTTACACTTGTGCCATCTGGATTTTTCGTACTGGAGCCATCAACAAAAAGTGTCATGTCAGGGTTAGATAACGGTACTTCTTTCCAATCACTCCGTGGCAGTACCTTTTCAGCGATGGCAGCAGTACAGTCATGTTTATGACCATCAGTAGGAAGTGGTATTAGTGTGGATGGGTTTAATGTAGTACATCTCTGTATTGTTAAGTGAGGTTGTGTCAAAAGTATTGTCATACAGTAAAGGTGTCGTGCTGGGCTCAAATGTATGGACCAACTGGGCGCGGTCAGTATTAAATACCCAGAAATCCACGTTCTACAAAAATTTGTCATGCCCAAAAAAGACATCATTTGTTTCTTTGTTTCTGGCTTCGGCACCTGGTGGAGGGCTCAAATTCTCTCCTCATCCAGGTGTCGACCTTCTTTTGAAATATTATACCCTAAGTATTTGACCTGCTGTTCCCCCAACTGGAGTTTAGTTTTATTTACCTTATGCCCTTGGCATAACTGCCTGGTTAACAGCTTGTAAATCCTGTACTATTCTCCAGCCTGTGGAAGGCGGAGCCTTCTTAACAGGAAAAAGAGGGGTATTGCAGGGGCTATACCCTCCTCTGCTTCCTTCATAAGGGGGGATCTCCTTCATCACCTTACACAAAAACCTTTACTTTCACATTGTTTTTCCATCACTTTCAAATACTTCTCAGAATGCTTAACATATTGCAAAACATCTAAAACTGATGCAGTTCAGTAAGTAACCAAGTTTTTAACAATGTAATCCTTATGATCCTGTTTTAATCCATTAACAAAAGCTATCTTTAGCTGTTGTTGATATGCACTATTCACATCCTCAGCTTTGGGGAGCCCACAGAACACTTTAAAAACTTCTCGTAGTTTATTTAGATAATCACTGACACTTTCCTTGTCTTCCTTTACAGTCATATTAATCTTTTGCCAGTCAGTTCGTTATACCCATCGGAGATTGCATCTCTGATAGAAGGCAGTCAATCTGTCTGTCAAATCTTTGCTATCAAGGGCCAGTGGTTCCCCTCTTTGTTGAGGGGGCACTGTGGCTACACAGGGGTCCCAATTTCCCTTTACTGATGCCCAATCTGATCCTAGAACCCTCCTTAAGGCCCTTTCCACTTCGTCCCCGTTTAGCCTATAACTGTTCCTCAGACCTTCCATATTTTCAATGATTTCTGGGGCCCCAAACTTAGGATGTTTAATATGCTCGGTAGCCTTCTGCACGTCACTCTCAGTCCATGGTTTAAAAACAGTCATAGTTAGGGGCTGACCGTTTTGTCTGCCTCTTTGTCCACTAGGGGCAGTTGAGCTTGGCATTTCTCTTTTGTTCTCCTTCCTTCTACTCTAATTCTAGCGTGCTCAAATCAGTATTCCGCCATTTCTATTCCATACTTCTTTTTTTTTTTTTATCTTTGGGTCCTAACAATTTAAGCTTATCCATCAACTCCTGACACCCTTTCACAGTTAGTTTACCATTGAATCCCAACTTCCTTTCCCACTTAGCACAATATTTAACAGATTTTGGTTATTTGCTATGCATACATTTCTTATCTCCTTCTAATGGGGAAACTATTCCCCATGTCTCTATTTTTTTTTCTTGAGTTTAGAATACAAGACTGGTAATTCTACTCTCGAACTTTGCCAAAATCTATATACAGTAACAAAGTCTAAACTCTCCAAACAGGAAATAAACATATATATATATATATATATACACATACACATACACACACACACACACATACATATACATATAAAACAACTTATACCTTTACCTTATTTACTACAAAGTACAGTTGGTCAAAGCAAACGTTCTGATCAGAATTTTTTTTTTTACACACACTCACACAAAAGAGGAAGTGCACTTAGGTGTCCGTGAGGGGGGCAGGGGCGGGCTGGGCCGGGGGGCAGGGTGGAAATTTCCCCCAAGGCCGGCGCCTACATTATCTTTAAAACGGCCGCTGGCTGCCTGTTAATTTTTTTTTTCCAGCCTGTGACAGGCGGCGCCGCAGCGGCCTGGGTTACATAGTGGGCGGCAGTGCTAATAGATGTCGGCCGCGGCGGCCACCGATTGGTTAGCTCGATGCTGCTGGCCAGCCTGCACTGCATTGTGGGAGTTGTAGTCTGGCCGCGCTAAAGTTCCTGGTGGTGTGAGCGCAGCAAACTACAACTCCCACCTCCCAGGAGTCTCAGAGGCAGGCCAGGTCGTGTGGCACGTCAGGGGAGGGGACACCCGGCGTCAAGAACGTCACGTCGCACGTGACCTGCTGGGCTACTGGCGCTTACTCGAGGAGTGGCTAGCTAGCTGCAGTCTGCAGAGAAGGGAAGACAAGACGTGGTTCAGAAATCATCATCCCACCCCCGAAGAGTGGCAACTAGCAAGGACCTGGCTCAGTGTCACTGTCTCCTCACTGAAACACAACGCTCCCCAGCCTGAAGTAAGTTGTGATGACCCATGCGATATAGCCTTTACAAAATGACTTATTGTAGAAAATTCCCATTCACCAGTAAATTGTAGAAATGATGCATAGTATAGTCATCATTACAATTTTACATTTTGGCAGTGGCGGCTCGTGGTTTTTTTGGGGGGGGCGGCAATCAACAAACCCCCGCCAGCAGACTCATCTATCACCCTCCCCACCAACAGCGGACTCATCTATCACCCTCCCCCCCGCCAGCGGACTCATCTATCACCCTCCCCCCCTGCCAGCGGACTCATCTATCACCCTTCCCCCCCGCCATCGGACTCATCTATCACCCCCCCCGACAGCGGACTCATCTATCACCCTCTCCCCCCTGACAGAGGACTCATCTATCACCCTCCCCCCCGACAGCGGACTCATCTATCACCCTCCCCTGCCCCCCGACAGCGGACTCATCTATCACCCTCCCCCCCGCCAGCAGACTCTTCTATCACCCTCTCCTGCCAGCAGACTCATCTATCACCCCAACTGCCAGCAGACTCATCCTTTACCCCCCCCGCCAGCAGACTCATCTATCACCCCCCCCTGCCAGCAGACTCCTCTATCACCCCCCGCCAGCAGACTCATCTATCACCCCCCCTGCCAGCAGACTCATCTATCACCCCCCCTGCCAGCAGACTCATCTATCACCCCCCTGCCAGCAGACTCATCTATTACCCCCCCTGCCAGCAGACTCATCAATCACCCCCCCTGCCAGCGGACTCATCTATCACCCCACTGCCAGCGGACTCATCTATCACCCCCCCTGCCAGCAGACTCATCTATCACCTCCCCTGCCAGCAGACTCATCTATCACCTTCCCCTCCCCCCCGCCAGCAGACTCATCTATCACCCCCCCTGCCAGCGGGGCTGATTCAGTGGTTCAATGGGCCACTTGACTGGACTTGCCCCCCAGGCCTAAGGCTGCCAGCCCTCCCCTGGAGGGGGGGGGGAGGAGTGAGTCCAGTTTTTTTTTTTTTTTAACCACAAGTTTGCAGCCAGACAGATCATAAAGCAGGCCTTTTATCAACCTGTAAACCACCAGACTAGCAACCCTAGAATCACAGTAAAGCAAAAATATAAGACTCCCCACACAAAGTTAGCAGTAATGTTAAACATGAGGAGGAAAGAGCGAGAGTTAGTCTCATGATTTAACAAATGCAGCAAAAGGAACAGTGCAGGAAATAATGCTCTCGAGAGAAAAAGAGAAAAACAATCGATCTATGGGAGAAGTGTTTCTGATCAAGTTAGATTGATTCCTGCTCGTACATTCACTTCCTGTTTGTCCCAACCACCACTCAGTTAGAAAAAAAAACCTGAAATGGCCACTGTGACTCTCTGTAATCTATCCAAATTACGTGTAGTCACTATTCAGAACAATTATCAATCATCTATCATCTTTCGGTACCTTAAAATTTTTTTAATCTGTCTCAGACAGCGGGCTACGTCTATTTACCATAGGCAACGTCCCTAAGTGCCTCTGTTTTCGGCCCCTGTGTCAAATCAACTTACAGTGCCGGCATACTTAATAAAAACCCAAATCACCTCGAGTAGAAGAGAAAAGAAAAGATCTGTCTTACCTTTCACAGACTCGGAGGACTGGATCAGAAGTCCAGGAGTAGAAGTCAGGTGTGGATCCCAGAACCGACCAGCCTCTTTTTACCACACGCAGTGTCTGTCAAATTTGGCAAATACACACTAACCACACTGGATCAGAAGATGATGATGACAAAGATGATGACTCTGATGACGATGATGATGATCTCTCAAGTGTAAACATTGAAACATTGAACATTGAAAAGAGACTGTTCGCGAATGTCCCTCCAGATATCTGCTGGGTAAATCTGTCAAAGCAGGCCGCAACAGCTGCAGCTTCTCAGTAGCAGATTTCCTGCACACAGATCCACGCCGGTCCCAAGAGAGCGCGCCAGGCCCCAGCCTTGCTTCTTATCGTCCCTCCCAGCGATCTGCTCTTCTCCATCAGCCAGAGGGCGAATCCTGCTGGTAGTTGTAGTTTCACACAATCCAGCCAGAGGGCGAATCCTTTCCAACTGGACTACATGTCCCAAAATGCCTCGCTTCTTCCCTAATCAAAGAGTCACAGAACAGCTAAACTAGAACACTAGGGGGAAACAGCTCCTTGGTAACAGCATTACACAGTGTCTTCTGATTGCAGGAGAATGTGAGTATCCAGCTCCTGGCTACACACCCTTACATGCACCCTCCTGTGAGAGAGAATCCCATGGCACTGCATCTGCTGATATGCACAAGCAGCTTTGGAGCTCACGTGGTGCTCATGTGCAGTGGTCTTTTGAAATTAGAGGACATGTCTCGAGGAGAAGGATCAGGGAGGCTACTATGCAGTGATCAGTGTACAGTCCTCGACAGGAACCCAATAAAGATAATAATTTGTAATTGTTGCTAAAATATTTAGAAGTAAACATTTATTGGATTATGTTTGAGTGCTCCATACAGATTGAATACTAAAAAAAAATGTAGACTTTAGCACTACTTTAAGTTCACTTAAGCAGCCCATGAATAAACCGAAATTCATCAGGGACTGGCCGAATTTTGATCCTCTATGGGCAGGCTGGTTGTCTAGAAGGCGATCTCTAAATCAGCTTCTGTAAAACTAGCCTTTCGGGCTAACTATAGCCAGCAACACCAATCATTATATTCTGACATCAGGGTACTCTCCCCACTGTCAGAATACAATAGCTCTGTGGGAGGGATTCCCCCATCAACACAGAGTGTGTTGATGGTGGAATTGAATCGCTTTTTTTTTTTTATTCAACTAGCTGGTTGAATGAGAAAAAAAATGCATAATCTATGGCCTGCAAGAGGGGTCCCACCATTGCATATAAAGGTGACACAACTGATAATATTTTATTCAAAGCCCAACTCTGGGTTCAGGTCTTCCCAGCCCCCTGTTTGTGAAACCCACCAAGTGAAGCACCCTAGCACTTATGGAAAAAAAAATGTGTACCCATAAGTTTTTTCCAGGTGTCTGCCAGTCCCATTGACATTACAGGTCCTCTTCACCCTCTTATACCTCCTATGATGGGCAAATACTAAATGCTGCATAGCATTTTTATCTGGCACCATTCTCTGCAGTATTACTCTAGTGAATCCAAGACAAAAAGAGTGGAGCCTCATTGCTGGATCAGTAGGGAAGCAGGGGCTAGCCCGAGGGATTGGATGAGTATAGCAGCCAGAATTTTTTTGTTTTTAAGAACTGCTTGGGGGGGGGGGGGTTCACTTTTTGCTCCAAGCCCAACTCCAGGAAGTCTGAAAATTCTCTCTTGCAGTGGGGCTGTTGCTGCACTTCAAGGGTTAACTGCTGGTTTAGGTCCAAGGAAGAATAAAAACACTTTTGCTTCCCCGGTTCTCTGCTCCCCTAGTAGGCGGTGCTTCCCAGTGCCCTGGTGGACTGTCCCTCAAAGTCCTCACTTCCTGTGCAGGACTATAGACCCTGCATCAGTTTTGATTACATCAGGACCTTAAACTGCTGGACCATGGAGGAGAAGATGCTGCAGGGATTGGTTTAGCAGGGCAGAGTTGCAGAGGATCAGGCAAATAAATCTACTTTTCAGTGAGCCCTAGACCTAAATAAGCAATCGACCCTTCCAGTGCAGGCACAAGACTCTGCAATGGAGAATTTTCAAGTTTCCTGGAGTTGGACTTTAAATGCCAAAACAGGAACTAACAGTTCAGAACTGTATGTGTTAGTTGTGATAAAGTGGCGGCACAGTGGAGTAGTGGCACTCTTACCTAGCAGTAAAAAGGGTCACTGGTTTGAATCCTAACCATGACACTACCTGCCTGGAGTTTGCATGTTCTCCCTGTGCCTGTGTGGGTTTCCTCCCACACTCCAAAAACATTCTGGTAGGTTAATTGGCTTCTGTCTAAATTGGCCCTAGTATATGAATGTGAGTTAGGGACCTTAGATTGTAAGCTCCTTGAGGGTAGGGACAAATGTGAATGTACAATGTATACGCAAAGTTCTGCGTAAATTAACGGAGCTACCGTATTTATCGGCGTATAACACGCACCCCAAGTTTAGGAGGGAATTTTAAGGAAAAAAACTTTTAGGAGGGAAGTTTAAGGAAAAAAAAAACTTACATTTAAATGCCCATCAATGCAGCCTCATCAGTGTTCATCTGCAGCCTTTCCCCAGTGTCCAGTGCAGCCTTGTTAGTGCAGCTTTGCCCCAGTGCAGCCTTGTCAGTGCAGCCTTGTCCCCAGTGCAGCTTTGCCCCAGTGCAGCTTTGCCCCAGTGCAGCCTTGTCCCCAGTGCAGCTTTGCCCCAGTGCAGCCTTGTCCCCAGTGCAGCTTTGCCCCAGTGCAGCCTTGTCCCCAGTTCAGCTTTGCCCCAGTTCAGCTTTGCCCCAGTTCAGCTTTGCCCCCAGTTCAGCTTTGCCCCCAGTGCAGCTTTGCCCCAGTTCAGCTTTGCCCCAGTTCAGCTTTGCCCCAGTTCAGCTTTGTCCCAGTGCAGCCTTGTCCCCAGTGGTCCGTGCAGCCTTGTCGCCGCCGACATACAAACGTTTAGTTTGTATTTTTAAACATGGCGCCGCGGAGTTCGGAGGGACTCGGGGGCGCTCGTTCAGCTGAACGAGCGCCGCCGAGGACACAGTGACTGGGTGGAGCCGAGATACACATAGCCGAGGGTTCTCGGCTATTCTCGGCGCGGTTCACAGTCACGCCCAGTCCCTATGATGGACATAACACAGGTCCAATGGCGGGACTGGGCGTGACTGTGAACGGCGCCGAGAAAAGCCGAGAACCCTCGGCTATGTGTATCTCGGCTCCGCCCAGTCACTGTGTCCTCGGTGGCGCTCGTTCAGCTGAACGAGCGCCCCCGAGTCCCTCCGAACTCCGCGGCGCCATGTTTAAAATACAAGCTATGTGAATGTCGGCGGCGATCGCTCCGACACATCACAAAATAGCGGGAATCGGCGTATAACACGCACCCACGATTTTCCCCTTATTTTAAGGGGAAAAAAGTGCGTGTTATACGCCGATAAGTACGGCATATAAGTACCTTAAATAATAATAAAGTTGAATCTATTAACAAGTCTTTTTTTTTTTGTTTAAACTCTCTTTATTGTTGTCCATCACATCTCAACAAATACAGTTCAGTACAAATTCGTTAGTGACAGACTTTTCTTATATCAACATTAGCAGTAATCTGCATGTTTATATTTAACAAGAATAAAATAAAATAAAGTATAAATAAAAAAAAAAAAAAGGAAACAAATAGAGAGAAAAAAAAGGAGGGGGGAAAAAAAATGGCATAGAAAAAAGGAGAAAAAAAAGGGGGGGGGGGGAGGATAGTCTAGGGCTGTGTTAAAATTTCTGTTGAGACCGTGAGAACTGATCTCGTGGTTGGTACCAGTATATGCTACATTGAGGTTTACAGGCCTCCGGGGGCGGCGACCAGCAGTAGCCCCCGCCTACCGCAGACCTTCCGACCTGAGCAATAATGATCTTCCGGACTAGGGAGAGGTAAGCCGCGGACCATCCGAACCCCCGCCACCGGGCACGCCCTCCGGAGGAGGGGGGCACAGGGCCTCCATCTGTCCTCCCCCGGCGCGCCCCCGGGACCGCGGGCCCGTCCCCGCCCACACGGCCTCCCCGGCCAGGAGAGCAGCTTTTTCTCAATTTTAACCGGTAAGTTATGTTAGGTGACCATACTCTTATACAATCAACAAGCAGTGCCATAGATAGTATCACTTGATAGGGTAAGAGAGGTAGGGGTAAGAAGAGGAAAGAATAGAAAGTAGGGGGGAGGAGTAGCAGGGAAGGTGGGTGGGGTAAGGAGGGGTAGATAGGATCAAACCTTGTTCGCTCGTGCTTCTCCGATCGTCCACTCCGGACTATCCGCCCCCAGGCAGCCCCTTGGTTCTGGCAAAGGCATCTGAATCCATGTGCGATCTATATTTCAGTCTTAAGGAGAAACCATGGTGGGAGCTATTTAGGGTGGGCTCTATGGCCCAATGTGGGATCCGCCAATTTTAGTAGGGAAATGTCCAGGCTAGAGGGTACATAGGAAGTATCATGGAAGTGTTCTTGCCATATTGACCATATTGCTGTGTGCTTAACTGTAGTGTTTTTGCCCACTGCCACCCATTCCTCTGCTTCCCTTATTGCATTAACCCTGCATATCCACTCCTCTTTGCTCGGTATCTGCTCTTTCTTCCAGAAGATAGGCAGTAGACGCTTAGCGGCGTTGAGCAAATGAGGTAGTGCGCTTTTTTTGTAGCGACTAACTGGTACAGGGGGGACATGCAGGAGGAAATGTTCCGGGTAAAAGGGGATCTCTATTCCAAGGATATCTTTAATCTGGTCCTTAATCATCTGCCAATATGTCGTTATTCGTGGGCACTCCCACCACAAATGCAGAAGGGTGCCTCGGCCTCCGCATCCCCGCCAACACCGATCTGAGCTAGCAGGATAAATCCGCGCCAGGTCAGATGGGACTCTGTACCAACGTGTTAGTAATTTGTAATTTGTCTCTTGCATTTTAGAGTCCAGCGAGCTGGAGTGTGTGAATTGGTACATACATGCTAGTTGAGACTCGGAGAACCCCTTCCCAAGGTCTTTCTCCCATGCTCTTATATAAGTAGGTTTAGAGGCCGAGGCCGAGGACCCCAGTAATTGATAAAGTTCAGAAATCATGTGTGGGACCGGTTCTTCCAGTATAAACAGTCCCTCAAAAGGCGAGAGTGTTGAGATGTCTCTAATAGAGTTGCCGTGTACTGCAAAAAAGTGGTGCAATTGTCTGTACTTCCAGAAATTTAGGTGTGGGCTACCTGGTCTATTTCCCAGAGACTCAAAGGGCAGAAGCTTCCCACCTCTCAGTAGTTTGCCACAGCTGGCGTTCTTGTCATCTACCCAGGCTTCAAAGAAACCTGCGCGTTCCCCCGGTGCAAACCAGAGGAATCCGCCCAATGGGGCCAGCGGGGACACAGGGGGGGCTAAGTTCAACCTTCTGTTTACTCTGTCCCATGTGTCAAGCGTAGATATCGTTAATGGGGACGTAGAATCTGATAATCCCCTGTGTTCCCGTGAGAGCCACAGGGCGTAGGACAAGTTTCTGCCCGCCATATATTTTTCCATGGTCACCCATAGTTTGGAATGTCCATGGAAGTGCCAATTTAGAGTTCTCTGTAGGGCAATAGCCTGGCAGTATCGCTGTAAGTCCGGGACCCCCAGCCCTCCGTATCTTTTCGAACGTCTCAGCACCTTCATAGCAATTCGTGGCTTCTTTGAATTCCAAATGAAGGTGGTGATCAAGTTGGATACTTGCTTAAAAAAGGTTTTGGGCAGGCGTATGGGAAGCATCTGCATGTAAAACAGAATTCTGGGGAGTACGTTCATTTTTATTATATTTGTCCTGCCTATCCATGTGAAAACTGTCTTTGTCCAGTGTATTAAGTCTTGTTTGATTTCTGTCAAAAGTCTGGGGAAGTTTGTGGTATATAGAGTGTCAAAGCTGTCTGTCAGTTGTATGCCTAGGTAGCGTAGAGAAGATTTAGTCCACGTGAAAGGGAATGCTGCTTTTAAGCTGTTTGTCATGGAGGAAGGCAGGTTGACAGGTAGAATTTCCGATTTATTATAGTTGATTTTAAAATTAGAAAGTGTACCAAAGTGTTTGAGTTCCCGCATCAGGACCGGCAACGAGATCAGGGGATTGGTTAGGTGAAACAGTACGTCATCTGCGTAGGCTGAGAGTTTGTGCTCCACAGCGCCCACCGTCAGCCCTGTGATATCTGTGTTTGCTCTCACTCTACGAAGCAGTGGTTCTAAGGCCAGGGTGAAGAGGAGGGGGGAGAGCGGGCACCCCTGTCTCGTGCCGTTCCCGATCGGGAACTTGGATGAGAGAATCCCATTAACCTTAACCTGTGCACAAGGTTCCGAGTAAAGGGTCAGTATCCAAGCTAGCATATTTGGGCCCAACCCCATTGAGGTTAAGACCTCTCTGAGATAAGACCAATCTATGCGATCGAATGCCTTCTCGGCGTCGGTGGAGAGTATTAGGTAAGGGGGGGGTACATCTTTAGTTTTAGCCCAATGTATAAGTTGAATCGCACGGATTGAGTTGTCTCGAGCTTCGCGTCCTACAATAAAACCCGTCTGGTCTAAGTGAACTATAAGGGGGATAAGGTGTTTCAGTCAGTTTGCAAGGATTTTCGCTAGGATTTTTACGTCCGTATTTAGTAAGGAAATGGGGCGGTAACTCTGTGGGACAGTTGGGTCTTTACCCTCCTTCGGTATAACCGAGATGTGTGCTAAGAGAGCTTCAGATGGGATTTTGCATCCCTTTACTAGGGAATTGAAGTATTTACACATGTGGTTCATGAGGAGCGGGGAGAATTTGGCATAATATGCTATAGTAAATCCATCAGGACCTGGGCTTTTCCCGTTGGGTAGAGATTTAATGGTGGACTCAAGTTCCGTGGTGGTGATGGGGGATTCTAGGTCAGCTAGTTGGTCTTCAGTCAGGGGGGGCAGTCCGTTGGTGGATAGATAGTCTCGAATTTTGGTCAGTCTGTTTTCTTTAGCTTTATGGGTAGTTTTCGCATCTAGGTTGTAGAGTTCGGCGTAGTAGTCGCGGAACCCTTCTGCTATCTTGGAGGAGTGGAATGTCATATCACCCGTAGGGGATCGAAGTTTGTGTACTTGCATTTGGGCCCGTTTTACTCGAAGCGCTCTTGCGAGCATGCGTCCGCACTTGTTACCGTGTTCGTAGTATCGGTGGGATAAGTGTCGCAATTGTTTACGTGCCTGTCGTTCTAACAACCGTGAAAATATGTCTCTGAGTTCCGTTAGTTCTCGTAGGTCATCTGAGGAACCTCCCGCCTTGTGTTTAAGTTCCGCCTGCTGAAGTGCATTTAGAACTCTATTATAGTCAGCTTGCCTTTCTTTCTTTAATCTTGACCCCTGTGCAATAAGTTCGCCTCGTGCAACGGCCTTGTGACATTCCCATATTGTACCCTCGCTCAGATCTCCCTGATCATTCTCTCGGAAGTAATTTTTTATCGTGTCTGAGACCTGGGCTTCCACTACAGGGTCATCTAATAAGTATTCATTAAGGCGCCAGTTCCAGGTTTTCCGGGAGCCTGTTGGAATGATAAAAGAGGCCTGGACCGGGGCATGGTCTGAAATGGTTATGTTTCCTATGGAAGAGCTTTGAAGAAGCTCCAAGGTCGGCCGGTCAAAGTAGACCAAGTCTATACGTGTGTAGACGTTATGTACCGCGGAATAATAACTGTAATCCCTCTCTGTGGGGTGAAGGGCCCTCCAGCAGTCAACTAGGCCCATCATCTGAAGGGATTTTCGAAAGTGCCGAAGGAATGCGTGTGAATGGGAGGGCTTGCTGTGTGAAGTGTCCAGGGATGGGTCTGGGCTCACATTAAAGTCGCCTCCTAAAACTAGGGATCCCTCTCTGAACTCCTCCAATTTCTCTATGATTGAATCAAGGAAGGTCAATTGATTCGAATTGGGGGAATAGATATTGGCGAGGGTGTATTTAGTGCCCGCTATGGTCCCTTTCAGAAAGACATATCGTCCCAGGGGGTCAATCTTGATGTCTGAATATTGGAAGGGGCAGTTTTTGTGGATAGCTATGGAAGTGCCTCTGGACTTGTTGACTGGGGAGGTACTATGGTACCACTGACTGAAGATATGTGTCGGTAATTTTGGTATGGCATGGTGTGTGAAGTGTGTTTCCTGTAGGAAAACTATTTGTGCCCTGGACTTTTTTAGTTCCCACCACAGCTTACTCCGCTTACAGGGTGAGCAGAGACCACGGACATTATAAGAGATTACCTTAACCGTTGTCATTGAAGAGTGTTGGTGTAGGTCGGCTGCGGTCCCGGGGGCGGAGTCCGGAGCGGGCGACGGCAATCGAATAGACCCTGTTAGGGAAGAGGAGAGCTAGTGAGAGGCCAGGGAGGGAGAAGAGAATAGAGGAGGAAGGTGAAAAAACAAAATTAGAAATACAATTAAAATTAAAACAAACTTTAACGTCAGCATAACCATATGCAACATTTAAATGTAAAGAGAACCTAACAATGGTTCTATATAGGCACAGACTGGGCCCAATGTGCCCCCCTTCTTCAGGGGACCCATTTTGTCCAGGTCCGGTATCCCAGATGGGATTAGTGCCCAAACAAGGGCAGCCTACTGGGGGAACGTGGGCCGCCATGGAGGGGAGAAGGGAGAGGGGGTCCACCCCGCTCCCACCTCTTAAATGCTGAGTTGTGACCCTTAGATTGGGGGGGGGGTTATTGGAAATGGCGTAATAGGGGGCTAGGGGGGGGGAATTGTACTTGGGGGAGGCCCGGGGAGAGTAGTACTAGTAGCTAAGGGGGTCTGGAAACGTCCACCATCTGTGTCTTTTCAGGAAGCGGGTGAGAGCCTTGACTAGCTTTATGTAGGCAAATCATTATCGGGACCAGGTCAGATCAGTCTCAGCAGCAGTTAAACTGTAAAGGAAGTTCCAGATCTGTAAGTGATCTAATAATAAGGGGTGCCTCCGAAACAGGGAAGTAAGGATTCAGTCTCTCAGTGCAGCGGGGCCGGGGGAGGCATCTGGCTCTTGCTGGTGGCGACTGCGTCTTCGGCCCCGGCGTTGGGGCATTTGTGTCCAGGGCTGGGGGAGTTCAATGTTTGGAAAGTTCATCATTGCATGGTCTCCTCGCCAATCCGGAAAGTCAACTTTGCCAAGTCCCAGGGCAGAGAGAAAGTGAGGGAGATCATCTCTGGTGCGTAGGGTGGCTGAACGGCCATCTTTAAAGGCTTGTAAGTAAAAGGGAAAGCCCCAGCGGTATGTGAGGCCTGCTTCTTGGAGGGCCAGCAAGACAGGTTTTAGGGCTCGACGTTGCATCAGCGTGCGTCTGGAGATGTCCTGGAAGAAACAGAGGTGGGCGCCATCGAAATCAAAATAAGGTCTGTTGCGCATTTTTTGCATTATTCGCTCTTTGAGAGTGTATTTATGCAACTTGCATATTATGTCTCGTGGGTTGTCAGCGTCTTGGGATGGTGGTCGCAGGGCTCGGTGGGCACGATCAATCTCAATGGGCTCTGTATCTGGTAAGTCCAGGATTTCCCTGAATATGCCTTGCAGGGAAGGGATAATGTCCCTGGGGGCTGTTGCTTCTGGCATACCTCGGATACGGATGTTTGCCCTTCTGCTGCGATTTTCAAAATCGTCAAGTTGTGACAATAATAAGTCCAGCTTTTGATCCTGAGCTGCACATCTAAGCTGCAATGCTGACATAGTGGGGAGAGCCTCATCCAGCCTTTGCTCTATAGTTTCCACTCTGTTGCCCAGGTGTGTAGTGTCCTCTTTGAGTTGTGCTATATCTTCTGTGAACGCCTTTTCCACCCTGGCTGTGAATCTTTCCAAGTCCTCTCTAGTGGGGAGGGACCAGATGTGTTTTTTAATGTCCCCCTCTTCTATAAGGTCGGCAATATCCGATCCCCCTGCCCTGGACACAGTGGATCCCGGGGACGCCGGGGGTACAGAGTCACTCACCGATCCGGGTGAAGGTTGTGGGGATAGCGCGGCTGGCGTGGTTTGCTTCTGTGCCGGCGCGTGCTGTTTCCCTGTCTTATTGACCGGCGCCATCTTGGATTTCTCCAGGGCCTTGCCGCGGGTCCCGGAAAAATAGGAATCCAGCTGCCCCTGCTGGGTGTTCTCTGTCCCGGAGTGGTGGGCTGTATTCCGCCGCCTTTGTGACATGTCCTGGGCCGTGTCAGGGCCCAGGATCGCGGGTATGCTGCTGGGTAAGCTGCGGCGGGAGCGGAGCGCGGACCAGACACGTCCTCACAGCTCCATGTTCAGGACTTAACAAGTCTTTTTAACTAGGGTTGCCACCTTTTCTTCAAGCCAAACCTGAACACTTTACTGGTGCACAGCTTTTTTTTTAGTATACACAATAGACAATAGGATTGTAAAAGAACTTGGAGCGGGAGTGGACGGGGGGTAGTGATATGTACACCAACAGACTTTGAGGGATAAGAAGGATGGGACGGCCTGTTGGCTTTTATGTCAGTCAGCTACATCTTTTTTTTAAATAAAAATTCTTGATGGTATTTCACTATTGCGAGTTCCATTTCTCCTTGATGTGCTTATATGGATTTTTATCTGTGAGATCTGCTTGCAGTGTCTGTGATGCTTAGTGTGGCAGTTGGTCCATGGAGAGATGCTGAAGCGCTGTATTACCTTCTGATCTGGGGAGTCAAAATTATGGGGGAGCTGCTGTCTTTAGGTGTGAGGCAGAGGCGTAACTAGAACCCTCAGGGCCCCGGTGCAACAAATCATAAAGGGCCCCCCTAACCCCCGGCTGGGGCCCCCCCACAATGGCAAAATACCAGGACCTGATCAGTGCGACCTTTCTGACCCTGGTAGTTTCACAACTGGTGTCAGTAGTTTAATTTTGTTATTTTATTTGTTTATTAGTTTTGACCATTTCATTTTATTTATTTTTACAATGATATTTTGTATTAATTTTTTTCAATTTTTTAGGAGCCCTGTCGGGGGGCTTTGGTGTGATATCAGGGGTTTAAACAGACTTCTGATGTTTCACCTTTGAGACAGAGAAAGGAGATTGAGGCACATCGGTCAATCTCCATCTCTGCAGTCTCAGCTGCACAGAATGAATGCATATGAATAGCTCTGAATAGAGGCTTCCTGTTCATTTGAAGCATAGTAAACACAGTTTATTATGCCTCAGTTATGAATGAACAGAGTCAGTGATCAGTACAGATCACTGACTCTATTCATTAAGACAAGGAAGGGGTCAGTGAATGACACATTTACCAGCCCCTTGCACACTCTCCATTTTGACAGATCCCCTGCAGCTGGTGGGAGAGGAAAGGGGGAACCCAGCAGTGCTGTGGGAGATGAGGGAGCCAGGGGAGTACACAGGGGCCTGGAGGCAGTAGGAGGTAGATAGGAGGGGCGTTGGGGTGGCATGTAGAGGAACCGATCACCTACATTTTGGAAGGGATTGGTTGCTTTATATACCACCCCCACTGCCCCTCCTCTATACGCTGCAATTGCGACCCCTGTACATACCCCCCTGTCAGTGTTGCCAACCCCCTGAAGTAAAAATAACTGGCAGGATGCCAAAATTTACAAACGGCACCAATTTTTTACTGGCAAAAAACATGCAATTTACTAACAGAGCTGCATTTTTTACTGGCACTGCAAAAAAGTACCTAAAATGACAGTGCTAAACAGTGCAAATATCAATATTTAAACGATAAACATGTTACTAGTGCTATTCGCAATGTGTTTAAGTTAAACAAAAGTCAACAACCATATTTCTCCATTTACATGGCACAGGGGGTCAGAGTCTGCGTGGACATGGCACAGGGGGTCAGAGTCTGCGTGGCTATGGCACAGGGGGTCAGAGGCTGCATGGACATGGTATGGGGGGTCAAAGGCTGTGTGGACGTGGTATGGGGGGTCAGAGTCTGCGTGGCCATGGCACAGGGGGTCAGAGGCTGCATGGACATGGTATGGGGGGTCAAAGGCTGTATGGACGTGGTATGGGGGGTCAGAGGCTACGCTGACATGGTACAGGGGGTCAGAGGCAGCGTGGACATGGTACGGGGGGTCAGAGGCTGCGTGGACATGGTACAGGGGGTCAGAGGCTGCATGGACATGGTACGGGGGGGTCAAAGGCTGCGTGGACATGGTATGGGGGGTCAGAGGCTGCGTGGACATGGTGCAGGGGGTCAGAGGCTGCGTGGACATGGTACGGGGGGTTAGAGGCTGCTTGGACATGACACAGGAGGTCTGAGGCTGCTTGGACATGGCACAGGGGGTCAGAGGCTGCATGGACATGACACAGGGGGTCAGAGGCTGCTTGGACATGGCACAGGGGGTCAGAGGCTGCGTGGACATGGTACGGGGGGTCAGAGGCTGCGTGTACATGGTACGGGGGGTCAGAGGCTGTGTGGACATGACATAGGGGGTCACAGGCTGCGTGTGTAGTGTTCTCCTTTTCAATGGTTCAGCTCTGCTCTATCTGTCCTCCCTCCTCGGCTCAGGCTGATCAGCACAATTTAAATCAGTTTCTGACTGACCTGGAGTGGAGAGTGGATGATCAGACAGGCCAGCGCAGCGGCGCTCTGTTCAGCACTCCCTCCGTTCCAGGCAGAGACAGACAGACCGACCGAGATCCTCCTCCTCCTCTATTGTGACTGACTGTGGCGAGATGCCAACGAGAATGGAGCGCCTGACTATCAAAAATGGCGCCGGCCGGCGCCATCACTTCTCTGCGCATGCACCCGCCCTGCCGAGCATGTACGAGATTTCCCAAGCTCGGCAGGCTCCAGAATGGCGCATGCACAGTTGCGCTGCCGGCCAGCAGCCATCTTTTTTATGTTGCCCATAACGGACATTTACAGGCGGCCCGAAAACAGGCTGAAATTTACGGGCTGCCCGTAAATTAACGGACGGTTGGCAACGCTGCCCCTGTACCCTCCATCCTGGAACAAATCCTCTCCACTCCCCTAATCCTCTCCAGCACAAATTCTCTTAACCTCTCAAATCCCCCTTCCCAGTGCAACACCCGTCCATCCCTCTACAAATCCCCTTTCCCCCTCAATGGTCTAGAGTGAGCACCCAGGGCACTAGCTCCAAATCTCTTACAGGGTACTAGGGGTTCCAGATGCTGCAATTGCCCCCTATGTGACAGGTGGCATCTCTTTGTTTGGGGGGGTAAGAGCATATGTGCTGGGGGGTGCTTTGGGAGGGGACAGGACTTGTGCTACAAGGTGTAGTGACAAATCCGATTCCCCGCCAGCACCCTGTCCTCTCCTCTCCCAAAGCACCCCCCCAGCATATGTCCTCTTATCACCTACCTATCACTCCTTCTGGTGTGTTTTCTTACACCCCCCCTAGTTATTATTGTCCCCCTCTTCTGTATACAGCAAAATACACAGACCTCAGCAGCGCGGCTCTTCCTGTACCATACTCCTCATCCTGTCTGTGTGCAAGAGAACATCAGAGCTAAGAGGGAGGATTCGGCTTCAGCGAGGTCTATGTGATGTGTGCAGGCATTCGGCAGGGAGACATGCCCGCAGCCACAGAGGGGACGATCGCCACGTGTGGGACATCGGCACCCTTCAAGAGATGTGGGGCGAGTGTACCGAGTGCCCTCACTGGCGCGCCCCGTTAGTCAGGGAACCGGAGCTCAGAGCTTGCTCCCGGCACTGGGCTCCATGAATTAGCACAGTGTCTAAACAGGGTTTTGCTTGCGCAGGGGCCCAGGGCCCCCCCCCCACGGTGGCAGAGCGCCAGGGCCTAGACGCAGCGGCGACTTCTGCGACCCTGGTAATTCTGCCACTGTTATTAGGCATGGAAGAAGAATTTATCAATTTTAATATTTTTTCAAATTAATGGACTTAAGTTTTTGAACAGTTGGTGTTTATATAAATGAATTGAATGTACACGTATGAAATATTGTTTTTATAACTTATTCTAGGGTACTTATGTAGCGGTGTAGTTGCCACTAGTAACAAACATCCACCATATCACCCCGCTGCCAGACTCTCATATATCACTTGCAGAGACAATGAAAAGTCATTTTCTGTGTTTTGTTTTTGTTTATTGGGGGTACAACTGGATTGGAGAAAGGGGCATATGGGATGCCCATAGGATAGTTCACTTTGCCATCATATTTGTAGATTCTTATAGATTAGCACATAGTTTGAGCATGAAGGAATGATGTACATGTTTAACAGCTACAGTCTTTTCCCTGTATCACCATGCAGACTATTGCTCCTCCTCTGCATAACTCCTGCAGACTATTGCTTCCAGAACTTCCTCACCCATGACAGTGTAAGGATGAGGACATCACTCTTGACCATGTAAGGGTGATGTTCCCAGAAATCCTTTCTTCCTCCTGCACAAACTTATACTGTAGTTATTAGTGTAATGTCACATTTTCTTCTTTAAGCAAAAAGGACCCACTCTGAATAGTTCCTCATGCAGGCTCTGGTTTCTCCCTGCTACTAGGCCAGAGGCTTGCAGTACCTCTCCCCGAAGGCCTAGTAGTTTAAAAGCACATACTGAGCGGTGGACTACTGTTCCAAGCTAGCCCTGCTTGCAAATCCTGTGCCCTCCAGCCACATTGATTTAACACAACTCCCCACAGTCTCTCCTCTGATCCAGGACTCCTCATCATTGACCGTGTAATGATGAAGACTTCACTAATGACCATGTAGAAGTGAAGTTCCCTCACAAACTTCCTAGCACATCCAGCCCTCCACTGTGTTACACTTACCAACCTCTCTCTGCCCCGAGTCCTTGATGGAGAACTTAACCGGACCATACATTCCGACAGTTTCACCTGCCCCTCTGTTTCAAGAGTTCCTCATCAATTACCGTGACATCGCCAATGACTGTGTAAAGGCGAAATTCTCCCTGGGCCTCCTTCTGCGTTCTGCGATCGGCGCATTCCCCCCCCCGATGGGGGTGCCCTCCTGCTGTTGTCTAGTACTCCGTTCTCCACTCACTCGGCCGACAACTCCTCCCAGTGGCATGGGAGGCCCGCCCCCTGCCAATGCCAGTTGGGGATTGGTCAGGGCTCCCACATGAGCTTCCTGCCACTCCAGTTCTAGGCCCTGCCCCTCTTCCAGAACATTCTCCCTGGAAGCAGGGGAGGCGCCTCAGAACTAGAACACAGGTAGCCACACCCACTGCTACTCTAACCACTCCCAGCCTCCAGATCAAAATAGACAGGCCCAGCTTGCAGCATAGGCCTGCCTAAATTTACCTGTGCTGACAGTCTCACTAGTAAAATCCTATGCTAGCACCTACCTATTGGTAGAGGGTGCTACATTTATACAGTATATACTGGTAGTATTATGTTCACTTTTTTAGGTATATGTATATAGGGAAATTATTAGTAATTAATGTATGAATTATCAGATGTTAACATCAATAGAGGATAATAAATTACATACTCAGTTTAGTTAATCACATGCATAAACACACACACTTAAATGCATACAGATACTGAGATATATACATTTGCTCAATTACATACAGTACATGCTCACACACACATATATACACACTCAGATACATGCATACACACTCAGATATATACAATCGGATACATGCATACACACTCAGATATATACAATCAGATACATGCATACACACTCATATACTGTAAATACACTAGACACAATCATAACATACTGTGAGATGAATACATACATATGTAGCCTGGTAATGGGCAGTCAGCTTCTCTCCTTCCCTCTCTGGCTTGCTGCTCCCGCACTCAAACTCTGTGCAGCTCCTTTCTCTGCCTGCCCACACACACTCACAGCTCCTCTCCAATACATCGGTCTTCCAGAGTGAGCAGTCCTGACAGGGCGCCAGTAGCCGAAACTAGAAGCAAAGCATTGGAAAATGCGGCCAGAAGGTTCTGTATCCCTCCACAGAGAGAAACAAGTCCCTTGTAACTAGGGCTGTTTCCATCTAGACAATAACTATGTGAAGATAGGTGAACATCTGATACATATTGTGGAAGCAAGACTCTAATTGAGCTTTTATGGGGTTGCTATAGGGGTGTTGGAAGAATTTTTGTGGGTGCCCTGGTGTCCGGGTTTCAGGCAGTGAGAAACCCAGGCAGAGGATGTAAAAACCGGACTGTCCGGGTGAATCCTGGACAGGTGGCAACCCTAGCTAGGACTGACATCATATAGGCAAAGCAGTAGTGAATTGCAGCAGATTCACAGGCAGAGACAGGCCAGGGTCAGCAATGAGCAGGCAGTGAGGTTAACCAGTAGGCGGGTTTGAGGCTGAAAATACAAATGTCAGATTTGGAAAAAGAAACAAGTGCACAAGCCTAGTAAAATGTGGAGAATCTAAAGATGGAAAGGAAGCTAGATTGATAACAAAACTTGAGGCAGAAATTCAGGTTCAGGTCACAGGTCATGGGTAAACTGCAGAGACCAATTAGCACTGGCTGATTTCATTTTATATAGCCTGGCTCCATTGTCTGTCAGCAGACAGTGTAGTCTGCATGCATGCCTATAATCCAAGATTCACACAGTCCAAGAAGATGCATTGAGATCAGACACACAATCTGTAACAGTTCTATATGCAGAATCATGTACCAGCCTCCAGCACACATATCTATTTGCCTGTGTCAACCTATGGATATGCAGCCTGGTACAGCTTTTCTAATCGTGCCATCCTTTTGATAAGGGAAGCAGATGACGGTTTTGTCAGGAGATGTATTGAGATCTTGGTGAGACGTAATAAAAACTTGTGTTCCATTTATGCATTACTTAGCATACATGCACTCAACACAAATAGATGAATCCGATGCTAGGACCACATCAAGTGATTTAGTTTATTATGCTTTATTATTAAAGGCAAACGATGACCCCAAAAAAATGAAGGCCCAATGGATACAAAATTACCTGAGGTAGATAGTATGAAAAGTTTCCACAAGCCACATTAATGCTGTGTGTTGAGTCTGGAAGAAAGATTTTTGATGCTGCTCTAGATACAGATAAACCCCAGGGCCACAGTTTTCAACCGTTTTCATAATGCAGTTTTACTTAAATTGCAGGCAATACATGCGTACCTACTGTGGGTTCATTTACAATACTCACTTCTGCAGCTCATGTGAGGTCGATGAGAATAGTTTGTTTGCTTCCTTAGGCCAGTATCTTTTTTTTTTTGCTGCTATAACTTTGCATGCGGAGGAGGCTCAAGTTGCCAGGGGAAGGAGTAAAGCCGCGTACACACGAGCGGAATGTCCGACAGAAAAAGTCTGGAAGCTTTTTATCATCTATTCTGATCGTGTGTGTGCCTCATCGGAAATTTTTTATTTCGAAAATTCTGACGGACCTAGAAATTGAACATGTTCTAAATACTTCTGACGGAACCGATTCCTATCAGGAAAAACGCTCATCTGTATGCTGTTCCGTCGGACCAAAAACAACGCTTGTTCTGAAGCAAGTACGAGACGGAAACTATTGGCTACTGGCTATTGAACTTCCTTTTTCTAGTCCCGTCGTACGTGCTGTACGTCACTGCGTTCTGGACGGACGGACGTTGGGTTGACCATGTGTAGGCAAGACCGCTTGAATGGAAGAGAAACCTTCGGAGTTTATTCCGACGGCAAAACCGGTCGTGTGCACGCTGCATAAGACTATTTTATTTGTCTTCAGTATTATAAGCCTACATTTACTGTATATAATAACTAAAGTCTTAACAAAAAAAAAAAGATCTTTCTTTCCATCCAGGACATCACACAACATTGCATACGGGGTTGCTAACAGAATGCAAACAGTGCTACATTACTGAGACCACACACAGGTCACCCAACTGGTAGATTAAAGCGTCTTTCAACTTTGCAGTCAAATTCGAGAAACCCTCGCTATATATTGTTAGGTGTTCCCATTCACACAGCATGGTTAACTTGTTTTTAAAATGTTTTGTTGGTTGTGGTTGTTTTAGATGTGGTTAACTTGTTTTAGATGTTTCTCGGGAGAAGGTCTTGTGCATAACTGCAAGGTTTTTAGAACAATGTCAGAGTGATGTTCAGGGACATGCACCCCAACTGCATGGCTGTCAAATTGGGATTAGCGGCTGTGTTCGGGGATGCATAGAACACCTGTGCATCCCTTGCAAGCAAAGACGGCCCTTGGTACTGGTGTAGTACAATATTTCAATAGTCAGAAGAAGTGTTTTTAGCTGCATGCAACATTATTTTAAACCAATTCAAGTTGCCTACATAACTCCATAACCGTATAAAACAAATAAATCATAATTTACAACAATTTGCATATTAACAGAATGATACTTTCCCCAGCCCTGCTTTTAAGCACTTGCCAACTGCCGCACACTGCTTTACGTCGGCAGAATGGCACGGGCAGGCAAAAGGGCGTACCTTTACATCCTTTTGAATTTGCCGTCTAGCAGGCGCGCATGTCCGCGGGTCCCACGAACTCAATGTTCGCCGGCGGCCCTTGATTGTGGCAAGGAGAGGCAGAACAGGGAGATGCCTATGTAAACAAGGCATTTCCCTGTTCTGCCTAGCAGCATGGCAGGGATCTATTGCTCCCTGTCATCAGTGTCATGTTGTAGTGAGCCCATCCCCCCTACAGTTAGAACACATCCAGGGAAAACACTTAACCCCTTGATTGCCCCCTAGTGTTTAACCCCTTCCCTGTCATTTATACAGTAATTAGTGGCTATTTGTAGCTCTGATCGCTGTATAAATGTCAATGGTCTCAAAATAGTGTCAAAGGTGTCTGATCTATCGGCCGAAGAAATTTGTTTTTTTATATATTTTTTGGGGATATTTATTATAGCAAAAAGTAAAAAATATTGCTTTTTTTTCAAAATTGTTGGTCTTTTTTTGTTTATAGCACAAAAAATAAAAACCGCAGAGGTGATCAAATACCACCAAAAGAAAGCTCTATTTATGGGGAAAAAAGGACATCAATTTTGTTTGGTTACAACATCGCGCAATTGTCAGCTAAAGCGACGCAGTGCCCAATCGCAAAAAATGCTCTGGTCAGGAACGGGGTAAATCCTTCTGGGGCTAAAGTGGTTAAGCTGGCCATACACTGCTCGAATTTCAACTATTTCTTGGCTGTACCGCCTGGCTTGATAAAATTTGACTTTTCAATGAACTTTTGTCTAAAAGGGGAAAATTATTGGCTGAACATTGATTGCATCCAGTTAGATGCAATCAGCTGCAGTGACTGTCCAGCCATTCTGCAGCCATTGACTGCTAAATACAATATCAGGCAGGGGATATTCCTTCATCCACACTGCTCAGAATGGATGTTGGAATCTCTTAGATTCCAAGGGCTAAACAAAAGAATTTCAAGGCCTCATGCTCATGGACATTTACATGTTCCTTAATATTGAAGTGTAAAACGTCCGCCACTTTCCTTCTCCCCAAAATCCATGGCGCTACATACAGCTGCCAATACAAGTGAATGGCTGTATGTGAGCCTCTCCTTGTAAACACTAATGGCTTCTGCATCAGCATTTACCCACATGTGGGCCTATGGTGTATTTACACAAGCGCAAAAGTGGTGAGTTCAGGGTAATACACCATGTGTAAAGTATTCTGTGCATGCAGGGGTAAATAGGGATATGGAAGCCATCTGTGTTTACAAGTAGCTGGCTGTGTATAGCCATTCACTTGTACTGACACATGTACGGCACACCACGGCTCCCTGGGAGCAGGAAAATGACACACATTTTATACGTTAAGACTCAGCAGCGTGTAAACATCCGTGTGCATGACCTACAGGTGAATGGCTCGCTTTAGAGGAAAAAAGATAGTATGCATACATGTAAAATGTATTAATATACAGTAAATAGTCAGTTGTGTGATATATATTTGCCCCTTAAGCCTAAACTGATCAGCATTCTTGTTTTTAATGGTGATTATGTATACTGATTATAATCGGATTAATGCAATTTTGACCATGTGCCCATTTTTCATATACTTACACATTAGGTTGCCCTTATTCAAGCAGACACAGATGATCTATTCTAGGGGATGAATAAATGCATGAATGGAGGCTGAAGGGAGGAGGATTAGCAAGCACATGGGGGGAACAACAAACACTGGCTTTCCAAAAAAAATCAATTCCTAGTTCCATCTCGGTTCTAGCTCTAAAGGGGGGTCCAGATTTAAACTGGGATTAATAGGCAGGTGCTATATGGCCTCCATCTAGTAGGTGGTGCTGTGCCACTTTACAGATGGAGCTAAATCTTTGGAGGAAATTGTTCCTTGAGGGATTCCATGGTTGGCACAGAGGTTACAGCTGTCTGATTGGATGCTGCAACTTCTGATGATCTCTGGTAGCCATCTTGGCGAGGGACTCTTTAAATTAGTGTGCCCCCACAATTCAGGCTTACCTGCAGTGAGTAGATAGGTGAAGAACAGAGATCCTGTGTGTCAGGGAGTTATCAGTGAGCAGGAACACCACTTGCTCTCAACAGACTCAGAGTACCCGGAGTAACAAATTGGGGAGTCTTTTCAGCAACATGAAGTGCCCCTATTTTATAGGCCAGTTCACCAACCCTCCAGCAGAAGCTGTCCTCTGGTAAACAGATTAAGCCTGGAACACTGCCACTCTGCAATACTGGGCCACTGTCAAGAAATATGCTGCTGCAATACTGTGCCATTGCAGAGTATTATACTGCTGCAATAATGTGCATTACTAAGTGTATATTGCAACTACATGAACATCATAGAGGTTGTTACTTGAATACCAGTGCCTACAGTTACTATCTGAAAATATCTCCTTTATCCTTATTACAATATATTAAACAACTTCCTGGACTGTGTGTGATTTCTCCCAGACTGGGTGCCCAAGCCTCAGGCCCCACATACAAATTTGTCTGGAGTACTGCATGAGTGACATTCTTTCCAGGTATATGGCAGCCACCAGGAGCTCTATTTTGGGACCTAGAGGCCTGGGGAGCAGGCTACATATAAAATGTCTCTTAAGTACTTTTTATTGAAAGGAGAAGTGTGGGAAATAAAAAAAAAAAATACTCACTTATGTTACAGCGGCATCAGTCCAATGTTGCAGCTTTCCCTTGCCAGCTGTAAGACTGAGAACTGAGTGATCACATAACCACTGATTTCTCAGTTGTCCATCTCCTCTTGACACACACCACTTTCTGCTCTGCCCCTCCAGTACGCTGGCTGTGGAGGGGGTGAGAGCAGCTGGCTCAGCCTCTCAGCAGAGTGCTGAGAGGCTGAGCCAGCTGCCGGTCAGGCATCTGGGTGGATCCCAAACCTTAAAGTCGGAACCATTCTAGAGCCTCGACCAGTCCTGTGACATCAGCCAACAGCGGGCTTTAGCCACTGTCAGCTGAATTTGGGTCACAAGAGCGCAGAACAAGGTGCACTGCTGTAGCCCAAAAGAGAAGTATGGCCAAAAAACCATTGGCCATAGTTCTCTTTTAAGGTCTTTTGCCAAATAGAGTACTAGTTCAAGCTTTCTTACACAGCTGACAGGGATTGGGAACAACAAGGAAGGCTTTTGCTACACATATTTGTTAGTTTCAACCTTTTCTATTCAAAAAAGCAGGGCCACCTTTAACGTCAGGCAAACGGGGCACCTGCCCTGGGCCCAATCTTTGTTGGGAGGGCAAAAGCATTGAGCCCACGCTACCTGTGAATTGAGGTCCGGGGGCGGTCCCGGGAGCTCCACTGATGCTCTAACCCCACCCCATGCCTGTATGCTCAGGGTGGAGCAGTTGTAGTGAGAGAGTGGAAGCCCTGCCCCCAGACCTCTGAATGTATGCAGTGAGCTCGGCTGGCAGGTATGTCCTTACACCCATAAAATGCCTGACTGCTGAAACCCTGAGCTGTGTTATTCAACTGTAAAGCTGTGCATTGCTGAAAGTTCTCTGACCATCTCCTGTATAATGTCTGAAGACTCTGATTGTCACCTGTAGCATGTCCGCAGTCTCTGATGGTCACCTGTAGCATGTCCACAGTCTCTGACTGTCACCTGTAGCATAACCACAGTCTCTGACTGTCACCTGTAGCATGTCAGCAGTCTCTGACTGTCACCTGTAGCATGTTCGCAGTCTCTGTCACCTATAGCACGTCCGCAGTCTCTGATTGTCACCTGTAGCTTGTCCGCAGTCTCTGATTGTCACCTGTAGCATGTCTGCAGTCTCTGATTGTCTCCTGTAGCATGTCTGCAGTCTCTGATTGTCTCCTGTAGCATGTCCGCAGTCTCTGATTGTCACCTGTAGCATGTCTGCAGCCTCTGATTGTCCCCTGTAGCATGTCCGCAGTCTCTGACTGTCACCTGTAGCATATCCGCAGTCTCTGATTGTCACCTGTAGCATGTCCGCAGTCTCTGACTGTCACCTGTAGCATGTTCGCAGTCTCTGATTGTCTTCTGTAGCATGTCCGCAGTCTCTGATTGTCTCCTGTAGAATGTCTGCAGTCTCTGATTGTCACCTGTAGCATGTCCACAGTCTCTGATTGTCACCTGTAGCATGTCCGCAGTCTCTGATTGGCACCTGTAGCATGTTCGTAGTCTCTGACTGTCACCTATAGCATGTTCGCAGTCTCTGACTGTCACCTGTAGCTTGTCCACAGTCTCTGATTGTCACCTGTAGCATGTCCGCAGACTCTGATTGTCTCCTGTAGCATGTCTGCAGTCTCTGATTGTCTCCTGTAGCATGTCCCCAGTCTCTGATTGTCACCTGTAGCATGTCCACAGCCTCTGATTGTCCCCGTAGCATGTCCGCAGTGTCTGATTGTCACCTGTAGCATGTCCGCAGTCTCTGACTGTCATCTGTAGCATGTCCGCAGTCTCTGATTGTCTTCTGTAGCATGTCCGCAGTCTCTGGTCATCCTCCTGCAGTATATTTGCAGTCCCTGATGCTCTCCTGCAGTATATTTGCAGTCTCTGATCATTTCCTGTAGTATTTGTATTAATGTGCCAATTTACTTGTGTCAGGGCTGGCTCAGCCCCTCCTTCTCTGAGCTGGCCGCTCAGCTGTCGGCTAATTGTCAGCTCTCATCTTTCTCCACAGTTAACCAGCTGTTGTGGATCTGCTTGTCAGTCCCGCCTACTTAAAGATCTCCAGCTCACTTCATTCCTGCCTTCCCCTTGGTCACATCACAAGAAACCATCTCCTGCGTTCCTGTTTTAAGACTGGCTTTGCTGACATCCCTTCTGGCTCCTTATCCTGCTTGCTGTTCCTCTACTTGGATCCCTGACTTCTGGCCTGGCTGATTACCCGATCTGGTTACTGAACTCTGGCTTGGATGATTACCCAATCTGGTTACTGAACTCTGGCTTGGCTGACTACCCTATCCGGTTACTGGCTATGCTTTGACTACGCTTTCTCTATTTACCTTTTTATTTTTATTAATAAACAAGTGTGATTTTACTGTACTTCTGTCTCGGTCTGGCACATGGTTTCTGACAACTTGCTCAATTATTTGGGATTGCTCCACTTCTCAGTGAGTGGTAATGATGTGCATTAACCTGTAGCAACCAATCAGTGAACAGTAGTGATCTTCTGTAGTCTCTAGCAACCAATCAGTGAGTGGTAATGATGTGCTGTAACCCCTAGCAACCAACCTGTGAGTGCTAATAATGTGCAGTAGCCTCTAGCAACCAATCCACAAGTAGAAATTATGTGTTGTAACCTCTAGCAACCAGCCAGTGAGTGGTAAGGATAGGCTGTAACCACTGACAACCAATTGCAATCGCTGCATGATCTGCTGCAGTAAACTGATTCTGAGTCTACCTGCTATTTTTTGTATGTCTCAGAATGGAAAGATGGCCCTGTAATGCAGCTAGTGGCAGGACAGATCATAAACTATTGGAAGAAGGCAGCCACTGGTCTAGCACATTCATATTTTATTTTGGGCTGATTGTGATATCAGGGCTTTTTAAGGAAGCTTTTTGTCACTTTATTCTTTGCCTGAGAAAACCAACCATTACTAGGTGACTAGTTATTTGGCAAGTGGTCGTCTGGGGTGGGAAGGAAGGACTTTAAACATTGCATATTACTCATTCTTTTGAGTTTCTGTTCTTTCTTTCAATAAAAGAGGATGCATTTTGGATTACAAAATGTTAAAACGAATGTGAACTTCAGCAAAACTTTATTTTAATCATTAAAAATAAATAAACCATGTCCTATTTCATTCTCTCTACTGTGTACGATACTGAACATGAACTAGTTTCTGTCCCTAGTTGATAAAACCTAGCACAAAATCTAGTTCACATCGCTGTCCTTAGTCAGAGTATACTTTAGCAGCTTTACTTGCATTAACCCTTTCCATAACTTTTCAGGTCAGAGGTAACAATAGAAAGGTCAAATCATAATCAAGTATCGCAAAAGTTAACATGAATAATCAAGAATCTTTAACGTGTCATTATACAAGAAGTGTTTTATCCCACTGATCTTCCAGATGCTGATACCAAGTCCCTTGGAACCTGTTTTGGTGTTTAAAATACATTAAATACAATTAACCTTTTTTGGTTTGTTTGTTTGTTTGTTTGTTTTTTTGTTCCAACAGGCAGTTTAAAAGCCACATAAAAGTATATGATATTGATTACAAATTGGTCATTAGGTATGGGTTTTCAGCACAACTTCTGATGAATGAAAAACAAAGCCCATTCTAAGTCCATACTGCTGGACTCCTGTTTTATGATGGCCACACGTGCTTCGATAAATGATCCGTTTATCATTTTCCAATTTATCTCTTTTGATAGGAATAATCAATCTATATTCGACAACTCATTTGATCAATATGCCACACACGGGGAAGTGGATTTCGATAGTTAGGATATGATCGTAACTTATGATTATAAGTTATCAATCCTCTCTGTTTCCAGCACGCACTCCAGTGGTGGCCCGTCCATAAGGGGCGCCACTCCCCTAATCCATGCACCCGGCCCCTAATCTACATGCAGGGCAACAGATGCATATATTTCAATGGGGTTTTTTTCGTTTTTTTTAAGCACATGATTAGAGCCTGAGGCTCTAATTGGCTTCAAAAAGGGTGGGTTTGGGGCGCAGAGCCCAGTTGTGTGACAATAGCGAATTAATATTCGCTTTGTTTTTCTGAATCTTATCCTGGACAATCAGGAAGTGGGTCCTGAGACCCGATTGGCCAGGGAGTCTTAGGACTCCCTGGCCAATCTGGTCTCGGGATCCACTTCCTGTTTGGCCCCAGGGCGAGGAGTAGCTGGAGCGAGGAGCAGCAGCCCTACCCCGGATCCTTTTTATCTGATCAAGGCCTCTGATCGCTGCCTTCTCATCCATCTCCTGTGCCCCCCCCCAAAAAAAATATTGAGCACCAACTGCTGCTGATGCACTTTCATAATCTGATTGAATAAAATACAATTGTATCCATGAACAAAAGATCTCACTATTGCTGATTGATGCAAAGTGATCAATAACGTTTCTGCCTTGGCTGGTTGACTAAAGCTGATGATAAACTACACAATCTGATTGTATGATCTACCATCAACCATGTAGTACAAGGGCCTGCCTGATTGGATACTAGTTGAGTGGATAGATTAGGTTTGTCCTTATATCACATAGCTTAGGTATAGCTAAAAGGAGATTGTACAATCTGATTGTATAGCGTATGGCCAGCTTAATCAAATCCAATCTAAACAGTTTAAATTGAAATTTAAGTGAAGTTATGATTATTCCATTGTTTGCAGATTTGATCATTTTTACTACACATCGACTGGATAAAAAATTGTAATATGTGTATTTACCATTAATTAAACTTGTAGATAATAAAATATTAAAACCTTACTTTTAAATCAACTTTATATGAGATTTTAGTGGTTGGATTTATGTGTACATTAATCTCTTCCAATAAAGTGAATATAAAATGCATAATATAATATAAATTATATTATTCAGATTCAGCAGCACAAAAAAATAGTTTAGCGAACATACATGTCAGGTCATTAGCATAAAAAAAAAAGAAAATATAAAAGGGAAGACTGGAAACCTTGCATGTACTGGCCTTTTGGTAATAATATCCACTGGGAAACATTAGGGGGCGCTCATATGACTTAAAAAACATGGGGTTGCCAGTGAACTTTCCCTGTTTACTTGTCCAGAGCAAAGGAATTCTAGGTTGCTGTTGCAAAAGGAAGTGAAAGAGGAGCTGCATACAGATTCAGTCTACAAGTGTTGTGACAGGAATACACAGCGCAGGAGGGATAAAACAGGGCAAAGATGCCTGAAGAACAAAAGGAGAAGCAACAACTAAAGAGGCTGTGTGTTAGGGAACCTTCAGTACAGTCAAGTAAATAAAAAGGGAAAAGAAAAGATTAAAGGCCTTATTCACATTTCTGACCATGTTTCATTTCTAACCATGTTTTCATATTAAAAAAAAAACATGTTTAGGGTGCATTAACCCCATCCACCCATCATCAAACCATCCCTGCTCCATTTACCAGAATCGGGGTACAACCTTTTGATTTTTTTAATCAACACAGCTATGCCATCCATTCACAGCCCCTCGCCCACTTACCTGAATCACGGGGTTCTTTTTCCTGGATTGGCAGTGCCACGCACAGCCGTGTCATTTGTTCACAGAGCTATTCACAAGAATCTTTGAATAGAAAGACTACAAGTCCCATCTTCCAGCCCAGCAGAAGGACTCACAGATTTCAATGCATAGCTCCCAACTGTCCCTGATTTCAAGGGACTGTCCCTGATTTCAAGGGACTGTCCCTGATTTGGAGCAATGTCCCCCTGTCCCTCTCCCCCCCTCATTTGTCCCTCATTTTGGGCTGATCTGTATAGTTGTATATTAAATGCACTTTTTATCTTTCAAAAAATGTTTCCCAGTGCTAAACCTTACATTCAAATTCTAAATTGCTGCATTTGTATAAAAATAAATTTGTAAATGTTAAAAGCCAATATAAAGGAAAATAGTAGTGGTAAAAAAAAGCACTTGTGGATTTGATTAACCTTTTTTTGGTGAATTCTCCTTTAAGAGGGTGTGGCAGGGGGCGTGTCCTATGCCTACATACCTTTGCTAGGAGGTGTCCCTCATTCCCATCTCAAAATGTTGGGAGGTATGCTCAATGGAGCACAAGTGCAGTCATGTCACCACACGTCTGGTTCATTGATTATTTCCTCCAGTAGGTCTGTATCCTAGGCTGGGAGGTAAACATCACAGAAGGGTGTGTACTACACCCACAATGCACTGATTGCAATTGCACTGCTCTGCAGGCTTCAATGTAAACATTAACTAAATGCACGATTTTTATTTTAATAATGTAGTTGAATTTATTATATTTTGGCAAAAGGTGGACTATGCCTTTATTTGACCACCCTCCTCTCTGGGGCACCGTCATTACTACAGTACTACAGGCTTTATTAATCAATAACACAAACGGGGTACTCACACAGGGAAGTAACAGAGGGTACAGTGTATCCAGACGAGGGGCGAGCTCGTACACTGCTGACAGTGGGAGGTGCCTGTCCCTACGCGTGGCGTCACGGGTCACGTGGCTTCATCAGGGGACGCCACGCGTAGGGACAGGCACCTTCCACTGTCAGCAGTGTGCGAGCTCGCCGCTCGTCTGGATACACTGTACCCTCTGTTACTTCACTGTGTGAGTACCCCGTTTGTGTTATTGATTAATAAAGCCTTAATACCCTTAAATACTACACTATATGGCATCTTTATTTCTCCTTTGGTCATGATGTTCCCCATGGATCTGAGGTTTAATGTATGACAGCCCGAGACTCAGGGCCTCTTCTCACAGGAGACACCACAAGCGTTGATTGCTCTATGCTGTAGCCTCAGTGTAGTAAGGTAAGGGGCCACTATCTACCATTAGAGGATTGTTGAATAGAGAGGATTACGCTATACACTTCACATTCACCACTCTTCTAAGCAAGTGATGCTAAAATCCAGTTGCTGCCTGCACTATTTCACTGTTTGGCACGGCCAATGAAGCATTGGAGCTGTTTGCTGCTGCACAAAGTCACTTTTTATTGAACTGCAATATTGCTTTTATATAACTGTGAGCACCCATTGTTGGCACTGGACACTTTACCGCACGTTGCACAGTTATTGTGATCTCTTTGGACATTCATTATAACATTGTACCTTTTGGCTGAATTTGCTTTTATGTGATTTATCTTTTAGTGATTTAATTTTGCTGCACAAATCACGTTTTTATTGAATTGTAGTATTGCTTTCATGTAACTGTGAGTACTTACTGTTGGCACTGGACCCTCTATTCCTTTTGTCACAGACATTGTGATTTTTTTTGGCATCCATTGTCACATTGCACTTTTTTGTATAATTTACTTAATGGATTTATTCTTTTGACATTTATTTGTGCACCACAAGCGAAGTGTTTACATTGCTGATTGCATACACTTATGTTGATATTTAGCATATAGTTTTATTTAGGACCAGTTAGTAGAGTCTGGCTTCTCTTATCTTTTTTATGTATATATTTGTTTTAGCACAGCACAGTGTTACACCTTCTTTCATTTGGTAGTATTTAATAACCTCTGCAATTTTGTTTTGTTTTTTGCGCTATAAACAAACAAAGAGCGACAATTTTGAAAAAACAAAAACAAAAAAAACACCAATATTTTGTACTTTTTGCTATAATAAATATCCCCCCAAAAATTTTCAAAAACAAATTTCTTCATCAGTTTAGGCCAATATATATTCTCCTACATATTTTTGGTAAAAAAAAATTGCAATAAGCGTATATTGATTGGTTTGCACAACAGTTATAGCGTCTACAAAATAGGGGATAGATTTATGGCATTTTTATTATTAATTTTTTTTTTTTACTAGTAATGGCGGTGATCAGCGATTTTTAGCGGGACTGCAACATTGCGGAGGACAGATCGGACACTTTTGACACTTTTTTGGGACCATTGACATGTATATAGCAATCAGAGCTAAAACTAGCCACTGATTACTGTATAAATGTCACTGGCAGGGAAGGAGTTAACACTAGGGGGCGATAAAGGGGTTAAATGTATTCCCTCATGTGTGCTAATTGTGGGGGGATGAGACTGCCTGGAGAAGGAGACCGATCGCTGTTCTTAATATTTAGGAGCAGCAGATCTGTCTCCCCCCCCCCTCCACCGACAGAATGGAGATCTGTCTGTTGACATTGTCAGATCTCCGTTCTGTCTCTGTCAGGAGCGATCACAGGTGGCTGGCGGGCATTACGACCACTGGCCACGCACATCTGGTCCGCGGGCACGCGCCCCCTACAGCTCTGAAAGCGACCGACGTACAGGAACGATTCGCCCAGGAGAGCCAACCTGTCGCAGTATAACTGCAGCAGCTGGTCTTTAAGAGGTTTAAGCATACATGCAATTGCCTTGTTTGCTCATATGAGGATGCACAGGTGTTCTGGCGCACATTGGACAGCAGTGTGCACTCTGTGGTCTTCCACACAGCCAGAAGAGGCTATGTCCAGCACAGTTTGAGAAAATGTGGCTTTTTCCCCTCCTCCTGGCAATCCCCCTCTGGGAAATGCAGTTCAAAAGTTCTTGATTACAGTAGAGTCTTTTTCCTCTGGACTACAGTTCCCACAGTGCAGTGCTGTCTGACTCAGTCTATTGAACTCTTCCTGTTCAGCAGCTCCCTCCTCTTGCTTATGTAGCTGTTAATCGGTTCGCAGGGCAGCAGCTATAGAGAGCAGTTGCAGCCAGTGTTTCCCTCACCCTCCATTCTTAGCAAAGCAACTAGCTACATATTGTATAGATATTTATGTATACAGTTATGGAATGATTAAAGGTGTAGTGTCCTGTGACTTGTTGTTAATAGTACTGCGGTACAGAATTATGAAAAGATTTACAGCAGTGATTTTATGATCGGAGATATACTGTCCAGTACAGAATGTAATAAATTTGTACCATACTTTTTTTTCATGTGATGCTAGACATGGAGTATTTAATGGTTGCATTTACCGTAATAGAACTGTATCATGATTGTGTCTTGTGATCATGTTATAATCAGGAGGTGCTGTGTTCTTTCTCTTAAGCACACGGAAATATATGTTCAGCGCTCATGTCATTCTAGGAGAAGCTTTGTTCTGAATCTGTAAAGAATATGGTAGAACTGGAAAATGATGATGTCTAGTGGTCAAGTTATTTAATCAAATGTATTACCATAGACCTGTAGTGTAGAAATAGAATGGTCAGGTTTTGTGGAGATGGGGTTTTTTATATTTGCAGGAGGGCCATTTTTTGATCAACTCATCTGGCCAGGACACAATGGACAGTTTTCCACTGCTGGCCTTTGCAGAACATAACAGTGCCTATGTCAGGCCATTTTGTTTTGTTGGAACAGTGGTTCTTATGTGGGGAACCAGCTAGGGAGCATTCCTACACAGAGACATAAATAGCCTCATGGATCAAACTCTAGAACATTCTGACCCAGACTGTCAATGGAGCAGAAATGGATAGAAATACAGAATTTGCCACTACTCAGGGCCGTGTTAATGCATGGGCACCCCATGATAATCTTGCATTACACCAAGGGTAGGCAACCTGGGGCCCTCCAGCTGTTGCAGAACTACTGATGAAGTCCCATCATGCCTCTTAGAGTAATTGTAACTGCCAGCCTTGCAATGCCTCATGGGAAATGTAGTTCCACAACAGCTGGAGGGCTACTGGTTGCCTACCCCTGCTTTACACTATACTTGCCAACTGTCCTGGTTTTGCCAGGATAGTCACGCTTTTCACTAAGCTGTCCTGCAATTGCCCAGTTCTAGGCAGCATCCCAGAATCTGGGCTGCGAGAACAGCAGCAGCCAGTCACTGGGCTAAATCTACAATCGGAATGACATCTTACCCTGCTACTTGTTTAAAATGCATTTGATTAAAAGTACAGGGGGTCCCCGACTTACGAACATCCGACTTACGAACAACCCCTACTTACGAACGGGGCCCGAATGACGTCACTGCTGGCCGAATCTTCCTCTCCTGAGCCTTTCCTCCGTTCCTGGCTTGGCTGCGGGTCCCCTTCATCCTCCTGCCTGCCCATCCACAGGCCTGGTATGGTCCGGTGGCTTGCCAGGCCGCTGAAACTGCCCGTCGTGGCCGAGGCCTTGTGCGGCCTACGAAGCCTCCACGATCCCCGGTCTTTCCTACGCCGCTGCCCCGCGATGGTGCACCGCGGCCGGCCTGCCTGGCCTCTGATGGCTGCTTTCAAAATCCATCTCCCTGCTGTGCCATACAGTGTACCTCTCTGCTGTCTCCTGTTGCTGCTGCCATGAAAATAGTGAGAGGGGAGAGCTGTACTCAGCTACTATCCTGGACTCCTGTTTTGGAAGTGACAGGGTCAATAAAGAGAACCTGTCACCTCCAATTGCTATCACACAGGGAATTGTTTCCTCCTGTGTGATAGCAATAAAGTTAAGTGAAAAAAAAATTTATAAAAAAAATAAAAATAAGAAATACAGCAATAATTAAATGAATAAAATAAAAAAAATAATTAAAAAATGTAAAGAATAGGAAAAATAATATTAAAAATAAGAAAATTATACAAAAATAAAAAAAAAGTAAACGACAAGCTACAAATAAATACAAATAAAAAAAAGTGATTAAAAAGTAAAAAAATAAAAGAAACAAAACATATTTGAACTAACCATGCCACCCCTGCCATCCAGTTGCCTTTCTCTGTTGATTTGGCTTTACATCCTGTCTCTGAGACTAGATTTGCACTTAAAAAAGGTACTGTTCCGACTTACAAACAAATTCGACTTAAGAACAAACCTACAGTCCCTATCCTGTTCGTAACCCGGGGACCCCCTGTACTAGTAAGTATATGTTGAATTCTACCAATTAGTTATACTTTCATTCTTGAGAGTAGGTGGATAAATTGGGGCAGGCTAGTAGGGGCCCCAGTGCATTACTTTGCCCGGGGGCCCATGATGCTATTAAGACAGCCCTGCCACTACTGACTTGTTTTTGAACGTGCAAGCTCCAGGGCTGTCATCCTTATCCTCGCTATACTACATACAGATTTATCCATAAGGCTTGTAACGTCTGTATGCAGGAATGGACCCGCATCTTGCAATATAGTGCAGCGTCACAGCCCTAAAAATGGCACTCTGTATCCTTCTAGATTCCATATCGTTGTTTAGCACCCTCTACCAATATGTAGGTGCTAGCATAGGATTTTTGCTAGGGAAACTGTCAGCACAGGTAAATTTAGGCAGGCCTATGCTTTAAGCTGGGCCTGTGTGTTTTGATCTGGGGACAGGGAGTGGTTAGAGTATTAGTGGGTGAGACCACCTGTGCTTTAGTTCTGAGGCACTTCCCTGCTTCCAGGGAGAATGTTCTGGAAGAGGGGCAGGGCCTGGAACAGGAGTGGCAAGCAGCTCATGTGGGATCCCTGACCAATCCCCAACTGGTATTGGCAGGGGGTGGGCCTCCTATATAAGCTGAGGTAACATGCCACTGGGAGGAGTTGTCGACTGGGAGAAGTGGAGAATGGAGTACTAGGCAGCAGCTGGAGGGTACCCCCATCTGGGGGGGGGGGGGGTGCGCCGGTCGCAGGAGGAGGCCCGGGAAAGCTGTGAGGGAACTTCACCTTTACACTGTCATTGGTGAGGAATTCCTGGAGCAGAGGGGCAAGTGAAGCTGTCGGAACGTACGGTCCGGTTAAGTTCTCCATCATGGACTCAGGGCAGAGAAAGGTCGGTGAGTGTACCACAGTGAAGGGCTGGATGTGGAGACAGGCCAGGAAGTCTGTGAGGGAACTTCGCCCTTACACGGTCATTGGCGAAGTCCTTATCATTACACAGTCATTGATAAGGAGTCCTGGATTAGAGGAGAGACTGTGAGGAGTAGTGTCAAATTGATGTGACCTGAGAGCACAGGATTTGAAAGCTGGGCTAGCTGGGAACAGTAGTCCACCGTTCAGAACATGCTTTTAAACTACTAGGCCTCCGAGGAGAGGTACTACAGGCCTCTGGCCTAGTAGCAGCAAGCAACCAGAGTCTGCATGAGGAACTATTCAGAGTGGGTTCTTTTGCTTACAGAAGAAGATGTGACAAGAAATTCATTTGCTACAGTATAAGTTTGTGCAGGAGGAGAGGTTTCTGGGAACACCACCCTTACACGGTCAAGGGTGATGTCCTCATCTTTACACGGTCATTGATGAGGAAGTTCTGGAAGCAATAGTCTGCAGGAGTTACGCAGAGGAGTCGCAATGGCTGTGTGCTCGGATCGGGGTCTGGTATGGACTTTAGGGGGACCCCACGACGTTTTTTCGGTGTAGGGGTTTCCCTTAATAATCCATACCAGAGCTAAGGGCCTGGTATGCCCCGCGCTCGCCGCAATAGGAAAGTTTGTTTTTCCTATTGCAGCGAGCGCGAAATGCAATACCCTGCCCTTGCGTCGTATCTGGTCCGTTGGACCAGCATACACCGAGCGGGCTTTCCGTCGGACCAGCACACAGACGAGCGGACTTTCCGCCAGAAACTGAGTCCGACGGAAAGATTTAAAACCTGTTTCAAATCTAAGTCCGGCGGGCTTTTGGGAAAAAGTCCGCCGGAAAAGTCTGCCGGAGCCTACACACGGTCGGATTGTTCGGCGGACTCTGGTCCGCCGGACCAAGTATGCCGGAAAGTCCGACCGTGTGTACGCGGCATAAGGCTTTTGCATACACAGTAACATGAATGAAGTGTTGTGGGATGCTGCATTCATATGAAAGCCACAACACAGCTCCACTCCAATGGTTCCCTGCTTTCATATTGGATCTAGACTCTCAAGCACAAATTAAATGTTGCCTGAAATTTTAAATGCTAAAAAATAGTTCCCCTTTTCTCTGATGTATTACGGCTGATGCACAATGCTACGCCAATGGATCACAAATAAGAAGACAATTGTATATAATGTTCACAGATAAGTCAGAATGAAAGTTCATGTATGACTAAGTATGTATATTATGTATGATAATGCATTCAAGGTTACCATTGCTCCACTATCGCAACTGCAGTTCTGACCACAAAGTCTTCCCTGCTTTTTTTACTTAATGGTAAGTATACAAAGCTGTTCTGTCATGACATAGACCTAGGGTAAGACCCCTTTCACACAGACGGTTTTCGGGCATTTTAGCGTTAGAAATAGCGCCTGAAAACTGCCTCCTATTCATTTCAGTGTGACTTTTCACACTGGGGCGGTACGCTTGCAGGACATTAGGAAAAGTCCTGCAGGCCGCATCTTTGGGGCGGTTTGGGCGCGCTGTATTTAGCGCTCCCAAAACGCCCTGGCCATTGAAATGAATAGGCAGAGCTTCCAAAAGGCCGCAACATGGGCGCTTTTAACCCCTTCTTTGGGGTTAAAAGCACCCCACTAGTGGCTGAAAAGTGCCGCTTAAACAGCGCTAAAGAGCCGGTAAAACGAGCGGCGCTTTAGCACTAACGCGACTGCAGCCCCACTGTGAAAGGGGTCTAAGTGTAATAACTGGTGCTGTACTCTACAGAAAGACAGACAGCTTGTCAACTGGTGTCCTATATTGATTTATTGACTTACCAAAAGTGCAACATCTGATGCAGCTGTGCATGGTAGCCAATCAGCTTCTAACTTCAGCTTGTTCAATTTTTGATGAAAAAAAAAGCCTAAAGCTGATTGGTTTCTTTGCAGAACCGCACCAGATTTTGCACGCTCCAGTTTTAGTAAATCATCCCAATAGTGTCCACATTTGATCAGCTACAAGATGGATCAAAATGATTATGGATTTTATTGGACATGTGCAATTCTGTGTGAAGAATAGCTGGTTGTTAAGCAGTGGGCTGGAAAGCCGGCTGCCTGCGTCCTTAACAACCGATGACTCATCATCCTTCAACGGGCTTCCTCGCTGACAGATGATTGTAAAGAAAATAATGCTGGCAATACAAAAATGTTTAATAAAACGGCACGCCAACATTTTTTAAAAAAGCGGCGTGGGGTCCCCCCAAAATCCATAACAGGCCCTTAGGCAAGCATGCAGCCCGTCAGGTCAGAAAGGAGGGTGGGGGGCCAGCACAGGGGCAACATGCCCTCAACATGGGGGGCTGAGTGCTTTGGGGCAGGGAGGACTGCGGACTGCTTTTCGGAATCTAGAACCCCCTTTAACAAGGTGGCCCCCAGATCCCGGCCCCCCCTATGTGAATAAGTATCGGTTACATAGTACCCCTACCCATTCACCAAAAAGTGTCAAAAAGTAATAAAAACAGAGACAGTTTTTGAGAATTCCTTTATTAAACAATTAAAAAACAGTGTCCCCCGACATAAATCCATTGTCAATCACACCGCACACCCAAAAAAGAACAAAAAAAAAAATTGCTCTCGCCAACATGAAGGCCGTCTGCCGTCTGCAGGCTCCTCCGTTAGACAGTTCTTTTACAGGGAAGGGCGGGCCACCTGTCAACATCACCTGGTGGCACAGCCCCCCCTGCAACATCATGGACTGGTGCATGTGGGGTCAGTGATGTCACAAGGGGGCGGATGGGCTGGGGAGGGGGACCCCATGCTGTCTTTTTCTTTCTTTTTTTTTGTTTAATAGCCAGGCCAGCAATTGCAACCGCAAGTCAATTTAAATGTAATTTCATGCATTCTGTTTTTATTTATAAATGCCATTTTTGCTGCAGCATGTTCTATACACAGTACAGATGTGCCACTTTACAGACAGACTAAGGGGACAAATTTTTGTTTTTTAAATGGCGTGGGGTCCCCCCAAAATCTATAACAGACCCTTATCTGAGCATGCAGCCCGGCAGGTTAAGAAAGGGGGAGGACGAGCGAGCGCCCCTGCCCCCCCTCCTCCTGAACCATACCAGGTCACATGCCCTCAACATGGGGGGGGGGTGGGTGCTTTGGGGCAGGGGGGCTCTGCGGACACTGCAGTGTCCCCTGATGTAAATCCATCGTCAATACCAAAGGGCCTGGTATGGATTGGGGGGGCCACGCCGTTTTTTTATTATTTGACGTAAGGTTTCATCAAGAACCTAAGGAATTGTTTTGTTTGGTCAAAGAACAAATTGCACTCATCTCAAAGTTGGATCAAAATCGGATCCTGTTCATTAAAGTCGTATGGAAGTCAGACTGAAGACGCAGGGCAAAGTCGGATCGAAAGTTGCACGACTTTCATGTCAGGACAGTGTGAACTTCAGTGTAATCACAAATAAGAAGGGCCTTAATGGAATAGAGTTCTATCTGGACCTCTTAGCAGTGGTGTGACGCTTCAGTTTCAACCCTTTTTACATCAAGAACTATCAAGGAAGCATATTCCTGAGATTTTTTTGTAGGGTAGAATTGGAACCCTATTCTACCACATTGCCTCAAATAGCCACAGTATCTGCATCTTTCTGAATTCATGAACAGTGATGCCTCTTTCACTTTTCGGCCAACGATTTTCCACCTGGCTCAGCCAATTCTTGAATTGACTTATGTCGAGCTGGGTGGTGCCGACAGGGTCAACTATGGCTCTAATTTTGTTAGATTCAGCAAGAAACATTTTTATTTCTGTCCGTGTTGCTTTTGCAGATTTTCTCTATTCCTTTCTGGCAAAACATGGTTAGCAGGACAGGAGGTGATGGGTGATCTCTTTAACGGTGCACTGACTAGCAGAAAGAACTGGACAGGGTTTTTGCCCAAAAAAAGAAAAAAACGTTTAGGTTTTTGACGTGACAAACACATTCAAGTGGTACTAAACCCAAAAGCAAACATTTATTTATAGGCAGCTTACCAATTCATAGATGTGATGGCTGCATTTGTTTTCTTTTTTAGGCTTTCTTACTTCTATTTTCCTCTGGTGATCTGGCCAGTAAGTCTATTGGGAGTGGGAGCACTCTAATACAGGAGGCGTGTTACTGGCCAGATTACCAGATGAAAACAGAGAGAGAAAAGCCTAAAAAAAAAGAAGACTAATGCAGACACCACATCTAATTATTTTGTAATAAACACTTTATTGCCAAAAGTATTGCGACGCCTGCCTTTACACACACATGAAATTTAATGGCATCCCAGTCTTAGTCTTTAGGTTTCAATATTGAGTTGGCTCACCCTTTGCAGCTATAACAGCTTCAACTCTTCTGGGAATGCTGTCCACGAGGTTTAGGAGTGTGTCTATTGCAGGCATTTCCAAAGTCCGGCCCACGGGCGAATTGCAACCCGCATTCCGGTTTTGAACAGCCCACCTGGTTATTTGGACGTACAGTATATATCTTTTGTGGCCCCCAATGATCTCCCAGTGTCTGGGTCACATAAGATATATATGTTGGCTGCCTCGGAGGGGACAGGGAGGAGGCGGGACATGTGCCATACACACAGGAGAATTTCCTATTTACACGGCAGCCTCTCTAATAGGAAGTCCGTCCCCTAAGCTGCCATTGGATGACTGTTCTGTCCATCAAAGGAGGCAAGACTTTGTAATAAAGAGGCCGTGGAGAAAACAGGAGTTTTTCCTGTATGTAATATTTTGGCACTTGTCCCGTCCCTCCCTGTCCCCTCCAAGGCTGCAGATGGATGGGCATCAGTCAGGCTGCACTGATGGCCATGGTGGGTGCTGCATTCCTGGCAATGGTGGGTGCTGCATTCAATGGTGGGTGCTACATTCATGGCAATGGTGGGTGCTGCATTCATGGCAATGGTGGGTGCTACATTCACGGCAATGGTGGGTGCTGCATTCACGGCAATGGTGGGTGCTACATTCACGGCAATGGTGGGTGCTGCATTCATGGCAATGGTGGGTGCTGCATTCCTGGCAATGGTGGATGCTGCGTTCCTGGCAATGGTGGATGCTGCGTTCCTGGCAATGGTGGGTGCTACCTTCATGGCAATGGTGGGTGCTGCGTTCATGGCAATGGTGGATGCTGCATTCATGGCAATGGTGGGTGCTGCATTCATGGCAATGGTGGGTGCTGCGTTCCTGGCAATGGTGGATGCTGCGTTCCTGGCAATGGTGGGTGCTGCGTTCATGGCAATGGTGGATGCCGCATTCATGGCAATGGTGGGTGCTGCATTCATGGCAATGGGTGTGCTGCATTCGTGGCACTTGTGAGGCTGCAGATGGGCACTGACCCTTATTTTGCTTCACAGTTCTTTATTTAAAATTTTAGTTTTTTTCAGAAACTTCCCTCTTAAAGTGAATGTGCGTGTCATACGCCAATAAATACGGTATATCCAAATAACATGCCCAAGCTCATCTCTTTACTCACACACAGCCACAAAGGCAAGAGCATTCTTGTTGGGCAGTGTATTAGTGCTCGGACAAACACACTTAGACCGAATTTTAATGGTTCAAAAATGTCAGGCAAAATGGTCGGCCCTAATGCATGTTCACCCCATCAAATCTGACCCTCTTTGAAAAAAATTTGGACACCCCGCGAGTATGGGAATGTTTAACCATTCTTCCAGAAGCCCATTTGTAAGGTCAGGCACTGATATTGGATGGGAAGGCCTGGCTCGCAGTCTCCGCTCTAATTCATCCCAAAGGTGGGATTATGGTGTGGGGTTATTTTTCAGGGATTGGGCATGGCCCCTTAGTTCCAGTGAAGGGAACTCTTAAGGCGTCAGCATACCAAGACATTTTGGACAATTTCATGCTCCCAACTTTGTGGGAACAGTTTGTGGATGGCCCCTTCCTGTTCCAGCATGACTGCGCTCCAGTGCACAAACCAAGGTCCATAAAGACATGGATGGGCGAGTTTGGGGTGGAGGAACTTGACTGGCCTGCACAGAGTTCTGACCTCAACCCAATAGAACACCTTTGGGATGAATTAGAGCAGAGACTGCGAGCCAGGTCTTCTCGTCCAACATCAGTGCCTGACCTCACAAATGCGATTCTGGGAGAATGGTCAAACATTTCCATAGACACACTCCTAAACCTTGTGGACAGCCTTCCCAGAAGAGTTGAAGCTGCAAGAGTGGGCCAACTCAATATTGAACCCTACGGACTCAGACTGAGATGCCATTAAAGTTCATGTGTATGTAACGGCAGGCGTCCCAATACTTTTGGCAATAGAGTGTATATAATGATTGTATAACGATATATAGCATTTTTGGTTTTGGTTTGCGTTAAAGCAACCTTTTATTTGCAGAAAATCCTGCTTCAGTCTGTCCTGTCAGTCTGTGACCCAATTATTCCCCCACTTTTTACTGCCATCTTGTCTTATGCATAGCATAGAAAAGGTAAAGTTTAGGTGGCCATACATGGTTCAGTTTTGAACCGATTCCACCATCCACACATTGGAGGTGGATGGGGGAATCCTCTCCTCTACGCTATTGTATTCTGATAGTGGAACTCCTCCCCGCTGTCAGAATGCACAGATCAGCGCTACAGCTGCTGATCAAGCTGCTTTTATTCAACAGAGCAGTTCAACAGAAGCTGATCAGTAAATTGATTTCTGTTCAACAGCAGTGGCCACACGTGGATCGAAATTTTGGTCAGTCCCTGATAAACCAGCCAAATTTTGATCCACCTATGATCACCTTTAGGCCCCTTTCACACTGTCGGATCGTTCAGGTCTGCCTGTCAGTTTTGTCGGTGGACCTGAACGGGGTCTCCATGTTAGTCTATGGAGCGACGGATGTCAGCGGTGACATGTCCGCTGACATCCGACCCGGTCCGATCTGCTAAAATCCGATGGACGGCCCTACGTTCGCATCCGTCCCTGGCAGATCGGATTGGGTGAGATCTGATGAAAACAGACATGCTGTCCGTTTGCAACCAGCGGTGCTTGACAAGCCCCTCCCCGCTCAGTGAGCAGAGTGGGACCTGTCATCCGCTGGCTCAGCGGAGATAAACGGAGAGATCTCCCGCTGAGCTGGCGGACAGAGGCGGACAGAGGCGGACAGAGGCGGACTCCGTGGAAGCGGATCCCCCTCGTGGGAATGAAGCATTAGGCTTCAGTTACAACCCACATGACACCTCTGCCCTTGCTGTGACAGTGTCACTTTTCAATAGACAATTGGCATATGTCAATGACTGGGGAGTGGTTACAAATGGGGATCAGAGATTAGCTAATGACTTTTGACAAATGTCAAAATTTACACATCAATAATAGTCCTGGATGCTGGTTTTCCTGCATGCTCATTCGACCGGTTTCTTTCGGACAGGCAGCTGTACACACACGGGCTGAATGTTGACCAGATTCTACTGTACCAGCTGAATTCGGACGATATTCATTAGTCTGCATATGCTGCATATTTTGGGGAAAGGAGTGAAACAACTGATGGAACAGACTATGAAGTAAATGCGTGAGAAATAAAAAAGTAAATGCCATGCCCAATTGCCTGTTTTACATTATTATTTTTTTTGAGTAGCAAGGTTTGCATTAAATATATAGTCTGGGATGCACAGGAATTTCTGCTGCGTGAAGCCTTTCTTACAGATGTGGAATATAATGTCTGAATTTAAAACTGATCCTTTGAGCAGACTTTTTCAACCAGGGTGCCTGGACGCCCTGGGTTGCCTTCTGGGTTCCTCAAGGGTGCCATAGCAAAGTGCCTAAAAATAGCCTAAATGGCCCACAAATTGTGTACAAGCCAGTAGGTGGATCAAGCCTGCCTTTTTGTTACACAAAAGTCATAGTTTTTTAGGATGCAGCATTACAGCCTTGGGCACCGTGTGTACCAGCCACCGGCATCCCTAATAACCAGTGATGTCATTGGTTGCAGTGGTGGCTGGTGCTCAAAATTTTTGGGGGGTGCAAACAAACTGAAAAATTCTGAAAAATACAGGCCTCACTGTGCCATCAATTTCAGCCACTGTGCCCCTCAAATTCAGCCACTGTGCCCATCATATGCAGCCACTTTGCCCATAAAATGCAGCCATGGTGCCCATAAAATGCAGCCTCTTTGCCCATAAAATGCAGCCTCTGTGCACATAAAATGCAGCCACTGTGCCCATAATATGCAGCCTCTTTGCCCATAAAATGCAGCCTCTGTGCACATAAAATGCAGCCATTGTGCCCATAAAATGCAGCCTCTTTGCCCATAAAATGCAGCCTCTGTGCACATAAAATGCAGCCACTGTGCCCATAATATGCAGCCTTTGTGTCCATCAAATGCAGCCTCTGTGCCCATCATATGCAGCCTCTGTGCCAAGCATATGCAGCCTGTCCCCATCATATGCAGCCTCTATGTCCATCATTTGCAGCCTCTGTGCCCATAATATGCAGCCTCTGCGCCCATCATATGCAGCCTGTGCCCATCATTTGCGGCCTCTGTGCCCATTATATGCAGCCTCTGTGCCCATAATATGCAGCCTCTGTGCTCATCATATGCAGCCTGTGCCCATCATATGCAGCCTATGTGCCCATAATATGCAGCCTCTGTGCCAAGCATATGCAGCCTGTGCCCATAATATGTAGCCTCTGTGCCCATAATATGCAGTCTCTGTGCCCATCATATGCAGCCTCTGTGTCAAGCATATGCAGACTCAGTTCCCATAATATGCGGCCTCTGTGCCCATCATATGCAGCCTCTGTGCCCATCATATACAGTCTCTGTGCCCATCATATGCAGCCTCTGTGCCAAGCATATGCAGACTCAGTTCCCATAATATGCAGCCTCAGTGCCCATCATATGCAGCCTGTGCCCATCATATGCAGCCTCTGTGCCCATCATATACAGTCTCTGTGCCCATCATATGCAGCCTGTGCCCATCATATGCAGCCTCTGTGCCCATCATATGCAACCTCTGTGCCCATCATATGCAGCCTGTGCCCATCATATGCAGCCTCTGTGCCCATCATATGCAGCTTCTGTGCCCATCATATGCAGCCACTGTGACCCCCTCACCATCTGACCGGCACTTACCCCATCCTGGTGGCAGGTCAGGCAGCGGGTGGTGGCAGCGAGCTGTGGACATGCAGCAGGTCAAGCGACGGCTCCTGCATCCTCCATGCTTCTCTGTCCTCCCGTGCGTCTCTTCTTCCGTTGCATTAAGCGTCCAGTCGGAGCGCCTGTGCCTTCAGCCAATCAGGTGATGGGTAATAGACCCGCGCCTGATTGGCTGAAAGGCGGTTCAGTGTTAGAAAAGCAAATATATTTTTGCTCTTCTAACACACCTGGGTGGACTGCGAGCGCAATGCTCTGTGCTTCAAGACCACATTTTTTGAAGCCTATTAGAGGCTATGGCTCTAATCAGGTGCTTCAAAAACCCACCCCCCCAGCTTTAATTCAGGCCCCGGCGTCCGAAAAGGTGCCGGACGCCTAATTAGGGGGTGGCTACAGGGGCCATGGATAGATTAATGCTATGCATGAATCTATCCATTTTACATAGAGGGGGGTGACATGACAGAGGGGGCGGCGCCCGTGCGCCATTAACGGACGCACCATCACGGATTGGTTGAGGAGGAGGATGTCAGGTTCTTGCACAGCATCCTCGTTTTCCCCTCCCTTATCCCTCTCTGTCAGCACTGGGATTATGTTAGCTGAGTGATGGAGAGAAACTGAGGGAGAAGAGAAACGCTGAATACTAGTCAGTACCAGTGTGCAAAGGTATGTTACTTTTTAAGAATAAATCACCTCTAATGTTGGGTGTCATATGTGTGTGGATGCTGCTGCAATGTGAATTTTAAAGCATTGACTAAAAAAACTGTTAAACACTGGAATAGGGGACACACAAAGAACTGAAAATAATCTCAAACAGCAATGCACAGTAAGCCCAGGCCAAAGACATTGTTCTTGTCAACTGTTAAATTGATACATTATTTAATGTTATATAATATTATGTTGGGTGTCTTCAACTCACTGATTTCTCCTCTTTATTTCAGCCTTGCTTTGGGTTTCAGCACACCAAAATGTGTTGGAGTGAACTGAAGCCATAGGACAGGGGTGTCAAACTCAATTTTATCACGGGCCACATCAGCATTATGGTTGACCTCAAAGGTTGTATCTGTAAGTTACAGATACAACTGGACCTTTGAGGTCAACCATAATGCTGATGTGGCCCGTGATAAAATTGAGTTTGACACCCCTGTCCTATGGCTTCAGTTCACTCCAACACATTTTGGTGTGCTGAAACCCAAAGCAAGGCTGAAATAAAGAGGAGAATTCAGTGAGTTGAAGACACCCAACATAATATTATATAACATTAAATAATGTATCATTTAAGACTATATAAATTTATCCAGGGCTTTTATTTTCTCAGAGAGAACTCTACCACTCCCTACTGCCGAACTACATTGAACAATAGGTGTGGCCAAATTACAGTAACAGTGGGGGGATCTTAAAGAGGCAATAAATACCAGGAGTGTGTTATGTGCGAAGTTCAGGCGTGCGCTATGTACCGAGTGCAGTGTTTAGGGATGTGCCATGTTCAGAGTTGGGGTACGCTATGTATAAGAGTGCAATTTCATGGGTGCCCTATGCCCAGAGGATCTGTGACAGCAACCGTGTGGAAAGCTGTCCTTGTAAACACAGACGGGTTCTCTGTTTACAAGTGACAGTGGCGAACAGGAAGCGAAGGGCAATATCCAGAATTGGCAGAACTCTGGTTGTATCTGTAATGCCGCGTACACACGATCGGAATTCTCGTCTACCTTGCATACACATGGTCACGCAAAACTTTGCTGAACTTACGACCGCCAAGAACACGGTGACATACAACACTACGACGAGTCGAGAAAATGAAGTTTAATGCTTCCAAGCATGCGTCAAATTGTTTCCGAGCATGCGCAGGAATTTTACGCTTCGGAATTGCCACAGACGACTGCATTTTCGGATAGGAACTTTTCCCGACTGAAAAATTGAGAGCATGCTTTCAATCTTTTGCTGGCTGGAATTTGGCCAGCAAAAGTCCGATGGAGCATACACACGGTCGCATTTTCCGCCAAAAAACTCTCATCGGTCTTTTGCGGGCCGAAATTCTGATATTGTGTACGCGGCATAAGACTATATAAATTTATCCAGGGCTTTTTTTCTCAGAGAATAGGTGCAGGAACTCAACCATGCCCCGCTGCCGAATTGCATCGATTGGTGGGTATGGCCAAATTGCAGTAACAATGGGAGGATCTTAAACGAACAATAAATAGCAGGAGTGTGTTATGTGCAGGGTTCAGGGATGCGCTATGTACAAAGTACATAGTTTAGGGGTGCACTATGTATAAGCGTGAAATTTCAGGGGTGCCCTATGCACAGAGGATAGGAGGATGGCAGTGGGAGGATTTTAAATACCAGTAGTGCCTTATGTGTGGAGTTCAGGGATGTGCTATGTAAAGAGTACAAAATTTAGGGGTGTGCTATGTACAGAGTGAAATTTCAGGGGTGCCCTATAGACAAAGAATCTGTGACAACAACCGTGTGGAAAGCTGTCCTTGTGAACAGGAAGCGAAGGGCAAGAGCCAGAGGTTCTGCTGAAAAAAAGCCCTGCGTGTGAGGGCCATATGAAAAGCTGGATTCGGCCCATGGGCCTTGTGTTTGACACATGTGCCATAGGACATAAAGCAGTTTGATTTTTTTAACATGGAGTCTGAGTTGGGCAATGCCCAATACACTTCTCTGAAAACAAATGATTTTTAAACACCAGGAAAATCTGAGTTCACAGCATACATCGGGTTCTCACATCTTTGCAATACAGACTAAGTTCAACTTTTAGAAAAACAGGCCTGTGTGGACAAGGGTCCCCCGGCAGTTTAAAATACACTTTGCAGTTTTTAAGAATATTGTTTAATGCGAATGCCATGCCTGTAGGCCTTCTCTGTCACTCATGAAGTCTAACCAAATTACTTCAATGTTTACATTCCTTTGTCCTGACTTATTTTCATGACATTGGCTACAACAAAATGGCCGCTAAGCCTTCTTCTTTGAGGACAATTAAAATGATAATCTCACTAGCTGTTCTCAAAGAAGGAGACTCTGTGATTTTGTTGTAGCCCCCAGTATGAGATGGAAAGAAGTTGAAGCAGTGTGAGCATCCTGGGGGTTGCTGAGGCAGGAGAGAGTATGATGCACATGTGCAGCTTTTGAACCAGGAAGCACGCTCCCTCCTGGGATGCTGGGATTGAGCGCCCAACACTTACTGTGTATTGGAAATAAGTCATTGTGCAGGAATGCACACATTAGGAGTCTTTTGACCAGGCTTCATGGGTGACAGAAAAGGCCTACAAGTATGGTATTAGCAATAAACAATATTTTTACATCGGCAAAGTGCATTTTAAACTACTGGCTCAGTTTATATAAAAGGTGAACTTAGCCTTTAGGCTTAGTTGTGGGCTGACAACACATAGCTTTTTTGTGGATTGATTGTTGTCTGCCATGTTCAGTATCTTTTGCTATACTACTCTCACTCTTGGATCTCTACAGCATAAAGGTTAATCATTCTGTGGTGCAAGATAAGAACTAGGAGGGCTCTTTGAGATAACACAGGAAATCTGTGGATAACACAGGACAGTTCTGAATTCCTGACAAGACTGTAGTGTGAGCGGATAGGGCAGCTCCCCCTATTAGCTGCTATATGACTACACCAACATGTTACTGCTCTTTCCAACAGGTTGTTAAGCCGGTTCCTGCTGCAGGGCTACCTTCATTATCAGGCAGTTAAGGGAGGTCAGAAACCAAGTCACTTAACAGGGCTCACTTCTACACAGATTTAGTGCTGTCATGAAAGAGTTACTTCAAGAGGCCGTCCTTCACATCCTTAGCTCCAGGCTTCTGCCTCCGGGGTCCCACCCCAACACTGAACCCCTTCAGATGGCACGGCTCAAGGCTTATGGTACATTTCAGGAGAGGGGGAACTCATGTACCACACAGTAGTGGCAACCCATTGGCAAGCCATCTACCTCATTCTAAACCAGAGCCTACCATGGTGCCAAGCACCTTTTCTACCCTTCGCTCTCACTCTTTATCCCAGTCCATTACAGACTTGGAATGTCCAGTCAGCTTTGGATAGCATTTTAACAGCCTTACTTTTGTGTAATTTGTTACCAAAGAGGCATTTCTGACATAGAAGCATAAGGCTAGTTTTTATAGAACAAATATCTTTCCTAATTGGCAGTATGCAGGTGCATATACTGTCACAGGTGCTCGGTCATCCAAATGGGGGTGAAGCCCTTCTGGCTCAAATATATACAGGCAGGGCTTTTTTTCAGCGGGATTGCGGGGGGAACGCAGTTCCGGCACCTCCAGCACTGAATGTATGTAATAGCATGAGGTGTGGGGTGTGATGGAGGGTCTATTGATGTTGGCTACTGGGGGATCTATTGTCACTGGTGGGGATCTGATTTTGTGTGAGGGTTTATTGTTGCTGATGGGGAATCTATTGTTGCTGGGGGGGGGGTCTTATGTTGCTGGAAGGGATCTACTGTTGAGGGAGAGGTCTATTTTTACTGGCTGCTGGAGGATGTATTGATGCTGGCTGCTGAGAGATCTGTTATTGCTCCTGGGGGGTCTAATGATGCTTGGGTGGATATTTTGTTACTGGGTATGATATTTTGTTGTGGGTGGTTCACTGTTGCTGCAGAGAATCTATTGTTGTTGGGGTGGAGTCTATTGTTGCTGGTGGAGTCTATTGTTGTGTGGGGATCTATTGCTGGGATTTTATTGTTCCTGGCTGCAGGGGATCTATTTCACTGCTTTTCTTTTTATCATTAACATGTTCCATACAAATGATTTAGCACCACAAAATGTTACTTGGTTCTGTATTCTCTAAAAGGGGCAGTACTGGTAGGTGGGTAGGGGGTGGAATCAAGGGACGGTGGTCAGAGGTGGGTAGGGGCAGAGACAAGGGGTGACTCAGACGGGGGGAGTTCCTGCACCTATTCTCAGAGAAAAAAGCCCTGTATACAGGTGCTCAGTTAGTCTCTTAAAAAGTGGAAACTGTCCTATCTGCCCCACGAGCTAAGTGCAAAGTACTTAACAGCATTGACAGCAATTTTAATTTGTTATTCCAAAGCACTTTTTGGGTCCCCCACCCTAAATGGGAAAGCCCTCATGTAATATTTGCCTGGGGCTCACATTATGGCTCCTGGTCTCATTCTCTTTCCATGAAAAAGACTCACTTAGTTAGGAGGCAAACCCACTTACTGGAAGAACTAAACTCTGATGGTGGCTGCCCTTCTTTTCCAGGCCTCCTCTATGTGATGCAGTGCATTATATATACATACAATGCCCATGCCAAAATTGCTACCACAATTTCACAAGAGATTGGTATCCACAGCTGAAGACACATCAGGCCTATGTTGGACTCAACTAGAAAAGTTCCTACATAGGTAAATTATAAACATAATTAGAACATTTAGTGGCACCTGTGAGCACTGCAGCAGAATTCTCCCAAGGAAATATAATGGGTTCCTATCACCTTGCTACAAGATCAACAGGTTTTTGTTTTGTTTTTTGCTATTATTGAACAGTTATAACAAAATGCTTCCAATTGTATATTTTAAACAAACCAATCATGAGAAAATGAGAAGTATAAGCCCACCATAAGGGCTCATATACATAGGCATTGAAAAGCCATTTAGACAGCATTTACCATGCATTAACATTAATTAATGCTGCTGATGATGTCACACCAATGAAACGCATAGGGGGGAGCCTTTTGCGTCATTACGTCACTTCCGGCTCTGGTCCGGACACAGTGGTAGTAAATGTTCCATACTTCCTACGTGATTGTAAGTGCAATTTAAATATATATTTTTTAATAAATCATAAAGATTTACACTATAGGGGCTGCCTCTGTCAATTTACTCTGCATGATCCTTTGACTGATGAGTGAATAGAAGATCGAAGCGAGAGAGGAGGAATCTTTGCCATTGCCCAGGACCCTAGGTGTACACACAAAGGGCCTTCTAACCCCCTGAGGGGGTGATACATTCTGGTGAGTGCGGTCCTGGAGGGGGCGCACAAGTGGAAGCACCTTCACATAGCAAGGATATAGCATGCTTTAATGAACTTGTTAAAGAGCACCAGATGCACGGCTTTTAAAGACTTTATGGATTATACACATGTTGTTTAACACTTGGGTCATGTATCTTCTATGAATGCAGTTATATTTTATTTATTCATAAATTAAGTTATAATATTTGGGCAGAATAGTTAATAATCAATGTCATCCATTTAATATTATTGGCACTTTATTATGAACACCTGGATTTTGATATTCACTGGGTGCATTTTTTGTGAGTATTCCCCATAGAAGGGGAAGTGTATTACAGTAGGTTTTCCATTTTTTATTACTTACTCCGGGAGGATTTCTGAGTGGGAAGGTGTTTTGTAGTTCAGTCACAGTATTTATGTTGATTATTTCATATACCTTATTTCACTTTACTTTACATAAAACACAAATAAATCACATATTAGGGTAGTTTACATGGTACACCCAAGAAGGGGAGGTGCACTATAGTTCACCATATAGTCTGAGACCTAATTGTAGCAGCAGCACCACACCAATATCAATCCAATGAGTTACTCTACCCTTTGGCAGAATTTTTGGTGAAGGAAACTGTTACTTTTTTACCCAGTCCAGGGCAGAGTCAGTCTCTACTACATGCATTAACATTGACTTGTATGGAATAATAAAACCAAAGCCCAAACTGATCTCACAAGCCCAGGTACACTATCCTTAAGATGACTGTTCCTGAAGAGGAAAGGTCCATGCCCATTATAGTAGACGTATCCTTTAATTTGCTCTCCTCGAGCGCTAACTGGTCCACACAACTCTTCGCTGCCCCTGCCACCTTCTTCAATTCTCCTTCCATATCTAATGCCTTCCTTGTTTGGCCAATGGGTAGCCAACATTGATGTAATTATTATACATGCACATTGGAGCAACATTATTCCAGCACCTTGCCTGTTCTTGGCATCTTACACATGCTGAGAGTGTTCACTGCACTGCACATATGCTGCAAAAAGGAGAAAGCGGAAGGAGTCTTTTTTTTTGCAGAGATACGTCTCTTTTACCAAAAACAACTGTACATTTTTTTTTCTTCGACTTAAGTTCCACTTAAAATCTGCCTTACTCTATTGTCACAGTGATCCTCTACCGGAGACACACAATACCAGGTACTGCTTGGTACCTCTACTGGCGGGGAAAGGTAAGAACAGCTGCTACCACCTGTACTGAGAGAACCATATAGGCTAACTTCCTTCTGTAAATGCTAGGTGATTGGCTACACTTTTTTGTATAGAGTGGAGAGTAGAGAGTAGAGAAGGGTTAAAACTGCTGCCAGTTTTTTTTCTGTCTGTGTACATATGGGGACATTTCTCTTTACTTCCTGTCTCAAAGACACAGCGGAAAGATAAAGTGGTGGGGGGGTCCCCTCAGAGACAGTGGTCCTTGAAATAGGTGTCCCCTGGAGAAATTCACCCCCTTATTAGTACTGGTGGCCATTGTTGCTGAGAAAAAATTAGGGGAAACCAACATTTTGTGCTGTTCTGAGAATATAAAAATAAGAGGAAATCAGGGAAAAATTGCCCAAGATAAAAATAATCCTCACATGGGAAGATTTTCTTTGCATACCCTTTGGGTCCTGACCTGGCGTCACCTGCTCTGGAAACAACTGGGACAAGAGGAGAATTACCCTAATTTTGCCAGATATCCTCTGACTTGCTTTTGCATCTCTAGGGCAGGAAGTGAAGGGAACTTTCCCCAATGTTACACTGGCTGCAAAAAAATTTAAAAAAATAACCTGGGAGGGGATTCTAACCACTCCATACTCTATTTAAAGCTGAAAAATCCAGCATTGGACAGCTCAAACCACAGTCATGATGTACAGAGCCAATCAAAGTGGCTCTGTACCTTATATCACTGTGAACAAATAACAGTCATTACAACACAAATAATGTTTACAGACATTAAATCGATTATGAAGGTGTTTTGCTGTTGTCTATCTATTAAAGGTTCTTGCGGTAAAAACAAGGAAGCTTAAACTTCTGTAGTGTATCAATGCTTTACTAAACACAAAAACTGCACATAGAACTGTAGGGTACACAATACAACACAATTCAAAGCTTACAAAATATGCCTACAACATGCACAAGTCAATTAACCTCCCTAGCAAAATATAAGCATGTACAATATGTACACATTAAGTAAACTACACAGTTACTCAACTTAGGGTTCAAGATGTAGTGTTCTTCATGGTTCCTTGGTCAAAGTCCAAACTCATACCATCTCCAAAGTTCTCCAGCTTCTGGCAGACATGTCTTGCTCTTTCCCTTCCAGTATATATATATATGGGGAGGCTGAACATGGAAAACTGCATAGATGGTCCATAGAATGGTATCACTGTAGTCCACGAAGATCCCTTCTGACTGGAAGCCAACTACCGGAATCACAGTATCAACGCTATGCATTTTGCCAGTAGCTTCTTCAGGGGATCCTAATGGTACTAGGGGGTACATTGTAATGAATATTATGTCCATGTACTTTATCTATATATCATCACAATTATTACATACTATCAGAAACCATTATTTAAACAATATAATCAATTCATTTTAGAGATTAGTATACATTTTAGAAAAGAAAAAACCTTATACATGTTACTTTGAAAAAAAAAAGAAAAACGTACATATATAGTATTTTTGAGATACATATCAAATTGCTAATATACATACCATGGCTAAAAGAGCATCCAAGGAACACAAGGCATCCAGTCCATAGAAAAGTGCACCATATGGGAAAAAGGGGGAGGAGAGAAAGGGTCGGTGGAAATAGGGAAAGAGGGAAGGATGGAGAAGAGGAAAGAGGAGCAGGGAGCCAGTGTTCTGCCGAGAAAGTTCCTCTCGGTGGATAAGGACCCCCCTCTGCTGCGCAAGCGCCTGCGCAGTAGGAGCCGGCGGAAATAGCCGAAGCGAAATAGAGAAGAAATCAGCTGTACACGGCGCCTGTAAGAGGACCCCTCGCGGGCTCGCTTCGCTCGCCACGCTTCGGGCACGGCCTCGCTTCGCTCGGCACTTTTATTCCCCCTCTAGGTCCACTTGGATGGTGGGGCTTCAGCCTGGACCTAGGGAGCAGGCGCCGTGTACAGCTGATTGAAGATTTTTATCTTCGGCTATTTTCGGCGGCTCCTAGTCATTCGTACTGCGCAAGCGCAGCGCTTGCGCAGTACAGAGGGACCTTATCCGCCGAGGGAACTTTCTCGGCAAGACACCGGCTCCCACAAGGATATACAACAGCCTACTGAGGGGCCTTGTCCATAGATGAAAGCCTGCCAGAAAATTAAGTTAATTCGTTTAATGAATCTGATGTATCATGGGCAGTTACATGTTTAAAGTTTTTAGAGTCACTAAGAAGTTAGCATTAATAAGGGGTGTAAATTATCTAATTTTATCTTTTATGTCTATTACCCAGGGTATACAGATGAAAAACATTTTAAATAGGACACATATTAAATAAGGAGTTCTGATTCGTAAGAGCACTAAATTAGGCAATTCAATTATTTAAATTGATATATGTATAAATAATTGTTATGCAAACTTGCTTGAAAGATTGTCCTAATAGGACTCAGCAATAGTAAACTGGTAGTTATAGTGATCAAAAAATTTCAAATGGACCCCAAAAGTCGGCAGTCAGCCTGATGTATCAGGGTACATTGTCCCCAAGAATTGCATCCAGATTGCAATCGGTCCCCATTCAAAAGTCAAGTGGAAGGGTAGGTTGGGAGAACCCATACTAATAACCTTTACAATGGAAGTTAGCCAAAAAGCCAGTCCTGCTCTGTGTCATATGTCCCACAACGTGCAAAGGCATATGCTGGAACTGACACTGCAATCCCTATATATACTGGCTAAAATGGCTGCCATCGAGGAGGCCCCTCCCCGCACCCGCCACACAATGTGCAGCGGCGGAACATCAGGTGGGTATGTCTCCAGATACATGTGGCAATGAGGGAAGAGGGAAGCCATCTGGACACACTGTGCCAGGCCAGGACCTTTGAAGCGATACCGGTATTGGTGCCGATACTAAGCATTTGCATGAGTAGCAGCATGCGTGCAAATGCTCCGATACCTGAAACCAATACTTTCAGGCTTGGTTCTTTCACTTGTCAGTGGGATTCCCCCCAACTGACAACTGAAATGTAAAAAAAAAAAAAAAAGAAGCTGGCAATAATCGGTTGTTAAGGAGCAGGGCCGCCGCATCCTTAACAACCGATGACTCATTCAGCTGTCAGCAGGGTTCCCCTGTTAACAGCTAAAGTGTAAACTAAGTCCCGTTGATTGGAGCTGTCAAAAAAAAAATTTAAAAAAAGCCGGGCAATGTTTATCACCAACATTGCTCAGCCGAAACAGATGTATAAACAAGAAGAAACAATGTTTCTTTTTATCTATCTATTAATAATTTAAACTTTTTTTTGTTTGCTTTGCTTGTTAAAATTTCTGATCACTGTCATTACTAGTAAAATAAAAATACTAATAAAAACTCCATAAATCTATCCCCTATTTTGAAGACGCTATAACTTTTGCGCAAACCAATCAATATACGCTTATTGCGATTTTTTTTTACCAAGTAGAACACATACTGGCCTAAACTGAGGAAGAAATGTGTTTTTCTATTTTTGGAATATTTATTATAGCAAAAAGTTAAGAATATTACTTTTTTTTTTTTCAAAATTGTCGCTCTTTTTTTGTTTATAGCGCAAAAAAAACGCAGAGATGATCAAAAACTACCAAAAGAAAGCTCTATTTGTGGTGAAAAAAAAGGACATAAATTTTGTTTAGGTACAACATCGCATGACCCTGCAATTGTCAGTTAAAGCGACGCAGTGCCGTGTCGCAAAAAATTGCCTGGTCATTAAGGGGTAAATCCTTCCGGTCCGTAAGTCGTTAATATGAGTTATAACATAACATAATAAACTGCCCACTATATGGTGCTTTCCTTTCTATTCCAAGCTCACACACACTAGAGTCGTGGGGGAAATCGCATTCGATTTGGACAGGAATCCCATCGCATTCCTGTTCAAATGGCATGCAGTTCTTTGCAGTGTGATTTGCACCCATTCATTTTGTATAGACGCAAATTGTACCGCAAAGTATCGGTCCTCGGTATTGGTGAGTATTTGACCGAAAGTATCGATACTCGTACTCGCCAGTAAAAAAACAGTATCGGTGCAACCCTACCAACTACACATGTATCATTATCAAACACAACAGTCTAATCAAGTATAAATAGCAAACATGAAAATAAGTGCCCCAAGTACAGTTTTATTCCATGGTCACGTGACATCTGTTACCTGCTCCCCATAGCACCGTGCGATCTGGGGGAAGCGCAAGCATTAATCCTCTGATGAAGCCTCCACCACTCCTAGAAGCATAGTATGTTTTCTCTTACCAGCACAGAACCAATTGGCTGGCAGAGGGAAGAGGCCCCATCTATCATCCCTGCTTGAGGCACCCTGCAAGGAGAATCAGAGATCGTGTGGAGCAAAGAAGAGGAAGATGGGGAGGACATGTCATTTAAAGTGCCGGAGTCACCCCTGATTCTGACAAAAAGAGTAAGACCCCTTTCACACTGAGGTAGTTTTCAGGCGTTTTAGCTCTAGAAATAGCACCTGAAAACTGTCTCCCATTCATTTGCATAAGTGCTTTTACACTCAGGCGGTGCGCTTGCGGGATGTTAGAAAATATCCTGCAAGCAGCATCTTTGGGGCGGGTTTGGAGCATTGAAAAAAGCGCTCCAAAAATGTCCCTGCCTATTGAAATGACTGGGCAGGCACAAGCGCCTTAAAAGCGGTTTGAAAGCGCCGCAAAATGCCCCGCTAGCGCCCGAAAAAGCACAGTTAAAACACCGCAAAAACGAGTGCTGTTTTAGTGGCACTTCAGTGTGAAAGGGGTCTTAAATGGGGTAAAATTCCATAGGAGAGTCTGTAAAGCATTTCATTCAGAATCAGTTGATCATGGTGCAATGCACAGACTCAGGTTCGTACCTCTGTACGAACCCTCTGTTATGGGACTGGAGGAAGTAAAGAATGGACTATGAGTGCAATGACATTACCAAACTTGTGCTCCAGTGAGATCCACGAGTCCCTCTGCCATAGTGGCAGATGGGACTAGTAGTTTTTTCATTCACATTCTGTGAACAGATTTGTGATTGAATGACATGGGTATGCATTGCTTGGAAAATAACCCTGTGATTCAGGCAAGTGTAGGAGCCGTTTGAGGGTTGGGGACTGTGGAATGTAACTATATTTCATGTTACACCCTAAGTATGGTCAGAAAGGTGGACTAATCTTTTAGTGCTCATGCACATGGGTTCGAAAAACGTTTTTATTTTTTTAAATCTGCATCTAAGTCTTGCATACAGTACAAATGCATTCTATTATGCCCTGTACACACGGCCAGACATTGATCGGACATTCTGACAACAAAATCCATGGATTTTTTCCGACGGATGTTGGCTCAAACTTGTTTTGCGTACACACAGTCCTACAAAGTTGTCGGAAAATCCGATCGCCAAGAACGCAGTGACGTACACCACATACGACGAGACTAGAAAAGGCCAGTTCAGAACCAAGGCCGGCATACACACTTGTATACATACGGTCACACAAAGTTGTCGGAAAATCCGATCGTTCTAAACGCAGTGACGTAAAACACATACGTCGGGACTATAAACGGGGCAGTAGCCAATAGCTTTCGTCTCTTAATTTATTGTAAACATGCGTGGTACTTTGTGCGTCGGATTTGTGTACACACGATCGGAATTTACGACAACGGATTTTGTTGTCAGAAAATTTTATAGCCTGCTCTCAAACTTTGTGTGTCGGAAAATCCGATGGAAAAAGTCCGATGGAGCCCACACATGGTCGGAATTTCCGACAACACGCTCCGATCGTACATTTTCCGTCGGAAAATCCGACCGTGTGTACGGGGCATTAGAATCCCTTAGTTCCTAGCAACATATGGAAGCTAGGTGGTAGAAGCTGTCTGGGTCCTAGCAACAGAACACAAGGCTACAGAAGCCACCAATGTCCTTGTAACTGAAGAATGCTAGGTGGTTTCCTAGAAAATACCTGCATAGCAGTAACAGAAGGAGGCTGTAATGCCGTACACATGTAAAGTTACATGTGTACAGTGAGCAGAGCACTTTTTTCTTTTAATCCTGCGTTTTAGTGGCCATATTTTTATACAGCCATGTGAAAGTATCAAAATATAATATAATGAATAAAATACCACCAAAAATGAATTCTGTCTCAAAAATGACACAGAATCCAACTGGGTAAAGTTGCAACAGAGTAATTGTCAGTCAAACTATCACAGCACACACGACTGGCCTGGTAGTGAGGGGGAACATATTGGTTAGTTCTGAAGCAATTACAAGTTGACTGTAACTCCATTAATGCCTATGGCTCTCCTGGTGGATTTCTGCACAGGTGATATGAACTGCTTTGCATGGAATTCCTACCTCCCCTAGTCTCTGTTTTGGTACCACTCTCACTTCCTTCCCTAACTTTGTACCCCTTTACTTTCCTTTTATCCCCTAGCTTTGTTCTCCTCCCTTCCCTTACTTTTCTTTCCTAGCTTTGTACCACTCTCCCTTCCTCCTCTTGTATCCCCTCGCTATGTACCCCCTTTTCCTCCCCTAGCTTTTTAACCCTCTCCCTTCCTCTCTATGTATCTCCTAGCTCTCCCTCCCTCTATTTCTTCCCTAGCTTTATACCCCTCTCCCCCAGCTTTGTATTCCTCTCCCTTCCTCCCCTTATATCCCCCAACATTGTATGCCTCTCGATCATCTTCTTGTATCCTATCGCTTTGTAACCCTCTCCTTCCCCCTATTTTCTTCCCTACCTTTGTACATCTCTCTCTTCCTCCTGTTGTTCCCCCTAGCTTTGCACCCCCTGTGATGGAATCCGGACACCCTGACCGGGTATCTCCACCACGAAGCTGCTTCCCAATGCTCTCGAACATGAGATCAGATCTGGTTATAGTTACGGCAAGAACTAGGCAGGACTCATTTGGCTGCAAAACTGGAACTGTTTATTTGATCAAGAATACAGGGTTTTATACACTTGAGAAGAACACCCCCCCCCCCCCTGGTCATATTACTCTAACATTCCGTTACACCCCCACCCCCCACCCTTTCTCCCATCCCCCTCTTTGTCTCCCCTGAGTACCCCTTACCACAACTTATATTGCCTATTTGTGTCCCCCTCCCCCGAGTACCCCTCTCCCCCTCCTTGTCTCCCCTGAGTACCCCTCTCCCCACCCCCTTGTCTCCCCTGGGTACCCCCTCTCATCCTTGTCTCCCCTGAATATCCCGCTCCCCACTCCCTTGTCTCCCCTAGTACCCCTCTCCCCCTTGTCTCCCCTATCTGAGTACCCCTTCCCCCCGTCTCCCCTATCTGAGTACCCCTTCCCCCCCGTCTCCCCTGAGTACCCCTTTTCCACCTGTCTCCCCTGAGTACCCCCCCTTGTCTCCCCTGAGTAACCCTTTCCCCGTCTCCCCTGAGTACCCCTTCCCCCTTCTGAGTACCCCTCCCCCACTTGTCTCCCCTGAGTACCCCCTCCCCCTTTTCTCCCCTGAGTAACCCTTTCCCGGTCTCCCCTATCTGAGTACCCCCCTTGTCCCCTCTATCTTTGTCCCCCTCTGTCTCCTCTATCTGTGTCCCTCTGTCTCCTCTACCTCTGCCCCCCTATCTGTGTCCTGCTCTCCCGTCTCCTCTGTGTCCCCTCTGTCTCCTTTATCTGTGTCCCCCTCTGTCTCCCCTATCTGTGCCCCCCTCTGTCTCCCCCTCTCCCCTCTGTCTCCCCATTTGTCTCCCCTCCCGTATCTGTCTCCTCTACCCCCTTGTCTCCTCTATCTGTATCCCCCTCTCCCCCTTGTCTCCTCTATCTGTATCCCCCTCTCCCTCCTCTATCTGTATCCCCCTCTCCCCTCTGTGTCCCCCTCTCCCTCCTCTATCTGTCTCCCCCTCCCCCCTCGGTCTCCTTTATTTGTGTCCCCTTCTCTCCTCAATCTGTATCCCCCTCTCCCTCCCCTATCTGTCTCCCCCTCCCCCCATGTCTCCTCTATCTGTCTCCCCCTCTCCCTCCCCTATCTGTCTCCCCCTCTCCCCTTGTTTCCTCTATCTGTATCCCCCTCTCCCTCCTCTATCTGTATCCCCCTCTCCTCCCTTGTCTCCTCTATCTGTATCCCCCCTCTCCCTCCTCTATCTGTATCCCCCTCTCCCCTCTTGTCTCCTCTATGTGTGTCCCCCTCTCCCTTCTTGTCTTCTCTATGTGTGTCCCCCTCTCCCCCCTTTTCTACTCTGTGTCCCCCTCTCCCCCTTGTCTCCTGTGTTCCCCTCTCCACTCTATCTGTGCCCCCCTCTCCCCTCTTGTCTCCTCTATCTGTATCCTCCTCTCCCCCTTGTCTCCTCTATCTGTATCCCCCTCTCCCCTCTGTGTCCCCCTCTCCCCCCTTGTCTCCTCTATCTGTGTCCCCCCTCTCCCCCCTTGTCTCCCTTTTCTGTGTCCCCCTTGTCTCTATCTGTGCCCCTCTCTCCCCACTATCTGTATCCCCCTCTCCCCCATTGTCTCCTCTATCTGTATCCCCCTCTCCCCTCTGTGTCCCCCTCTTCCTCCCCCTATCTGTCTCCCCCTCCCCCCATGTCTCCTCTATCTGTATCCCCCTCTCCCTCCCCTGTCTCCTCTATATGTATCCCCCTCCTCTATCTGTATCCCCCTTGTCTCCTCTATCTATATCCCCCTCTCCCCCCTTGTCTCCTCTATCTGTATCCCCCTTGTCTCCTCTATCTGTATCCCCCTCTCCCCCTTGTCACCTCTATGTGTGTCCCCCTCTCCCCTCTGTGTCCCCCTCTCCCCCCTTGTCTCCTCTATTTGTTCCCCCCTTGTCTCCTCTATCTGTGTCCCCCTCTCCCCTTTCTATCCTCTGTGCCCCCCTTTCCCCCTTGTCTCCTCTGTGTCCCCCTCTCCCCCTTGTCTCCTCTATCTGTGCCCCCCTCTCCCCCCTTGTCTCCTCTATCTGTGTCCCCCTCTTCCCCCTTGTCTACTCTATCTGTACCCCCTTGTCTCCTCTGTGTCCCCCCTTGTCTCCTCTATCTGTGCCCCCTCTCCCTCCTTGTCTCCTCTATCTGTATCCCCCTTGTCTCCTCTGTGTCCCCCTCTATCTGTACCCCCTCTCCCCCCTTGTCTCCTCTATCTGTACCCCCTCTCCCTCCTTGTCTCCTCTATCTGTGTCCTCCCTTGTCTTCTCTATTTGTGCCCCCTCTCCCCCCTTTGTCTCCTCTATCTGTACCCCCCTTGTCTCCTCTATCTGTGTCCCCCTCTCCCCCCTTGTCTCCTCTATCTGTGTCCCCCCTCTCCCCTCTATCTGTGTCCCCCTCTCCCCCCTGTCTCCTCTATCTGTGTCCCCTTCTCCCCCCTTGTCTCCTCTATCTGTGTCCCCCCTTGTCTCCTCTATCTGTGTCCCCCCTTGTCTCCTCTATCTGTGTCCCCCCTTGTCTCCTCTATCTGTGTCCCCCCTTGTCTCCTCTATCTGTGTCCCCCTCTCCCCTCTGTCCCCCCTCCTCTCTCTCTCTCTCTCCTCCTTTCCTCCAGAGCCCCGTGTCCTCGCAGCTGCTTGTTGCTGGGGAGTGTGACGTCATCGCTTCCGCCCCACTTCCTCTCTGTCTCTCTCCTCCTTGTCCCTGCGGCGGGTGAG